>BSWB01000006.1:134195997-136595997 GCA_033239125.1 Fagopyrum homotropicum
ATGGTGAATCCGAGCCCAGCCCACTATAACAGTGTTGGCGCCATTCTGCATGCCCCTGTTGAAGCCGATGCCGGAACCAGTATCTATTCCCTCTTCGCCTTTGTACCAACGATACCGCAACCGGATCTTCTCATTGTCTTTGTCACGAGCCAACAACTCAGCACCCGAGAACCATGTCACTATCGCCGGTAAGCCTCTGTGAGTTCCTTCTTGATCTTCTGCCACTCTAAGAACATAAAAGGATAAGAGCTACTACTGGATTTCTCTTTTCCTGAGTTGAAGTTGGACCTTAGAACCTTAAGTTGAAAAACCAACCTTTATGTTACTCATTAGGTTCGAACTAGAGACATGTAGGAGTGTAATTATTGTTGTGGATGTGGGCAGTAGGTCTCGAAGCTCGGACCTCTTGCAACCTTGTTCTTACAGATTTCTGGATAGAGTAGTCATCTTTAGGAGCTAGTTCCGACACCTTAGATCGAGAATCCACCGTTCAAATTTTAATATGTTGTAGACGGAAATACCTAGTTTATTGTATAAAAATTTGGAAGAAAGTTAACGGTCGGATTAGAACTTATAAGGACTCAAAGTAGGACAGTTGGGCTGTTTTTACAGCAGGGAAAAATTTACTAAGTATGGGAAATTTCAGCTTTTGTACCAACTTTGGAGATTTATGGGAGAGTTATGAGTAAATATTTTTGAGAGATCTTTACTCCTATGTTTAGCATGTATATCATAGAGGATCTAGGATTTTATCTCGAAATTTTTATATCCTTATCCACGCCGTACATATGAACCCAAAGTCGAGCCTTACCGACTTTTGTATTAACTAAGATCTTTAGGGTAACTCTTATAAATCCTTACCAAACCCTTTAATGAAAACTAAATAAGGGACTTAAGATCTACAAGAGAAGATTAGAACTAAACGATAGACTTTTTCGGAGTTTCCGGGATCAAGGGTAAAATAGTCATTTTACCTTAAGAGGACATTTTAGTAACTTTTCTCTTGATGAGTTTGTGCATCTTAGAAGTTATATACTTCTAAGATTATGGGATGTATTTTGATCCACTTGCCTTGTATGACAAGCGTTTGAGTTTCTACGGTTGCAAACCGAGTTAAGATTGTGAGAGTTGTGGTTTGATTCAGGTAAGTCCTTGCGACTTACTTAGCTGGTTTCTGGATATTGGTTGAGTGATAATGGTTGTGTGTGTGCAACGTGTATTATAACAATAACTTGTTAGGACGACCGTTGTTGTTATGTTTTAAGGCCCAAGTGTATGTATAACGGGCCGTGACATCACTGCCCAGCTCTGTCAGGCGACTGGGAGGTTCTCTATACCCAGACCATACAGATACACGGTGAGATGCATCGGATCCACTCCTTATGGGTACACGGGGGCGGAGGAGAGGTTTGGGAATCCCTCGTGTCACAAAATAAGTATCATTAGAGTGAATGACTTAAATGAAGATAATAAATGGATTGTTTGAAAGCATGATGAGTGTTTATTATTTTATGTGTGTGTGTTCTATTATTATTCTCCTAATGTTTAGATAACTAGCTAATGGTTGTTTTGTTGTGTTTTAGATTTACCGCAGGTTAGAACAGCAGTTGAGTGATCCGGAAGTAGTGGTCAGCCGGGTCTCCGTACTCCTTAGAGTGGGAGTTGGGTTGTTGCTTTGTCGTTCTTTCCTTTTGTTAAGACAGTTAGTTTTTTCCCATTGTTTAAGTTTTATAGGTTGTTAGACCTTGTTGCATTCATCCGTTAAAAACACATCTTTATGAATTTCGGTTTTCTTATTTGTATCTTGTTGCAAGATCCTAGTAATATTGTTGTCAAACTGAGGTCGTGACCCATTGTGAGGTCCTAACCATTAATATCCCGGGTTCCGAGAATCCGGGGTGTTACAAAACATTTTCTCTTCTAATCGATCGTTCGATTATATAAGTTTAGGGTTGGACTTTTTAACTATTAAAAAGTCCGACCTTAAAATATAAGATATATATTTTAGTAATTAATAAATAAATAACCCCTTATCTATTATTAATTACCAATTTCATAATATATTTTGTACTCCTACATAATATATCCTTTTTCCACCATATACAACTATATGGTAATTCTCTCATTAATTAATTCAGTTCACATGCTCGTTATGGTGTGACCTCGTAGGACCCGATAACACTAGCAATATATTTTATCATATAAATGTACCGATCATGGTTAGCTTCTAAGAAAACACCATGACCCCTAATATTATCGGATTATATATATCCCTATATTTAATGTCCTATCTCATCATCAGTAATTGCACCTTGGATAAAGAACACAATTCCTTCAGTCTCCCACTTGTACTTTCATACAAGTGTGCAATGTTAAAATTCCCTTATCGCTTAATTGTAACACCCCGAATTCTCAGAACTCGGGACATTACTGGTTAGGACCTCACAATGGGTCCCGACCTCAGTTTGACAACAATATTACTAGGATCTTGCAACAAGACACAAATAAGAAAAACCGAAATTCATGAAATAGTATTTTTAAAGGAATGAATGCAACAAGGTCTAGCAGCCTATAATACTTAAACAAAGGAAAAAAGACCAACTGTCTTTTTTCCTTTGTTTAAGGTAAACATGTTGATCCTCAGGTGGTGCAGACGGACCCAACAACGACAACTCATCCTGAAACTTGTTGATGATCTCAACAATAGGCAAATCCTCGAATCCAGCTTCAAGGAAATCCTGAAGACGGTCTCTCCTCACAGCAGTAGGGCAGTAGCGATCTTTGATCACCGTCTTCATCTGCTCATAACTGGTGACCTTACTGTGAGCTGTCCTCCACCAGGAATGAGCTTGATCCTTCAGTAGTGTTTGTGCTATGTTGACTCGACGTCCCTTCGGGAAACCGATAGCCTCCATAGTAGAATCCAGCTATCCTAGCCACTGCTCCACCTCCAATCCAGTCTTTCCCATGAAAGTGGAAAACTTCAGCTAGTCGAAAGCCTTCAACCAACTGCCGGGCTTCGGCTCCTTCGCCTCAGCCGGCGCTCTAACAACCTCAACAACTCTAGCAGGCAGGGCAACAACCTGTGTAACTCTCTGCAAAACCTCAACTGATCTCGCGTAAACTGGCGGTGATAGCATGAATTATAGTCTATATTTTGGGGTTTGTTTGGACGTTTTATCTTTCATAATCTGCATGTTTGTATGTATATTATGTGATTATATCACCATTTCATCTACCTTTGCGAGAATCGAGGTCTACACCTAGTTTTGTTGTAATCGTAGGTAAAATGGCACGTTTTGCATCATAAAGGAGCAAAAAGAGTTATGGAGTCATTGAAGCTACATTGAGGAACATAAGGAACCATCCAGGAAGCATAGCCATTGATTAAAGATTCACTTTGGACCAGTTTTGAGAGATTTCACATTCAGTTGTGACTCACCTCGGTTGATCACAGATTCATCTCGACCGAGGTGATCCAGAGAAGCCGACTCGACCGAGGCGAATACCTAGGACGCGGCGAGAATATTTTATTCTTGGCTGAGATCTTTTATCTTTGCAAAGTGATCTTATATTTTTGGGCTTGGCTCCTGGAAGGAAGAAGATCTTATATTTTACCTATTTTTATGGGAAAAGATCTTTCTAAGATATCTTATCTTTGGAGGGTTATTTTCCTATAAAAAGGGTCAGATTTCCCACAAATCCGGGATCCGCTATCACTCGGAATATCCCGCTTACACCGAAATACATCCCGCAGATCCGTTTACGCAGCAGCAGCCGTACTCTAGTTGGGAGATTTGAAGAACCTTTTTGAAGGTTGAAGGAAGATTGAAGATATTAGCTTTTATAGCTTTTGGAGGGTTTTGTAAGATTGTCTTTGATTCCCTTCCTTGTTGTCTTCTCTTGTTGGATTGCTATCCAAGGAACGCTTTTATTGTGATATTTGATTCAGTTATTGAAGTCTTTTCATTAAATTCTTCTTGTTCAAATATTCACCTTCTTCCCATATATTTGATTATACTTTCATGATGATGAGTGGCTAATTTCCTTGTGTGATTCTAGGGTGATTGGCTGAAGGTTGTGGGAAAAACAACGATAGAATAATCTTAGATTCCAGTAGGACCCTGAAAGTTCGAGTCTTTAACCTTAACCCTAATCATCTCGTTCAGTCGATGAACATCTCGGCCGGGGTGGAATTCGACTGACCGAGGTGACTTATTCGATCCTAAACTGAGAGTTAAGTGTTAGAGTTTGCCAAATCCTATTCTTATTACACCTTTTCTGGTTCAATGCAAGCTTAGGATGAGACTTACCCGGTAATTCCTTAGTTTGTTTACCAACGATCATAAGTGTAGGTCATAAAGGTTTATCCTTTATTGGGGTTTGAGTGTGCTTCCATCTCATCTTTGTGAGTTAGCCTGAGACTTACCCGGTAAAGGTTGATTCTATTCCCTTAGATGGTGTGTTAGTTTGGAGTTATAGTTCTTTATCTTGATTCCTTGAGACTTACCCGGTAATAGGAGTTACGGTCTAGGATTGGTGAGTAGTGAGACTTACCCGGTGATCTATTCCACTTTAGTAACACCTTCCCCATGCAAAAATCTCAGCTTTGTCTGCTTATCTTTAGATCTTGAGTTGGAACCACAACTAGACGCTTTAATCCCTAGAATTACATGTTTGCTTTATTGACTTCTTATTCATCTTTGATTGTTTTAATTACTCTTGTGGTTAGTAATTACGAAGCTTACCGTTATCGACTTTGTTTCACTAAGTCCCTGTGATCAACCCCTGGAATTCCTTGCTTTTTACTACGATTGACCCGTACACTGCGGGTTCGCATCCTTGTTTTAAGCTTACATCTAGGGTTATAAATTTAAAGCTTGCACACACCGTTTGGAGCGAACAAGTTTTTGGCGCAGTTGCCGGGGACTTGGTCTAGACCAAGCCGGTACGGTTTGCTCTTGGGGCACTTGCCCCCGTGTCTACTGACCACTCTACCTGAGTGACTATTGCAGGTTCTTTCTTAGGTATATGCGAAGAACCCGCACTGGGAAGGAAATCGTTCCTTACGATCCCGAACCAGAAAAGACATACAAGCGACGCTTAAGAGAAGCAAAGATGGCCCAACAAGACAACTGCGATCTTGAGGCCGAATTGAAAGAGGCGTTAGAGCTGCTACGCCTCAGCAGGGAAGAACTAAGGCGAGAGAAGAAAGAAACTCGCACCAAAACTGAAGCAATCGAAGCAGAAATGGCCGTCATACGAGACCAGATTTTACTTCGACCGAGGGAAGACCCAGTTCCCGATGCTGGACCGAGGCAGGTCCTAGTTGCTGACCCTCGACCGAGGCAGGTCCTAGTACCTGACGCCCCGGCCGAGATACTTCCACCTCGGATGCCAGTCCGAGATGTTCTTCTTGCAGGAATTCCACAAACCCTAGGTCAAAGGATGGACCCTAATCAACAACTGAGGCGTCCAGGAGTCAACCTAGGAGATCCAGCGGACCATGACTACGAACTTCGACCGCAAGTTCTATCCATGATTCGCCAATGCCAATTCGGAGGGATGGAGAAGGAATCACCACATCAACATCTTCAAAACTATGAGATCTTGATGGAAACCTTGAGACCTCCGAGAATTGAAAACAACAACTACAAGCTAAGACCTTTTTACTTTTCTTTAAAAGATAGAGCTCTTACTTGGTATCAATCTCTTCCTCCAGGAAAAATTAGCACGTGGGAGGAAATGTCTACGGAGTTCTTGACCAAATTCTTTCCCCCCTCAAAGACAGCTGAAATGAGAGGGAAGATTAATGCTTTCATTATGAAGGACAAGGAGAGCTTGTCCAAGTCATGGGAGCGGTTCAAGGACATTCTTTTGGATTGTCCACATCATGGGATTCCAAAGTTAAAGTTATTGGAGATATACTTCAAAGGACTGGACGGAAGCACCCAGTTCAATCTCCAACTACTCTCCGCCGGCACCTTTATGGACATGGCGATTGACGAGGCTTGAGACTTCATCGAGAAGCAAGCCTTGCACATGGAGAAATACACCCACCAAGGAGCTGAAGGTGGAGTTAAAAGAGTTAACTTCCAAGAAACTCAGCCCAACAACAATCAACTCACGTCTTTGAAGAATGACGTGAAGCAATTGAAGGAACTCTTGGTTGCTCAAACCAAGAAGGAAGAGCAAGGGCAAAGGAACAACAACAACGGTTCCCGGAATAACAATTACAATAACAACAACAATAGAGGATCCAATAGAAACAACTGGAGAGCGAACAACCAAAATTCTGGTAACAGTCATTCAAACTCCAACTCTAACGATTCCTCTAACCCTTTCCTCTCTTCCCCTTCTTCTTCTTCTTCTACTCCATTAAAAAGTCAGGGGCAAGGATCAAGTTCGTCTCAGCCAGAAAAGAAAGACGCAGTTCTGGAGGCCATCTTGATCAAGCTTAATGCTATGGAGACTTCTATGACTTCGTTTTCGAAGGCCCAAAAGGCCTTTGAACAACAACTTGCAAGTAGGGCGAATGAAGCGCCAAGAGATCCAGGGAAGCTTCCAGCAAGGACGGAAAGCAACCCTAAGGGCCAGATCATGGCCATAACTACGAGGAGTGGACTGAAAACTACAGATCCAGTACCTCGGTCGGTGCCAGTACCGACGAAGACCACCTCGGTCCACATGCAGTCGAAGAACACTTCGACCGAGATGCCAACCGAGGTGGAGCCACAGAAAGCGGAGGGAAAAACTGAAGTTTATGTTCCACCTCCTGCATACAAACCACCACTTCCATTCCCCCAGTCAAGGGCCAGAGCACATCTAGACAAGCATTTCGGTAAGTTCCTTGACTTGATGAATAAACTGCATATTAACATTCCTTTCCTTGATGCTATTCTAGGAATGCCCGCCTATGGGAAGTTCTTGAAGGAGATCCTATCAAGGAAGAGGAAACTGGAAGACTTCGGTAAAGTTAGGATGACATCTAAATCCTCGGAGCTTATTCAAATCATGAAGGAGAAGATGCCACCTAAATTGAGAGATCCCGGCTCATTTTGCATTCCCATTCAAGTTGGGGATGTCACTTGTGAAGCCCTTTGTGATCTAGGAGCCAGCGTGAGCATCATTCCGCTGGAGCTATGTGTGAAGATCGGACTTGGAGAACCCAAGCCGGTCAAGATTCGACTTTATATGGCGGATCGCTCCATTACCCATCCCGTGGGCATCTTGGAGGACGTTCCGGTCAAGTTAGGTAACTTCTATCTACCTATAGATTTTGTTGTACTTGACATTCCCGCAGATTATCCTGTTCCTATTATTCTCGGGAGGCCATTTCTAGCAACTTCGGGTTGTAACGTGGATTGCAAGAACGCCAAGTTGAAATCCAACGTTGGTGGCGATGAGGTGGAGTTCGCACTACTTGCAGCCATGAAAGGGGAGCAGCTAACTGATGATATCTTCAACATCTACGATGAAGAAGAATCAAGAGAATTGGTGAGCTCTATCCTTACTAACGATCCACTTGAAAGAGTTATTAGCTTCAGTTTAATGGAGGAAGGTATAGATGCTTCTTGTGATGCAGATATACGGAGCTTAAAGGCACTGGAAGAGGATCCAGGAGCAAAAAATGAGAAGCTAATCCAGGAGATGAAGATCTCCAGTTTCGGTTCCAGTTGCAGTACCTCGACCGAGGCACTTCCTGGACTGAGCGAGGCGACCGAAGAACATCTCGGTCAACGCCTCTGCGCCTCGACCGAGGTCGATGGCAAGATGATGTCAACTGAGACTTCCGAAAGTCCAGTTTCTGAATCCATCCCACTGGAAGGAGGAAGCAAGGATCCCCCTCAGAAAGCACCCCCAGTAGTGGAGCTTAAACAACTCCCTAGTCACTTGAGGTATGTCTTTCTTGGACCGGATTCTACTTACCCCGTTATTGTTAGTGCTTCCCTTTCCGAATCTGAATTGTCTAAGTTAATGCATGTCTTGAGAAAGCATCAAAAGGCTATAGGTTATACCACGGATGATCTTATTGGCATTAAGCCTTCTTTCTGCATGCATAGAATTCTAATGGAGGACAATCATAAGACTTCACGGGAACTTCAAAGACGGTTAAATCCGATCATGAAAGAGGTTGTGAAGAAGGAAATTCTTAAGTTGTTGGATGCAGGTATCATTTATCCTATCTCGGACAGCAAGTGGGTTAGCCCGGTACATGTAGTTCCGAAGAAAGGTGGGATGACCGTTGTGACGAATAAGAACAACGAGTTGATCCCAACTAGGACCGTCACGGGCTGGAGGGTTTGCATCAACTATAGGAAGCTGAACACGGCCACACGGAAGGACCATTTTCCACTTCCCTTCATCGATCAAATGCTCGAGCGGTTGGCCCAGCATTCGCACTCTTGTTACTTAGACGGCTATAGTGGATTCTTCCAGATTCCTATCCATCCGGATGATCAGGAGAAGACCACTTTCACTTGTCCATGGGGGACGTTTGCCTACAGGAGGATGCCATTTGGATTGTGCAATGCACCCGCTACCTTCCAGTGATGCATGATGGCCATTTTTTCCGAGTACATAGAGAATATCATGGAGGTATTTATGGATGATTTTTCCGTATATGGATCCTCTTTTGATGACTGCCTATCTAACCTTTCGCTAGTGCTTAAACGATGTGAAGACACTAATCTCGTTTTGAATTGGGAGAAGTGTCATTTTATGGTTAGTGAAGGCATTGTGCTAGGACACCTCATTTCTAATCGAGGCATTGAGGTCGATCGCGCTATGATCGAGACTATTGAGAAACTCCCTCCCCCTTTTTCTGTTAAAGGTGTGAGGAGTTTTCTCGGGCATGCAGGTTTCTACAGGAGATTCATCAAGGACTTCTCTAAGATTTCTAAACCTCTAACTAACCTCTTGAATAAAGATGTTGTTTTTGAGTTTTCGCAGGAGTGTCTTGATGCTTTCTACAGGATTAAGGAAGCGTTGATCTCCGCTCCTATTATCCAACCTCCGGATTGGACCTTGCCCTTTGAGATCATGTGCGATGCTAGTGATGTAGCCGTAGGAGCGGTGCTTGGACAGAAGAAGGATGGACGGACCACCGTCATTTATTATGCTAGCAAGACGCTAGATGAAGCACAACGCAACTACGCTACCACCGAGAAGGAGTTATTGGCGGTTTTATATGCTTTCGAGAAGTTTCGTTCCTATCTAGTAGGGGCGAAAGTCATTGTTTACACCGACCATGCAGCCATCCGTTACTTGTTGGCTAATAAAGATGCCAAGTCATGCCTTATTCGATGGAATCTCTTGCTTCAAGAGTTTGACCTAGAGATTCGCGATAAGAAGGGATCCGAGAATTCTGTTGCGGATCACCTCAGCCGGCTACCTGCATCTTTACGTGAGAAGGACCATCCGCCCATAGACGATTCATTCCCCGATGAGCACCTACACTTGTTGGAGCGTTTGATAGACTTACTTACTTCACCCCATGATGGAGGTGAAGTATGGGGTGATGGCACCTCCCGTCACATTTAAGACGCATTATGGTCCAGCTAGCGACCTTAAACCAAGCGCTTCTTGGGAGGCAACCCAAGGTATTGTTTTCTTTTCCCGTTCTCTAGTCTAGCTTAGATAGTTTTTGCTTTTGCTTTGCTTCGTTTTGTTTTTGGCGTTCTAGACAGATAACAGGAGACATCTAAGGAAGGAGCATAACTGGAAGTACAAAAGTTCGAGAATTTGAGAAGACGAAGTTTGACTGAGGCATCTCGGTTGCTGTCAAAGCACCTCGACCGAGATGATTCCTGAGCAACCGAGGCGACTAGGTTTTCTGACGAACCACCTCGGTCCAGTCGAGACCATCTCGACCGAGATGACAGCAGATTCCAGAAAGGGTATAAAAGGGGGATTAATTTTCTCTCTCTTCACTTTCAACCCTCCTCGACCGCGGCGACAGATTCACCTCGCCTCCTTTGTTTCTTTCTCGTTTTCGAAAATTTCTGTCTCCAAACTGCGATTGAAGGATAGAGGATCGTGTTGCAAGTACAGATCTGCAGAAAATCGAACCGATTCGGCCGAAACGAGGTAAAACGAACCGAAACCCTAACTTCCCCATTTTGCTTCGATTTGGGATTTGGTTGCCATTGCATTTGTTGAGGAAAGGCTTAAGTACCCCATAGGAAGCAATTGTAGTGAGTTTTGGGGGAAAAGAACTGAATTTCCAGAAGAAATTAGATCCAGTTTTTCGCCTCGGTCCAGTCGAGCTGTGCCTCGGCCGAGGTGATTCTTGAGAATTGTCAGTCGACCGAGGTGGCATGACAGTAGCTGAGTTGAAAATGAGTTCTGAGCGACGCCTCGCCCTTAGGGATAGATCTTCACCTTCCCCTTCTTCCTCTTCTTCCCGACCTTACCGCCCGGTGATCCATGAGCGACACCGGGTGGATTATGACCGTATTTCTGGCCGTCCAGTGATTGCACCACATTTCCTGGACGTATCTGCTTTTGATTGCCTCCAGGTCGACAGAGACCTTAGGAGGATGATTTCTACAATTGGGCTGGATCAGTTTACTGAGATCCGAGCCCCAGCATACTTGGAGCCGACCCTAGAGTTCGTTAGCTCCTTCACCTACCTTCCCACAGAGCAGTCTGTGAAGTACCGGTTGATGAACCGGAACTTCTTAGTGCCGCTCGAGTATTGGAGAGATATTTTCGGCTTTCCGAAGCCCACTGCTATTGACTTCCCGTCCCGATCAGTAGCTAGGGAGTTCTGGGGGCAGATTGCCCATGTTGTTGAGCACACAGATAGATGGCGCCCTGGAGATTCCAAGGAGAAGGTCATCTTCCACCTAGCCTTTAGGTTAGCCCACCGGATATTTAGTGAGACACTTCTGGCGCGTACTGAGACGCCCAAAAGATCCGACAGGGAGAGCTTTTCAGTTTATACTGCATGGTTACTGGGGGTTTCCCGGACTTTGGCTTGATGCTGGCAGAGGATCTGCACAGAATCAAGGCCAAGGCGAAGGGAGACATCTGCTGCGGAGGGCTTGTCACCCATATAGCTAGCTACCAGGACATGGATCTCAGCGCTTGCACGATAGTGGCGGCTGCCAAGCCGCTTGGATTGCAGGAGATGATCACTCGGCGGATTCTCGTTCCCCGAGGTCTGACTACTCCATATGTGGCTATGCCGTGGGAGCTGACTGCGCCACAAGGGATCAGGTGGTCTGCCCAGTTCACTGTTTATGACCCACACTATTGGCAGACCGCTTGGGCTCCACTGATGGAGGATTATAGGGAGGCAGCAGCTGCCCCAGCTGAGGAGGAGGAGGCTGATGATGAGGAGACAGTTGATGAGAGAGAGGGTGGAGTCCCGATGGATACAGGGACAGATACTGGAGGGACGAGCGCACCACCGATTATAGATTTGGATGAGGAGGACACTGAACCTGCACCTGCTACTTCTCCAGTGAGACCTGCTAGGCGTAGGACACGCCGACACAGGGATCTAGATGCTCACAGACGGATCGATGACCTGACGGATCAGGTTATTGATTCATATGCTGCTTTGTCACTAGATATCCGCGAGATGCAGGAGCGGCAGCACTACCTGCACATGATGGCCCAAATCCAGTTCGAGCACATCATGGGCTATCCGTTCGACCCGACCCAGTATCCGTACGTGCCACCACCACCACCACCGGATCGTGACTACTGAAAGCTGCAGGATTTTCTTTATTATATTTTTATGCAGTTCAGCTTATTATCCTTTGAGTACTCTTATCTTTAGACTTATTTTGACCCACTGGGACAGTGTGTCCCAAGTATGGGGTATTTGATGTATTTATTTGATGACTTTGATATATGACTCACTTGATCGGATATTTTATATTTATGCTTCACTTCTGCATTTATATGTTTATCTGAGATTGCATGCATACTTACAGGTTATTTGATTGAGAAAAACGTCGAAACCAAAAGAAAAAAATTGGTTTTTTTTTAAAAAAAAAAAAATAAAAAAAAATTTGACCTTGACCGGGGAAGTTCTGGCCAAACGAGGTGTTTCACCTCGGTTGACCTAAGAACACATCAACCGAGGTAGGTTAACTGAGAGTTTTCGAAAACTATTTTTTTGTGCTTCTTATCTGGATATGACCTCAGTGAAGATCTTGCTTACTGACTGGTTTTAAATTCTTTATGTGTTTGAAAGTTTTTATAATATGTTTAAGTTGCTCAATGTTTTGTTTGAAATTATTGGCATGTTTAATACTTTGTTTTTATCCAAATTATGTTGAATCTGAAGGTTGACACCACGGTATGAGTTCTCTCACTTTCTTCCTGGAAAGACCAAGGCAATTCATTCTTCTCTCCTCTCCTTCTTGATCATGCTTAGCCCCTCATATACATTTTGCCTCCCTTTACCTATCCGGGAATTTGGAAGCAAGCGAAGTGGTGAAAGCAAGTGAAGTTAAAGTTGAGAAGTTGGCTGGAAGTGAAAGTGTTAGAAAGTAATAATAGGTTTGGGGAAGTCAATCATGAAGATGAGTAACTCGGCACCATTCACATAGCCGGGTGTTTGTGTCTTGCCAAAGTCGGATTGAGCGATATTCCTAACGGGTCATGGTATGTGCATCAAGGGTTTGATGCATCTCAAGAAATTGATGATTGCTGATTTCCTAGGCTTCGGTTATTGTGCACCTCTGTCCATGCATCCCAAAAAGTAAAGTAAAAAGAAAAAGTGCGAGATAAGCGAAGCTTATTGGTGGAAGATGTTGCAAGTCAAAGTGAAAGTGAAGTTCATCCTTTTCCCGGATTCTATCACCACATTACCTTACATACATCCCTACCCTACACGTTTCTTGACCTTTCTTTTGGGAAGCCCTTGAGACCTCAAGTTTGTTGACTGACTTAGTGGTTTAAACTGGATTATGCATGATTAATTTCGATAATTATGACTTATTATGCATTCTATGATTTTATGCAAAGATGAACAACTTTCTTATATTTATAAAATGTTTTGATCATATTTTGATTTTAAATTCCATGAAGTATTCTCTTAGAGTGATCTATGATTGTAGCACACCATAAAAATGTTTTGAAAGACTTTTCATTGATTTTCTTGAGTATTAATTCATTCTATCCTGACTTTTATATGCGGAACTTGCTTGGGGACAAGCAAGGGCTAAGTATGGGGTATTTTGATAGCATGAATTATAGTCTATATTTTGGGGTTTGTTTGGACGTTTTATCTTTCATAATCTGCATGTTTGTATGTATATTATGTGATTACATCACCATTTCATCTACCTTTGCGAGAATCGAGGTCTACACCTAGTTTTGTTGTAATCGTAGGTAAAATGGCACGTTTTGCATCATAAAGGAGCAAAAAGAGCTATGGAGTCATTGGAGCTACATTGAGGAACATAAGGAACCATCCAGGAAGCATAGCCATTGATTAAAGATTCACTTTGGACCAGTTTTGAGAGATTTCACATTCAGTTGTGACTCACCTCGGTTGATCACAGATTCATCTCGACCGAGGTGATCCAGAGAAGCCGACTCGACCGAGGCAAATACCTAGGACGCGGCGAGAATATTTTATTCTTGGCTGAGATCTTTTATCTTTGGAAAGTGATCTTATATTTTTGGGCTTGGCTCCTAGAAGGAAGAAGATCTTATATTTTACCTATTTTTACGGGAAGAGATCTTTCTAAGATATCTTATCTTTGGAGGGTTATTTTCCAATAAAAAGGGTCGGATTTCCCACAAATCCGGGATCCACTATCACTCGGAATATCCCGCTTACACCGAAATACATCCCGCAGATCCGTTTACGCAGCAGCAGCCGTACTCTAGTTGGGAGATTTGAAGAACCTTTTTGAAGGTTGAAGGAAGATTGAAGATATTAGCTTTTATAGCTTTTGGAGGGTTTTGTATGATTGTCTTTGATTCCCTTCCTTGTTGTCTTCTCTTGTTGGATTGCTATCCAAGGAACGCTTTTATTGTGATATTTGATTCAGTTATTGAAGTCTTGTCATTAAATTCTTCTTGTTCAAATATTCACCTTCTTCCCATATATTTGATTATACTTTCATGATGATGAGTGGCTAATTTCCTTGTGTGATTCTAGGGTGATTGGCTGAAGGTTGTGGGAAAAACAATGATAGAATAATCTTAGATTCCAGTAGGACCCCGAAAGTTCGAGTCTTTAACCTTAACCCTAATCATCTCGTTCAGTCGATGAACATCTCGGCCGGGGTGAAATTCGGCTGACCAAGGTGACTTATTCGATCCTAAACTGAGAGTTAAGTGTTAGAGTTTGCCAAATCCTATTCTTATTACACCTTTCCAAGTTGAATGCAAGCTTAGGATGAGACTTACCCGGTAATTCCTTAGTTTGTTTACCAACGATCATAAGTGTAGGTAATAAAGGTTTATCCTTTATTGGGGTTTGAGTGTGCTTCCATCCCATCTTTGTGAGTTAGCCTGAGACTTACCCGGTAAAGGTTGATTCTATTCCATTAGATGGTGTGTTAGTTTGGGGTTATAGTTCTTTATCTTGATTCCTTGAGACTTACCCGGTAATAGGAGTTACGGTCTAGGATTAGTGAGTAGTGAGACTTACCCGGTGATCTATTCCACTTTAGTAACACCTTCCCCATGCAAAAATCTCAGCTTTGTCCGCTTATCTTTAGATCTTGAGTTGGAACCACAACTAGACGCTTTAATCCCTAGAATTACATGTTTGTTTTATTGACTTCTTATTCATCTTTGATTGTTTTAATTACTCTTGGGGTTAGTAATAACGAAGCTTACCGTTATCGACTTTGTTTCACTAAGTCCCTGTGATCGACCCCTGGAATTCCTTGCTTTTTACTACGATTGTGTAACACCCCGAATCCGCGGGACTCGGGATGTCACATTGGGCTAGGATCTCACAATGGATCCTGACCCTAGCCTGACAACAAGTTCACTGGACCTTACAACATGGCACTAACAGATATAAAACAAATACATAAAACAGTATAAACTGTACGACCCAAAGTAAACAACAACATAGCCGAGTATATAAAATGACTTCCTCACATAGGAGGTACAAAAGATCATCCTCACACAGAAGGGGAAACACAACAACCCCAAACCAACCACCTAATGTACGAGAGTCCTCGGCCTGTCACCCTGCCAGATCACCCAGTAGCGCCTAACCTGTAAACATCTACAACACGGTATGAAACCGTTAGCTAACCATACATATATGAGGTAATGCATAAGCACAAGCACAATCATGAAAGATAAACACATCAGCATGCTATCACACATTTACCCATTTATTATCTTTATATAATAACCATTCACTCAAAAACCGTATATATATAGATAGATGAAAGTATGTGACACGAGGACCGATACATCCCCGCCTCTGAGTACAATGTCCAGCTGTACGAGTATCAGTCACACAATCCGTGTACCCTATGGGAGTGGATTGCGCCCTTCCTGTAAACCAGTCTGGCCCGACATCAGAGAACCTCCCAGACTCCATGGCGGGATGAAAGGGAAAGGTTATCACAGCCACGCAGTGGGGCAGTCAATAGAACATAGGTCGATAAAAACAACAACTCATGCTATCATAGCAAACATATAAAGCACACACCACTCATGCAAACACCCAATATAGGGATGGTAGCTAAGTAAGTCCTACGAACTTACCTCAACCTCGTACAAAATCGACCACGATCACCTCTACACTGGAGGGACAACACGGCCTATAAAAAGGCATAAAGAGATATATCAACCTCTATTCATCAAAGGGGTCACACCTAGACCCAAAGGGATCCATAAGGATCATACTCAATCTATGAGCCTCACAACCAACTAAACCTTAATATCTCAACATAGCTCACAATTCCTCAAATCTCAAGGTAGTATCTAATCAACATTCCTCAATCTCAATTTTAATCCTAATTTAATTAATTAACCTTTAATTAATTAATTAGATTTCGCCAGAATAACGTTTTGCCCGCAGGCAATTTCTAAACCCCCTGTCATCAGATTTCATCAAACAAGAACCCATAATCACCAGAATAATATAACGACCATAATGGAATTTCTAATTGTCCTATTTGACAAGCCTAAAGTCAATTTAGGCCAAATCGCAGTACGGAAAACGAATAAATTCATAACTTATTCGTTACTAACCCGATTGACGATCTGAAAGAAGATTCGGAATCACAACGACGCAGGCTACGCATGGACAACATCAAATTCACCGGAATCTGAGCGACGGAACCGTCCTGGTGACATATATGCTCGACCAGCCCTCCATATACTCGGAAATGCAGAAACTCGGTACCGATATGAAGAGAATGAAGAGAGGAATCCAGAAACTCAAAAGGAATTGAAATCGGATTAGAAACGGAGAGTAGATCTGAGTTTGAAGGTTGAGAGAAATCAGAGTTTTTACGAGGAAACGTGAAATGAAATGAATTAATAAAGGATTTTCCGCTATTTATAGTGAAGACGATAATTATCCTTTAGTAAAGTCGATAATTATCCTTTAACCGATCCAAATGCGGGTCGAACCTCTTTCTCCAAACTTCTCGAGATTGGAACATTAAATCTGAAATATTGTAGGGATAATTATTACACAACTGCCTCGGAAAACGTGTATTCCTAAGCCGTCTTTCTTAGCCGTTAAGAAACGAAATAGCGATTGTTTTGGCCGTTTTGCCTCTCCATGTTATTTCATATCTAGGACATATCCGATGTCCTGATCATTTCTCTCAACTGCATTTTTATTAATTGGAGCTCCCAAATGCTCCAAATAACACCGGAGGGTAAAAATAATTACCCGGGGGAAAAAGTAAAAATTTCCCCAAACGTCCAAAATTACGCGAGGAACATAACGGTGGGACTCATACTCATCACTTGCGAAATCTTCGCGAGTTGTATGTCAATTACTATCAACGATTAAGTTAATCAACATTAATTAGAATTCGGAAATCCTATCTATTACATCACACACCCCTTAAAAAAAGTTTCGTCCCGAAACTTGAACAATTCCCAAATCCTCTCGGACCCATACGCCGAGGTATAACTCTCACTCTTTCTATCGGAGTTATCACATCTCCGTTCAAAAGATCATAACCTATAACAATCTATAACCTCAAGTATAAACATGGAGGAATCATCATCTCCAGGAAATAGGGCCATAACGCTACCCAAAGGCGTAGAGGAATCACGTCTCTCGCCATACCACATCACAAGGCATAGAGGAAGCACATCTCTAGCCAAAACATATCACGTGCATAGAGGAAATACGTCTCTAGCCAACCCATAAACATATATATCGCATGGAGGAATCACATCTCCACTGAACTATGTCCATCAAGGTAGCATGGAGGAAAGAACCATCTCCAGCTGAATGCTAATCCCACTCAAATAGCATGGAGGAAAGAACCATCTCCAGCTATAAATATAATCATACTCGGGTAGCGTGGAGGAAGTAATCATCTCCATCTATAACATACATCACGCTAGCACATCAAGATCTACTAAGATCATAAATCACATCACAACTAGCATGGAATAACACATCAAGGCATATAAGCACATAAGCACAACATTTATCAAGATAGCACTAAGATCTACTCGTGCTCCCACAAATGGGTCTGTCCCAACATATACTTTGGATAGTTCCTCAGGACACTATCCTCAGTCTCTCACATAGCCTCTTTAGGTCTTCATCTCGACCATGATATCCTCAATATGGGAACGTCTTTCAAATACAAGCGTTTCATATCTTATTCCAAGAATGTAATCAGATGCTCAACAACGATGTGGTTGGACTCAACCACCAAATCATCGTAACTCACAAGGTGTCTCGAGTCTGGTATATACTTCCTCAGTTGATACATAAGAAACACTGGGTGGATATCCACCAACTTCAGAGTGAAAGCTAAACATCATTTTGCCTTCACAAAACTGATCAAGATCTCAAGTAACTTACATATTAGAAACTCAGTTCCCCTTTCCATAATACACAGCTAACGTCTCACAGCTGAGATACCTCTAGCCGGACATGAACTCTCGCTTGAACTTTAGAGATTAACACCTCTTGTCTACACACACAATATGGCGACTATGTAGAGCCAACACTCTTCCTTTAATCATCGTTACTCGAACTATAAAATCTTGAGTCTGGTCATGTGTTATTTCCACTACTACTACTAGATCACTTCTAGCATAAAGGTACGTGTATGACATCTACGCCCATACAATGCTTCTCAAGGACATTCCCGAAGATAAACGTCAATCACTATTATATAATAACTCAATATTGGAAGGTAATATAACCATCCACATTTCCCATTCAACTTACAACTTATATTAGATCTTTAAGATCTAGATGATCCTCTCTAACTGACCATCTGTCAGGGGGTGAAGTGTAGTCATGAGGTACAGACTCGTCCCCAAAGCAGTCTGAATCTGCTGCCTAAAATCTCAAAGTAAAAACATCCATCTCGATTAGAAATGATCATTCTCGGTATATCATGGAGTCTCACTATCTGTCTAGTGTACTCCTCAACCAAATCATTCACTAGCCACGTTCTTCTGATAGAAATGAAACGTGCCAGTTTCATTAATTTGTTACCAACAATCCAGATAACATAAATCTTCTACTGGGTCACAATCCCATAAAAAAGTCCATAGAGATGTCCTCCCAAATTCTACTACTGCACTGGTAGTGGGTGGGGCTTATTTCTAGATCGGAAATACTCTATCTGGATCTGCTAATAGGTCACACACTGTATCACAAATCTGGTTATATCGGCTTCATACAATATAATCGTCTCATCTCGTGGTACATCTTACTCGTACCTGAATGTACTGAATAAGGCGTACAGTGGGTATACCATAATATTCTCTGTCTCCATCTGCATCAGTAGGTACACAAAGTGGTCATGACTCTTCATCAATCCATCTACTCCCATGGAGAACTATGGTGCCTTAGTACGAGACATCCTTGCTCTAAACCTTGTCAAGACCGGACAAGTCTCCTGCTTCTGTTGGACCTCATCCAACGGACCAGTTAGAACCTCTGAGGTATAACTGGGTATCCTCATCAAGGAACTGATTGTCCAACTCTAGCCAAGCTAGATCTCTATGAAGCTGAGGCTGAACTATCAGTCTCACAATCATCTTCTCTTGGAGCGTCTTTCCATTCAAGTTATCAGCGAAAACGTTCAACTTCTCTTAATGATATGGAATCTTCAAGTCAAAGCTTGATCAACTTAAGCTCTTAACATTGGCGGTTATTCAACCCCCGTTGCATAAAATATACTTCAGATTTCTATGATCTATAGAAATCTGACATGAAGATCACACCGGTAAGGTCTTCAAAACTTAAAGGCTTGAACTACCACTACTAACTCTAAATCATGAGTCGGGTAGTTCTCATCATACGTTCTCAGTTGTAAACATACATATCAATAACCCTACTCCTTTGTAGTAAAACACATCTCAGACTTAGCTGGGATGTATCACCGTAAATCACGGAATCCAAAAATCTTCTCACTAAAACAGAATGGAAGCAGAGGTCAAATGCCTCCTCAACTCTTCAGAACATAGACACACTGCTTTCATCACGTAGTTATGGTGATCTTCTCAAAAGACTCGCAAATGAATATGTAATCATATAAAATACTTCCTCAAAGCATTGGTAGCAATCGGCTGAGCCAAGAAAACTACGTATTCCTTAATGTTCATCAGTATCTCCCATGTTACAACATACTTAATTCTCGCCAGGTCAACCATGATCCCACTAGCGGAGACAACATGGCCTAAAAAGGCTACCACTGGCATCTCAACTTACACTTAGAGAGCGTAGCATACAACCCTCTATCTCTCGAAATCTGCAGAACGGTCCTCAAACGATCGGTCTACTATTCTCTGCTATGAGAGTATACCGACATGTCATCCATGAAGTCCACCACCAACTACTCAAGGAAGTCGATGAAGATACTGTTCATCAACTCGATAAAAACTACTAAAACATTCTTCAACCCAAATGACATCACTACAAACTCGTAGTGTCCATAACGGGTATGGGATATTATCTCATACACATGTTGCTCTCTCATCCATGACTAGGGATATCTTGAGCACAAAGGAATCCTGAAAACACAATTGCTTCTTGAAGCTAACTTATCAGGTCATCAATACGGAACATGAAACCCACTAGGGTAAACCCGTTTCAGTCAACTTTTCAAGTTATCAGTACAATATCTCAACAAGCACCATATAGTGTGGCTTTCCCATTCAATCTTGTATCATACTTCAACTCGATAACAATGTCCACACTCCGCTGAGGTGGAAACTAGACGGTTCAGTAACACGTCTATAAACTCATAAACAACTGGAATACCTTCCATTGTTGGACTATCTCGCTCCTTCATGGTATAACACTAGAAGGCGTCACATCCCTGTGCTATCAGCTCGCTGCTCGTACAGTCCTGATGACAAACCCGTCCCTTCAAAGGTCTTAACCTTAGAAGACCTCTATTTACCATCTCAATAAAGACTGTAATAGCCTTACTATTAATATCTAACACCGCATGATATCTATTCATCCAATCCATACACATAATGACTTCCTCATGCACCTACGGCATGACAAAGAAGTCTACAAGCCATACACAAGTCCCGGAATAAGGGAACAAACACATATCTCGCGGGTACCTCAGACCCCTAACTAGTAATCCTGTAAAGGAAATTCCATCTTCTACTATATATCAAAGATCAACCATTAACGCATGCATTGAAAGACAAGAAGTGCATAGCACTCATAACAACAAAACTCCACTAGGTAAACCATTAACGAGAATGGTACCTGTAACAGCTAACTCCCGTAGCTCCACTACATATCATCACTCGATCTCGGATCTATGCTCCTCAAAGTATCACTGAGGTCCTCACTATAGCCTCCACTTCCACTCTTTCAACACCGGAAAGAGGAAGGTCTTGCTGGGAAGAAACACTACCTTGCTGACAGAAAGGGGCCAGATGGCCTAGTTCACCACAGATGAAACAAGCTATCGGTGCCAAAGGGCACTCAAAACGCAAATGATCTGTATAGCCACAATTGTAACATAATTGTCTCATTCTTGCAACCTGTGCAATTGAAGGGTAACTCGACCTTCATCGTCCACCTGGAATGATCTCATTCTTGAAGGGAACTTGTAAAGGCAATGCCTTGCCCTGTCGACAAAACTTCGCTCTATGCCCTGCTTTACCACACATAAAGCATATGATGGGCGCCTTTGGGCACACAGCTCGCTAGTGTCCCAACTTCCACGCAATTAAAACACTGTAGTTCCTTGCTAGTCATCTTCATGGCCAAAGGATCACTAGATTGTCCTAATATTGGACTTGGTTCCCCATTCATCATCTTTGCTTCTCCAGTAACTGATTCAGTCCATTGCTTCATTCCGGATCCAAAAGCTTCAGTTGATCTCACAATTGTTGGTAAATCCGGTGTGGATCTACCCGCTATCACCGCTTCATATACTTGTTACATATATTCTTGAAACTTGGATCTACTCATGGAGACACGATCAGCCTCTTCAAACTCATTCTCTGCCATAGGCGAAACAACAGCGGAAACTGGTCCCTGACTTATCACCACTGGAGGAAGAAGGGGTGTACCCCTACCTCATCCCACTACAGATACTGCTCTAGTCTGAGTCATCTGTAGGATATACGCACCTAATCTTATAAGGCTATATATATGCCATAGGTATCGATATGTATATAATACATCCACATAATCCATAGTACACACAGATATATATACATATCTACGCTGCAGAGATCCATGGCAGAGGTGACGACTTCTCGTACATTCTATCCCAAAACCACACTTAAAACCAAAACCTTTGAAAACGTCAGATCCCATGTGGGCTCTGTTTATTTTACCTATCAAACCTCATTGCAGGTAGCAAGTGCCATTGTTGTCAACCTGGGCTCTGATACCAACTCTGTAACACCCCGAATCCGCGGGACTCGGGATGTCACATTGGGCTAGGATCTCACAATGGATCCTGACCCTAGCCTGACAACAAGTTCACTGGACCTTACAACATGGCACTAACAGATATAAAACAAATACATAAAACAGTATAAACTGTACGATCCAAAGTAAACAACAACATAGCCGAGTATATAAAACGACTTCCTCACATAGGAGGTACAAAAGATCATCCTCACACAGAAGGGGAAACACAACAACCCCAAACCAACCACCTAATGTACGAGAGTCCTCGGCCTGTCACCCTGCCAGATCACCCAGTAGCGCCTAACCTGTAAACATCTACAACACGGTATGAAACCGTTAGCTAACCATACATATATGAGGTAATGCATAAGCACAAGCACAATCATGAAAGATAAACACATCAGCATGCTATCACACATTTACCCATTTATTATCTTTATATAATAACCATTCACTCAAAAACCGTATATATATAGATAGATGAAAGTATGTGACACGAGGACCGATACATCCCCGCCTCTGAGTACAATGTCCAGCTGTACGATTATCAGTCACACAATCCGTGTACCCTATGGGAGTGGATTGCGCCCTTCCTGTAAACCAGTCTGGCCCGACATCAGAGAACCTCCCAGACTCCACGGCGGGATGAAAGGGAAAGGTTATCACAGCCACGTAGTGGGGCAGTCAATAGAACATAGGTCGATAAAAACAACAACTCATGCTATCATAGCAAACATATAAAGCACACACCACTCATGCAAACACCCAATATAGGGATGGTAGCTAAGTAAGTCCTACGAACTTACCTCAACCTCGTACAAAATCGACCACGATCACCTCTACACTGGAGGGACAACACGGCCTATAAAAAGGCATAAAGAGATATATCAACCTCTATTCATCAAAGGGGTCACACCTAGACCCAAAGGGATCCATAAGGATCATACTCAATCTATGAGCCTCACAACCAACTAAACCTTAATATCTCAACATAGCTCACAATTCCTCAAATCTCAAGGTAGTATCTAATCAACATTCCTCAATCTCAATTTTAATCCTAATTTAATTAATTAACCTTTAATTAATTAATTAGATTTCGCCAGAATAACGTTTTGCCCGCAGGCAATTTCTAAACCCCCTGTCATCAGATTTCATCAAACAAGAACCCATAATCACCAGAATAATATAACGACCATAATGGAATTTCTAATTGTCCTATTTGACAAGCCTAAAGTCAATTTAGGCCAAATCGCAGTACGGAAAACGAATAAATTCATAACTTATTCGTTACTAACCCGATTGACGATCTGAAAGAAGATTCGGAATCACAACGACGCAGGCTACGCATGGACAACATCAAATTCACCGGAATCTGAGCGACGGAACCGTCCTGGTGACATATATGCTCGACCAGCCCTCCATATACTCGGAAATGCAGAAACTCGGTACCGATATGAAGAGAATGAAGAGAGGAATCCAGAAACTCAAAAGGAATTGAAATCGGATTAGAAACGGAGAGTAGATCTGAGTTTGAAGGTTGAGAGAAATCAGAGTTTTTACGAGGAAACGTGAAATGAAATGAATTAATAAAGGATTTTCCGCTATTTATAGTGAAGACGATAATTATCCTTTAGTAAAGTCGATAATTATCCTTTAACCGATCCAAATGCGGGTCGAACCTCTTTCTCCAAACTTCTCGAGATTGGAACATTAAATCTGAAATATTGTAGGGATAATTATTACACAACTGCCTCGGAAAACGTGTATTCCTAAGCCGTCTTTCTTAGCCGTTAAGAAACGAAATAGCGATTGTTTTGGCCGTTTTGCCTCTCCATGTTATTTCATATCTAGGACATATCCGATGTCCTGATCATTTCTCTCAACTGCATTTTTATTAATTGGAGCTCCCAAATGCTCCAAATAACACCGGAGGGTAAAAATAATTACCCGGGGGAAAAAGTAAAAATTTCCCCAAACGTCCAAAATTACGCGAGGAACATAACGGTGGGACTCATACTCATCACTTGCGAAATCTTCGCGAGTTGTATGTCAATTACTATCAACGATTAAGTTAATCAACATTAATTAGAATTCGGAAATCCTATCTATTACAGATTGACCCGTACACTGCGGGTTCGCATCCTTGTTTTAAGCTTACGTCTAGGGTTATAAATTTAAAGCTTGCACACACCGGTTGGAGCGAACAGGCGGCACTGGTGCTGGTCCTCCAGTCTTGATAGCCTCCTCAAATATCTGCACATAGTCGTGATATGCAGAAGCTCCAATAGACACTCGTGTGGACTTTGTCGATAGCGCTCTTTGTGCTCCGGTCCTAGTAGTGGTACCGTTCCCAGCCTTAGGAACAACACTCTCCGCAACCTCCTCAGCAAACGCCTCAACGGTAGGTGGATCAGCAGCTGGGGCCTGGCCCCCACCTCTAGCTAGTGGAGGTCTTCTTGCACGTCCTCGTCCACGAACGGCATGTGGAAGTGGTGGTCGACCTCTTCCTCGCCCTATAGCGGCGGTAGCTCTAGTGCGTGCCATCTACTATAAGGATAGATATATAAGACTATATATATATATATATATATATAAGGCCATGCTACAACTAAAGCAGAAATCCAAGAAAAAGCCCATATAAAGGCCAACATATAACAAACTACAATGTTGAGATCCGCGGAGGTAGTAGTGGTCGCCCGTACATCAATCCCAGACCGACAAGTTAAAACAAAACCCCCTTTTGAAAACATTAGACCCCTTGCGGGTTCTATTTATTTATCCATCCGACCTTCAGAAGATTTCGATCGCCATTGTTGCCAACCTGCTCTGATAGCATATTTTAACAGCCCAAGTTCTAGGAACTCGATGCGCTACGGGTTAGGACCGCACAATGGGTCCCGACCCTCAGAGTAACAACATCAAAACTGGGATCTTACATTATCACTACCAATATCAAAGATAGCATCGTTGATATCCTTAGTAAAGAAATGTTTTCTAGTCGGGAGTTATCAATATCAGAAACTTCTGATTGAATGACCTCCATTTGTTCATGGCTTTTCTGTTGGTCGATGTGGGATGCGGAGAATCGGAATTTGTAGTTCTTACTAAGTTCGTCACTAATTTCATTTTCTTTAGATAAAATTTAACCATCTTCTTTAGTTATTGAGGCAATAATTTTCTTGTTCCTTCTTCCTGTGGCTTTTCTGTGATAAAATTTAGTGTTTGTCCCCCGACTAAAGATTATTTGTTTTGGCTCTTTGCATCCATTACTTGTGTTGGTATTCCGAAAGACATTCTCTTTTTCTATTTAACCTATTTATTTTCTTATCCATTTGTTGTTTGAAGGATTTAGACAGTTGGCTTTGGAGAGATTTGATTTCTTGGTCCACTATTTTGAGTTTTTTTTTATTGATAATATCAAAATTGTTGCGACTCCTTTTTTTTTACTTTTGTTTAAGTAGGTTTGTTTTCTTCACAAAGTTAAACATGTGGGTCCCAGGGAATTGATTTCTTCATGTTTGTTTTACAAGATTTTCACAATCCGGTCGTTGCAACTACATGGATTCGAATCTAAATGGTTAGTTATAGTTGTTGTCTAGTGTGTTTTGTATATCAATAGAAATCATACAATGGTCAGACGAGGTAAAAGCATTATTCTTGGTATGAGGTATTCTTGAATGATCTCAAAGGAAGTCATTGTCCTATCTAGTTTTTCATATGTGTTTTATCACCATCCCTCTTTTTGTTTTCCATGTGAACTCATTACCCTTAGTAGGGAGATCAATGAGATTGCATTGTTGATGTAGAACGAATGACTGCAAAGATAGAGGAGGACATCGAGCGTCGGACTAGGCCCACGAATTAGGCTCATGGTTATCTAGCTATCTTTTAGTTGTTGTTTTTTTATCTATTGTTTTTTTTAATTATCTTTAGAATTGGATATGTTTTTGGTTTTTAGATTAAGTCTTATTTAAGGAGTTATTATGTGGTTATACAGGCAATCTTTGATTCTTTTGAAATAAAAAATTGAGAGCTTTTCTCATATCTCTGGTGGATTCCAGAATCCTTTTTTCAAGGTTTGTTTCTTGTGATCCTTCCATTAGCGCAGATTAAGTGCTTGCTTAATCTTTCCATAACTTTCTACTGCGTCAGTTGGTATCAGAGCAGGTTTTCTCCTGCCCTTTTCTCGCAACCGATTCAACATGGGGGATCAACCAATTACACGAGTCGACATCCATAACCTTACTAGAGACATTGCCGCCATTGCCACACAATTAACAAGGCTGGCAACGCGGATGGACAACATCAACCACGACAACCTTCTCGAAAGAAATCATTGACATCAAGATCAGCAACCAAGGAGAGGCCAAGATAGAGGAGACATACTTGTTGGAAATGATTCCAACAGTTCAGAAGGAGAGGAGGAAGGACAGGAAGAACCCGAAGCAACGAACCGACACGATTATCGCGTCAAAGCCGATATACCGCTGTTTCATGGAACAATGGGAGTGGAGGATTTTCTTGATTGGCAGATTGAGATCGATCGATTCATTGAAGTCATGGAAGTACCCGAAAATAAACATGTTAAGATGGTAGCAATTCGTCTCAAGAGCACTGCAACCGTGTGGTGGGACAAACTCGTAGTACAACAGCAACGACAGAGGAAGAAGCCGATCAGAACTTGGAGGCGCATGAAACAACTCATGCTAGAGCGATTCTTGCCCGAAGACTACGAACAAATCTTATAGAAGATGTACATTGAATGTGTTCAAGGAAGGAGGAGTGTATCCGAATACACCACATAATTCATATGTTTCTCGGAGCGTAATGATTTAGGGGAGTCGGAGAACCAAAAGGTTGCCCGGTACATTAGTGGTTTGAAGGGTTCTCTCCAAGAGAAGATGGGATTACAAAATGTGTGGTCCATTACGGAAGCATCAAGTCTAGCGTTAAATGCCGAATTAATGGAGAAATCACCTTGCAACTTTTCATCCTTTCGAGGACGGCCCGCACCGAACACCGTCGAATCAGTGGGAGATCGGAACAAGCCCTCTGCCCTAGATACCAAAGGAGCAAGTGGTTCCGGAAGCGGCACCATTGTCCCACAAAACAAGCCATTTCCGCAGAAGCTAAACAATCCGTACACCCGACCGATGGGAGATATGTGTTTCAGGTGTGGTGTTCAAGGTCATCGTTCCAATGTTTGCCCTCAAAGGAGGACCGTCGCCCTCACGGGAGAATGTGGACTGGATGACAATGAGGAGGACGAATATGGGGACGCTGAATTTGCAGAGGAGGAATCTGAGGAAAGAGTAAATTGTGTTCTCCATAGAGTATTGTTCTCCACCAAAGACGAAGGGCAACGGAAAAATCTATTCCGCACACATTGCTCTATCATGAACAAAGTATGCAATCTGATTATGGACAACGGTAGCACCGAAAACTTGGTTTCACAACGCCTAGTCGAACACTTGGCACTGCCCATCCAAGCCCACGACACACCCTACACATTATCCTGGGTCAACAAAGGTCCTTACGTAGAGTGACGATGACGTGTCGAGTACCCCTCGCCATAGGAAAACACTATCGGGAAGAAGTACTTTGTGACGTTTTGGCGATGGATGTGTGTCACATCCTACTTAGTCGTCCTTGGCAGTACGACAATGACATAACATATAGAGGGCGTGATAATGTGATAGTGTTCTCATGGGGGAAACAGAAAATTGCCATGACCCCAATATTACAGTTTGATACAACTACAAACAAAAACAAATCCAACTTCTTGGTGTTGACCATGAGTGAAAAGGAATTGGATGAAGCCTTTAAAGAAACCGCATGTTTTTGCCCGGTGGTGAGCAAAGGCTTACTGACTATGCCAAAAGACAACGGAGAAGACATCCCCAATGAGGTGCAAGCAATCTTGACAGATTTCAAAGAGTTGATTGCGGAAGAACTACCTAGTACACTACCGCCCATGAGGGATATTCAACATCATATCGACTTAATTCCGGGAGCTAACCTGTCGAATATTCCCCATTATAGGATGAGTCCCCATGAGAATGAAATCCTAAGAGAACAGATTGAAGATTTATTAAGAAAAGGATTTATTCGAGAGAGTATGAGCCCTTGTGTAGTCCCGGTCCTTCTCTGTAACACCCCGAATTCTCAGAACTCGGGACATTATTGGTTAGGACCTCACAATGGGTCCTGACCTCAGTTTGACAACAATATTACTAGGATCTTGCAACAAGACACAAATAAGAAAAACCAAAATTTATAAAATAGTATTTTAAAGAGATGAATGCAACAACGTCTAACAGTCTATAGTACTTAAACCACAAAAAGACTAACTGTCTTCAACAAGAAGAAAGAAACCACAAGGTAAACACCCAACCCCACTCTAAGGAGTACGGAGACCCGGCTGACCACTACTTCCGGATCACTCAGCTGTTGTTCTAACCTGCGGTAAATCTAAATACACAACAAAGCAACCATTAGCTAATTATCTAAACATTAGGAGAATAATAATAGCACACACACACATAAAATAATAAACACTCATCATGCTTTCAAACAATCCATTTATTATCTTCATTTAAGTCATTCACTCTAATGATACTTATTTTGTGACACGAGGAATTCCCAAACCTCGCCTCCGCCCCCGTGTACCCATCAGGAGTGGATCCGATGCATCTCACCGTGTACCTGTATGGTCTAGGTATAGAGAACCTCCCAGTCTCCTGGCAGAGTTGGGCAGTGATGTCACGGCCCGTTATAATACAATTGGGCCTTAAACCATAATAACCACGGTCGTCCTAACAAGTTGTTATTATTATTTTCCCATGCAATGCACACACACAACCAATATCACCCAACTAATATCTAGAAACTGGCTAAGTAAGTCGCAAGGACTTACCTGAGTCCAAACACTCTCTAACACGTCTCAAAACAATCCGTACTCGTGGTAACTCAAACGCCTGTCAAATAAGGGATGTGGATCAGAATCACATCTAAATGTCCAACCTCATGCGAAGGAATTACGGAAAAAGCTCTCTTAAGGTAAAAGACCATTTTACCCTTAATGTCGGAAATTCTCAAAGTTTATTCTTGAATTCTACTAATTTCTTTCTTATCTTGTTTTCCATAGATTATGTCTCTCGGGTAGCTACTTATAGGTTATAAGGTCAAACTCGAGACAACTCGAAGAAGGACAACATTCCTTCTCTCCGGTTACTAATTACGCTACTACATATATTATACCGTCAAACATATTTTAACCTTTCTCCTCAACTCATTTATTTTTACATAATTTCCTAACTCCCAACTCGTACTTATGTATTAACTCATATATTTATATAATCTACATTTATGCTTATAATTATAATCTTATATAAAAATTTACATTCCTATTAATTCTATGCTTTTATTTAGTTTATTCATACACTCACTTATACCTCTATATATATATATATATATATATGTATTAATGTGCATTTACGTATCTATATATATAAGTATATATCTCTACTGCGGTACCTCACTCTAATGTCTAATATATATGTATATATATACATCCGTACACAACTCTTCTCTTCCCACCTCCATGTTAATGTATATATACATACACTATCGTATTACCACATTTCACATTACATATGTATATATCTCCAACTCAACTAACATTTTCAGCAGACAATACACTAACCCGCGTCTCGCCTGGGTCAGTAGTGATGGATCCGACGCTGTACTGTACTCGGAATAGGCAGAAATCTTCACGCACCGACAGTGGCTCGCTGGTGCCTTGTTATCACAGGTGCAGGCAGGGACTGTTTTCCGGCGAGGCGTGCAGCGGCTCGTCACACAGTTCCAGCTACAGGAGGCACTCCTGCAGTCGGCGTAACTGATGAACCTGGTTGCTGCGTTTGTCGATCCGCTGCGGCAAGAGAGGGCGGCGATGCTTCGAAGGTTGTGTCTGGCTCCAGGCGGCGGCAGCAAGGGCGAGGGAGGCGCTGTTCGTCGCAGTAACCGCAAGGCGAGGGAAGCCGCTGCTGCTGTGCGAAATCACATTAGTTACTGCTGTAATTCGAGGAGAAGAGAGGCAGGGGAGAGATTGGGCCGGGAAACTCGCTTACCTATGGTCGATATCGCCGGCGAACAGGGAAGGCGGACGAGGTGCAGTGGCGGCGGCATCTCTGGTTGAAGCGGAAGAGGGCTGCTGGTTGACGCTCTTCAAAAGGTAAGGGAGGAGATGGGTAGCGGCACGCAGCAGTGGGTAAAATAGGATTAGATTAGGTTAACTTAATTAGTTTAGGGTTAGGATTAGTTTAAGGAGATGGCTAATGGGCTGATGGGCTGATGGGCCCGTAAAATGGGCCTATTCTTCCTTTAAGCAATAAGTAGAAACGAAACCCGTTACTCGTACGGATCGGTAGGTAATTTGTGGGAATAACTACGGAATTAAATTCCGTATAATTTAATTTCTTATCTTATTTTAGAGGTACGTAATTTATTTCCGGTTACATAGTCTCATCATTTTATGTGAATCAAGGTCACATAAAATGATAGAATTCCACTCGTTTTATTTTATTTCAGCTTGACGTATCGAAATTTGGTTAAATTCAGGTTTAACGGACATTAAAATTTTCGGTTATTACATTCTCGTCCCGAAGAAGGATAATCAATGGCAAATGTGTGTAGACAACAGGGCCATAAACAAAATCACCATCAAGTATCGATTCCCGATTCCACGATTGGAGGACATGTTGGACGAATTATCCGGGTCCAAGTTATTTTCGAAAATAGACTTGCGAAGTGGGTATCATCAAGCCATAATTGGGCCAGGAGACGAGTGGAAAACCGCCTTCAAAAGTAGAGAGGGGTTGTATGAATGGTTAGTGATGTCTTTCGGTTTGTCAAACGCGCCGAGCACATTCATGCGACTCATGAATGAAGTCCTCCGTCCGTTCACAAGATCTTTTGTGGTGGTATATTTTGATGATATTTTGATTTATAGTAAAAGTAAGGAGGAACATTTAGGCCACCTACGTCAAGTGCTCACAGTCTTACATGAAAATCAGTTATATGTCAATCTCAAGAAGTGTATTTTCAGCACCGACAAACTATTATTCCTAGGATTCATTGTGGGTGCAGAGGGGATTCATGTTGATGAAGACAAGGTTCGTGCCATCCGTGAATGGCCTACTCCTTTGTCGGTTACTGATGTGCGTAGCTTCCATGGATTGGCAACGTTTTATCGGCGTTTTGTTCGCGATTTCAGCACTATTACAGCCCCCATAACAGAATGTTTGAAGAAAGGGTGTTTCCAATGGGGTCTTGAACAAGACCGTAATTTTGCACTAATCAAAGAGAAGCTTTGTACTGCTCCGGTTCTTGCTCTTCCTAATTTTGAAAAAATCTTTCAAGTTGATTGTGATGCAAGTGGAGTCGGAATTGGTGTCGTGTTGTCACAAGAAAAAAGACCCGTGACTTTTTTTAGCGAGAAATTAAGTGACACTCGCAAACGGTGGAGCACTTATGACCAAGAGTTTTACGCAGTCTTTCGTGCTCTCCGACAATGGGAGCACTATCTCATTCAACGGGAGTTTGTCCTTTTCACTGATCATCGAGCAATGAAGTTTCTTCATAGTCAAAAGTTGATCAACAAAATGCACGCCAGGTGGGTAAGCTATTTGCAGAAGTTCCCATTTGTCATCCAACACAAGGCGGGCGAACAAAAAAAAGTGGCTGATGCACTAAGTAGGCGAGCATCTTTATTACTCACCTTATCTCAGGAGGTGGTTGGATTTTAAGAATTAAAGCACCTTTACGCCGAAGATGTCGAGTTCAAGGATTTTTGGGTTCAGTGTACAACCGCTCGTCCGTGTGCTGATTTTAGCATTCGCGAAGGATTCCTTTTTAAGGGGGATTAACTATGTATTCCATGTTCTTCACTTCGTGAGAAGGTCATTCGCGACTACATGGCGGCGGCCTTGGGGGTCATTTAGGCCGGGACAAAACTATTGCTATTCTGGAGGAGCGTTATTTTTGGCAACATCATCGAAGGGATGCTAGTACCATTGTAAGGAGGTGTTATGTTTGCCAAGTATCGAAGGGTCAGTCTCAAAACACGGGATTGTACATGCCCTTACCAGTCCCGGATGATATTTGACAAGACCTTTCCATGGATTTTGTACTAGGTTTACCTCGTAGCCAACGCGGAGTTGATTCGGTGTTTATGGTGGTCGACCGTTTTTCCAAAATGAGTCACTTCATCGCGTGTAAGAAGACATCAGATGCTTCCCATATTGCTAAGTTGTTCTTTCGTGAAGTAGTCCGTCTACACGGTGTTCCTGTTTCCATCACATCAGATCGAGATACCAAGTTCCTAAGTCATTTCTGGATTACGTTATGGAGGATGTTCGGTACAACTCTAAACAGAAGCTCTACGGCTCACCCGCAAACAGATGGCCAGACCGAAGTCACTAACCGTACCTTGGGCAAAATGATCCGTAGCATTTGTGGAGATAAGCCCAAACAGTGGGATCTTGCTTTACCACAGGCTGAATTTGCTTATAATAGTGCCATCCATACCGCCACGGGTATAATAACCAAAAATTTTAAAAATTCGTTTAACACTGAATTTAACCGGATTCCGATCCGCCAACCTTTATCCTGTAAATGAAGTTAAAACGAGATTCAATTTCTATCATTTTATGTGACCTAATTCACATAAAATGATAAATGCTGTAACCGGAAATAATTTACGCACGTTAAAATTAAATAATAATTTATACAATACGGAATATAATTTCGTATTATATAAATTCCCGCACATAATGTTCGCTCCAAACGGTGTGTGCAAGCTTTAAATTTATAACCCTAGACGTAAGCTTAAAACAAGGATGCGAACCCGCAGTGTACGGGTCAATCGTAGTAAAAAGCAAGGAATTCCAGGGGTCGATCACAGGGACTTAGTGAAACAAAGTCCAATTACGGTATGCTTTAGCTATTACTAACCACAAGTAATTAAAACAATCAAAGATGAATAAAGTCAATAAAGGAAATATGCAATTCTAGGGATTAAAGCATCTAGTTGTGGTTCCAACTCAAGATCTAAAGATAAGCGGACAAAGCTGAGGTTTTTTTGCGTGGGGAAGGTGTTACTAAAGTGGATTAGATCACCGGGTAAGTCTCACTAATCACTAATCCCAAACCGTAACTCCTATTACCGGGTAAGTCTCAAGGAATTAAGGAAAAGAACTATAACCTCAAACAAACACACCACCTAAGGGAATAGAATCAACCTTTACCGGGTAAGTCTCAGGCTAACTCACAAAGATGGGATGAAAGCACACTCAAACCCCAATAAAAGATAAACCTTTATTACCTATACTTATGATCTTATGTACACAAACTAAGGAATTACCGGGTAAGTCTCATCCTAGGCTTGCATTGAACCAGGAAAGGTGTAATAAGAATAGGATTTGGCAAACTCTAACACTTAACTCTCAGTTTCGGATCAGATAAGTTACCTCGGTCAGAAGAATTCCACCCCGGCCGAGATGTTCATCGACTGAGCGAGATGCTTAGGGTTAAGGTTAAAGACTCGAACTTTCAGGATCCTACTGGAATCTAAGATTATTCTATCATTGTTTTTCCCACAACCTTCAGCCAATCACCCTAGAATCTCACAAAGAAATTAGCCACTCATCATCATGAAAGTATTAATCAAGTATGTGGGAAGAAAGTGAATATTTGAACAAGAAGAATTTAATGAAAAGACTTCAATAACTGAATCAAATACCACAACAAAGCGTTCCTTGGATAGAAATCCAACAAGACAAGACAACAAGGAAGGGAATCTAAGATGATCTTACAAAAACCCTTCAAAAGCTATAAAAGCTACAATCTTCCTTCTTCAACCTTCAAAAAGGTTCTTCAAATCTCCCAACTGGAGTATGGCTGCAGCGGTGTATAAACCCTGATCGATGGTATAGCATGATGTGGATTTGTGGGAAATCCGACCCTTTTTATAGGAAAATTACTCTCTAAAGATAAGATATCTTAGAAAGATCTCTTCCCATAAAAATAGGTAAAATATATGATCTAGAATATCTTCTTCCTTCCAAGAGCCAAACCCAAAAATATAAGATCTCTTTCCAAAGATAAAAGATCTCAGCCAAGAATAAAATATTCTCGCCGCGTCCCAAGTGTTCGCCTCGGTCGAGTCGACTTCTCTAGATCACCTCGGTTGAGGTGACTCTGTAGTCAACAGAGGTGAGTCACAACTGAATGTGAAATCTCTCAAATCTGGTACAAAGTGAATCTCTAATCCATGACTACGCTTCCTGGATGGTTCCTTATGTTCCTGAATGTAGCTCCAATGACTCCATAGCTCCTTTTGCTCCTTTTTGATGCAAAACGTGCCATTTTACCTACGATTACAACAAAACTAGGTGTAGATCTCGATTCCCGCAAAGGTAGATGAAATGGTAATATAATCCCATATTATACATACAATCATGCAGATTATTGAAGATAAAGCGTCCAAACAAACCCCAAAAGATAGACTATAATTCATGCTATCACATAACCGGAAATCCGGGGCGAGTAACGAGTTTTCGTATCCTTGTTTTAATGCGAGGGCAAACCGGATGTGGCCCACTACTAGGCCCACTTACCAAGCCCACCAGCCCACTTCCTAAGCTAATCCTAACCCTAACCTAATTATACATTTAACCTAATCTAATCCTAATTCTACCTCCACCTGCTGCATGCCGCTATTCCGCTTCTCTCCCTCAACCGCAACTTCACGCCTTCCGTCCTCTCCCTCTCTGTACGAAGACAGCAGCAGCAACACGCATCACCGAGCCACCGCGCCGCCTCTATCGACCGCCCAAACACCGCCGGAGCCCTGGTAAGCCTCGCCTTCCGCCTCCTCGTTAATCTTCTTCCCGACTCCAACGCTCCGCTACACCGCCTTGCTTACGCTGCTGCACACAGGGAGAGTGCCGTCACCTCGAGCCAGTAGCGCAACCGCGTTCGGATCGTTCCGCCATTCCCGTCGACCACCAGTGACGCCGCGACAGAAGCCTACCTCCGCCGCTGGAGTGGGTGAGTCCGCCTTCCTTCTTTCGCCTTCCCCTTCGCCTTCTGTATCCGAATTAGTAACCAGTGGAAGCCACAGTTGCAACTTCTGCAGTGGACGTGCACCGAGAGGACGAGGTCGGAGTTTCGCCGCCTTCGAATTTCCAGAGTTGTGGCCGTCTGGAGCTTCCCTGCCGGACTATACCACCGGTAAGGCTCAAATCTCTCTACCCTTATAGCTGAACCTTCCTAGTGAGCTGTAGCCGTGTGAATTATATATGTACAGGACTAGCAAGTTGTGTGTTTGAGACTCTAGTTCATATATTACAGTGAAACAGAATTTTTGCATCTAAGAGTTGGTAGACACGTGATAGTATTTAGTGAATGCGGTGCAGAGTACATATGTATATATAAATAGAGGTAGAGGTGGAAAGATAAATAAAATATAAGAGTATATTGTACCGAGTGTTTATATAAATTGTATATAGGTATATACATGTAAATAGATATATGGGTACGTATATAAGTGCGGGTTTAGAGATATGAATTATGTACATTTGTGCGGGTATACTAGTAGTTATATAAGTGAGTTGAGGGAAAGGTTAAAGTATATATTACGGTATAGCCTATGTATCAGAGTAGATGGTAACCCGGAAGGAGGAAAATTACTCTCCAAAGATAAGATATCTTAGAAAGATCTCTTCCCATAAAAGTAGGTAAAATATATGATCTAGCATATCTTCTTCCTTCCAGGAGCCAAACCCAAAAATATAAGATCTCTTTCCAAAGATAAAAGATCTCAGCCAAGAATAAAATATTCTCGCCGCGTCCCAGGTGTTCGCCTCGGTCGAGTCGACTTCTCTGGATCACCTCGGTCGAGGTGACTCTGTAGTCAACCGAGGTGAGTCACAACTGAATGTGAAATCTCTCAAATCTGGTACAAAGTGAATCTCTAATCCATGGTTATGCTTCCTGGATGGTTCCTTATGTTCCTGAATGTAGCTCCAATGACTCCATAGCTCCTTTTGCTCCTTTTTGATGCAAAATGTGCCATTTTACCTACGATTACAACAAAACTAGGTGTAGACCTCGATTCCCGCAAAGGTAGATGAAATGGTAATACAATCACACATTATACATACAATCATGCAGATTATTGAAGATAAAACGTCCAAACAAACCCCAAAAGATAGACTATAATTCATGCTATCAAAATACCCCATACTTAGCCCTTGCTTGTCCCCAAGCAAGTTCCGCATATAAAAGGAAAGATATGATGGATTATAAGTCAAGAAAATCGATGAAAAAGTCTTTCAAAAAACATTTTTATGGTGTGCTACAATCATAGATCACTCTAAGATAATACTTCATGGAATGTAAAATCAAAATATGATCAAAATATTTTATAAATATAAGAAAGTTGTTCATCTTTGCATAAAATCATAGAATGCATAATAAGTCATAATTATCGAAATTAATCATGCATAATCTAGTTTAAACCGTTGAGTCAATCAACAAGCTCGAGGTCTCAAGGGCTTCCCAAAATAAAGGTCAAGAAACGTGTAGGGTAGGGATGTATGTAAGGTAATGTGGTGCTAGAATCCGGGAAAAGGATATACTTCACTTTCACTTTGACTTTCAACATCTTCCACCAATAAGCTTTGCTTATTTCACACTTTTTCTTTTACTTTCATTTTTGGGATGCATGGACAGAGGTGCACAATAACCGAAGCCTAGGAAATCAGCAATCATCAATTTCTTGAGATGCATCAAACCCTTGATGCACATACCATGACCCGTTAGGAATATCGCTCAATCCGACTTTGGCAAGACACAAACACCCGGCTATGTGAATGGTGCCGAGTTACTCATCATCATGATTGACTTCCCCAAACCTATTATTACTTTCTAACACTTTCACTTCCAGCCAACTTCTCAACTTTAACTTCACTTGCTTTCACCACTTCGTTTGCTTCCAAATTCCTAGATAGGTAAAGGGAGACAAAATGTATATGAGAGGCTAAGCATGATCAAGAAGAAGAAGAGAGAAGAATGAATTGCCTTGGTCTTTTTAGGAAGAAAGTGAGAGAACTTATCTTGCGGTGTCAACCTTCAAATTCAACATAATTTGGACAAGAACAAAGTATTAAACATGCCAAAAATTTCAAACAAAGCATTTAACAACTTAAACATATTATAAAACCTATCAAACACATAAAGATTTCAAAACCAGTCAGTAAGCAAGATCTTCACTGAGATCATATCCAGATAAGAAGCACAAAAATCATTTTCGAAAACTCTCAGTTAACCCACCTCGGTCGAGGTGTTCTTAGGTTAACCGAGGTGAAACACCTCGTTCGGCCAAAACTCCCCCGGTCGAGGTCAAAAAATTTTTTTAAAACCAGTTTTTTTTTTCTTTCTTTTAGTTTCGACGTTTTTCTCAATCAAATAACCTGTATGTATGCATGCAATCTCAGATAAACATATAGAAGCAAACTGAAGCATAAACATAAATATCCGATCAAGTAGAGTCATACATCACATAAGTGTCAAATAGTACATCAATAAACACCCCATACTTGGGACACACTGTCCTAGTGGGTCAAAATAATTCTAAGGGAATAAAGTACTCACCGGACATAAAGCTGAACTGCATAAAAATAAGAAAGAAAATCCTGCAGCTCTCAGTAGTCACGATCCGGTGGTGGTGGTGGTGGTGGTGGTGGCACATATGGATACTGAGACGGGTCGAACGGGTAGCCCATGATGTGCTCAAACTGGATCTGAGCCATCATATGTTGGTAGTGCTGTCGCTCCTGCATCTCGCGGATATCTAGTGATAAGGCGGCATATGAATCAATCATCTGATCCGTCAGATCATCGATCCGACGGTGGGCCTCTGGATCTCTGTGTCGGCGTGCTCTACGCCTAGCAGGTCTCACTGGAGATGCGGCAGGTGCAGGCTCAGTATCATCATCATCCAGATCAATAACTGGCGCACTCGTCCCGGCAGTATATGTCCCTGTATCCATCGGGACTCCACCATCCTTGTCATCAGCAGTCTCCTCATCATCTACCTCCTCCTCCTTAGCTGGGGCAGCTGCTGCCTCTCTATAATCCTCCATTAGCGGGGCCCAAGCGATCTGCCAGTAATAAGGGTCATAAACTGTAAACTAGGCTGACCACCTGATCCCCTGCGGTGCAGTAAGCTCCCATGGCATGGCCACGTATGGTGTAGTCAGTCCTAGGGAACCAGAATCCGCCAAGTGATCATCTCTTGCAGCCCAAGCGGCTTGGCAGCCGCCACCATAGTGCAAGCACTGAGATCCATGTCCTGGTAGCTGGCGATGTGGGTCACAAGTCCTCCGCAGCAGATGTCCCCCTTCCCCTTGGCCTTGATCCTGTGCAGATCCTCTGTCAGCATCAAGCCAAAGTCGGGGATCCCTCCAATCACCATGCAATATAGGCTAAAAAGCTCCCCCTGACGGATCTTCTAGGGCGTCTCAGTACGCGCCAGAAGTGTCTCAGTGAAGATACGGTGGGCTAACCTAAAAGCTAAGTGAAAAATAACCTTCTCCCTGGAGTCTCCAGGGCGCCACCTGTCTGCGTGCTCAACCACGTGAGCAATCTGTCCCCAAAACTCCCTAGCTACAGTCCGGGAAGGGAAATCAACAGCTGTCGGGGCAGGAAAACCAAAAATAACCTTCCAATACTCTAATGGCACTAAGAAGTTCCGGTTCATCAACCGGTACTTCACAGAACGCTCTGTGGGAGGTAAGTGAAGGAGCTAATAAACTCTAAGGTGGGCTCCAAATAGGCAGGTGCGCGGATTTCAGTAAACTGATCCAATCCTACCGTCGATATCATGCGTCTAAGGTCTCCATCCACATGGAGACAGTCAAAGGCTGACACGTCCAAGAAGCGAGGTGCTATCACTGGACGGGCTGCTATACGGTCGTAATCGACCCGGTGTCGCTCGTGGATCACCGGTCGATAAGGTCGGGAAGAAGAGGAAGAAGGGGAAGGGGAGGATCTATCCCTAATGGCATGACGTCTGTCAGAAATCATTTTCAAAATTTCACTGTCAGGTCACCTCGGTCGGTCTGATAACACTCGGGAACACCTCGGCCGAGGCACAGCACGTCTGGACCGAGGCGAAAACTGCGTAACTAATTTCCTCAAAAATTCCAGTTCTTTTCCCCCAAAATCACTACAATTGGTTCCTATGGGGTACTTAATCTATTTCTCAGCAAATGCAGGGCAATCCAGGCCCAAATCGAAGCAAAATCAGCGAGGTTAGGGTTTCGGTTCGATTTACCTCGTTCGGCCATTTCGGTTCGATTTCTTCGCAGATCGACGTTGCACTGGGATCCTCTATGCTTTAATCGCAGTTTGGAAGCGAAAATCTTCGAAAACGAGCGAGAATCGAAGAGGCGAGGTGAAATGGGTCGCCGCGGTCGAGGGGGTAGGTAAAGAGAAGAAAAAGAAAATTTTCCCCCTTTTATACCCTTTCTGGAACTGCTGTCACCTCGGTCGAGGTGGTCTCGACTGGACCGAGGTGGTACTGACCGAGGTGGATCTTCAGAAACCCTAGTCGCCTCGGTTGCTCAAGAATCATCTCGGTCGAGGTGCTCTGACAGCAACCGAAATGTGTCTCAGTCAGACTTCGTCTTCTCAAATTCTCGATCTTCTGTCCTTCCAGTTATTCTCCTGGTTTGTACTCCTTCCTCAGATGTCACCTGTTATTTGTCTAGGACGCCAAAAAACAAAACAAAGCAAAGCAAAAGCAAAACTATCTAAGCTAGACTATAAAAAGGGAAAAGAAAGCAATACCTTGGGTTGCCTCCCAAGAAGCGCTTGGTTTAAGGTCGCTAGCTGGACCATGATGCGTCTCTCAAACGAGATGGGGGGTGCCCGCACCCCATACTTCACCTCCTTCATGGGGTGAAGTAAGTAAGTCTATCAAACGCTCCAACAAGTGTAAGTGCTCATCGGGGAATGAATCGTCTATGGGTGGGTCGTCCTTCTCGCGTGAAGATGCAGGTAGCCGGCTGAGGTGATCCGCAACAGAATTTTCGGATCCCTTCTTATCGCGGATCTCTAAGTCAAACTCTTGAAGTAGGAGAATCCATCGAATAAGGCGTGGCTTGGCATCTTTCTTAGCCAGCAAGTAACGGATGGCTGCGTGGTCGGTGTAGACAATGACTTTCGCCCCTACTAAGTAAGAACGAAACTTCTCGAAAGCATATACAACCGCCAATAACTCCTTCTCGGTGGTAGCGTAGTTGTGTTGTGCTACATCTAGCGTCTTGCTAGCATAGTAAATGGCGGTGGTCCGGCCATCTTTCTTCTGTCCAAGCACCGCTCCTACAGCTACATCACTAGCATCACACATGATCTCAAAGGGCAAGGTTCAATCCGGAGGTTGGATAATGGGAGCGGAGATCAACGCTTCCTTAATCCTGTAAAAAGCATCAAGACACTCCTGCGAAAACTCAAAAATAACATCTTTATTTAAGAGGTTAGTTAGAGGTTTAGAAATCTTGGAGAAGTCCTTCATGAATCTCCTGTAGAAACCTGCATGCCCGAGAAAACTCCTCACACCTTTAACAGAACAAGGGGGAGGGAGTTTCTCAATAGTCTCGATCTTAGCGTGATCGACTTCAATGCCTCGATTAGAAACGAGGTGTCCTAGAACAATGCCTTCATTAACCATAAAATGACACTTCTCCCAATTCAAAACGAGATTAGTGTCTTCACATCTTTGTAACACTAGAGAAAGGTTAGATAGGTTACCATCAAAAGAGGAACCATATACGGAAAAATCATCCATAAATACCTCCATGATCTCCTCTATATACTCGGAAAAGATAGTCATCATGCATCGCTGGAAGGTAGCGGGTGCATTGCATAATCCAAATGGCATCCTCCTATAAGCAAATGTCCCCCATGGACAAGTGAAAGTGGTCTTCTCCTGATCATCCGGATGGATAGGAATCTGGAAGAATCCACTATAGCCGTCTAAGTAGCAAAAGTGTGAATGTTGGGCTAACCGTTCGAGCATTTGATCAATGAAGGGAAGTGGAAAATGGTCCTTCCGTGTGGCCGTGTTCAGCTTCCTATAATCAATGCAAACCCTCCAGCCCGTGACGGTCCTGGTTGGGATTAACTCATTGTTCTTATTCGTCACAACGGTCATCCCTCCTTTCTTCTGAACTACAGGTCATAGCCTATGCGTCTCGGCAGTTGAAAACGTATGAGGAGAACTACCCCACACATGATCTAGAGTTGGCTGCAGTAGTCCATGCTCTTAAGATCTGGCGTCACTATCTCTATGGGGCGACATGTCAGATCTTCACAGACCATAAGAGTCTGAAGTATATATTCACTCAGAGAGAGTTGAATAACCGCCATGGGCGGTGATAACACGATTTATAACATAGTTTTAGGTGTACATTTAGATAGAATTCTTGCTCATTCATGCATGATCTATCATTAGTTCAAGACGTTTTGCACCCAATTCACATATTTTGTCGAGATAGACGTCTACACGGACTTGTGCGCGTTTTGTAGGTATTACGGGAAGTTTAGGAGCTTAAAACGATGCGTTTGAGGATCGTTCATTTAAATGACGCACCCTCGGAATCATTAGGACACAAGCCAAGGGCTAAGAAGGACTCATGGAACCTTGCCAACACAAGCCATGCACCAAACCACAGCTTAATGATCCAAGGCGAAGTTTCTGCATAGAATCACGGTTCTCTGACGAACCACGGCCGTGGAAATGACCGTGGATTTTGCCAGATTCTCGTGACAGCTGTGCCACGACTCTCATGGCCAGCTCATGAAGGATTTGTTATAAAAGTGGTCCTTCATGGGTTGTTTGGGGCAGCTGGGGTAGTTTGGGAGCAGCTCATCCATTCTCCATTTTCTCTAACAAATATATTCTCAAAAACAAGAAGATTTTCTAGGAAGGAAAGTGCCAAAGAGAAGAGGAAGAACTCCATTGAAGGGGAGGAGAAGAACACACCATAGCTTTCTTGTATTTCGGATTTCGTTTTCTAGAGATTGTATGAATCTTTGAACCTTCTTTTGGAAGGGTTGTAAGTGGTTCTAAATCTAATCTTCAGCTTAGTTTTGAATTAAGTTCACTTGTTCATCTCTTTTCTTTCATTATCTTGCAATGGATGTTTTGATTTTATGTTTGCTTGTCTCGATTTTTGTTATGAATGTTGTAGGCTAAATTGATGTGGTTCTAGGGTAAGGAAAGGATGGTTATGGCTAGAACTATGATAGGATGGACTTAGATTTACCTTTGGATGACTTTTGCTTATGAACGTAGTTTCTGTTAGAAATCACGGGTAGTTCTTGAAGAACCACGGCCGTGGTTTCGGTAGAACAGACCGTAATTTTCCCTGGTTCGAAGGATCTTGCCTTAGACCTATGCTTTGTTGAAACCCTAAGTGTTTGCTGAGTTTAACCTATCCTAGGGTGACCTAGTGAAGTGACTAAGTTTTTGGAGACTTACCCGGTAATCCTTGCCCTTAGAATCTAAAATAGCAACCCTTAGGTAGTGGTGAGCCTAATAAGCCGCCATTGGATTAGATGTGCTAGGATAGTTGTTTAGGACTTCCCCTTCCAAGACTTACCCGGTAAGGATAGGTTAGATCCCTAATTAACAATCCGGTTTGTGTAGAATTCCTATCCTTAGGTTCTTAGAGACTTACCCGGTAATGAGACCTTAGGTGTGGACTAGTTGGACCATGAGACCTACCCGGTAATTGATCCTCAAATTAGATACACTTAATCCCAACATATCATAGTTAATCCAAAGAACGATTAGATAACTTGAGTTCTATGCCATAACCGGAACTTCTGACCCCTAGAATCCGTCTTTCTTTTCCTTGATCATAATCTTGTTTGGTTTGATCTTTTGTGCTGATTTTTAGTCTAAGTTTAATTGCCTTGCATGAATTGTGATCTTTGAGTGATCACCAAAACCGACCAAAAACAACTTAGACTTTCACTTCTTTGTTTCCCTCTTTTCTAACCTTAGACCTTCACTAAACTTAATCACAAAACCGAGTCAATTTCACCTTAGTCTTTGTGTTCGACCTCGGAATACTATCCATGCTACAAACGTCCCGTACACTGCGGGTGCGCTAGAAGTTAGGATAATTATAACGAGTATAAATTTAAGGCTTATTGCGTGCACACTTTTTAGCGTAACAAGTTTTTGGCGCCGTTGCCGGGGACTAGGTCTAGATTGAGTCTATTTTGTGATTGTTTCTAGTGTAGATCTTTCTTGTTGCTTTTGATCTCTCTTTGGTTGGTGTCTTTGCTTTTCAGAACATCTATTACTCTTTAGGTGTATGCGAAGATCTCGTGGAAAGGATTTAGCTCCATTCGATCCCGAACCGGAGAAAACCCTTCGATCTAGATCCAAGAACATCCGAAAAGAGAGAGAGATGGCCGGTAGAAATCTTCAAGCTGAGTTAGATGAAGCCTTAGAGCAAATAAGGCTAAGAGATGAGCTCTTGGAGGAAGAAAGGAGACTTGCCAATGAGAGGCAAGAGGAAACTAGGAGGGAGATTGAGAAGATTAGGCAAGCCCTTGTTCAAGGAGAGCTTAATCGCCGACAACCTCCACCTCCTCCACCACCGATGGTACAACCGCAGCCGGCGGCCAATGTTAGGGTTGTTCCCATTGCTATCGAGGAGCCACAAACCCTAGGGAGACGTATGGATCCGGCACAAAGAGCACACCGACCGGGTGTGAATCTAGGAGATCCCGCAACCCATAACTATGAGCTCCGCCCTCAAGTTCTACAAATGATCCGGCACAATCAATTTGGAGGGATGGAAGGAGAGTCTCCTCACCAACATTTGATGAACTACGAGATTTTGATGGAGACTCTTAGACCGCCAAGGTTGGAGAGAAACAACCATAAGATTAGGGCTTTTTCCTTCTCTCTTAAGGATAAAGCCTTGGCTTGGTATCAATCTATTCCGCAAGGGCGAGTTGGTATTTGGGAGGAGATGACAACCGAGTTCTTAACCAAGTTCATCCCACCTTCCAAGACCACCGAATTAAGAGGGAAGATCAATGCCTTCGTGATGAGGGATAGAGAAAGTTTGTTCAAGTCTTGGGAGAGATTCAAGGACCTTCTCCTAGATTGTCCACACCATGGCATACCAAAAATTGAGCTATTGGAAATCTACTTCAAGGGACTTGATGAAGATAGCCAATTCAAGCTTCAATCCCTCTCCGGTGGGACTTTCATGGAGAAACATGTAGATGATGCTTGGGAGTTTGTGGAAAAGCAAGCTCTAGTGATTGAGAAGTACTCTCATAGGAAGAGTGAAGGAAGAAAGGCGGGAGCATATGAGGTGAGCGAACTCACCATGAGCAATTTCAAGCTTGACGCCATCAACAACGAATTGAAATCCTTGAGAGAGTTGTGTACTACAACCTTGAAGAGCCAAGCAACTCCTCAAGTGCTTCCACAACCTAACTTGTCTTCCAAGGAGGAGGATGTGAATTATATGGGAAGGGGCAACTTCAACAATTACCAAGGCTCAAGAAATTTCAACAACAACCGGCAATTCAACAATTACCGGCCCAACCACAACCATCCCGGATTTTCTTACTCTAACCCGGATGGAGCCTTGAACCCTCCCGCCTCCTCAAGCACAACTCCACCACAAAGAGCTTCACAAGAGCCTCCACCCGGTTTTCCTCAACCTTCAAAGGATAGAACCGAAGTCATGTTTGAGCAATTGCTAGGAAGGTTGAGTGGACTTGAGAGCACCGTGACTTCAATTTCAAAAGCTCAAAAGGTCTTGGAAGCACAAGTCTTTCAAAAGGCGGGTGAAGCACATAGAGATCCGGGAAAGCTTCCCGGAAGAACCGAAGACAACCCAAGAGGCCAAGTGTCGGGTATCACAACAAGGAGTGGGTTAAGTATGAAGGATCTTTTGCCCAAGGACCAAGCTAAGGGAAGGCAAGTAGTGGTAGAAGAGGGAAGAAGGCAAGAAGATGGAGGCAAGAGCAAGGATGTAGAGCCAACTTATGTAGCACCGCCTCCATACAAGCCGCCACTACCATTCCCACAATCAAGAGCAAGAGCTCGTTTGGACAATCACTTTGGTAAGTTCCTTGAACTAATGTCCAAGTTACATATTAACATTCCGTTTATGGATGCCATCTTAGGAATGCCGGCATATGGGAAATTTTTGAAAGAAATACTCTCCAACAAAAGGAAGTTGGAGGAGTATGGGGAGATAAGGATGACCAAGAGATCCTCGGAATTGATCCAAACCATGAAGGAAGAAATGCCTCCCAAGCTAAGGGATCCGGGCTCCTTTTGCGTCCCAATAGGAGTGGGAGACGTGAAGTACGAGGCCCTTTGTGATCTTGGGGCGAGTGTAAGCATCATACCGCTTGCACTTAGCAACAAGGTCGGGTTAGGAGAGCCAAAGCCGGTCAAGATGACCCTCTATATGGCGGACCGTTCTATCACTCATCCGGTTGGGATTCTAGAGGACATTCCGGTGCAACTAGGAGGATTCTACGTGCCTATTGATTTTGTAGTGTTGGACATTCCGGCGGATTATCCGGTTCCTATCATCTTAGGAAGACCTTTCCTAGCCACTTCCGGTTGCCTAGTGGATTGCAAGAACGGGACTCTCTCCTTCAACATCGGGGAAGAGAACATCAAGTTCAAACTTTCCACAATGATGAAAGGGCCAACCCTTGATGAAGATATCTTCAACATAGTAGAGCAAGAAGAATCTAGAGAAATTGTGAGCTCGATCTTGATCAAGGATCCCTTGGAAAAGGTTCTCACCTTAAGTATGATGGAGGAAGGTGTTGAAGAGGACTGCAATGAAAAGATCAAAGCCTTGGAAGCCTTGGATGAGGAGCCAAGAGTTGGATTTGAAAGCCACGAAGAGGTGATGAACAACTGCAAGTTCCACGGTCGAGATTTATGTTCCACGGCCGTCAAACTTTCTAGAGAACTCCGAGAAGCAAGCTTGGCAAGAACCACAGCCGTGGAAGATGAGCAACCCGTGTTTCCAACCGTGGTTTTCCCTGAATCAGCTCTTGATGATGATCACGCTTTTAGGAGCCATGGGGAGTCTTCCTTTGCTTTGGATTCATCTCATCCAACCTTATTTGGATCATCTTCAACCGATAAAGGTCCTCCCTCACTTGAACTTAAACCCCTTCCCTCTCATTTAAAGTATGCATTTCTTGGTGATAATTCTACATATCCGGTGATTGTTAATGCATGCTTGAGTGATGATGAACTTGCTAAATTGCTGCATGAACTAAGATTGCATAGGAAAGCCATTGGTTATACTATTGATGATTTGGTTGGCATTAAGCCATCTTTGTGCATGCATAAGATAATGATGGAAGATAACCACAAACCCTCTATTGAACATCAAAGGAGATTGAACCCTATAATGAAAGAGGTGGTCAAAAAGGAGATCATTAAGTTGCTAGATGCGGGAATTATCTACCCTATCTCGGATAGTAAGTGGGTTAGCCCCGTTCATGTAGTGCCTAAAAAAGGTGGAATGACGGTAGTAACTAATGAGAATAATGAACTAATACCGACTAGGACGGTTACGGGATGGAGAATGTGCATTGATTATAGGAAATTAAACATGGCCTCTAGGAAAGATCACTTCCCCCTCCCCTTCATTGACCAAATGCTAGAAAGGTTAGCTCAACACTCTCATTTTTGCTATCTAGATGGATATAGTGGATTCTTCCAAATCCCTATCCACCCCGATGACCAAGAGAAAACAACTTTTACATGTCCATGGGGTACCTTTGCATAGAGGAGAATGCCATTTGGGTTGTGTAATGCACCCGCCACCTTCCAAAGGTGTATGATGGCTATCTTTTCGGAATACATAGAAAATATCATGGAAGTGTTCATGGATGATTTCTCTGTTTATGGTTCTTCTTTTGATGATTGCTTGGCTAACTTGTCATTAGTGTTGCAAAGATGTGAGGAGACAAATCTTGTCTTAAATTGGGAAAAATGCCACTTCATGGTAAGTGAAGGGATTGTGTTAGGACACTTGGTGTCTAACTGTGGCATTGAGGTTGATAGGGCTAAGATTGAAACGATAGAGAAGTTGCCACCACCTACCTCGGTGAAGGGGGTAAGGAGTTTCTTAGGGCATGCCGGTTTTTACCGGAGGTTTATTCAAGACTTCTCTAAAATTTCTAAGCCTCTCACTAACCTACTAATGAAAGATGTTGATTTTGTCTTTTCCAAGGATTGTCTTGAAGCTTTTTGTAGGTTGAAGAACGCCTTGATCTCCGCACCTATCATGCAACCTCCGGATTGGAGTCTACCATTTGAGATCATGTGCGATGCAAGTGATGTGGCCGTTGGGGCCGTTTTAGGGCAAAGGAAAGAAGGGCGCACTCATGCTATTTACTATGCTAGCAAGACGCTAGATGACGCCCAACTCAACTATGCTACCACCGAGAAGGAGTTGTTGGCGGTGGTGTATGCATTTGAGAAATTCCGCTCATACCTTCTTGGAGCGAAGGTCATAGTTTATACGGATCATGCGGCGATCCGTTATCTACTTACAAAGAAGGATGCCAAACCAAGGTTGATTCGGTGGATCCTTCTTCTTCAAGAGTTTGATTTAGAGATACGGGATAAGAAGGGATCCGAGAACTCCGTGGCGGATCACCTTAGTAGACTCCCACCATTAGAGCTTGGGAAGGACAACATCCCAATAGATGATTCATTCCGGGATGAACAATTGCAAATGGTGGAGGAATGCTTGTTCCAAGTGGTTAGAGGAAGTGAGCCGTGGTACGCCGATATTGTGAACTACTTAGTGTGTGAGGAAGTGCCTCCCGGACTTACATATGCACAAAGGAAGAAGTTCTTCAACGATGTAAGGCATTACTATTGGAGTGAGCCACTTCTATTCAAGAGAGGGCCGGATGGGGTGCTTAGAAGATGCATACCGGAGGATGAAGTGGAAAGTGTGATCCGGCATTGCCACTCCTTACCATGCAGAGGCCATGCTAGCTCACACAAGACGTGTGCAAAGGTATTGCAATCCGGTTTTTATTGGCCTAACTTGTTTAGGGATGTGCAAGGTTTTGTAGCGGCATGTGATGCTTGCCAAAGAACGGGCAACATCTCAAGGAGAAATGAAATGCCTTTGAATAACATCCAAGAAGTTGAGATTTTTGATGTGTGGGGTGTAGACTTCATGGGACCATTCCCTTCTTCATGTGGCAATCTCTACATCCTATTGGCGGTGGACTATGTGTCAAGATGGGTAGAAGCAATCGCTTCTCCTACGAATGATGCCAAGGTGGTAGTGCGATTCTTCAACCGGGTGATCTTCCCTAAGTTTGGAACACCAAGGGTAATCATTAGTGATGGAGGGAAGCACTTCACAAATAGGAACTTTGGAGCACTTTTGGCCAAGTATGGGGTGACTCATAAGGTGGCAACACCTTACCACCCCCAAACTAGTGGTCAAGTGGAGATCTCCAACTGAGAGATCAAGGCCATCCTCGAAAAGACGGTGTCTTGGACAAGGAAGGATTGGGCTATGAAGCTCAATGATGCACTATGGGCATATAGAACCGCCTTCAAAACACCAATTGGAACCACCCCCTACAAGTTGGTCTATGGCAAGTCTTGCCATCTCCCGGTGGAAATGGAGCATAGAGCTTATTGGGCCATTAAGTGGCTAAATTTTGACCTCAAGGAAGCGGGAGAAAAGAGGTTGCTTGATATCAATGCCCTTGAGGAGCTCCGGTTGGAAGCTTATGAGAATGCCCGGATCTACAAGGAGAGAACCAAAAAGTGGCATGATAAGAGGATCGTTCCAAAGGAGTTGAGTGAAGGAGATCTTGTCCTTCTCTTCAACTCAAGGCTAAGGCTCTTCCCCGGAAAGCTCAAATCAAGATGGACCGGGCCATATGTGGTGAAGAGGATCTTTCCCCATGGAGCTATTGAAATAGGAGGGGAGCATTGTGGAAATTTCAAGGTGAATGGGCAATGTTTGAAGAAGTATATTCCGGGAGCCCCGGTAGACATGATTGCCCCGCTTCACCTCGAATAGACGCTCCCGAGTTTGGTCAAGCTAATGACCTTAAAGAAGCGCTTGGTGGGAGGCAACCCATTGGTAACATTTTTCCCTTTTCATTTTTGCTTAGATTTTTCTATTTTTGTGTACTTTGTGTGTGTTTTGTCTACCTTTGTGTGTGTGCTAGAGCATTAGTGGCATTGGAAGCCCTTCTTGGCAATGAAAATGATGATGATGAAACCCTCACCAATTATGGGTGGAGCGGACGCGGAACTTGGACGGCTAGCGGTGCCTAGCGCGGGTTCCGAAACTTTGAAGGATGCTTAGAGCTCTCTACCATGGTTGAAAGGATCATCCAACATCAATTCACTTGAGAATTCCCAAATACCATAGCAAATAATTTTACATTGTGAGAACCTTCTTTCACTCTCTCTACTTCATTTACACATTGAGGACAATGTGTTTTTAAGTATGGGGTAGGGTTTGCATGATCCTTTGCATAATGAGCATCTAGGATAGGTTAATATTTGCACATTTCTTGCATTGTACATACTTAGAACGAAAATCCCATAAAAATCAGAAAATTTAAAAAAATTTTGTGCTTTCTAGGCTTGGATATGATCCTAATGATGAAACTTGTCTTGTGATTGGCTATGGATGGCCTTATGTGTTGAATTGATAAATGCATATGTGGACTTGAACTACTTCTCTTAAATTATATGAATGACTTGTGATCATGATGATTGCCTAGAATGGATTGAGTATTGAAAGTCGAAATTACATGATAGTTCTTGCATACCATTTAGGAATGAATGAGGCATTTCATCTCTCTCTACTTCTCATCTTGATCATGATTGCTTGAGCACCTCAATTGATATAAATCGACCTCCTTTAAACCCATCCGGGAATAGGAGCATGCTAGTGTGTTGAAATGTGTGAAAAGCAAGTGCGGGGTGAAGATGTAATGAAAAGAATGACGTGAATGAAATGCTGAAAATTATTGTGAAAGTGTAGCCAAAATATAGGTTTGGGGGCGTTGGTTTAAATGACAAGTAACTCGGTACACTTCACATAATCGGGTGTTGGTGTCTTGCCAAAGTCAAATAAACCAATAGTCCTAACGAGCTTTGGTATGTGTGCCCGGTGTGGATGCACCTCGAAAACTAAGAAAAAGCCGGAGGACGGCTAATCACCAAGGTTTCGGCTTTTGTACACCAATGCCATTGTCTCAAAAATAAGTTAAAAAAAAAGAAAAGAAAGCAAGATAGGGAAAAATATACACTTGGGGGAAGTTGATCGAGGACAAGGATGTGGAGTTAGTTCCATTCCCGGATTATCATCACATAACCTAGAGAATCCCCCACCCAATTGCAACGTTTCTTGGCCTTTTATGTCACAAGCCCTTATGACCTACTTGCATGTTTGTAAGACTTAGTAATCTAGATTGGATAGACTCTTGATCTTCTTGACCTCTTCATCCTCACACTTCATGCATGCTTTTGAGTTAAGTACAATTGTCTTTCCATGCCCTTATTGTTTGATACATAATTGCTTATCCAATTGCCATTGATCATGACTATGAAGGTGATCCAATAGTAGAAGCACAAAACCCAAAAAGATTTTGCCATTTTTCTGCATACATAAATCATGTCATCTTCTAGTCTATATGTGGGAATTTGCTCGGGGACGAGCAAACCTTAAGTATGGGGTATTTTGATAACACGATTTATAACATAGTTTTAGGTGTACATTTAGATAGAATTCTCGCTCATTCATGCATGATCTAGCATTAGTTCAAGACGTTTTGCACCTAATTCACATATTTTGTCGAGATAGACGTCTACACGGACTTGTGCGCATTTTGTAGGTATTACGGGAAGTTTAGGAGATTAAAACGATGCGTTTGAGGATCGTTCATTTAAATGACGCACCCTCGGAATCATTAGGACACAAGCCAAGGGCTAAGAAGGACTCATGGAACCTTGCCAACACAAGCCATGCACCAAACCACAGCTTAATGATCCAAGGCGAAGTTTCTGCATAGAATCACGGTTCTCTGACGAACCACGGCCGTGGAAATGACCGTAGGCTAAATTGATGTGGTTCTAGGGTAAGGAAAGGATGGTTATGGCTAGAACTATGATAGGATGGACTTAGATTTACCTTTGGATGACTTTTGCTTATGAACGTAGTTTCTGTTAGAAATCACGGGTAGTTCTTGAAGAACCACGGCCGTGGTTTCGGTAGAACAGACCGTAATTTTCCCTGGTTCGAAGGATCTTGCCTTAGACCTATGCATTGTTGAAACCCTAAGTGTTTGCTGAGTTTAACCTATCCTAGGGTGACCTAGTGAAGTGACTAAGTTTTTGGAGACTTACCCGGTAATCCTTGCCCTTAGAATCTAAAATAGCAACCCTTAGGTAGTGGTGAGCCTAATAAGCCGCCATTGGATTAGATGTGCTAGGATAGTTGTTTAGGACTTCCCCTTCCAAGACTTACCCGGTAAGGATAGGTTAGATCCCTAATTAACAATCCGGTTTATGTAGAATTCCTATCCTTAGGTTCTTAGAGACTTACCCGGTAATGAGACCTTAGGTGTGGACTAGTTGGACCATGAGACCTACCCGGTAATTGATCCTCAAATTAGATACACTTAATCCCAACATATCATAGTTAATCCAAAGAACGATTAGATAACTTGAGTTCTATGCCATAACCGGAACTTCCGACCCCTAGAATCCGTCTTTCTTTTTCTTGATCATAATCTTATTTGGTTTGATCTTTTGTGCTGATTTTTAGTCTAAGTTTAATTGCCTTGCATGAATTGTGATCTTTGAGTGATCACCAAAACCGACCAAAAACAACTTAGACTTTCACTGCTTTGTTTCCCTCTTTTCTAACCTTAGACCTTCACTAAACTTAATCACAAAACCGAGTCAATTTCACCTTAGTCTTTGTGTTCGACCTCGGAATACTATCCATGCTACAAACGTCCCGTACACTGCGGGTGCGCTAGAAGTTAGGATAATTATAACGAGTATAAATTTAAGGCTTATTGCGTGCACACTTTTTAGCGTAACAGGCGGTGGTTAGAGTTGATCAAGGACTTCGACCTTGAGATTCTTTACCACCCCGGGAAGGCGAATGTGGTAGCTGACGCTTTGAGCCGGAAGACGCCTAGGGAGAGGGCAATAGCCCGGTTAACAATACAGCCACAGTTGCAGAGATACTTGGCTTGGTTGGAGATAGAGATTCAGTTTCCCGATACTGATAGTCAGTTGGCTACGTTGGAGTTACTTCCTGATCTGTTTGATGAGATCCGACAGAAGCAGGAGACTTGCCCGACTTTGACCAGGATCCGAGACAGGATGTCTCGAGACGAGGCCCCACAGTTCACTATTGGTGCAGATGGAGTGATGAGACGTCAGGACCACGTTTGTGTGCCGTCAGATAGTGAATTGAGACAGAGGATATTAGGTGAGGCTTGTTAGCATGAAATATTGTGATATTTTAGGCACGTTTTCTAAACGTATTTGATTCATATTGATAGTCTTTGATTGAACTTTATGCATATGTAAGCTAGTATTACCTATATTGTCGATATGGATGTCTACACTAGATCTATGTTGATTATAGGTGATTTGGAGCTATTTCCGAACGGAATCGAGCAAAGGAGAGTTGATTTGATATGTCCATAGATTAAGGACATTCTTAGGAAGCAAATTGGAGTTTTAGCTTAAGGAATGCACGAGGCTAGGGAAGAATCACGTTCTTGCCCTAAACCACGCTCTAAAATACGGCCGTACTACGAACCACGTTCAGTTCAACGGCCGTGGAACCCTGCAAAGGAAGCGTGATGCATACCAGTAACTATTACGGCCGTGGAATATATGGTACAAACCGTGACCTAATCCACGCCCTAAATTACGGTCGTAAGAACTTCCACGACCGTGATCTTGGCGGATCTTTTCGCCACACTTTGAAGACACGATCTTTTGAAGATTGGGCCGGGCCGATATTTTATCTTGCCCTATAAAAAGACGGACGAAGCAAGATTCCGTCAGCTTCGCTAAGCATCATTCAAGCCGGCTTACCCTCATTAACCCCCGCTTACCCTCATTTATTACCGCTTACGCCCGCCACCTTCGCTTGGCGGCATTTATCGACGCTTAGGATCGTTCATCTCCGGATAGGTGGAAAATCGAAGCTCTTGGAAGATTTTGCAAGGAGATCTCACTTCTTGTTTAGGTTTGAGTTGGAAAACGGATTGACATCCCGTTTTCCCTTCTTTCCTAAGGTTGTGATTGTTTGTTTTATTCCGAATCCTTTGACAATACTTGTTCTCTTTGTGACTTTGAGATTGGTTTGAAGATTATTGAAAGTTCTTGAAAGTTTTCATCTTTTTATCTTTTAATTCTTGAAGTGATATCAATATGACCGTTATTGGCTAAAAACCCTTAACAATTCTAAGGTGAAGGGTTGATAGTTGTGGCTTAGATGATGATAGATCGATTGTAAATAGATTAGACCCTGAGAGTTAGAGAGAATCGCCGACAACCCTAAATTACGGCCTGTTCTTGAGTCCACGGCTGTGGAACCTCAAGAACTAACCGTGATTTCCCTTAAGTCTACGAACTTGCTTTTACTTTAATCCAAAGTTAAAGATTTGCTTTAACTTAGTTTAGGCTTGTCTTTTCTAGGTGGTAGTGAAGCCTCAACAACCTCTACCTCGATTGTGAGTGTCACAACCTCAATCGGTTAAGTTAGTCTTGATCCTTGGGTTACAAGTTTGGGTATTTGACATAAATTCTTACCTTTAGAATCTTTCTATATTGAGCCTCAACAACCTGTATAGAGAGTGCCTTGTAGGTGAGTTATATAAGGTTTTTGGAACTTCACCGTATGATTACCTTACATTAGCATACCTTTGCATATCTCAACTCTGTCTTTATATCATTAAGTATATCTTGAATCGATTTCCACAGCTGGATACTTGGATCTTTAGGATTGTTGTTTTCCCAATATTTGCAAAACTCTCATATTTACTCGCTTGATAATCTGCAATCGAATTCGTTCCCACCCAAATCCCTGTGTTCGATACTCTGGAATTCTTGCTTAGCTACGTCGATCCGTACACTGCGGGTTCGCTGCTTGATTCTAGTTTTATAAATTTAAAGCTTATTTGCACACACCTTTAGGGGCGAACAAGTTTTTGGCACCGTTGCCGGGGATTTGGTTTTGGCCAAATCCGGTTGCCGGTTGTCAAGCTTGGGAGCTTGCTCTCGTTATTTGGTATTACTTTAAGTGCATGTGCAGGTCTAGGAACACTGAAGATCTCTTACCTCTTGATCAAGAGCTAGAGAAAACCTTGAGGCAAAAGCGCAAGGAAAAGAAGATGGCCGAAGAACACGAACGTGATCTTCAAACGGAGCTGGCAGAGAAGGAAGCTCAACTCCGATGGAACGAGACTCTCTGCCAGGATGAGATGGATCGTCATCAATCTCAAGTTAACAGTTTACAAGACATGATCTTCCAGATGAGGGTAGAGATGAGCGACCTTAAGAATAAGGGAAGCAAGAAATCCTCAAGGAAAGCATCAAGGTCTAGAAGAAAAAGTCACTCATCCGCTGATGATAGTGATTCTTCCATGCCTCCGCTGGAGGAGATTGATCCCACGATCAATGTAAATCCTTTCCATCCACAAGGAGCTGCTAATCGCCGCATTCCGCCTAGGAATGTGAGGATCGAACGTGTGGATAATGAGCCAAGAACTCTTGGCCAGCGGATGGATCCAACACAACAACCACGCCGCTTGGGCGTGAATTTTGATGCTGAAGACGTGCAAGGGTTTAGCTTTAACCCTCAAGTTATTACTCTTGTTCGCCAAAGCCAATTTGGCGGTACAAGCCCTGAATCTCCACACCAACACTTGCAAAACTTTGAGTGTATGATGGTGACGATGAGACCAAAGAGTGCTACCACCAACAGCTACAAGCTTAAACCCTTCTTCTTCTCTTTGAAAGGGAAAGCGTTGTCTTGGTACCAAGCTCTTCCTAATGGGAAACTAGACACGTGGAAAGACCTTTCCGCGGAGTTTCTCACCAAATTCTTCCCGCCCTCCAAAACGGCGGAACTTAGAGGTAAGATTAATGCTTTTTCCATGAGACCTAACGAAAGTTTGTTTCAATCTTGGGAAAAGGTTTCAGGACTTGCTCTTGAATTGCCCTCATCATGGCATATCCAAGCTTGCCTTGCTAGAGATTTACTACAAGGGGCTGGATGCGGGAACGCAATTCAACCTCCAATCCCTCTCATGTGGAACGTTCATGGACATGAGAGAAGATGACGCTTGGGACTTCATCGAGAAGCAAGCAAGAGTCATAGAAAAGTATTCCCACCGGAAAGTGGAGGGAAATCGTGTGGAGCAAGGAGCGAAGCTCACACATGAAGCTCAAAATCAGATTTTCTCCCTCAACAATGAGATCAAGGAGTTGAAGGAGGCTATCAAAACCAACTTCCCAAAGCAACAAGAGAAGGATGTTGGCTATTTGGGCAACAACAATGGCGGTGATAACACCAACCGCAACAACAATAACCGGAACAACAACCGGAATAACAATTGGAATGGAAACAACAACAACCGGAACAACAATTGGAACAACAATAGGGGTTCAAACAACAACAATTGGCGCTCCAATCAACAAAATTCCGGTAACTCCTATCCTTCCAATTCTAATTCACTAACTCCACCTTCCTCTTCCTCTGCTCCTTTGAAAAGCCAGGGGCAATCATCTAATGGAGGAAACAATACGGGAAAAGAGAAGCCCGATTCCATGTTGGAAACAATCTTGGGAAAGCTTCAAGGGTTGGAGAACCGCCTCATCAAGGTTGATGATCAAGTTTCTAAGATTGACAAAGCTCAAAAAGTTTTGGAAAACCAATTATTCAACCACGCGGAGGAAGTTCCTAGAAATCAAGGGAAACTTCCAGGAAAGACGGAGGACAACCCTAAGGGAAGGGTGATGGCAATTACAAATAGGAGCGGAGTGACTACTACCGATCCGCAGCCTACGTTCGTTGAAGTCCCCGTAGAAAAGGACAAAGAAAAGGGGAAGGAGAAGGAAGATGTTTATGTTCCTCCTCCAGCTTACAAACCTCCTCTGCCATTCCCTCAATCTAGAGCGCGAGCGCGCCTAGACAAACAGTTCGGTAAGTTCATAGAACTCATGAGTAAGCTGCATATTAATATACCTTTCATTGATGCTATTGTAGGTATGCCAGCTTATGGTAAGTTCTTGAAGGAGCTTCTCTCTAACAAGAGAAAGCTAGAAGATTTCGGAGAGGTCAAGATGAGTTCGGATTCTTCGGATCTCATCAAGACTATGAAGGAGAAAATGCCCCCAAAGTTGAAGGATCCAGGGTCATTTTGCATTCCCATTGGAGTGGGAGATGTCACATATGACGCTTTATGTGACTTAGGAGCAAGTGTGAGCATCATACCACTTGCATTGTGCAGGAAGATCGGTTTAGGCAATCCTAAACCGGTGAAGATGACGTTATACATGGCGGATCGATCCATCACTCGCCCCGTCGGTATTGTAGAAGACGTCCTTGTCAAGCTAGGTAAATTCTTTGTTCCCATTGATTTTGTCGTACTTGACATTCCTGCAGATAGTCCGGTCCCGATCATACTCGGAAGACCCTTTTTTGCAACTTCCGGCTGCATGGTCGATTGCAAGAATGGAAGACTCGCTTTTGACATTGGAGAAGAGAAAGTAGAGTTCGTTCTTTCCACTCTAGTGAAGGAACCGATCTTCGACGAGGATATTTACGATATCCAAGGTGAAGAAGGTTTATTTAGGGAAGAGGTAAGTGCGATTTCTCTTTAACGATCCTTTACAAAAAGTCATTACCATGAGTCAAACAGATGTAGGGGAAGGAGGAGAGTGCAAAGAGGAAATTGAAGCCTTAGAGGCACAAGAAGAGATGCATGAAGTGGAGTTTGAGAAACTCCACGATGAGGCTGAGAATGTTAGAATCCACGGTCACACCCTATATTCCACGACCGTGGATTTCACAACCAAAATCGACCTCCATTGCAGTGGATTACACGGCCGTGGAAAATATGGAGAACCCGTAATTTTGACCGTGGAAGAGGGTGATCGGCATACTTCTTCAACTTCTTTTGATTCTCCTCCAAACCACTCAACATCCTTAGAAACTTCTAAGGAAACGTCGGATGCTCCTCAAGGATCATTAGAAGCTCCGAAAGTGATGGAACTCAAACCACTTCCTACTCATCTAAGGTACGCTTTTCTAGGATCTAATTCTACCTTTCCGGTTATCGTTAGTCCCTTCATTGATGCTATTGTAGGTATGCCAGCTTATGGTAAGTTCTTGAAGGAGCTTCTCTCTAACAAGAGGAAGCTAGAAGATTTCGGAGAGGTCAAGATGAGTTCGGATTCTTCGGATCTCATCAAGACTATGAAGGAGAAAATGCCCCCAAAGTTGAAGGATCCAGGGTCATTTTGCATTCCCATTGGAGTGGGAGATGTCACATATGACGCTTTATGTGACTTAGGAGCAAGTGTGAGCATCATACCACTTGCATCGGTTTAGGCGATCCTAAACCGGTGAAGATGACGTTATACATGGCGGATCGATCCATCACTCGCCCCGTCGGTATTGTAGAAGACGTCCCCGTCAAGCTAGGTAAATTCTTTGTTCCCATTGATTTTGTCGTACTTGACATTCCTGCAGATAGTCCGGTCCCGATCATACTCGGAAGACCGTTTCTTGCAACTTCCGGCTGCATGGTCGATTGCAAGAATGGAAGACTCGCTTTTGACATTGGAGAAGAGAAAGTAGAGTTCGTTCTTTCCACTCTAGTGAAGGAACCGATCTTCGACGAGGATATTTACGATATCCAAGGTGAAGAAGGTTTATCTAGGGAAGAGGTAAATGCGATTCTCTTTAACGATCCTTTACAAAAAGTCATTACCATGAGTCAAATAGATGTAGGGGAAGGAGGAGAGTGCAAAGAGGAAATTGAAGCCTTAGAGGCACAAGAAGAGATGCATGAAGTGGAGTTTGAGAAACTCCACGATGAGGCTGAGAATGTTAGAATCCACGGTCACACCCTATATTCCACGACCGTGGATTTCACAACCAAAATCAACCTCCATTCCAGTGGATTACACGGCCGTGGAAAATATGGAGAACCCGTAATTCTGACCGTGGAAGAGGGTGATCGGCATACTTCTTCAACTTCTTTTGATTCTCCTCCAAACCACTCAACATCCTTAGAAAATTCTAAGGAAACGTCGGATGCTCCTCAAGGATCATTAGAAGCTCCGAAAGTGATGGAACTCAAACCACTTCCTACTCATCTAAGGTACGCTTTTCTAGGATCTAATTCTACCTTTCCGGTTATCGTTAGTTCCGAACTGAGCATAGATGAACATGAGCAGCTCATGATTGTCCTTAGGAAACATAGAAAACCCATAGGCTACACTATTGAGGACTTAGTAGGAATTAAACCCTCCCTATGTATGCATAAGATACTAATGGAGGAGGACTTTAGAACTTCAAGACAACCTCAAAGGCGGTTGAATCCGACCATGAAGGAGGTTGTCAAGAAGGAAATTCTTAAACTTCTTGACGCAGGTATCATCTATCCTATCTCCGATAGCAAGTGGGTGAGTCCAGTTCAAGTAGTTCCGAAGAAGGGAGGAATGACGGTCATCACCAACAAGAACAAGGAACTCATTCCTACCCGAACCGTGACTGGATGGCGAATGTGTATAGACTACCGCAAGCTCAACAACGCAACGCGGAAGGATCACTTTCCATTGCCATTCATCGATCAAATGCTTGAAAGGTTAGCACAACATTCACATTTTTGCTACCTTGACGGTTATAGTGGTTTCTTTCAGATTCCGATACATCCGGATGATCAAGAGAAGACCACATTCACATGCCCTTGGGGTACGTTCGCCTATAAAAGAATGCCGTTCGGGCTTTGCAACGCCCCAGTCACCTTTCAACGGTGCATGATGGTCATCTTCTCCGAATATGTAGAGGAAATCATGGAAGTCTTCATGGACGACTTCTCCGTATACGGTTCCTCTTTTAACGATTGCCTTTCTAACCTTTCTCTTGTTTTACAAAGATGTGAAGACACTAACCTAGTTCTTAATTGGGAAAAGTGTCAATTCATGGTTAAGGAAGGAATTGTATTAGGTCATTTAGTCTCTAGTAGAGGGATAGAGGTAGACAAGGCTAAGATAGAGACCATAGAGAAACTTCTTCCCCCAATTTCGGTGAAAGGGATAAGAAGTTTCCTAGGACATGATGGATTTTATAGACGTTTCATTAAGGACTTTTCTAAGATATCAAAACCCCTCACTAATCTATTGATGAAGGATGCGGTTTTTGAGTTTTCACAGAAATGTTTGGATGCGTTTAACACCATTCGGCAAGCTCTAATTTCAGCACCTATTATCCAACCTCCGGATTGGACTCTCCCCTTCGAGATTATGTGCGATGCTAGTGACGTAGCTATTGGAGCTGTTCTTGGACAACGAAAGGAAGGGCGAACCCATGCCATATACTATGCTAGCAAGACGCTAGATGAAGCGCAGCTCAACTACGCCACTACCGAGAAAGAATTTCTAGCCATTGTCTATGCTATTGACAAGTTTCGCTCTTATCTTGTAGGTGCAAAGGTGATTGTCTACACGGATCATGCTGCGATCCGGTACCTCCTTGCGAAGAAAGATGCGAAGCCAAGGCTGATTAGATGGATTCTTCTCCTACAAGAATTCGATCTTGAGATCCGCGACAAGAAAGGTTCAGAAAATTCTGTTGCGGATCATTTGAGTCGTCTAACACATCTAGGGGACGACCATCTACCCATTGATGACTCCTTTCCAGACGAACACCTGCACATCATAGAGGAGTGCATCAACGTGATCTCCAAAGGTAACGAACCATGGTTTGCTGATTTTGTTAACTATTTGGTTTGCCAGGAGACACCGCCCGGACTATCCTACGCACAAAAGAAGAAGTTCTTTAAGGACGTCCGGGAATACTATTGGAACGAGCCTCTCCTCTTTAAGAGAGGTCCGGATGGCATCATTCGGCGGTGTGTGCCGGAAGATGAGATGCAAAGTGTCATCCGCCATTGTCATTCACTACCTTGTGGAGGACATGCTAGTTCGAACAAGACTAGCGCAAAGGTATTGCAATCTGGATTCTATTGGCCTACTTTATTTAGAGATGTGCAATCCTTTGTTTCTTGTTGCGATGCTTGTCAAAGAACAGGAAATATTTTTAGAAGGAACGAGATGCCCCTCAACAACATCCAAGAGGTGGAGATTTTCGACGTTTGGGGAGTTGATTTCATGGGACCATTCCCATCTTCTTGTGGAAACCAATACATACTATTGGCGGTAGACTACGTTTCTAGATGGGTGGAAGCAATTGCCTCTCCCACAAATGATGCCATGGTGGTGGTTAAGTTCTTCAACAAGACCATCTTTCCGCGATTTGGAACACCAAGGACGATCATTAGTGATGGAGGTTCTCACTTCATAGCCCGTCGCTTTGAAGCTCTTCTAGCCAAGTATGGGGTTACTCACAAGATCGCTACCCCTTATCATCCACAAACTAGTGGACAAGTTGAGATCTCAAATAGGGAGATCAAAGGAATTCTAGAAAAGACGGTTTCAAGGACTAGGAAGGATTGGTCCTTGAAGCTAGATGATGCATTATGGGCATACCGGACTGCGTACAAGACTCCCATAGGAACCACACCATACAACCTTGTGTATGGGAAGTCTTGTCACTTGCCGGTGGAGCTGGAGCACAAAGCGTTTTGGGCTATCAAGTGGCTGAATTTCAGCATGAAGGAAGCGGGAGAGAAACGTCTCCTAGACATCAATAAGCTGGATGAACTTCGCTTGAACGCCTATGAAAATGCCAAGATCTACAAGGAAAGGGCAAAGCGTTGGCATGATAAGCATATCATTCCAAAGGACTTCGAAGAAGGAGATCAAGTTCTCCTCTTCAATTCAAGACTTCGCCTCTTTCCAGGTAAGCTTAAATCCCGTTGGACCGGACCCTTTCTAATTAAGCGTATTTTCCCCCATGGTGCAGTTGAAGTATGGGGTGAAGCTAGCGGAAGTTTTAAGGTGAACGGCCAACGACTCAAGAAGTATACGCCGGAACTCCAAGCTGAGGAGTTTGCGCCTACCGCACTCGAATAAGTGCGAGATTGGTCTAGCTACGGACCTTAAACAAAGCACTTCTTGGGAGGCAACCCAAGGTATTGCATTTTCGTTTTTGTTTTCGATTCATAGTTTAGCTTAGAATAGACTTTTTTCGCTTCATTTTGCCTCAATTTCTTCCGGTATGCTCGTGTTTTTTGGTTGTAGGATCGATGGAAAAGGAAAAGAGGAGAGTAATGTTGAAGAAAAGCGACGAAATTCGGACTTTGGAGCTTTACAGGAGGTTCCACGGTCTAAATTACGGTCGTCATAGCTACAGTGGCCGTAATTTCCAAAAGCCTTTGAAAAATCACCAAAACCACGGTTCCGTACACTTCCACGGCCGTGGAACACCCCGACAGACCGTGACAATACTTGGAAGATTTTGCAAGGAGATCTCGCTTCTTGTTTAGGTTTGAGTTGGAAAACGGATTGACATCCCGTTTTCCCTTCTTTCCTAAGGTTGTGATTGTTTGTTTTATTCCGAATCCTTTGACAATACTTGTTCTCTTTGTGACTTTGAGATTGGTTTGAAGATTATTGAAAGTTTTTGAAAGTTTTCATCTTTCTATCTTTTAATTCTTGAATTGATATCAATATGACCGTTATTGGCTAAAAACCCTTAACAATTCTAAGGTGAAGGGTTGATAGTTGTGGCTTAGATGATGATAGATCGATCGTAAACAGATTAGACCCTGAGAGTTAGAGAGAATCGCCGACAACCCTAAATTACGGCCTGTTCTTGAGTCCACGGCCGTGGAACCTCAAGAACTAACCGTGATTTCCCTTAAGTCTACGAACTTGCTTTTACTTTAATCCAAAGTTAAAGATTTGCTTTAACTTAGTTTAGGCTTGTCTTTTCTAGGTGGTAGTGAAGCCTCAACAACCTCTACCTCGATTGTGAGTGTCACAACCTCAATCGGTTAAGTTAGTCTTGATCCTTGGGTTACAAGTTTGGGTATTTGACATAAATTCTTACCTTTAGAATCTTTCTATATTGAGCCTCAACAACCTGTATAGAGAGTGCCTTGTAGGTGAGTTATATAAGGTTTTTGGAACTTCACCGTACGATTACCTTACATTAGCATACCTTTGCATATCTCAACTTTGTCTTTATATCATTAAGTATATCTTGAATCGATTGCCACAGCTGGATACTTGGATCTTTAGGATTGTTGTTTTCCCAATATTTGCAAAACTCTCATATTTACTCGCTTGATAATCTGCAATCGAATTCGTTCCCACCCAAATCCCTGTGTTCGATACTCTGGAATTCTTGCTTAGCTACATCGATCCGTACACTGCGGGTTCGCTGCTTGATTCTAGTTTTATAAATTTAAAGCTTATTTGCACACACCTTTAGGGGCGAACAAGGCTCATGCTACCCCATACTCAGTACATCCTAGAGCGAGTAAGATGTACAAGGATGTGAGACGGTCCTTCTGGTGGGGTGGTTTGAAGCCCGATGTGACTCGGTATGTAGCTCAGTGCGCGACCTGCCAGCAGGTCAAGATTGAGCATCGTAGGTTTGGAGGAGAGCTCCACCCACTTCCAGTACCACAATGGAAGTGGGAGGATATATCTATGGATTTTGTCACAGGTTTGAGACTCAGCAGGGGATTTGATGCTATTTGGGTAGTGGTAGACCGCCTGATGAAGACCGCACGTTTCATTCCGATTAAGGAAACGTGGCCGGTGAGTCGTCTAGCTGAGGAGTTCACCAGACACATTGTGAGACTCCATGGAGTACCGAGGACTATCGTCTCTGACATAGATGGACGTTTTACCTCGAGATTTTGGCAGCAGGTACATATTGCTTTGGTGACGAGTCTCCACTTTACTGCCGCCTACCACCCCCAGACAGACGGTCAGTCTGAGAGGACCATTCAGACCTTAGACGACATGCTGCGGGCGTGTGTACTAGATTGGGGATAGGTATGGCCAGATCATCTCCCACTAGTAGAGTTTTCATATAATAACAGCTGACACACGTCTATTGGGATGGCTCCTTATGAGGCCTTGTATGGGCGGAGATGTCGTACGCCATTATGTTGGGATGAGCCCAGCAGAGCTGGTAAAGTAGCTCCAGATCAGATACAGGATGACATCGCTCGGATTTCCCTAGTCCGAGAGCGGATGTTAGCAGCTCAGAGTCGTCAGAAATCCTACGCCGACAAAAGGTGTCGACCTTTCGAGTTTAGGGTGGGTGCTCAGGTGTGGTTAAGAGTGTCACCTACGAGAGGAGTCAGGCGTTTCGGCATTAAAGGGAAGCTGAGACCCCGATATGTCGGACCTTTTGAGATCTTGGAGAGAGTTGGAGAGGTGGCCTACAAATTAGAATTACCGCCGAGATTAGAGGGTATCCATCCGGTCTTTCATGTATCTCAGTTGAGAGAGTACATCCCGGATCCGAGACACGTCATCAACCATGAGAATCTGACAGTTGAGCCCGATCACACCTTTGTAGAGTACCCAGTAGCTGTCTTGGAGCACAGTACTAGACGTCTGCGGTCCAAGGAGATACCTATGTTGCGGATCCAGTGGTCTAGGAGAGGAGTTGATGAGGCCACTTGGGAGACCGAGGAGAGTATTAGACGTAACTATCCCGATTTCTTTGCGGGGTTAGAGGTTACTCCTGTATCGACGAGTTAGTACTTGGATGTTGTGTTGTTTGACCTTTCAGGTTTTCATATTGGATTGAGTGATTCTGTTTTATGTGATACATGTTTGATTTTGATGGTTGAGTAGTTGCATGGTAGCAAATGAAAATGTTTAGAAAAAAACTAAAATATACCAAAGGAAACGTGTGATTTAAGAAATGATTCTAAGTTTCGGGACGAAACTTCTTTTAAGGGGGCACTGATGTAATAACCAAAAATTTTAAAACTTCGTTTAACACTGAATTTAACCGGATTCCGATCCGCCAACCTTTATCCTGTAAATGAAGTTAAAACGAGATTCAATTTCTATCATTTTATGTGACCTAATTCACATAAAATGATAAATGCTGTAACCGGAAATAATTTACGCACGTTAAAATTAAATAATAATTTATACAATACGGAATATAATTCCGTATTATATAAATTCCCGCACATAACCGGGAATCCAAGGCGAGTAACGAGTTTTCGTATCCTTGTTTTAATGGGAGGGCAGGCCGGATGTGGCCCACTACTAGGCCCACTTACCAAGCCCACCAACCCACTTCCTAAGCTAATCTTAACCCTAACCTAATTATACATTTAACCTAATCTAATCCTAATTCTACCTCCACCTGTTGCGTGCCGCTATTCCGCTTCTCTCCCTCAACCGCAACTTCACGCCTTCCGTCCTCTCCCTCTCTCTACGAAGACAGCAGCAGCAACACGCATCACCGAGCCACCGCGCCGCCTCTGTTGACCGCCCAGACACCGCCGGAGCCCTGGTAAGCCTCGCCTTCCTCCTCCTCGTTAATCTTCTTCCCGACTCCAACGGTCCGCTACACCGCCTTGCTTACGCTGCTGCACACAGGGAGAGTGCCTCCGCCTCGATCCAGTAGCGCAACCGCGTTCGGATCGTTCCGCCATTCCCATCGACCACCAGTGACGCCGCGACAGAAGCCTTCCTCCGCCGCTGCAGTGGGTGAGTCCGCCTTCCTTCTTTCTCCTTCCCCTTCCGCCTTCTGTATCCGAAATAGTAACCAGTGGAAGCCACAGTTGCAACTTCTGCAGTGGACGTGCACCGAGAGGACGAGGCCGGAGTTTCGCCGCCTTCGAATTTCCGGAGCTGTGGCCGTCTAGAGCTTCCCTGCCGGACTGTACCACCGGTAAGGCTGAAATCTCTCTACCCTTATAGATGAACCTTCCTAGTGAGCTGTAGCCGTGTGAATTATATATGTACAGGACTAGCAAGCTGTGTGTTTGAGACTCTAGTTCATATATTACAGTGAAACAGAATTTTTGCATCTAAGAGTTGGTAGACACGTGATAATATTTAGTGAATGCGGTGCAAAGTACATATGTATATATAAATAGAGGTAGAGGTGGAAAGATAAATAAAATATAAGAGTATATTGTACCGAGTGTTTATATAAATTGTATATAGGTATATGCATGTAAATAGATATATGGGTACGTATATAAGTGCGGGTTTGGAGATATGAATTATGTACGTTTGTGCGGGTATACTAGTAGTTATATAAGTGAGTTGAGAGAAAGGTTAAAGTCTATATTACGGTATAGCTTATGTATCAGAGTAGATGGTAACCGGGAAGAAGGAAGAGGGTTGTCCCTTTTTTGAGTTGACGGAGTTTTGAACTTAACTTGTAAGTAGCTAATCGAGAGACATAAATTATGGAAAACAGGTTTGAAAAGAAATTATTAGGTTTTAAGAATAAACTTTGAGAATTTTCGGCACTAAGGGTAAAATGGTCTTTTACCGTAAGAGAGCTTTTTCCGTAATTCCTTCGCAAGAGGTTGGACATCTGGATGAGATTTTGATCCACATGCCTTATTTGACAGGCGTTTGAGTTACCACGAGTACGGACCGATTTGAGACTTGTTAGAGTGTGATTTGACTAAGGTAAGTCCTTGCGACTTACTTAGCCAGTTTCTGGATATTAGTTGAGTGATAGTGGTTGTGTGTGTACGATGTGCATGATTATAATAATAACAACTTGTTAGGACGACCGTTATTATTATGTTTAAGGCCCAAGTGTATGTATAACGGGCCGTGACATCACTGCCTTGCTCTGACAGGAGACTGGGAGGTTCTCTATACCCAGACCAGGCAGGTACAAGGTGAGATGCATCGGATCCATTCCTGATGGTTACACGGGGGCGGAGGCGAGGTTTGGGAATCCCTCGTGTCACAAAATAAGTATCATTAGCGTGAATGAGTAACTTAACTTAAGATAATAAATGGGCTTGTTTGAAATCATGATGGGTGTTTATTCTTTTATGTGTGTGTGTGCTATTATTCTTCTTCTAATATTTAGATAACTAGCTAATGGTTTATGTTGTTGTGTTTTTAGATTTACCGCAGGTTAGACCAGCAGCTGAGTGATCCGGAAGTAGTGGTCAGCCGGGTCTCCGTACTCCTTAGAGTGGGGGTTGGGGTTGTTGGTTGTCGTTCTTTCTTTTGTTAAGACAGTTGTTCGTTTTTTCCTTGTTTAAGTACTATAGGCTGCTAGACCGTGTTGCATTCATTACCTTAAAAATACTATTTCATGAATTTCGGTTTTCCTTATTTGTGTCTTGTTGCAAGATCCTAGTAATATTGTTGTCAAACTGAGGTCGGGACCCATTGTGAGGTCCTAAACAGTAACGTTCCGAGTTCTGAGAATTCGGGGTGTTACAACGGGTAAGTCACCTTTCTCCCTAGTATATACGACGACGCCACGACACGTAGTGGATTTAGTAAGACTTCCCAAATCAACTGATGTGAGTCCAGCTGCAGAGACCTTGGCAAGGGACATACAGGAGGTCAAGCAGTCCGTGAAAGACAAGCTTGTGGCTACTGGACTGAAGAATAAAGCTGCAGCAGATAAACACCGACGGGTGAAGTTGTTTGAGGTAGGTGATGCAGTAATGGTGTTTCTTCGTAAGGAGAGGTTCCCAATTGGTACGTACAGGAAACTCCAACCTCGTAAGTATGGCCCTTTTACCGTGACTCGAAAGATCAACGATAATGCTTACGTCGTCGCTCTCCCTGATTCAATGAATATTTCCAATACTTTCAACGTAGCGGATATCTATGCTTATCATGTTGATACGGCTCTTTACCCTGACCTGAACTCGAGGTCGAGTTCTTCAAAAGTGGAGGAGACTGATGTAGAACGAATGGCTAAAAAGATAGAGGAGGACATCGAGCGTCGGACTAGGCCCACGAATTAGGCTCATGGTTATCTAGCTATCTTTTAGTTGTTGTTTTTTTATCTGTTGTTTTTTTTTAATTATCTTTAGAATTGGATATATTTTTGGTTTTTAGATTAAGTCTTATTTAAGGAGTTGTTAGGTGGTTATATAGGCAATCTTTGATTCTTTTGAAATAAAAAATTTAGAGCTTTTCTCATATCTTTGGTGGATTCTAGAATCCTTTTTTCAAGGTTTGTTGCTTGCGATCCTTCCATTAGCGCAGATTAAGTGCTTGCTTAATCTTTCCATAGCTTTCTACTGCGTCAACTGTTGTGTAAAGTTTTGCAAGCGTTCAAATTTATTACTCAAAGATGACGCACTCCTTTTTTATCCATGGGTCAACACAATTCATTATAGTCACTTATAATGATGACTGATCTATTGATGATAAGTATTTGTGACTTTAACTGAGACCAAAATTTATTTTTGGCCTACTCATTTGGTGGGTCATATATGAAGGCTATAAATGTTTCAAAGGATTTAGGTGTATTTGTATGTTTGATAATTAGGAATCTAGTATGAGATTTGAAAATCTCCACTTTTTCTTCTTTCAAATAGTATTCCTTCTAGAGAAGGCACGAACCACCTGCATACCTATTGGCGGAAGTGAAATTCATTTTATCAAAACCGTCGGTTTTCCCCATGTTTTCATTTGGTTTTGCGCTTGCTTTTGTTTTAGCCAACATGATCATCTGAATATGTTCACTCTTACTGGTGAAATTGATCTCGATCCAGAATTTATTTGTCTTCATTCCTCTACAATTCCATAAAACAATCCATATTTGTGGACTATGATTTTTTTTGGGTGATAGAAGTTCAGTGTTCCTACCTTTTGATTTCTTTGATTTCTTACATGCTTTGATTTATTTATTTAAAATTTAATCTTCATATCAACCTTTACGTTGATTTTTGAGCCCGACTCAAATTGTTTATAACCTACATCATATGAATAACAGAGCTGGTCTCAACTATAACCTACATCATATTAATAATCTCCCTAATGTACCAATTAATGTTCTGTAAAAGCAGCTTATTTTTTTCCTTCCTTTGAAAGGTCCGAGTTTTGGTTTGGTAAGAAATGAGTTTCGAGTTTCGTCGATCTTCGAAGATGCCTAGAAAAAAATGTACTCGGAAAAGACCGCTTTCTTTTAAAAGCATCACCCCATACATCTTCTGGACCTCTTTCCGGAATCATCGGTGTTGACCGCAATGCTCTTCATGGGTTTTCCATCTCTTCCTCTTTTTTCCTTTTTCCGCTGCGAGCTGTCTCACTCTGGTGCCCTCGTTCTTCCTCCCACCAATGCCGCCGGCCTCATCTTCCCCATCCCTTTCTGCGCTTGTACAGAGGTGGAAGAAATACCCTTTTCAATTATTACAATCGGCCCCCTCAGTTTTGGTTAATTACAAATTGTAACCCTTGTTTGTATTTGCACATTTCAACCACATTTTTGGAGATTAACAATCATGCCCTGCTAATTTATATAATTGCAGTTTTGGCCCTATATTTTTGTAAATGTGCAGTTTGGCCCTTGTGAGTAAATTATTGATTTGGCCCAAAGTTTATTTTCGGAAATGGCCTAAGTTCTTGAGTTCCATATTTAGGGCCCGAAGATTTAGTCGCGGATTTTGACCCATGTTTACAAATATGTATAAATTGCCCGGAAAGTGTTTTTAAAATTTTAAACTCGGATTTGAATTACGGGATATTCTTATATTTTTATACACGGTATATTATGTCCTTGTTTGATTAATTCGGTTATGGCTCAAAGATTTAATCCCAGGTTTTAACGTTGACTTTTGAAAACGAGTTTTTCCTTAGAGTTATTTATATTATATATTCCGTTCAAATTTAGCGTACGAGCTAAATTTGCTTAAATTTGGTGTTAGGTTCGGAAGCGTCCCGATAAAGGCCTAACGAGTCCAAGGTCGACATCCAATGATCGACTTCCGTCTTTTGACGTCGTGTGAGTATCCTTTCCCGCGATTTAGTTATGTTTAGTATTAATATCATGCTAGGTTGGATCTTGTATAACTTAGAGTGATTACCAAGAAGTAGTTTGGACCTTAGGTGAGTTTTGAGGATTTATGATTGTTCTAAGGCTTGAGGTGTTGATGTTATCTTGTGAGAATTGTGAGGTTTGAGAATTGGAGTATATGGTCGTTGAGTTTATGGCCTAGGATATGCATATCGTAGCATAATGTTGTTACCATTGTGATCATGGAGATTAGGCATGTTATCCTAGTGGGGTTGTGAGTTATGATCTTGCGAGATCCGAGGGTTTAGAAACCTTAGGACTTCTAGCTTCTGTTGAGTGTGATTTGAGCATGAGGGATTCTAGGATGCGGTCGTAGAATTGAGAGTCAAATACTCAAATGGTCATGCGTAGATCATTTGTATAGAAGTCTAAGACTTCCATTGTGAGTGTGTTGTTGTTGATATAGTTATTTTCTTGTGAGTAGATTATTTGAAAATCGGATATTTCAAAGTTTCGTCTGAATTTTCAGGTTATTCCCTACGTTGTTATCCCTTTACTATCATTCTTTTTTTTTTATACGAATTGTCAATCGTTGCATTCGTTTGGCTATTGTTTATTCAATCCGTGATTTGTTTTCATGAACCGTTGTTTCAACAACTTACAAGAACAAAGAGATTCAATAGCTTAAAATAACCCATATATTTTCATATCCTTTTTTATTTATCTCTATTGTAAACCCTAATGTTTTTTTTTGGTTTTTTACAAAAAATTTAATGAAACTTCAGATTAGTTAAGTTAATTTTATTTTTTTTATCTTCTTCCGCCGCTCCTGCATCCTCCACTTTCTGTTTCGAAATTTCCATACAAATATGCACTTTTTAAAAATAAATAAGTTTATTTGTTTACGAAATATCGATTACAAATTTCTTCATTTAAAAAAAATCGATTACTAAGAGAATTTGATTACAACTATATTTTAAGGATGTTCATCTTTTAACTTTAAAAATAAATATTATTTTTTTAAAAAAAATTCGACATTTGTTGTTGTTTTCAAAATACCGAATACAAATTAAAGCTGCACTTTTTTAAACGAAAATCTGTTTATTTATTAAAAAAATTGATTTCTAAGAAAACTCGATTACAATATTTTTTAAGGTATAGTTCAACCTGTACAAATTTTTTTTAGCTTGATTCGATTTCCTAAAATAAATTTTCAAATCTTTTTTTTATATGTTACCATTTTCCTAAAAGAAATTTCTAAATTTTCAAATCATTTTATGAGAAAATGTAAAATCTAACAACTACCTGGTTTTTTTTTGAAGTATCACTTTTTATTTAACAATCTTTTTCTTTGATACAAGATTCAATTTGTTTATTTAATAAAACTCGAGTCATTGTTTTTGTATTCGGTATTAGCTGCACTTTTTTTAAACCAAAATATATTTATTTAACAAAAAAAATCGATTACTAAAAAAAGTCGATTACAACATTTTTTTAAGGTATAGTTCAACCTGTACAAATCTTTTTAGTTTGATTCGATGTCCTAAAATAAATTTCCAAATCTTTTTTTATATGTTACCATTTTCCTTAAATAAATTTCTAAATTTCCAAATCTTTTTATGAGAAAATGTCAAATCTAAACAACTACTTTTTTTTTTTTTTGAAGTATCACTTTTTATTTAACAATCTTTTTATTTAATATAAATTTGATTTGTTTATTCAATAAAAACTCGAGTCGTTGTTTTTGTATTCGAAAAACCGAATACAAAGTTGCACTTTTTTTAACCGAAAAATATATTTATTTAATAAAAAAAATCATTATTAAGAAAACACGATCACAACATTTTTTATGGTATAGTTTAACCTGTAACGATTGTTTTAGTTTGATTCGATTTCCTAAAATAAAATTTCAAATATTTTTTTTATATGTTACTATTTCCCTAAAATAAATTTGTAATTTTCCAAATCTTTTTATGAAAAAATGTCAAATCAAAACAACTACCGCTGACGTGGGGCTCCTTGGTACAAGAATTTTAAAATCGAGCTCTCTCCATTAAAGTTAGAAAATCTTTTCTTTTTAAATTACCAATATATTAAAATTATTTATAATAACAACTAAAATCCCAACAAACTACAAACTAAATCATCAAATTAATTTTTTTTCAATATTAACAAATCAAAATTGTTTGATTTCCGTAACAAACCAAAAAAAAACTCTAGCTTTATCCCGTCATTAATCAATATAAAATTAAAAATTAAAAATAAGAAAATCTTTACGGTTAACAGAATATGATTTGCAATCATAGAGAAGATACTTCTCGTGAAAGTTTAAACCACAACCCCATGCTCTTTATAAATACAATGCATTACTCGCTCTGCAATTTTAGGGTTCTCTTCATTCCATATTTCATCATTTTATTATTAGCTTTGCTGCTTCTAATTCTTCTACTTTTCATACTTTTCATCCTTTTCTTTTTCAGGTTAATGTTTCTACTTTTCGCTTTCGGAACCATTCTGGTTATTTGCATTTCACTTTGTTGATTTGGTTTTTTTTTTTCTTGTACCATTACTCCAAACTTCATAGGTAATTCTTCCTCCCACAGTGTTGCTTCGCTTTTTATATGTCTAGATTTCCAATTTATGTTAGTTCTTTTGGTTGTGAAGAAACCATGTTATGCTCATTCAAAAATCAGCCTCAACAGACAAGGTTTGTGCTTCATTATGCTGATTTCCTTTGCAAATTTTTTTCCTTAGGGATAACAAACTTCCAATTTCCTCGCACAGAAGAAGCAATATCGAAACCGTGGAACTAAATGACAGTCCAACATGTAACCTCTGCAAGAAGATGGTTCAGTGATCGAACAACAGCGTCGACAACGAAACACCAAGGAAGAAGTAATTCGACATCTGAACAAGGTTTGTGAACGTCTCCCAAATCCACCACGAAGATCATTTGTAGACTAGAAGAAGATGAAAACACTATAATTGATTACCTTTACTTTTGTTTTCATGCTTTGTTGTTTCCTCAGTATGGTAAATTAAAACCACTAAATAATAGTTTTTGTTCAGGGCATTGTATCTGTAACACTTGAGCACCTCAATTCGAAAAGCCTAATACTTCAATTAAAGCCCCTAATTTCACGAATGGAAAATGCAAAGTTATCCGAAATCCTAATCAATATATCAATACGTATTCTACTTTTTTTTTATGCTCTTGCGGTATTGGTATTTTGAAATCTAGTTATCTCATTAATTCGAAAAGCAAGAAGATGTTTTGTTGTTTCCTCAGTATTCTACTTTTTTTTATGCTCTTGCGGTATTTGTTTAAAAATATGTTTTCTTTACTAAAGGAAACCCAATTGATGTTTTTCCATTTCAAAAAAAACAGGCCATCCAATTACGATAATTTCGAGTTTTAAATATTATTACTTTTTTTAAAAAATAATTATCATTGTTATTACTGGCATTTTTTATCAAGAAAAATATTTTTTAATTATATTTTTTATAAATGTTATTGGTCAAAATTTTAATTTGTCACGTGAACAATGATGGTACAAGAAGATCTAAGGTAGATTTTTGTTTAAAACTGTAATACCCGGAAAATTTGTATTCTCCGTTTAATACCCGATCAAACCGGATTCCGATCTGCCAACCTTAATCTTTAAAAAAAAAATGAAAACGATATTAAATTCTATCATTTTATGTGACCTTGATTCACATAAAATGATAGCTTAAATAATTCCGTAGATATTTCCGTACTTTTAACGGTTTCGGGTGGGTAACAAGTTTTCTTTCATCTCATTTGTTTGATTTGAAGAGCAGGCCCAAATCTGGCACAAAAGCCTTCAGCCGGCCCAATCTTAACCTAATCTTCATCTAATCACAATTAACGCTAAACCTAATCCTTCCTAACCTACTTGCCGCTACCCTATTACGTAGTCGACTCTTCCCTCTCTACCGCAACTACTGCCTCACCACTCTGGATAAAACCGACACCATCTTCCATCGTGTTTTGCTCCACCGTCATCACCACCGGATCGAAAACGTTGATGGGGACGCCGCAACTAGTCTTTTGCAAACAGCAAACGACCGGGACCTTACCTCCATCTTCTCCCTGCGTTCCAAGCCGCGGAACGCTTCTATCGGGAAGGAGACAACCTTCCTGTTGCACAGCAACCTACATCTAACCGAATTCAGCGCCGGATCTGGTCCTTCTGCGTCGACAGGTGAGTATCGGTTGGCTTCCCTCTCTTCACTTCTTCTCCTCTAACCCCTCTACACTACACCTTGGCTTACGCTGCTGCACACAGGGGGAGTTGTTGCTGTTGTCATTAGCCGGTTGCACGCTAGCCTCGCCAACGAGCAAAGGAACTAAGAGTGCCGCCGCCCTGAGCCCAGACGGGACAGTAGCACAGCAGCGTTCGAGATCGCTTTCGCCACTTCCGTCGACCACCAACAACGCCTCGACGCCTCAACAGTGTTTCTTCTCCCTTGCTGCAGTCCGGTAGGTAGCCTAAACTTCTTGTATGCGTGTTTGGGAGTTTTGGTTACAGGAGGTGTAGATTAGGTTGCTTTGTTTAATTGGTAAGTTGTAATTCATGGGAATCGAACCTCAGATGTGTGGGTATAGATTTTTGATCCAGAATTGTTGACATTAGGGATCGACTAGAGACCTCTTGCATATACCTATTTCCAGAGTTTTAGTTTATACTCATAAGCCGACTATTTGAAGGATGAGTTTCGATACCTTAGAAGGAACATCCACCGTTGAATTTTTAATATGTCGTAGATTGAAATACATAGTTTACTGTGATAAAATTTACGAGAAAGTTAACGGTCGGATTGAGACTTACGAGGTCTTGAAGTAGGACAGTTGGGTTGTTTTTGCAACAGAGGAAGAAAAATGACTAAGTGTAGAAATGTTAATATTACCCCAACTTTAGAATTTCTTGGGAGATTTATGGTTAAGTATTTTCGAGAGAACTTTACACATATGTTTAGTAGGTATATCATAGAAGTTTTAGAAATTTTATTCCGGATTTTTTATCTTTCATTAGAGCCTTGGATCTTAATCCAAAGTCGGACCTTAACGACTTTTTATGAAAATCTAGGATTTGGAATAACTCTTATAACCTTTCTATGAGAACTAGATATAGGACATAGTTCCTAGAATAGAATTTTAGAACTAAATGATAGACTTCTCGGAGTTTCGGGATTAGGGGCAAAATAGTCTTTTTAACTTAAGAGAACCTTTTTCGTAAATTCTCTTCATGAGATTGTACAACTTAGAAGTTTATAACTTCTAAGAGTTTAGGGATGTGATTTTGATCCACATGTCTTGTTTGACAGGCGTTTGAGTTACCACGAGTACGGACCAAGTTGAGTTTGATAGAGTGTGATTTGATTCAGGTAAGTCCTTGCGACTTACTTAGCTGGTTTCTGGATAATAGATGGGTGATAATGGTTGTGTGTGTGCAATGTGTGTTATAATAAAAATAACAACTTGTTAGGACGACCGTGGTTATTATGTTTTAAGGCCCAAGTGTATGTATAACGGGCCGTGACATCACTGCCCAGCTCTGCCAGGAGACTGGGAGGTTCTCTATACCCAGACCATACAGGTACACGGTGAGATGCATCGGATCCATTCCTGATGGGTACACGGGGGCGGAGGCGAGGTTTGGGAATCCCTCGTGTCACAAATTAAGTATCATTAGTATGAATGAATGACCTAAATGAAGATAATAAATGAATTGTGTGAAAGCATGGTGAGTGTTTACTTTTGATGTGTGTGTGTGTGCTGTTATTATTCTTCAAATGTTTAGATAACTAGCTAATGGTTGTTTTGTTGTGTTTTTAGATTTACCGCAGGTTAGAGCATCAGCTGAGTGATCCGGAAGTAGTGCTCAGCCGGGTCTCTGTACTCCTTAGAGTGGGGGTTTGGGTTGTTATCTTGTCGTTCTTTCCTTTTGTTAAGACAGTTGGTCTTTTTCCTTTGTTTAGGAACTATAGGCTGCTAGACCTTGCTGCATTCATTCCTTTAAAAATACTATTTCATGAATTTCGGTTTTTCTTATTTGTGTCTTGTTGCAAGATCCTAGTAATATTGTTGTCAAACTGAGGTCGGGACCCATTGTGAGGTGTTAGCATGAAATATTGTGAAATTTTAGGCACGTTTTCTAAGTGTATTTCATCCATATTGGTATTCATTGATAAAGCATAGAAGCAATTGTGAGTTAGTTTGTCTATATTGTCGATATGGAGGTCTACATAAGCTTTGTGTTGATTGTAGACGAATAAGAGCTAAAACCGAACGAATCAAGGGAGAATGGAGATAGATTGAGCATGTCCAAGGATTGAGGACATCACTAGGAGCTAAGGAAGATGCTAAGTTGAAGAATAGCACGAGACAAAGGAGAATTACGATCTACATGTGTTCCACGCCGTAAAATACGGCCGTACTAGGATCCACGCTCTAAACCACGGTCGTGGAACCTTGGCAAGACAAGCGTGGAGCATTCCAGCAAGTTACACGGTCGTGGAAAGTTGTGACAAACCGTGATGAATTTCCACGCTCTAAACCACGCTCTAAATCACGGTCGTGGAATCTTAGGAAACCGTGATTTAGGCGATCTTTCAACGTATAATTTGAAGCCATGATCTTTTGCACAATGGGTTGGGCTCATATTTTATCATGCCCTATAAAAGGACGGAATGAGAGAGATTCCATCACCCTCGCTTACACCTCCGATTAGAGGTTGCGCCTAGCCCTAAGGAGATTTCCGAGTTGACGGAAAGCCTAGAGAAAGAGTGAAGATTTGGAAGATTGTTCGTAAGGAGATTTCATCTTTTGTCCTTAGGTTTGATTAGAAGACGGATTGACATCCCGTTCTTCGTTCTTATCAAGGATTGTGATTGTTTGTGTTATTCTGAATCTACTTACATCATTGTTCTTTGTTTGTGGATTTGAGATTGATTTGAGATTTATTCAAGGTTTTCGAAGGTTTTCATCTTTCATTCTTTTAAATCTTGAATTTGATATCAATATGACTGTTGTTGGCTAAAACCCTTTAGCAATTCTAAGGTGAAGGGTTGATAGTTGTGGCTTAGATGATGATAGATCGATCGTAAATAGATTGGACCCTGAGAGTTAGAGAGATTTCGCCAACGAACCAAAATCACGGCCTGTTCTTGAGGTTCCACGGCCGTGGAACTCAAGATCCACCCGTAATTTACATTAGTTTACGAACCTTGCTTTTACTTTAATCCAAAGTTAAAGATTTGCTTTAACTTAGTCTTGGCTTGCCTTTTCTAGGTGGTAGTGAAGCCTCAACAACCTCTACCTCGATTTCGAGTGTCACAACCTTAATCGGTTAAGTTAGTCTTGATCCTTGGATTACAAGTTTGGGTATTTGACATTAATTCTTACCTTTAGATCCTTTCTATATTGAAGCCTCAACAACCTTTATAGAGAGTGTCTTTAGTTAAGTCACATAAAGTCTTGGAACTTCACCGTACATTGCTTTGCATTAGTATACCTTTGCAACTCTTAACTCTGTCCTTATACCTTTAGTATATCTTGAATTGATTGCCACAGCTGGATTCCTGGATCTTTAGGATTGTTGTTTTCCCAATATTTACAAAGCTTCATACATTTACTTGCTTGACGATTTATAACTAGATTTAAACCCCCAAATCCCTGTGTTCGATACTCTGGAATTCTTGCTTAACTATATCGATCCGTACACTGCGGGTTCGCTTGCTTGATTCTAGTTTTATAAATTTAAAGCTTATTTGCACGCACGCTAAGTGGCGAACAAGTTTTTGGCGTCGTTGCCGGGGATTTGGTTTAGGCCGAATTCGGTTATCGGTTGTCAAGCTTGGGAGCTTTTTCCCTTGTTATTTGATATCTCTTCGAGTGTATCCGCAGGTCTAGAAATAACGAAGACCTCTTACCTCTTGAGCAAGAGCTTGAGAGGACTTTGAGGAGAAAGCTTAAGGAAAGAAAAATGGCTGAAGAGAAAGAACGTGATTTCCAAACGGAGTTAGCAGAAAAGGAAGCTCAACTCCAATGGAGTGAGAAGACTCGTATGGAAGAAACAAATCATCATCAAATGAAGGTTGATGATCTAACGGACATGATGTTTCAAATGAGGCTGGAAATAAACAACCTCAAGGAGAAAAAGAGAAGAAGGAGGCCATGAAGATCGGTTAGAGCCAACTCATCCAATGAGGATAGCGACTCCTCCATGCCACCACTAGAGGAAATTGATCCAACGATCAATGTGAACCCATTCTTTCCACGGCCAGCTGCAAATCGCCGTGTTCCGCCTAGAGGTGCAAGATTCGAACGTGTGGATGAGGAGCCAAGAACTCTTGGCCAAAGGATGGATCCAACGCAGCAACCACGCCGTTTGGGTGTGAACTTTGATGCTGATGATGCACAAGGGTTTAGCTTCAACCCTCAAGTTATTACTATTGTCCGCCAAAATCAATTTGGAGGAACAAGCGCTGAATCTCCACACCAACATCTACAAAATTTTGAGATCATGATGGAGACAATGAAGCCAAAGAACGCAACTACCAATAGCTACAAACTCAAGCCTTTCTTCTTCTCCTTGAAGGGGAAAGCATTGTCTTGGTATCAAGCTCTTCCAAGTGGGAAGCTTGAAACATGGGAGGATCTTTTGGAGAGGTTAAGATGAGTTTGGATTCTTCGGATCTCATCAAAACCATGAAGGAGAAGATGCCCCCAAAGCTAAAGGATCCGGGGTCATTTTGTATTCCCATAGGAGTGGGAGATGTTACATATGATGCATTATGTGACTTGGGAGCAAGTGTGAGCATCATCCCACTTGCATTATGTAGGAAGATCGGTTTAGGTGATCCCAAACCGGTGAAGATGACGTTGTACATGGCGGATCGATCCATAACTCGTCCCGTCGGCATAGTTGAAGACGTTCCGGTCAAGCTAGGTAAATTCTATGTTCCTATAGATTTTGTTGTGCTTGACATTCCTGCAGATAGTCCGGTCCCGATCATTCTCGGAAGACCGTTTCTTGCAACATCCGGCTGCATAGTCGATTGCAAGAATGCTAGACTCGCCTTTGACATAGGAGAAGAGAAGGTAGAGTTCGTCCTTTCCACTCTAGTGAAGGAACCAATCTTTGATGAGGATATTTTCAATATCCATGAAGAAGGGCTATCTAGAGAGGAGGTAAGTGCTATTCTCTTCAAAGATCCTTTGCAAAAAGTTATATCTATGAGCCTAATGGATATAGGGGAAGAAGAGGAGTGTAATGAGGCAATTGAAGCCTTAGAAGCACAAGAAGAAGTGTGTGAAGAAGAGTTCGAGAAACTCCACGATGAGGCGGAAAACGTACGAATCCACGGTCAGACGGCCTATTCCACGGCCGTGGATTTCACCAACAAAAGCGTGGAGCACTCCAGAGGGTTACACGGTCGTGGAGGAAACAGAGCCACCGTATTCACTATCCACGCCCAAAATCACGGCCGTGGAGAAGTCAGGGACGCCGTAATTTTGGGTGAACTCAAGGGAGAATGTGTCTCTTCTACAACTTCTTTTGATTCTTCTCCTACACCTTCTACATCCTTAGACACTTCTAAGGAAGCACCGGATGCTCCTCAAGAGCCATTGGAAACCCCGATAGTGATGGAATTGAAGCCACTTCCTACACATCTAAGGTACGCATTTCTTGGACCTAATTCTACCTTTCCGGTAATTGTTAGTTCCGATTTAAGCATAGATGAACATAGTAAGCTTATGGTTGTCCTTAAGAAACATAGGAAAGCTTTAGGATATACTATAGAGGATTTAGTTGGAATCAAACCTTCCCTATGCATGCATAAGATCTTGATGGAAGAGGACTTTAGGACTTCGCGACAACCTCAAAGGCGGTTAAATCCGACCATAAAGGAGGTTGTCAAGAAGGAAATTCTTAAGCTACTTGATGCAGGTATCATCTATCCTATCTTCGATAGCAAGTGGGTGAGTCCCGTACAAGTGGTTCCAAAGAAGGGAGGAATGACGGTCATCACGAACAAAAACAATGAGCTCATTCCTACACGAACCGTAACAGGATGGCGGATGTGCATAGACTACCGCAAGCTAAACAACGCGACGAGGAAGGATCACTTCCCACTACCCTTCATCGATCAAATGCTTGAAAGGTTAGCACAACATTCGCATTTTTGTTATCTTGACGGTTATAGTGGTTTCTTTCAGATCCCGATACACCCGGATGATCAAGAGAAGACCACATTCACGTGCCCGTGGGGTACGTTTGCCTATAGGAGGATGCCGTTCGGGCTTTGCAACGCCCCAGCCACCTTTCAAAGGTGCATGATGGCCATCTTCTCGGAATATATAGAGGAAATCATGGAGGTTTTTATGGATGACTTCTCCGTTTATGGTTCCTCTGTTGACAACTGCCTTTCTAACCTTGCTCTTGTATTACAAAGGTGTGAAGACACTAACCTAGTTCTTAATTGGGAAAAGTGTCAATTCATGGTGAAAGAAGGCATTGTATTAGGACACTTAATCTCTAGTAGAGGGATTGAGGTGGATAAAGCTAAGATAGAGACAATAGAAAAGCTTCCTCCCCCAACTTCGGTGAAAGGGATAAGAAGTTTTCTAGGATATGCTGGATTTTATAGGCGTTTCATAAAGGATTTCTCTAAGATATCAAAGCCGCTTACTAATCTATTGATGAAGGATGCAGTTTTTGAATTTTCGCAGGAATGCTTAGATGCGTTTAATATGATTCGGGAAGCTCTAATCTCAGCCCCGATTATCCAACCTCCGGATTGGAATCTTCCCTTTGAGGTTATGTGTGATGCAAGTGACGTAGCTATAGGAGCTGTTCTTGGACAAAGAAAGGAAGGGCGAACCCACGCTATCTACTACGCTAGCAAGACGCTAGATGAGGCGCAACTCAACTACGCCACTACCGAAAAAGAGTTCTTAGCTATTGTATATGCAATTGACAAATTTCGCTCTTATCTTGTAGGTGCAAAGGTGATTGTATACACGGATCATGCTGCAATCCGGTATCTCCTTGCAAAGAAAGACGCGAAGCCAAGGCTAATTAGATGGATTCTTCTCCTACAAGAATTCGATCTAGAGATCCGCGACAAGAAGGGTTCGGAAAATTCTGTTGCGGATCATTTGAGTCGTCTAACACATCTAGAAGACGATCATCTACCTATAGATGACTCCTTTCCGGACGAGCATTTACATATCATAGAGGAGTGCATCGATGTGATCGCCAAAGGTAACGAACCATGGTTTGCTGATTTTGTTAACTATTTGGTTTGTCAGGAATTACCGCCCGGATTATCCTACGCACAAAGAAAGAAGTTCTTTAAGGATGTTCGGGAGTACTTTTGGAATGAACCTCTCCTATTTAAGAGAGGTCCGGATGGCATTATTCGGCGATGTGGGCCGGAAGATGAGATGCAAAGTGTCATCCGCCATTGTCATTCACTACCTTGTGGAGGACACGCTAGTTCGAACAAGACTAGCGCTAAGGTATTGCAGTCTGGATTCTTTTGGCCTACTCTATTTAAAGATGTGCAAACCTTTGTTTCCTATTGCGATGCTTGTCAAAGAACAGGAAATATATCTAGGAGGAATGAGATGCCTCTCAACAACATCCAAGAGGTGGAGATCTTTGACGTTTGGGGAGTAGACTTCATGGGACCTTTCCCATCATCTTGTGGTAACCAATACATACTTTTAGCGGTTGATTATGTTTCAAGATGGGTTGAAGCGATTGCCTCTCCCACCAATGATGCCATGGTAGTGGTTAAGTTCTTTAACAAGACCATCTTCCCACGATTTGGGACACCACGGACCATCATTAGTGATGGAGGCTCTCACTTCATTGCCCGGCGCTTTGAAACTCTCTTAGCTAAGTATGGGGTGACTCACAAGATCGCCACCCCTTATCATCCACAAACTAGTGGACAAGTGGAGATCTCAAACCGGGAGATCAAAGGAATCCTAGAGAAGACGGTTTCAAGGACTAGGAAGGATTGGTCCTTGAAGCTAGATGACGCATTGTGGGCGTACCGGACTGCATATAAGACTCCCATCGGAACTACACCATACAACCTTGTGTATGGGAAGTCTTGCCATTTATCGGTAGAATTGGAGCACAAGGCGTTTTGGGCAATCAAGTGGTTGAATTTTAGCATGAAGGAAGCGGGAGAGAAGTGTCTCTTGGACCTAAATGAACTTGAAGAACTTCGCTTGAACGCTTATGAAAACGCCAAAATCTACAAAGAAAGAGCAAAGCGTTGGCATGATAAGCATATCATCCCAAAGGACTTCAAAGAAGGAGATCAAGTTCTCCTCTTCAATTCAAGGCTTCGTCTCTTTCCAGGTAAGCTTAAATCTCGTTGGACCGGACCTTTTCTAATCAAACGTATTTTTCCCCATGGTGCAGTTGAAGTATGGGGTGAAACGGGCGGAAGCTTTAAGGTGAACGGTCAACGACTCAAGAAGTATACACCGGAACTCCAAGCTGAAGAGTTCGCGCCCACCCCACTCGAATAAGTGTGAATTTGGTCTAGTTACGGACCTTAAACAAAGCTCTTCTTGGGAGGCAACCCAAGGTATTGCACTTACGTTTTTGTCTTTGATTCATAGATTAGTTTAGTATAGACGTTTTGCTTTGTTTTGCCTTCGATACCTTCCGGTATGTTCGTGTTTTTGGATGTAGGAACAATGGAAAAGAAAAGGGGAAGGAAAAACTTGGAGAAAATTGACGAAACTTGGACTTTGGAGCATTACAAAGAGTTCCACGACCTAAACCACGGTCGTGACAGCTACAGTGACCGTAATTTTCAAAAGCCTGAGAAAAATCACCAAAACCATGGTTCTGTACATTTCCACGGCCGTGGAACCCCCCGACAGACCGTAATTTTCAAAAATTTTTACGGCCACTATATAAACCACATTTCTTCACAAAACACACCACAAAAACTCAAAACCACGCCCAAATCGCCGATTTCACTCCCCCTTTCTCAAATCCTCATTCGTTAATCGTTTTTGACGATTCTTTGACCAAAACTAAAGCAAATCCAATCACCTACAAGATCCAAGCAACAATTCGAGCGGCAAATCACCGGAGGAGGCAGAATTCAGATTCCGAAATCCAAAAACCTAGGTTTTTTGTTCTTTCTCTCTCTTTGTCGATTTGGCTTCGTTTTTGATAGAATTTTTAGGAGAACTAATTGGAATTGGACGGAAATTAGTCTAGGACTGTTTGTTGCTGAGTTTGGTGTGATTCTGTTGAGATTTGCGAAATTACGTGCCGAACCACGGTCCTTGTACGTTCCACGGCCGTGGAAATCCTAGAACAGACCGTGGTTTTCGACAGAATATGGATTTTGTGAGAAGAGTGTCCGGTAGGAACAAGGATAAGAACAAAAAGAGGAAAGGCAACGATGCTTCCTCCTCTAGAGCACCACCCCCTTCATCCCCATCACCTCCATCATCACCATCACCACCTCACCCTAGGATCCCCACTATCCATGACGATCATCTCGATGCTTTAGAGAGGATCCACAAGAGAGCGGTCATAGGACCTAGATACCTACTGCTTGAGGAGTTAGAGCCTCTACATGTGATAGGAGACTTTACTTGGCTTTTAGATAGAGCCGGTCTAGTCATCTTCTCCGCTATTCGGGAATATGCTTATGAGGAGATCACGAGGGAGTTTGTGGTTTCCTTCGAGCACAGTCACGTAGACATGACAGTTTCTTTCCGGCTGATGGAGAGAAACTATGATTTTTCGATTAGAGAGTTTGGAGCCTTCTTTGGGTTCCACGAGACCTTTAATGGTCGATTCCCCAGTGGCGTATACACCAAGGATTTCTGGGAGGAGATTGCGATGATCTACGCCAGCGAGGACCGCTGGCAGCTAGCTGATACCAAGGCTAGGTTGATGTATCACCTAGCCTTGAAGATTGCTCATAGGGTGCTTTCTGAGTGTCTCTTCCCTAGGACGGAGACGCCTCAAAAAATCAAGACCGACGAGCTTTTCCTTCTCTACTGTATGCTATACGGTAGACCTGCTAACTGTGCCACCCTCTTAGCTGCTACTATGAGCAAGCTAAAGAATAAGAGGGCTGGTAACATTGGATACGGTGGGATGGACACCCACCTTGCTAGACAGTTAGGGGTAGATTTCTCAGCATGTACACGTATTGTAGCTACACCCCTAGGACTACATAGCCTCATGACTAGAGGCATTATTTTCCCTACCCATAGAGGTCCACCATATGCTGCTATGCCTTGGGAGAGTAGGACAGGGAGAGGGATAGAGTGGCTCCCCGAGTATTCCATTATGGCTGGAAGCCATAACTAGAAGGCGACGTTCGCTGCCATGCATGCGAACAGATTAGTAGCCCCTCCTTACGTTCCACCACCATTAGTTGTATAGGAGGAGGAGATGAGAGGAGGAGATGATTATGAGGGAGGAGGAGGAGCTGATCATGACTTTGGTACATTTCCGGATCAGCCGGATGCAGTTCCCGACATGCCTAGACGTTCTCCCCGTCCCGCTAGAGCTTCAGGATCATCCTCTCGTCGTGCTAGTGTGAGCGAGAGGCCTACTTGGATGGCGGATCCTCCTTCATGGTACAGCACTCAGCCGGATTGGATGGGAGCTCCACCGCCTTGGCATGCACAGCCGCCACCTACACCAGCACCTTCAGATGCACCGGCGTGGTACAGCCAGCCGCCTGGTTGGTACGAGCAGCTGCCACAGTGGGTTACCGACCTTTCCAATAGGGTTGGAGCTTTGGAGATTCGTGTTGATGCTAGGGATGCACGAGCCGACGATCTAGACCACATGATGAGAGATGTTTACCGCCAGTAGTTCGGGCGGTACTATGATCCCAGCTTCTCCCCATTTCCGCCACCGCCTCCACCGTAGTGAGGACCTTTGATGATCGACGTTCTAGCCGCTCCACCACCATTTTGTGAGTTCTTTTTCTTTCTTTCTTTTCTTCTTTTTCTTTCTGAACATTAGGGACAATGTTTGTTCCAAGTATGGGGTGGGGTGTGACTAATAGTTTGTAATAACTCTTACTCACTTTTGTATGCTTTTATCGAGACTACCTTGCATGTTCATTCTATTGTTACACGTTTCATTATTGCATTGCATGAAAAAGCTTTTGAAAAACACATAAAAAATGAAAAATTTTGAAAATTTTGTGCTTCTAAGGATAGAGATGATTTCTATGATAATCACCACTTGTGAATTGAGTTTTGATGACAATCGCATGCTTAAACAAATAGTGAATTGGAAAGAAGTTGAATGAGTTGATTATTCCTCTTTTGCAAATTTCATAATGTGATGAATGTTACTTAATTCATGTTGAGAAATCTAGTTTGAAATCACATGATAAGTTCTTATGCTTCTTTTTGAGATGATTAAGGCAATTCGATTTTCTTTCTTCTTCCTTGATCATTTAGCCCCTATTGAAATAATGGCCTCCTTTACCTATCCGGGAATTTGGAGGAGTTGATAATTGGCATGTTTGATGTGGGAGGGCCATGGAAGCAATATTTTGCATTCAAAAGAATAGAAAGAAATTATAGGTTTGGGGAAGTCAATCATGATGATGAGTAACTCGGCACCATTCACATAGCCGGGTGTTTGTGTCTTGCCAAAGTCGGATTGAACGATATTCCTAGCGGATTATGGTATGTGCATCAAGGGTTTGAGGCATCTCGTAAAAATGAGAAACGCCAATCTCCTAGGCTTCGGTTTTTGTGCACCTCTATCCATAACTCCAAAAGTAAAGTCGAAAAATGAATTGAAAAGAAGAGAGTGAAGCTCTAAGTTGAAAGTGCTGCGGAAACCGCAAGAGAAAAAGAAAAGAGTAGTTATCCACTTTCCTGGATTCATGCACCACATTCCTTAAAGTTTTCCCTCCCTTTCCGCATTCTAGACCTTGTTTGAAAATCCTTAAGATCGAAAGAATGATATATGACTTGGTGATCTAAATTGAAGTTTCTTATGATTGATTTTGATAATATTTGAAGGTTATGATGTTTACATGGAAGTTTGATTAATTCATGAACTTTCTTTACTCTTTACTCTTTGATTATGTGTATGAAAGTCTTATAAAAAAATGAAGCAAGATTTGAGAATGATTTATTGATTAGAAAGCACATTTATCTAAAAGAAGTTTTGTTTTTGAGAGAGTACACATATTTCATCCTAACTTGAGTTTTAAAGCTTTTGAAAGACCTTGCTTGGGGACAAGCAAGTGGCAAGTATGGGGTTATTTGTTAGCATGAAATATTATGATATTTTAGGCACGTTTTCTAAGTGTATTTCATCCATATTGGTATTCATTGATAAAGCATAGAAGCAATTGTGAGTTAGTTTGTCTATATTGTCGATATGGAGGTCTACATAAGCTTTGTGTTGATTGTAGGCGAATAAGAGCTAAAACCGAACGAGTCAAGGGAGAATGGAGATGGATTGAGCATGTCCAAGGATTGAGGACATCACTAGGAGCTAAGGAAGATGCTAAGTTGAAGAATAGCACGAGACAAAGGAGAATTACGATCTACATGTGTTCCACGCCCTAAAATACGGCCGTACTAGGATCCACGCTCTAAACCACGGCCGTGGAACCTTGGCAAGACAAGCGTGGAGCATTCCAGCAAGTTACACGGTCGTGGAAAGTTGTGACAAACCGTGATGAATTTCCACGCTCTAAACCACGGTCGTGGAATCTTAGGAAACCGTGATTTAGGCGATCTTTCTACGTATAATTTGAAGCCATGATCTTTTGCACAATGGGCTGGGCTCATATTTTACCATGCCCTATAAAAGGACAGAATGAGAGAGATTCCGTCACCCTCGCTTACACCTCCGATTAGAGATTGCGCCTAGCCCTAAGGAGATTTCCGAGTTGACGGAAAGCCTAGAGAAAGAGTGAAGATTTGGAAGATTGTTCGTAAGGAGATTTCATCTTTTGTCCTTAGGTTTGATTAGAAGACGAATTGACATCCCGTTCTTCGTTCTTATCAAGGATTGTGATTGTTTGTGTTATTCTGAATCTACTTACATCATTGTTCTTTGTTTGTGGATTTGAGATTGATTTGAGATTTATTCAAGGTTTTCGAAGGTTTTCATCTTTCGTTCTTTTAAATCTTGAATTTGATATCAATATGACTGTTGTTGGCTAAAACCCTTTAGCAATTCTAAGGTGAAGGGTTGATAGTTGTGGCTTAGATGATGATAGATCGATCGTAAACAGATTGGACCCTGAGAGTTAGAGAGATTTTGCCGACGAACCAAAATCAAGGCCTGTTCTTGAGGTTCCACGGCCGTGGAACTCAAGATCCACCCGTAATTTACATTAGTTTACGAACCTTGCTTTTACTTTAATCCAAAGTTAAAGATTTGCTTTAACTTAGTCTTGGCTTGCCTTTTCTAGGTGGTAGTGAAGCCTCAACAACCTCTACCTCGATTTCGAGTGTCACAACCTTAATCGGTTAAGTTAGTCTTGATCCTTGGATTACAAGTTTGGGTATTTGACATTAATTCTTACCTTTAGATCCTTTCTATATTGAAGCCTCAACAACCTTTATAGAGAGTGTCTTTAGTTAAGTCACATAAAGTCTTGGAACTTCACTGTACATTGCTTTGCATTAGTATACCTTTGCAGCTCTTAACTCTGTCCTTATACCTTTAGTATATCTTCAATCGATTGTCACAGCTGGATTCCTGGATCTTTAGGATTATTGTTTTCCCAATATTTACAAAGCTTCATACATTTACTTGCTTGACGATTTATAATTGGATTTAACCCCCCAAATCCTTGTGTTCGATACTCTGGAATTCTTGCTTAACTATATCGATCCGTACACTGCGGGTTCGCTTGCTTGATTCTAGTTTTATAAATTTAAAGCTTATTTGCACGCACGCTAAGTGGCGAACATGAGGTCCTAACTAGTAATGCCCCGAGTCCTGAGAATTCGGGGTGTTACAACATGGTATCAGAGCGAGGTTGGAAACAATGGCACTTGAAATCTTCTGAAAGACCGAATAAGTACTTAAGCAGAACCCGAAAAGGGATCTGAGTTTTAAAAAGGACTTTTGGTTTTCAAATGCATGCATAGTCTGGTTGGGGATAGAAAAGTACGGTTGACCACCACTACTACCGCGGATCTCAGTATGCTTAGTACAGACTTTAGGTTTTTACTTTATGTTGACTTATTAGCTTGATTATAAAGATATGTGATATAGATAAGTATATGCCGAAGATTAGTAGAAATTATAGTTATGTTATGTCCTTAATGGAGATAACATAATGAGTTTCTCACCCCGTTGACACTTCTAAGTAGATTTTTGAAGGGTGTCAACGTGAGGATTAGTATGCACATCTTATGTGCATTAGGGTAGACGAAATGTGGACAACTCCTTCGAGCTTGTTGAGGAACGTCGAGACGGAAAAGTGAATACTAAAAGACAACACCAACAACGATGACAAGAAGGGGATCCCGAGTTAACTCAATAGGATCAAATAAAGAATATACATGAGAGTAGTTCTGGCAACGCGTTGGATGACCGACAAGTATACAAATTGGAAGAGACAACCCATAGGTTCTTTCAAGTGTGGTGTAAAGAAATGTTACAAACAAAGCGGATACCTTCAGAAACACATATGTGCATCAAAGTCAAGGTGAAATATAGTAGCGATCCAGACAAGAGGCATTGAATCTAAGCTTACTGACGGATCAGAAGGTGAAAGTTTGAGGCTAGAAGCAGGGCGGAATATAATCACTCTCGACAAGATACTTGACACCACAATCAAGATGGGGAACCGAGACAATCATAAGCGTAGGAGTCAAGATAAGATACATTGTCTATCCAATACGAAGAGTAAAAGAGCCGCAAAAGGAAAGCTTACAGGTTGCTAGAAAGTAGAAGGCAGGTTTCACCAACATGGAAGTGGGGTGACCTCCTAGAACACACAAGAATTTGACAAGGATCGGAATACAACCAAGACCGGATTTCTACAAAGGCGGTAGTACAAAGCAGCATACAAGGAAGAAGGTGTAGGGAATGGTTTTGGTGAACACGGGGGTCTCCAATAACTCCTCACTCACGAAGGGATTTAAGTTAATAACACTAGCGGGTCATAACAGAGAACCGCAAGTGAACAATAACTCGAGTAAAAAGAATCATGGAGAAATGCCTACAAGTTATCGTAAAAGAATTGATAAGTCCGTTGACGGGAGACAAAGATACAACTAGACTCGTAAGAGTATAGTACTCTTATGAGAGTGTAATTTATAGAAGGAGTTAAAGGAAAATAAATGGAAGAGATATATTTTCACCTTGTATATCAAACCTGAAAAGAGATAGAAGAAAAGTAAGTCTACGATCTTATAGAAGGTCAACTACAGACTAATTGGTAACAACAGAGAATTTACACGCGTTGGTTAACTAGTGATGGTTGGTTGACAGATAAGAAGAATAACCACAAGGTTATACAGGAAATTTACCGACATCTGGTGGATTTATTCCAAAGATCAACGACGACAATGGTGAAGTTAAATCAATACAAGTACTAGTAGACTTAATCGTAACATTGAATGAGTCCAATATGATAACTCTAATAAAGAAACAAAGATAAGCTCTTGACGGTCGGGAATGACCATTGATGATGGTAATGGTGTAAAGGGAATTGTTGTGAGTAGTTACTTACTACTGACTAAGGAAAGATACATATCAAAGTTAGTATGAAGGGATCCCTTTAAGAAGAACTAAAAGAGTAAGAAGAAACAGATGATTGTGAACGTGTTCTATGTATTAGCATTCCACACAAGTAGGACTGATGGTGCTCCTCCGAGAAAAGGTGGGGTCAAACTGTCTAGATTGACAGGGGAAACCCTTGTGATTAAAGAAGTGACATAGAATAATTGGAATTATAGAGGAGGCACAAACATAGATAGTATGATTCAAAGCCTTGATGAAACGTCTGGTCGAGTTGTGAAGTGATTGCAGATGGAATCTACATGTTGGCTAGAACTGACATAAGAAGGAGTAAAGTTAAATGACTAAAGGTTTTTATATGGATCCGGTATAACCCCGATAAGAGGATTACCGAAAAGTGTATATATAAAAGTTTAATGAGAAAGGGAGGTACTCCCATGAAAATTCAAGTTGGACTGACGATACAAGAGTTGATGAAAGTAATAAGACCAACCAACGTAGTCCGTAAGGCGTATACGAGGAAACTCAAGGGGATTTAACTATCCTACCGGTGGTAAAGATTTAAAAGAAGGTAAAACGACATGAGCATAAGGAAAACAGGATAAATGCGATGTGAGGAATTTTATTTTTGAGAAAATCATATGCATCTGATATTTGTATACAAAGGGTACATATGACTTTGTGGTATACAGTGACACATCCAAGGTGGGCTTGGGGTGTTGATGCAGAGGGGTAAGGTCATAGCCTATGCGTCTCGGTAGTTGAAGACGTAGGTGGAGAACTACCCCACACACGACCTAGAGTTAGCTGCAGTAATTCATGCTCTTAAGATCTAGCGTCACTATCTCTATGAGGCGACATGTCAGATCTTCACAGACCATAAGAGTCTGAAGTATATATTCACTCAGCGGGAGTTGAATAACCGCCAGAGGCGGTAGTTAGAGTTGATCAAGGACTTCGACCTTGAGATTCTCTAACACCCCGGAAAGGCGAATGTAGTAGCTGATGCTTTGAGCCGGAAGACGCCTAGGGAGAGGGCGATAGCCCGATTGACGGTACAACCACAGTTGTAGAGGGATTTGGCTTGGTTAGAGATAGAGATTCAGTATCCTGATTCAGATTGCCAATTGGCTACCTTGGAGTTACTTCCTGATCTGTTGGATGAGATCCGACAGAAGCAGGAGACTTGCCCGACTTTGACCAGGATCCGAGACAGTATGTCTCGAGATGAGGCCCCACAGTTCACTATGGGTGCTGATGGAGTGATGAGACGTCAGGACCGCGTTTGTGTGCCGTCAGACAGTGAGTTGAGACAGAGGATACTAGGTGAGGTTCGTGCTACCCCATACTCAGTACATCCTGGAGCGAGTAAGATGTACCAGGATGTGAGACGGTCCTTATGGTGGGGTGGTTTGAAGCCTGATGTGGCTCGGTATGTAGCTGAGTGTGCGATCTGCCAGCAGGTCAAGATTGAGCATCGCATGTCCGGAGGAGAACTTCACCCACTTCCAGTACCACAGTGGAAGTGGGAGGATATATCTATGGATTTTGTTACAGGACTGAGACTCAGTAGAGGTTTTGATGTTATTTGGGTAGTGGTAGACCATCTGACGAAGACCGCACATTTTATTCCGATTAAGGAAATGTGGCCGGTAAGTCGTCTAGCTGAGGAGTTCACCAGACACCTTGTGAGATTTCATGGAGTACCAAGGACTATCGTCTCTGATAGAGATGGGCGTTTCACCTCGAGATTTTGGCAGCAGGTACATACTGCTTTGGGAACGAGTCTCCACTTTACCACCGCCTACCACCCACAGACCGACGGTCAGTCTGAGAGGACCATCCATACATTAGAGGACATGCTGCGGGCTTGTGTACTAGATTGGGGATAGGTATGGCCAAATCATCTTCCACTGGTAGAGTTTTCGTACAATAACAACTGGCACACATCTATTGGGATGGCCCCTTATGAGGCTTTGTACGGGCAGAGATGTCGCACGCCATTATGCTGGGATGAGCCTAGCCGAGCGGATGGAGTAGCTCCAGATCAGATACAGGATGACATCGCTCGGATTGCCCAGGTTCGAGAGCGGATGTTAGCAGCCCAGAGTCGTCAGAAGTCATACGCCGACAAAAGGCGTCAACCTTTGGAGTTTAGGGTGGGTGCTCAGGTGTGGTTGGGAGTGTCACCTATGAGAGGAGTCCGACGTTTTGGCATTAAGGGGAAGTTGAGTCCCCTATATGTCGGACCTTTTGAGATTTTGGAGAGAGTTGGAGAGGTGGCCTACAGATTAGCACTACCGCCGAGACTAGAGGGTGTCCATCCGGTCGTCCATGTATCTCAGTTGAGAGAGTACATCCAAGATCTGAGACACGTTTTGAGTCACGAGGATCTGATAGTTGAGCCCGACCATACATTTGTAGAGTACCCAGTAGCTGTCCTGGAGCGCAATACTAGACGTCTGCGGTCCAAGGAGATACCGATGTTGAGGATCCAGTGGTCTAGACGAGGAGCTGATGAGGTCACTTGGGAGACAGAGGAGAGTATTAGACGTAACTATCCCGAGTTCTCTACAGGGTTAGATGTTACATCTGTATCGACGAGTTAGTACTCGGATGATGTGTTGTTTGACCTTCAGTTTTGTTTTATTGGATTGAGTGATTATGTTTTATGTGATGTGTGTCTAAGTATGATGTTTGAGTAGTTGCATGGTAGAATACGGAAATTTCATTAAACTAGGTTTTACAAAGAAGTCAAATGTTTAGTTACATTAGTCTAAGTTTCGGGACGAAACTTATTTTAAGGGCGCACTGATGTAATACCCGGAAAATTTGTATTCTCAGTTTAATACCCGATCAAACCGGATTCCGATCTGCCAACCTTAATCTTAAAAAAAAAATGAAAACGATATTAAATTCTATCATTTTATGTGACCTTGATTCACATAAAATGATAGCTTAAATAATTCCGTAGATATTTCCGTACTTTTAACGGTTTCGGGTGGGTAACAAGTTTTCTTTCAGCTCATTTGTTTGATTTGAAGAGCAGGCCCAAATCTGGCCCAAAAGCCTTCAGCCGGCCCAATCTTAACCTAATCTTTATCTAATCACAATTAACGCTAAACCTAATCCTTCCTAACCTACTTGCCGCTACCTTATTACGTAGTCGACTCTTCCCTCTCTACCGCAACTACTGCCTCACGCACTCTGGATAAAACCGACACCATCTTCCATCGTGTTTTGCTCCACCATCATCACCACCGGATCGAAGACGTTGTTGGGGACGCCGCAACTAGTCTTCTGCAAACAGCAAACGCCCGGGACCTTACCTCCATCTTCTGCACTCGACGCTGGACCTTCTCCCTGCGTTCCAAGCCACGGAACGCTTCTATCGGGAAGGAGACGACCTTCCTGTTGCACAGCAACCTACATCTAACCGAATTCAGCGCCGGATCTGGTCCTTCTGCGTCGACAGGTGAGTATCGGTTGGCTTCCCTCTCTTCACTCCTTCTCCTCTAACCCCTCTACACTACACCTTGGCTTACGCTGCTGCACACAGGGGGAGTTGCTGTTGCTGTCATTAGTCGGTTGCACGCTAGCCTCGCCAACGAGCAAAGGAACCAGGAGTGCCGCCGCCTTGAGCCCAGACGGGAAAGTAGCACAACAGCGTTCGAGATCGCTTTCGCCACTTCCGTCGACCACCAACAATGCCTCGACGCCTCAATAGTGTTTCTTCTCCCTTGCTGCAGTCCAGTAGGTAACCTAAACTTCTTGTATGCGTGTTTGGGAGTTTTGGTTACAAGAGGTGTAGATTAGGTTGCTTTGTTTAATTAGTAAGTTGTAATTCATGGGAATCGGACCTTAGATGTGTGGGTATAGATTTTTGATCCAGAATTGTTGACATTAGGGATCGAACTAGAGACCTCTTGCATATACCTTAGAATGAACATCCACCGTTGAATTTTTAATATGTTGTAGATTGAAATACATAGTTTACTGTGTTAAAATTTGAGAGAAAGTTAACGGTCGGATTGAGACTTACGGGGTCTTGAAGTAGGACAATTGGGCTGTTTTTGCAACAGAGGAAGAAAAAAGACTAAGTGTAGAAATGTTAATTTTACCCCAACTTTAGAATTTCTTGGGAGATTTATGGTTAAGTATTTTCGAGATATCTTTACACATATGTTTAGTAGGTATATCATAGAAGTTTTAGAAATTTTATTCCGGATTTATTTATCTTTCATTAGAGCCTTGGATCTTAATCCAAAGTCGGACCTTAACGACTTTTTATGAAAATCTAGAATTTGGTGTAACTCTTATAACCTTTCTATGAGAACTAGATTTAGGACATAGTTCCTAGAATAGAATTTTAGAACTAAATGATAGACTTCTCGGAGTTTCGGGATCAGGGGCAAAATAGTCTTTTTAACTTAAGAGAACCTTTTTCGTAAATTCTCTTCATGAGATTGTACAACTTAGAAGTTTATAACTTCTAAGAGATTAGGAATGTGATTTTGATCCACATGCCTTGTTTGACAGGCGTTTGAGTTACCACGAGTACGGACCAAGTTGAGTTTGATAGAGTGTGATTTGATTCAGGTAAGTCCTTGCGACTTAGCTGGTTTCTGGATAATAGATGGGTGATAATGGTTGTGTATGTGCAATGTGTGTAATAATAAAAATAACAACTTGTTAGGACGACCGTGGTTATTATGTTTTAAGGCCCAAGTGTATGTATAACAGGCCGTGGCATCACTGCCCAGCTCTGCCAGGAGACTGGGAGGTTCTCTATACCCAGACCATACAGGTACACGGTGAGATGCATCGGATCCATTCCTGATGGGTACACGGGGGCGGAGGCGAGGTTTGGGAATACCTCGTGTCACAAATTAAGTATCATTAGTATGAATGAATGACCTAAATGAAGATAATAAATGAATTGTGTGAAAGCATGGTGAGTGTTTACTTTTGATGTGTGTGTGTGCTGTTATTATTCTTCAAATGTTTAGATAACTAGCTAATGGTTGTTTTGTTGTGTTTTTAGATTTACCGCAGGTTAGAGTATCAGCTGAGTGATCCGGAAGTAGTGGTCAGCCAGGTCTCCGTACTCCTTAGAGTGGGGGTTTGGGTTGTTATCTTGTCGTTCTTTCCTTTTGTTAAGACAATTGGTCTTTTTCCTTTGTTTAGGAACTATAGGTTGCTAGACCTTGCTACATTCATTCCTTTAAAAATACTATTTCATGAATTTCGGTTTTTCTTATTTGTGTCTTGTTGCATGATCCTAGTAATATTGTTGTCAAACTGAGGTCGGGACCCATTGTGAGGTCCTAACCAGTAATGCCCCGAGTCCTGAGAATTCAGGGTTTTACAAAAACTAATTTGATTTGTTAGTTGAAACCGATCCATATTGTTACGACTTATAAAAAAGTTATTAAAAAATCGTGATCCAAATCGTTGGTTAGTTTTATATCTAATATTATATGGTACAAATAAATTGAAAAATTGTGTATAATATGTGCTAATATTGTATGTAACACCCCGAATTCTTAGAACTCGGGACGTTACTGGTTAGGACCTCACAATGGGTCCCGACCTCAGTTTGACAACAATATTACTAGGATCTTGCAACAAGACACATTTAGAAAAACCGAAATTCATGAAATAGTATTTTTAAAGGAATGAATGCAACAAGGTCTAGCAGCCTATAGTACTTAAACAAAGGGAAAAATATCAACTGTCTTAACAAAAGAAAGAACGACAAATAACAACCCCAACCCCCACTCTAAGGAGTACGGAGACCCGGCTGACCACTACTTCCGGATCACTCAGCTACTGATCTAACCTGCGGTAAATCTAAAAACACAACAAGAGAAATCATTAGCTAGTAATCTAAACATTAAGAGAGTAATAATAGCACACACACACATAAAAATATAAACACACATCATGCTTTCAAACAAGTCCATTTATTATCTTCAGTTAAGTTATTCACTCTTACTAATGATACTTATTTTGTGACACGAGGGATTCCCAAACCTCGCCTCCGCCCCCGTGTAACCATCAGGAATGGATCCGATGCATCTCACCTTGTACCTGCCTGGTCTGGGTATAGAGAACCTCCCAGTCTCCTGTCAGAGCTGGGCAGTGATGTCACGGCCCGTTATACATACACTTGGGCCTGAAACATAATAATAACGGTCGTCCTAACAAGTTGTTATTATTATAATCACGCACATCGCACACACACAACCACTATCACTCAACTAATATCCAGAAACTGGCTAAGTAAGTCGCAAGGACTTACCTCAATCCAAGATCACTCTTACAAATCCCAACTCGGTCTGTACCCGTGGTAACTCAAACGCATGTCAAACAAGGCATGTGTATCAAAATCACATCCAGATGTACAACCTCATGCGGAGGAATTACGGAAAAAGGCTCTCTCACGGTAAAAGACCATTTTACCCTTAGTGTCGAAAATTCTCAAAGTTTATTCTTAAATCCTACTAATTCTCTTTTAGAACTTGTTTTCCATAATTTGTATCTCTCGGATAGTTACTTATAGGTTATAAGTTCAAAACTCGAATCAACTCGAAAAAGAACAACACTCCTCCTACATACTTTCATATCTCCTAAACTCGCACTTATATATATACCTATATATATATATATATATATACTCCGTTCTATACCTCTATATATGTACGTCTACGTACTACGCTGACGCATATATAATTATATCTACTCGTATCCTCCATTTCCGTCATCTATATGTATATGTATACGCACCCTACACCCAATCATATAAACATATATACCCAAATCTCCAATCTATTCGTATATATATATATATATATATATATATATATATATATATATATATATATATATATATATATATATATATATATATATATATATATATATATATATATATATATATATATATATATTTATATATTTATTATACACTCACCTTTTCTAATCGCATTCTTAAAACTATCTATACGTATACACCTATATAATACCTCCTATATTGTACTGGCACTTTTACATGTACACTCATCATAACCATTCCTAGATCTATGTATGCATATGTATGTACGTGGTATGCTATACTTATTTAGCCCACTATACTCCTACTTCATCATGTCTAACTCTCTGCTCGATCAACGCATATATACACAACATTATTCTTCTATACATACATATACATCCATATATATATATACCCAGCAGTGCATATATTGGACTCACCTCTCCCAGATTGCAGCAGGTCCGTTTTTCTTCGGTTGTCGAGGTGTAGCAGGTGTCCTGGACCAGGCTCATACGCTGGATCGAGTGTGCTCCCCCAAACAGCGTACTACACGCTTTGGCTCAACACTGCAGAAGTTGAAAGAGGCGGCTTCCACCGGTTACCAACTCGAACACAGAAGGCGGAAGGGGAAGGAGAAAGAAGGGAGGCGGAGTCTCACCCACTGCAGCGGAAGAGGAAGGCGTCTGTCGCGGCGTCGATCGGTCTTCAACAACCCTTCACCGGCGTCCCGTATCGCGGCTGTGCGACGCTACAATTTAACGTTCCGGTTGGTGAAATTCGAGACAGAGAGGGGACGAAGAGGTAGCAAGGACGGCAACTCACCTGGTGGTCGGTAGGATCGGCGGAAGGAAGACCCGGTGGCTGCGTGGTTACTGTCGGCTCACTGTTGGCCGTGGATTCGGGCGTCGGAAGTTACTGATGAGGATGAAGCGGCGAGGTATTGTATAGAGAAGAATAGGTAGCGTTTAGGGTGTTAATTAGATTAGGGTAATCTGATTAAGTTAGAGTTAGGTTAGAGTTAGGTTTAAATTAATGGGCTGGTCTTTTAATTGTCTTTGGGCCGGGTTTTGGGCCAACTAGCTTGCTCTTTTATTAAACAAACGGCTGAAGGAAGGCTCGTCCTTCGCCCGGAATCGAAGAACAATTGCGGGATAATTACGGAATTATATAAGTTATTATTTTATGTAAGTTTAGGTCACATACTTGATAGAATTTTAATATCATGTTCTTTTATTTAAGAGACTTAAGGTTAGCGACTCGGAATCCGGTCGGATCCCGTATTTAACGGAGTTTATAAAATTTCGGTTATTACATCAGTGCCCTCTTAAAAGAAGTTTCGTCCCGAAACTTAGAATAATTTTCTTAATCACACGGTTTCTTGGGTATATTTTAGTTTTCTTAAAATTTTCGTTTTCTACCATGCAACTACTCAAACATCATACTCAGACATGCATCACATAAAACATAATCATCCAATCCAATATAAGAACCGGAATGGTCAAACAACACAACATCCGAGTACTAACTCGTCGATACAAGAGTAACCTCTAACCCCGCAAAGAACTTGGGATAGTTACGTCTAATACTCTCCTCGGTCTCCCAAGTGGCCTCATCAGCTCCTCGTCTAGACCACTGGATCCTCAACATAGGTATCTCCTTGGACCGCAGACGTCTAGTACTGCGCTCCAAGACAGCTACTGGGTACTCTACAAAGGTATGATCGGGCTCAACTATCAGATCCTCATGGCTGATGACGTGTCTCGGATCCGGGATGTACTCTCTCAACTGAGATACATGGAAGACCGGATGAACACCCTCTAACCTCGGCGGTAGTGCTAATCTATAGGCCACCTCTCCAACTCTCTCCAAGATCTCAAAAGGTCCGACATATCGGGGGCTCAGCTTTCCCTTAATGCCGAAACGCCTGACTCCTCTCGTAGGTGACACTCTCAACCAGACATGAGCACCCACTCTAAACTCCAAAGGTCGACGCCTTTTGTCGGCGTAGGATTTCTGACGACTCTGAGCTACTAACATCCGCTCTCGGACTAGGGCAATCCGAGCGATGTCATCATGTATTTGATTTTGAGCTACTCCATCAGCTATGTTGGGCTCATCCCAGCATAATGGCGTGCGACATCTCCGCCCGTACAAAGCCTCATAAGGGGCCATCCCAATAGATGCGTGCCAACTGTTATTATACGAAAACTCCACCAGTGGAAGATGATCTGGCCATACCTGTCCCCAATCTAGTACACAAGCCCGTAGCATGTCCTTCAATGTCTGGATGGTACTCTCCGACTGACCATCGGTCTGGGGGTGGTAGGCGGTGGTAAAGTGGAGACTCGTCCCCAAAGCAGTATGTACCTGCTGCCAAAACCTCGAGGTTAAATGTCCATCTCTGTCGGAGACTATAGTCCTCGGTACCCCATGAAATCTCACAATGTGCCTGGTGAACTCCTCAGCTAGACGACTTACCGGCCACGTTTCCTTAATCGGAATGAAACGTGCGGTCTTCGTCAGACGGTCTACCACTACCCAAATAGCATCAAAACCTCTGTTGAGTCTCAAACCTGTGACAAAATCCATAGATATATCCTCCCACTTCCACTGTGGTACTGGAAGTGGGTGGAGCTCTCCTCCGGACCTACGATTCTCAATCTTGACTTGCTGGTAGGTCGCACACTGAGCTACATACCGAGTCACATCGGGCTTCAAACCACCCCACTAGAAGGACCGTCTCACATCCTTGTGCATCTTACTCGCTCCAAGATGTACTGAGTATGGGGTAGCATGAGCCTCACCTAGTATCCTCGGTCTCAACTCACTGTCTGACGGCACACAAACGCGGTCCTGATGTCTCATCACTCCATCCGCACCAATAGTGAACTGCGGGGACTCATCTCGAGACATCTTGTCTCGGATCCTGGTAAAATTCGGGCAAGTCTCCTGCTTCTGTCGGATCTCATCCAACAGATCAGGAAGTAACTCCAAAGTAGCCAACTGACTATCAGTATCGGGAAACTGAATCTCTATCTCTAACCAAGCCAAGTCTCTCTGCAATTATGGTTGTATTGTCAACCGGGCTATCGCCTTCTCCCTAGGCGTCTTCCGGCTCAAAGCGTCAGCTACCACATTCGCCTTCCCGGGGTGGTAAAGAATCTCAAGGTCGAAGTCCTTGATCAACTCTAACCACCGCCTCTGGCGGTTATTCAACTCCGGCTGAGTGAAAATATACTTAAGACTCTTATGGTCTGTGAAGATCTGACACGTCGCCCCATTGAGATAGTGTCGCCAGATCTTAAGAGCATGAACTACTACAGCCAACTCTAGATCATGTGTAGGGTAGTTCTCCTCATACGTGTTCAACTGCCGAGACGCATAGGCTATGACCGTACCCCTCTGCATCAAAACACACCCCAAGCCTAGCTTGGATGCGTCACTGTATACAACAAAATCATCTGTACCCTCAGGCTGTGCCAAAATCGGAGCGGATGTCAATCTCCTCTTCAGCTCCTCAAAAATCTGCTGACACGGCTCAGACTAGACAAACCGAGTAGTCTTCCTCAGAAGACAAGTAAGTGGTCGGGCAATCAGGGAGAACCCTTCCACAAACCGGCGGTAATAACCTGCCAAACCTAGAAAGCTACGAACCTCCTTAACATTCTTAGGAGGTTGCCAAGAAGATACTGACTCGATCTTTGCCGGATCGACTTTAATACCCTCAACAGTCACTACGTGGCCTAGGAAAGCCACCTCTGACATCCAAAACTCACACTTGAATAGCTTAGCATACAGCTGGCTATCCTGTAGAATCCGCAATACTGTCCTCAAGTGTCCGGCATGCTCCTCTCGACTCCTAGAGTAAAATAGGATGTCGTCAATGAAGACCACTACAAACTGGTCTAAGAAGTCAATGAATATCCCATTCATCAACTCCATGAACACCGCTGGTGCATTAGTGAGCCCAAAAGGCATCACTACGAACTCATAATGACCATACCTAGTCCGGAATGTCGTCTTAGGTATGTCCTGATCTCTCATCCGCACCTGGTGATAACCGGACCTCAAGTCTATCCTCGAAAACACGGACGCTCTATGCAACTGGTCCAACAGATCATCTATGCGCGGCAGTGGATACTTGTTCTTGATGGTTACTTTGTTCAACTCTCTATAGTCTATGCACAGCCTCATCGATCCGTCCTTCTTCTTCACAAATAATACTGGCGCGCCCCAAGGAGACACACTAGGGCGTATGAAGCCCTTCTCTGCTAACTCCTCTAACTGCTTCTTCAGCTCCAGCAGTTCTATCGGTGCCATATGGTACGGAGCCTTCGAGATCGGTCTCGTGCCCGGCTCTAACTCAATGCTGAAGTCAACGCTCCTCTGTGGGGGTAGTCCTGGCAGGTCGTCACTGAATACCTCTGCAAACTCGCATGCAACGGGTATCTCCTCTATGGTCAGGCTCTTGCTTTCCTTCATGGCATAACACCAGAAGGCCTCGCAACCCTGTGCTATCAGTCTAGCTGCTCTCACTGCACTGATAACTGTGTCGGACTTTCCGAGGTCCCAACCTCGGAATATCACCCTATGACCCTCCTCAGTGGCAACGGTCACTGTCCTCCTACCAATGTCTAAGACTGCTCCGTGTCTCTTCATCCAATCTATCCCTAAAATCACATCCTTACGGGCTAAGGGCATGACTAGAAAATTTACTAGCCAGTCTTGATCTCCCATGCGAACAGGACATCCATAGATCTCTCTAGTCCCTCTTACCTTACTCCCATCACGTAAGTCTATCATAAAAGGTATCCCCTCTATAGTAGCTAAGGACAACCTATCTACGCATGCATCAGATATGAAGGAGTGTGTAGCACCCATATCAAATAAAACTCGTACGGGTAAGTCATGGATCTGGATCGTACCTGTGGCAGTCGGTGCCTCTGGCTGATCAGCACTCCTCAGCTCAAACACCCGTGCCTGAGCTCCTCTGGTATCAGCTACACTACCACGTCCTCTGCCCCGACCTGATCCCTACATAGAGCTCTGTGAAGATATGTGTCCTGGAGCCCTGTAAGACTGCTGCTGACCTGGGGCTCGGTATTGCTGCTGTTGACTCGGAGCTCGGTACTATGGCTGCCTTTGTACACTCCTTGATAGACCTGCAAGGGAAGAACCCTGCTGAGATGGAGCCTTGCCCTGGCGGCAGAATACAACCCTATGTCCAACCTTGCCGCACTGGAAGCAGGTCACTGACGGCTTCGTGTAGTTAGATCGGAAGTTCAATTGTATAGTATTTGAAGCTCTTTGCTTACCGCAGGCATAGCCGGCATGACAAGCGCTTCAAACTATCAAGATCGAAATTTGTTTTTCTTTCAATTTATCTTACATTTTCCGTTTTTATATTTAATTTTGTCGCTTCAGTTATGTACGTTGAGGGGCTCAAACTTGATGGAAAATATTTGATGAAGCGATCAAATTACAATAAGATATGCTTGACCTACAAATGGGTAAATAATCTTAATGTTAGGGTTTGTGCTGCCAATGATTTGATATTTATAATTAAGTAGAGGATTATTTCAATTAGTTGAATTTTAATGCAAGCATGCTAATATGTCCAGAGATATTAAAATGGTGGACATGTAGCAATTTATTTCAATTAGAGCCAAAACGATTGATGATTCAGATTCTAACAAGGAAATGCTAATGCACTACAAAGAGCTTGTATATGAATATATATGAAGGAAGTTCACTGAAGAATAATCTTATGCTAAAGAATTTGTTAAAGCAATTGGAAGAGTTACTGAAGGATGAAGTATTAAGAAGGAAATTCTTGTACCAACTTCATTTCGGAAATCTGTTAAGGAATAATTAGACCGTTTTGAAGACCAAAAGAAAGAGGATAAATTCGTTGGTAAGCAAATTAAAAACATTAATCAAAGGCCTTCTTAATGTTTTTGATTTTTCAAGTTTCGCCTATTTTTTCAATAAAGATATAGACAAGAGACTACAGGTTGATATTCTCCTATTTTTATCATATTTATATATTTTATATTATTTAATAATTATTTCGAATGATCACAACTAGAATCATAACCAATTTATTGTTTTATAAAAAATGGTCAAGCAAACAAATAATATTGAAACTACATGATCTATTTTATCCGGTTGAAACAATTTGGTTTACTAGGTTTTTTCTAGTTTTGTGTTTAGTAAATGTACCATTGAGAGAAGAGTGTGTACAGTTTGAAAATAAATACAAAAGGTTGGAGGTATATTTACTTAATTGAAATATTAAAAAGTCTAGTTACTACTCTAATTTTTCAAAAAAGCTTAGTTACCAAAATTACCCTCTATGGTTTTAAGTATATATTTCTCATTATTTATTAAAATCATTTTTTTTCCAAAATTTTTGTTTAGCTTTACAAGGTTTATATGAAAAACATTTCTAAAATTACTTTTTTTAAAATGTAAATTTTTTTTAATTAAATTTTGATTATTTTTTTATTAATTTTAATTTAGGTTTCATAATGATAACTTTTAATAATAAATTTCATTCAAGAAAATAATTTTTTTTTTGGTAGGACGACCTTATCCAAAAAGTAATCATCCTTTTAAAAAATAAAAGTACTCATGCAGATGATATATCTTCATTTTATTGTGTACTTATTTTATATTTTTTAGTAATATAATGTTTATGATCATTCACATAGATTATAATATCATGATTAACTTGTATTTATTATTATATATTTAATCATATATGCATATTATTATTTATAAATATTTGATGAATAATACTCGACACAAAATATCAATATATACTGAACATAATATATATTTAATAAATACTCGTGTACAATACGGGAACTAAACTAGTTTGATCTTAAAATGCTAATCTAACTTTTTTCCTAATAAATATTTTATGTATTTAACCCGAAAATATCAACAATTTTTAAAGGTAAAATTATTATATGATAAAAATAATTTGTAGAATAGTTTAGAGTTAAAAGGGTAAGTAGGTCAATTATGTATTAATGTAGATTAACTAGTCTCTTTTGCAAAAATGTAGATAAAGTAGGCCCCTATTAATTTTCTAATAAAGATTAATTCCCAAAAAAATGCATACCCCTGCTAGAAATAAAAAAATGCTGATGTGGCAGTTTTCTAAATAAATATGGTTATTTAATATGGTCCCCTCCAAATCAGGATGTTGTTAGGAAAGGAAATATACATTCCTTGTAAACGTGATACAAGAATCACGAAATTCCCCCATTTCTGCGTCCATAACCACCATTTCTACAGAGTTTTCGTCTACTGTCATAAACATTTTCTCTATTTTTTGTTCGATTACTGCCGATTTATTTTGTTTTGATGATCTGTTTGTTCAATCGTTACGACTGTGTGATCATCAACATTCGGATTGTCAATCTGTAGATTCAATCGTTTGTTTTGTGCGATTTTTGAGACAAAGAACTCGATCTGTAGATCCAATCGTTTTGAGACATTTTTGTCCAGATCTGTGAGGTATGTACGTTCAATCGTTTAATTGGTGGCTAATTCGCACATTTGCTCTACGTAATTTATGTATATGGTTCATACTTTGTATTTCGTACATTTATATGTCGGTGATCCAATCGTTTTGAGACAAACAACATAATTTATGTATTTGATAATATTATGTAGTTGTTAAATTTATGTGTCAGTAATGACGAAGGTGACGAACATAATTTATGTATCTGCTAATATTATGTAGTTGTTAAATTTATGTGGCGTTGATTTTTATGTGTTGAGTGTTAGTAATGATGAAGGTGACGAACATAATTTATGTATCTGCTAATATTATGTAGTTGTTAAATATATGTGGCGTTGACTTTTATGTGCTGAGTGTCAGTAATGATGAAGGTGACGAACATAATTTATGTATCTGCTAATATTATGTAGTTGTTAAATTTATGTGTCAGTAATGACGAAGGTGACGAACATAATTTATGTATCTGCTAATATTATGTAGTTGTTAAATTTATGTGGCGTTGATTTTTATGTATCTGCTTAAAATTATGTACATAATATTTCATCACTGTTGATTCGAATACATAAATTTCACAAAAATGGATAATTTTAAAATTAAGGCCACGTAGTTAAAGATCAACAATGGCGGTTTTGAGTATGGATTTTAGGGAAAACGTTCATCAACTGTTTTCGGTTTGAACCAAAATCGAAGCCATTAAAATTATATATTGTTGAGAGAATTTGGAATACTTACAAGGATTGATTGTTGTTACACAAAGAATATATCAGACAAGAGGTTGAAGACGGTTGAAGATGGAGGTTGCGAATGGAGAATCTCACGATCCAATGGAGGTTCCGAATGACTGTTAGCATGAAATATTGTGATATTTTAGGCACGTTTTCTAAACGTATTTGATTCATATCGATAGTCTTTGATTGAACTTTGTGCATATGTGAGCTAGTATTACCTATATTGTCGATATGGATGTCTACACTAGTTCTATGTTGATTTTAGGTGATTTGGAGCTATTTCCGAACGAAATCGAGCAAAGGAGAGTTGAGTTGATATGTCCATAGATTGAGGACAATCTTTGGAAACAAATTGGAGTTTTAGCTTGAGGAATGCACGAGGCTAGGGAAGAATCACGTTCTTGCCCTAAATTACGCCCTAAAATACGGCCGGAATCCAAACCACGTTCAGAATTACGGCCGTGGATTCATAGTCAGAAATTGATGTTCATTCCAGAGGATATTACGGCCGTGGAACATATGGTGCAAACCGTATTTGTTTCCACGCTCTAAATTACGGTCGTGGAACACTTCCACGACCGTGATCTTGGCGAATCTTTTCGCCACACTTTGAAGCCACGATCTTTTGAAGATTGGGTCGGGCCGATATTCTATCTTGCCCTATAAAAAGACGGACGAAGCAAGAATCCGTCATCTTCGCTTAGGGAGTCGCTGATGATCGCTTATGCTCGCTTACACACATCGCTCATCACCGCTTACGATCGCTTAATCGACGCTTTCACCCGACATCCGCGTAAAGGATCATTTGGCATTGACATCTCATTGGAGATCGAAGTTCGTGTCTGGGAATTGCCCTAATCTCGCACTTTTGGTGGAGATTGCTGTTGAGATCTCCGGATTGGCGGAAGATCGAAGTTTTTGGAAGATTTTGCAAGAAGATCTCTCTTCTTGTTTAGGTTCAATTCGGGAAACGGATTGACATCCCGTTTTCCCTTCTTTCCTAGAGTTACGATTGTTTGTTTTACTGTAAGTCTTTTGATAACATTCGTTCTTGATTGTGACTTTGAGATTGATTTGAAGATTATTGAAAGTTCTTGAAAGTTTTCATCTTTCTATCTTCTAATTCTTGAATTAATATCAACATGACTGTTATTGGCTAAAAACCCTTAACAATTCTAAGGTGAAGGGTTGATAGTTGTGGCTTAGATGATGATAGATCGATCGCAAACAGATTAGACCCTGAGAGTTAGAGAGAATCGCCGACAACCCTAAATTACGGCCTGTTCTTGAGTCCACGGCCGTGGAACCTCAAGAACTAACCGTAATTTCCCTTAAGTCTACGAACTTGCTTTTAATTTAATCCAAAGTTAAAGATTTGCTTTAACTTAGTTTAGACTTGTCTTTTCTAGGTGGTAGTGAAGCCTCAACAACCTCTACCTCGATTGTGAGTGTCACAACCTCAATCGGTTAAGTTAGTCTTGATCCTTGGGTTACAAGTTTGGGTATTCGACATTAATTCTCACTTTTAGAATCTTTCTATATTGAGCCTCAACAACCTGTATAGAGAGAGCCTTGTAGGTGGGTTATATAAGGTTTTTGGAACTTCATCGTACGATTACCTTACATTAGTATACCTTTGCATATCTCAACTCTGTCTTTACATCATTAAGTATATCTTGAATCGATTGCCACAGCTGGATACTTGGATCTTTTAGGATTGTTGTTTTCCCAATATTTGCAAAACTCTCATATTTACTTGCTTGATAACCTGCAATCGAGTTCGTTCCCACCCAAATCCCTGTGTTCGATACTCTGGAATTCTTGCTTAGCTACGTCGATCCGTACACTGCGGGTTCGCTGCTTGATTCTAGTTTTATAAATTTAAAGCTTATTTGCACACACCTTTAGGGGCGAACAAGTTTTTGGCGCCGTTGCCGGGGATTTGGTTTCGGCCGAATTCGGTAGCCGGTTGTCGAGCTTGGGAGCTTGCTCTCGTTATTTGATATTACTTTAAGTGCATGCGCAGGTCTAGGAACACCGAAGATCTCTTGCCTCTTGATCAAGAGCTAGAGAAAACCTTAAGGCAAAAGCGCAAGGAAAAGAAGATGGCTGAAGAACACGAACGTGATCTTCAAACGGAGTTGGCGGAGAAGGAAGCTCAACTCCGATGGAATGAGACTCTCCGCCAGGATGAGATGGATCGTTATCAATCTCAAGTTAACAGTCTACAAGACATGATCTTCCAGATGAGGGTAGAGATGAGCGACCTTAAGAATAAGGGAAGCAAGAAATCCTCAAGAAGGAGATCAAGGTCTAGAAGAAAAAGTCACTCATCCGCTGATGATAGTGACTCTTCCATGCCACCGTTAGAGGAGATTGATCCCACGATCAATATGAATTCTTTCCATCCACAAGGAGCTGCTAATCGCCGCATTCCACCTAGGAATGCGAGGATCGAACGTGTGGATAAGGAGCCAAGAACTCTTGGCCAGCGGATGGATCCAACACAACAACCACGCCGCTTGGGTGTGAATTTTGATGCTGAAGATGTGCAAGGGTTTAGCTTTAACCCTCAAGTTATCACTCTTGTTCGCCAAAGTCAATTTGGCGGTACAAGTGCTGAATCTCCGCACCAACACTTGCAAAACTTTGAGTGTATGATGGAGATGATGAGACCGAAGAACGCTACTACCAACAGCTATAAGCTCAAGCCTTTCTTTTTCTCTTTGAAAGAGAAAGCGTTATCTTGGTACCAAGCTCTTCCTAATGGGAAACTAGACACGTGGGAAGATCTTTCCGCGGAGTTTCTCACCAAATTCTTTCCGCCCTCCAAAACGGCGGAACTTAGAGGTAAGATTAATGCTTTTTCCATGAGACCTAATGAAAGTTTGTTTCAATCTTGGGAAAGGTTTCAGGATTTGCTCTTGGATTGCCCTCATCATGGCATATCCAAGCTTGCCTTGCTGGAGATTTACTACAAGGGGCTGGATGCGGGAACGCAATTCAACCTCCAATCCCTCTCATGTGGAACGTTCATGGACATGAGAGAAGATGACGCTTGGGACTTCATCGAGAAGCAAGCAAGAGTCATAGAGAAGTATTCCCACCGGAAAGTGGAGGGAAATCGTGTGGAGCAAGGAGCGAAGCTCACACATGAAGCTCAAAATCAGATTTTCTCCCTCAACAATGAGATCAAGGAGTTGAAGGAGGCTATCAAGACCAACTTCCCAAAGCAACAAGAGAAGGATGTTGGCTATTTGGGCAACAACAATGGCGGTGATAACACCAACCGCAACAACAATAACCGGAACAATAACCGGAATAACAATTGGAATGGAAACAACAACAACCGGAACAACAATTGGAACAACAATAGGGGTTCAAACAACAACAATTGGCGCTCCAATCAACAAAATTCCGGTAACTCTTATCCTTCCAATTCTAATTCACTAACTCCACCTTCCTCTTCTTCTACTCCTTTGAAAAGCCAGGGGCAATCATCTAATGGAGGAAATAATACGGGAAAGGAGAAGCCCGATCCCATGTTGGAAACGGTCTTGGGAAAGCTTCAAGGGTTGGAGAACCGCCTCATCAAGGTTGATGATCAAGTTTCTAAGGTTGACAAAGCTCAAAAAGTTTTGGAAAACCAAATGTTCAACCACGCGGAGGAAGTTCCTAGAAATCAAGGGAAACTTCCAGGAAAGACGGAGGACAACCCTAAGGGAAGGGTGATGGCGATTACAACTAGGAGCGGAGTGACTACTACCGATCCGCAGCCTACGTTCGTTGAAGTCCCCGTAGAGAAGGACAAAGAAAAGGGGAAGGAGAAGGAAGATGTCTATGTTCCTCCTCCAGCTTACAAACCTCCCCTACCATTCCCTCAATCTAGAGTGCGAGCGCGCCTAGACAAACAATTCGGTAAGTTCATGGAACTCATGAGCAAGCTGCATATTAATATACCCTTCATTGATGCTATTGTAGGTATGCCGGCTTATGGCAAGTTCTTGAAAGAGCTTCTCTCTAACAAGAGGAAGCTAGAAGATTTCGGAGAGGTCAAGATGAGTTCGGATTCTTCGGATCTCATCAAGACCATGAAGGAGAAAATGCCCCCAAAGTTGAAGGATCCGGGGTCATTTTGCATTCCCATTGGAGTGGGAGATGTCACATATGACGCTTTATGTGACTTAGGAGCAAGTGTGAGCATCATACCGCTTGCATTATGTAGGAAGATCGGTTTAGGCGATCCTAAACTGGTAAAGATGACGTTATACATGGCGGATCGATCCATCACTCGCCCCGTCGGTATTGTAGAAGACGTCCCGGTCAAGCTAGGTAAATTCTTCGTTCCCATTGATTTTGTCGTGCTTGACATTCCTGTAGATAGTCCGGTCCCGATCATACTCGGGAGACCGTTTCTTGCAACTTCCGGCTGCATGGTCGATTGCAAGAATGGGAGACTCGCTTTTGATATTGGAGAAGAGAAAGTAGAGTTCGTTCTTTCCACTCTAGTGAAGGAGCCAATCTTTGACAAGGATATTTACGATATCCAAGACGAAGAAGGTTTGTCTAGGGAGGAGGTAAGTGCAATTCTCTTTAACGATCCTTTACAAAAGGTTATCACTATGAGTCTAACCAATGTAGGGGAAGAAGAAGAGTGCAAAGAGGAAATTGAAGCCTTAGAAGCACAAGAAGAGATGTATGAATTGGAGTTTGAGAAACTCCACGATGAGGCTGAGAATGTAAGAATCCACGGTCATACCCTGTATTCCACGACCGTGGATTTCACAACCAAAATCGACCTCCATTCCAGGGGATTACACGGCCGTGGAACACATGGAGAGGCCATAATTCTGAACGTGGAAGAAGGTGATCGGCATACTTCTTCAACTTCCTTTGATTCTTCTCCAACTCACTCAACACCCTTAGAAACTTCTAAGGAGATGCCGGATGCTTCTCAAGGATCGTTGGAAGCTCCGAAAGTGATGGAACTCAAACCACTTCCTACTCATCTAAGGTACGCTTTTCTTGGATCTAATTCTACCTTTCCGGTTATTGTTAGCTCCGAATTAAGCATAGATGAACATGAGCAGCTCATGATTGTCCTTAGAAAACATAGGAGAGCCATAGGCTACACTATTGAGGACTTAGTAGGAATTAAACCCTCCCTATGTATGCATAAGATACTAATGGAGGAAGACTTTAGAACTTCAAGACAACCTCAAAGGCGGTTGAATCCGACCATGAAGGAGGTTGTCAAGAAGGAAATTCTTAAACTTCTTGATGCAGGTATCATCTATCCTATCTCCGATAGCAAGTGGGTGAGCCCAGTTCAAGTAGTTCCGAAGAAGGGAGGAATGACGGTCATCACCAACAAGAACAACGAACTCATTCCTACCCGAACCGTGACTGGATGGCGAATGTGCATAGACTACCGCAAGCTCAACAACGCAACGCGGAAGGATCACTTTCCATTACCATTCATCGATCAAATGCTTGAAAGGTTAGCACAACATTCACATTTTTGCTACCTTGACGGTTATAGTGGTTTCTTTCAGATTCCGATACATCCGGATGATCAAGAGAAGACCACATTCACGTGCCCTTGGGGTACGTTCGCCTATAGGAGAATGCCGTTCGGGCTTTGCAACGCCCCAGCCACCTTTCAACGGTGCATGATGGCCATCTTCTCCGAATATGTAGAGGAAATCATGGAAGTCTTCATGGACGACTTCTCCGTATACGGTTCCTCTTTTAACGATTGTCTTTCTAACCTTTCTCTCGTTTTGCAAAGATGTGAAGACACTAATCTAGTTCTTAATTGGGAGAAGTGTCAATTCATGGTTAAAGAAGGAATCATATTAGGTAACTTAGTCTCTAGTAGAGGGATAGAGGTAGACAAGGCTAAAATAGAGACCATAGAGAAACTTCCTCCCCCAATTTCGGTGAAAGGGATAAGGAGTTTCCTAGGACATGCTGGATTTTACAGACGTTTCATTAAGGACTTTTCTAAGATATCAAAACCTCTCACTAATCTATTGATGAAGGATGCGGTTTTTGAGTTTTCGCAGGAATGTTTGGATGCGTTTAACACCATTCGGCAAGCTCTAATTTCAGCACCTATTATCCAACCCCCGGATTGGACTCTCCCCTTCGAGATTATGTGCGATGCTAGTGACGTAGCTATTGGAGCTGTTCTTGGACAACGAAAGGAAGGGCGAACCCATGCCATATACTACGCTAGCAAGACGCTAGACGAAGCGCAGCTCAACTACGCCACTACAGAGAAAGAGTTCTTAGCCATTGTCTATGCTATTGACAAGTTTCGCTCTTATCTTGTAGGTGCAAAGGTGATTGTCTACACGGATCATGCTGCGATCCGGTACCTCCTTGCGAAGAAAGACGCGAAACCAAGGCTGATTAGATGGATTCTTCTCCTACAAGAATTCGATCTTGAGATCCGCGACAAGAAAGGTTCAGAAAATTCTGTTGCGGATCATTTGAGTCGTCTAACACATCAGAGGACGACCACCTACCCATTGATGACTCCTTTCCGGACGAACACCTACACATCATAGAGGAGTGCATCAACATGATCTCCAAAGGTAACGAACCATGGTTTGCTGATTTTGTTAACTATTTGGTTTGCCAGGAGATACCGCCCGGACTATCCTGCGCACAAAGGAAGAAGTTCTTTAAGGACGTCCGGGAATACTATTGGAACGAACCTCTCCTCTTCAAGAGAGGTCCGGATGGCATCATTCGGCGATGTGTGCCGGAAGATGAGATGCAAAGTGTCATCCGCCATTGTCATTCACTACCTTGTGGAGGACACGCTAGTTCGAACAAGACTAGCGCAAAGGTATTGCAATCTGGATTCTATTGGCCTACTTTATTTAGAGATGTGCAATCCTTTGTTTCTTGCTGCGATGCTTGTCAAAGAACAGGCAATATTTCTAGAAGGAACGAGATGCCCCTCAACAACATCCAAGAGGTGGAGATTTTCGACGTTTGGGGAGTTGATTTCATGGGACCATTCCCATCTTCTTGTGGAAACCAATACATATTATTGGCGGTAGATTACGTTTCTAGATGGGTGGAAGCAATTGCCTCTCCCACAAATGATGCCATGGTGGTGGTTAAGTTCTTCAACAAGACCATCTTTCCGCGATTTGGAACACCAAGGACGATCATTAGTGATGGAGGTTCTCACTTCATAGCCCGTCGCTTTGAAGCTCTTCTAGCTAAGTATGGGGTTACTCACAAGATCGCTACCCCTTACCATCCACAAACAAGTGGACAAGTTGAGATCTCAAATAGGGAGATCAAAGGAATTCTAGAGAAGACGGTTTCAAGGACTAGGAAGGATTGGTCCTTCAAGCTAGATGATGCATTATGGGCGTACCGGACTGCGTACAAGACTCCCATAGGAACCACACCATACAACCTTGTGTATGGGAAGTCTTGTCATTTGCCGGTAGAGCTGGAGCACAAAGCGTTTTGGGCTATCAAGTGGCTGAATTTCGGCATGAAGGAAGCGGGAGAGAAACGTCTCCTGGACATCAACAAGCTGGATGAACTTCGCTTGAACGCCTATGAAAACACTAAGATCTACAAGGAAAGAGCAAAGTGTTGGCATGATAAGCATATCATTCCAAAGAACTTCAAAGAAGGAGATCAAGTTCTCCTCTTCAATTCAAGACTTCGCCTCTTTCCAGGTAAGCTTAAATCCCGTTGGACCGGACCTTTTCTAATTAAGCGTATTTTCCCCCATGGTGCAGTTGAAGTATGGGGTGAAGCTAGCGGAAGTTTTAAGGTGAACGGCCAACGACTCAAGAAGTATACGCCGGAACTCCAAGCTGAGGAGTTTGCGCCTACCGCACTCGAATAAGTGCAAGAATGGTCTAGCTACGGACCTTAAACAAAGCGCTTCTTGGGAGGCAACCCAAGGTATTGCATTTTCGTTTTCATTTTTCGATTCATAGTTTAGCTTAGAATAGACGTTTTCGCTTTATTTTGCCTCGATTTCTTCCGGTATGTTTGTGTTTTTGGTTGTAGGATCAATGGAAAAGGAAAAAGGGAGAATAATGACGAAGAAGAGTGACGAAATTTGGACTTTGAAGCTTTACAGAAGGTTCCACGGTCTAAATTACGGTTGTCATAGCTATAGTGGCCGTAATTCTCAAAAGCCTTTGAAAAATCACCAAAACCACGGTTCCGTACACTTCCACGGCCGTGGAACACCCCGACAGACCGTGGTTTTCAAAATTTTGCCTGCGACTATATAAGCCACATTCTTCACAAATTTGCCCCAAAAATTTCCTTTTCCACGCCCTAAACGCCGAAACCCCACGACCTCCTCCAAATCTTCGTTTTCTAATCGTTTTCAACGATTCTTCATCCTAAACTGCAGCAAATCCAACCACGAACAAGATCCAAGCGACAAACCGAGCGGAAATCCATCAACAAACGCGCATTTCGGGTTTTTCAATCCGAAAAAGAGGTTTATTCTTTCTTCTTGATTTTCGCGGATTTGGTTCGTTTTTGCTATAGATTTTTAGGAAGAACTGATAAAGACTGGAAGGAATTAGATTAGGACTGCTTGTTGTGGTGATTGTTGGTGAATTTGCTGAGATTCGCGAGATTCTGAGACGAATCACGGTCTCTGGGTAAACCACGGCCGTGGAACCTGAAGAACAGACCGTAATTTTGGTGAAAAATGGATTTTGTAAGGAGAGTGTCGGGAAGGATAAAAGAAAAGAAGGGAGAGCAGAATAAGAAAAGAAAAGGCAATCCCTCCACCTCTAGGGCACCACCACCCTCATCTCCCTCACTACCATCCTCACCTTCACCTCCATCCACACCTCCTCACCCTAGCATCCCGACCATACATGAGAACCACCTTGCTGCATTTGAGAGGATCACGGAGAGGACAGTGATTGGTCCTAGGTATTTGTTGTTGGAGGATCTACATCCTCTCAACATAGTTGATGACCTTACATGGCTCTTGGATAGAGCCGGATTACTTGTCTTCACGAACATTCGTGAAGACGCCTATGAGGAGATCACCCGGGAGGTTGTGACGTCTTTCGAGCACAGCCACGTAGATAGGACCGTATCTTTCCGTCTCATGGAACGAGACTACGATTTGAGTATTGTTGAGTTTGGGACCATTTTCGGGTTCCATGAGACCTACAATGGTCGATTCCCGAGTGGTATTTACCCTAAGGATTTCTGGAAGGAAGTTGCGATGATTTACGCCGACGAGGACCGTTGGCAACCCGCCGATACCAAGGCTAGATTGATGTACCATCTAGCCTTGAAGATAGCTCACCGCGTTCTTTCGGAGTGTCTCTTTCCTAGGACGGAGACGCCCCAAAAGATCAAGACGGATGAGCTATTCTTGCTCTATTGCATGCTCTATGGACGCCGTGCAGATTGTGCTACTCTCTTGGCTGCTACGATGAGCAAGCTCAAGAACAAGAAGAAGGGGAACATTGGATATGGTGGGATAGTTACCCACATTGCTAGGAGTTTTGGTGTAGATTTTTCTGCTTGCACCCGTATACCGGCGGTTCCTTTAGGGCTACACGCATTCATGGTTAGGGGACTCATTTTCCCTACACATGGAGGTCCGCCTTATGCGGGCATGCCTTGGGAGAGTAGGACAGGCAGGGGTATAGAGTGGCTGCCGGAGTACTCCATTGTGGCGGGACGTCACAATTGGAAGGAGACGTTCGCTGCAATGCATGCGAACAGGTTAGTAGCTCCCCCTTACGTTCCACCACCGGTTGTGGAGGAGGAGGACATGGGAGACCAGTTTGAGGGTGGAGGAGGAGCCGAGCAGGAGTTTGACACGTTTCCGGATCAGCCGGAGGCGGCCCCAGATGTACCTAGACGCTCTCCACATCCAGCTAGAGCATCAGGCTCGTCATCTCGCCGCGCTAGCGTGAGTGAGAGGCCCAAGTGAATGACCACACCTCCCACTTGGTATGACACCCCCCCCTCCTTGGTCCACGGCGCAGCCAGCAGCACATCCACCACCACCAGCACCTTCCGACGCCCGCATGGTACAGTCACGCCCTGGGATGTTACGAGCAGATGCCGGATTGGGCTACCGGACTTTCAGAGAGAGTAGGAGCGCTAGAGATCCGGGCGGACGCTAGAGACGGACGCTTAGACGACCTTGACCACATGATGAGGGACATCTACCGCCAGCAGTTTGGGCGGTTTTATGATCCGAGCTTCTCTCCATTTCCGCCTCCACCGCCGCCGCAGTGATTGGACGCACGATCGTTTGTTTTAGACATTCCCGCCACCACTTGTGAGTTTCTTTTTCTTTTCTTTCTTTTGTTCTTTCTTTTGAACATTAGGGACAATGTTCGTCCTAAGTATGGGGTGGGATGTACTAAAAGTTTGTAATAACTCTACTCTCTATGTTTGCTTTCATTCGAGACTATCGTTGCATGTTCATTATGTGTTACACGTTTCATTTTCGCATTGCATGAAAAAGAACTTTAAAAACCCATAAAAATTGAAAAATTTTGAAAATTTTGTGCTTCTAATGAATTGAGATGATTTCCATGATAATCACTACTTGTGAATTAAGTTTGATGACAATTGCATGCTTAAAAAGATTGTGAATTGAAAAGAATTTGAATGAATGAATTTTACCTCTTTTGCAAGTTTTATAATGTGAAAATGTTACCTAAATCATGCTAGGAAAGTGAAGTTGAAATCACATTATAAGTTCCTATACTTCTTATTGAAATGATTAAGGCAATTCGATACTTTCTTTCTTCTTTCTTTGATCATCTAGCTCCTCATTGAAATATTAGCCTCCTTTACCTATCCGGGAATTTGGAGAAGTGAATGAGAAAAAGGCATGTTTGATGTGGGAGGGCCATGAGAGCAATTATTTGCAATCAATTGAATAGAAAGAAATTGTAGGTTTGGGGAAGTCAATCATGACGATGAGTAACTCGGCACCATTCACATAGCCGGGTGTTTGTGTCTTGCCAAAATCGGATTGAGCGATATTCCTAACGGATTATGGTATGTGCGCTAAGGGTTTGAGGCATCTCTTGAAAATTCGAGAAACGCCGATCTCCTAGGCTTCGGTTTTTGTGCACCTCTGTCCATAACTCCAAAAGTAAAGTCGAAAAAAATGAAAGGAAGAGAGCGAAGCTCTAAGTTGAAGTGTTGCGGGAACCGCATAAGAAGAAGAAGATAGTTGTCCACTTTTCCGGATTTATGCACCACTTTCCCTTAAAGTTTTCCCTCCCCTTCCGTATTCTAGACCTTTTCTTTGAAAGTCCTTAAGATCAAAAGAATGTTATATGACTTGGTGATCTAAATTGAAGTTTCTCGCGATTGATTTTGATAATGTTTGAAGGTTATAATGCTTGTTTAGAAGTTAAGTTGGTTCATGAATTTTCTTTGCTTTTTACTCTTTGATTGAGTGTGTGAAAGTTTGAAGAACGATTGAAGCAAGGTTTGAGAATGATCTATTCTTTAGAAGTCACATTCACCCAAAAGAAGGTACACATATTTCATCCTAACTCTTGTTTAAAGCTTTTTGAAAGACCTTACTTAGGGACAAGCAAGTGTTAAGTATGGGGTTATTTGTTAGCATGAAATATTGTGATATTTTAGGCACGTTTTCTAAACGTATTTGATTCATATCGATAGTCTTTGATTGAACTTTGTGCATATGTGAGCTAGTATTACCTATATTGTCGATATGGATGTCTACACTAGTTCTATGTTGATTTTAGGTGATTTGGAGCTATTTCCGAACGGAATCGAGCAAAGGAGAGTTGAGTTGATATGTCCATAGATTGAGGACAATCTTTGGAAGCAAATTGGAGTTTTAGCTTGAGGAATGCACGAGGCTAGGGAAGAATCACGTTCTTGCCCTAAATTACGCCCTAAAATACGGCCGGAATCCAAACCACGTTAAGAATTACGGCCGTGGATTCATAGTCAGAAATTGATGTTCATTCCAGAGGATATTACGGCCGTGGAACATATGGTGCAAACCGTATTTGTTTCCACGCTCTAAATTACGGTCGTGGAACACTTCCACGACCGTGATCTTGGCGAATCTTTTCGCCACACTTTGAAGCCACGATCTTTTGAAGATTGGGCCGGACCGATATTCTATCTTGCCCTATAAAAAGACGGACGAAGCAAGAATCCGTCATCTTCGCTTAGGGAGTCGTTGATGATCGCTTATGCTCGCTTACACACATCGCTCATCACCGCTTACGATCGCTTAATCGACGCTTTCACCCGACATCCGCGTAAAGGATCGTTTGGCATTGACATCTCATTGGAGATCGAAGTTCGTGTCTGGGAATTGCCCTAATCTCGCACTTTTGGTGGAGATTGCTGTTGAGATCTCCGGATTGGCGGAAGATCGAAGTTTTTGGAAGATTTTGCAAGAAGATCTCTCTTCTTGTTTAGGTTCGATTCGGGAAACGGATTGACATCCCGTTTTCCCTTCTTTCCTAGAGTTACGATTGTTTGTTTTACTGTAAGTCTTTTGATAACATTCGTTCTTGATTGTGACTTTGAGATTGATTTGAAGATTATTGAAAGTTCTTGAAAGTTTTCATCTTTCTATCTTCTAATTCTTCAATTAATATCAACATGACTGTTATTGGCTAAAAACCCTTAACAATTCTAAGGTGAAGGGTTGATAGTTGTGGCTTAGATGATGATAGATCGATCGCAAACAGATTAGACCCTGAGAGTTAGCGAGAATCGCCGACAACCCTAAATTACGGCCTGTTCTTGAGTCCACGGCCGTGGAACCTCAAGAACTAACCGTAATTTCCCTTAAGTCTACGAACTTGCTTTTACTTTAATCCAAAGTTAAAGATTTGCTTTAACTTAGTTTAGACTTGTCTTTTCTAGGTGGTAGTGAAGCCTCAACAACCTCTACCTCGATTGTGAGTGTCACAACCTCAATCGGTTAAGTTAGTCTTGATCCTTGGGTTACAAGTTTGAGTATTCGACATTAATTCTCACTTTTAGAATCTTTCTATATTGAGCCTCAACAACCTGTATAGAGAGTGCCTTGTAGGTGGGTTATATAAGGTTTTTGGAACTTCATCGTACGATTACCTTACATTAGTATACCTTTGCATATCTCAACTCTGTCTTTACATCATTAAGTATATCTTGAATCGATTGCCACAGCTGGATACTTGGATCTTTTAGGATTGTTGTTTTCCCAATATTTGCAAAACTCTCATATTTACTTGCTTGATAACCTGCAATCGAGATCGTTCCACCCAAATCCCTGTGTTCGATACTCTGGAATTCTTGCTTAGCTACGTCGATCCGTACACTGCGGGTTCGCTGCTTGATTCTAGTTTTATAAATTTAAAGCTTATTTGCACACACATTTAGGGGCGAACAATGACGCTTAATTTTTGGGATGAAATCTTTAGGAAAGAAGACGAACCGATGATACCGTATCATGCTGTTACTTTTTTTTTTATTTAATATATCTTTAACTTTTAGGCAGTTTTGAAGATACCGTATCATGCTGTTGCCTTTTTTTTAATTTAATATATTTTTAACTTTTAGGCAGTTATTATGCTACATTACTAATTTGCCCTTAAATAGTTACTTTATTATCCATGATTTATAATTTCTTTTAGCTTTATTTTTTAGAAGAAAAATAGAGGTGCCTATTTTTTATTATGGATACAAAAAGGGCCCTTCTACACCAATTTTCTCAATAGTTTATTCACTTTAAAAACGTTAGACCTAATTTTAAATATTGTTTGTAATTTTTTGGCATAAATTATTTTTTTTTATAAATATTTTATGTTTAAATACAAAGTTATCGTATATTTTTTTCGAATCCTGCATAAAATGCAGATATTATACTAATTATTATTATGTAATAAATATCTTTTTTAAAGCAATTTTATATGACATCGATAAATTTCCTTATTTAACTTTAGTAATTATGCATTTGTATCAATTGAAATAAAAATATTTTATTAACAAAAATTAACCGAAAAATTGAGACTATAATAATCTTATTGCAACTTGCAAGATCATTCAACAAACCAGGTCTGTATTCGATTTTCTTGCAGGCGATCTTTAATGCTTCGCCGGAGCATGATGAGCGAATCTCGCCGTTCCCGTCGGAGAACAGGTCTGTAATCTGTATTCGATTCACTTTACATTCCGTTGTCTCTGTTCACTCGATTTTACTATTGCTGATTTGTCCCCTCCCCGATTTGAAAGTCATCCAAAACCTGGCTTGAATATATTATGGGTTTGAAACTTGGGGTTTGGAATCGGTATTTGTGATTCCTAATTGCATTTAAAATGAGTTCCTACCATTTGATTGTGAGTTTTACTGATTTGGTAAACCAATCTTGTTTATTTAGGAGGCATAATCTTGTTTTTATATTTGAATGTGTCGCAAGTCTCGCAAAGGCACTCTTTCTTGGTCAAATGTGTTCGATGTTTCCTCTTCTATTCTAATGGCTAATAGTTGATTAGGTTTTATATTATATTAGAGTTTACATATTGATCTGGTTTTGATTGTATTGCACTTATTGTCCGTAGGGGGTTAACACCTGTTTAGATTGTTTCTAGTAAACATTTAAGGTTCACTACATTTTCCTGCAGTTGAATTTAAGTTTGACTGAGATGATGTACATATTGCAAGGTAATGATCATTCTCATATGCCATAGGAAACTTGTGAATGTTCTTTGAGATCTGAACACTTAGAAGGAAAATTTTCTTGAGTTCAGTGTAGAGCTGTCTAATATCAAACAAAAGCATATTATACTTTTAAGTTTTAAGTCTCTGTTTCCAAACATTTGACTGGCAGTACAGATTACATCCAAACAAAATGACCAACACTTGCTGATTATTATCATGGCCTACATGTCTTTATTATCCTCACGTGAATTATTGCACTGTAGGTAAAGATGAAAGGAGTTTGAATTGCACCTATTTAGGACGTCATTCTTTTGAAGTGATTAGACTGTTCCTAGTAATGGAGGCGCATTCTATAAGATATTCATGGTCGCATTACAAATCATTTGTTAATAATTTTAGTGTATTTAACTTCATCTTGTTAGAAGATTTTCATGGCTGCATTCTACAAGATTACATTTTTTACCTACTCCATTGAGCAGGTTTTCTTCTTTCAAGCGGATACACCATGACGCTAAAATGGATGCTTCTACAAAGAGTAACAAAAAAGGGCAGAACTTCGAAAATTAAAGATAATGTCAAGGTTGAGAGGAAGATAAAAGTATCAAGGACCTTGGACAACAGGGCTGCTGTTAAAAGAGCAAGGATTAGAAAAAATGTGGTTGGGGATGGTGATAGTGCAGTGGACTATATCTCAGAGCTTCCTGATTCACTCATTCATGATATTTTGTCCTTTCTCGATGCAAGAGAGGCCGCTCGAATGAGTATTTTGTCTAAGAAATGGAGACAGGTATGTTGCTCATTCCCACAGTTGGATATCGACCATAGGTATTTCAGGCAGTATGGAGATGACTGGATAGATAAATTGGAAAACCATGGTAATAGTGTCCTGCAAAATTGTGCATTGCAAAGGATTAACATTGATAGATTCAGGCTTTGTGTAACCTGCAACCCACTCGTAAAAAAACTGATCGGGACTTTGACTGAAGGTGCTATGGAAAGGAATGTTAAGGAGCTTCAATTACAAGTTAGGCGAGACCTCTTTTTCGATGAACCTTATACTTTGCCAATATCTGTCCTTTCTGCAAACACGCTAACTGTGTTGATCTTATCTGGCTGTAACTTGGAAACTACTGATAACATAAAGCTTCCCTTGCTGCAAAAGCTGTCACTGAATAAGGTCCATTTGAGCGATCAGATGCTACAAAATTTGATATGCAGCTGCCCATTGATTGAAGAATTGAGATTGGTTAAATGCATGGAGCTGCAAAATGTGAATATTTCTGCTCCTACCAACCTCGAGAGATTTCACTTATGCCAGTGCGAGGACCTTGTAAGTGTTAAAATTTCAGCACAAAAGCTTCGGTCTATCTGGATACGGCATATGAGTTATTGGCGATGGTTGTCTTGGTTGAACCCTTATATAAACCTAAAAGGATGCATAAGTCTGAGAGAGTTAGTCATGGAATGCCCGAAATTGGTTATTGGAGATTTTCTAGAGCTTCCCGTGGTAGTTCCTGAAATGACAGGAAGGAAGTTATTCAATTATAAAGTTCACTCCCTTGAGAAATTTGTCCTGAGAAAGGGTGCTTTTGGGTCTTTCATGCAAATATCAGGTGAAAATCTCACTAAACTAGGTGTTGTAGATTGTCTACAATTGGTTGAGCTCCAAATTTGTGCACCACAGCTGATTTCTCTGGAGTATAGAGGTAAAGACATTCCAATAACTTTGATAGGTCCTACAAATCTAAGGGACGTAAAGCTTTTTGTTAAGCGAGCTGATGATGGTACAGAAGACTGCAAGTATCATGAACTACTCCGTAGCCTAGGCAGTTGTTCCAACCTAAAATTGCTCATTCGGGACAAATCTGTGAGTATTCTCTACCGCTCAAATTTCTCTTTACTTGATGTGATTTTGGCTTGTGATATTTGGATGGTAAAACTTGTCAACTTTGTTGTCTTTTGTAGGTAGTTACTATTCAGGAAGATATGAGCAGAGTGTTTCCACCTCTGAGCATGGGTTACAACGTCCGAAAAATCCAACTATCAACAAATATAAACTGTTTGATTGAAAGTTTACTAGAAAGGCGCAAATATCCATCTAGGATTTCTCTCTTCTCTCATGAAGGCAGCAAATTGCACGAGGTATTTGAAATCCGTAACCAAAGTACTTTCATCTCTCTGAATTGCCTATTTTAAACCAAGGTGTTCATCTTAAGGGTCTTTACCATGACAAATTTAGTTGGTTGGGTTGATTGATTAAATTGGTTCACCTCACTGCAGGCTATATATGATAAGTTGAATGATGGAAGGGAGAATCTTAACTGTTGTAAATATCTCAAGAACAAGTGTTGGAGACATTACCTAAGGAAAGTGACTTCTAAAGGCGGTAAAGCTAAATGCTTAGACAAGTTTGACAATATGGATGGTACACGGTACAACCCAAGGATGATTGGTTGGACTCAACCATGTTGTTGCACTGGCAAATTTGAAGACATTACCTGAGGAAAGTGACTTGGTAACGGAGAGATTCAGCACCACTAATCATAGCTCTTTCAGCACCACTAATCATTTTATGCTTTCCAGGACATACTGCATATGAAATAGCTGTAATCATTTCTTGTACTTTAGCATTCTCCACAAATTGTTTTAGGAATTTTTTTTCCCTCCAACCATTTTCAGGAGCTTATGGCAGGATTCAGCCCATAAACGGAGAGATTTGTTGTTATTAAGAGTCACTTGAATGCCATAAGCTCTTCCAAACACACTGTAAAGGTTTCTTCCAATTTATTACGTTAAACCAAACAATCATAATAAAGTGTTGAAAAACATACTTGAAACACGTCTAATGCAACCAAAATATTTCTACTTTAGAGTATCAATCATACTTATAACATAATTATTAAAATATTTCTATTCCTATACTACTTTAGAGTATCAATCATGCTTATGATATAACTGTTAAAGTTACACGTCATAAACACCTCAATTGTGGTACTTGGCTTAACAGTTATACCACAACTCCATACTTATGATATAAAAAATATTATTTTAACAATTATATACCTAGGACAGTTATACCACAACTCCATACTTATGATATAAATGTATTAGTTTAACAGTTATGTCATAAGTATGGAGTTGTGGTACTTAGCTTAACAGTTATACCACAACTCAATATTCTTGTTGGTAGAATGAAATAACTTGGAGTTATATATCTTTTAACAGTGGATACTCTAAAGTAGTATATGAATAGAAATATTTTAACATTAAGTATGATTGATACTCTAAAGTAATATATGAATAGAAATATGTTTGTTGCATTAGGTGTGTTTTAAAAATGTGTTTTTTCAAACATTTAATACGACTGTTTGGTTTAACACGTAATAAATTGGAAGAAACCTTAGGAATTGCAAAGACCATTCAATGGAAGAGCTTTATGGACATTCGAGTGACAACAAATCTCTCCGTTTATGGACTGAATTCTGCCATAAGCTCCCGAGGCATGTTCACTTTTTCTCCACAGGAGACGAACCGGAAAAAAAATTAAAATTTCCTAAAACAATTTGTGGAGAGTACTAAAGTACAAGAAATGATTACAACTATTTCATATGCAGTATGTCCTGGAAAGCATCAAAATTTGTCTGCCGTATGGAACTCTTTGCAGCAGTTGTGCAAGAGCTTTACTCCCTTACCAAGTCACTTTCCTTAGGTAATGTCTTCACATTTTCCAGTGCAACAATATGGTTGACTCCAACCAATCATCCTTATCATCCATATCGTCAAACTCGTATAACCATTTAGCTTTACTGCCTTTAGAAGTCACTTTCCTTAGGTAATGTCTCCAACACTTGTTCTTAAGATAGTGACAACAGTTTAGATTTTCCCTTCCATCATTCAACATATCATATATGGCCTGCAGTGAGGTGAACCACTTGGTTTAAAATAGGCAATTCAGAGAAATGAAAGTACTTTGGTAAGAGATTTGGAATACCTCGTGCAATTTGCTGCCTTCATGAGACAAGAGAGAAAGCCTAGATGGATATTTAGGCCTTGTTAGTAAACTATCAATCAAACAGTTTATACTTGTTGATAGTTGGATTGTTCGGACTTTGCAACTCATGCTCAAAGGTGGAAACACTCTGCTCATATCTTCCTGAATAGTAACTATCTACAAAGGACAACAAAGTTGACAAGTTACCATCCAAATATCACAAGCCAAAATCAAATTAAGTAGAGAGAATTTAGGCGATAGAGAATACTCACAGATTTGTCCCGAGTGAGCAATTTTAGGTTGGAACAACTGCCTAGGCTACGGAGTAGTTCATGATACTTGCAGTCTTCTGTACCATCATCAGCTCGCTTAACAAAAAGCTTTACGTCCCTTAGATTTGTAGGACCTATCAACTTTATTGGAATGTCTTTACCTCTATACTCCAGAGAAATCAGCTGTGGTGCACAAATTTCGAGCTCAACCAATTGTAGACAATCTACAATGCCTAGTTTAGTGAGATTTTCAGCTGATATTTGCACGAAAGACCAAACTGCACCCTTTTTCAGGACAACCTTCTTAAGGGAGTGAACTTTATAATTGAATAACATCATTTCAAGATCTACGACGGAAAGCTCTAGAAAATCTCCAATAACCAAATTTGGGTATTCCATGACTAACTCTCTCAGACTTGTGCATCCTTTTAGGTTTATATGAGGGTACAACCCTTCCCCATTACACCTCTGCTGTATCCAGATAGACCGAAGCATTGGCGCTGAAATTTCAACACTTTCAAGGTCGTTGCACTGGTATAAGTGAAATCTCTCAAGCTTGGTAGGAGCAGAAATATTCACATTTCGCAGTTCTATGCATTGAACGAATCTTAATTCTTCAATCAATGGGCAGCTGCAGATCAAATTTTGTAGCATCCGATCGCTCAATTGAACCTTTTTCAGTGATAGCTTTTGCAGCAAGGGAAGCTTTATGTTATCAGTAGTTTCCAAGTTACAGCCAGATAAGATCAACACAGTTAGCGTGGTTGCAGAAAGGACAGATATTGGCAAAGTATAAGGTTCATCGAAAAAGAGGTCTGGCCTAACTTGTAAGTGTAGCTCCTTCACATTCCTCTCCATAGCACCTTCAGTCAAAGTCCCGATCAATGTTTTTACGAGTGGGTTGCAGGTTACACAAAGCCTGAATCTATCAATATTAATCCTTTGCAATGCACAATTTTGCAGGACACTATTACCATGGCTTTCCAATTTATCTATCCAGTCATCTCCATACTGCCTAAAATACCTATGGTCGATATCCAACTGTGGGAATGAGCACCACACCTGTCTCCATTTCTTAGACAAAATGCTCATTCGAGCTGCCTCTCTTGCATGGAGAAAGGACATAATATCATGAATGAGTGTATCAGGAAGCTCTGAGATATAGTCCACTGCACTATCACCATCCCCAACCACATTTTTTCTAATCCGTGGTCTTTTAACAACACCCCTGTTGTCCAAGATCCATGGTACTTTTATCTTCCTCTTAACCTTGACAGTACCTTTAATTTTCGAAGTTTTGCCCTTTTTTGTTACTCTTTGTAGAAGCATCCATTTTAGCGTCATGGTGTATCCCCTTGAATGAAGAAAACCTGCTCAAAGGAGTATGTAAAAAATGTAATCTTGTAGAATGCGGCCATGAAAATCTTCTAACAAGATGAAGTTAAATACACTAAAATTATTAACAAAAGATGTGTAATGCGACCATGAATATCTTATAGAATGCGTCTCCATTACTAGGAACAGTCTAATCACTTCAAAAGAATGACGTCCTAAATAGGTGCAATTCAAATTCCTTTCATCTTTACCTACAGTGCAATAATTCACGTGAGGCTAATAAAGATATGTAGGCCATGATAGTAATCTGCAAGTGTTGGTCATTTTGTTTGGATGTAATCTGTACAGCCAGTCAAATGTTTGGAAACAGAGACTTAGAATTATGATATGCTTTTGTTTGATATTAGACAGCTCTACACTTAACTCAAGAAAATTTTCCTTCTAACTTTTCAGATCTCCGAGAACATTCACAAGTTTCCTATGAAATATGAGAATGATCATTACCTTCCAATATATGCATCATCTCAGTCAAACTTGAATTCAACTCAGGAAAATGTAGTGAACCTTAAATGTTTACTAGAAACAATCTAAACAGGTGTTAACCCCCTACCGACAATATGTGCATTACAATCAAAACCAGATCAATATGTAAACTCTGATATAATATAAAACCTAATCAACTATTAGCCATCAGCATAGAAGAGGAAACATCGAACAACTTTTGACCAAGAAAGAGTGTCTTTGCGAGTCTTTCGACACATGCAAATTTTAAAAACAAGATTATGCCTCCTAAATAAACAAGATTGGTTTACCAAATCAGTAGAACTCACAATCAAATGGTAGGAACTCATTTTAAACGCAATTAGGAATCACAAATACCGATTCCAAACCCCGAATTTCAAACCCCTAACAGACATGGGGACAAATCAGCAATAGTAAAATCGACTGAACAGAGACAACTGAATGAAAAGTGAATCGAATACAGACCTGTTCTCCGACGGGAACGGCGGGATCAGCTCATCTGCTCCGGCGAGGGAGAAAATGCCGGTTGAAACAAAATCGAATACAGACCGTAACAGACATGGGGTTTCTTGGATATTCTTACGAGTAGAGACTTCTTACACCCGGGCAGTTAGGTGAGTTCATAAAACAGAATCTGAATCAATTAGTTTTAACCGGTGCAAATGTGCAATTCTCGTATTTTACACATTTAATTATTTTTAATAAAGTTAATCTAAATTATATTTTATAATTAATTTCTCTACCTATTCAAGTGAAAGAATTTTTTTTTTTTTTGTTAACGTGGCATAATTTTTGATAATTTAAAAATTAAATTTTATCCACTCGTTATTAGAAAAAAAATAGATGAATTTTTATATCAAAATTTAAATGTACTTAGAAGGTAAAAGCATTGTACTTTTTTTTCTAAATTAGCAGTACTTAATGTCATTAACTTAAATGACAAAAATTAATAAATTTTAGTTAACGAAGGAGATATAATTCGTCTTTTATATATATATATATATATATATATATATATATATATATATATATATATATATATATATATATATATATATATATATATATATATATATATATATATATATATATATATATATATATATATATATATATATATATATATATATATATGTATGTATGTATGTATGAGCACGTTGATGAGTGTATTCATGTATGAGCAGGTTGTGTGCTTCCTTAGTAAGGAAGTTAGAGTGTTGTGAGTTGAGAGACGAGGTAAGTTTCTGGACTTACTTAACTGTATTCGTTGTATTATATTCATTGTGTGTTGGTGGTGTGTGTTTTACCGCTTTTGTTATACTTGTAAACCGGTAATAGGACCACCGACCCTTAAGTTAATTTGGCCCAAGTGTATGATAACGGGCGGTGACATCACTGCCTAGATCTTGCGACAGCTAGGAGGTTCTTGACGACTAGCCCGCATGGTTAGACGGTCGGAGGCATCCGCACCGTTCCATGCGGTAAGTGGGGACCGAGGCGAGTTTTGGGAGATTGTTGTGTCACAAAAAAGAAGTTGAATTGAACGGGATACGACCTAATAAATAAAGATAATAAACCGGATTTGTTTGATGAGCATGATTATGTGATGTTATGATGTATGAGTGTGTATGTGCCTTCACCATATCTTTAATGCTTTGACTGTAGCTAATGGTTTTACACCGTTTGTGTAGATGCCCCGCAGGTTAGGGACGCCGCCGAGTGAGGAGGAAGTGGAGAACCGAGGGTCGTCGTACATTATAGGACGGGGGCGTTTTTGGGATTATTGTCGTTATTATTCTTATGTTGGATTATGGATCGATGTACGCTTTCGGATTTATGTCTTGTGGAGTTTTTGTGTCGTTTTTTAGGACTCGGCTGAGTTTTCACGTTGTACTCTTTATCTTCCAATCTTGCATACATTACAAACGTTTTTGAGTTTCACGCCTTTATTTGTGCCATTTTGGAAAGGTCCGGTGAGATTGTTGTCAGGCTAAGGGTCGGGATTCATTGTGTGGTCTCGCCCGTAGCATTCCGATACCCCGCGGATTCGGAGTGTTACAAAAACTGCAATAAAACTATGGCTCAAATATGTAATAACTTCATGCAAGGGTACAAAAATTCATTTCCAAAAGTCTAGGTTCACAACTACAATTATCCAGAAAAACAGGGCACAAGGTGTGATTACAATAAATAGGGGGGTCAAAATTAGAATAATTCCAAAGCTGTTTCTTCAACCTAATTCACGCGATAGGGAAGAAGGGGAAATCGATCCAGCTGCTGCGCAGGTCCGGCAAGGACGAGGCGGTACCGGCGCTACTTCGGCGAGGCGTTCTGTCTTCCGGCGGCTGTCATAACCGGCCACCATTGTTACGCAGAAGGAAGAAAAGAGAAAGGAGAGTGAGAGAGGCAGCGCTCACCAGCGGGGAGAGGGCGTAGCGGCTCCGGTGGGCTGAGGCGGAGTAGAAAGGCGGAGAGGGTTGCGGCGTTCCGGTGGGCTGAGGTGGCAACGGGGAGGGGTACTTCAACCCGGCGGCTCTCCTTTGATGGCTGATGAATCTCCCAGGTGAGGGAGTAGGGCACAAGAGAGGGAGGCCAAAGGTCGAAGGCTGCGCTGCTCTGCTCTGTCAACGAGGCGGCGGGGGAGGCCAAAGGTCGCAGCAGCTTTCATCTGCAAAAGCAAAGGGAAGAAAGAAAAAAAAGGAAAAGGGAAAAAAAAAAAGAAAGGAGGGAAGTAAAAATAAAAATAATAAAAGAAATAAGGGATAAACTCGAAATCAAAATCTTGAACGGAATTTTCAAGTCGGGAAAAATTTTTGAACTTCTCGAAAACAAACCCAAAATATAATCATATTCGGGAATTTATTTTTTTACATCTTAAACAACTTTTAAAAAATATAAAAAGGAATTTATATAAAAAGAATATCGATAGGAATACACAAGGGAGACAACATATACGCAAGGGAGACAACATCGAAACCGGGCGTTACACAAACTACACTTATACCCATCTTCGGAACATCACAAATCCGGATTAACTCATTGGATCGCTCTCAAACTTTACCGCATGCTACTATGCATATCCATAAACAACATATCCAAAATTGAAGTCCAACAAAGATCAAAAACCCATCCAAATCTATCTCAAAACTGCATCACAAGCAGTTTTTTCCCAACACTTGGAATATTTCAGCATATCCTAACAACTGTATGAGGGACCAACTTTGGAGAATCATATCTCCTAAACTATAACTCGGAATACTAACTGTAACATATCCGAAATTCAGCAACAAAGGAGGAGTCTAACGTACCCAAATCTGGACTCGAAGTTGACTGCTTGTCACTTCTTAAAACTCGGAAAAACGTAATGCTCTTCATTGTTGTTCCTTGTCGGCTCCAAGTGAGTCTAGTGGCACTACAACATCAATTAGCACAAGAATGAAAGGGGAAATCTAGGGAAGACAAGATGTGAGGTATACCCATCCATGAGGCTCGACAAGGAAGAACGACGACGTCACACTGGAGGACTGCCGCACTTGCAGGTCAAGGTTGCCGCACCTGCAAACATGGGTCTGCCACACCTGCGGCCCATGGCTCACCCGCCCCCGCAGCTCAGACACAACGCCCCCGCGGTAGAAGATGCAAAAGGAGTTCAAGGCTCCCCTTGTTGTGTGGCTATCTGGGAGGTTGTGGATCTGGGAACGTCTATAACATTTGTCTGCTAGAGTCGAAAGTAGAGGAAAGCAAGCCACCCTGGGTGTCGGTTATGGAGTTGACAGAAGATGGAACCATGGTTGTAGAAGGAAGCCACTAGGCCTTGGTTATGAAACTGCATATCCGAATTGAAGAATGGGGCAAGGGAGGAGACGATACCTTCAGTCTTGGCTTCTGCTCGAAATAACAAAGGGGAGGGATGGAGGCTTGCCTCAGACTCGTTGTTGGTATCGACGGAGAGGAGCAGCAGCCCGGCGTGGATCGAGGTTGGCATGAAGGAGCAGCAGGCCGGTGTTAATCCAACATGCACAGGATATCAAAGACGCAGACCTTTGGAGTTCAGAGTTGGAGCTCAGGTTTGGTTGAGAGTATCTCCGACACGAGGTGTCAGACGTTTTGGTGTCAAGGGGAAGTTGAGTCCCAGATATGTCGGACCATTCGAGATCCTTGAGCGAGTTGGAGAGGCAGCATACAGACTTGCTTTGCCACCGAGACTCGAGGATGTTCACCCCGTTTTCCATGTGTCTCAATTACGAGAGTACATACCAGACCCGAAACACATCGTCAATCACGAGGACCTAGTGATCAAGCCAGACCACACGTTTGTTGAGCACCCAGTGGCTATCTTAGAGTGTAGTACGAGACGCTTGCATTCGAAGGACATACAGATGATGAAGATTCAGTGATTGTTGCGAGGAGCGGATGAGGCGACTTAAGAGACAGATAATAGTATCAAGAGGATATATCCGGAGTTTTACGTAGAGCTGGAGGCACCTATAGGTTTCAGTTTTTCCTTTGTTGCGTTGTCTACGCTTTTGTGACGTTTTGAGTTACGTGCCCCAAGTGGAAATATATGAGTTATGTTCAGTTTTGTGTTGTTACGTGTTTGTTCGGGTTGTTGCAAGTTTTGGGACGAAACTTCTTTTTAGGGGGATTTGATGTAAGATCCCAATTTTTTACCTTCACCGCCCCACGGTAAAGAAGGCCGCCCCAACGGCCTTGATGTCTGTCACCGCCCCCGTAGTGACAAGGTGTCGCCCCTGCGGCTGAGGCAATCCGCCCCTGCGGATTTGCTGTAGATTGCATCCGATCTGTTTTCATTTGTTTTATCTTCCTTCCATAGATAGAATATCCAATCTTCTATCTGTGGCCGGCTTCCTTATCTTTTTCCTAACCCTAGACCTCCTTGCTTTTATTTGTTCTTCCTCTTCTATATAATCTCATCTTTTCTTCTTTTTCCCGTTTCTTGCTTACGCCTTCTTCAACCCTAGAGCGATGAAGCCTTGCTTCCTGAGATCTTGTTGAGCGTGTAACTTCTCCCTCCCTTGTTATTTATCACGTTCATGTGTTGTTGCACCTTGTTTCGCTTCTGCTTCGTTTCTTTCTACGTTTCATGTTTTCTTCTTCTCCAAGAATCAAGTTTGATCCTTGATTCTTGTGGAGCGTTCCTTTGATGATCCTTTTATGTTCACAGGCTTCCTTGGTTGAGTTGTGACGTGGTTGTGTGTTGAAAGAGCAAGCTTTGGCCTTGTCGTGGTTCTGTTGTCATCAAGAAGCCGACAACAGCTTCTATCCAAGATGCGTCCCATGCCTGCAAAGAGCCGCCCCTGCGCCTCTGTCACGTGCCGCCCATGGGCCTCTGTCCAGCCGCCCCCGCGGTTTTTTTCTACAGTAACTCCCGTTCTTGTGAGTTGTTGCCTTCCTTGATTTCCTCGTTCATTTCCTTGTTCCTTCTGGATGTTTCTTGACTCCTGAGTGTTTTGTAAGACTAAGGTTGAGACCTTAGCTTGTATAGATCTCTTAAAGATCATGGAGACTAGAAGTTATAGACTTCTAGCTTTCGTTTCGGTTCTCGATTCTTGATGCTTGTGTGAACAGGCTTTCCTTGCTTCTTTCCTGAGGGAAACTGTGCCGTTCTTTGAGTGTTTGTTGAGTGTTGAGTTTACCTTCGAGTGAGGTAAGTCCCTTGGACTTACTTAGCTTCATTCCGTATATCTGTTTGATTGTTTTGGCTTGTTCGTGTTGCTTATCATGTTATAACTGATAACCGGAATAGGATTCACCTTTGTTATACCTTAATTGGCTCAAGTGTATTATAACCGGGCGGTTACTGCTTGTCCAGTTCAGAATGGGGAAACTGAGAGGTGCTGTCACGACCAATCCAGCATGTGACAAAAATATGCATACGTTCTATTCCTATTGGTGAAAGGGGATGGAGGTGAGATCGCAGTGATACTCGTGTAACAACCATAAGTTGAATTAGTAATCGGATAACCTAATGAAAGATAATAACCGGCTGTTGTGTGAGCATGCTATGTGCTTTATTTACCTTATGTGTGTTTGTGCCTTTGTTGTCTTTCTGATATGTAGAATGTTAGCTAACGGTTTATACCGATGTTGTAGATGTTCCACAGGTTCAGGATGTTGTTGAGTGATCCGGATGGGAGTGGTCAACCGGGGTTCCCGTATATTATAGGACGGGATCGGGTTTATGTTTATGTTGTTGTTTTCTTTTTGTTTTGAACTCGGGTGCGAGTCTTTTATGCTTCCTTTTGTTTAAACCATTGGTTTTATATCGAGTTTTGGTTTTCATTCGTCTGTGTCTTGTTGTAAGATCCGTTGTGTCGTTGCTACTGTGAGGGTCGGGACCCATTTTGAGATCCTAGCCCGTAACACTTCGAGTTCCCAAAACTTGGGGTGTTACATTACTAACTCTCAGGAAGCCTTTAGTGACATTACTGATTATAATAGAAGAGTCAAGCCACGACCAAGAAGATCCATCAAGCAACAAAGGAGGATAGGACAAAGAAAGAGTCTCAGATCTTGGTCCACTGCCAAGAATCTCGGCCGAGATTACCACCAGAGATTTGGCCTCTGACACATGCTCGAAGATCAGGCCAATGATCTTATTTTTGGCAACTATATTTTATTTTTTTTGCTGATAACCTTAAAGGCTCTTAAACATAATGTAAGGTAATTGTTTATCTTTGGTTTAGTTTATTTTTGGGATTATCTTAAAGGATATATTTCCTAGATTATCTTTTAAAGATATCCTTCCTAGTTTATATAGAAAATCTCCCTTATAAATAGTCTTAGAGGGGGAGATTGTTAGATAGATTAGAATTGATATATTTTCCACGTATTGTGTGAACTTGCAACATCGCTTATGAAGTTTGTATTTTATTCATTCCTATTCATGAATGCATTCTACAAGATTACATTTTTTTACCTACTCCTTTGAACAGGTTTTCTTCTTTCAAGGGGATACACCATGACGCTAAAATGGATGCTTCTACAAAGAGTAACAAAAAAGGGCAGAACTTCGAAAATTAAAGATAATGTCAAGGTTGAGAGGAAGATAAAAGTATCAAGGACCTTGGACAACAGGGTTGCTGTTAAAAGAGCAAGGATTAGAAAAAATGCGGTTGGGGATGGTGATAGTGCAGTGGACTATATCTCAGAGCTTCCTGATTCAATCATTCATGATATTCTATCCTTTCTCCATGCAAGAAAGGCAGCTCAAATGAGCATTTTGTCTAAAAAATGGAGACAGGTATGGTGCTCATTCCCATAGTTGGATATCGACCATAGGTATTTCAGGCAGTATGGAGATGACTGGATAGATAAATTGGAAAACCATTGTAATAGTGTCCTGCAAAATTGTGCATTGCAAAGGATTAAAATTGATAGATTCAGGCTTTGTGTAACCTGCAACCCACTCGTAAAAAAATTGACCGGGACTTTGACTGAAGGTGCTATGGAAAGGAATGTTAAGGAGCTTCAACTACAAGTTAGGTGAGAGCTCTTTTTCGATGAACCTTATACTTTGCCAATATTTGTCCTTTCTGCAACCACGCTAACTGTGTTGATCTTATCTGGTTGTAACTTGGAAACTACTGATAACATAAAGCTTCCCTTGCTGCAAACGATGTCACTGAATAAGTTCCATTTGATCGATCGGATGCTACAAAATTTGATATGCAGCTGCCCATTGATTGAAGAATTGAGATTGGTTAAATGCATAGAACTGCAAAATGTGAATATTTCTGCTCCTACCAAGCTCGAGAGATTTCACTTATGCCAGTGCGAGGACCTTGTAAGTGTTAAAATTTCAGCACCAACGCTTCGGTCTATCTGGATACGGCATATGAGTTATTGGCAATGGTTGCCTTGGTTGAACCGTTATATAAACCTAAAAGGATGCACAAGTCTGAGAGAGTTAGTCAAAGAAAGCCCGAAATTGGTTATTGGAGATTTTCTAAAGCTTCCGGTGGTAGTTCCTGAAATGACAGGAAGGAAGTTATTCAATTATAAAGTTCACTCCCTTAAGAAGTATGTCCTGAGAAAGGGTGCTTTTGGGTCTTTCATGCAAATATCAGCATGAAAGACCCAAACGCACCCTTTCTCAGGACATACTTCTTAAGGGAGTGAACTTTATAATTGAATAACTTCCTTCCTGTCATTTCAGGAACTACCACCGGAAGCTTTAGAAAATCTCCAATAACCAATTTCGGGCTTTCTTTGACTAACTCTCTCAGACTTGTGCATCCTTTTAGGTTTATATAACGGTTCAACCAAGGCAACCATTGCCAATAACTCATATGCCGTATCCAGATAGACCGAAGCGTTGGTGCTGAAATTTTAACACTTACAAGGTCCTCGCACTGGCATAAGTGAAATCTCTCGAGCTTGGTAGGAGCAGAAATATTCACATTTTGCAGTTCTGTGCATTTAACCAATCTCAATTCTTCAATCAATGGGCAGCTGCATATCAAGTTTTGTAGCATCCGATCGCTCAAATGGAACTTATTTAGTGACAACGTTTGCAGCAAGGGAAGCTTTATGCTATCAGTAGTTTCCAAGTTACAACCAGATAAGATCAACACAGTTAGCGTGGTTGCAGAAAGGACAAATATTGGCAAAGTATAAGGTTCATCGAAAAAGAGCTCTCGCCTAACTTGTAGTTGAAGCTCCTTAACATTCCTTTCCATAGCACCTTCAGTCAAAGTCCCGATCAATTTTTTTACGAGTGGGTTGCAGGTTACACAAAGCCTGAATCTATCTATGTTAATCCTTTGCAATGCACAATTTTGCAGGACACTATTACCATGGTTTTCCAATTTATCTATCCAGTCATCTCCATACTGCCTGAAATACCTATGGTCGATATCCGACTATGGGAATGAGCACCATACTTGTCTCCATTTTTTAGACAAAATGCTCATTCGAGCTGCCTTTCTTGCATGGAGAAAGGATAGAATATCATGAATGAGTGAATCAGGAAGCTCTGAGATATAGTCCACTGCACTATCACCATCCCCAACCGCATTTTTTCTAATCCTTGCTCTTTTAACAGCAGCCCTGTTGTCCAAGGTCCTTGATACTTTTATCTTACTCTCAACCTTGACATTATCTTTAATTTTCGAAGTTCTGCCCATTTTTGTTACTCTTTGTAGAAGCATCCATTTTAGCGTCATGGTGTATCCCCTTGAAAGAAGAAACATGTTCAAAGGAGTAGGTAAAAAATGTAATCTTGTAGAATGCGGCCATGAAAATCTTCTAACAAGATGAAGTTAAATACACTAAGGGCCCGTTTGGTTTTAACTCCGGAATCGGAAACGGAATGGAAACGAATCTAGTCCATACATATGCCCTTGTACATGAAAGTTTTTGGAATCATTCTATTGGTTTGAAGTAATTGGAGTATAGTTTGATTACTTTTGATACCCTATAGGGTAACAAGATGTGGGAAAACAAGTGTACTTTGCACTAAACCACAAGGAATGATTCCATAAAATTTCATGAATAAGGATATGCATATGGACTAAATTCGTTTCCATTCCGTTTCTGTTACCGGAGTTGGAACCAAACGGGCCCTAAATAGGTGCAATTCAAATAGGTGCAATTCAAATATGAGAATGATCATTACCTTGCAATATGTGCATTTCCTCAGTCAAACTTAAATTCAACTTCAAGAAAACGTAGTGAACCTTAAATGTTTACTAGAAACAATTATTGTATTACCTGCCGAATAATATTGGATTAGATATAATAATATGCTATTGTTTTTATATTTAAATTCATGTATAAATGTATCGATGAAAGTTATAATTATCTTTCATTCTTCTTTCATGAAACAATTTGGTTTATTAGGCTTTTTCTAATTTTGTGTTTAGTAAATGTACCCCTTGAGAGAAGAGTGTGTAGAGTTTGAGAATAAATACAAAAGGTTGGGGTATATTTACTTAATTGAAACATTAAAAAGCCTAATTACTACTCTAGTTTCTCAAAAAGTCTAGTTACCAAAATTGTCCATTATTCATTAATTTTGATGTAAAATATGACAAACAATTAGATAATATTTATATGTCGGAGAAGTAGAGATATAACATTCTACAAATAAATCTTATTATAGAGTCAAATTATTTGTGTTATATTAAGAGAATTTAATTTGCAGAAGTAGAAAATTGCCCATTATTATAGAGTCAAATTTTTTTCAATATAAATTTGGATAATAAATAACTTAATTAAGATTTAAGGGGTTATAAGAATTTCGAAAATCAAAATTAATGATTCTAAGTTGTAAATGGGGCTTACATTATTTTGGGTAAACGAAAATATGGTTTGTTAGCTATGGATAATAATAATTGAAAATTTTTAAGAATTTCGAAAATCAAAATATGGTTTGTTAGCTATGGATAATAATAATTGCTCCATCTCTCACCTTTCTCCTTCTTTTAGCAACTGTTATCTTCTTCTCAATGCAACGAAGCAAGTGTTGCGCCAAGAAACAAACTCAGGTTAGAACTTTTACACATTAACTACGAACACCATGGGAGTCTAGCCAGCCATCGTCTCTACCCATTTTCGGTGTAGTCGAGGGAGAACCAGGAGTATCAATATTGATCATCTAAACTTGTGTGAGGAATAGAGATCAGAAATTTACAAGTATTTACCCACACCAAAACACACATTTTATTATACGAAAAAATACAAGTAAAAGAAACAAAGAAGAATAGAGATTAAGGGCCCGTTTGGTTCCAACTCCGGAAACGAAATCGGAATGGAACGAATTTAGTCCATATGTATATCCATATTCATGAAAATTTATGGAATCATTCCCCATGGTTTAATGAAAAATGCACTTGCTTCCTCACATTTTGTTACCCTATAGGGTATCAAAAGTAATCAAACTCTCATCCAATTAATACAACCCACAAGGAATGATTCCAAAAATTTTAATGAACAAGGGTATACGTATTGACTAGATTCGTTTCCATTCCGTTTTCGATTCCGGAGTAAAAATCAAACGGGCCCTAAAAAGTATTTTACCCGTACCAGCCATACAAACTATAACATACCTGTGTGAGGAATAATAGCAGAAACCGAGAGGGAGGAATATCAATATTGATCATTTGAACCTGACAAACAATTCATTTTCACCATTACTTTTCATATTCAAATCAAAGAAACAATATAAATGGACTATCAGATTAGAAAATAAAACTGCATTTGAAAGAGAAACAAAGAGATTTTGATGTGATTGTGAATCTCTTATGAACAAAGGGTGATATGTATGAAACTCACCAAAGATTATTTATATAGAACTAAAGAATCACTTACTATACTCGAATTTTGTAGATTTAGTGTGAGGTATTTGTAAGATGAGAAAAATATTGAGAAGGAATTCTATTTTAAATTGACCATAAAAAAAGATTGTGTACATTATAAGAAACTACACAGGCTTTGAAAATATCTTCTAGAATCATTTCTAAATCAAATAAAATATTTAGTTACCATATACAGATTTTGTAGATTTAGCGAGATATTTAAGCTGATCAAAATTTTTGAAAGTGTAGATACATAGCACATTCCGTAATCTTTGAAAATATTTTCTAAAATTATTTTTTATTTAAAAATTTAAGAAAATCACGATAAAACTAATTGCAAATTAGTTTTTGGCCAAATCTTTACCTTTTAGATTTCTACCGTAGGTAATTGTTGATTTTTTGAATTACTAGTTCATATCCCGCACCTTGTGCGGGTATATTTAAATATTGATGTTTTTAGAATAAAATATCATCAACTTGTGTATGTGGGAACTATTTATGGAAAAAAAATGAAATATTTCTTTTAATTTACTATTGCCAAAAATTTTGTAAAGACAAAAAAAAAGAGTATAATTTTTAACTTACAAAATCTTACCTTTAGATCTTTCGGCATTGTGAAAAAATATTTGTAGAAAAAAACCAGAAACAAAATATAGATATTTAAAAAATGGATTTGATCAAAAATTTTTACAATTGTTGCTTATGAGATGGTGTTTAGTCCGATCAAAAAGAATCCAAACAGATTAGTTAGTCGGAATTCAAATGTATTTTAATTAAAAAAACAAACAGTAAAACCGATTTGTTTATAAAAAACAAGAAAAAAGAATTTGTAATACAATTTTGTAAAAAAAATAATCCAACAGATTAGTTAGTCGGAATCCAAAGGTATTTTTATAAAAAAAAATAGTAACACAAATTTGTTTATAAAAAAAACAGTAAACAGAACTTCTAACACAGTTTTGTATAAAAAGAATCAAAACAAATTTTGCAAAAAAGAGTAAAACAAACCAAACATATTTTTATATAAAAAAAAAGTAGAATATCTTTGAAAACAAAAAAAATCATTTTTTTTAAATAAAGAGAAACAATGCCCGAAAAATATTTTTTTAAAAAATAAACAAATCTTTTAAATATTAAAACAAAATCTTAAAAGAAATATTGAAAAACAAAGTAATTAAATCTTTTAAGAGAAATATTAAAAAAAAAAAGAAATCTTTTAAAGATACAAGTTGTGGCACGTTAAAGTTTTTAAAGATACACAAGTTGTAGTTCAATATTTTTAAAATTAAAAATTAACGGAAGTTATTGAAAAAAAAATAAAATTAATAATAATGAAATTTTACACGCATTCTCTCGAAAAACCGAAATTGAATAAAATATTCTTGTAATCTGTATCTTTAAAAATTTTAAAGATACACATATTCTTGGAATATGATTAAGAAAACAAAATAAAATTACAAAAATCTGAATGAGAATAAAAAAAATTGTGAAAAATCAAAACTAAATAAAAAAAGTAACGAAAGATTACACATATTCTCTCGAAAACAAATCGTGAAACAGAATTACGGAAGATATTGAAAACAAATCACGGCGGTACCAAAAATTCAAGTTGGGTTATTTGGTACAAATTATTCTCTCGAACTATAGATTACACACAACACATAAATCATGCAATTAAAAAGATAGAGAGAAGATAAGGAGGTATGCTATTGTTTTCAAATAAACAAACGATAGCAAAAAGTATGCGATGATTGAAAATCGGTATGAAAAAAAGGAATGATAGTACGGGGATATCAACGTAGAGATTAACCTAAAATCAATATGACGAAGCAACATAAAAATTTCTTCAAATTACGAGAACCCTGAAAAAAGATGAAAGAAATTTGAGCAATATTGGGAAAAAAAAGCTGAATGGAAGAAGATGGGATATTATTTGTATATATAGTGTGAGAAATAAAACTTACAAGAGAAGTTTAGCTTTTATCCCATCGTAAATCAATGTTAGGGGATAAAAACGTAGAGATTTTGTACATTTTGATATTATTAAATTTAATTATAAATATATATGACTTATTTTTGTTTTGTTCACTAATGATTTGTTTTTTAATGTGCATGAGAAGTTTAGGGTTTATCCTAACGGAAATTATGCTACGGGATAACAACGCAGAGATTTTGATATTATTAGAATAAGTTAAAAATATATTTTTTTAAAATTTTGTTTTGTTTGGATTTGTTTTTTAACGTGGAGGCGGGAGAAGTTTACGGTTTATCCCAATGTAAATAGAGATTAAAAAGTATTTTACCCGTACCAACCATACAAACTATAACATAACTGTGTGAGGAATAATAGCAGAAACCGAGAGGGAGGAATATCAATATTGATCATCTGAACCTGACAAACAATTCATTCTCACCGTTACTTTTCATATTCAAATCAAAGAAACAGTATAAATGGACTATCAGATCAGAAAATGAAACAGCATTTGAAAGAGAAACAAAGAGATTTTGATGTGATTGTGAATCTCTTATGAACAAAGGGTGATATGAATGAAACTCACCAAAGATTATTTATATAGAACTAAAGAATCACTTACTATACTCAAATTTTGTAGATTTAAATTTTGTAGATTTAGTGTGAGGTATTTGTAAGATGAGAAAAATATTGAGAAGGATATCTATTTTAAATTGACCATAAAAAAAGATTGTGTAGATTATAGGAAAATACACAAGGTTTGAAAATATCTTCTAGAATCATTCCTAAATCAAATAAAATATTTAGTTACCATATACAAATTTTGTAGATTTAGCGAGATATTTAAGCCGAACAAAATTTTTAAAGTTTGACCATATAAAACTTTTATAGATACACAGCACATTCCGTAATCTTTGAAAATATTTTCTAAAATAATTTTTTTTATTTAAAAATTTAAAGAAAATTACGATAAAACTAATTGCAAATTAGTTTTTGGCCAAATCTTTACCTTTTAGATTTCTACCGTAGTTAATTGTTGACTTTTTGAATTATTAGTTCATATCATACACCTTGTGCGGGTATATTTAAATATTGATGTTTTTAGAATAAAATATCATCAACTTGTGTATGTGGGAACCAATGACATATTTATGATAAAAATGAAATATTTCTTTTAATTTACTATTGACAAAAATTTTGTTAAGAAAAAAAAGAGAATATAATTTTTAACTTACAAAATCTTACCTTTAGATCTTTCGGCATTGTGAAAAAATATTTGTAGAAAAAAGACCAGAAACAAAATATAGATATTTTAAAAAATGGATTTGATCAAAATTTTTAAAAATTGTTGCTTATGAGATGGTGCTTAGTCCGATCAAAAAGAATCCAAACATATTAGTTAGTCGGAATTCAAATGTATTTTAATTAAAAAAACAAACAATAAAACCAATTTGTTTATAAAAAACAAGAGAAAAGAATTTGTAAAACAGTTTTGTAAAAAAATAATCCAACAGATTAGTTAGTCGGAATCCAAAGGTAATTTTATAAAAAAATAGTAACACAAATTTATTTATAAAAAAACAGTAAACAGAACTTGTAAAACTGTTTTGTATAAAAAGAATCAAAATAAATTTTGCAAAAAAGAGTAAAACAAACCAAACATATTTTTTATAAAAAAACAGTAGAATATATTTGAACACAAAAAAATCATTTTTTTAAAATAAAGAGAAAAAATGCCTGAAAAATATATTTAATAAAAGTAAACAAATCTTTTAAATATTAAAACAAAATCTTAAAAGAAATATTGAAAAACAAAGTAATGAAATCTTTTAAGAGAAATATTAAAAAAAAAATAAAGAAATATTTTAAAGATACAAGTTGTGGCACGTTAAAGTTTTTAAAGATACAAAAGTTGTAGTTCAACATTTTTAAAATTAAAAATTAACGGAAGTTATTGAAAACAAAATAAAATTAAAAATAACAAAAATTTACACACATTCTCTCGAAAAACCGAAATTGAATAAAATATTCTTGTAATCTGTATCTTTAAAAATTTTAAAGATACACGTATTCTTGGAATCTGATTAAGAAAACAAAATAAAATTACAAAAATCTGAATGAGAATAAAAAAAATTGTAAAAAACCGAAACTAAATAAAAAATTAACGAAAGATTACACATATTCTCTCGAAAACAAATAGTGAAACAGAATCATGGAAGATATTGAAAACAAATCACGGCGGTACCAAAAATTCAAGTAGATGGAGTAAATAATTGGGTTATTCGGTACAAATTACACATATTCTCTCGAACTATAGATTACACACAACACATAAATCATGAAATTGAAAAGATAGAGAGAAGAAAAGGAGGTATGCTATTGTTTTTACATAAATAAACGATAGCAAAAAGAATGTGAAGATTGAAAATCGGTATGAAAAAAAGAATGATAGTACGGGGATATCAACGTAGAGAATAACCTGAAAACAATATGACGAAACAACATAAAAATTTCTTCAAATTACCAGAACCCCGAAAAAAGATGAAAGAATTTGATCAATATTGGAAAACAAAAGCTGAATGGAAGAAGATGGGATATTATTTGTATATATAGTGTGAGAAATAAAACGTACAAGAGAAGTTTAGGTTTTGTCCCAACGTAAATCAATGTTAGGGGATAAAAACGCAGAGATTTTGTACATTTTGATATTATTAAATTTAATTATAAAAATATTTGACTTAATTTTGTTTTGTTCACTAATGATTTGTTTTTTAACGTGCATGAGAAGTTTAGGGTTTATCCCAACGGAAATTGTGGTAGGGGATAACAACGCAGAGATTTTGTAAATTTTGATATTATTAGATATATTTTTTTTAAAATTTTGTTTTGTTTGGATTTGTTTTTTAACGTGCAGGCGGGTGAGGTTTAGGGTTTATCCCAATGTAAATGTGTTAGGGGATAATAACGTAAAGATTTTGTAGATTTTGATTGTAATACCCGAAAATTTAAACTCCGTTTAATACTGAATTCAACCGAATTCCGATCCGCCAACTTTTATCCTTTTAATTAAAATAAAACGAGATTTAAATTCTTTATGTGACCTTGATTCACATAAAATGATAAATTGTGTAACCGGAAATAATTCCGTACCTTTAAAATAAAATGATAACTTATATAATACAGTGAATAATTCCGTAATTCATTCCCGTACGTTAACGTTTCCGGGCGAACAACGAGTATTCTTTCAACCCATTTGTTTCATTTGAAGAGCAGCCCAAACCTGGCCCAGTTGATACCGGCCCAATAATTCTACAGCGAGCCCATGTTTGTAAGCTGAAACCTAAATTAACCTAATCCTAATTGACTTCCTTAATTACGTTTAACCTAACCTAATTGCCGCTACCTCTTTCTGCCAACGGATGCAGCAGCAGCCTCGCAACAGCCGGTGAGATCTCTTCCCTTTCAGCAAACCACAACAGCAGTCCTTCTGCACGATTGGCGCTAACAACAACACCACCAAATTCCGAGCGGCTGCAACTGGAGGAAGGTCTTCCTCGGTACCGGACTCCGCTCCGTCTTCAACAGCCAGAGACGCCGACGCTCCTCCCCCTTGTATCGTGGTAAGACAGCAACCAGTCGACATTAAGAAGTCTTCAGCGCCGGAGCACATACCACACGAACCGGGCAGGTGACCTTCTGTTTCGACCGCTGGCACAACGCTCCTCCTCCGCCGCAGTAGGTAAGTGTTGCTTTCTCCTTCAGCTTTGGACCCAGAAGATGGGATACAGACTGATGACCCGATGGACTGTGCAGACAAAATTCGCACACCCAGGGACGTGATCCTGGACAATCTACTTGGACAGTGCAGCAGAGAGCCAAGCTGCCCTTCCATCAGCCTCGGCAGACGACAATAACGAACTCGAGTTTTGCTGATTCCGTTGTCTACAGTAGGGTAAGCGTGATCTCCTTGCTGTTATGTGAAATAGAAAAAACCGTAAGAGTGGATTAGAGTAGAGGTAAGTGGGATATTTTGCTGTTATTGGAGCCTTAAGTTCAGAATCTTGAATTAAGTTTTAATATTGGGAATGTTGACAATAGGAATCGAAGGGTGGACCTCTTGCACACTCTAAAATTTCAGCTTTGGTCTACTGACTTTAATATCTAGTTTCGTTACCTTAAATCGAGAATCCAGCGTTGAATTTTTGATATGTCATAGATGGATACATATAGTTTATTGTGTTAAAATTTGGGAGAAACTTAACGGTCGGATTAGGTTTTATAAGGTCCCAAAGTAGAGCACTTGAGCTGTTTTTGAAATAGGAAAATATTTGACTAAGTATACCATTTTGGCTTCTAGTTCAACCTTAAAAGTTATATGGAAATTATGGTTGTTTTCTTGAGAGACTCTTGCCCTATGATCGATAGGTATATTAGAGGAACTAGAGAGTGTTTCCGGAATCCTTAAACTCTTAATCGAAATCTTAGATCTTAACTCGAATCGAACTTAAAAATGATTGCTTTACGAAAATCTAGGATTTGTGTAACTCCTGTATTGTGGTACTAAATTCTTCCGTAGAACCGGAATATGAGTTTAAGCTCTAAAAGTAGAGTTGGAAATTAATTATGGAAAAATAAGTTCTAAAAGAAATTTGTAGATTTCAAGAATAAGCTTTGAGAATGTTGACACTAATGGCAAAATGGCCTTTTACCGTAAGAGAGATTTTTCCGTAATTCCATCGCATGAGATTGGACGTCGAGATGTGATTGTGATACACATGCCTTATTTGACAGGCGTTTGTGTAACGCCCCAAATTTTACAACTTAGGGAGTTACTGGTTAGGACCGCACAGTGGGTCCCGACCTTAGTTTGACAACAACTTAACAAGATCTTACAACAAGGCACAGATAAGGAAAAACCAGAAATCATAAAATAGTTCTTAATAATGCATGAATGTGACCAGATCAACTACAGCCGGAAACGTAATATAACAAAGTACGAAAGGAAACAAGGTTCAACTGTAAAACCCACAAATGCAGAAACTGTAAAACGTCCTAAAGTACGACACCCCGGCTGACCACTACCATCTGGATCACTCGGCATCTGCTCTAACCTGTGGCAAATCTAAACAACATATCAACAGTTAGCTAACTATCCAAATATAAGCAAAATGATAACAGCACAAGCACACGCAGAAACAAAAATAAACAAACATCATGCTGGCACTCAACCGTTTATTATCTATTATTTAAATGATTCACATTATTCAATTTAAGTTGTGGCACAAGAATTATTATTAGTTCTCGCCTTCGTTCCTTATCCAACTGGTGTAGGTCTAGCTGACTTCCACTGGTAGCATCACTACAAACCAAGTATGGACTAGTCCCGAAAGAAACCCCCAGCGCCCGCAAGCTACTGAGCAGAATGCCACCGCCCGTTACTCTTAGGCCAAAATATAGGTTGGTAATTATATATCACAACCTATCTCTCTAAAAATTTCAATCACACACCACCATCATCATTTATACTCATATTTAGAAGTCAGCTAAGTAAGCCCAAAGGACTTACCTGTTATAACGCTCGACTCTTTGTAAACCACTCGTTCTGTAAACTGTAGCAACTCAGTTGCCTGCCAAAGGCGATAAGTGTATTAGCACACTCTCACGTAGTTAGAAGTCTAAAACTTCTAAGATCGAATAAGGTATTAAGACATAACTAGTTACAGTGTTAATTTAGGGTAAAATGACCATTTTACCCTTGGTCCCGAAATTCCCGAAAAATCTAGAATTCATATCTAAACTCCTACTTGGGGTTCTAAAATCATATTCTAACTCCTAAAATTTTATTTGGTTCCAAACGGACATTTTTCCTATGTTTCTATTTTCCGGAAGGTCGTAAAGGTCTAACTTCGGTTCTAAATATAAAATTCTTAACAGCTTAATATAATTCCGAATTAAATCTCTAGATCATCTATGAGGTTCTATCTAACCTTAGGAGGAAAAATTCCTCTAAACTGTTCAGCCATTAATTTTATAATAATTCACCAAGTTGACTACTTCACTTACAAATCCTATACTTAGTCAAAAACTTAAGTTTACCAAAACTATTCAACTACCTAACTTCGGGAGCTCATAACTTCTGATCCGACCGTTCATTTCTTCCCAAATTTTAATATGCTAAACTACATATATCCGTCTACAACATATCCAAAATTCAACGGTGGATCTTTATCCAAACGCTCAAACATTAATCCTCAACATTGACCATTACTCATGTACTAAGCTGAGTTCAAAAATGAGTATTTCACTTCTATTTCTAGTGCAGTCTACTCTACTCTCATTATTATCCAGTTATCATCAAATGGGGCCACAGGAGACTTCAACAGAACTCGTGTACTGTCCCTCTTTTCCTTGGATTGATTTCTATTTATAACAAAACCGAAACATATATAATCTATACACTTATAATATCTAGAGGCTACGAATTGGACTGCAGAAAAAGGGATGGCTCACCTCTTCCACAGTTACTGGACTGAGATCCCTCGGCGTGACAGACCAGGAGGTGGGATTGGTGGTTCGGCTTGGCTTCCTGCAGTGAGCGGTCCGTGTCCTGCGGCTTCCAACGTCGGATACGAGTAGATTCAGTAAGGAGGACACACACACAGACATAATGTAAGAAGTGGTCCGGACTCACCTTGTTCTGTTGTAGAAGCAATGTCGCCGTCCCTGGATGCAGTCGAGGATGTCTTGGTTCAGTCACGTGCTGAGCGAGAGATGTGCGTTGGTTTGAAGAGGACGTCGGACGAGGGATCTGTACAGCCTGCAAGGTAAGTGTTCGAACGATTGCAGAAGAAAAGGAAACGCAGAAAAGGAAGGAAATACGCAGAAGAGGAGAGGCGATATTTGTGCAGATCCGCTGGAAGATAGGCGGTTACAAAGAAGGGAATTAATTCAGCAACAGCCGTTATGTCTCCTCATGTAACTGGGCTGGAGAAGCTGCGGGTTGCTGCTGCTTATTGGGCCAGAACGAGATTCAGCGAGCAGGCTGTTGGAAGCTACTGGGCTGAGCTGAAGACTGCAAGGCCGAACTGGGCTGAAGACTGGCCAGCTGGGCGCCTGGCTGGAAGAAACAGCAGGCGGCTGCTGGGCTGCAGAAGCGCTGGGCCGCAGAGGAGTAAGGCAGCAGTGGGCTGCTGGAGTTGGCTAGCAGGCTGGATCCGTTGAGGCAAAATATAGAGCAACAGATGGGCTGAAATTGGCTGCGGACGGCTCCTTAAATTAGCGAGTTTCTGGCCGGACAAGATCCCGACACATAAATATACGGACTAGGCGGATATGGAGTTTATTATGGATTAAGATCGGTTAAGGATTCTATCATTTTATGCGGAAGTAAGCTACATAAAATGATAGACTATTTAAAAGATTCTATCATTTTATGTGAATGAATCTACATAAAATGATAAATCCTATAATAATATGTCTAACTAAGTAGACGGATATGGGTCAACTGATCGAGATCTATTTTATAACGGAATTAGACGGAATAAAAATTCCTGATTTTACATCAGTACCCCCTTAAAATAAGTTTCGTCCCGAAACTTTAGAATAAGGTACCTACCCCATACATTCCCTTCGAGAAATATATTCTAGCAAGCAACTACTCACGTCATCAAGCACATAGACATAAACAATTATGTAAACATATAATCACAGAAGTCATATAAGGTCTCGTCTCGGTACTAACCCGTCGGTACTGAGGTAGCGGCTAACTCCGCAAAGAACTCAGGGTAATTACGTCTAATACTCTCCTCTGTCTCCCAGGTAGCCTCATCAACTCCTCGTCTGGACCACTGAATCCTCAGCATCGGTATCTCCTTAGAACGCAGGCGCCTAATGCTACGCTCTAGGACGGCTACTGGATACTCCACAAAAGTGTGGTCTGGCTCGACTATCAGATCCTCATGACTGATTGCGTGTCTAGGGTCCGGTATGTACTCTCGCAGCTGAGATACATGAAAAACTGGGTGTACTCCCTCCAATCTCGGCGGCAGTGCTAGTCGGTAGGCAACCTCTCCGACTCTCTCTACGATCTCAAATGGACCGACATACCGGGGACTCAGCTTCCCCTTAATGCCGAAACGTCTAACTCCTCTCGTAGGTGACACTCTCAACCACACCTGTGCACCTACTCTAAACTCCAAAGGTCGACGCCTTTTGTCGGCGTAGGACTTCTGACGACTCTGAGCTGCTAACATCCTCTCCCGGACTAAGGCAATCCGGGCGATGTCGTCCTGTATCTGATCTGGTACTACTCCATCAGCCTAGCTAGGCTCATCCCAACATAGCGGTGTACGACATCTCCGCCCGTACAAAGCCTCATAAGGTGCCATCCCAATAGACGCGTGCCAACTGTTATTATATGAAAATTCTACTAGTGGGAGGTGATCTGGCCATACCTGTCCCCAATCTAGCACACATGCCCGCAACATGTCCTCTAGGGTCTGGATGGTCCTCTCGGACTGACCGTCTGTCTGTGGGTGGTAGGCAGTGGTAAAGTGAAGACTCGTCCCCAGAGCAGTATGTACCTACTGCCAAAACCTCGAGGTAAAACGTCCATCCCTGTCGGAGACGATAGTCCTCGGTACTCCATGGAGTCTCACGATGTGTCTGGTGAACTCCTTGTTCGCTCCAAACGGTGTGTGCAAGCTTTAAATTTATAACCCTAGACTTAAGCTTAAAATAAGGATGCGAACCCGCAGTGTACGGGTCAATCGTAGTAAAAAGCAAGAAAATTCCAGGGGTCGATCACAGGGACTCGGTGAAACAAAGTCAATAACGGTAAGCTTTGTCAATACTAACCACAAAGAGCAATTTAACACAATCAAAGATGAATAAGAAGTCAATAAAGCAAACATGCAATTCTAGGGATTAAGGCATCTAGTTGTGGTTCCAACTCAAGATCTATAGATAAGCGGACAAAGCTGAGATTTTTGCGTGGGGAAGGTGTTACTAAGTGGAGTAGATCACCGGGTAAGTCTCACTACACACTAATCCTGAACCGTAACTCCTATTACCGGGTAAGTCTCAAGGAATCAAGATAAAGAACTATAACCTCAAACTAACACACCATCTAAGGGAATAGAATCAACCTTTACCGGGTAAGTCTCAGGCTAACTCACAAAGATGGGATGGAAGCACACTCAAACCCCAATAAAGGATAAACCTTTATTACCTACACTTATGATCGTTGGTATACAAACTAAGGAATTACCGGGTAAGTCTCATCCTAAGCTTGCATTGAACCAGGAAAGGTGAAATAAGAATAGGATTTGGCAAACTCTAACACTTAACTCTCAGTTTAGGATCATATAAGTCACCTCGGTCAGAAGAATTCCACCCCGGCCGAGATGTTCATCAACCGAACGAGATGCTTAGGGTTAAGGTTAAAGACTCGAACTTTCAGGATCCTACTGGAATCTAAGATTATTCTGTCATTGTTTTTCCCACAACCTTCAGCCAATCACCCTAGAATCACACAAGGAAATTAGCCACTCATCATCATAGTGAAAGTATTAATTATAAGGGAAGAAGGTGAATATTTGAACAAAGAAGAATTTAATGAAAAGACTTCAATAACTGAATCAAATATCACAACAAAGCGTTCTTTGGATAATAATCCAACAAGACAAGACAACAATTGAGGGAATTGAAGACAATCTTACAAAACCCTTCAATAAAGCTATAAAAGCTATGGACTTCAATCTTCCTTCAACCTTCAAAAAGGTTCTTCAAAACTCCCAACTTGGAGTATGGGTGCAGCGGTGGTGTAAGCTCGATCTCCGTCGTATGCGGGATGTGGTGATCCGAAGATGATTGAATTATGGAAAATCCAACCCTTTATATAGGAAAAATACCCTCCAAAGATAAAATATCTTAGAAAGATCTTTTCCCATAAATATAGGTAAAATATAAGATCTTCTTCCTTCCAGGAGCCAAGCCCAAAAATATAAGATCACCTTCCAAAGATAGAAGATCTCAGCCAAGAATAAAATATTCTCGCCGCGTCCCAGATGTTCGCCTCGGTCGAGTCGACTTCTCTGGATCACCTCGGTCGAGGTGAATCTGTAGTCAACCGAGGTGAATCACAACTGAATGTGAAATCTCTCCTCTGGATCACCTCGGTCTAGGTGTTCACCTCGGTCTAGGTGTTCACCTCGGTCTAGGTGTTCACCTCGGTCTAGGTGTTCACCTCGGTCTAGGTGACACTGTAGCTGACCTAGGTGAATTTCAGCTGCGTGTAAATCTCTTAAATCTGGTCCAAAGTGAATCTTTAATCCATGGTTATGCTTCCTGGATGGTTCCTTATGTTCCTGAATGTAGCTCCAATGACTCCATAGCTCCTTTTGCTCCTTTTTGATGCAAAACGTACCAAATTACCTGCAATTACAACGAAAATAGGTGTAGACCTCGATTCTCGCAAAGGTAGATGAAATGGTAGTGAAATCACATAATGCACATACAAACATGCAGATTATGAAAGATAAAACGTCAAAACAAACCCCAAAATATAGACTATAATTCATGCTATCACTCCTCTGCTAGACGACTTACCGGCCACGTTTCCTTAATCGGAATGAAACGTGCGGTCTTCGTCAGACGGTCTACCACTACCCAAATGGCATCAAAACCTCTGCTGAGCCTCAATCCGGTAACAAAATCCATAGAAATATCTTCCCACTTCCAATGTGGTACTGGAAGTGGGTGGAGTTCTCCTCCGGATCTACGATGCTCAATCTTGACCTGCTGACAGGTCGCACACTAGGCTACATAACGGGCCACATCGGGCTTCAAACCACCCCACCAGAAGGAACGTCTCACGTCCTTATACATCTTACTCGCTCCTGGATGTACGGAGTAAGGGGTAGCGTGAGCCTCACCTAGTATCCTCTGTCTCAACTCAATGTCTGATGGCACACATATACGATCCTGCCGTCTCATCACTCCATCGGCACCAATAGTGAACTGAGGTGCCTCATCTCGTGACATCCGGTCTCGGATCCGGGTCAACATCGGACAAGTCTCCTGCTTCTGTCGGATCTCACCCAACAGGTCAGGAAGTAACTCTAAGGTGGCTAACTGATGAGCTGTATCGGGGAACTGGATCTCTACCTCCAACCAAGCTAAGTCTCTCTGTAAATGTGGCTGTACTGTCAACGAGCTATCGCCTTCTCCCGAGGCGTCTTCCGACTCAAAGCGTCAGCAACTACATTCGCCTTTCCGGGGTGGTAGAGAATCTCAAGGTCAAAATCCTTGATCAACTCTAGCCACCGCCTCTGGCGGTTATTCAACTCCCGTTGAGTGAATATGTACTTCAGACTCTTATGGTCTGTGAAGATCTGACAGGTCGCTCCATAGAGATAATGACGCCAGATCTTAAGAGCGTGCACTACTGCTGCTAACTCCAGATCGTGAGTGGGGTAGTTCTCTTCATACGTCTTCAGCTGTCGAGACGCATATGCTATAACCTTACTCCTCTGCATCAAGACACACCCCAAGCCCAGCTTGGATGCGTCACTGTACACTACAAAGTCCTCTGTACCCTCAGGCTGTGCTAAGATCGGAGCAGACGTCAATCTCCTCTTCAGCTCCTCAAAACTCTGCTAACACGGCTCAGACCAGACGAAACGAGTAGTCTTCCTTAGGAGAGAAGTAAGTGGTCGGGCGATCAGGGAAAACCCTTCCACAAACCGACGGTAATACCCTGCCAATCCAAGGAAGCTGCGAACCTCCTTAACATTCTTCGGGGGTTGCCAAGAGGACACTGACTCAATCTTCGCCGGGTCGACCTTAATCCCCTCAGCAGTCACTACATGGCCGAGGAAAGCCACTTCTGACATCCAGAACTCACACTTGGATAGCTTAGCATATAGCTGACTATCCTGTAGAATCTGTAACAATGTCCTTAAGTGTCCGGCATGCTCCTCTCGACTTCTAGAGTAAACTAGAATGTCGTCAATGAAGACCACTACAAACTGGTCTAAGAAGTCGATGAAAATCCCATTCATCAACTCCATAAATACTGCTGGCGCATTAGTGAGCCCGAACGGCATCACTACAAACTCATAATGACCATACCTAGTCCGGAATGCCGTCTTAGGTATGTCCTGATCTCTCACCCTTAGCTGGTGATAACCCAATCTCAAATCTATCCTCGAGAACACTGACGCCCCATGTAGCTGGTCCAGCAGATCATCTATGCGAGGCAGTGGATACTTATTCTTGATGGTGACCTTGTTCAACTCCCTGTAGTCGATACACAGTCTCATCGATCCATCATTCTTCCTCACAAACAATACTGGTGCACCCCAGGGGGAAACACTAGGGCTTATGAAGCCCTTCTCTGCTAACTCCTCTAACTGCTTCTTCAGCTCAAGCAGCTCTATCGGGGCCATGCGGTGTAACGCCCCGTTTTTGGCGCGTTTTCGATATTTATTTTCCTACTTCTATCGGTATTTTATTAGATTAAATATTTTATTTAAAGTACTTTTACGACCAAAAAAAAAAAATATCTTTCCGAGTATATTCATATTTTAGGTTAACTTTTGGAAAGGTTCGGAAAATCTTCCCGATTCGGAAATCCCATTCCGATCGTTTAATCGAGTTAAATAACTATATTGCCTTTTTACCCCTATTCTTTTATTTCTTTCCCCTTTATTCAATTTCCTTTTTCTTTTTTTTTTGGCTTCCTTTTGTCTTTCCTCTATCGATGCTGATGATGAGCCCTACACTGCACTGCTACCCCTCCCGACCCCTTGACCTCCCGACCTCTCGATTTTGCAGCTCTTGGACAACCACTGCACAAGGACATCTTCCTTCTGTGTACCCTATCTCCCTCTTACTCACCCTTCACGCAGCCTTCTCCCATCTACCTTTTTTCCCCTCTCTGTTGCAGCCCTAGGAAGCGACTGAGAAGCCGCACCGCGCCGGAGGAGACACTGAGCCACCAGGACCGCCGGAACAAAGGGCAGACGCGTCCACACCGCCGTCTCGAGCCAATCGGAGCATCAGAAGGCCGGAAATGCCGCCACTGTGTGTTTTCCCTACTCACTGTTTTCTTCTGGTGCGAGGAGGGGAGCGCACTGCTGTCGAATTCCACCGGAGGACCGCCTGCGCCGCCGCCAGGAGAGAATCCCTCCCTCTTCCTCCGCATACTGAGCCGCCAGGGCCCTGCTCCCATCCTGCGCCGCCGGCGCTTCCTTCTTTCCCTCCTCTGCAAAGTGCAAACTGCAAAGACCTGCTGCGTGTTCAACAGGGGTGATGAAGCCTTTTTTTCTTAATTATAATTTTGGCCCCGAATTTCTGTATAATTGCAAACTGTACGCACATCTTTATAAATATTGCAGTTTTGAACCTACTCTTTTGGAATTTGCAACTTATGCCCCTGCTGATTTGTATAATCACGGTCTTGACCCATTATTCTTGAGATATGCAGTTTTTGCCCTTGTGAATAAACCATAGTTTTGACCCAAAGCTTTTCTTCGGAAATATGGCCCGAGTTTGGTGAGTTTCATAGTTGCTCGGAAAAGTTGATTTCGGATTTTGACCCATGTTTATTAAATGGTATAAATCACCCCGGAAAAATGTTTTGCGGGTTTTTAACCTTATTTTCAAAGCGGGATTTTTTCTTAGAATATTATACGTTGTTTTCCGTTCAAATTTAGCATACAAGCTAAATTTCCTTAACTTTGGTTTAGGTCCGGAAGCCGCCGTTATAGACCAACGAATCCAATCTCGAAGTCCGTAGATCATCTTCAACCTTGGATCGTGTGTGAGTAACTTCTTCCTCGATCTAGTTATGTTTAGTGGTAGAATCATGCTAGGTTGGATGTAGCATAACTTAGGGCAAATGTCAAGTAGTGGCTTGAAACCTTTAGGTGAGTGTTTGAGGCTATTGATGTTCTATGTCATGTGGTGTGTTGATCTTGAGTTGTTATACAGTTGTGAGCCTCGTGGTAGATTTTGTGAGACTTGAGGTGGTATTCATATGTTAGTTGAGATTGCAAAGTTTAGGATGAGAGTATCCTAACACTTGGGGATATAGTTGAGATCTCGCGAGTTTGTGAGGGCTAGGAGTGTATCCTAGATTATGAGAGTGTATGACCTAGTAAGATGATATAGGACTGGAAGTCTTAGGACTTCTAGATTGTGAGTAGTTGTTGATTATTGTGCCTTGTCTTGAACAGGCTTTGGTTATATTCCTTCGGAGAGTGTTATCGGTTTCGGGTAGCTTTGAGACGAGGTAAGTCCTCGGACTTACTTAGCCGCTTTTATGCCTTATTTGGATATTTATGGTGGTGTGTGTTTACCGCTTTTAAGCATGAAAATGGATTAGGATTTACTTGACCTTATTTATTGGCCCATCGTTACTACTATTATTATTATCGGGCGGTGACATCACCGCTCAGTTTCCCGAGGGAGACTGGGGGGATCTCTGCGACCAGGCCATACACGGTATATGGGCGGGCTTCTTCATCACTCCCTCAGGGTATACGGGTTGGGCGCCGCCACACTCCTGTTGGTTACACGGGGACAGAGGCGAGAGTTATAAGACTCTCGTGTCACACTTGAACGAATGAATTAGATATGGAATAACATAAAAAGATAATAAGTAACGGATGTGTATGTTTATAATCATGTTGTGTGTTTGTGTTCCTATGTGTGTTTGTGCCATATTATTCTTATAATGCCTAGAATGTGAGCTAATGGTTTTATACCGATTGTTGTAGTTGATGTGCAGGATAGGATGTGGCCGAGTGATCCGGAGGAGTGGGCAGCCGGGGTTCCGTACATCTTAGGTTGTTTTGGGTTTTGGAGTCTTTCTGTTGTTGTTATTGTATATTATGATGATGTTGTTGTAAGGACGGCTGAAGTCTTTTCTTTCTTTTATTTTCGGGTTTCATAACATTGCATAAAAATGTATTTCGGTTTTGGCCTTTATTTGTGCCTTGTTGCAAGATCTGGTGAAATTGTTGTCAGGCTAAGGGTCGGGACCCATTGTGTGGTCCAACCCGTATCATCCCGAGTCCCGCGGATTCGGGGTGTTACAAAGTGGTATCAGAGCCCTAGGTTGACAACAATGGCACTCACAATCTTCTAAAGGCCGAATAAAAATAAACAGAACCCTCAAGGGTTCTAAGTTTTAAAGAAATGAATTTCGTTTTCAAATCATGTGCATGAGTCAGTTGGGGTAGAATGTACGGGACCACCACTTCCTCCGCGGATCTCGGCGACGTAGTTATTGATTATTATATTATGTATATATATGTGTATATATGTAGTTATGTATATGTGGACTTAGGATGTTTTGGACTATACTTGTATGTTGAATTGTAAATTGTGTATGGACTAGTTATATTATAGCAGTAGCATGGCTTTTATATCGTATTATATATATATAAACATATGGTATGCTAATATCATATTAGTGATAGTGAACCTTATAGCTAAGATGATAGAAAGCTATCATCGTCCCCTTGGACAACGCCTTTTGGCTTAGGAAAGTATACATACGAAGATAAATATGCTCAAGTTATCAAGTTGAGCATCAAGTTTTCGCAAGCACCCTGGTGATTTCCCGGACTCCTTTAAGAGGACGTCGAAGAAGAAGATAAAGATGGCGAAACGAAGGACAAACAAGTGGAAGTGAACCTCGAGTCAACTTAAGCAAAACCAAGATGGAGACTATACCAAATAAAAGCGACATGAAGACATGAGAGTGGTACCAAGTTAAACAATGAAGGAGCATCAATGAGGCAACTAGAGACAACGAACTTAAAGTTTTCCAAGTACGGTGCCGATGAACTGAAGGTGCGAATCAAGTAGAGAGGACTGCATTCCCGCTCGAGGATAAATGTGGCGTTTTAAGTAAGACGAGTTTTCAATAGGCGCTCCTAAGTACGGGAGTCAAGATGAAAAGAGTGGTCCAAGAATTTAGAAAGATTGACAAGAACCGGAAGTTAAGCTTACGGAGGTACTAGAGGGTGCAGTGACGATCTTTGCAAGATTCTAAGCGAGTGACTTATTCAAAAGTTTGAGAGTTACGAGGAGGATCACATGGTATAACTTCACATATTAGAATCACCTTGTGGAGTCAACCGTTTCCCGTCACGGTGATGAGACTAAGCAACACTAAGAAGGAAGAAGTGTGTGAGGATGATGATCTTCAGAAGATGAAAGAGGAAACAACGAGTTGGATCGAAGAACTTAAGTTAACAACCAAGAAGGATGCGAGTGGAGGCTAATTAATGTCAGAATATTCGAGGAGTGCATTTGTAAAACATTATGAAGAGCGGTTAAGCCTATAAAGGTGGGACATATGAGACAAGAGAATTGGGTAGGTATGCTTATCTTACAGAAGCGGAAAAAAAAAAGGGGAACGTAAAAAGAGCTGGCGGAGTTGGAGCAGAGTAAATGAGCTAGTGAAGTTAAGACAAAGTACCCCGAGAGGGTATCCTTTCAGGAGTATGGTAGGAGGATAAGTCGTTAACTTCGGAGAAGGTCGGATACAAGTTAATAAGTGACAAATGAGAACGCACAAGTGCGGGTTGTCTATTGATGTGCGTAGATGGGGAGAGTAAACAAGACTATGGGAACGTATAGGATCAGGAACAAGAGCTTGGAGTATTCGTGGTGGATCAATTTCAATAGTAAGGAGGTACATCAATGGATGGGCGTTTGTCTGAAATCAAATAATGTTGAACGAGTTTAAGCAAGTAGTTATAACAAGATCTCCGAGGAGGAGATTTTAACGATCTTACGCGACCTTCTCAGGTCATGGAATTGACATATGGGGGAACTCCACGGGTTACAACTTTTAAGGCTTGATCATGGTAAGGAAAGCTAGTGGATCAACCGTAAGATGAGACTTCCATTGTAGTTGTACATAGAATACCGATAAATACATAAGGTGACCAACAATAGTAAGACAAGACTGAAGTTTCGAAGTTTGAAGTCGATGTGAGATGTACAAGAAGTACATGAAAGATTGAGGATGGAACCTCTACGGTTGATTGGACATTACATAAGGAAAGGGAGTAAGTTATACACCTACTCGAAGTAATGATGCAAGCTTTGGTAGGATCTGGAGAATTTAATACTAATACATTATAAGGCGAGATTAAGTCCCGCAGTTAGGACCTTCCTGACTTCACATAAGTGTGAAACCTTAAAAAGATTATTAGAACAAGTCTCCTGAGTTCTGGAGATGAAGGATCTTTGAAAGAGGACGGTGAACATTGCAGCTAAAGAAATATTAAACCATGTGTTTGATGGACGTCACCTCAACAGATCGGGGTGGACTACTTGACCAATTTTAAGACAAGATTGTGTCGATATCATACGATATGTGATGGGAGAAGAAAAAAAATTAGAACCCGAGATAGAACGGATTCCAATGCATTGGGAGGTGGATTTTCCATTAAGAAGATTTGAAGTTCATGATTGGAAGTGTATCTTACATTCTTGATTTGAAGTTATTATAGAGGACACCAGCCTACGAAGAGAAAGACGGCTATTGATAACAAGATTTATGACTTAGGATTAAGTAATCATTTAGATAGATTTCTCACTCATTCATGCACGTTTTGGCATTGGTTCATGACGTCTTCGCTCAATTCATGCACATTTCTAGAAAAGACGTCTACACTACCTTTTATCGGCTTTGTAGGTAATTCGGGGATCTATTGGACGTTAATCGATACATTTGAGGGCCAAGCCAGAGATGGTACACATCCAAAGCCTTGGAGGAGCATAATTGGAGCAACAAAGGACACAAAGACCACTATTGGTGCAAGCAATGAAGCAACTCATGGCTAGACGATCATAGCATGCTTCTGTTGAAGAAAATCGACCTACACCCAGGAAAATCGGCCGATTTTTTCCTCTGGGTCGATTTTTGGGCCTTTGACAGCTTAAGCCACGTGTCCCACGATCTCTTGTCCGGCCTTGCTCTTGGTGGAGAATATAAGTGGTCCTTCAAAGCTGTTGCTGGCTCATTCCCATTCATTCTCCTCCTCTCCCACATCCTCTAGCGTCTTCCCAAAAAGGCTCTTCCAATTGGGAGCTCTCTTCAAGACACCCTTGTGGGTGTTCTTGAGGGAGATTAGTGTAGATTTCAATTTCATAGTGAGATTTGAGTGATTTTTGTGAAGAAGCTTGTTGAAGGTTGTAACATCCGACTTGGAGCTACATTTGGTGTGTTGAAAGACTTGTTTTGAGCTCAAATCTAGCTAAGTTTCATTGCTTTCATTTCCTTACTTCATCTTCTTGCTATGGATTCCATGTTTGCTTGTATGATGATTCTAGATCTTGAAATGCATGTTATTGGCTAGTTTGTTGTGATTTTGGAGTGATGGATTGATGGTTATTGCTTGGATGATGATAGAATGGACTTATATGTTAGTTTAGGATGATTCGTATGCAAAAAACCTAACTCAGACATAAAAATCGACCTGTTCTTCATAGTAAATCGGCCGATTTTTACTATGATCCACCCGATTTTTCCTTCTGTTTCTCTTTAATTGATGAATCTGTATGTTAGGATGTTAGATTGTTGAAATCCTAGTGTTTGTTGAGCTTAATTTAGCTTAGGATCACCTAATGCTATCAACCTAAGTGAGGGAAGAGATCTACCCGATGATTTCCGATCTTAGATACCTAAGATGATGAATTCTAGGTAGTAGTGAGCCTCACAAGCCGCTATTGGATTGAGTGTGCTAGGATTATTGCTTGAGACTTACCTTTTCCGAGACTTACCCGGTAAGGAGAGGTTTGCCCCTTAAGTAGTGTCCGGTTTGTGTAGAATTCCCAACTTTACCTCCTTGAGACTTACCCGGTAATAGGAGTTTGGTGCGGGATTAGTGAAGTGAGAGACCTACCCGGTAATTGCTTCCATTAGTGAAACACCCTTTCCCAACACCGCATCTTTATCCTTAGAATCTTTAGAAGCTTGAGTCCAATGCCATAACCGGAAATCTTGACCTCTAGAATCCTCTTTTTCTATTTTTGATCTCCTATCTCGTGTTTGTGTCACTTGTTTGTTTTGCTAGCTTGAGTTGTTAGTTTGTTTTATTACCTTGCTTGATTTGTGATCCTTGCTTGATCACCACAAAAACTCAACCAAAAATATCATCATTTTCATTTCTTTACTTCTTTCTCTTTTCTTAGACTAGATTTGCACTATCTTCGATCATTGAATGACTTGATTTCGCCTAAGTCCTTGTGTTCGACCTCGAAATACTTTCCTTTCTACAAAACGACCCGTACACTGTGGGTTTCGCTAGGTAGTTTAGGATTTTAGTTCGAGTTTATAAATGTAAAGCTTTTTGTGCTATTTCCTAGCGTAACAAGTTTTTGGCGCCGTTGCCGGGGACTAGGTCTAGATTAAGTCATTTGATTTTGATTGCTTTTAGTGTTTATCTTTCTTGTTACTTTTGATCTTGTGTTGTTTTTGTCTTTGCCTTTCCATGTTTGCCATGGACGGATTGTACCTCCAAGACGACCTTGACAACATGGAGTATGAGGAGTGGATGGAAGGCCAAGATCTAGGACCTCTCCATGATGAGTTTGAGTATTGGGAGGAGTTCAATGCCTATCATGAGTCCCATGATCAAGCTCATATGATTACATTACCTCATGAGGAACCTCACCATCAACTTCATGAAGATCGATTGGAATCAATGCTAGAGGAAATGTTGAGGAAGATGGATGATCTAGAAAGCAACCTTGCTTCCATTTCTAGTTCCCACATGGAGCTTGAAGCGGAAGTATGTCATCAAGAGGAGGTTCACTATGAGGAGATCCAAGAATTGCCCGATTCAACCATAACCAATAGAAGCCTTGAGGAAGAGTTGAATGAAGCTCGAGAGCAATTGTGGCTAAGGGATTTGGCCCTGAAGGAAGAAAGGAGATTGAATACCGAGAGAGAAGAACAAATGAGGAGGGAGATTGAGGAGATTAGGAATGCTCTTATGCTAGGAGATCCTACCACTCTTCAAGGCTTACCTCCACCTCCTTCACCTTTGGAGGAGTGCAATGAAGTATTCTTACCCCCGGTCATCCTTGCCATCAACCCCGGAACCACACTTGAAGAGCTCACGAGGGAGAGCCCTAAGCTAACCTCAACTCCTTCCAATCCCTCCTTGCTTGCCCGGAGTACACACAAAGATTGGAGCCCCTTTCCTAAGGAGTTTCCCATGTTGAATGATGGAGGCAAGCATGATGGATCCATGATGGTTATGGAGCACCTTAATGAAGAATTCTTTCCAAAAACCGGCCTTCTTTGGATCATAGAGGATGAGGATGACAAGTATCTCACCGGTATGACCGCGGAGTACCAATTGTCTAAGTATGGGGTGGCACCTATGGTTGCAACTCCATACTATCATCAAAGGAGCGGTGATGAAGGAGTCTACTACTCACCGGTGAAGAGAGAACTTAAAGCTTATTTGGGCATCAAGTGGCCCTTGCTTGTCATCATGGATGCCGGAAAGCGATGGTTACTTGGACTCCTCAAGCAAACCATGGTATTTGAGGTGGATTGACACATCCTCGGAGTTTGGTCAAGCTAATGACCTTAAAGAAGCGCTTAATGGGAGGCAACCCATTGGTACATGTCTTTCCCTTTTATTTTTCTTGTTTTTGTTTGATTTTGCTCTTGGTGTGCTTTGTTTTTCTTTTGTGTTTTTGGGTGCTAGATCTTGTTGATTGTCATGAGTTACGAGATGTTGGAGGACATGTGAAAGCCTCATGGACCAGTTGAAAGTACAAGATCCAAGCACATGGACGAGGAGGAAATCGCCCAGAAAAATCGGCCTGTTCTTCATCTAGATCGGCCGATTTTCCTGGGCTATGGGGCGATTTTTCCTCTGTATAAAGGAAAGTGATGATCTCCAATCAAGCATGGGTGGAGCGGACGAGGAACTTGGACGGCTTGTGGTGCCAAGCGCGGGTTCCGACACCATAATGAACATCAAGAGCTCTCTACCATCCTTGATCGATCATCCACCATCATCATCCAATGAGAACCGAAATACCAAAGCATCACCAATTTTACATTGTGAGGACTTTCTTTCACTTCTTTATTTAGCTTCCACATTGGGGACAATGTGTTTCTAAGTATGGGGTGGGGTTTTCATGATCACTTGCATGATTAGCATCTAGGATAGTTTAATTTTGTCACATGTTTCATTATGTCTTGCATTGTACATACATATTTCGAAAAATCCAAAAATCAGAAAATTTAAAAATTTTTGTGCTTTCTAGGCTTGGATATGACCCTAATGATGAACCTTGTCTTGTGAATTGGCTATGGATAGCCTTATGTGTTGAATAGATGAATGCATGTGTGGACTTGAAGTACTTATCTTGAATCCCATGAATGATTTGTGATTATGATGCTTGTCTTGATTGGATTGAGGATTGAAAGTCGAAATTACATGCTAGTTCTTACACATCATTTAGGAGTGATTAAGGCAATTCATCTTTCTCTACTTCTCATCTTGATCATGTTGCTTGAGCACCTCAATTGAGATAAATTTGACCTCTTTTGACCCATCCGGGACTAGGAGCATGCTAGTGTGTTGAAGTGTGTGAAAAGCAAGTGTGGGGTGAAGTTGTTGATGAAAAGAATGTCATGAATGAAGTGCTGAAATTGTTGTGAAAGTGTAGCCAAAAATATAGGCTTGGGGACATTGGCTTAAATGACAAGTAACTCGGTACACTTCACATAATCGGGTGTTGGTGCCTTGCCAAAGTCAATTAAACCAATAGTCCTAACGAGTTTTGGTATGTGTGCCCGGTGTGGATGCATCTCGAAAAAAATATAAAAAGCCCGAGAATGGCTAATCACCAAGGTTTCGGCTTTTGCACACCAATGCCATTGTCTCAAAAATAAAAGAAAGAAAAGAAAATGAAGAAAAATATACACTTGAGGGAAGTTGATAAGAAAATTTGAAGTTGTGGTTGTTTAGTTCCTTTCCCGGATTAGCATCACATAGCCTAGAAAATTCCCACCTAATCACAACGTTTCTTGGCCTTCTATTTTACAAGTCCTTTTGACCTACTTGCATGTGTGTAAGACTAAGTGATTTAGATTGGATATACTCATGATCATCTTGACTTCTTCATCTTTACATTTCATTGCATGCTATCAAGTTAAGTGTAATTGTCTTTCCATGCTTTCATTTATTTGATGCATAATTGCTTGTCCATTGCCATGAAACATGACTATGAAGGTGATCCAATATTAGAAGCACAACTCCAAAAGATTTTGCCATTTTTCTACATACATAAATCATGTCATCTCTTAGTCTATAGTTGGGAATTTGTTCGGGGACGAGCAAACCTTAAGTATGGGGTATTTTTGATAACAAGATTTATGACTTAGGATTAAGTAATCATTTAGATAGATTTCTCACTCATTCATGCACGTTTTGGCATTGGTTCATGACGTCTTCGCTCAATTCATGCACATTTCTAGAAAAGACGTCTACACTACCTTTTATCGGCTTTGTAGGTAATTCGGGGATCTATTGGACGTTAATCGATACATTTGAGGGCCAAGCCAGAGATGGTACACATCCAAAGCCTTGGAGGAGCATAATTGGAGCAACAAAGGACACAAAGACCACTATTGGTGCAAGCAATGAAGCAACTCATGGCTATACGATCATAGCATGCTTCTGTTGAAGGAAATCGACCTACACCTAGGAAAATCGGCCGATTTTTTCCTCTGGGTCGATTTTTGGGCCTTTGACAGCTTAAGCCACGTGTCCCACGATCTCTTGTCCGGCCTTGCTCTTGGTGGAGAATATAAGTGGTCCTTCAAAGCTGTTGCTGGCTCATTCCCATTCATTCTCCTCCTCTCCCACATCCTCTAGCATCTTCCCAAAAAGACTCTTCCAATTGGGAGCTCTCTTCAAGACACCCTTGTGGGTGTTCTTGAGGGAGATTAGTGTAGATTTCAATTTCATAGTGAGATTTGAGTGATTTTTGTGAAGAAGCTTGTTGAAGGTTGTAAGATCCGACTTAGAGCTACATTTGGTGTGTTGAAAGACTTGTTTTGAGCTCAAATCTAGCTAAGTTTCATTGCTTTCATTTACTTACTTCATCTTCTTGCTATGGATTCCATGTTTGCTTGTATGATGATTCTAGATCTTGAAATGCATGTTATTGGCTAGTTTGTTGTGATTCTGGAGTGATGGATTGATGGTTATTGCTTGGATGATGATAGAATGGACTTATATGTTAGTTTAGGATGATTCGTATGCACAAAACCTAACTCAGACATAAAAATCGACCTGTTCTTCATAGTAAATCGGCCGATTTTTACTATGATCCACCCGATTTTTCCTTCTGTTGCTCTTTAATTGATGAATCTGTATGTTAGGATGTTAGATTGTTGAAATCCTAGTGTTTGTTGAGCTTAATTTAGCTTAGGATCACCTAATGCTATCAACCTAAGTGAGGGAAGAGATCTACCCGATGATTTCCGATCTTAGATACCTAAGATGATGAATTCTAGGTAGTAGTGAGCCTCACAAGCCGCTATTGGATTGAGTGTGCTAGGATTATTGCTTGAGACTTACCTTTTCCGAGACTTACCCGGTAAGGAGAGGTTTGCCCCTTAAGTAGTGTCCGGTTTGTGTAGAATTCCCAACTTTACCTCCTTGAGACTTACCCGGTAATAGGAGTTTGGTGCGGGATTAGTGAAGTGAGAGACCTACCCGGTAATTGCTTCCATTAGTGAAACACCCTTTCCCAACACCGCATCTTTATCCTTAGAATCTTTAGAAGCTTGAGTCCAATGCCATAACCGGAAATCTTGACCTCTAGAATCCTCTTTTTCTATTTTTGATCTCCTATCTCGTGTTTGTGTCACTTGTTTGTTTTGCTAGCTTGAGTTGTTAGTTTGTTTTATTACCTTGCTTGATTTGTGATCCTTGCTTGATCACCACAAAAACTCAACCAAAAATATCATCATTTTCATTTCTTTACTTCTTTCTCTTTTCTTAGACTAGATTTGCACTATCTTCGATCATTGAATGACTTGATTTCGCCTAAGTCCTTGTGTTCGACCTCGGAATACTTTCCTTTCTACAAAACGACCCGTACACTGCGGGTTTCGCTAGGTAGTTTAGGATTTTAGTTCGAGTTTATAAATGTAAAGCTTTTTGTGCTATTTCCTAGCGTAACAGCTATCTACGTTTGTACATTGATTACTATAAGTTGAGCAAGATGAAAATGAAGGGCCAATATCCCTTACAACGAATGAGAGATCTACTCGAACAGCTGCAAGGGTCGTAGTCCCTTCTAAGATTAAGTTAAGATTTTCTTGTCACTGTTTGATAATAGAGTTTTGAGAGTTAAAGAGGAGATTTATAGGTACAACTGTTTTAATATGCTTGGAGGAATGATGGGTTTGAAGTGTACAAGTGATTCTTCAAGACAAGGCATTGATCAAGTATTGAGGAAAGATGTAAAAGTAATAGCATACGGGTCTCGATAGTAGAAGCGGTGTGATGTAAAGTACTTCCTTCATCACTTAGAATTTGTAACAAGAATTTTGGAAACGTAACATCAAAGTTTGGTTTGACAAGAACCAAAGCCAACGTTGTGAGCTGGAAGTTCAAACTTCTTTGTTAGAGGCAAGCAAAGAAGAAACATAATGGAAATGCTGTATTGAAAAGACCCGAGAAGAAGTTAAGCTTCCGATATATCGAACTTTTTTTTTTCTTAACGCGAGTTGGAGAAGTGACTTACAAGTGGCGTTACCACCAAGAGCTGAGGGTGTTCACCCGGTGTTTCATGTGTATCAATTGAGAGAGTACATACGTGCTTGAGACATGTAGTACGTTGTGATGATCTAGTCGAGACTAGGAGCCGATGAGGCTAACTAGTAGACGTAGGGTAGTATCTTTATTTGAGTTTTACGCCGAGTTAGTAGTTTTGATAGAATCGACGGGTTATGCCTAGTTCTTCCCTTAGTGTGTATATGTGTGATGTTATATGATGTTTGCACCTCGTGCGGGAACGGGTTTTATGACCGGTTATAGTTATATATTGCGATGGTGGTTGGAGCAGTTTTAGTGTATATAGGTTAGAAGGTCTAAGCCTTCTTAGTGTGAGAGTTCATACCTCGGCCTTAGGGACCGAGAAGTTCGAGGTATATCAAGTTTCGGGACGAAACTTCTTTTTAGGGGGATCTGATGTAACGCCCCGTTTTTGGCGCGTTTTCGATATTTATTTTCCTACTTCTATCGGTATTTTATTAGATTAAATATTTTATTTAAAGTACTTTTACGACCAAAAAAAAAAAAAGCTTTCCGAGTATATTCATATTTTAGGTTAACTTTTGGAAAGGTTCGGAAAATCTTCCCGATTCGGAAATCCCATTCCGATCGTTTAATCGAGTTAAATAACTATATTGCCTTTTTACCCCTTTTCTTTTATTTCTTTCCCCTTTATTCAATTTCCTTTTTCTTTTTTTTTTTGGCTTCCTTTTGTCTTTCCTCTATCGATGCTGATGATGAGCCCTACACTGCACTGCTACCCCTCCCGACCCCTTGACCTCCCGACCTCTCGATTTTGCAGCTCCTGGACAACCACTGCACAAGGACATCTTCCTTCTGTGTACCCTATCTCCCTCTTACTCACCCTTCACGCAACCTTCTCCCATCTACCTTTTTTCCCCTCTCTGTTGCAGCCCTAGGAAGCGACTGAGAAGCCGCACCGTGCCGGAGGAGACGCTGAGCCACCAGGACCGCCGGAACAAAGGGCAGACGCGTCCACACCGCCGTCTCGAGCCAATCGGAGCATCAGAAGGCCGGAAACGCCGCCACTGTGTGTTTTCCCTACTCCCTGTTTTCTTCTGGCGCGAGGAGGGGAGCGCACTACTGTCGAATTCCACCGGAGGACCGCCTGCGCCGCCGCCAGGAGAGAATCCCTCCCTCTTCCTCCGCCTACTGAGCCGCCAGGGCCCTGCTCCCATCCTGCGCCGCCGGCGCTTCCAAGTGCAAACTGCAAAGACCTGCTGCGTGTTCAACAGGGGTGATGAAGCCTTTTTTTCTTAATTATAATTTTGGCCCCGAATTTCTGTATAATTGCAAACTGTACCCACATCTTTATAAATATTGCAGTTTTGAACCTACTCTTTTGGAATTTGCAACTTATGCCCCTGCTGATTTGTATAATCACGGTCTTGACCCATTATTCTTGAGATATGCAGTTTTTGCCCTTGTGAATAAACCATAGTTTTGACCCAAAGCTTTTCTTCGGAAATATGGCCCGAGTTTGGTGAGTTTCATAGTTGCTCGGAAAAGTTGATTTCGGATTTTGACCCATGTTTATTAAATGGTATAAATCACCCCGGAAAAATGTTTTGCGGGTTTTTAACCTTATTTTCAAAGCGGGATTTTTTCTTAGAATATTATACGTTGTTTTCCGTTCAAATTTAGCATACAAGCTAAATTTCCTTAACTTTGGTTTAGGTCCGGAAGCCGCCGTTATAGACCAACGAATCCAATCTCGACGTCCGTAGATCATCTTCAACCTTGGATCGTGTGTGAGTAACTTCTTCCTCGATCTAGTTATGTTTAGTGGTAGAATCATGCTAGGTTGGATGTAGCATAACTTAGGGCAAATGTCAAGTAGTGGCTTGAAACCTTTAGGTGAGTGTTTGAGGCTATTGATGTTCTATGTCATGTGGTGTGTTGATCTTGAGTTGTTATACAGTTGTGAGCCTCGTGGTAGATTTTGTGAGACTTGAGGTGGTATTCATATGTTAGTTGAGATTGCAAAGTTTAGGATGAGAGTATCCTAACACTTGGGGATATAGTTGAGATCTCGCGAGTTTGTGAGGGCTAGGAGTGTATCCTAGATTATGAGAGTGTATGACCTAGTAAGATGATATAGGACTGGAAGTCTTAGGACTTCTAGATTGTGAGTAGTTGTTGATTATTGTGCCTTGTCTTGAACAGGCTTTGGTTATATTCCTTCGGAGAGTGTTATCGGTTTCGGGTAGCTTTGAGACGACGTAAGTCCTCGGACTTACTTAGCCGCTTTTATGCCTTATTTGGATATTTATGGTGGTGTGTGTTTACCGCTTTTAAGCATGAAAATGGATTAGGATTTACTTGACCTTATTTATTGGCCCATCGTTACTACTATTATTATTATCGGGCGGTGACATCACCGCTCAGTTTCCCGAGGGAGATTGGGGGGATCTCTGCGACCAGGCCATACACGGTATACGGGCGGGCTTCTTCATCACTCCCTCAGGGTATACGGGTTGGGCGCCGCCACACTCCTGTTGGTTACACGGGGACAGAGGCGAGAGTTATAAGACTCTCGTGTCACACTTGAACGAATGAATTAGATATGGAATAACATAAAAAGATAATAAGTAACGGATGTGTATGTTTATAATCATGTTGTGTGTTTGTGTTCCTATGTGTGTTTGTGCCATATTATTCTTATAATGCCTAGAATGTGAGCTAATGGTTTTATACCGATTGTTGTAGTTGATGTGCAGGATATGATGTGGCCGAGTGATCCGGAGGAGTGGGCAGCCGGGGTTCCGTACATCTTAGGTTGTTTTGGGTTTTGGAGTCTTTCTGTTGTTGTTATTGTATATTATGATGATGTTGTTGTAAGGACGGCTGAAGTCTTTTCTTTCTTTTATTTTCGGGTTTCATAACATTGCATAAAAATGTATTTCGGTTTTGGCCTTTATTTGTGCCTTGTTGCAAGATCTGGTGAAATTGTTGTCAGGCTAAGGGTCGGGACCCATTGTGTGGTCCAACCCGTATCATCCCGAGTCCCGCGGATTCGGGGTGTTACATGCGGTACGGGGCCTTCGAGATCGGTCTCGTGCCCGGCTCTAACTCGATGCTAAAGTCCATACTCCTCTGTGGAGGTAGCCCTGGTAAGTCGTCCCTGAAGACCTCTGCACACTCGCATGCGACTGGTATCTCCTCTACTGTCAGGCTCTTGCGCTCCTTCATGGCATAACACCAGAAGGCCTCGCAACCCTGTGCTATCAATCTGGCTGCTCTCACTGCGCTGATAACTGTGCCGGACTTTCCGAGGTCCCAACCTCGGAATATCACTCTGTGGCCTTCCTCCGTGGCGACAGTCACAGTCCTCCTACCAATATCCAAGACGGCTCCATGTCTAGTCATCCAATCTATCCCTAATATCACGTCCTCATGTGCTAAGGGCATGACTAGAAAATTTACTAACCAAATCCGGCCTCCCAGGTGAATAGGGCAGTCATAAATCTCTCGAGATCCTCTAACTTTACCCCCATCTGGTAACCCAACCACAAAAGGTACACCCTCTACTGTAGCTAAGGACAACCTATCTACACATGCATCTGATATAAATGAGTGCGTAGCACCCGTATCAAATAAAACTCTCACAGGTAAGTCATGGATCCAAATAGTACTTGTGGTCGCAGGTGCTGCAGGCTGCTCAGTGCTCCTCAGCTCGAACACTCTCGATGGTCCTCCTCTGGTGTCGGTGGTACTACCACGTCCCCTGCCACGACCTGATCCCTGTGCAGTACTGTATGAAGCAGGATGTCCTGGAGCCCGGTACTGCTGCTGCTGACTCGGAGCTCGGTACTGAGGGGGTCTCTGTACACTCTTCTCAGCACCTGCAGGAGAAGATCCCTGCTGAGAAGGAGCCTTGCCCTGACGGCAGAAAGTAGCTCTGTGTCCCGGCTTCCCACAAGTGAAGCAAGTGATAGGTGGTTTCGGGCAATCCGTCTTAATGTGATCACGGCCACCACAGTTAAAGCACTGTCGATCTCCACCGGGAGTCCGAACTATAGAGTGGTAGCTGGACCTCCCCTGAGTCTGTCCTCGACCATAACCTGCTACTGCTGCATTGCTACCAGCATGTCCTGTCCTCTGCCGCTTATCCGGCCCACTAGACTGAGCTGCTTTCCTAGAAGCTGGCCTATCTCTCTCATAAGCAGAGGCCCTATCTTGATAATCAGACAAGGTCTCACAGCGGAATCCAGCCAGGTAGGATCGGGTACTCTCTCTCAACCTCCTGGAGAAAAGGTAAACATGCTGCTCTTCTGGAGGTGCAGATGGTCCAAGTAATCGGGATATCTTCAAATCCCGCCTCAATGAAATCCTGGAATCTCTCTCTCCTCAGCGAAACTGGACAGTACCTGTCTCTAACAATGTTCCTCATCTGCTCCCAGCTGGTGACTCGGCCACGAATGGTACGCCACCATGAATGAGCATCATCTGTGAAACAGGTCTGTATCAAATCTACCTGTCGATCCTCAGGGCAACGTATTGCCTCCAAAGCAGTCTCAATCTTCCCTATCCAGTGCTCCACCTCTAGCCCTATCTCTCCGCTGAATGAGGGGACCTTCTGAGAGTTGAAAGCCTTCAACCACTCATCCGGTCTCGGTGCTCTGGACCCAGTAGGTGCTCTATCAGCATCAGCCCTCCTCTCAGATACAGCCGGCACCCGAGACACTCCCTGTGTCACCTGAGCTGACCTAGCCGGTACCACCGGTGGTACCTGAGTAAGCCTCTCAACTCTGGCAGCTTCCTCCCTGCGCTCAACATAGGCTCTGAACTCCCTATACTCAGATGCTCCAATAGAAACATGTCCTGACTCAGTAGAACGTGCTCCTTGCGCTCCTAACCTAGCAGCGGTCTCCGGTCTAACCTCGGGGCCTACACTCTCGGCTACCTCTTCCACAGCAGCCTCTGGTATGCTGGCTGCAGGTGGATCCTCTCGAGGAACTCGTCCTCGGCCTCTCCCTAGTGGAGGTCTACCCCCACGACCACGCCCTCTAACAGTAGGGGTGCTATCAGCTCGATCCTGTCTGACTGGGGGAAGGGGGGGACGACCCCTACCTCGGCCAGTCACCTGTGCAGCCCTAGTACGTGCCATCTGGACGAATAGTAACAACTACAGTTATAAGCTAGCTAATCTATCATAACAGTAAAAATCCATAATTATTCTAAGAATACCGAGATCCGCAGAGGTAGTGGTGGTCATCCGTACTTTCTATCCCAACCCGACTCTGTATGCATTTTAAAACCAAAATTCTCTTTGGAAAACTCATACCCTTTTCGGGTTCTGTTTATTTACTTATATGACCTTTTTAGAAGATTCAAGTGCCATTGTTGCCAACCCAGCTCTGATACCATGTTGTAACGCCCCAAATTTTACAACTTAGGGAGTTACTGGTTAGGACCGCACAGTGGGTCCCGACCTTAGTTTGACAACAACTTAACAAGATCTTACAACAAGGCACAGATAAGGAAAAACCAGAAATCATAAAATAGTTCTTAATAATGCATGAATGTGACCAGATCAACTACAACCGGAAACGTAATATAACAAAGTACGAAAGGAAACAAGGTTCAACTGTAAAACCCACAAATGCAGAAACTGTAAAACGTCCTAAAGTACGACACCCCGGCTGACCACTACCATCTGGATCACTCGGCATCTGCTCTAACCTGTGGCAAATCTAAACAACATATCAACAGTTAGCTAACTATCCAAATATAAGCAAAATGATAACAGCACAAGCACACGCAGAAACAAAAATAAACAAACATCATGCTGGCACTCAACCGTTTATTATCTATTATTTAAATGATTCACATTATTCAATTTAAGTTGTGGAACGAGAATTATTATTAGTTCTCGCCTCCGTTCCTTATCCAACTGGTGTAGGTCTAGCTGACTTCCACTGGTAGCATCACTACAAACCAAGTATGGACTAGTCCCGAAAGAAACCCCCAACGCCCGCAAGCTACTGAGCAGAATGCCACCGCCCGTTACTCTTAGGCCAAAATATAGGTTGGTAATTATATATCACAACCTATCTCTCTAAACATTTCAATCACACACCACCATCATCATTTATACTCATATTTAGAAGTCAGCTAAGTAAGCCCAAAGGACTTACCTGTTATAATGCTCGACTCTTTGTAAACCACTCGTTCTGTAAACTGTAGCAACTCAGTTGCCTGCCAAAGGCGATAAGTGTATTAGCACACTCTCACGTAGTTAGAAGTCTAAAACTTCTAAGATCGAATAAGGTATTAAGACATAACTAGTTCCAGTGTTAATTTAGGGTAAAATGACCATTTTACCCTTGGTCCCGAAATTCCCGAAAAATCTAGAATTCATATCTAAACTCCTACTTGGGGTTCTAAAATCATATTCTAACTCCTAAAATTTTATTTGGTTCCAAACGGACATTTTTCCTATGTTTCTATTTTCCGGAAGGTCGTAAAGGTCTAACTTCGGTTCTAAATATAAAATTCTTAACAGCTTAATATAATTCCGAATTAAATCTCTAGATCATCTATAAGGTTCTATCTAACCTTAGGAGGAAAAATTCCTCTAAACTGTTCAGCCATTAAATTTATAATAATTCACCAAGTTGACTACTTCACTTACAAATCCTATACTTAGTCAAAAACTTAAGTTTACCAAAACTGCTCAACTACCTAACTTCGGGAGCTCATAACTTCTGATCCGACCGTTCATTTCTTCCCAAATTTTAATATGCTAAACTACATATATCCGTCTACAACATATCCAAAATTCAACGGTGGATCTTTATCCAAACGCTCAAACATTAATCCTCAACATTGACCATTACTCATGTACTAAGCTGAGTTCAAAAATGAGTATTTCACTTCTATTTCTAGTGTAGTCTACTCTACTCTCATTATTATCCAGTTATCATCAAATGGGGCCACAGGAGACTTCAACAGAACTCGTGTACTGTCCCTCTTTTCCTTGGATTGATTTCTATTTATAACAAAACCGAAACATATATAATCTATACACTTATAATATCTAGAGGCTAAGAATTGGACTGCAGAAAAAGGGATGGCTCACCTCTTCCACAGTTACTGGACTGAGATCCCTCGGCGTGACAGACCAGGAGGTGGGATTGGTGGTTCGGCTTGGCTTCCTGCAGTGAGCGGTCCGTGTCCTGCGGCTTCCAACGTCGGATACGAGTAGATTCAGTAAGGAGGACACACACACAGACAGAATGTAAGAAGTGGTCCGGACTCACCTTGTTCTGTTGTAGAAGCAGTGTCGCCGTCCCTGGATGCAGTCGAGGATGTCTTGGTTCAGTCACGTGCTGAGCGAGAGATGTGCGTTGGTTTGAAGAGGACGTCGGATGAGGGATCTGTACAGCCTGCAAGGTAAGTGTTCGAACGATTGCAGAAGAAAAGGCAACGCAGAAAAGGAAGGAAATACGCAGAAGAGGAGAGGCGATATTTGTGCAGATCCGCTGGAAGATAGGCGGTTACAGAGAAGGGAATTAATTCAGCAACAGCCGTTATGTCTCCTCATGTAACTAGGCTGGAGAAGCTGCGGGTTGCTGCTGCTTATTGGGCCAGAACGAGATTCAGCGAGCAGGCTGTTGGAAGCTACTGGGCTGAGCTGAAGACTGCAAGGCCGAACTGGGCTGAAGACTGGCAAGCTGGGCGCCTGGCTGGAAGAAACAGCAGGCGGCTGCTGGGCTGCAGAAGCGCTGGGCCGCAGAGGAGTAAGGCAGCAGTGGGCTGCTGGAGTTGGCTAGCAGGCTGGATCCGTTGAGGCAAAATATAGAGCAACAGATGGCTGAAATTGGCTGCGGACGGCTCCTTAAATTAGCGAGTTTCTGGCCGGACAAGATCCCGACACATAAATATACGGACTAGGCGGATATGGAGTTTATTATGGATTAAGATCGGTTAAGGATTCTATCATTTTATGCGGAAGTAAGCTACATAAAATGATAGACTATTTAAAAGATTCTATCATTTTATGTGAATGAATCTACATAAAATGATAAATCCTATAATAATATGTCTAACTAAGTAGACGGATATGGGTCAACTGATCGAGATCTATTTTATAACGGAATTAGACGGAATAAAAATACCGGATTTTACAGTTTGAGTTACCACGAGTACGAACTGTTTGAGACGCGTTAGAGAGTATTTTGACTCAGGTAAGTCCTCGCGACTTACTTAGTCAGTTTCTAGATATTAGTTGAGTGATAGTGGTTGTGTGTGCTATGTGCGTGTTTTAATAATAATAACTTGCTAGGACGACAGTTATTATTACGTTTAAGGCCCAAGTGTATGTATAACGGGCCGTGACATCACTGCCCAGCTCTGCCAGGAGACTGAGAGGTTCTCTATACCCAGACCATATAGGTACACGGTGAGATGCATCGGATCCACTCCTGATGGGTACACGGGGGCGGAGGCGAGGTTTGGGAATCCCTCGTGTCACAAAATAAGTATCATTAGAGTGAATGACATCAATGAAGATAATAAATGGATTGTTTGAAAGCATGATGAGTGTTTCTTATTTTATGTGTGTGTGTGCTATTATTATTCTTCAAATGTTTAGATAACTAGCTAATGGTTGTTTTGTTGTGGTTTTAGTTTTACAGCAGAGTAGAACAGCAGCTGAGTGATCCGGAAGTAGTGGTCAGCCGGGTCTCCGTACTCCTTAGAGTGGGGGTGTTGGTTGTTGTTTTGTTGTCTTTTCTTTTGTTAAGACAGTTAGTCTTTTCCGTTGTTTAAGTACGATAGGCTGTTAGACTTTGTTGCATTCATCCTTTTACAAATGTATTTTTATGAATTTCGGTTTTTCTTATTTGTGTCTTGTTGCAAGATCCTAGTAATATTGTTGTCAAACTGAGGTCGGGACCCATTGTGAGGTCCTAACCAGTAATGTCCCGAGTTCTGAGAATTTGTGGTGTTACATTGATATAATTGGATTTAGTTGTAAAATGTTTTTTTTAATTTTGTTTTGTTTGGATTCATTTTTTAACTTGTAGGAAAAATTAGATTTATCCCAACGTAAATTGTGTTAGGGGATAACAACGCCGAGATTTTGATATTATTAGATTTAGGCAAAAAATATATATTTTTAAAATATTATTTTAGTAAAAAAGATTTATTGACTTAATTCGTGATTTAGTAAAAAATTTAATCCGAGAAAAAACCGTGGGGGCGCCATGTCAGCATTAGTGTAGTGTATTTTAGTAGATATATAGAATATAGATATATATTAGTATTAAAAAAAGAATTAAAATACTCTTTATAAAAGATTTGATGAGAATATTTTTAAAAAAAAATCTAGATCTAGATTTTGCTTTCACGTTAAAGACACCAGTTAGTTTTAATAAATTTATATGCTTTATAAAAAAAGATTTTATTGGCTTAATTCGTGATTTAATAAAAAATTTAATCCGAAAAAAATTGTTGGGCGTCACGTCAGCAGTGTACTTTAGTAGAATATATAGAAGAATAGTTTAAGTTTCTGAAGATACATGCCCAAAAAAAAACGCTTCTCTTCTAATATATATATATATATATATACATATAGGGTGTGGTTCCTATGAGAACACCCTCTAATGTGAGAACATGAGAACAATCGTACACCGTTGGATGTGAGTATTAAGGGTTGAGATTTAGAGTAGATATCAAAAATAATAATAACTACGAATAATAATAATTAGGAATCCAACAATAACTACGAATAATCCACTCAACCAACAATAACTACGAATAATACATTAAACGATATGACACATTCGTAACAAAACTAATAATAATTATGAATCTGTTCTCATGTTCTCACGTTAGGGGGTGTTCTCATAGGATCTATACTCTATACATATATATATAGGGTGTGGTTCCCATGAGAACACACCTAACGTGTATACATGAGAACAATCTTAGACCGTCGGATGGTGAGTATTAAGGGTCGAGATTTAGTGTAGATATCATAATTAATAATAATTAGGAATAACCACAATAACTACGAATAATACATTAAACGATATGACACATTCGTAACAAAACTAATAATAATTACGAATTTGTTCTCATGTATACACGTTAGGGGTGTTCTCATATGATCTACTCTCTCTCTCTTTATTTATATATATATATATATATATATATATATATATATATATATATATATATATATATATATATATATATATATATATAGCGACAATATGCGTAATACAATTAAAACCAAATCAATATGCAAATTCTAATATAATATAAAACCTAATCAACTATTAGCCATCAGGATGGAAGAGGAAACATCGAACACATTTGACCAAAAAGGAGTGTATTTGCGAGTCTTGCGACTCATTCAAATTCAAAAACAAGATCATGCCTCCTACATAAACAAGTTTGGTTTACCAATAAATAAATAAAATGTAGGGATTTTAGATGTGTAAAAGCGGAATTTCAGGAAACAATTTCCTAAACATTTAAACAAGGATCGCATGCATAATAGATTAGATAAGGGATAAAAGGAATACTTTTTGATGCGTGTTCAATAACTCCTTCAAGGATATGTAGAGTCCCAAGTGTTACTCTTCTAGTTGGTCCACCCGAGACTGAACAAGAATCGCCTTAACCTTCGATTGCTAGAACAAATGATGCAGCTTTTGAGAGAGGGATTGAAGAGGAAGAACATGTAACACCCCGAATCCGCGGGACTCGGGGTGTCACATTGGGCTAGGATCTCACAATGGATCCTGACCCTAGCCTGACAACAAGTTCACTGGACCTTACAACATGGCACTGACAGATATAAAACAAATACATAAAACAGTATAAACTGTATGACCCAAAGTAAACAACAACATAGCCGAGTATATAAAACGACATCCTCACATAGGAGGTACAAAAGATCATCCTCACGCAGGAGGGGAAACACAACAACCCCAAACCAACCACCTAATGTACGAGAGTCCTCGGCCTGTCACCCTGCCAGATCACCCAGTAGCGCCTAACCTGTAAACATCTACAACACGGTATGAAACCGTTAGCTTACCATACATATATGAGGTAATGCATAAGCACAAGCACAATCATGAAAGATAAATACATCAGCATGCTATCACACATTTACCCATTTATTATCTTTATATAATAACCGTTCACTCAAAAACCGTATATATATAGATAGATGAAAGTATGTGACACGAGGACCGATACATCCCCGCCTCTGAGTACAATGTCCAGCTGTACGAGTATCGGTCACACAATCCGTGTACCCTATGGGAGTGGATTGCGCCCTTCCTGTAAACCAGTCTGGCCTGACATCAGAGAACCTCCCAGACTCCACGGCGGGATGAAAGGGAAAGGTTATCACAGCCACGCAGTGGGGCAGTCAATAGAACATAGGTCGATAAAAACGACAACTCATGATAACATAGCAAACATATAATGCACACACCACTCATGCAAACACCCAATATAGAAATGGTAGCTAAGTAAGTCCTACGGACTTACCTCAACCTCGTACAAAATCAACCACGATCACCTCTACACTGGAGGGACAACACGGCCTATAAAAAGGCATAAAGAGATATATCAACCTCTATTCATCAAAGGGGTCACACCTAGACCCAAAGGGATCCATAAGGATCATACTCAATCTATGAGCCTCACAACCAACTAAACCTCAATATCTCAGCATAACTCACAATTCCTCAAATCTCAAGGTAGTATCTAATCAACATTCCTCAATCTCAATTTTAATCCTAATTTAATTAATTAACCTTTAATTAATTAATTAGATTTTGCCAAAATAACGTTTTGCCCGCAGGCAATTTCTAAGCCCACCTGTCATCAGATTTCATCAAACAAACTATCCATAATCACCAGAATAATATAACGACCATAATGGAATTTCTAATTATCCATTTTGACAAGCCTAAAGTCAATTTAGGCCAAATCGCAGTACGGAAAACGAATAAATTCATAACTTATTCGTTACTAACCCGATTGACGATCTGAAAGAAGATTCGGAAACGCAGCGACGCAGGCTACGCATGGACAACATCAAATTCACCGGAATCTGAGCGACGGAACCGTCCTGGTGACATATATGCTCGACCAGCCCTCCATATACTCGGAAATGCAGCAACTCGGTACCGATATGAAGAGAATGAAGAGAGGAATCCAGAAACTCAAACGGAATTGAAATCGGATTAGAAACGGAGAGTAGATCTGAGTTTGAAGGTTGAGAGAAATAAGAGCTTTTACGAGAAAACGTGAAAGGAAATGAATTAATAAAGGATTTTCCGCTATTTATAGTGATGACGATAATTATCCTTTAGTAAAGTCGATAATTATCCATTAACCGATAAAAAGGCGGGTCGAATCTCTTTCTCCAAACTTCTCGAGTTTGGAACATTAAATCTGGAATATTGTAGGGATAATTATTCCACAAGTGCCTCGGAAAACGTGTATTCCTAAGCCGTCTTTCTTAGCCGTTAAGAAACGAAATAGCGACTGTTTTGGCCGTTTTGCCTCTCCATGTTATTTCATATCTAGGGCATATCCGATGTCCTGATCATTTCTCTCAACTGCATTTTTATTAATTGGAGCTCCCAAATGCTCCAAATAACACCAGAGGGTAAAAATAATTACCCGGGGGAAAAAGTAAAAATTTCCCCAAATGTCCAAAATTGCGCCAGGAACATAACGGTGGGACTCATACTCATCACTTGCGAAATCTACGCGAGTTATATGTCAATTACTATCAAAGATTAAGTTAATCAACATTAATTAGAATTCGGAAATCCTAGCTATTACATCACACACCCCTAAAAAAAAAAGTTTCGTCCCGAAACTTGAACAATTCCCAAATCCTCTCGGACCCATACGCCGAGGTATAACTCTCACTCTTTCTATCGGAGGTATCACATCTCCGTTCAAAAGATCACAACCTATAACAATCTATAACCTCAAGTATAAACATGGAGGAATCATCACTCCAGGAAACAGGGCCATAACGCTACCCAAAGGCGTAGAGGAATCACGTCTCTCGCCATACCACATCACAAGGCATAGAGGAAGCACATCTCTAGCCAAAACATATCACATGCATAGAGGAAATACGTCTCTAGCCAACCCATAAACATATATATATCGCATGGAGGAATCACATCTCCACTGAACTATGTCCATCAAGGTAGCATGGAGGAAAGAACCATCTCCAACTGTATCCTAATCCCACTCAAATAGCATGGAGGAAAGAACCATCTCCAGCTATAAATATGATCATACTCGGGTAGCGTGGAGGAAGTAATCATCTCCAGCTATAAATATGATCATACTCGGGTAGCGTGGAGGAAGTAATCATCTCCAGCTATAGCATACATCACGCTAGCACATCAAGATCTACTAAGATCATAAATCACATCACAACTAGCATGAAATAACACATCAATGCATATAAGCACATAAGCACAACATTCATCAAGATAGCACTAATATCTACTCGTGCTCCCACAAATGGGTCTGTCCCAACATATATTCTAGATAGTTCCTCAGGACACTATCCTCAGTCTCTCACATAGCCTCTTCAGGTCTTCATCTCGTCCATCATATCCTCAATATGGGAATGTCTTTCGAATGCAAGCGTTTCATATCTCATTCCAAGAATGTAATCGAATGCTCAATAAAAGTGTGGTTGGACTCAACCACCAAATCATCGTAACTCACAAGGTGTCTCAAGTCTAGTATATACTTCCTCAGTTGAGACATATGAAACACTGGGTGGATATCCTCTAATCTCAGAGGCAAAGCTAAACATCATGCTGCCTTCTCCGTACTGGTCGATCTCAAATAAACCATCATATTGGAAACTCAGTTCCCTTTCCATATTAACACGTCTAATGTCTCGCAGCTGAGATACTTACAGCCGGACATGAAGTTTCGCTTGAACTTTAGAGGTTAACGCCTCTTGTCTACATATAATATCTGGCGACTCTGTACATCCAGCATTCTTCCTTCAATCAACGTTACTTGAACTATAACATCCTAAGTCTGGTCAGGTGTTATTCCACTTCTACTGCTAGATCACTTCTAGCATAAGGATATACGACATCTATGTCTATATATATTGCCTCATAGGGCCATCCCAGAAAGATGCACGTCCTTCATTGTTATATAATAAACTCATTAATGGAAGGTAATATAACCATCCACGTTTCCCATTCGACTTACAACTTATAATAGATCTTTAAGATCTAGATGATCCTCTTTGACTGACCATCTGTCAGGGGGTGAAGTGTAGTCATGAGGTACAGACTCGTCCCCAAAGCAGTCTGAATCTGCTGCCTAAAATCTCAAAGTAAAAACATCCATCTCGATCAGAAATGATCGTTCTCGGTATACCATGGAGTCTCACTATCTGTCTAGTGTACTCCTCAGCCAATTCATTCACTTGCCACGTCCTTCTGATAGAAATGAAACGTGCGGGTTTCATTAATTTGTTACCCACAATCCAGATAACATAAATCTTCTACTGTGTCACAATCCCATAAAAAAGTCCATAGAGATGTCCTCCCAAATTCTACTACTGCACTGGTAGTGGGTGGGGCTTATCTCTAGATAAGAAATACTCTATCTGGACTTGCTAACAGGTTACATAGTGTATCACAAATCTGGTTATATCGGCTTCATACAGTATAATCGTCTCATCTTGTGGTCCATCTTACTCGTACCTGAATGTACTGAATAAGGCGTACAGTGGGTATACCGTAATATTCTCTGTCTCCATATGCATCAGCAAGTACACAAAAGTGGTCATGACTCTTCATCAGTCCATCTACTCCCATGGAGAACTATGGTGCCTCAGTACGAGACATCCTTTCTCTAAACCTTGTCAAGGCCGGGCATATCTCATGCTTCTGTTGGACCTCATCCAACAGACCAGGTAGAACCTCTGAGGTATAACTGGGTATCCTCATCAAGGAACTGATTGTCCAACTCTAGCCAAGCTAGATCTCTTTGCAGTTGAGGCTGAACTATCAGTCTCACAATCATCTTCTCTTGGAGCGTCTTTCCATTCAAGTTATCGGCGACAACATTCAACTTCTCTGAATGATATGAAATCTTCAAGTCAAAGTCTTGATCAACTTAAGATCTTAATACTGGCGGTTATTCAATCCCTGTTGCATAAAATATACTTCAGATTTCTATAATCTATAGAAATCTGACATGAAGATCACACCGGTACGGTCTTCAAAATTTAAAGGCTTGAACTACCACTACTAACTCTAAATCATGAGTCGAGTAGTTTTCATCATACGTTCTCAGCTGTAAACACACATATCAATAACCCTAATCCTTTGTAGTAATACACATCTCAAACTTAGCTGGGATGTATCACCGTAAATCACGGGATCCCAAAAATCTTCTAACTACAACAGAATGGAAGCAGAGGTCAAATGCCTCCTCAACTCTTCAGAACATAGACATACTGCTTTCATCACGTAGTTATGGTGGTCTTCTCAAAAGACTCACAAATGAATACATAATCATATAAAATCCTTCGTCAAAGCATTGGTAGCAATCGGCTGAGCCGAGAAAACTACGTATTCCTTAATGTTCATCAGTATCTCCCATGTTACAACATACTTAATTCTCGCCAGGTCAACCATGATCCCACTGGCGGAGACAACATGGCCTAAAAAGGCTACCGCTGGCACCTCAACTTACACTTAGAGAGCGTAGAATACAACCCTCTATCTCTCGAAATCTGCAGAACGGTCCTCAAACGATCGGTCTACTATTCTCTGCTATGAGAGTATACTGACATGTCATCAATGAAGTCCACCGCCAACTAATCAAGAAAGTCGATGAAGATACTGTTCATCAACTCCATAAATACTACTAAAACATTCGTCAACCCAAATGACATCATTACAAACTCGTATTGTCCATAACGGGTATGGGATGCTATCTCATACACATGTTGCTCTCTTATTCATGACTAGGGATATCTTGAGCACAAAGGAATCATGAAAACACAATTGCTTCTTGAAGCTAACTTATCAGGTTGTCAATACGGAACATGGAACCCACTAGGGTAAAAGAAGCCCGTTTCAGTCAACTTTTCAAGTTATCAGTACAATATCTCAACAAGCACTATATAGTGTGGCTTTCCCATTCAATCTTGTATCATACTTCAACTTGATAACAATGTCCACACTCCGCTGAGGTGACAGCTAGACGGTTCACTAACACGTCTATAAACTCATAAACAGCTGGAATACCTTCCAATGTTAGACTATCTCGCTCCTTCATGGTAAAACACAAGAAGACGTCACATCCCTGTGCTATCAGCTCGCTGCTCGTACAGTCCTGATGACAAACCCGTTTCTTCAAAGGTCTTAACCTTAGAAGACCTCTAATTACCATCTCAGTAAAGACTATAATAGCCTTACTATTAATATCTAACACCGCATGATATCTAATCATCCAATCCATACACATAATGGCTTCCTCATGCACCTACGGCATGACAAAGAAGTCTACAAGCCATACACAAGTCCCGGAATAAGGGAACAAACACATATCTCATGGGTACCTCAGACCCCTAACTGGTAATCCTGTAAAGGAAAGTCCACCTTCTACTATATATCAAAGATCAACCATTAACGCATGCATCCAAAGAAAAGAAGTGCATAGCACTCATAACAAACAAAACTCCACTAGGTAAACCATTAACGAGAATGGTACCTGTAACAGCTAACTCCTGTAGCTCCAATACATATCATCACTCAATGTCAGATCCATGCTCCTCAAGTATCACTGAGGTCATTACTATAGCCTCCACTTCCACTCTTTCTCCACCGGAAAGAGGAAGGTCTTGCTGGGAAGAAACACCACCGTGCTGACAGAAAGGGCCAGATGACCTAAGTCACCACAAGTGAAACAAGCTATCAGTGCCAAAGGGTACACACAACGCAAATGATCTGGATAGCCACAACTGAAACATAATCATCCCATCCTTGCAACCTGTGGAACTGAAGGGTAACTCGACCTTCATTGTCCACCTGGAATGATCTCACTCTTGAAGGGAACCTATAAAGGCAATGCCTTGCCCTGTCGACAAAACTTCGCTCTATGCCCTGCTTTACCACACGTAAAACATATGATGGGCACCTTTGGGCACACAGCTCGCTAGTGTCCCAACTTCCACGCAATTAAAACATTGTAGTTCCTTGCCAGTCATCTTTATGGCTAAAGGATCACTAGATTGTCTTGATATCGGACTTGGTTCCCCATTCATCATCTTTGCTTCTCCAGTAACTGATTCAGTCCATTGCTTCTTTCTGGATCCTGAAGCTTCAGTTGATCTCACAATTGTTGGTAAATCCGGTGTGGATCTACCCGCTATCACCGCTTCATATACTTGTTACATATATTCTTGAAACTTGGATCTACTCAGGGAGACACGATCAGCCTCTTCAAACTCGTTCTCTGCCATAGGCGAAACAACAGCGGAAACTGGTTCCTGACTTATCACCACTGGAGGAAGAGGGGGTGTACCCCTACCTCATCCCACTACAGATACTGCTCTAGTCTGAGTCATCTGTAGGATATACGCACCTAATCTTATAAGGCTATATAGATGCCATAGGTATCGATATGTATATAATACATCCACATAATCCATAGTACACACAGATATATATACATATCTACGTTGTAGAGATCCATGGCAGAGGTGACGACTTCTCGTACATTCTATCCTAAAACCACACTTAAAACCAAAACCTTTGAAAACGTCAGATCCCATGTGGGTTCTGTTTATTTTACCTATCAAACCTCATTGCAGGTAGCAAGTGTCATTGTTGTCAACCTGGGCTCTGATACCAACTCTGTAACACCCCGAATCCGCGGGACTCGGGATGTCACATTGGGCTAGGATCTCACAATGGATCCTGACCCTAGCCTGACAACAAGTTCACTGGACCTTACAACATGGCACTGACAGATATAAAACAAATACATAAAACAGTATAAACTGTATGACCCAAAGTAAACAACAACATAGCCGAGTATATAAAACGACATCCTCACATAGGAGGTACAAAAGATCATCCTCACGCAGGAGGGGAAACACAACAACCCCAAACCAACCACCTAATGTACGAGAGTCCTCGGCCTGTCACCCTGCCAGATCACCCAGTAGCGCCTAACTTGTAAACATCTACAACACGGTATGAAACCGTTAGCTAACCATACATATATGAGGTAATGCATAAGCACAAGCACAATCATGAAAGATAAATACATCAGCATGCTATCACACATTTACCCATTTATTATCTTTATATAATAACCGTTCACTCAAAAACCGTATATATATAGATAGATGAAAGTATGTGACACGAGGACCGATACATCCCCGCCTCTGAGTACAATGTCCAGCTGTACGAGTATCGGTCACACAATCCGTGTACCCTATGGGAGTGGATTGCGCCCTTCCTGTAAACCAGTCTGGCCTGACATCAGAGAACCTCCCAGACTCCACGGCGGGATGAAAGGGAAAGGTTATCACAGCCACGCAGTGGGGCAGTCAATAGAACATAGGTCGATAAAAACGACAACTCATGATATCATAGCAAACATATAATGCACACACCACTCATGCAAACACCCAATATAGAAATGGTAGCTAAGTAAGTCCTACGGACTTACCTCAACCTCGTACAAAATCAACCACGATCACCTCTACACTGGAGGGACAACACGGCCTATAAAAAGGCATAAAGAGATATATCAACCTCTATTCATCAAAGGGGTCACACCTAGACCCAAAGGGATCCATAAGGATCATACTCAATCTATGAGCCTCACAACCAACTAAACCTCAATATCTCAGCATAACTCACAATTCCTCAAATCTCAAGGTAGTATCTAATCAACATTCCTCAATCTCAATTTTAATCCTAATTTAATTAATTAACCTTTAATTAATTAATTAGATTTTGCCAAAATAACGTTTTGCCCGCAGGCAATTTCTAAGCCCACCTGTCATCAGATTTCATCAAACAAACTATCCATAATCACCAGAATAATATAACGACCATAATGGAATTTCTAATTATCCATTTTGACAAGCCTAAAGTCAATTTAGGCCAAATCGCAGTACGGAAAACGAATAAATTCATAACTTATTCGTTACTAACCCGATTGACGATCTGAAAGAAGATTCGGAAACGCAGCGACGCAGGCTACGCATGGACAACATCAAATTCACCGGAATCTGAGCGACGGAACCGTCCTGGTGACATATATGCTCGACCAGCCCTCCATATACTCGGAAATGCAGCAACTCGGTACCGATATGAAGAGAATGAAGAGAGGAATCCTGAAACTCAAACGGAATTGAAATCGGATTAGAAACGGAGAGTAGATCTGAGTTTGAAGGTTGAGAGAAATAAGAGCTTTTACGAGAAAACGTGAAAGGAAATGAATTAATAAAGGATTTTCCGCTATTTATAGTGATGACGATAATTATCCTTTAGTAAAGTCGATAATTATCCATTAACCGATAAAAAGGCGGGTCGAACCTCTTTCTCCAAACTTCTCGAGTTTGGAATATTAAATCTGGAATATTGTAGGGATAATTATTCCACAAGTGCCTCGGAAAACGTGTATTCCTAAGCCGTCTTTCTTAGCCGTTAAGAAACGAAATAGCGACTGTTTTGGCCGTTTTGCCTCTCCATGTTATTTCATATCTAGGGCATATCCGATGTCCTGATCATTTCTCTCAACTGCATTTTTATTAATTGGAGCTCCCAAATGCTCCAAATAACACCAGAGGGTAAAAATAATTACCCGGGGGAAAAAGTAAAAATTTCCCCAAATGTCCAAAATTGCGCCAGGAACATAACGGTGGGACTCATACTCATCACTTGCGAAATCTACGCGAGTTATATGTCAATTACTATCAAAGATTAAGTTAATCAACATTAATTAGAATTCAGAAATCCTAGCTATTACAGAACATGTTCCTTTTTTTTCACGTGTGATACGCGGCTGAAAAACCTTTGCTCTTCTAATCGATCGTTCGATTATATAAATTTAGGGTTGGACTTTTTAACTATTAAAAGCCCAACCTTAAAATATAAGATATATATTTTAGTAATTAATAAATAAATAACCCCTTATCTATTATTAATTACCAATTTCATAATATATTTTGTACTCCTACATAATATATCCTTTTTCCACCATATACTCATATATGGTAATTTCTCTCATTAATTAATTCAGTTCACATGCTCGTTATGGTGTGACCTCGTAGGACCCGTTAACACTAGCAATACATTTTATCATATAAATGTACCGATCATGGATAGCTTCTAGCAAAACGCCATGACCCCTAATATTATCGGATTATATATCCCTTTATTTAATGTCCCATCTCATCTCAGTAATTGCACCTTGGATAAAGAACACAATTCCTTCAGTCTCCCACTTGTACTTTCATACAAGTGTGCATGTTAAAATTCCCTTATCGCTTAATGTCCTTATCTGACTATGTGATGAAAACCATCTTTGCCATCAGATATGTTTCTTGAACTCTTGAGATCAAACTGTCAGTACATATCAAATCTGAGCATGGCCATGCATTTACACAGTTCTCACTCTTTAAGTGGCCGGGGACACCAATCCTTCCCAGTGTATCAAGGTATACCTTATAACATCCCAATTTTTAGGCGCGTTTTCGATCGATAATTGACTAGCTTGTATGTTTTTTTAAAAAAAAGTGTTTTACGTCGTATTTAGATTCTTTTTCAAGTATAAATTCGATTTATAATGATTTCTGTAAAATTAAATTACGGAAATGTTTCGAAAATTTTCCGATTCGAAAATCCCGTTCTGAACCCTTTGGGATCGGATTCTTTCTTACTCTCTTTTCTTTGTTTTATATTATTTTGTCTTTTTTTTCGGTTTTGATTTTCTCCTTCCCGCTTCCCTTCCCAGTGAATAGACTTGACCCTGCCTTTTCTGTTTCGGACTCCTCGCTCCCCAGCCCTACAGGTTCCTAGCCGAACCTATGATGTTCTCTACCCCCTTTCTCCACCTCTGCACCTCTCTTGGCACTCACTCAGCGCATCTCCCCTCATCTCACTCTTCTGGCTAGCGCTCACAGACTCAGCCCTTGCTTCTTCTTTCTGGCCAGGTATCCCTTTGTCTCTCACCTCGAGCCACCAGGGACGAGCCGTCTGCAATGCTTCCCCTTCACCTCTCCTTCTCTCGCTTTTCTCTTGCGCCACTAGAGGATCCAGAATCGCCATCGCCAACCGCCGCCCTGTTGAAGCCCTGCCTCGTCGACGCCAGAAAGGAGCTACCCTGCCTCACCCATCCATCACCCTTCTTCCTTGGCCTTGCTCCGCCGTCTCTGTCTCCGGGACTCGAGTCCGCCACTGTAGACAGAAGTTACGCCGCACTAGCTTCCCCCTTGCACCATTAGTCGGACACAGAAGCCACTGCTTCTCCCTTCTTTCATCCCACTCCAGCTGTGTTGCTGCCGACCGAAGGTCAGGGAAGGAAGTGTAATATCCGGAATTTTTATTCCGTTTATTTCTGTAACAAACCCGATCTCGATCAGTTGATCCATATCCGTCTACTTAGTTAGACACATTATTATAAAATTTATCATTTTATGTAGATTCCCTTCACATAAAATGATAGAATCTTTTAAAAGTTTATCATTTTATGTAGCTTACCTTCACATAAAATGATACGATCCTCATAACCAATCCTAAACTATAACATAATCCGTATCCGTCTATTCCGTGCATTCATTTGTCGGGATCTCGTTTCCGGACTGCAGCTAGCACCGGGTGTAATATCCAGAAATTTTTTTCTTTCCGTAAATTCCGAGTCAAACCGGGTTTTTGATCCGTTGACCTTTCATTTCACCTAATTTCCGGTTACATCACGAGCTCTATCATTTTATGTGAGACCTTTCTCTCACATAAAATGATAGAAACATAACACTAAACCCTACCATGAGTTCATATCCTAGACGAGATCATGACGACGCCACCCGACGAGTTTTGACAAGGACATGACGAGGCCATGACAACGTCACCGACAAGCTTAGGACAAAGCCATGACAAGCTTTTGACAACCTTGAAATGAAGTGTTCAGCTCACCTCTCCCTCAGCCCACCTCTCCATGCTTCTTTTCTTTTATTTCCTGCCTCACGTAGCCCACCAGTTGCTTGGTCATCCAGCTAGCCCAGGAAGTCACCAACCCGGTTCTCCTTACCTTGCTCAGCCCAGAATTTGTATTGTTTCAGCCCAGATTGCAGCAGACTCTTCACTTGATCAGGCGCTGACAGCCCAATGAGAAGGCGGGCTTGTGCTCCTTACCCTCGCAGCCCAGGAAGCCAGCGGATAGAAGCTCGTCAATCTCCCCATCACGTCGCAGCCGCTACATCTCTCCCCATTCTTTCCTCTTAACTGCATATCTCTCTCCTATCTTTACGTACCTTACCATCGTTAACGATTCTGGAGCGTTTTACTATACGCCACAATCTTCTCGTCATCTCTCCTCTCCATCCAATTCAACACAGACGGTGTTCCTGCGAGAAGTACGAGATTGAAGACTCACCACTTCAGGACCCCTCCGTCTCGTCTTCAACCTCAGCCGGCGCTTGGATGTCTTCAGGACAGGAAGCATCAACCACTCAGCCCTCCTGCTTCACGCTACGGAAGGGACTTCACCGCTGTCGAATACGCGGACCAGGGAGGACGTCTTTCATTCCGATTGCCGACACAATGAATCGCCGATGCAGACGTTTGCCATCCTTGCGCGCGAGACCTTTCTTCTCCGGCGACCTTCCAGACATCGCGGCGCTAAGCCTCTCCGATCCCTTCCTTCACGGTTTTGTTTCTGGGTTTGGTCTCGTGGGTTAAGTGTCTTGACAGGGTAGGCTTGGAAAGGGTTGATGGGTTGGAAGCGTAGCAAGAGGTTCTTGCTGTTAGAGTTGGGCTCGAGGTTGTGTCCGGGTAAGAAGAGTCGAAGGTTTGTTTGTGTGATTTGAGTCCGGTAAAAGAACTTTTGATGAAACAAGTGTGGAGGTGTTTCGGTAAGTTGGTAGGGATTAGGGTATTACTTTTATTGCATTCTGAAGCCTTTTATATATATATATATATATATATACACACACTCAGTACCCTTTATATATATATACACTTACACATTCTGAAACCTTTTATATATATATATATATATACACACTCAGTACCCTTTATATATATATACACTTACACATTCTGTAGCCTTTTATATATATATATATATATATACACACATTTAGTACCCTTTATATATATACACATAGACATTCCGTAGCCTTTTATATATATATATATATATATATATATATATATATATATATATATATATATATATATATATATACCTTCAGTGCACGGAATAAGCGATAACTCGCTTAGTAAAGACTAGTTAAGTCGGTGAGCGGTTGAGATTAATACTTATTAGTATCTTGAGCTTCTCGAGCTTAGGGGTATTTCCGTTTCCCTTATTCTAATTGGGCTAGTCAGTTCTTTCTTGAATGATGTTGCGGACCTAAGAAGTTTAAGAACTTCTAAGTGGGTGAATGTGTTGTTGATCTAAGTTTGTCTTATCATAACCAGGTGGTTGAGTCGTTCTTGCGGAATCAAGTAGTAACATTGTTTCGGGACTTTGACGTGATTCAGGTAAGTCCTTGCGACTTAAAATACTTTCTTTTTATGAATTTCAGTTTTTCTTATTTGTGTCTTGTTGCAAGATCCTAATAAAATTGTTGTCAAACTCAGGTCGGGACCCATTGTGAGGTCCTAACCAGTAATGTCCCGAGTTTTGAGAATTCGGGGTGTTACAACATGGTATCAGAGCTCTAGGTTGGCAACAATGGCACTTGAAATCTTCTAAAGGACCGAATAAGTAAATAAATAGAACCCGAAAGGGGTCTGAACTTTGCAAAGAAATTTTGTTTTCAAAATACATGCATAAGTCGGGATGGGATAGAAAGTACGGATGACCACCACTGCCTCCGCGGATCTCGGCAGCTTAGTGCTTGTAGAATTGTATGTTGACTTACTAGCGTGATTATAAAGATATGTTATATGAATAGGCATATGCCGAAGGATAGAAGCATTTATACTTATATTATGCCTTAACGCAGATAACAAACTCACTCCGTAGACACACCTAAGTAGATTTTGAAGTGTGTCAACGTGAGGATAAGTAGGCTTTGCTTATAGATATTCGGGTAGATGAACGGTCGGATAACACCTTTGAACTTGCTGAGGAACGTTAAGACGGAAAAGTAAAGACTAAAAGACAACATCAACGATAATGACAAGAAGAGGGTCCGGAGTCAACTTAACAGGAGCAGATGAAGAATATACATGAGAGTAATTCCGGAAAAGCAATGGATGACCGGCAATTATGTATTTGGAAAGGGCAACTCATAAATTCTTTCAAGTTGTGTAAAGTGACTTCACAAACAGAGAGGATGACGTCAAAAATAGCCATACGCATGAAAGTCAAAAGGAGATATAGTAGCGATCAAGACAAGAGACATAAGAGTTAGGCTCACTGACGAGTTACGAAGTGAAAGTTGATGCCAAAAGCAGGGCGGAATATGATCACTCTGGACAATCTACTTGACATCACAATCATGATGGATAACTGAGACAGCCAGAAGCATAGAAGTCAACACGAGATAAATTGTCCATCCAATTATGAAGAGTTAAGGAGCTGCAAATTGAAAGCTTACGCGTTGCCAAAAAAAAAAAAAAAAAAAAAAGAAAAAAAAAAGGTAGATTTCACCAACATGGAAGTGGAGTGACCTCCTAGAACACACGAGAATTACAACATAGACAGTGATACAACAATGATCGGCTTTCTATAAAGGCGGAATTACAAAGCAACGCTCCGAGGAAGAAGAGTGTGTGAGAATGGTATTGGTGAACTCGAGGGTCCCCAATAACTTCTCATTCACAAAAGGATTTAAGCTAACAACACTACAAGTTCATAACAAAGAACCACAAATAGACAATAACTCGGGTAAAAAGAATCACGGAGATGTACCTACAAGTTATCCTAGAAGGATTGATAAGTCTGGTGACGGAAGAGGAATGATACAACGGGATTCCTAAGAGTATAACGATCTTATAGAAGTGTAGATTGTAGAGGGAGCTAAAGGAGTATAAAAATATCCTTGATAGTCATATTGAATGATGATGACTGGTTGACATTTAAGAAGAATAACCACAAAGTTAAAAATATCAACATCTGGAGATTTCTTCCAGATATCAACGACGACAATGGTGAAGTTAAATCAATATAAGTACTAATATCCTTGATAGTCATATTGAATGAGCCCAATACAATAACTCTAGTTAAGAATTTAGAAAGAAGATTTTGACGATCGGTAATGACCCTTTATGTCAGTAATGGTGTAAAGAGAATTGTTGTGAGCAGTTTCTTACCTACCGACTAAGAAAAGATACAGATCAGAGTTAGTACGGAGGGATCCCTGTAAGAAGACTAGAAGAGCGAGAAGAAGCGAATGATTTTGATCCTATCCAACATCAGTCAAGCTATAACGAGAGTTATAATGACAGTGTAAGTGGAGATTATGACGTGGGCACCTTTGTGAAACGACTTGTCAAGTTTTGAAGTGGTTCGGGACTGACGTGAGATGTCTAGTGTTCGCTCCAAACGGTGTGTGCAAGCTTTAAATTTATAACCCTAGACTTAAGCTTAAAACAAGGATGCGAACCCGCAGTGTACGGGTCAATCGTAGTAAAAGCAAGAAAATTCCAGGGGTCGATCACAGGGACTCGGTGAAACAGAGTCAATACGGTGTGCTAATGTTAATACTAACCACAAGAGCGATTTAACACAATCAAAGATGAATAAGATGTCAAATAAAGCGAATATGCAATTCTAGGGATTAAGGCATCTAGTTGTGGTTCCAACTCAAGATCTATAGATAAGCGGACAAAGCTGAGATTTTTGCGTGGGGAAGGTGTTTCTAAAGTGGAGTAGATCACCGGGTAAGTCTCACTACACACTAATCCTAAACCGTAACTCCTATTACCGGGTAAGTCTCAAGGAATTAAGATAAAGAACTATAACCTCAAACTAACACACCATCTAAGGGAATAGAATCAACCTTTACCGGGTAAGTCTCAGGCTAACTCACAAAGATGGAATGGAAGCACACTCAAACCCCAATAAAGGATAAACCTTTATTACCTACACTTATGATCGTTGGTACACAAACTAAGGAATTACCGGGTAAGTCTCATCCTAAGCTTGCTTTGAACCAGGAAGGTGTAATAAGAATAGGATTTAGCAAACTCTAACACTTAACTCTCAGTTTAGGGTCGGATAAGTCACCTCGGTCAGAAGAATTCCACCCCGGCCGAGATGTTCATCAACCGAACGAGATGCTTAGGGTTAAGGTTAAAGACTCGAACTTTCAGGATCCTACTGGAATCTAAGATTATTCTATCATTGTTTTTCCCACAACCTTCAGCCAATCACCCTAGAATCACACAAGGAAATTAGCCACTCATCATCATAATGAAAGTATTAAAATATAAGGGAAGAAGGTGAATATTTGAACAAAGAAGAATTTAACGAAAAGACTTCAATAACTGAATCAAATATCACAAACAAGCGTTCCTTGGATGATAATCCAAATAGACAAGACAACAATTGAGGGATTTGAAGACAATCTTACAAAACCCTTCAAAAAGCTATAAAAGCTATGGACTTCTATCTTCCTTCAACCTTCAAAAAGGTTCTTCGAAGACTCCCAAATTGGAGTAGGCGGCTGCTGCGTCTTTTTCGGTGTAAGCGGGTCTCTTTTCGTGGTATGCGAGATGTTGGAATTGTGGAAATCCAACCCTTTTTATAGGAAAATAACCCTCCAAAGATAATAAATCTTAAGAAGATATTATCCCATAAATATAGGTAAAATATATATTCTGCCTATCTCCTTCCTTCCAGAAGCCAAGCCCAAAAATATAAGATCACTTTCCAAATTTAAAAGATCTCTTCCAAGAATAAAATATTCTCGCCGCGTCCTAGGTATTCGCCTCGGTCGAGTCGGCGTCCCTGGATCACCTCGGTCGAGATGAATCTCTGGTCAACCGAGGTGAGTCTCAACTGGATGTGAAATCTCTCGAATCTGCTCCAAAGTGGATCTTCAATCCATGGCTATGCTTCCTGGATGTAGCTCCAAATGACTCATGACTCCTTTTGCTCCTTTTTGATGCAAAACGTACCATATTATCTGCAATTACAACGAAACTAGGTGTAGACCTCGATTCTCGCAAAGGTAGATGAAATGGTAGTAAAATCACATAATGTATATACAAACATACAGATTATGAAAGATAAAACGTCCAAACAAACCCCAAAAACTAGACTATAATTCATGCTATCAAAATACCCCATACTTAGCCCTTGCTTGTCCCCAAGCAAGTTCCTTATATAGAAGACAAGATAGAATGGATTATAAGTCAAGAAAATCAATGAAAAAGCTTTTCAAAAACATTTTATGGTGTGCAACTATCATAGATCACTCTAAGAGAATACTTCCTGGAATTTAAAAAAAAACTCAATATGCTTAAAACATTTTATAAATATAGGAAAGTTGTTCATCTTTGCACAAAATCATAGAATGCATAATAAATCATAATTATCAAAATTAATCATGTATAATCCGATTTAGACCGCTAAGTCAATCAACAAGCTCAAGGTCTCAAGGGCTTCCCAAAAGAAAAGGTCAAGAAACGTGTAGGGTAGGGATGTATGTAAGGTAATGTGGTGCTAGAATCCGGGAAAAGGATGAACTTCACTTTCACTTTGACTTGCAACATCTTCCACCAATAAGCTTTGCTTATTTCGCACTTTTTCTTTTACTTTACTTTTTGGGATGCATGGACAGAGGTGCACAATAACCGAAGCCTAGGAAATCTGCAATCATCAATTTCTTGAGATGCATCAAACCCTTGATGCACATACCATGACCCGTTAGGAATATCGCTCAATCCGACTTTGGCAAGACACAAACACCCGGCTATGTGAATGGTGCCGAGTTACTCATCTTCATGTTTGACTTCCCCAAACCTATAATTGCTTTCTAAGACTTTCACTTCCAGCTCACTTCTCAACTTTAACTTGCTTTCACCACTTGCTTGCTTCCTAATTCCCGGATAGGTAAAGGGAGGCAAAATGTATATGAGGGGTTGAGCATGATCAAGAAGAAGAAGAAGAAAAGAGTGAATTGCCTTGATCTTTCCAAGAAGAGAGTGAGAGAACTTATCCTGCGGTGTCAACCTTCAAATCCAACATAATTTGGATAGAAACAAAGTATTAAACATGCCAATAATTTCAAACAAAGCATTTAGCAACTTAAACATATTATAAAACCTTTCAAACACATAAAGAATTTAAAACCAGTAGGTAAACAAAATCTTCACTGAGGTCATATCCAGATAAGTAGTACAAAAATCGTTTTCGAAAACTCTCAGTTAACCTACCTCGGTCGAGGTGTTCTTAAGTCAACCGAGGTGAATCACCTGGTTCGGCTAGAACTGTCCCGGTCGAGGTCCAAAAATTTTTTTTTTTTTTTTTTTTAAAAAACCAGTTTTCTTTCAGTTTCGACGTTTTTTCTCAATCAAATAACCTGTAAGTATGCATGTAATATCAGATAATCATATAAAGGCAAATGAAGCATAAATATGAAAATATCCGATAAATAAAATACATCATAAGTGTCGAATACATCAAGTAGTCACGTAGTCAAATAATACAGACAAATACCCCATACTTGAGACACACTGTCCCAGTGGGTATAATAAAAGTCTAAAACAGGAGAACTCACCGGATAAGAGCCGAACTGCATAAAAAAATATAATAAAGAAACCCTGCAGCTCCTCAGTAGTCCTGATCCGGCGGTGGTGGTGGTATGTAGGGGAACTGAGTCGAATCATAGGGATGGCCCATGATACGCTCAAACTGTAGCTGAGCCATCATGTGCTGATGATGCTGACGCTCCTGCATCTCGCGGATATCCAGCGAAAGTGCAGCATATGAGTCGATAACCTGATCCGTCAGGTCATCGATCCGTCGGTGTGCAGCTCTGTCCCTCACTCCACGCCTCCTGCGTCCAGCAGGTCTGACTGGAGATGTCGCGGTTGGCGCCGGCTCAGTGTCCTCCTCATCATCTAAATCAATAATAGGTGGCGCGCTCGTCCCAGCTGTATCTGTACCTGTGTCCATCGGGACGCCACCTCCTCTCTCATCCACTGTCTCATCATCGTCGTCATCCTCATCCTCAGCTGCAGCAGGGGCAGCTGCTGCCTCTCTGTGATCCTCTATCAGTGTATCCCAAGCAGTCTGCCAGAAATGCGGATCAAAGACTGTGAACTGCGCAGACCAGCGGATGCCCTGAGGTGCAGTCCGCTCCCAAGGCATGGCGACGTATGGAGTGGTCAAACCACGGGGAACTAGAATCCTCCGTGTGATCATCTCCTGCAATCCCAGCGGCTTCGGAGCCGCCGCCAACGTGCAAACGCTGAGGTCCATCCCGTGGTAAGTAGCGATGTGGGTGACTAGACCTCCACAGCAAATATCTCCCTTCGCCTTGGCCTTGATCCTATGTAGATCCTCTGCTAGGAGCAAGCCAAAGTCTGGGAAGCCTCCTGTAACCATGCAATAGAGGCTGAAGAGCTCACCCTGTCTGATCTTCTGGGGCGTCTCCGTACGCGCCAGAAGTGTCTCACTGAAGATCCTGTGGGCAAGTCTGAAGGCTGGGTGAAAGATGACCTTCTCCCTGGAATCTCCAGGGCGCCATCTGTCTGCGTGTGTAGTAATGTGGGCTATCTGTCCCCAGAACTCCCTAGCTACGGATCGGGAGGGGAAGTCTACAGCAGTGGGGTCAGGAAAGCCAAAGATCTCTCTCCAAATCTCTAAAGGAACTATGAAGTTCCGGCTCATCAACCGGTACTTCACAGACCGCTCTGTGGGAAGGTAGGAGAAGGAGCTAACAAACTCGAGTGTCGGCTCTAAGTAGGCTGGGGCTCGGATCTCAGTGAACTGATCTAGCCCCACTGTAGCAATTATCCTCCTAAGGTCAGCATCTAACCCTAGGCAGTCAAAAGCTGACACATCCAGAAATCGTGGTGCGATGACTGGACGGCCAGCTATCCTCTCATAGTCTACCCGGCATCTCTCGTGGATGGCCGGGCGGTAGGGACGGGATGCGGAAGGAGAAGGGGAAGGGGAGGATCTATCTCTAAGAGCCAAACGGCGATCTGAACTCATCTTCAAACACACTGTCGGACTACCTCGGTCGACTGACAAATACCAAGAATCACCTCGACCGAGGTGCAGAACGACTGGACCGAGGCGAAGACAGTCGCGAATTCAACTCTCTGATTTTCAGTTCTTTTCCCCCAAAAATCACTACTGATGCTTCCTAAGGGGTACTTAAAGGTTTCCTCAACAGAATCAAGGGCAACCAAAGCCCAAATTGCAGTAAACGAGCGAGTTAGGGTTTTCGAACGTTTTTACCTCGTTTCGGTCGAAACGCTCAAATTCCTTGCAGATCTACTCCACTTTAGAAACACCTTCCCCACGCAAAAATCTCAGCTTTGTCCGCTTATCTATAGATCTTGAGTTGGAACCACAACTAGATGCCTTAATCCCTAGAATTGCATATTTGCTTTATTTGACATCTTATTCATCTTTGATTATGTTAAATCGCTCTTGTGGTTAGTATTAACATTAGCACACCGTATTGACTCTGTTTCACCGAGTCCCTGTGATCGACCCCTGGAATTTTCTTGCTTTTACTACGATTGACCCGTACACTGCGGGTTCGCATCCTTGTTTTAAGCTTAAGTCTAGGGTTATAAATTTAAGTCTATGGATGGCCTTGTGTGTTTAATTGATGATGCATATGTGGATGATAGCATGAATTATAGTCTAGTTTTTGGGGTTTGTTTGGACGTTTTATCTTTCATAATCTGTATGTTTGTATATACATTATGTGATTTTACTACCATTTCATCTACCTTTGCGCGAATCGAGGTCTACACCTAGTTTCGTTGTAATTGCAGATAATATGGTACATTTTGCATCAAAAAGGAGCAAAAGGAGTCATGAGTCATTTGGAGCTACATCCAGGAAGCATAGCCATGGATTGAAGATCCACTTTGGAGCAGATTCGAGAGATTTCACATCCAGTTGAGACTCACCTCGGATGACCAGAGATTCATCTCGACCGAGGTGATCCAGGGACGCCGACTCGACCGAGGCGAATACCTAGGACGCGGCGAGAATATTTTATTCTTGGAAGAGATCTTTTAAATTTGGAAAGTGATCTTATATTTCTGGGCTTGGCTTCTGGAAGGAAGGAGATAGGTAGAATATATATTTTACCTATATTTATGGGATAATATCTTCTTAAGATTTATTATCTTTGGAGGGTTATTTTCCTATAAAAAGGGTTGGATTTCCACAATTCCAACATCTCGCATACCACGAAAAGAGACCCGCTTACACCGAAAAAGACGCAGCAGCCGCCTACTCCAATTTGGGAGTCTTCGAAGAACCTTTTTGAAGGTTGAAGGAAGATAGAAGTCCATAGCTTTTATAGATTTTTGAAGGGTTTTGTAAGATTGTCTTCAAATCCCTCAATTGTTGTCTTGTCTATTTGGATTATCATCCAAGGAACGCTTGTTTGTGATATTTGATTCAGTTATTGAAGTCTTTTCGTTAAATTCTTCTTTGTTCAAATATTCACCTTCTTCCCTTATATTTTAATACTTTCATTATGATGATGAGTGGCTAATTTCCTTGTGTGATTCTAGGGTGATTGGCTGAAGGTTGTGGGAAAAACAATGATAGAATAATCTTAGATTCCAGTAGGATCCTGAAAGTTCGAGTCTTTAACCTTAACCCTAAGCATCTCGTTCGGTTGATGAACATCTCGGCCGGGGTGGAATTCTTCTGACCGAGGTGACTTATCCGACCCTAAACTGAGAGTTAAGTGTTAGAGTTTGCTAAATCCTATTCTTATTACACCTTCCTGGTTCAAAGCAAGCTTAGGATGAGACTTACCCGGTAATTCCTTAGTTTGTGTACCAACGATCATAAGTGTAGGTAATAAAGGTTTATCCTTTATTGGGGTTTGAGTGTGCTTCCATTCCATCTTTGTGAGTTAGCCTGAGACTTACCCGGTAAAGGTTGATTCTATTCCCTTAGATGGTGTGTTAGTTTGAGGTTATAGTTCTTTATCTTAATTCCTTGAGACTTACCCAGTAATAGGAGTTACGGTTTAGGATTAGTGTGTAGTGAGACTTACCCGGTGATCTACTCCACTTTAGAAACACCTTCCCCACGCAAAAATCTCAGCTTTGTCCGCTTATCTATAGATCTTGAGTTGGAACCACAACTAGATGCCTTAATCCCTAGAATTGCATATTTGCTTTATTTGACATCTTATTCATCTTTGATTGTGTTAAATCGCTCTTGTGGTTAGTATTAACATTAGCACACCGTATTGACTCTGTTTCACCGAGTCCCTGTGATCGACCCCTGGAATTTTCTTGCTTTTACTACGATTGACCCGTACACTGCGGGTTCGCATCCTTGTTTTAAGCTTAAGTCTAGGGTTATAAATTTAAAGCTTGCACACACCGTTTGGAGCGAACAAGTTCTTGGCGCCGTTGCCGGGGACTTGGTCTAGACCGAGCCGGTTGCGGTTTGCTTTCGGGGCACTTGCCCCTGTTGCTACTAACTACTCTTTCTATGAGTTTTGTAGTTTTCAGGATTTCCGATGACTACATTTGATCTAGCATGGATAGCAAGGCAAAGTGCTAGGGCGGACCATTATGAATACTTGGAGGAGAAGTACTCCTTCTATTGGTTCAACAATGAATGGGAAAGAGAAGAGGCCATTAAGCATGAACTTGCAATGTGGGATGAACTGAATGTCCCTAAAAAGATTTGTGAGCAACCCCTTGAAGATTCTCTTGAATCAAGATGGGAGAGGTTGATGAAGAAGGTGGAGGAGCTCAAGGAAAGCACCCTATCCTATGATAAGCCGGAAGAGGAGCATAAGGAAGTGCTGCAAGTTCCAAGCACCCCTCCAATCAAACCAGAAGTTTCTCCTGAAGCTTTTGAGGGAGAAGAAGATTTGGAATATCTCGATCCAACTGTTGAGACCTCGGCCGAGGTGGAAGAGATCTCGACCGAGATGGAAGAAGAATCTGCAAAAACCAGAAGTGGAAGATGCAGAGAACCTTGGTCAAATTACTGAGATTGTGACCAAGGTGGAAGAAAGATCAACTGAGTTGAGAGAGATTTCATGTGTTGGTTATCAACCTAACATGAAACCTGATCCGAGCTTTGGAGAACTTTACAAGGTAAGTTCTCTTGCTCCATTCGAAATCCCTATTAAAATTTCTGAATTTTTCAGGAAAGCACCGGAGAGTTGGAGGTCTCTTCCGAAAGAACCTCCAAAGATCAAGATGAAGTCTTCCTTGAAATTGTTGGAAGAAGAAGCTCCTTCGGATCATGAGGAGTAGAGTTGGCAAGCACTACACCGCTAAGGCGATGAAGAGTCTCTTGTTTTCAAGTATGGGGTCCCTCGCATGCTCAGGTGCCTGTACCATCCCCAAGCTATAGATGGGGAAGCTGCTATAATTCTCGAGAAACTGTTTTCTCGATCAAGGAAAGGATGGGACACGAGGAATGTCCCATTGAAGTGTAGGAAGTCTAGACGAATTCGGTGAGAATCAAACCGTACAAGCTTGTATGTGGGAGATCTTACCATTTGCCGGTGAAGTTAGGAACCGGAACCTTCTTGGAAGATTTTTACGGATGTGATGAGCACTCCACGACATTCGAAGTGCATTGAGTAATCCCATGCCGTATGGTCCAGCTAGCGACCTTAAACCAAGCGCTTCTTGGGAGGCAACCCAAGGTATTGCTTTCTTCTCCCTTTTCTAGTTTAGTTTAGATAGTTGCTTTGTTTTTGTTTTCCTCTAGACAACAACCAGGTATTCCAAAAGGAAGGATCACAGTTCAAGGAGGCTACACTGGAAGAACAAAATTTCGAGAAGTTGAGGAAACGAGCTTTACTGAGATACATCTCGGGTAGTGTCAGAACACCTCGACCGAGATGTGCTTCGCCAACCGAGATGGTCATTTCTGGGAGCTGTTTCTTGCTCCTTCATGCAGTTTAGCTATGTTCGGTGAGTATCCTGTCCTTAGACTTATTTTGACCCACTGGGACAGTGTGTCCCAAGTATGGGTATGCGGATATGTTATTGGACTATGGATGATTGTATGCTACTTTGATGGATATTTATGATCTTATTATGCTTCACTTTTGCTTCTATATGTTTATCTGAGACTACATACATGCATACAGGTTATTTGATTGAGAAAAACGTCGAAACTGAAAAAAATGGTTTTTAAAATTTTTTTTTTTTTTTTTTTTTGACCTCGACCGAGTCAGTATTGGCCAAACGAGGCGTTTCACCTCGGTTGAACCAAGAACACCTCGACCGAGGTGTGTTAACTGAGAGTTTTTGAAAACGATTTTGTGTTACTTATCTGGATATGACCTCAGTGAAGATCTTGTTTACTGACTGGTTTTAAATTCTTTATGTTGTTTGAAAGGTTTTATAATATGTTTAAGTTGCTAAATGCTTTGTTTGAAATTATTAGCATGTTTAATACTTTGTTTTATCCAAATTATGTTGAATTTGAAGGTTGACACCGCAGGTTAAGTTCTCTCACTTTCTTCTTGGAAAGACCAAGGCAATTCATTCTCTTCTTCTTCTTCTTCTTGATCATGCTTAGCCCCTCATATACATTTTGCCTCCCTTTACCTATCCGGGAATTTGGAAGCAAGCAAAGTGGTGAAAGTGGAGTTAAAGTTGAGAAGTGGCTGGAAGTGAAGTGTTAGAAAGCAATAATAGGTTTGGGGAAGTCAAACATGAAGATGAGTAACTCGGCACCATTCACATAGCCGGGTGTTTGTGTCTTGCCAAAGTCGGATTGAGCGATATTCCTAACGGGTCATGGTATGTGCATCAAGGGTTTGATGCATCTCAAGAAATTGATGATTGCAGATTTCCTAGGCTTCGGTTATTGTGCACCTCTGTCCATGCATCCCAAAAAGTAAAGTAAAAGAAAAAGTGCGAAATAAGCAAAGCTTATTGGTGGAAGATGTTGCAAGTCAAAGTGAAAGTGAAGTTCATCCTTTTCCCGGATTCTAGCACCACATTACCTTACATACATCCCTACCCTACACGTTTCTTGACCTTTTCTTTTGGGAAGCCCTTGAGACCTTGAGCTTGTTGATTGACTTAGCGGTCTAAATCGGATTATACATGATTAATTTTGATAATTATGATTTATTATGCATTCTATGATTTTGTGCAAAGATGAACAAATTTCCTATATTTATAAAATGTTTTAAGCATATTGAGTTTTTTTTTAAATTCCAGGAAGTATTCTCTTAGAGTGATCTATGATAGTTGCACACCATAAAATGTTTTTGAAAAGCTTTTTCATTGATTTTCTTGACTTATAATCCATTCTATCTTGTCTTCTATATAAGGAACTTGCTTGGGGACAAGCAAGGGCTAAGTATGGGGTATTTTGATAGCATGAATTATAGTCTAGTTTTTGGGGTTTGTTTGGACGTTTTATCTTTCATAATCTGTATGTTTGTATATACATTATGTGATTTTACTACCATTTCATCTACCTTTGCGAGAATCGAGGTCTACACCTAGTTTCGTTGTAATTGCAGATAATATGGTACATTTTGCATCAAAAAGGAGCAAAAGGAGTCATGAGTCATTTGGAGCTACATCCAGGAAGCATAGCCATGGATTGAAGATCCACTTTGGAGCAGATTCGAGAGATTTCACATCCAGTTGAGACTCACCTCGGATGACCAGAGATTCATCTCGACAGAGGTGATCCAGGGACGCCGACTCGACCGAGGCGAATACCTAGGACGCGGCGAGAATATTTTATTCTTGGAAGAGATCTTTTAAATTTGGAAAGTGATCTTATATTTCTGGGCTTGGCTTCTGGAAGGAAGGAGATAGGCAGAATATATATTTTACCTATATTTATGGGATAATATCTTCTTAAGATTTATTATCTTTGGAGGGTTATTTTTCCTATAAAAAGGGTTGGATTTCCACAATTCCAACATCTCGCATACCACGAAAAGAGACCCGCTTACACCGAAAAAGACGCAGCAGCCGCCTACTCCAATTTGGGAGTCTTCGAAGAACCTTTTTGAAGGTTGAAGGAAGATAGAAGTCCATAGCTTTTATAGCTTTTTGAAGGGTTTTGTAAGATTGTCTTCAAATCCCTCAATTGTTGTCTTGTCTATTTGGATTATCATCCAAGGAACGCTTGTTTGTGATATTTGATTCAGTTATTGAAGTCTTTTCGTTAAATTCTTCTTTGTTCAAATATTCACCTTCTTCCCTTATATTTTAATACTTTCATTATGATGATGAGTGGCTAATTTCCTTGTGTGATTCTAGGGTGATTGGCTGAAGGTTGTGGGAAAAACAATGATAGAATAATCTTAGATTCCAGTAGGATCCTGAAAGTTCGAGTCTTTAACCTTAACCCTAAGCATCTCGTTCGGTTGATGAACATCTCGGCCGGGGTGGAATTCTTCTGACCGAGGTGACTTATCCGACCCTAAACTGAGAGTTAAGTGTTAGAGTTTGCTAAATCCTATTCTTATTACACCTTCCTGGTTCAAAGCAAGCTTAGGATGAGACTTACCCGGTAATTCCTTAGTTTGTGTACCAACGATCATAAGTGTAGGTAATAAAGGTTTATCCTTTATTGGGGTTTGAGTGTGCTTCCATTCCATCTTTGTGAGTTAGCCTGAGACTTACCCGGTAAAGGTTGATTCTATTCCCTTAGATGGTGTGTTAGTTTGAGGTTATAGTTCTTTATCTTAATTCCTTGAGACTTACCCGGTAATAGGAGTTACGGTTTAGGATTAGTGTGTAGTGAGACTTACCCGGTGATCTACTCCACTTTAGAAACACCTTCCCCACGCAAAAATCTCAGCTTTGTCCGCTTATCTATAGATCTTGAGTTGGAACCACAACTAGATGCCTTAATCCCTAGAATTGCATATTTGCTTTATTTGACATCTTATTCATCTTTGATTGTGTTAAATCGCTCTTGTGGTTAGTATTAACATTAGCACACCGTATTGACTCTGTTTCACCGAGTCCCTGTGATCGACCCCTGGAATTTTCTTGCTTTTACTACGATTGACCCGTACACTGCGGGTTCGCATCCTTGTTTTAAGCTTAAGTCTAGGGTTATAAATTTAAAGCTTGCACACACCGTTTGGAGCGAACAAGTTTTTGCGAGAATGGGTAGTGATAGCATGAATTATAGTCTAGTTTTTGGGGTTTGTTTGGACGTTTTATCTTTCATAATCTGTATGTTTGTATATACATTATGTGATTTTACTACCATTTCATCTACCTTTGCGAGAATCGAGGTCTACACCTAGTTTCGTTGTAATTGCAGATAATATGGTACGTTTTGCATCAAAAAGGAGCAAAAGGAGTCATGAGTCATTTGGAGCTACATCCAGGAAGCATAGCCATGGATTGAAGATCCACTTTGGAGCAGATTCGAGAGATTTCACATCCAGTTGAGACTCACCTCGGTTGACCAGAGATTCATCTCGACCGAGGTGATCCAGGGACGCCGACTCGACCGAGGCGAATACCTAGGACGCGGCGAGAATATTTTATTCTTGGAAGAGATCTTTTAAATTTGGAAAGTGATCTTATATTTCTGGGCTTGGCTTCTGGAAGGAAGGAGATAGGCAGAATATATATTTTACCTATATTTATGGGATAATATCTTCTTAAGATTTATTATCTTTGGAGGGTTATTTTCCTATAAAAAGGGTTGGATTTCCACAATTCCAACATCTCGCATACCACGAAAAGAGACCCGCTTACACCGAAAAAGACGCAGCAGCCGCCTACTCCAATTTGGGAGTCTTCGAAGAACCTTTTTGAAGGTTGAAGGAAGATAGAAGTCCATAGCTTTTATAGCTTTTTGAAGGGTTTTGTAAGATTGTCTTCAAATCCCTCAATTGTTGTCTTGTCTATTTGGATTATCATCCAAGGAACGCTTGTTTGTGATATTTGATTCAGTTATTGAAGTCTTTTCGTTAAATTCTTCTTTGTTCAAATATTCACCTTCTTCCCTTATATTTTAATACTTTCATTATGATGATGAGTGGCTAATTTCCTTGTGTGATTCTAGGGTGATTGGCTGAAGGTTGTGGGAAAAACAATGATAGAATAATCTTAGATTCCAGTAGGATCCTGAAAGTTCGAGTCTTTAACCTTAACCCTAAGCATCTCGTTCGGTTGATGAACATCTCGGCCGGGGTGGAATTCTTCTGACCGAGGTGACTTATCCGACCCTAAACTGAGAGTTAAGTGTTAGAGTTTGCTAAATCCTATTCTTATTACACCTTCCTGGTTCAAAGCAAGCTTAGGATGAGACTTACCCGGTAATTCCTTAGTTTGTGTACCAACGATCATAAGTGTAGGTAATAAAGGTTTATCCTTTATTGGGGTTTGAGTGTGCTTCCATTCCATCTTTGTGAGTTAGCCTGAGACTTACCCGGTAAAGGTTGATTCTATTCCCTTAGATGGTGTGTTAGTTTGAGGTTATAGTTCTTTATCTTAATTCCTTGAGACTTACCCAGTAATAGGAGTTACGGTTTAGGATTAGTGTGTAGTGAGACTTACCCGGTGATCTACTCCACTTTAGAAACACCTTCCCCATGCAAAAATCTCAGCTTTGTCCGCTTATCTATAGATCTTGAGTTGGAACCACAACTAGATGCCTTAATCCCTAGAATTGCATATTTGCTTTATTTGACATCTTATTCATCTTTGATTGTGTTAAATCGCTCTTGTGGTTAGTATTAACATTAGCACACCGTATTGACTCTGTTTCACCGAGTCCCTGTGATCGACCCCTGGAATTTTCTTGCTTTTACTACGATTGACCCGTACACTGCGGGTTCGCATCCTTGTTTTAAGCTTAAGTCTAGGGTTATAAATTTAAAGCTTGCACACACCGTTTGGAGCGAACAAGTTTTTGGCGCCGTTGCCGGGGACTTGGTCTAGACCGAGCCGGTACGGTTTGCTCTTGGGGCATTTGCCCCGTTTTGTCTAACCACTCTACTTGAGTGACTTTTGCAGGTTCTTTCTTAGGTATATGCGAAGAACCCGCACTGGGAAGGAAATCGTTCCTTACGATCCCGAACCAGAAAAGACATACAAGCGACGCTTAAGAGAAGCGAAGATGGCCCAACAAGACGATCGCGATCTTGCGGCCCAATTGAGAGAGACGCAGGAGCTGCTACGTCTCAGTAAAGAAGAGCTAAGGCAAGAGAAAGAAGAGAATCATGCCAGGACTGCAGCAATCGAAGCTGAGATTGCAGCCATTCGGGACCAGATTCTACTTCGACCGAGGGAGGATCCAGTAGTTGATCCTCGACCGAGGCAGATTCCAGTACCCGACGCCCCGGCCGAGGTACTTCCACCTCGGATGCCAGTCCGAGATGTTCTTCTTGCAGGAATTCCACAAACCCTAGGTCAAAGGATGGACCCTAATCAACAGCTGAGGCGTCCAGGAGTGAACCTAGGAGATCCAGCGGATCATGACTACGAACTTCGACCGCAAGTTCTAGCCATGATTCGCCAATGCCAATTCGGAGGACTAGAGAAGGAGTCGCCGCATCAACATCTTCAAAACTACGAGATCTTGATGGAAACCTTGCGACCGTCCAGAATTGAGAACAACAACTACAAGCTAAGACCTTTTTACTTTTCTTTAAAAGATAGAGCTCTTACTTGGTATCAATCTCTCCCTCCAGGAAAAATTAGCACATGGGAGGAGATGACTACAGAATTCTTGACCAAATTCTTTCCCCCCTCAAAAACCGCTGAAATGAGAGGGAAGATCAACGCTTTCATCATGAAGGACAAGGAGAGCTTGTCCAAATCTTGGGAGCGGTTCAAGGATATCCTTTTGGATTGCCCACATCATGGGATTCCAAAGATTGAGTTGTTGGAGATCTACTTCAAAGGGCTGGATGGAAGCACCCAGTTCAATCTCCAACTACTCTCCGCCGGTACCTTCATGGACATGGCGGTTGACGAGGCTTGGGACTTCATTGAGAAGCAAGCCTTGCACATGGAGAAGTACACCCACCAAGGAGCTGAGGGTGGAGTTAAAAGAGTCAACTTTCAAGAGACTCAACCCAACAACAACCAGCTCACGTCCTTGAAGAACGACGTGAAGCAATTGAAGGAGCTCTTGATGGCTCAAACTAAGAAGGAAGAGCAAGGGCAAAGGAACAACAACAACAACAATAACGGGTACCGTAACAACAACAACGGACCCCGAAACAACAACTACAACAACAACAATAGAGGATCCAATAGCAACAATTGGAGGGCGAATAACCAAAATCACGGTAACAATCACTCAAACTCCAATTCTAATGATTCCTCTAACCCTTTCCTCTCTTCTCCTTCTTCTTCTTCTACTCCATTGAAAAGCCAAGGGCAAGGATCAAGTTCGTCTCAGCCGGAAAAGAAGGACGCAGTCCTGGAGGCAATCTTGATCAAGCTTAGTGCTATGGAGAATTCTATGACTTCATTTTCGAGGGCCCAAAAGTCCTTCGAACAACAACTTGCTAATAGGGCGAATGAAGCGCCAAGAGATCCAGGGAAGCTTCCAGCAAAGACGGAAACTAACCCTAAGGGCCAGTGCATGGCCATAACGACGAGGAGTGGACTCAAAACTGCAGATCCAGTACCTCGCTCGATGCAGACCACCTCGGTCCAGACCCAGTCGAAGAACACCTCGACCGAGATGCCAACCGAGGCGGAGCAACAGAAAGCAGGAGGAACGACAGAAACTTATGTTCCACCTCCTGCATATAAACCACCACTTCCATTCCCTCAGTCCAGAGCCAGAGCACATCTAGACAAGCACTTTGGTAAGTTTCTTGACTTGATGAATAAGCTACATATTAATATTCCTTTCCTTGATGCTATTCTAGGTATGCCCGCCTATGGGAAGTTCTTAAAAGAAATCTTATCAAGGAAGAGGAAGCTGGAGGATGTTGGTGAAGTTAGCATGACATCTAAATCTTCGGAGCTTATCAAGATCATGAAGGAAAAGATGCCACCTAAGTTGAGAGATCCCGGCTCATTTTGCATTCCCATTCAAGTTGGGGATGTCACTTGTGAAGCCCTTTGTGATCTAGGAGCCAGCGTGAGCATCATCCCGCTGGAGTTGTGCACTAAGATCGGTCTTGGAGAGCCCAAACCGGTCAAGATTCGACTTTACATGGCGGATCGCTCCATCACCCATCCCGTGGGCATTTTGGAGGACGTTCCGGTCAAGTTAGGTAACTTCTATCTACCTATAGATTTTGTCGTACTTGACATTCCCGCAGATTATCCTGTTCCTATCATTCTCGGGAGGCCATTTCTAGCAACTTCGGGTTGCAACGTGGATTGCAAGAACGCCAAGTTGAAATTCAACGTTGGTGGCGATGAGGTGGAGTTCGCACTACTTGCAGCCATGAAGGGGGAGCAACTAACTGATGATATCTTCAACATCTACGATGAAGAAGAATCAAGAGAATTGGTGAGCTCTATCCTTATTAATGATCCACTCGAAAGAGTTATTAGCTTCAGTTTAATGGAGGAAGGTATAGATGCTTCTTGTGATGCAGATATACGGAGCTTGAAGGCACTGGAAGAAGATCCAGGAGCTAAAACTGAGAAGCTAGTCCAGGAAACGAAGATTTCCAGCCTCGGATCCAGTAGCAGTACCTCGACCGAGGCACTTTCTGGACTGAGCGAGGCAACCGAAGAACACCTCGGTCAACGCCTCTGCGCCTCGACCGAGGTCGACAGCGAGATGACTCTAACTGAGACTGCATTTAGTCCAGTTTCTGACACCACTCCACTGGAAAGAGGAAGCACAGATCCCTCTCAGAAAGCACCCCCAGTTGTGGAGCTTAAACAACTCCCTAGTCACTTGAGGTATATCTTTCTTGGGCCGGATTCTACTTATCCCGTTATTGCTAGTGCTTCCCTCTCCGATTCTGAATTATCTAAGTTAATGCATGTCCTGAGAAAGCATCGAAAAGCCATAGGTTACACCACGGATGATCTTATTGGCATTAAACCTTCTTTCTGCATGCATAGAATTCTAATGGAGGATAATCATAAGACTTCACGGGAACCTCAAAGACGGTTAAATCCGATCATGAAAGAGGTTGTGAAGAAGGAAGTTCTTAAGTTGTTGGATGCAGGTATTATTTATCCTATCTCGGACAGCAAGTGGGTTAGCCCGGTGCATGTCGTTCCGAAGAAAGGAGGGATGACCGTTGTGACAAATAAGAACAACGAGTTGATCCCAACAAGGACCGTTACGGGCTGGAGAGTTTGCATCGACTATAGGAAGCTGAACACGGCGACTCGGAAGGATCATTTTCCGCTCCCCTTCATCGATCAAATGCTCGAACGGCTAGCCCAGCATTCACACTTCTGCTACTTGGACGGCTATAGTGGATTCTTCCAGATTCCTATCCATCCGGATGATCAGGAGAAGACCACTTTCACTTGTCCTTGGGGGACGTTTGCCTATCGGAGGATGCCATTCGGATTGTGCAATGCACCCGCTACCTTCCAGCGATGCATGATGACTATCTTTTCCGAGTACATAGAGGAGATCATGGAGGTATTCATGGATGATTTTTCTGTATATGGTTCCTCTTTTGATGATTGCCTATCTAACCTTTCTCTAGTGCTTAAAAGATGTGAAGACACTAACCTTGTTTTGAATTGGGAGAAGTGTCATTTTATGGTTAATGAAGGCATTGTGCTAGGACACCTCGTTTCCAATCGAGGTATTGAGGTCGATCGAGCTAAGATCGAGACTATTGAGAAACTCCCTCCTCCTTGTTCTGTTAAAGGTGTGAGGAGTTTTCTCGGGCATGCAGGTTTCTACAAGAGATTCATCAAGGACTTCTCTAAGATTTCTAAACCTCTAACTAACCTCTTGAATAAAGATGTTGTTTTTGAGTTTTCGCAGGAGTGTCTTGATGCTTTTCACAGGCTTAAGGAAGCGTTGATCTCCGCTCCTATTATCCAGCCTCCTGATTGGACCTTGCCCTTCGAGGTCATGTGTGACGCTAGTGATGTAGCCGTAGGAGCGGTGCTTGGGCAGAAGAAAGATGGACGGACCACCGCCATTTATTACGCTAGCAAGACGCTAGATGAAGCACAACGCAACTACGCTACCACCGAGAAGGAGTTATTGGCGGTTGTATATGCTTTCGAGAAGTTTCGTTCCTATCTAGTAGGGGCGAAAGTCATTGTCTACACCGACCATGCAGCCATTCGTTACTTATTGGCTAAGAAAGATGCAAAGCCGCGCCTTATTCGATGGATTCTCTTGCTTCAAGAGTTTGACCTAGAGATCCGCGATAAGAAGGGATCCGAGAATTCAGTTGCGGATCACCTCAGCCGGCTACCGGAATCCTCCTGCGAGACGGATAGCCCACCCATAAACGATTCATTCCCCGACGAGCACTTACACGTCTTGGAGCGTTTGATGGATCTACTTACTTCACCCCACGATGGAGGTGAAGTATGGGGTGAGGGAACCTCCTACCTCGTTTGAGACGCATCATGGTCCAGCTAGCGACCTTAAATCAAGCGCTTCTTGGGAGGCAACCCAAGGTATTGCTCTTCTTTCACGTTTTCTAGTCTAGCTTAGATAGTTTTTGTTTTTGCTTTGCTTTGCTTTGTTTTTGGCGTTCTGGACAGACAACAGGAAGAAACACATCTGGAAGGACAGAAGTTCGAGATTCTGAGAAGACAGAAGCACCTCGGTCACTGTCAGAGCACCTCGACCGAGTTGATTCTTGAAGCAACCGAGGCGACTAGGGTTTCTGCAGAACCGCCTCGGTCCATACCACCTCGGGCCAGTCGAGACCATCTCGACCGAGGTGACAGCAGATCCAGGAACGGTATAAATAGGGAAAAATTTTACTTTTCACTTTTTATTTACCCTCCTCGACCGCGGCGACAGATCCACCTCGCCTCCTTCGTTTCTCGCTCGTTTTCGAAGATTTCTGCTTCCAAACCGCGATTAAAGAGTAGAGGATCCGATTGCAACTACAGATCTGCAAGGAATTTGAGCGTTTCGACCGAAACGAGGTAAAAACGTTCGAAAACCCTAACTCGCTCGTTTACTGCAATTTGGGCTTTGGTTGCCCTTGATTCTGTTGAGGAAACCTTTAAGTACCCCTTAGGAAGCATCAGTAGTGATTTTTGGGGGAAAAGAACTGAAAATCAGAGAGTTGAATTCGCGACTGTCTTCGCCTCGGTCCAGTCGTTCTGCACCTCGGTCGAGGTGATTCTTGGTATTTGTCAGTCGACCGAGGTAGTCCGACAGTGTGTTTGAAGATGAGTTCAGATCGCCGTTTGGCTCTTAGAGATAGATCCTCCCCTTCCCCTTCTCCTTCCGCATCCCGTCCCTACCGCCCGGCCATCCACGAGAGATGCCGGGTAGACTATGAGAGGATAGCTGGCCGTCCAGTCATCGCACCACGATTTCTGGATGTGTCAGCTTTTGACTGCCTAGGGTTAGATGCTGACCTTAGGAGGATGATTGCTACAGTGGGGCTAGATCAGTTCACTGAGATCCGAGCCCCAGCCTACTTAGAGCCGACACTCGAGTTTGTTAGCTCCTTCTCCTACCTTCCCACAGAGCGGTCTGTGAAGTACCGGTTGATGAGCCGGAACTCCAAACGGTGTGTGCAAGCTTTAAATTTATAACCCTAGACTTAAGCTTAAAACAAGGATGCGAACCCGCAGTGTACGGGTCAATCGTAGTAAAAGCAAGAAAATTTCAGGGGTCGATCACAGGGACTCGGTGAAACAGAGTCAATACGGTGTGCTAATGTTAATACTAACCACAAGAGCGATTTAACACAATCAAAGATGAATAAGATGTCAAATAAAGCAAATATGCAATTCTAGGGATTAAGGCATCTAGTTGTGGTTCCAACTCAAGATCTATAGATAAGCGGACAAAGCTGAGATTTTTGCGTGGGGAAGGTGTTTCTAAAGTGGAGTAGATCACCGGGTAAGTCTCACTACACACTAATCCTAAACCGTAACTCCTATTACCGGGTAAGTCTCAAGGAATTAAGATAAAGAACTATAACCTCAAACTAACACACCATCTAAGGGAATAGAATCAACCTTTACCGGGTAAGTCTCAGGCTAACTCACAAAGATGGAATGGAAGCACACTCAAACCCCAATAAAGGATAAACCTTTATTACCTACACTTATGATCGTTGGTACACAAACTAAGGAATTACCGGGTAAGTCTCATCCTAAGCTTGCTTTGAACCAGGAAGGTGTAATAAGAATAGGATTTAGCAAACTCTAACACTTAACTCTCAGTTTAGGGTCGGATAAGTCACCTCGGTCAGAAGAATTCCACCCCGGCCGAGATGTTCATCAACCGAACGAGATGCTTAGGGTTAAGGTTAAAGACTCGAACTTTCAGGATCCTACTGGAATCTAAGATTATTCTATCATTGTTTTTCCCACAACCTTCAGCCAATCACCCTAGAATCACACAAGGAAATTAGCCACTCATCATCATAATGAAAGTATTAAAATATAAGGGAAGAAGGTGAATATTTGAACAAAGAAGAATTTAACGAAAAGACTTCAATAACTGAATCAAATATCACAAACAAGCGTTCCTTGGATGATAATCCAAATAGACAAGACAACAATTGAGGGATTTGAAGACAATCTTACAAAACCCTTCAAAAAGCTATAAAAGCTATGGACTTCTATCTTCCTTCAACCTTCAAAAAGGTTCTTCGAAGACTCCCAAATTGGAGTAGGCGGCTGCTGCGTCTTTTTCGGTGTAAGCGGGTCTCTTTTCGTGGTATGCGAGATGTTGGAATTGTGGAAATCCAACCCTTTTTATAGGAAAATAACCCTCCAAAGATAATAAATCTTAAGAAGATATTATCCCATAAATATAGGTAAAATATATATTCTGCCTATCTCCTTCCCTCCAGAAGCCAAGCCCAGAAATATAAGATCACTTTCCAAAGTTAAAAGATCTCTTCCAAGAATAAAATATTCTCGCCGCGTCCTAGGTATTCGCCTCGGTCGAGTCGGCGTCCCTGGATCACCTCGGTCGAGATGAATCTCTGGTCAACCGAGGTGAGTCTCAACTGGATGTGAAATCTCTCGAATCTGCTCCAAAGTGGATCTTCAATCCATGGCTATGCTTCCTGGATGTAGCTCCAAATGACTCATGACTCCTTTTGCTCCTTTTTCATGCAAAACGTACCATATTATCTGCAATTACAACGAAACTAGGTGTAGACCTCGATTCTCGCAAAGGTAGATGAAATGGTAGTAAAATCACATAATGTATATACAAACATACAGATTATGAAAGATAAAACGTCCAAACAAACCCCAAAAACTAGACTATAATTCATGCTATCAAAATACCCCATACTTAGCCCTTGCTTTTCCCCAAGCAAGTTCCTTATATAGAAGACAAGATAGAATGGATTATAAGTCAAGAAAATCAATGAAAAAGCTTTTCAAAAACATTTTATGGTGTGCAACTATCATAGATCACTCTAAGAGAATACTTCCTGGAATTTTAAAAAAAACTCAATATGCTTAAAACATTTTATAAATATAGGAAAGTTGTTCATCTTTGCACAAAATCATAGAATGCATAATAAATCATAATTATCAAAATTAATCATGTATAATCCGATTTAGACCGCTAAGTCAATCAACAAGCTCAAGGTCTCAAGGGCTTCCCAAAAGAAAAGGTCAAGAAACGTGTAGGGTAGGGATGTATGTAAGGTAATGTGGTGCTAGAATCCGGGAAAAGGATGAACTTCACTTTCACTTTGACTTGCAACATCTTCCACCAATAAGCTTTGCTTATTTCGCACTTTTTCTTTTACTTTACTTTTTGGGATGCATGGACAGAGGTGCACAATAACCGAAGCCTAGGAAATCTGCAATCATCAATTTCTTGAGATGCATCAAACCCTTGATGCACATACCATGACCCGTTAGGAATATCGCTCAATCCGACTTTGGCAAGACACAAACACCCGGCTATGTGAATGGTGCCGAGTTACTCATCTTCATGTTTGACTTCCCCAAACCTATTATTGCTTTCTAACACTTCACTTCCAGCCACTTCTCAACTTTAACTCCACTTTCACCACTTTGCTTGCTTCCGAATTCCCGGATAGGTAAAGGGAGGCAAAATGTATATGAGGGGCTAAGCATGATCAAGAAGAAGAAGAAGAAGAGAATGAATTGCCTTGGTCTTTCCAAGAAGAAAGTGAGAGAACTTAACCTGCGGTGTCAACCTTCAAATTCAACATAATTTGGATAAAAACAAAGTATTAAACATGCTAATAATTTCAAACAAAGCATTTAGCAACTTAAACATATTATAAAACCTTTCAAACACATAAAGAATTTAAAACCAGTCAGTAAACAAGATCTTCACTGAGGTCATATCCAGATAAGTAACACAAAATCGTTTTCGAAAACTCTCAGTTAACACACCTCGGTCGAGGTGTTCTTGGTTCAACCGAGGTGAAACGCCTCGTTTGGCCAATACTGACTCGGTCGAGGTCAAAAAAAAAAAAAAAAAAAAAAAAACCATTTTTTTCAGTTTCGACGTTTTTCTCAATCAAATAACCTGTATGCATGTATGTAGTCTCAGATAAACATATAGAAGCAAAAGTGAAGCATAATAAGATCTTAAATATCCATCAAAGTAGCATACAATCATCCATAGTCAAATAACATATCCGCATACCCCATACTTGGGACACACTGTCCCAGTGGGTCAAAATAAGTCTAAGGACAGGATACTCACCGAACATAGCTAAACTGCATGAAGGAGCAAGAAACAGCTCCCAGAAATGACCATCTCGGTTGGCGAAGCACATCTCGGTCGAGGTGTTCTGACACTACCCGAGATGTATCTCAGTAAAGCTCGTTTCCTCAACTTCTCGAAATTTTGTTCTTCCAGTGTAGCTCCTGAACTGTGATCCTTCCTTTTGGAATACCTGGTTGTTGTCTAGAGGAAAACAAAAACAAAGCAACTATCTAAACTAAACTAGAAAAGGGAGAAGAAAGCAATACCTTGGGTTGCCTCCCAAGAAGCGCTTGGTTTAAGGTCGCTAGCTGGACCATACGGCATGGGATTACTCAATGCACTTCGAATGTCGTGGAGTGCTCATCACATCCGTAAAAATCTTCCAAGAAGGTTCCGGTTCCTAACTTCACTGGCAAATGGTAAGATCTCCCACGTACAAGCTTGTACGGTTTGATTCTCACCGGAATTCGTCTAGACTTCCTACACTTCAATGGGACATTCCTCGTGTCCCATCCTTTCCTTGATCGAGAAAACAGTTTCTCGAGAATTATAGCAGCTTCCCCATCTATAGCTTGGGGATGGTACAGGGTCCTGAGCATGCGAGGGACCCCATACTAGAACAAGAGACTCTTCATCGCCTTAGCGGTGTAGTGCTTGCCAACTCTACTCCTCATGATCCGAGGAGCTTCTTCTTCCAACAATTTCAAGGAAGACTTCATCTTGATCTTTGGAGGTTCTTTCGGAAGAGACCTCCAACTCTCCGGTGCTTTCCTGAAAAATTCAGAAATTTTAATAGGGATTTCGAATGGAGCAAGAGAACTTACCTTGTAAAGTTCTCCAAAGCTCGGATCAGGTTTCATGTTAGGTTGATAACCAACACATGAAATCTCTCTCAACTCAGTTGATCTTTCTTCCACCTTGGTCACAATCTCAATAATTTGACCAAGGTTCTCTGCATCTTCCACTTCTGGTTTTGCAGATTCTTCTTCCATCTCGGTCGAGATCTCTTCCACCTCGGCCGAGGTCTCAACAGTTGGATCGAGATCTTCCAAATCTTCTTCTCCCTCAAAAGCTTCAGGAGAAACTTCTGGTTTGATTGGAGGGGTGCTTGAAACTTGCAGCACTTCCTTATGCTCCTCTTCCGGCTTATCATAGGATAGGGTGCTTTCCTTGAGCTCCTCCACCTTCTTCATCAACCTCTCCCATCTTGATTCAAGAGAATCTTCAAGGGGTTGCTCACAAATCTTTTTAGGGACATTCAGTTCATCCCACATTGCAAGTTCATGCTTAATGGCCTCTTCTCTTTCCCATTCATTGTTGAACCAATAGAAGGAGTACTTCTCCTCCAAGTATTCATAATGGTCCGCCCTAGCACTTTGCCTTTCTATCCATGCTGGATCAAATGTAGTCATCGGAAATCCTGAAAACTACAAAACTCATAGAAAGAGTAGTTAGTAGCAACAGGGGCAAGTGCCCCGAAAGCAAACCGCAACCGGCTCGGTCTAGACCAAGTCCCCGGCAACGGCGCCAAGAACTTGTTCGCTCCAAACGGTGTGTGCAAGCTTTAAATTTATAACCCTAGACTTAAGCTTAAAACAAGGATGCGAACCCGCAGTGTACGGGTCAATCGTAGTAAAAGCAAGAAAATTCCAGGGGTCGATCACAGGGACTCGGTGAAACAGAGTCAATACGGTGTGCTAATGTTAATACTAACCACAAGAGCGATTTAACACAATCAAAGATGAATAAGATGTCAAATAAAGCAAATATGCAATTCTAGGGATTAAGGCATCTAGTTGTGGTTCCAACTCAAGATCTATAGATAAGCGGACAAAGCTGAGATTTTTGCGTGGGGAAGGTGTTTCTAAAGTGGAGTAGATCACCGGGTAAGTCTCACTACACACTAATCCTAAACCGTAACTCCTATTACCGGGTAAGTCTCAAGGAATTAAGATAAAGAACTATAACCTCAAACTAACACACCATCTAAGGGAATAGAATCAACCTTTACCGGGTAAGTCTCAGGCTAACTCACAAAGATGGAATGGAAGCACACTCAAACCCCAATAAAGGATAAACCTTTATTACCTACACTTATGATCGTTGGTACACAAACTAAGGAATTACCGGGTAAGTCTCATCCTAAGCTTGCTTTGAACCAGGAAGGTGTAATAAGAATAGGATTTAGCAAACTCTAACACTTAACTCTCAGTTTAGGGTCGGATAAGTCACCTCGGTCAGAAGAATTCCACCCCGGCCGAGATGTTCATCAACCGAACGAGATGCTTAGGGTTAAGGTTAAAGACTCGAACTTTCAGGATCCTACTGGAATCTAAGATTATTCTATCATTGTTTTTCCCACAACCTTCAGCCAATCACCCTAGAATCACACAAGGAAATTAGCCACTCATCATCATAATGAAAGTATTAAAATATAAGGGAAGAAGGTGAATATTTGAACAAAGAAGAATTTAACGAAAAGACTTCAATAACTGAATCAAATATCACAAACAAGCGTTCCTTGGATGATAATCCAAATAGACAAGACAACAATTGAGGGATTTGAAGACAATCTTACAAAACCCTTCAAAAAGCTATAAAAGCTATGGACTTCTATCTTCCTTCAACCTTCAAAAAGGTTCTTCGAAGACTCCCAAATTGGAGTAGGCGGCTGCTGCATCTTTTTCGGTGTAAGCGGGTCTCTTTTCGTGGTATGCGAGATGTTGGAATTGTGGAAATCCAACCCTTTTTATAGGAAAATAATCCTCCAAAGATAATAAATCTTAAGAAGATATTATCCCATAAATATAGGTAAAATATATATTCTGCCTATCTCCTTCCCTCCAGAAGCCAAGCCCAGAAATATAAGATCACTTTCCAAAGTTAAAAGATCTCTTCCAAGAATAAAATATTCTCGCCGCGTCCTAGGTATTCGCCTCGGTCGAGTCGGCGTCCCTGGATCACCTCGGTCGAGATGAATCTCTGGTCAACCGAGGTGAGTCTCAACTGGATCTGAAATCTCTCGAATCTGCTCCAAAGTGGATCTTCAATCCATGGCTATGCTTCCTGGATGTAGCTCCAAATGACTCATGACTCCTTTTGCTCCTTTTTGATGCAAAACGTACCATATTATCTGCAATTACAACGAAACTAGGTGTAGACCTCGATTCTCGCAAAGGTAGATGAAATGGTAGTAAAATCACATAATGTATATACAAACATACAGATTATGAAAGATAAAACGTCCAAACAAACCCCAAAAACTAGACTATAATTCATGCTATCAAAATACCCCATACTTAGCCCTTGCTTGTCCCCAAGCAAGTTCCTTATATAGAAGACAAGATAGAATGGATTATAAGTCAAGAAAATCAATGAAAAAGCTTTTCAAAAACATTTTATGGTGTGCAACTATCATAGATCACTTTAAGAGAATACTTCCTGGAATTTAAAAAAAAACTCAATATGCTTAAAACATTTTATAAATATAGGAAAGTTGTTCATCTTTGCACAAAATCATAGAATGCATAATAAATCATAATTATCAAAATTAATCATGTATAATCCGATTTAGACCGCTAAGTCAATCAACAAGCTCAAGGTCTCAAGGGCTTCCCAAAAGAAAAGGTCAAGAAACGTGTAGGGTAGGGATGTATGTAAGGTAATGTGGTGCTAGAATCCGGGAAAAGGATGAACTTCACTTTCACTTTGACTTGCAACATCTTCCACCAATAAGCTTTGCTTATTTCGCACTTTTTCTTTTACTTTACTTTTTGGGATGCATGGACAGAGGTGCACAATAACCGAAGCCTAGGAAATCTGCAATCATCAATTTCTTGAGATGCATCAAACCCTTGATGCACATACCATGACCCGTTAGGAATATCGCTCAATCCGACTTTGGCAAGACACAAACACCCGGCTATGTGAATGGTGCCGAGTTACTCATCTTCATGTTTGACTTCCCCAAACCTATTATTGCTTTCTAACACTTCACTTCCAGCCACTTCTCAACTTTAACTCCACTTTCACCACTTTGCTTGCTTCCAAATTCCCGGATAGGTAAAGGGAGGCAAAATGTATATGAGGGGCTAAGCATGATCAAGAAGAAGAAGAAGAGAATGAATTGCCTTGGTCTTTCCAAGAAGAAAGTGAGAGAACTTAACCTGCGGTGTCAACCTTCAAATTCAACATAATTTGGATAAAAACAAAGTATTAAACATGCTAATAATTTCAAACAAAGCATTTAGCAACTTAAATATATTATAAAACCTTTCAAACACATAAAGAATTTAAAACCAGTCAGTAAACAAGATCTTCACTGAGGTCATATCCAGATAAGTAACACAAAATCGTTTTCGAAAACTCTCAGTTAACACACCTCGGTCGAGGTGTTCTTGGTTCAACCGAGGTGAAACGCCTCGTTTGGCCAATACTGACTCGGTCGAGGTCAAAAAAAAAAAAAAAAAAAAAAAAAAAAACCATTTTTTTCAGTTTCGACGTTTTTCTCAATCAAATAACCTGTATGCATGTATGTAGTCTCAGATAAACATATAGAAGCAAAAGTGAAGCATAATAAGATCATAAATATCCATCAAAGTAGCATACAATCATCCATAGTCAAATAACATATCCGCATACCCCATACTTGGGACACACTGTCCCAGTGGGTCAAAATAAGTCTAAGGACAGGATACTCACCGAACATAGCTAAACTGCATGAAGGAGCAAGAAACAGCTCCCAGAAATGACCATCTCGGTTGGCGAAGCACATCTCGGTCGAGGTGTTCTGACACTACCCGAGATGTATCTCAGTAAAGCTCGTTTCCTCAACTTCTCGAAATTTTGTTCTTCCAGTGTAGCTCCTGAACTGTGATCCTTCCTTTTGGAATACCTGGTTGTTGTCTAGAGGAAAACAAAAACAAAGCAACTATCTAAACTAAACTAGAAAAGGGAGAAGAAAGCAATACCTTGGGTTGCCTCCCAAGAAGCGCTTGGTTTAAGGTCGCTAGCTGGACCATACGGCATGGGATTACTCAATGCACTTCGAATGTCGTGGAGTGCTCATCACATCCGTAAAAATCTTCCAAGAAGGTTCCGGTTCCTAACTTCACCGGCAAATGGTAAGATCTCCCACGTACAAGCTTGTACGGTTTGATTCTCACCGGAATTCGTCTAGACTTCCTACACTTCAATGGGACATTCCTCGTGTCCCATCCTTTCCTTGATCGAGAAAACAGTTTCTCGAGAATTATAGCAGCTTCCCCATCTATAGCTTGGGGATGGTACAGGGTCCTGAGCATGCGAGGGACCCCATACTTGAACAAGAGACTCTTCATCGCCTTAGCGGTGTAGTGCTTGCCAACTCTACTCCTCATGATCCGAGGAGCTTCTTCTTCCAACAATTTCAAGGAAGACTTCATCTTGATCTTTGGAGGTTCTTTCGGAAGAGACCTCCAACTCTCCGGTGCTTTCCTGAAAAATTCAGAAATTTTAATAGGGATTTCGAATGGAGCAAGAGAACTTACCTTGTAAAGTTCTCCAAAGCTCGGATCAGGTTTCATGTTAGGTTGATAACCAACACATGAAATCTCTCTCAACTCAGTTGATCTTTCTTCCACCTTGGTCACAATCTCAGTAATTTGACCAAGGTTCTCTGCATCTTCCACTTCTGGTTTTGCAGATTCTTCTTCCATCTCGGTCGAGATCTCTTCCACCTCGGCCGAGGTCTCAACAGTTGGATCGAGATCTTCCAAATCTTCTTCTCCCTCAAAAGCTTCAGGAGAAACTTCTGGTTTGATTGGAGGGGTGCTTGGAACTTGCAGCACTTCCTTATGCTCCTCTTCCGGCTTATCATAGGATAGGGTGCTTTCCTTGAGCTCCTCCACCTTCTTCATCAACCTCTCCCATCTTGATTCAAGAGAATCTTCAAGGGATTGCTCACAAATCTTTTTAGGGACATTCAGTTCATCCCACATTGCAAGTTCATGCTTAATGGCCTCTTCTCTTTCCCATTCATTGTTGAACCAATAGAAGGAGTACTTCTCCTCCAAGTATTCATAATGGTCCGCCCTAGCACTTTGCCTTGCTATCCATGCTGGATCAAATGTAGTCATCGGAAATCCTGAAAACTACAAAACTCATAGAAAGAGTAGTTAGTAGCAACAGGGGCAAGTGCCCCGAAAGCAAACCGCAACCGGCTCGGTCTAGACCAAGTCCCCGGCAACGGCGCCAAGAACTTGTTCGCTCCAAACGGTGTGTGCAAGCTTTAAATTTATAACCCTAGACTTAAGCTTAAAACAAGGATGCGAACCCGCAGTGTACGGGTCAATCGTAGTAAAAGCAAGAAAATTCCAGGGGTCGATCACAGGGACTCGGTGAAACAGAGTCAATACGGTGTGCTAATGTTAATACTAACCACAAGAGCGATTTAACACAATCAAAGATGAATAAGATGTCAAATAAAGCAAATATGCAATTCTAGGGATTAAGGCATCTAGTTGTGGTTCCAACTCAAGATCTATAGATAAGCGGACAAAGCTGAGATTTTTGCGTGGGGAAGGTGTTTCTAAAGTGGAGTAGATCACCGGGTAAGTCTCACTACACACTAATCCTAAACCGTAACTCCTATTACCGGGTAAGTCTCAAGGAATTAAGATAAAGAACTATAACCTCAAACTAACACACCATCTAAGGGAATAGAATCAACCTTTACCGGGTAAGTCTCAGGCTAACTCACAAAGATGGAATGGAAGCACACTCAAACCCCAATAAAGGATAAACCTTTATTACCTACACTTATGATCGTTGGTACACAAACTAAGGAATTACCGGGTAAGTCTCATCCTAAGCTTGCTTTGAACCAGGAAGGTGTAATAAGAATAGGATTTAGCAAACTCTAACACTTAACTCTCAGTTTAGGGTCGGATAAGTCACCTCGGTCAGAAGAATTCCACCCCGGCCGAGATGTTCATCAACCGAACGAGATGCTTAGGGTTAAGGTTAAAGACTCGAACTTTCAGGATCCTACTGGAATCTAAGATTATTCTATCATTGTTTTTCCCACAACCTTCAGCCAATCACCCTAGAATCACACAAGGAAATTAGCCACTCATCATCATAATGAAAGTATTAAAATATAAGGGAAGAAGGTGAATATTTGAACAAAGAAGAATTTAACGAAAAGACTTCAATAACTGAATCAAATATCACAAACAAGCGTTCCTTGGATGATAATCCAAATAGACAAGACAACAATTGAGGGATTTGAAGACAATCTTACAAAACCCTTCAAAAAGCTATAAAAGCTATGGACTTCTATCTTCCTTCAACCTTCAAAAAGGTTCTTCGAAGACTCCCAAATTGGAGTAGGCGGCTGCTGCATCTTTTTCGGTGTAAGCGGGTCTCTTTTCGTGGTATGCGAGATGTTGGAATTGTGGAAATCCAACCCTTTTTATAGGAAAATAACCCTCCAAAGATAATAAATCTTAAGAAGATATTATCCCATAAATATAGGTAAAATATATATTCTGCCTATCTCCTTCCCTCCAGAAGCCAAGCCCAGAAATATAAGATCACTTTCCAAAGTTAAAAGATCTCTTCCAAGAATAAAATATTCTCGCCGCGTCCTAGGTATTCGCCTCGGTCGAGTCGGCGTCCCTGGATCACCTCGGTCGAGATGAATCTCTGGTCAACCGAGGTGAGTCTCAAGTGGATCTGAAATCTCTCGAATCTGCTCCAAAGTGGATCTTCAATCCATGGCTATGCTTCCTGGATGTAGCTCCAAATGACTCATGACTCCTTTTGCTCCTTTTTGATGCAAAACGTACCATATTATCTGCAATTACAACGAAACTAGGTGTAGACCTCGATTCTCGCAAAGGTAGATGAAATGGTAGTAAAATCACATAATGTATATACAAACATACAGATTATGAAAGATAAAACGTCCAAACAAACCCCAAAAACTAGACTATAATTCATGCTATCAAAATACCCCATACTTAGCCCTTGCTTGTCCCCAAGCAAGTTCCTTATATAGAAGACAAGATAGAATGGATTATAAGTCAAGAAAATCAATGAAAAAGCTTTTCAAAAACATTTTATGGTGTGCAACTATCATAGATCACTCTAAGAGAATACTTCCTGGAATTTAAAAAAAAACTCAATATGCTTAAAACATTTTATAAATATAGGAAAGTTGTTCATCTTTGCACAAAATCATAGAATGCATAATAAATCATAATTATCAAAATTAATCATGTATAATCCGATTTAGACCGCTAAGTCAATCAACAAGCTCAAGGTCTCAAGGGCTTCCCAAAAGAAAAGGTCAAGAAACGTGTAGGGTAGGGATGTATGTAAGGTAATGTGGTGCTAGAATCCGGGAAAAGGATGAACTTCACTTTCACTTTGACTTGCAACATCTTCCACCAATAAGCTTTGCTTATTTCGCACTTTTTCTTTTACTTTACTTTTTGGGATGCATGGACAGAGGTGCACAATAACCGAAGCCTAGGAAATCTGCAATCATCAATTTCTTGAGATGCATCAAACCCTTGATGCACATACCATGACCCGTTAGGAATATCGCTCAATCCGACTTTGGCAAGACACAAACACCCGGCTATGTGAATGGTTCCGAGTTACTCATCTTCATGTTTGACTTCCCCAAACCTATTATTGCTTTCTAACACTTCACTTCCAGCCACTTCTCAACTTTAACTCCACTTTCACCACTTTGCTTGCTTCCAAATTCCCGGATAGGTAAAGGGAGGCAAAATGTATATGAGGGGCTAAGCATGATCAAGAAGAAGAACAAGAAGAGAATGAATTGCCTTGGTCTTTCCAAGAAGAAAGTGAGAGAACTTAACCTGCGGTGTCAACCTTCAAATTCAACATAATTTGGATAAAAACAAAGTATTAAACATGCTAATAATTTCAAACAAAGCATTTAGCAACTTAAACATATTATAAAACCTTTCAAACACATAAAGAATTTAAAACCAGTCAGTAAACAAGATCTTCACTGAGGTCATATCCAGATAAGTAACACAAAATCGTTTTCGAAAACTCTCAGTTAACACACCTCGGTCGAGGTGTTCTTGGTTCAACCGAGGTGAAACGCCTCGTTTGGCCAATACTGACTCGGTCGAGGTCAAAAAAAAAAAAAAAAAAAAAAAAAACCATTTTTTTCAGTTTCGACGTTTTTCTCAATCAAATAACCTGTATGCATGTATGTAGTCTCAGATAAACATATAGAAGCAAAAGTGAAGCATAATAAGATCATAAATATCCATCAAAGTAGCATACAATCATCCATAGTCAAATAACATATCCGCATACCCCATACTTGGGACACACTGTCCCAGTGGGTCAAAATAAGTCTAAGGACAGGATACTCACCGAACATAGCTAAACTGCATGAAGGAGCAAGAAACAGCTCCCAGAAATGACCATCTCGGTTGGCGAAGCACATCTCGGTCGAGGTGTTCTGACACTACCCGAGATGTATCTCAGTAAAGCTCGTTTCCTCAACTTCTCGAAATTTTGTTCTTCCAGTGTAGCTCCTGAACTGTGATCCTTCCTTTTGGAATACCTGGTTGTTGTCTAGAGGAAAACAAAAACAAAGCAACTATCTAAACTAAACTAGAAAAGGGAGAAGAAAGCAATACCTTGGGTTGCCTCCCAAGAAGCGCTTGGTTTAAGGTCGCTAGCTGGACCATACGGCATGGGATTACTCAATGCACTTCGAATGTCGTGGAGTGCTCATCACATCCGTAAAAATCTTCCAAGAAGGTTCCGGTTCCTAACTTCACCGGCAAATGGTAAGATCTCCCACGTACAAGCTTGTACGGTTTGATTCTCACTGGAATTCGTCTAGACTTCCTACACTTCAATGGGACATTCCTCGTGTCCCATCCTTTCCTTGATCGAGAAAACAGTTTCTCGAGAATTATAGCAGCTTCCCCATCTATAGCTTGGGGATGGTACAGGGTCCTGAGCATGCGAGGGACCCCATACTTGAACAAGAGACTCTTCATCGCCTTAGCGGTGTAGTGCTTGCCAACTCTACTCCTCATGATCCGAGGAGCTTCTTCTTCCAACAATTTCAAGGAAGACTTCATCTTGATCTTTGGAGGTTCTTTCGGAAGAGACCTCCAACTCTCCGGTGCTTTCCTGAAAAATTCAGAAATTTTAATAGGGATTTCGAATGGAGCAAGAGAACTTACCTTGTAAAGTTCTCCAAAGCTCGGATCAGGTTTCATGTTAGGTTGATAACCAACACATGAAATCTCTCTCAACTCAGTTGATCTTTCTTCCACCTTGGTCACAATCTCAGTAATTTGACCAAGGTTCTCTGCATCTTCCACTTCTGGTTTTGCAGATTCTTCTTCCATCTCGGTCGAGATCTCTTCCACCTCGGCCGAGGTCTCAACAGTTGGATCGAGATCTTCCAAATCTTCTTCTCCCTCAAAAGCTTCAGGAGAAACTTCTGGTTTGATTGGAGGGGTGCTTGGAACTTGCAGCACTTCCTTATGCTCCTCTTCCGGCTTATCATAGGATAGGGTGCTTTCCTTGAGCTCCTCCACCTTCTTCATCAACCTCTCCCATCTTGATTCAAGAGAATCTTCAAGGGGTTGCTCACAAATCTTTTTAGGGACATTCAGTTCATCCCACATTGCAAGTTCATGCTTAATGGCCTCTTCTCTTTCCCATTCATTGTTGAACCAATAGAAGGAGTACTTCTCCTCCAAGTATTCATAATGGTCCGCCCTAGCACTTTGCCTTGCTATCCATGCTGGATCAAATGTAGTCATCGGAAATCCTGAAAACTACAAAACTCATAGAAAGAGTAGTTAGTAGCAACAGGGGCAAGTGCCCCGAAAGCAAACCGCAACCGGCTCGGTCTAGACCAAGTCCCCGGCAACGGCGCCAAGAACTTGTTCGCTCCAAACGGTGTGTGCAAGATTTAAATTTATAACCCTAGACTTAAGCTTAAAACAAGGATGCGAACCCGCAGTGTACGGGTCAATCGTAGTAAAAGCAAGAAAATTCCAGGGGTCGATCACAGGGACTCGGTGAAACAGAGTCAATACGGTGTGCTAATGTTAATACTAACCACAAGAGCGATTTAACACAATCAAAGATGAATAAGATGTCAAATAAAGCGAATATGCAATTCTAGGGATTAAGGCATCTAGTTGTGGTTCCAACTCAAGATCTATAGATAAGCGGACAAAGCTGAGATTTTTGCGTGGGGAAGGTGTTTCTAAAGTGGAGTAGATCACCGGGTAAGTCTCACTACACACTAATCCTAAACCGTAACTCCTATTACCGGGTAAGTCTCAAGGAATTAAGATAAAGAACTATAACCTCAAACTAACACACCATCTAAGGTAATAGAATCAACCTTTACCGGGTAAGTCTCAGGCTAACTCACAAAGATGGAATGGAAGCACACTCAAACCCCAATAAAGGATAAACCTTTATTACCTACACTTATGATCGTTGGTACACAAACTAAGGAATTACCGGGTAAGTCTCATCCTAAGCTTGCTTTGAACCAGGAAGGTGTAATAAGAATAGGATTTAGCAAACTCTAACACTTAACTCTCAGTTTAGGGTCGGATAAGTCACCTCGGTCAGAAGAATTACACCCCGGCCGAGATGTTCATCAACCGAACGAGATGCTTAGGGTTAAGGTTAAAGACTCGAACTTTCAGGATCCTACTGGAATCTAAGATTATTCTATCATTGTTTTTCCCACAACCTTCAGCCAATCACCCTAGAATCACACAAGGAAATTAGCCACTCATCATCATAATGAAAGTATTAAAATATAAGGGAAGAAGGTGAATATTTGAACAAAGAAGAATTTAACGAAAAGACTTCAATAACTGAATCAAATATCACAAACAAGCGTTCCTTGGATGATAATCCAAATAGACAAGACAACAATTGAGGGATTTGAAGACAATCTTACAAAACCCTTCAAAAAGCTATAAAAGCTATGGACTTCTATCTTCCTTCAACCTTCAAAAAGGTTCTTCGAAGACTCCCAAATTGGAGTAGGCGGCTGCTGCGTCTTTTTCGGTGTAAGCGGGTCTCTTTTCGTGGTATGCGAGATGTTGGAATTGTGGAAATCCAACCCTTTTTATAGGAAAATAACCCTCCAAAGATAATAAATCTTAAGAAGATATTATCCCATAAATATAGGTAAAATATATATTCTGCCTATCTCCTTCCTTCCAGAAGCCAAGCCCAAAAATATAAGATCACTTTCCAAATTTAAAAGATCTCTTCCAAGAATAAAATATTCTCGCCGCGTCCTAGGTATTCGCCTCGGTCGAGTCGGCGTCCCTGGATCACCTCGGTCGAGATGAATCTCTGGTCAACCGAGGTGAGTCTCAACTGGATGTGAAATCTCTCGAATCTGCTCCAAAGTGGATCTTCAATCCATGGCTATGCTTCCTGGATGTAGCTCCAAATGACTCATGACTCCTTTTGCTCCTTTTTGATGAAAAACGTACCATATTATCTGCAATTACAACGAAACTAGGTGTAGACCTCGATTCTCGCAAAGGTAGATGAAATGGTAGTAAAATCACATAATGTATATACAAACATACAGATTATGAAAGATAAAACGTCCAAACAAACCCCAAAAACTAGACTATAATTCATGCTATCATCTAGTGACTGGAAGTTGTTAGAGGAAGCTAGTATTAACCCCTAGGAGATATGTTATGTAGGAGTTACTGAGAAATAGTCGCACCCCAATAGCCAACCTTGATAATCGATCATGGGTGGATGGGGGAGTAGTTTGGAACCGCGTACAAATGGTATACCTTGGAGTCTTCTCTCGACTGACGTGAGAAGAATGGATGAAAGCACCAAATCCAATCAAGATAATCCATAAAGGTTCTACGAGAAAGCGTAAAGGGATTTAATTACCATACTTGGTGTAAGAATTTAGAAGATGGTAACGCGACATGAGGATGGTGACATCATAATAAATGCAAGTCGAGAATTTTGAGGTTTGAGAAAATCACATGCATCTAATGTTCCTTATACAAATGGTATCAGTAGATGTTTAAAAAAAAAAGTCATACTACCCGACCAATAACATTATGATGCATAAAGAGTAAACCAAGCGAATAACTAACTAGTGAGAAGGAAATTCAGGTATCAAAAGGCGGGTCTTGCTAAACTCAAACAAAGTGTGGAGATGAGGATGCCTGGATGGAATCTTTACACGAGTACTACATAACTGAGGTTCCAACGCGGAAGGGGGTAGTAAGGATTAATTGACAGTGATAGACCGGTGTGGAGAAAGAAAATGTTACAAGAGGAGTCACCTAATAGAAGAGTTCACAAGACAAGCATGAGAGACCATCATGTGGTTTTATTATGGTCTCGGTGTAGACTTCTGACCACACCTCGAGAATTTGGAACTAAATAGGAAACTCTATGTCGAGAATGTAAATAGATCAAGGCAAGGACTAGTAGGTCAACGAGATGTGCCCTACGGTAGAGGTCCAAGAGATTATGGAAGGATAACCACATTGAGTAGTTTTGACGGGTAGGAAGTAGAGTTTTGAAGAGACCTAAGTGAATCCCGGGAGATTTTAAGACCGCACGTCCAATCCCTCCAATGAGGCGTGATCGGTGAGTGATTATGAGGAATTCCTAGACTGATTATGAAACCCAATGGGGGTCAAGGACTATAGTTTAACATATTGGACATTGTATCTCGAGGTTCTGAATAGTCAATACTCACGGCTAGAGTACAAGCCTTCTCTTTACTATAATAAATCATCTCTAGACTGACAACCCGTTTGAAGAGAATCTTGTTGTTATACAATGAAAGTTACATGCGGGAGTTGGGAAATATCCTGACTAACAGAGGACGCCAGTACGAGTAATGGGTAGCGACAAAGTGAACAGAGTAGCGCAGCGGAAGCGTGGTGGGCCCATGTAACTCGATGTTATGTCAACGATGACCCAAGTTAAGGAACTATAAATCAATATTGACATCTTCCCCTGGAGTGTGAGTTGGGTATAACAAGTTGAAAGCCTAACCAAGGGAGGTGAGATTTCATCAATGGAGGGCGGTCTGACTGAGTCATATTATGGGAACAAGACCAAATGAGTGGTCTTACAAAGAGCATTAGGCGCTTAAAAAAAAAATTGCCAGGATATGTCTAAATCGTTGTTTCAGAGTTGAGACGGGATTTTCCGAAAGGTAGAAGCAAGTGGACCTAGCGGAAGGGATAAAGTTTTATAGTTATTTTACAGTAGAGTCGTCAACAAAGATAGAAAGAGGTTTAGAATAGAAAACCGTTGAAATCTTAAGGAGGATCGGGAAGTTATTTATCGACCATCACTCCTACCCATACTAGAAAGTATACACATAGTGTTCACGAATAACAGTTAAGGGAATATATACTGGATCCGAGACATGTCATCAGCTGTGAGAAGCTGATAGTTAAGCTAGATCATATTTTTGAGGAGAACCAGTAGCCGTCCTAGAGAGCAATACTAGACTTCTATAGTTTAAGGATATACCGGTAATGAGGACCCAGTGGTATAGATGAGAAGCTAATGAGGCTACATGGGAGACGGAGGAGAGAATTAGGTGTAGCTATCATAAGTTAATTGCGGAGGTGGCCGCTCCTTCAGTATCGACGAGTTAGTACTCGGATGTTGTTTTGTGTGACCTACATGATTATGTTTTGATTTGGAGTTTTGTGATTTCATGTGCTTCTTGACTATGATAATTGAGTAGATCTTACATGTTAGAAAGTTGGAGTAAAAACTTAGTAGAAACCGAGTTAGATTCTCCTATTGAGGGAAGCCATTTGATTAGATGCCCTTATTCTAAGTTTCGGGACGAAACTTATTTTAAGGGGGTACTGATGTAATATCCAGAAATTTTTTTCTTTCCGTAAATTCCGAGTCAAACCGGGTTTTTGATCCGTTGACCTTTCATTTCACCTAATTTCCGGTTACATCACGAGCTCTATCATTTTATGTGAGACCTTTCTCTCACATAAAATGATAGAAACATAACACTAAACCCTACCATGAGTTCATATCCTAGACGAGATCATGACGACGCCACCCGACGAGTTTTGACAAGGACATGACGAGGCCATGACAACGTCACCGACAAGCTTAGGACAAAGCCATGACAAGCTTTTGACAACCTTGAAATGAAGTGTTCAGCTCACCTCTCCCTCAGCCCACCTCTCCATGCTTCTTTTCTTTTATTTCCTGCCTCACGTAGCCCACCAGTTGCTTGGTCATCCAGCTAGCCCAGGAAGTCACCAGCCCGGTTCTCCTTACCTTGCTCAGCCCAGAATTTGTATTGTTTCAGCCCAGATTGCAGCAGACTCTTCACTTGATCAGGCGCTGACAGCCCAATGAGAAGGCGGGCTTGTGCTCCTTACCCTCGCAGCCCAGGAAGCCAGCGGATAGAAGCTCGTCAATCTCCCCATCACGTCGCAGCCGCTACATCTCTCCCCATTCTTTCCTCTTAACTGCATATCTCTCTCCTATCTTTACGTACCTTACCATCGTTAACGATTCTGGAGCGTTTTACTATACGCCACAATCTTCTCGTCATCTCTCCTCTCCATCCAATTCAACACAGACGGTGTTCCTGCGAGAAGTACGAGATTGAAGACTCACCACTTCAGGACCCCTCCGTCTCGTCTTCAACCTCAGCCGGCGCTTGGATGTCTTCAGCGCAGGAAGCATCAACCACTCAGCCCTCCTGCTTCACGCTACGGAAGGGACTTCACCGCTGTCGAATACGCGGACCAGGGAGGACGTCTTTCATTCCGATTGCCGACACAATGAATCGCCGATGCAGACGTTTGCCATCCTTGCGCGCGAGACCTTTCTTCTCCGGCGACCTTCCAGACATCGCGGCGCTAAGCCTCTCCGATCCCTTCCTTCACGGTTTTGTTTCTGGGTTTGGTCTCGTGGGTTAAGTGTCTTGACAGGGTAGGCTTGGAAAGGGTTGATGGGTTGGAAGCGTAGCAAGAGGTTCTTGCTGTTAGAGTTGGGCTCGAGGTTGTGTCCGGGTAAGAAGAGTCGAAGGTTTGTTTGTGTGATTTGAGTCCGGTAAAAGAACTTTTGATGAAACAAGTGTGGAGGTGTTTCGGTAAGTTGGTAGGGATTAGGGTATTACTTTTATTGCATTCTGAAGCCTTTTATATATATATATATATATATATATATATATACACACACTCAGTACCCTTTATATATATATACACTTACACATTCTGAAACCTTTTATATATATATATATATATACACACTCAGTACCCTTTATATATATATACACTTACACATTCTGTAGCCTTTTATATATATATATATATATACACACATTTAGTACCCTTTATATATATACACATAGACATTCCGTAGCCTTTTATATATATATATATATATATATATATACCTTCAGTGCACGGAATAAGCGATAACTCGCTTAGTAAAGACTAGTTAAGTCGGTGAGCGGTTGAGATTAATACTTATTAGTATCTTGAGCTTCTCGAGCTTAGGGGTATTTCCGTTTCCCTTATTCTAATTGGGCTAGTCGGTTCTTTCTTGAATGATGTTGCGGACCTAAGAAGTTTAAGAACTTCTAAGTGGGTGAATGTGTTGTTGATCTAAGTTTGTCTTATCATAACCAGGTGGTTGAGTCGTTCTTGCGGAATCAAGTAGTAACATTGTTTCGGGACTTTGACGTGATTCAGGTAAGTCCTTGCGACTTACTTAGCTGGTTTCTGGATATTAGTTGGGTGATGATGGTTGTGTGTGTACATTGTGTGTTATAATAAATAACAACTTGTTAGGACGACCGTGGTTATTATGTTTTAAGGCCCAAGTGTATGTATAACGGGCCGTGACATCACTGCCCAGCTCTGCCAGGAGACTGGGAGGTTCTCTATACCCAGACCATACAGGTACACGGTGAGATGCATCGGATCCACTCCTGATGGGTACACGGGGGCGGAGGCAAGGTTTGGGAATCCCTCGTGTCACAAAATAAGTATCATTAGTAAGAGTGAATCACTTAAGTAAAGATAATAAATAGATTGTTTGAAAGCATGATGAGTGTTTTACTTTTTCTATGATGTGTGTGTGTGCTATTATTACTTATCTAATGTTTAGATAGCTAGCTAATGGTTGTTCTGTTTGTGTTTTTAGTTTCACCACAGGTTAGAGCAGCAGTTGAGTGATCCGGAAGTAGTGGTCATCCGGGTCTCCGTACTCCTTAGAGTGGGGTTGAGTGTTATCTTGTTGTTCTTTCATCGTGATAAGGATAGATAGCCTTTTCCGTTGTTTAAGTATTACAGGCTGTTAAACCTTGTTGCATTCATCTTTTTAAAAATACTTTCTTTTTATGAATTTCAGTTTTTCTTATTTGTGTCTTGTTGCAAAAATTGTTGTCAAACTCAGGTCGGGACCCATTGTGAGGTCCTAACCAGTAATGTCCCGAGTTTTGAGAATTCGGGGTGTTACAACATGGTATCAGAGCTCTAGGTTGGCAACAATGGCACTTGAAATCTTCTAAAGGACCGAATAAGTAAATAAATAGAACCCGAAAGGGGTCTGAACTTTGCAAAGAAATTTTGTTTTCAAAATACATGCATAAGTCGGGATGGGATAGAAAGTACGGATGACCACCACTGCCTCCGCGGATCTCGGCAGCTTAGTGCTTGTAGAATTGTATGTTGACTTACTAGCGTGATTATAAAGATATGTTATATGAATAGGCATATGCCGAAGGATAGAAGCATTTATACTTATATTATGCCTTAACGCAGATAACAAACTCACTCCGTAGACACACCTAAGTAGATTTTGAAGTGTGTCAACGTGAGGATAAGTAGGCTTTGCTTATAGATATTCGGGTAGATGAACGGTCGGATAACACCTTTGAACTTGCTGAGGAACGTTAAGACGGAAAAGTAAAGACTAAAAGACAACATCAACGACAATGACAAGAAGAGGGTCCGGAGTCAACTTAACAGGAGCAGATGAAGAATACACATGAGAGTAATTCCGGAAAAGCAATGGATGACCGGCAATTATGTATTTGGAAAGGGCAACTCATAAATTCTTTCAAGTTGTGTAAAGTGACTTCACAAACAGAGAGGATGACGTCAAAAATAGCCATACGCATGAAAGTCAAAAGGAGATATAGTAGCGATCAAGACAAGAGACATAAGAGTTAGGCTCACTGACGAGTTACGAAGTGAAAGTTGATGCCAAAAGCAGGGCGGAATATGATCACTCTGGACAATCTACTTGACATCACAATCATGATGGATAACTGAGACAGCCAGAAGCATAGAAGTCAACACGAGATAAATTGTCCATCCAATTATGAAGAGTTAAGGAGCTGCAAATTGAAAGCTTACGCGTTGCCAAAAAAAAAAAAAAAAAAAAGAAAAAAAAAAAAGGTAGATTTCACCAACATGGAAGTGGAGTGACCTCCTAGAACACACGAGAATTACAACATAGACAGTGATACAACAATGATCGGCTTTCTATAAAGGCGGAATTACAAAGCAACGCTCCGAGGAAGAAGAGTGTGTGAGAATGGTATTGGTGAACTCGAGGGTCCCCAATAACTTCTCATTCACAAAAGGATTTAAGCTAACAACACTACAAGTTCATAACAAAGAACCACAAATAGACAATAACTCGGGTAAAAAGAATCACGGAGATGTACCTACAAGTTATCCTAGAAGGATTGATAAGTCTGGTGACGGAAGAGGAATGATACAACGGGATTCCTAAGAGTATAACGATCTTATAGAAGTGTAGATTGTAGAGGGAGCTAAAGGAGTATAAAAATATCCTTGATAGTCATATTGAATGATGATGACTGGTTGACATTTAAGAAGAATAACCACAAAGTTAAAAATATCAACATCTGGAGATTTCTTCCAGATATCAGCGACGACAATGGTGAAGTTAAATCAATACAAGTACTAATATCCTTGATAGTCATATTGAATGAGCCCAATACAATAACTCTAGTTAAGAATTTAGAAAGAAGATTTTGACGATCGGTAATGACCCTTTATGTCAGTAATGGTGTAAAGAGAATTGTTGTGAGCAGTTTCTTACCTACCGACTAAGAAAAGATACAGATCAGAGTTAGTACGGAGGGATCCCTGTAAGAAGACTAGAAGAGCGAGAAGAAGCGAATGATTTTGATCCTATCCAACATCAGTCAAGCTATAACGAGAGTTATAATGACAGTGTAAGTGGAGATTATGACGTGGGCACCTTTGTGAAACGACTTGTCAAGTTTTGAAGTGGGTCGGGACTGACGTGAGATGTCTAGTGACTGGAAGTTGTTAGAGGAAGCTAGTATTAACCCCTAGGAGATATGTTATGTAGGAGTTACTGAGAAATAGTCGCACCCCAATAGCCAACCTTGATAATCGATCATGGGTGGATGGGGGAGTAGTTTGGAACCGCGTACAAATGGTATACCTTGGAGTCTTCTCTCGACTGACGTGAGAAGAATGGATGAAAGCACCAAATCCAATCAAGATAATCCATAAAGGTTCTACGAGAAAGCGTAAAGGGATTTAATTACCATACTTGGTGTAAGAATTTAGAAGATGGTAACGCGACATGAGGATGGTGACATCATAATAAATGCAAGTCGAGAATTTTGAGGTTTGAGAAAATCACATGCATCTAATGTTCCTTATACAAATGGTATCAGTAGATGTTTAAAAAAAAAAAGTCATACTACCCGACCAATAACATTATGATGCATAAAGAGTAAACCAAGCGAATAACTAACTAGTGAGAAGGAAATTCAGGTATCAAAAGGCGGGTCTTGCTAAACTCAAACAAAGTGTGGAGATGAGGATGCCTGGATGGAATCTTTACACGAGTACTACATAACTGAGGTTCCAACGCGGAAGGGGGTAGTAAGGATTAATTGACAGTGATAGACCGGTGTGGAGAAAGAAAATGTTACAAGAGGAGTCACCTAATAGAAGAGTTCACAAGACAAGCATGAGAGACCATCATGTGGTTTTATTATGGTCTCGGTGTAGACTTCTGACCACACCTCGAGAATTTGGAACTAAATAGGAAACTCTATGTCGAGAATGTAAATAGATCAAGGCAAGGACTAGTAGGTCAACGGGATGTGCCCTACGGTAGAGGTCCAAGAGATTATGGAAGGATAACCACATTGAGTAGTTTTGACGGGTAGGAAGTAGAGTTTTGAAGAGACCTAAGTGAATCCCGGGAGATTTTAAGACCGCACGTCCAATCCCTCCAATGAGGCGTGATCGGTGAGTGATTATGAGGAATTCCTAGACTGATTATGAAACCCAATGGGGGTCAAGGACTATAGTTTAACATATTGGACAATGTATCTCGAGGTTCTGAATAGTCAATACTCACGGCTAGAGTACAAGCCTTCTCTTTACTATAATAAATCATCTCTAGACTGACAACCCGTTTGAAGAGAATCTTGTTGTTATACAATGAAAGTTACATGCGGGAGTTGGGAAATATCCTGACTAACAGAGGACGCCAGTACGAGTAATGGGTAGCGACAAAGTGAACAGAGTAGCGCAGCGGAAGCGTGGTGGGCCCATGTAACTCGATGTTATGTCAACGATGACCCAAGTTAAGGAACTATAAATCAATATTGACATCTTCCCCTGGAGTGTGAGTTGGGTATAACAAGTTGAAAGCCTAACCAAGGGAGGTGAGATTTCATCAATGGAGGGCGGTCTGACTGAGTCATATTATGGGAACAAGACCAAATGAGTGGTCTTACAAAGAGCATTAGGCGCTTAAAAAAAAATTGCCAGGATATGTCTAAATCGTTGTTTCAGAGTTGAGACGGGATTTTCCGAAAGGTAGAAGCAAGTGGACCTAGCGGAAGGGATAAAGTTTTATAGTTATTTTACAGTAGAGTCGTCAACAAAGATAGAAAGAGGTTTAGAATAGAAAACCGTTGAAATCTTAAGGAGGATCGGGAAGTTATTTATCGACCATCACTCCTACCCATACTAGAAAGTATACACATAGTGTTCACGAATAACAGTTAAGGGAATATATACTGGATCCGAGACATGTCATCAGCTGTGAGAAGCTGATAGTTAAGCTAGATCATATTTTTGAGGAGAACCAGTAGCCGTCCTAGAGAGCAATACTAGACTTCTATAGTTTAAGGATATACCGGTAATGAGGACCCAGTGGTATAGATGAGAAGCTAATGAGGCTACATGGGAGACGGAGGAGAGAATTAGGTGTAGCTATCATAAGTTAATTGCGGAGGTGGCCGCTCCTTCAGTATCGACGAGTTAGTACTCGGATGTTGTTTTGTGTGACCTACATGATTATGTTTTGATTTGGAGTTTTGTGATTTCATGTGCTTCTTGACTATGATAATTGAGTAGATCTTACATGTTAGAAAGTTGGAGTAAAAACTTAGTAGAAACCGAGTTAGATTCTCCTATTGAGGGAAGCCATTTGATTAGATGCCCTTATTCTAAGTTTCGGGACGAAACTTATTTTAAGGGGGTACTGATGTAATATCCAGAAATTTTTTTCTTTCCGTAAATTCCGAGTCAAACCGGGTTTTTGATCCGTTGACCTTTCATTTCACCTAATTTCCGGTTACATCACGAGCTCTATCATTTTATGTGAGACCTTTCTCTCACATAAAATGATAGAAACATAACACTAAACCCTACCATGAAATCATATCCTAGACGAGATCATGACGACGCCACCCGACGAGTTTTGACAAGGACATGACGAGGCCATGACAACGTCACCGACAAGCTTAGGACAAAGCCATGACAAGCTTTTGACAACCTTGAAATGAAGTGTTCAGCTCACCTCTCCCTCAGCCCACCTCTCCATGCTTCTTTTCTTTTATTTCCTGCCTCACGTAGCCCACCAGTTGCTTGGTCATCCAGCTAGCCCAGGAAGTCACCAGCCCGGTTCTCCTTACGTTGCTCAGCCCAGAATTTGTATTGTTTCAGCCCAGATTGCAGCAGACTCTTCACTTGATCAGGCGCTGACAGCCCAATGAGAAGGCGGGCTTGTGCTCCTTACCCTCGCAGCCCAGGAAGCCAGCGGATAGAAGCTCGTCAATCTCCCCATCACGTCGCAGCCGCTACATCTCTCCCCATTCTTTCCTCTTAACTGCATATCTCTCTCCTATCTTTACGTACCTTACCATCGTTAACGATTCTGGAGCGTTTTACTATACGCCACAATCTTCTCGTCATCTCTCCTCTCCATCCAATTCAACACAGACGGTGTTCCTGCGAGAAGTACGAGATTGAAGACTCACCACTTCAGGACCGCTCCGTCTCGTCTTCAACCTCAGCCGGCGCTTGGATGTCTTCAGCGCAGGAAGCATCAACCACTCAGCCCTCCTGCTTCACGCTACGGAAGGGACTTCACCGCTGTCGAATACGCGGACCAGGGAGGACGTCTTTCATTCCGATTGCCGACACAATGAATCGCCGATGCAGACGTTTGCCATCCTTGCGCGCGAGACCTTTCTTCTCCGGCGACCTTCCAGACATCGCGGCGCTAAGCCTCTCCGATCCCTTCCTTCACGGTTTTGTTTCTGGGTTTGGTCTCGTGGGTTAAGTGTCTTGACAGGGTAGGCTTGGAAAGGGTTGATGGGTTGGAAGCGTAGCAAGAGGTTCTTGCTGTTAGAGTTGGGCTCGAGGTTGTGTCCGGGTAAGAAGAGTCGAAGGTTTGTTTGTGTGATTTGAGTCCGGTAAAAGAACTTTTGATGAAACAAGTGTGGAGGTGTTTCGGTAAGTTGGTAGGGATTAGGGTATTACTTTTATTGCATTCTGAAGCCTTTTATATATATATATATATATATATATATATATATTTACACACACTCAGTACCCTTTATGTATATATACACTTACACATTCTGAAACCTTTTATATATATATATATATATATATATACACACTCAGTACCCTTTATATATATATACACTTACACATTCTGTAGCCTTTTATATATATATATATATATATATATATATATATATATATATATATATATATATATATATATATATATATATATATATACACACATTTAGTACCCTTTATATATATACACATAGACATTCCGTAGCCTTTTATATATATATATATATATATATATATATATATATATATACCTTCAGTGCACGGAATAAGCGATAACTCGCTTAGTAAAGACTAGTTAAGTCGGTGAGCGGTTGAGATTAATACTTATTAGTATCTTGAGCTTCTCGAGCTTAGGGGTATTTCCGTTTCCCTTATTCTAATTGGGCTAGTCGGTTCTTTCTTGAATGATGTTGCGGACCTAAGAAGTTTAAGAACTTCTAAGTGGGTGAATGTGTTGTTGATCTAAGTTTGTCTTATCATAACCAGGTGGTTGAGTCGTTCTTGCGGAATCAAGTAGTAACATTGTTTCGGGACTTTGACGTGATTCAGGTAAGTCCTTGCGACTTACTTAGCTGGTTTCTGGATATTAGTTGGGTGATGATGGTTGTGTGTGTACATTGTGTGTTATAATAAATAACAACTTGTTAGGACGACCGTGGTTATTATGTTTTAAGGCCCAAATGTATGTATAACGGGCCGTGACATCACTGCCCAGCTCTGCCAGGAGACTGGGAGGTTCTCTATACCCAGACCATACAGGTACACGGTGAGATGCATCGGATCCACTCCTGATGGGTACACGGGGGCGGAGGCAAGGTTTGGGAATCCCTCGTGTCACAAAATAAGTATCATTAGTAAGAGTGAATCACTTAAGTAAAGATAATAAATAGATTGTTTGAAAGCATGATGAGTGTTTTACTTTTTCTATGATGTGTGTGTGTGCTATTATTACTTATCTAATGTTTAGATAGCTAGCTAATGGTTGTTCTGTTTGTGTTTTTAGTTTCACCACAGGTTAGAGCAGCAGTTGAGTGATCCGGAAGTAGTGGTCATCCGGGTCTCCGTACTCCTTAGAGTGGGGTTGAGTGTTATCTTGTTGTTCTTTCATCGTGATAAGGATAGATAGCCTTTTCCGTTGTTTAAGTATTACAGGCTGTTAAACCTTGTTGCATTCATCTTTTTAAAAATACTTTCTTTTTATGAATTTCAGTTTTTCTTATTTGTGTCTTGTTGCAAGATCCTAATAAAATTGTTGTCAAACTCAGGTCGGGACCCATTGTGAGGTCCTAACCAGTAATGTCCCGAGTTTTGAGAATTCGGGGTGTTACAACATGGTATCAGAGCTCTAGGTTGGCAACAATGGCACTTGAAATCTTCTAAAGGACCGAATAAGTAAATAAATAGAACCCGAAAGGGGTCTGAACTTTGCAAAGAAATTTTGTTTTCAAAATACATGCATAAGTCGGGATGGGATAGAAAGTACGGATGACCACCACTGCCTCCGCGGATCTCGGCAGCTTAGTGCTTGTAGAATTGTATGTTGACTTACTAGCGTGATTATAAAGATATGTTATATGAATAGGCATATGCCGAAGGATAGAAGCATTTATACTTATATTATGCCTTAACGCAGATAACAAACTCACTCCGTAGACACACCTAAGTAGATTTTGAAGTGTGTCAACGTGAGGATAAGTAGGCTTTGCTTATAGATATTCGGGTAGATGAACGGTCGGATAACACCTTTGAACTTGCTGAGGAACGTTAAGACGGAAAAGTAAAGACTAAAAGACAACATCAACGACAATGACAAGAAGAGGGTCCGGAGTCAACTTAACAGGAGCAGATGAAGAATACACATGAGAGTAATTCCGGAAAAGCAATGGATGACCGGCAATTATGTATTTGGAAAGGGCAACTCATAAATTCTTTCAAGTTGTGTAAAGTGACTTCACAAACAGAGAGGATGACGTCAAAAATATCCATACGCATGAAAGTCAAAAGGAGATATAGTAGCGATCAAGACAAGAGACATAAGAGTTAGGCTCACCAACGAGTTACGAAGTGAAAGTTGATGCCAAAAGCAGGGCGGAATATGATCACTCTGGACAATCTACTTGACATCACAATCATGATGGATAACTGAGACAGCCAGAAGCATAGAAGTCAACACGAGATAAATTGTCCATCCAATTATGAAGAGTTAAGGAGCTGCAAATTGAAAGCTTACGCGTTGCCAAAAAAAAAAAAAAAAAAAAAAAGAAAAAAAAAAGGTAGATTTCACCAACATGGAAGTGGAGTGACCTCCTAGAACACACGAGAATTACAACATAGACAGTGATACAACAATGATCGGCTTTCTATAAAGGCGGAATTACAAAGCAACGCTCCGAGGAAGAAGAGTGTGTGAGAATGGTATTGGTGAACTCGAGGGTCCCCAATAACTTCTCATTCACAAAAGGATTTAAGGTAACAACACTACAAGTTCATAACAAAGAACCACAAATAGACAATAACTCGGGTAAAAAGAATCACGGAGATGTACCTACAAGTTATCCTAGAAGGATTGATAAGTCTGGTGACGGAAGAGGAATGATACAACGGGATTCCTAAGAGTATAACGATCTTATAGAAGTGTAGATTGTAGAGGGAGCTAAAGGAGTATAAAAATATCCTTGATAGTCATATTGAATGATGATGACTGGTTGACATTTAAGAAGAATAACCACAAAGTTAAAAATATCAACATCTGGAGATTTCTTCCAGATATCAGCGACGACAATGGTGAAGTTAAATCAATACAAGTACTAATATCCTTGATAGTCATATTGAATGAGCCCAATACAATAACTCTAGTTAAGAATTTAGAAAGAAGATTTTGACGATCGGTAATGACCCTTTATGTCAGTAATGGTGTAAAGAGAATTGTTGTGAGCAGTTTCTTACCTACCGACTAAGAAAAGATACAGATCAGAGTTAGTACGGAGGGATCCCTGTAAGAAGACTAGAAGAGCGAGAAGAAGCGAATGATTTTGATCCTATCCAACATCAGTCAAGCTATAACGAGAGTTATAATGACAGTGTAAGTGGAGATTATGACGTGGGCACCTTTGTGAAACGACTTGTCAAGTTTTGAAGTGGGTCGGGACTGACGTGAGATGTCTAGTGACTGGAAGTTGTTAGAGGAAGCTAGTATTAACCCCTAGGAGATATGTTATGTAGGAGTTACTGAGAAATAGTCGCACCCCAATAGCCAACCTTGATAATCGATCATGGGTGGATGGAGGAGTAGTTTGGAACCGCGTACAAATGGTATACCTTGGAGTCTTCTCTCGACTGACGTGAGAAGAATGGATGAAAGCACCAAATCCAATCAAGATAATCCATAAAGGTTCTACGAGAAAGCGTAAAGGGATTTAATTACCATACTTGGTGTAAGAATTTAGAAGATGGTAACGCGACATGAGGATGGTGACATCATAATAAATGCAAGTCGAGAATTTTGAGGTTTGAGAAAATCACATGCATCTAATGTTCCTTATACAAATGGTATCAGTAGATGTTTAAAAAAAAAAAGTCATACTACCCGACCAATAACATTATGATGCATAAAGAGTAAACCAAGCGAATAACTAACTAGTGAGAAGGAAATTCAGGTATCAAAAGGCAGGTCTTGCTAAACTCAAACAAAGTGTGGAGATGAGGATGCCTGGATGGAATCTTTACACGAGTACTACATAACTGAGGTTCCAACGCGGAAGGGGGTAGTAAGGATTAATTGACAGTGATAGACCGGTGTGGAGAAAGAAAATGTTACAAGAGGAGTCACCTAATAGAAGAGTTCACAAGACAAGCATGAGAGACCATCATGTGGTTTTATTATGGTCTCGGTGTAGACTTCTGACCACACCTCGAGAATTTGGAACTAAATAGGAAACTCTATGTCGAGAATGTAAATAGATCAAAGCAAGGACTAGTAGGTCAACGGGATGTGCCCTACGGTAGAGGTCCAAGAGATTATGGAAGGATAACCACATTGAGTAGTTTTGACGGGTAGGAAGTAGAGTTTTGAAGAGACCTAAGTGAATCCCGGGAGATTTTAAGACCGCACGTCCAATCCCTCCAATGAGGCGTGATCGGTGAGTGATTATGAGGAATTCCTAGACTGATTATGAAACCCAATGGGGGTCAAGGACTATAGTTTAACATATTGGACAGTGTATCTCGAGGTTCTGAATAGTCAATACTCACGGCTAGAGTACAAGCCTTCTCTTTACTATAATAAATCATCTCTAGACTGACAACCCGTTTGAAGAGAATCTTGTTGTTATACAATGAAAGTTACATGCGGGAGTTGGGAAATATCCTGACTAACAGAGGACGCCAGTACGAGTAATGGGTAGCGACAAAGTGAACAGAGTAGCGTAGCGGAAGCGTGGTGGGCCCATGTAACTCGATGTTATGTCAACGATGACCCAAGTTAAGGAACTATAAATCAATATTGACATCTTCCCCTGGAGTGTGAGTTGGGTATAACAAGTTGAAAGCCTAACCAAGGGAGGTGAGATTTCATCAATGGAGGGCGGTCTGACTGAGTCATATTATGGGAACAAGACCAAATGAGTGGTCTTACAAAGAGCATTAGGCGCTTAAAAAAAAAAATTGCCAGGATATGTCTAAATCGTTGTTTCAGAGTTGAGACGGGATTTTCCGAAAGGTAGAAGCAAGTGGACCTAGCGGAAGGGATAAAGTTTTATAGTTATTTTACAGTAGAGTCGTCAACAAAGATAGAAAGAGGTTTAGAATAGAAAACCGTTGAAATCTTAAGGAGGATCGGGAAGTTATTTATCGACCATCACTCCTACCCATACTAGAAAGTATACACATAGTGTTCACGAATAACAGTTAAGGGAATATATACTGGATCCGAGACATGTCATCAGCTGTGAGAAGCTGATAGTTAAGCTAGATCATATTTTTGAGGAGAACCAGTAGCCGTCCTAGAGAGCAATACTAGACTTCTATAGTTTAAGGATATACCGGTAATGAGGACCCAGTGGTATAGATGAGAAGCTAATGAGGCTACATGGGAGACGGAGGAGAGAATTAGGTGTAGCTATCATAAGTTAATTGCGGAGGTGGCCGCTCCTTCAGTATCGACGAGTTAGTACTCGGATGTTGTTTTGTGTGACCTACATGATTATGTTTTGATTTGGAGTTTTGTGATTTCATGTGCTTCTTGACTATGATAATTGAGTAGATCTTACGTGTTAGAAAGTTGGAGTAAAAACTTAGTAGAAACCGAGTTAGATTCTCCTATTGAGGGAAGCCATTTGATTAGATGCCCGTATTCTAAGTTTCGGGACGAAACTTATTTTAAGGGGGTACTGATGTAATATCCAGAAATTTTTTTCTTTCCGTAAATTCCGAGTCAAACCGGGTTTTTGATCCGTTGACCTTTCATTTCACCTAATTTCCGGTTACATCACGAGCTCTATCATTTTATGTGAGACCTTTCTCTCACATAAAATGATAGAAACATAACACTAAACCCTACCATGAGTTCATATCCTAGACGAGATCATGACGACGCCACCCGACGAGTTTTGACAAGGACATGACGAGGCCATGACAACGTCACCGACAAGCTTAGGACAAAGCCATGACAAGCTTTTGACAACCTTGAAATGAAGTGTTCAGCTCACCTCTCCCTCAGCCCACCTCTCCATGCTTCTTTTCTTTTATTTCCTGCCTCACGTAGCCCACCAGTTGCTTGGTCATCCAGCTAGCCCAGGAAGTCACCAGCCCGGTTCTCCTTACCTTGCTCAGCCCAGAATTTGTATTGTTTCAGCCCAGATTGCAGCAGACTCTTCACTTGATCAGGCGCTGACAGCCCAATGAGAAGGCGGGCTTGTGCTCCTTACCCTCGCAGCCCAGGAAGCCAGCGGATAGAAGCTCGTCAATCTCCCCATCACGTCGCAGCCGCTACATCTCTCCCCATTCTTTCCTCTTAACTGCATATCTCTCTCCTATCTTTACGTACCTTACCATCGTTAACGATTCTGGAGCGTTTTACTATACGCCACAATCTTCTCGTCATCTCTCCTCTCCATCCAATTCAACACAGATGGTGTTCCTGCGAGAAGTACGAGATTGAAGACTCACCACTTCAGGACCCCTCCGTCTCGTCTTCAACCTCAGCCGGCGCTTGGATGTCTTCAGCGCAGGAAGCATCAACCACTCAGCCCTCCTGCTTCACGCTACGGAAGGGACTTCACCGCTGTCGAATACGCGGACCAGGGAGGACGTCTTTCATTCCGATTGCCGACACAATGAATCGCCGATGCAGACGTTTGCCATCCTTGCGCGCGAGACCTTTCTTCTCCGGCGACCTTCCAGACATCGCGGCGCTAAGCCTCTCCGATCCCTTCCTTCACGGTTTTGTTTCTGGGTTTGGTCTCGTGGGTTAAGTGTCTTGACAGGGTAGGCTTGGAAAGGGTTGATGGGTTGGAAGCGTAGCAAGAGGTTCTTGCTGTTAGAGTTGGGCTCGAGGTTGTGTCCGGGTAAGAAGAGTCGAAGGTTTGTTTGTGTGATTTGAGTCCGGTAAAAGAACTTTTGATGAAACAAGTGTGGAGGTGTTTCGGTAAGTTGGTAGGGATTAGGGTATTACTTTTATTGCATTCTGAAGCCTTTTATATATATATATATATATATATATATATATATATACACACACTCAGTACCCTTTATATATATATACACTTACACATTCTGAAACCTTTTATATATATATATATATACACACTCAGTACCCTTTATATATATATACACTTACACATTCTGTAGCCTTTTATATATATATATATATATATATACACACATTTAGTACCCTTTATATATATACACATAGACATTCCGTAGCCTTTTATATATATATATATATATATATACCTTCAGTGCACGGAATAAGCGATAACTCGCTTAGTAAAGACTAGTTAAGTCGGTGAGCGGTTGAGATTAATACTTATTAGTATCTTGAGCTTCTCGAGCTTAGGGGTATTTCCGTTTCCCTTATTCTAATTGGGCTAGTCGGTTCTTTCTTGAATGATGTTGCGGACCTAAGAAGTTTAAGAACTTCTAAGTGGGTGAATGTGTTGTTGATCTAAGTTTGTCTTATCATAACCAGGTGGTTGAGTCGTTCTTGCGGAATCAAGTAGTAACATTGTTTCGGGACTTTGACGTGATTCAGGTAAGTCCTTGCGACTTACTTAGCTGGTTTCTGGATATTAGTTGGGTGATGATGGTTGTGTGTGTACATTGTGTGTTATAATAAATAACAACTTGTTAGGACGACCGTGGTTATTATGTTTTAAGGCCCAAGTGTATGTATAACGGGCCGTGACATCACTGCCCAGCTCTGCCAGGAGACTGGGAGGTTCTCTATACCCAGACCATACAGGTACACGGTGAGATGCATCGGATCCACTCCTGATGGGTACACGGGGGCGGAGGCAAGGTTTGGGAATCCCTCGTGTCACAAAATAAGTATCATTAGTAAGAGTGAATCACTTAAGTAAAGATAATAAATAGATTGTTTGAAAGCATGATGAGTGTTTTACTTTTTCTATGATGTGTGTGTGTGCTATTATTACTTATCTAATGTTTAGATAGCTAGCTAATGGTTGTTCTGTTTGTGTTTTTAGTTTCACCACAGGTTAGAGCAGCAGTTGAGTGACCCGGAAGTAGTGGTCATCCGGGTCTCCGTACTCCTTAGAGTGGGGTTGAGTGTTATCTTGTTGTTCTTTCATCGTGATAAGGATAGATAGCCTTTTCCGTTGTTTAAGTATTACAGGCTGTTAAACCTTGTTGCATTCATCTTTTTAAAAATACTTTCTTTTTATGAATTTCAGTTTTTCTTATTTGTGTCTTGTTGCAAGATCCTAATAAAATTGTTGTCAAACTCAGGTCGGGACCCATTGTGAGGTCCTAACCAGTAATGTCCCGAGTTTTGAGAATTCGGGGTGTTACAACATGGTATCAGAGCTCTAGGTTGGCAACAATGGCACTTGAAATCTTCTAAAGGACCGAATAAGTAAATAAATAGAACCCGAAAGGGGTCTGAACTTTGCAAAGAAATTTTGTTTTCAAAATACATGCATAAGTCGGGATGGGATAGAAAGTACGGATGACCACCACTGCCTCCGCGGATCTCGGCAGCTTAGTGCTTGTAGAATTGTATGTTGACTTACTAGCGTGATTATAAAGATATGTTATATGAATAGGCATATGCCGAAGGATAGAAGCATTTATACTTATATTATGCCTTAACGCAGATAACAAACTCACTCCGTAGACACACCTAAGTAGATTTTGAAGTGTGTCAACGTGAGGATAAGTAGGCTTTGCTTATAGATATTCGGGTAGATGAACGGTCGGATAACACCTTTGAACTTGCTGAGGAACGTTAAGACGGAAAAGTAAAGACTAAAAGACAACATCAACGACAATGACAAGAAGAGGGTCCGGAGTCAACTTAACAGGAGCAGATGAAGAATACACATGAGAGTAATTCCGGAAAAGCAATGGATGACCGGCAATTATGTATTTGGAAAGGGCAACTCATAAATTCTTTCAAGTTGTGTAAAGTGACTTCACAAACAGAGAGGATGACGTCAAAAATAGCCATACGCATGAAAGTCAAAAGGAGATATAGTAGCGATCAAGACAAGAGACATAAGAGTTAGGCTCACTGACGAGTTACGAAGTGAAAGTTGATGCCAAAAGCAGGGCGGAATATGATCACTCTGGACAATCTACTTGACATCACAATCATGATGGATAACTGAGACAGCCAGAAGCATAGAAGTCAACACGAGATAAATTGTCCATCCAATTATGAAGAGTTAAGGAGCTGCAAATTAAAAGCTTACGCGTTGACAAAAAAAAAAAAAAAAAAAAAAAGGTAGATTTCACCAACATGGAAGTGGAGTGACCTCCTAGAACACACGAGAATTACAACATAGACAGTGATACAACAATGATCGGCTTTCTATAAAGGCGGAATTACAAAGCAACGCTCCGAGGAAGAAGAGTGTGTGAGAATGGTATTGGTGAACTCGAGGGTCCCCAATAACTTCTCATTCACAAAAGGATTTAAGGTAACAACACTACAAGTTCATAACAAAGAACCACAAATAGACAATAACTCGGGTAAAAAGAATCACGGAGATGTACCTACAAGTTATCCTAGAAGGATTGATAAGTCTGGTGACGGAAGAGGAATGATACAACGGGATTCCTAAGAGTATAACGATCTTATAGAAGTGTAGATTGTAGAGGGAGCTAAAGGAGTATAAAAATATCCTTGATAGTCATATTGAATGATGATGACTGGTTGACATTTAAGAAGAATAACCACAAAGTTAAAAATATCAACATCTGGAGATTTCTTCCAGATATCAGCGACGACAATGGTGAAGTTAAATCAATACAAGTACTAATATCCTTGATAGTCATATTGAATGAGCCCAATACAATAATTCTAGTTAAGAATTTAGAAAGAAGATTTTGACGATCGGTAATGACCCTTTATGTCAGTAATGGTGTAAAGAGAATTGTTGTGAGCAGTTTCTTACCTACCGACTAAGAAAAGATACAGATCAGAGTTAGTACGGAGGGATCCCTGTAAGAAGACTAGAAGAGCGAGAAGAAGCGAATGATTTTGATCCTATCCAACATCAGTCAAGCTATAACGAGAGTTATAATGACAGTGTAAGTGGAGATTATGACGTGGGCACCTTTGTGAAACGACTTGTCAAGTTTTGAAGTGGGTCGGGACTGACGTGAGATGTCTAGTGACTGAAAGTTGTTAGAGGAAGCTAGTATTAACCCCTAGGAGATATGTTATGTAGGAGTTACTGAGAAATAGTCGCACCCCAATAGCCAACCTTGATAATCGATCATGGGTGGATGGGGGAGTAGTTTGGAACCGCGTACAAATGGTATACCTTGGAGTCTTCTCTCGACTGACGTGAGAAGAATGGATGAAAGCACCAAATCCAATCAAGATAATCCATAAAGGTTCTACGAGAAAGCGTAAAGGGATTTAATTACCATACTTGGTGTAAGAATTTAGAAGATGGTAACGCGACATGAGGATGGTGACATCATAATAAATGCAAGTCGAGAATTTTGAGGTTTGAGAAAATCACATGCATCTAATGTTCCTTATACAAATGGTATCAGTAGATGTTTAAAAAAAAAAAGTCATACTACCCGACCAATAACATTATGATGCATAAAGAGTAAACCAAGCGAATAACTAACTAGTGAGAAGGAAATTCAGGTATCAAAAGGCGGGTCTTGCTAAACTCAAACAAAGTGTGGAGATGAGGATGCCTGGATGGAATCTTTACACGAGTACTACATAACTGAGGTTCCAACGCGGAAGGGGGTAGTAAGGATTAATTGACAGTGATAGACCGGTGTGGAGAAAGAAAATGTTACAAGAGGAGTCACCTAATAGAAGAGTTCACAAGACAAGCATGAGAGACCATCATGTGGTTTTATTATGGTCTTGGTGTAGACTTCTGACCACACCTCGAGAATTTGGAACTAAATAGGAAACTCTATGTCGAGAATGTAAATAGATCAAGGCAAGGACTAGTAGGTCAACGGGATGTGCCCTACGGTAGAGGTCCAAGAGATTATGGAAGGATAACCACATTGAGTAGTTTTGACGGGTAGGAAGTAGAGTTTTGAAGAGACCTAAGTGAATCCCGGGAGATTTTAAGACTGCACGTCCAATCCCTCCAATGAGGCGTGATCGGTGAGTGATTATGAGGAATTCCTAGACTGATTATGAAACCCAATGGGGGTCAAGGACTATAGTTTAACATATTGGACAGTGTATCTCGAGGTTCTGAATAGTCAATACTCACGGCTAGAGTACAAGCCTTCTCTTTACTATAATAAATCATCTCTAGACTGACAACCCGTTTGAAGAGAATCTTGTTGTTATACAATGAAAGTTACATGCGGGAGTTGGGAAATATCCTGACTAACAGAGGACGCCAGTACGAGTAATGGGTAGCGACAAAGTGAACAGAGTAGCGCAGCGGAAGCGTGGTGGGCCCATGTAACTCGATGTTATGTCAACGATGACCCAAGTTAAGGAACTATAAATCAATATTGACATCTTCCCCTGGAGTGTGAGTTGGGTATAACAAGTTGAAAGCCTAACCAAGGGAGGTGAGATTTCATCAATGGAGGGCGGTCTGACTGAGTCATATTATGGGAACAAGACCAAATGAGTGGTCTTACAAAGAGCATTAGGCGCTTAAAAAAAAAATTGCCAGGATATGTCTAAATCGTTGTTTCAGAGTTGAGACGGGATTTTCCGAAAGGTAGAAGCAAGTGGACCTAGCGGAAGGGATAAAGTTTTATAGTTATTTTACAGTAGAGTCGTCAACAAAGATAGAAAGAGGTTTAGAATAGAAAACCGTTGAAATCTTAAGGAGGATCGGGAAGTTATTTATCGACCATCACTCCTACCCATACTAGAAAGTATACACATAGTGTTCACGAATAACAGTTAAGGGAATATATACTGGATCCGAGACATGTCATCAGCTGTGAGAAGCTGATAGTTAAGCTAGATCATATTTTTGAGGAGAACCAGTAGCCGTCCTAGAGAGCAATACTAGACTTCTATAGTTTAAGGATATACCGGTAATGAGGACCCAGTGGTATAGATGAGAAGCTAATGAGGCTACATGGGAGACGGAGGAGAGAATTAGGTGTAGCTATCATAAGTTAATTGCGGAGGTGGCCGCTCCTTCAGTATCGACGAGTTAGTACTCGGATGTTGTTTTGTGTGACCTACATGATTATGTTTTGATTTGGAGTTTTGTGATTTCATGTGCTTCTTGACTATGATAATTGAGTAGATCTTACATGTTAGAAAGTTGGAGTAAAAACTTAGTAGAAACCGAGTTAGATTCTCCTATTGAGGGAAGCCATTTGATTAGATGCCCTTATTCTAAGTTTCGGGACGAAACTTATTTTAAGGGGGTACTGATGTAATATCCAGAAATTTTTTTCTTTCCGTAAATTCCGAGTCAAACCGGGTTTTTGATCCGTTGACCTTTCATTTCACCTAATTTCCGGTTACATCACGAGCTCTATCATTTTATGTGAGACCTTTCTCTCACATAAAATGATAGAAACATAACACTAAACCCTACCATGAGTTCATATCCTAGACGAGATCATGACGACGCCACCCGACGAGTTTTGACAAGGACATGACGAGGCCATGACAACGTCACCGACAAGCTTAGGACAAAGCCATGACAAGCTTTTGACAACCTTGAAATGAAGTGTTCAGCTCACCTCTCCCTCAGCCCACCTCTCCATGCTTCTTTTCTTTTATTTCCTGCCTCACGTAGCCCACCAGTTGCTTGGTCATCCAGCTAGCCCAGGAAGTCACCAGCCCGGTTCTCCTTACCTTGCTCAGCCCAGAATTTGTATTGTTTCAGCCCAGATTGCAGCAGACTCTTCACTTGATCAGGCGCTGACAGCCCAATGAGAAGGCGGGCTTGTGCTCCTTACCCTCGCAGCCCAGGAAGCCAGCGGATAGAAGCTCGTCAATCTCCCCATCACGTCGCAGCCGCTACATCTCTCCCCATTCTTTCCTCTTAACTGCATATCTCTCTCCTATCTTTACGTACCTTACCATCGATAACGATTCTGGAGCGTTTTACTATACGCCACAATCTTCTCGTCATCTCTCCTCTCCATCCAATTCAACACAGACGGTGTTCCTGCGAGAAGTACGAGATTGAAGACTCACCACTTCAGGACCCCTCCGTCTCGTCTTCAACCTCAGCCGGCGCTTGGATGTCTTCAGCGCAGGAAGCATCAACCACTCAGCCCTCCTGCTTCACGCTACGGAAGGGACTTCACCGCTGTCGAATACGCAGACCAGGGAGGACGTCTTTCATTCCGATTGCCGACACAATGAATCGCCGATGCAGACGTTTGCCATCCTTGCGCGCGAGACCTTTCTTCTCCGGCGACCTTCCAGACATCGCGGCGCTAAGCCTCTCCGATCCCTTCCTTCACGGTTTTGTTTCTGGGTTTGGTCTCGTGGGTTAAGTGTCTTGACAGGGTAGGCTTGGAAAGGGTTGATGGGTTGGAAGCGTAGCAAGAGGTTCTTGCTGTTAGAGTTGGGCTCGAGGTTGTGTCCGGGTAAGAAGAGTCGAAGGTTTGTTTGTGTGATTTGAGTCCGGTAAAAGAACTTTTGATGAAACAAGTGTGGAGGTGTTTCGGTAAGTTGGTAGGGATTAGGGTATTACTTTTATTAGTATCTTGAGCTTCTCGAGCTTAGGGGTATTTCCGTTTCCCTTATTCTAATTGGGCTAGTCGGTTCTTTCTTGAATGATGTTGCGGACCTAAGAAGTTTAAGAACTTCTAAGTGGGTGAATGTGTGGTTGATCTAAGTTTGTCTTATCATAACCAGGTGGTTGAGTCGTTCTTGCGGAATCAAGTAGTAACATTGTTTCGGGACTTTGACGTGATTCAGGTAAGTCCTTGCGACTTACTTAGCTGGTTTCTGGATATTAGTTGGGTGATGATGGTTGTGTGTGTACAATGTGTGTTATAATAAATAACAACTTGTTAGGACGACCGTGGTTATTATGTTTTAAGGCCCAAGTGTATGTATAACGGGCCGTGACATCACTGCCCAGCTCTGCCAGGAGACTGGGAGGTTCTCTATACCCAGACCATACAGGTACACGGTGAGATGCATCGGATCCACTCCTGATGGGTACACGGGGGCGGAGGCGAGGTTTGGGAATCCCTCGTGTCACAAAATAAGTATCATTAGTAAGAGTGAATCACTTAAGTAAAGATAATAAATAGATTGTTTGAAAGCATGATGAGTGTTTTACTTTTTCTATGATGTGTGTGTGTGCTATTATTACTTATCTAATGTTTAGATAGCTAGCTAATGATTGTTCTGTTTGTGTTTTTAGATTCACCACAGGTTAGAGCAGCAGTTGAGTGATCCGAAAGTAGTGGTCAGCCGGATCTCCGTACTCCTTAGAGTGGGGTTGAGTGTTATCTTGTTGTTCTTTCATCGTGATAAGGATAGATAGTCTTTTCCGTTGTTTAAGTATTACAGGCTGTTAAACCTTGTTGCATTCATCTTTTTAAAAATACTTTCTTTTTATGAATTTCAGTTTTTCTTATTTGTGTCTTGTTGCAAGATCCTAATAAAATTGTTGTCAAACTCAGGTCGGGACCGAGTTTTGAGAATTCGGGGTGTTACACCGGGCTGCTGCTCCCTTGCGCCAGCCCAGTCCAGCGCAGCTTGCCCAGCAGCCCAGCCTTACAGCAACTCCAGCCCGTATGCCAACGCCCAGCTTCGATCAGCCCAGTCCGTGATTCAGCCCAGCAACGCCAGCTTCAGCAGCTTGTCCGCAGCCCAGCAGCGCCAGCTTCAGCAGTTTGTCCGCAGCCCAGCTTCAGCACCTTGGATCCACAACTTCAGCCCATCTGCTGCTTTACCTCTTCAGCCCGGCGTTGCCAGCTCCAGCCCAGCGCCAGCCCAACTGCAATGCCACGTTCTCTTGCTGAACGTTGCTAGGAACGTAACAGCCGAGATCTTCGCAGATTCCCTTCCATTTCTGCTGCTTGCATTCCGTCCAGATTCATCTACAGAAGCAACGCTTTCCTTTCTTACTCTGTGAGCGTATTCTGTAACACCCCAAGTTTCAAAACTCGGGGAGCTACTGGTTAAGACCTCACAATGGGTCCCGACCTTGGTTTAACAACAATTTTACTAAGATCTTACAACAAGACACAACTGTAATTAAAACAATTTCCAAAACATAATATTTTTAATGGTATGAAAGTACACATGTGACAGCCTTACAAACATATATAAAGATATATAACATGCATGACGTATGGAAGACTTCCCCGTCCCCATCTAATGAGTACGTGGACCCGGCTGACCATCCGTTCCGGATCACTCTGCAACTGTCTATCTCTACCAATCTACAACACGGATAAACCGTTAGCTAACAATCCAAATATAAGCAGAATAAGGATAGCACAAACACACTCAAGATAACATAAAACAATCATCATGCTGACACACAAACCGGTTATTATCTGTTCATTAAGTGAGTCACCTTATTCCATTTTACAGTTGTGGCACGAGAAATCTTAAGAGTTCTCGCCTCCGTTCCTTATCCAACTGGGTGTAGGTCTAGCTTACCTCCGCCGGTAGCATCACTACAAACCGAGTGTGGACTAGTCCCTAAAGAAACCCCCAGCGCCCTCAGGCTAACTGAGCAGAATGCCACCGCCCGTTACTCTTAGGCCAAAGTATAGGTCGGTAGATATTTATTACTAAAATATAAATATAAACATCTTATTCACACACCACTATCATTATCCACACTCATATCCGGAAGTCAGCTAAGTAAGCCCAAAGGACTTACTTGAGTCAAGTCGCCACTCTCTTAATCTCAACTCGGTATGTAACCGTAGTAACTCAATTGCCTGTTATACAAGACAAGGGAATCAATAATGTATCCCACTTTCTTAGAAGTCTCCAACTTCTAAGATATAAAAATCGATCAACAAGAGATTACCAAAATACCCTTATACAGGTAAATGACCATTTTACCCCTGGTCCCGAAACTTCTAAAAATTTCATAATTTATGTTTAAACTCTTATTTGAGACTAACTAACCATATTCTACTCCCTAGGATGATTTTAGGTAACAACTAGAAAAACCACCCATTTTCTATTTCTCGAAAAATCACTAAAGTCCAACTACAGCTTAAAATATAAAATTCGAATAATCTTATAAAAATTCCGAAGTAATCCCCTAGGTCATCTATGATATCCTATCTACTCATAGGAGAAAGAATTTCTTAAAACTGTTAAAGCATCGCTTCTACAAAAATTTCTAAAGTTTGGTACAACACTTAACAAGCAACACATTGTCCTAACTTTGAAAAAATCATAACTCCTAAACTACTCGCTGTATTTATCCCAAATTTTGATATGTTCTACTATTAAGTCTTATCTCTAATATATCCAAAATTCAGACGCAAAGGAGATCAAAATCCTATTTAACACTATCTCACAAAACCGATATTCAGCACAACAGAAAAACTGCTTACGACTCCATCTTTGAAAAAATCATAAATCTCAAACCACTCGCTGGATTCCTCTCAAGTTTTAATATGTTCTACAACAATATGTCAACCATATCATATCCAAAATTCAAGTCCAACGGAGATCAAGAGCTTATTCAAAATCATCTCACAAAACAGCATCACTTGCTGTTTTCCCCAACACTCAGCACATATATAAAACCGTCAACTTTGAAACACAATAACTCTCAAACCGTAACTCCGATTCTTCCCAAATTTTAATATGATCTACAACCAGATGTCAACTATATCATATCAAAAATTCAAGCCTAACAGAGATCAAAAGCCTATTCAAAACTATCTCACAAAACAGCATCCCATGCTGTTTTTCTCAACTCAGCACATTTATAAAACTGAACTTTGAAACCCCATATCTCTCAAACCATAACATGGATTCCTCTGAAATTTTAGTATGATTTACTTTGAAATACCATCTATAACATATCCGAAAACCAGCCAAAAAGGATCATTCTTTCATACCTAAATTTGGATATGAAGTTAGCTGTTCATCTCTTCCGAAAACTCAGGAAATATAACAAGTCATCTTCCATGGCTGTTATGGATGGTTTAAGCTACAAAAGAGGGTTCTCATCAGTACTGATCTAGAGAAGGTAATGCGAGAAGGGTTAGGAATGAAAGGGTACGGATCTTACGCGATTTTTAGACTCAAAGGAGGGAAGGTAAAAGCACTCGCCTCTACTGCTGGCAGGCGCTACAGCGGCATGGGAGGGGCACAACAACAACCCAGGATCGAACCCGCAGCGAAGGAGGAGTGGTGCCCTGTAGCCGACCCTAGCGCCTCTGCGTTTTTGCTGTCTGAAGGCAGTCCCGATGGTAGATTGTTCTGCTAAGCGGTTGAAGAGAAGTCCTGTCCGTCAGCCTGCTGGAGTCGACAGAAGAGGGAGAGCGAGCCATTCCAGCGCGGTTGAAGAGAAGGTCCGTTCGTCAGCTTGCTGGAGTCGACAGAAGAGGAAGAGCGAGCCATTCCAGCGCTTTTGAAGAGAAAGCCTGTCCGTCTGCCTGTTGTTGTCCAATCGAGGATGGGAGAAGCTCGTCGGCGTGTGGCGGGGATGAAGGATGAGGCTGCCGCTGGGTGTTGCCGGTGTGCGAGAGGAGAAGAGCTGCGTCGGTGTATGTGATGTCGAGCGAGAGACGGAGAGATTAACGAGAAGGCCGGCTAGGGTAAAAATTTCACGTATCAGGTAAGGAGATGGAAGAAGCGGAAGGTGATGGCTGAGATGCGGCCGTATCTCTTATTGGGCCCGGATGGCATACCCTGATGGGCTCATATGACTTACCTTGATGGGTCCAGAAGGTTATCAAAAGGATTAAACCCTTACGGATTAAAAAAAAAATAGCTCACTATTGCGTTATTTTATGTGAGTAAAGTTCTCACATAAAATGATAGAAAGGTCGTAAAACTTAAACTCAGCGTCACCTAAAGTGATAAGATGTCGGAAAAGTCTAAACCGATCGAGCTCCGGTTTTACTCGGAAATAATCGGGAAAAAAAATATCCGGTTATTACATATTCATTCCTTGCAAGCAGCAGATCATCCGGCTCCTTCCCTTCTGTCTACGGGCTGCAACAGCAACAGCGTAAACCTTCGTCCTCTCCTGCTGATCGAACACTCCAACAGCAGCGTGCCCTCTCCACGTCCAGGATGTCACTCTTCTCATCAATTGCCAGTCTAGGCGCCAGCAAAATCTTGATATCTCTATACACAAACGACAGCAGGAGCATCGGCCTTCAGTCCAAGAGCCTATCCTTCTCGACTTCCAGTCAGTACACAGGTGAGTAGAGCCTTCTTCTTCTGCTCCCTCGTATATGTCCCGAATTGAATAACATGTGTTGCCTGGACCTGCTCATTTACAGATCTAGTGAGCAACAGAACGTCCTCACCTTTGATCGGGGAAAAACGTCACATATTACAATCCCAGAACGCCAGCCTGCTCTCTAGCCAATCAAGTCGATTACCACCAGTCAATCGGAGTAGAGCCAACAGTGAGTTCTATCCAAACTCACTCTTCTATCTAGTGTATACTATTGTAACTTGTTGTAGGGTTTGTAGGATGAGTTTAGGACTAGTAAATCAGCTAGGGACTGGTGCAATTTGGAATAGAAGAGTGCTGTCAGAAATAGTAAAAATAATAATAATGAACTGTTGTAAAGAAATTGTTTTGCTTGCTTCAGTTTTGAAGTTAGAAACGGTTGTCTTGTGGATCAATTTTAAAAAGTTAGGGAGAAGATCCACCGTTGAAATATTAATAGATGATAAGTAGATATATGTAGTTTACTATATTAAAATTTGAGAAGAAACGAACGGTCGGATTAGAAGTTATAAGCTTCCGAAGTTGGGTAATTAAGCAGTTTTTGTAAACTTTGGTTAAGTATAGAAATTGTAAGTGTAGTAGTCAACTTTGAGAATTTTTATAAAATGATGGATGAACATTTTGGAGAAATTCTTGCTCCTAAGGGTAGATGGAACATCATAGATTATCTAGAGAATTATTTCGGAATTTTTATAAGCTTTTACGAATTTTATATTTGAAACCGAAGTTAGATCTTTACGATCTTTCGGAAAATAGGAAAATAGGAAAAGTGCCAGTTTGTAACCAAACTAAACTTTAGGAGTTAGAATAGGACTGTAAGGTCTCAAATAGGAGTTTAGACATGAATTTCGGAAAATTTGGAAGTTCCGGGACTAAGGGTAAAATGGTCATTTTACCATAAATTAGTACTGTAATTAGTTATGTTATATTACGATCTTCTATCTTAGGAGTCTTAGACTTCTAATTACGTTGGAGTGTGCTAATGCACTTATCTCCTTTGGCAGGCAACTGAGTTGCTACAGTTTACAAAGCGAGTTTGATTTACAGAGAGTCGAGATTTACAACAGGTAAGTCCTTTGGGCTTACTTAGCTGACTTCCGAATATGAGCATGAATGATGATAGTGGTGTGTGATTAAAATGTTTAGAGTTATAGGTTGTGATAGATATTTACCGACCTATACTTGGCCTAAGAGTAACGGGCGGTGGCATTCTGCTCAGTTAGCTTGCGGGCGCTGGGGGTTTCTTTAGGGACTAGTCCATACTCGGTTTGTAGTGATGCTACCGGCGGAGGTCAGCTAGACCTACACCCAGTTGGATAAGGAACGGAGGCGAGAACTGTTAATAGCTCTCGTGCCACAACTGTAAAATTGAATAAGATGAATCACCTAAATAATAGATAATAAACGGTTGAGTGCCAGCATGATGTTTGTTTATAATTTTTCTGCGTGTGTTTGTGCTGTTGTTATTCTACTTATATTTGGATAGTTAGCTAACAGTTGTTATGTTGTGTAGACTTACCACAGGTTAGAGCAGATGCCGAGTGATCTGGATGGTAGTGGTCAGCCGGGGTATCGTACTTTTAGGACGTGTTGCAGTTTCTTTATTTGTGGGATTTCCAGTTGGACCTTGGTTCTTTTCTTTCCTTCCGTACTTTGTTATCTTATGTTTTCCGGCTGTTATTTGTGGGATTTCCAGTTGGACCTTGGTTCTTTTCTTTCCTTCCGTACTTTGTTATCTTATGTTTTCTTTTTGTTTTGAACTCGGGTGCGAGTCTTTTATGCTTCCTTTTGTTTAAACCATTGGTTTTATATCGAGTTTTGGTTTTCATTCGTCTGTGTCTTGTTGTAAGATCCGTTGTGTCGTTGCTACTGTGAGGGTCGGGACCCATTTTGAGGTCCCAGCCCGTAACACTTCGAGTTCCCAAAACTTGGGGTGTTACATTACTAACTCTCAGGAAGCCTTTAGTGACATTACTGATTGTAATAGAAGAGTCAAGCCACGACCAAGAAGATCCATCAAGCAACAAAGGAGGATAGGACAAAGAAAGAGTCTCAGATCTTGGTCCACTGCCAAGAATCTCGGCCGAGATTACCACCAGAGATTTGGCCTCTGACACATGCTCGAAGATCAGGCCAATGATCTTATTTTTGGCAACTATATTTTATTTTTTTTGCTGATAACCTTAAAGGCTCTTAAACATTATGTAAGGTAATTGTTTATCTTTGGTTTAGTTTATTTTTGGGATTATCTTAAAAGGATATATTTCCTAGATTATCTTTTAAAGATATCCTTCCTAGTTTATATAGAAAATCTCCCTTATAAATAGTCTTAGAGGGGGAGATTGTTAGATAGATTAGAATTGATATATTTTCCACGTATTGTGTGAACTTGCAACATCGCTTATGAAGTTTGTATTTTATTCATTCCTATTCATGAATGCATTCTACAAGATTACATTTTTTACCTACTCTTTTGAACAGGTTTTCTTCTTTCAAGGGGATACACCATGACGCTAAAATGGATGCTTCTACAAAGAGTAACAAAAAAGGGCAGAACTTCGAAAATTAAAGATAATGTCAAGGTTGAGAGGAAGATAAAAGTATCAAGGACCTTGGACAACAGGGTTGCTGTTAAAAGAGCAAGGATTAGAAAAAATGCGGTTGGGGATGGTGATAGTGCAGTGGACTATATCTCAGAGCTTCCTGATTCACTCATTCATGATATTCTATTCTTTCTCCATGCAAGAAAGGCAGCTCGAATGAGCATTTTGTCTAAAAAATGGAGACAGGTATGGTGCTCATTCCCATAGTTGGATATCGACCATAGGTATTTCAGGCAGTATGGAGATGACTGGATAGATAAATTGGAAAACCATGGTAATAGTGTCCTGCAAAATTGTGCATTGCAAAGGATTAACATTGATAGATTCAGGCTTTGTGTAACCTGCAACCCACTCGTAAAAAAATTGATCGGGACTTTGACTGAAGGTGCTATGGAAAGGAATGTTAAGGAGCTTCAACTACAAGTTAGGTGAGAGCTCTTTTTCGATGAACCTTATACTTTGCCAATATTTGTCCTTTCTGCAACCACGCTAATTGTGTTGATCTTATCTGGTTGTAACTTGGAAACTACTGATAACATAAAGCTTCCCTTGCTGCAAACGCTGTCACTGAATAAGTTCCATTTGATCGATCGGATGCTACAAAATTTGAGATGCAGCTGCCCATTGATTGAAGAATTGAGATTGGTTAAATGCATAGAACTGCAAAATGTGAATATTTCTGCTCCTACCAAGCTCGAGAGATTTCACTTATGCCAATGCGAGGACCTTGTAAGTGTTAAAATTTCAGCACCAACGCTTCGGTCTATCTGGATACGGCATATGAGTTATTGGCAATGGTTGCCTTGGTTGAACCGTTATATAAACCTAAAAGGATGCACAAGTATGAGAGAGTTAGTCAGAGAATGCCCGAAATTGGTTATTGGAGATTTTCTAAAGCTTCCGGTGGTAGTTCCTGAAATGACAGGAAGGAAGTTATTCAATTATAAAGTTCACTCCCTTAAGAAGTATGTCCTGAGAAAGGGTGCTTTTTGGTCTTTCATGCAAATATCAACATGAAAGACCTAAACGCACCCTTTCTCAGGACATACTTCTTAAGGGAGTGAACTTTATAATTGAATAACTTCTTTCTTGTCATTTCAGGAACTACCACCGAAAGCTTTAGAAAATCTTCAATAACCAATTTCGGGCATTCTCTGACTAACTCTCTCAGACTTGTGCATCCTTTTAGGTTTATATAATGGTTCAACCAAGGCAACCATTGCCAATAACTCATATGCCGTATCCAGATAGACCGAAGCGTTCGTGCTGAAATTTTAACACTTACAAGGTCCTCGCACTGGCATAAGTGAAATCTCTCGAGCTTGGTAGGAGCAGAAATATTCACATTTTGCAGTTCTATGCATTTAACCAATCTCAATTATTCAATCAATGGGCAGCTGCATATCAAGTTTTGTAGCATCCGATCGCTCAAATGGAACTTATTTAGTGACAACGTTTGCAGCAAGGGAAGCTTTATGTTATCAGTAGTTTCCAAGTTACAACCAGATAAGATCAACACAGTTAGCGTGGTTGCAGAAAGGACAAATATTGGCAAAGTATAAGGTTCATCGAAAAAGAGCTCTCGCCTAACTTGTAGTTGAAGCTCCTTAACATTCCTTTCCATAGCACCTTCAGTCAAAGTCCCGATCAATTTTTTTACGAGTGGGTTGCAGGTTACACAAAGCTTAAATCTCTCTATGTTAATCCTTTGCAATGCACAATTTTGCAGGACACTATTACCATGGTTTTCCAATTTATCTATCCAGTCATCTCCATACTGCTTGAAATTGTAATAACCGAAAATTTTAAGTTCCGGTAAATTGAAATTAACCAAAGTCCGACGCGACAATCGTAAATAAATAAATAAGTAAAATAAAAAGAGTTTAATTCTATCATTTTATGTAACTTAGATTCACATAAAATGATAAATTAAATGACCGGAAATAATTTAAGTACGATAAAATAAGAATAATAATAATAAGTTATAAAACACGGAATTTAATTCCGTAATTTTTGTAATCTTTCGCACTCAATTAACGAGTTACGGATCATGTGTAAAGGGAGAGACGAGATTTAAACCGCTGATAGGCCCAGCCCACTTTTCTAAGCCCATTAATTAACTCCTAATTAAACCTAACCCTAATTAAGATTTTTAACCTAAATCTAATCCTGCAACTCACGCCTCTCACGCTTCTCCCTTCTCACGCCTCGCATGCCCTTCCTTCCTCTTGCAAAAATGCACAGCAACCAATCGGGACCGCCGCCGAGCAGCCGCCGAGCAGCCGCCGAGCCCTGCGCCGCCTCCCGTCAAGCCCGGTAAGCACCCTGCATCCCTCTCCTTCCTTCCGCCTTCTCTGTTCGAAACTTACCCCTCCGGCCTCTCAGAATTCGACGCATCGCCACCGTCCGCTACTTCGCTTCGTTGCCACCAGAGCCGACGCATCGCCACCGTCCGCCGCGACCACCGATAGCCGCCAGGTGAGACGCCTCCTCCTTCACCTTCCTTCCGCCTCCCTCTTTTCTGTTGCTTCTATTTCGAGCAAGGATCGTAACCGCCAATTGCTGCAGCCGCGCCGCGCCCCAGTCGGCCTCCTGCACGCCTCCAGTCCGGCCGATTCCCGGAGCTCGCCACCACCGCCAACTGCTACAGCCTCCTGACGCCAGTGCTCGCCGGATCGCAGTACCGGTAAGCCGGCTCTCCGACCTTCTTCCACCTGCAGTACATATATATATATATATATATATATATAGTTTAGGGATGTTCTTATCCGTAATTATATGTAGGAATTTATATGTATAAAAGACGTAAGTGTGCGTATAATATACGAGTACGATGTTAAAATAGGGGAGGAACGTGTGTGGATGCAAGTATGTATGAATAACAGATTCGGAATATATATATATATAGGATATATAGGTACTATTGTAATTTCGAATAGCGGAAGATTAGTAAAAGCGGTTTGGTGAACCTATATATAGGAGTTATGACTGTCGCGTACACATACGGATACACATATATACATACATATATATTTATATATATATATATATATATATTTTTTTTTTTTTTTTAGGAATTTAAAAGAATACATAATTATCTTCAAAGCCTAGTAAAGTTTATAGAAGCTTGGAATTTAATGAGTATATAAATTTTATATAAAAGTATACTTATAAACATAATATATAGAATATATAAAAATGCGAGTATCTACACATGAATACGAGTTTGGATTAAGGAAACTATCAAAGAGAGAGAGTAATCATAGAGAACAAATCCTAAAAAGAATTTAGTAGGACGCAAGAGCGAACTTTGAGAACTTTCGGCACCAGGGGTAAAATGGTCTTTTACCATAAGAGGGTTGTTTTTCCGTAATTCCTTTGCAAGAGGTTGGATAGCGAGATGTGTCTTGATACACCTGCCTTATTTGACAGGAGTTTGAGTTACCACGAGTACAAGCGGTGTGAGACGTGTTAGAGAGTATTTTTGACTCAGGTAAGTCCTTGCGACTTACTTAGCCGGTTTCTGAGTGTTAGTTGAGTGATAGTAGTGGTGTGTGCTATTGCTTGATTTAATAATAATAACTTGCTAGGACGACTGTTATTATTTTGCGTAAGGCCCAAGTGTATGTATAACGGGCCGTGACATCACTGCCCAGCTCTGACAGGAGACTGGGAGGTTCTCTATACCCAGACCATACAGGTACAAGGTGAGATGCATCGGATCCATTCCTGATGGTTACACGGGGGCGGAGGCGAGGTTTGGGAATCCCTCGTGTCACAAAATAAGTATCATTAGAGTGAATGAGTAATTTAAAGAAAGATAATAAAACGGACTTGTTTGGAAGCATGTTGAGTGTTTATGTTTATCTGAGTGTGTTTGTGCTACCATTATTCTGCTAATATTTAGATAACTAGCTAACGATGATTGTTGTTGTTGTTTTAGATTTACCGCAGGTTAGATCAGCAGCTGAGTGATCCGGAAGTAGTGGTCAGCCGGGTCTCCGTACTCTTTAGAGCGGGGTTGGGGTTGTTTTGTCTTCCTTTCTTCTGGTTAAGACTTTTGTTCTTTCTCTTGTTTAAGAACTGTAGGCTGCTAGACTTTGTTGCATTCATTACTCTAAAAACATGTTTTTATGAATTTCGGTTTCTTTATTTGTGTCTTGTTGCAAGGTCCTAGTAATGTTGTTGTCAAACTGAGGTCGGGACCCATTGTGAGGTCCTAACCAGTAATACTCCGAGTTCTGAGAATTCGGGGTGTTACAGAAATACCTATGGTCGATATCCGACTATGGGAATGAGCACCATACTTGTCTCCATTTTTTAGACAAAATGCTCATTCGAGCTGCCTTTCTTGCATGGAGAAAGGATAGAATATCATGAATGAGTGAATCAGGAAGCTCTGAGATATAGTCCACTGCACTATCACCATCCCCAACCGCATTTTTTCTAATCCTTGCTCTTTTAACAGCAGCCCTGTTGTCCAAGGTCCTTGATACTTTTATCTTCCTCTCAACCTTGACATTATCTTTAATTTTCGAAGTTTTGCCCATTTTTGTTACTCTTTGTAGAAGCATCCATTTTAGCGTCATGGTGTATCCCCTTGAAAGAAGAAACATGTTCAAAGGAGTAGGTAAAAAATGTAATCTTGTAGAATGCGGCCATGAAAATCTTCTAACAAGATGAAGTTAAATACACTAAGGGCCCGTTTGGTTTTAACTCCGGAATCGGAAACGGAATGGAAACGAATCTAGTCCATACATATGCCCTTGTACATGAAAGTTTTTGGAATCATTCTATTGGTTTGAAGTAATTGGAGTAGAGTTTGATTACTTTTGATACCCTATAGGGTAACAAGATGTGGGAAAACAAGTGTACTTTGCACTAAACCACAAGGAATGATTCCATAAAATTTCATGAATAAGGATATGCATATGGACTAAATTCGTTTCCATTCCGTTTCTGTTACCGGAGTTGGAACCAAACGGGCCCAAAATAGCTGCAGTTCAAGTAGGTGCAATTCAAATATGAGAATGATCATTACCTTGCAATATGTGCATTTCCTCAGTCAAACTTAAATTCAACTTCAAGAAAACGTAGTGAACCTTAAATGTTTACTAGAAACAATTATTGTATTACCTGCCGAATAATATTGGATTAGATATAATAATATGCTATTGTTTTTATATTTAAATTCATGTATAAATGTATCGATGAAAGTTATAATTATCTTTCATTCTTCTTTCATGAAACAATTTGGTTTATTAGGCTTTTTCTAATTTTGTGTTTAGTAAATGTACCCCTTGAGAGAAGAGTGTGTAGAGTTTGAGAATAAATACAAAAGGTTGGGGTATATTTACTTAATTGAAACATTAAAAAGCCTAATTACTACTCTAGTTTCTCAAAAAGTCTAGTTACCAAAATTGTCCATTATTCATTAATTTTGATGTAAAATATGACAAACAATTAGATAATATTTATATGTCGGAGAAGTAGAGATATAACATTCTACAAATAAATCTTATTATAGAGTCAAATTATTTGTGTTATATTAAGAGAATTTAATTTGCAGAAGTAGAAAATTGCCCATTATTATAGAGTCAAATTTTTTTCAATATAAATTTGGATAATATTAACTTAATTAAGATTTAAGGGGCTATAAGAATTTCGAAAATCAAAATTAATGATTCTAAGTTGTAAATGGGGCTTACATTATTTTGGGTAAACGAAAATATGGTTTGTTAGCTATGGATAATAATAATTGAAAAATTTTAAGAATTTCGAAAATCAAAATATGGTTTGTTAGCTATGGATAATAATAATTGCTCCATCTCTCACCTTTCTCCTTCTTCTTTTAGCAACTGTTATCTTCTTCTCAATGCAACGAAGCAAGTGTTGCGCCAAGAAACAAACTCAGGTTAGAAATTTTACACATTAACTACGAACACCATGGGAGTCTAGCCAGCCATCGTCTCTACCCATTTTCGGTGTAGTCGAGGGAGAACCAGGAGTATCAATATTGATCATCTAAACTTGTGTGAGGAATAGAGATCAGAAATTTAGAAGTATTTACCCACACCAAAACACACATTTCATTATACGAAAAAATACAAGTAAAAGAAACAAAGAAGATAAGAGATTAAGGGCCCGTTTGGTTCCAACTCCGGAAACGAAATCGGAATGGAACGAATTTAGTCCATATGTATATCCATATTCATGAAAATTTATGGAATCATTCCCCATTGTTTAATGAAAAATGCACTTGTTTCCTCACATTTTGTTACCCTATAGGGTATCAAAAGTAATCAAACTCTCATCCAATTAATACAACCCACAAGGAATGATTCCAAAAATTTTAATGAACAAGGGTATACGTATTGACTAGATTCGTTTCCATTCCGTTTTCGATTCCGGAGTTAAAATCAAACGGGCCCTAAAAAGTATTTTACCCGTACCAGCCATACAAACTATAACATACCTGTGTGAGGAATAATAGCAGAAACCGAGAGGGAGGAATATCAATATTGATCATTTGAACCTGACAAACAATTCATTTTCACCATTACTTTTCATATTCAAATCAAAGAAACAATATAAATGGACTATCAGATTAGAAAATAAAACTGCATTTGAAAGAGAAACAAAGAGATTTTGATGTGATTGTGAATCTCTTATGAACAAAGGGTGATATGTATGAAACTCACCAAAGATTATTTATATAGAACTAAAGAATCACTTACTATACTCGAATTTTGTAGATTTAGTGTGAGGTATTTGTAAGATGAGAAAAATATTGAGAAGGAATTCTATTTTAAATTGACCATAAAAAAAGATTGTGTACATTATAAGAAACTACACAGGCTTTGAAAATATCTTCTAGAATCATTTCTAAATCAAATAAAATATTTAGTTACCATATACAGATTTTGTAGATTTAGCGAGATATTTAAGCTGATCAAAATTTTTGAAAGTGTAGATACATAGCACATTCCGTAATCTTTGAAAATATTTTCTAAAATTATTTTTTATTTAAAAATTTAAGAAAATCACGATAAAACTAATTGCAAATTAGTTTTTGGCCAAATCTTTACCTTTTAGATTTCTACCGTAGGTAATTGTTGATTTTTTGAATTACTAGTTCATATCCCGCACCTTGTGCGGGTATATTTAAATATTGATGTTTTTAGAATAAAATATCATCAACTTTTGTATGTGGGAACTAATGATATATTTATGGAAAAAAAATGAAATATTTCTTTTAATTTACTATTGCCAAAAATTTTGTAAAGACAAAAAAAAAGAGAATATAATTTTTAACTTACAAAATCTTACCTTTAGATCTTTCGGCATTGTGAAAAAATATTTGTAGAAAAAAACCAGAAACAAAATATAGATATTTAAAAAATGGATTTGATCAAAAATTTTTACAATTGTTGCTTATGAGATGGTGTTTAGTCCGATCAAAAAGAATCCAAACAGATTAGTTAGTCGGAATTCAAATGTATTTTAATTAAAAAAACATACAGTAAAACCGATTTGTTTATAAAAAACAAGAAAAAAGAATTTGTAATACAATTTTGTAAAAAAAATAATCCAACAGATTAGTTAGTTGGAATCCAAATGTATTTTTATAAAAAAAAATAGTAACACAAATTTGTTTATAAGCAAAACACTAAACAGAACTTCTAAAACAGTTTTGTATAAAAAGAATCAAAACAAATTTTGCAAAAAAGAGTAAAACAAACCAAACATATTTTTATAAAAAAAAAGTAGAATATCTTTGAAAACAAAAAAAATCATTTTTTTTAAATAAAGAGAAACAATGCCCGAAAAATATTTTTTAAAAAAATAAACAAATCTTTTAAATATTAAAACAAAATCTTAAAAGAAATATTGAAAAACAAAGTAATGAAATCTTTTAAGAGAAATATTAAAAAAAAAAGAAGTCTTTTAAAGATACAAGTTGTGGCACGTTAAAGTTTTTAAAGATACACAAGTTGTAGTTCAATATTTTTAAAATTAAAAATTAACGGATGTTATTGAAAAAAAAATAAAATTAATAATAATGAAATTTTACACACATTCTCTCGAAAACCCGAAATTGAATAAAATATTCTTGTAATCTGTATCTTTAAAAATTTTAAAGATACACATATTCTTGGAATATGATTAAGAAAACAAAATAAAATTACAAAAATCTGAATGAGAATAAAAAAAATTGTGAAAAATCAAAACTAAATAAAAAAAGTAACGAAAGATTACACATATTCTCTCAAAAACAAATCGTGAAACAGAATTACGGAAGATATTGAAAACAAATCACGGCGGTACCAAAAATTCAAGTTGGGTTATTTGGTACAAATTATTCTCTCAAACTATAGATTACACACAACACATAAATCATGCAATTGAAAAGATAGAGAGAAGATAAGGAGGTATGCTATTGTTTTCAAATAAATAAACGATAGCAAAAAGTATGCGATGATTGAAAATCGGTATGAAAAAAAGGAATGATAGTACGGGGATATCAACGTAGAGATTAACCTGAAATCAATATGACGAAGCAACATAAAAATTTCTTCAAATTACGAGAACCCTGAAAAAAGATGAAAGAAATTTGAGCAATATTGGGAAAAAAAAGCTGAATGGAAGAAAATGGGATATTATTTGTATATATAGTGTGAGAAATAAAACTTACAAGAGAAGTTTAGCTTTTATCCCATCGTAAATCAATGTTAGGGGATAAAAACGTAGAGATTTTGTACATTTTGATATTATTAAATTTAATTATAAAAATATATGACTTATTTTTGTTTTGTTCACTAATGATTTGTTTTTTAACGTGCATGAGAAGTTTAGGGTTTATCCTAACGGAAATTATGCTACGGGATAACAACGCAAAGATTTTGATATTATTAGAATAAGTTAAAAATATATTTTTTTAAAATTTTGTTTTGTTTGGATTTGTTTTTTAACGTGGAGGCGGGAGAAGTTTACGGTTTATCCCACTGTAAATAGAGATTAAAAAGTATTTTACCCGTACCAACCATACAAACTATAACATAACTGTGTGAGGAATAATAGCAGAAACCGAGAGGGAGGAATATCAATATTGATCATCTGAACCTGACAAACAATTCATTCTCACCGTTAATTTTCATATTAAGAAACAGTATAAATGGACTATCAGATCAGAAAATGAAACAGCATTTGAAAAAGAAACAAAGAGATTTTGATGTGATTGTGAATCTCTTATGAACAAAGGGTGATATGAATGAAACTCACCAAAGATTATTTATATAGAACTAAAGAATCACTTACTATACTCAAATTTTGTAGATTTAGTGTGAGGTATTTGTAAGATGAGAAAAATATTGAGAAGGATATCTATTTTAAATTGACCATAAAAAAAGATTGTGTAGATTATAAGAAAATACACAAGGTTTGAAAATATCTTCTAGAATCATTCCTAAATCAAATAAAATATTTAGTTACCATATACAAATTTTGTAGATTTAGTTAGTCGGAATTCAAATGTATTTTAATTAAAAAAACAAACAGTAAAACCAATTTGTTTATAAAAAACAAAAGAAAAGAATTTGTAAAACAGTTTTGTAAAAAAATAATCCAACAGATTAGTTAGTCGGAATCCAAAGGTATTTTTATAAAAAAATAGTAACACAAATTTATTTATAAAAAAAACAGTAAACAGAACTTGTAAAACTGTTTTGTATAAAAAGAATCAAAATAAATTTTGCAAAAAAGAGTAAAACAAAACCAAACATATTTTTTATAAAAAAAAACAGTAGAATATATTTGAACACAAAAAAATCATTTTTTTAAAATAAAGAGAAAAAATGCCTGAAAAATATTTTTAATAAAAGTAAACAAATCTTTTAAATATTAAAACAAAATCTTAAAAGAAATATTGAAAAACAAAGTAATGAAATCTTTTAAGAGAAATATTAAAAAAAAGTAAAGAAATATTTTAAAGATACAAGTTGTGGCACGTTAAAGTTTTTATAGATACAAAAGTTGTAGTTCAATATTTTTAAAATTAAAAATTAACGGAAGTTATTGAAAACAAAATAAAATTAAAAATAACAAAAATTTACACACATTCTCTCGAAAAACTGAAATTGAATAAAATATTCTTGTAATCTGTATCTTTAAAAATTTTAAAGATACACGTATTCTTGGAATCTGATTAAGAAAACAAAATAAAATTACAAAAATCTAAATGAGAATAAAAAAAATTGTAAAAAACCGAAACTAAATAAAAAATTAACGAAAGATTACACACATTCTCTCGAAAACAAATAGTGAAACAGAATCATGGAAGATATTGAAAACAAATCACGGCGGTACCAAAAATTCAAGTAGATGGAGTAAATAATTGGGTTATTCGGTACAAATTACACATATCTCTCGAACTATAGATTACACACAACACATAATGTAACGTCCCGTTTATTGGGTTCGTTTCGGTGTTCATTTTCCTCCCTTTTATCGATAGTTTTATAGCTTAAATATTTTACGAGAATGATTTGTATATCATAAATTTTATATATATATATATATATATATATATATATATATTTCCAAATATAATTATACATTTGACGATAAACATATGTTCCATATTTTATTTTTCGGAAAATATTTCCGATTTAGAAGTCCCGTTCCGGTTCATTTTGATCGAGTTTATTATATTCCCGTTACTTATTTTATTATTTGTTTTATTCCGACTTCTTATTTACCCTGCTGGCTGAGCATAGCCGCCCATCTACACAAGCTAGGAGTAGCCTACACAATAGGGACAAGTAAGCAGCTTCTTTATCTCTCTTCTCTTCGGCTGCAACACACCCTGAGTGAAAGCTCTTCCACTCTTTCACTGTTGTTTTTCATCTCCCTCAAATCTCTCATCTCTCCCTCTCAGTTTCATCTTCACTCTCTCAAACCTGTCATCAGAGAGAGGATGGCTCTTCTCCTGTAGCCTTTCTTGGCTGCAAGCGTGGAGTGAGGCGATGCATCTCTTTTCCCTGGGGGTGTTGGTGGAGGCGTGACAGATAGGCTCGATGGTGAGCGCTGCAGTGATCGAGGGAAGGAGAGTTGCAGCTGCCGACCACCCTCAAGCCACACCACCGGAGCCTCGCGCCGACTGCCACACCGGACCTGTAACCGACGACCTCCACACTCTTTTTCTCTGTCGAGCCTCGCTGGGAACTGGGGGAGCCTCGTCCTCTTCCGCCTCGAGACCACCAAAGCGACCATCCCTCTTCAGCTCGTCGCCTCGTCGCCGGAGACAACCAGGGCGCCCTCGAAACCCCGCATTCTCTCTATTATGCGTCCTATCTACCCCTCGATGCCGGAGCATATGCTCCAGTGAGCCCGCCGAGTTTCTGTGCCCCCACACCACCGGAGATGAGAGCTGTTGACCACCAGAGCTGCCGCCGCCCTCTCTCTCTCTATCTATATCTCCTTCCTCTACATACTTTGGCTACTGCACCCTCCGGCCCGGAGCTCCGCCTCGACTAGCCCCGTTGAAGTCGTCGGAGGAGAACCCCCATCGCCCTTGCCTCGCCCGGCCGCCTGGAGCCCTCGCCGGAGGCCGCCGCCTGCGTTCCTCTTTCCCAGCCCAACATCTGTTCCAGCGTGGAAGAAACCCTAGAGGGTTGATTTAAATCAGCCCCTTTTTTTGTGTAAATTGCAATTGTGACCCCTGTTTTTTATTTTTGCATATTTTTTACCCAGGTTTTCAGAATTTAGCAATTATACCCCTACTGGAATTATTTATAGATTTTAGCCCAAGGTTTTATTTACGGAATGTATCCCAAGTTTATGGAACTTCATGACTTTCCCGGAAAATGTTTTTACGGACTTTCAACCAAAGTTTTATAACGGATTTTATTGTTATAGTTTATATTTGTTATATGTTATTTCCCATGTGTATATAATTGTATAATTTGTCCCGGAAAGTATTTAAAGGTTATCACGGGTTTTAAAGTTGGCTTTTGAAAACGGGTTTTCCTTAAATTTATTTATATTATATATTCCGTTCCAGTTTAGCGTATGAGCTAAATTTGCTTAATTTTGGTGTTAGGTTCGGAATCGTCCCGATAAAGGCCTAACGAGTCCAAAGTCGACATCCATTGATCGTCTTCCACCTTTTCGGCATCATGTGAGTTACCTTTCCCTCGATCTAGTTATGATTAGTATTAATAGCATGCTAGGATGGATCTAGCATAACTTAGTGGAAATACCAAGTAGTGGGTATGGATCTTAGGTGAGTGTTTGAGGATTGTGAAATGTTTTAGGACTTATGGTGTTGATGTTATCTTGTGATGTTTGAGAATTGGAGTATATGGTTGTTGAGTTTATGGGCTAGGATATACTTATCCTAGCATGGTGTTGTTACCGGTGAGTTGTTTGGACTAGGCATGTTATCCTAGTTGCGTTTTGAGCTATGATCTTGCGAGATCCGAGGGTTTAGAAGTCTTATGACTTATAGCTTGTGTGTGAGTGTGGTGTGAGGGATTCTAGGATGCGGTCCTAGAATTGAGAGTCAAATGGTCTTGCGTAGATCATTTGTATAGAAGTATAAGACTTCTATTGTGAGTGGGTTGTTGTTGATATAGTTATCTTCTTGTGAGCAGGTTATGGGCTTCCTCCCTAAGGAAGCGAGAGTGTTGTGAGTTGAGTGTGGTGACGAGGTAAGTCTCCGGACTTACTTAGCTCGTATTCCTTGTATTAGCATTGATGTGTGTTTGGTGGTGTGTGTTTATTGTTTATTGTTTATAACAACTAAACCGGAATTAGGATTACCGACCTTTATATTATTTTGGCCCAAGTGTATGATAACGGGCGGTGACAACTTGCCTAGCTCCCGCGAGAGCTAGGAGGTTCTCGGCGACTATCCCGTGCTGGTAGACGGTCAGATGCATCAGTTCCATTCCATGCCGGTAAGTAGGGACCGAGGCGAGTTTCGGTGACTCTCGTGTCACAACCTAAGTTGAATTAGAACGGGATATGACTTAATAATAAAAAGATAATAAACCGGACTTGTGTGCTTTGGTGTGTATTGTGTGTTATGTTGATTTACTTGTGTTTGTGCCTTTCACCTTGATTCTAATGCTTCGAATATTAGCTAACGGTTTTATACCGATTGTTGTAGATTGTCTTGCAGGTTAGGAATGCGGCCAAGAGATCCGGAAGAGTGGGTAGCCGGGGTTCCGTACATTTTAGGATTGGGTTTTGGTTGGAGTCGTGTTTGAGTTTCGTTTTCATTATATATTGTATTCCGTGTGTATGGCATTTGGTCTTTCGGTTCTATCTCGGCTAAAGTCTTTGGTTTGTATGGTTTTGGGTTTCATTGCATTGCATAAAATGTATTTGGTTTTGGCCTTTATTTGTGCCTTGTTGCAAGATCCGGTGAAATTGTTGTCAAGCTAAGGGTCGGGACCCATTGTGAGGTCCCAACCCGTAGCATCTCGAGTCCCGCGGATTCGGGGTGTTACAAAAGTGGTATCAGAGCCCCAGGTTGACAACAATGACACTCGCAATCTTCTAAAGGCCGAATAAGGAATAAACAGAACCCCACGGGTTCTGAGTTTTCGTTTTCAAAATCACTTGCATGAGTCGGGGTAGAATGTACGGACCACCACTCCTTCAGCGGATCTCGGCAGCTTAGTTTATTGGATTTTGATATGTATATATATGTATATATAGATATGGATATGAGGTTTGTTGTTATGCATGATGGAATTGATGTGTATCTTTGTGGATTTTAGTTCATGATGGACATGATTTATGTGTATATTTGTATATGTGGATGATTATATGTTTTGGACCTTGTATTGTTATAATGAAGTGTCGAATGCGTGATATTAGTAGTATTAGGGACTTAGGAATTATATATAGTTATATATACGTATTCTTATTATATATAGTAGCACTTGAAGTAATGAGACATTTTAGCTAAGATGATAGTATGATATAATTACCTTGGATGACGCCGTTTGGCTCGGGATAATTTACATATGAGGATGAATATGCTCAAGTACCGAGTTGAGTATCACGTTAAACACCTTGGTGTTTCTTGGGCTCCTTTAGAGGACGTCCAAGCAAACCTATGAAGACTAAAGAGGACATTACCGGCAACGACGAACAAGTAGAAGGAAACTCGAAACAACTAAAGAGAAAGCGAGATGGAGACATTAAAAATAAAGGGAGCAACATTAATGTGCGGAAGTGGGTCCAAAGAAGCCATGATGGAAAGACGACGAGACCAAGAGAGATAGTGAACTTAAGTTCTTCTAGAAGACGCGTGGACAACTAAAGATACAAATCGAGGAGGAGATGGATACATTATAGGAAGGTTAAAAGTTGTGTTCTACTAAGAGGCGAAGTTTTCTTTTGGCGCTCCTAAGCATTTGAGTCAAGATGGGAAGAGTGATCGTATCATTTGCTAAAGATTTAAGATACCGTGAGTTAAGCTTACGAGGTACCAATAAGTGAACTGTTAACATTATTAGAGTTATGAGAAGAAGGACATGGTGGGGATTCATGTGGAGTTGACCAATTTCCGTTATGATGATAAGGCTAAGAATTGCCAAGAAGGATAAAGTGTGTATAAATGATGATCCCAAGAAGATGAAAGACAAAACGAAGAGCTTTGCTCGAGAGACTTAAGATACCAACCAAGAGGAACAAGAGTGGATTCTAGCTAGGGCTATAATATTTTAGAAGGTGCTCTTGAAAGACATCAAGGAAGAATGGTTAAGTCTATGAAAGGAAGTTATATGAAACAACAAGGCAAAGAGAAATATAGTTACCTTATGAAGAAGAAAGCATGGTACAAGGAAAGAACTAACGGATTTTAAGGTAAAGTTCCCCGAGAAGGGTAGCCTTCATTAGAATGGCAACATGAGAAGTGTAGTAGAATAATAAATCATTGACTTCGGAGAATGTCAAATACAAGTTAATCGGTGACAACTGAGAACGCACAGGTGCGGGTTGTCTATTAGTGAGTGTAGAGGGGATGAGTAAACAAGATTATGGGCATAAAGAGGATCGACAACAAGAGCTTAAAGTATTCACGGTGGACCAATGTCAATGGTAAGGAAGTACGTCAACAGAAGTGCATTTGTCGTAAATCAAATAATGTGGAAGGAGTTCAAGCGAGTAACTATTACAGATCTCCTAGGGGAGGATGAATATGACCCTTTGCGACCTTCTTAGGTCATGAGAACGGCATATGGGAGAACGACCCGGATTAGAAGTTTTAGGGTTTGATCGTGGTAAAGGGAACTAGTAGATCAAGAGGAAGGTGAGATTTCATTGCTTGCGGTGCTTAGACGGGAGTATGATAAGAGGATGCATAGTATGTTCGTTCTAATGAATTGGAGGTTATGTTTTGCGAGCAAAAGCTGAGTCAAAGTTTTCTTGACTCACACGGAGAAGCTATGATAGTGATGGCACGAAACGGGAAACCTGGATTATAGTAACACCGAAAGCTTAGAGCTTATGACGTTAGCACTTGAGAAGTAGTGAGTTGGATATTTCAGTGGTTTTGGATGAGGAATTTCTTCTAGCGTTTTCAGGGGGCATATTGGTACGGTTGTGAAGTTGTTCATGAAATTATCAAGAAATGCATAAGGTGACCAACAAGAGTAAGAGAAGACCGAAGTTTTGAAGTTATAAAGTCTACACGAGATGTACCAGAAGTACATGGAATACTGAGGTTAGAGCCTCTACGGTCGGTTTGACAATTGCATAAGAAAATGAAGTATAAATTTGTACGCCTACTTGAAGACATGATGTCTATGCTGAAAGCTTATGTAGAATACTAAGAATGTTTCCCACATGTTAGGGATGTGAATGGAAGTAAAGAAGATAAGATCGATTTACTTAGAGGCATGACTGTGCCTTACAATTTGGACGCTTATGGCAACACATAAGTATGAGTCCTTCAAAGGTTATCACGACCATGCCTTCATGAAAAAGATGGAACAATACGGAATCGAGGGATGAAGAAACCTTGAAAGAGAACAATCACGCTTATAGCTGAAGATGGAACAATACACGAGTCTGAAAGACGTCACCTCAATAGATCGGGGTAGATCAATTGTGTCATGACCATTTGTAAAGTGATAAGACAAGATTGTGCCGGTTATTGCGATGTGAGATGGGCAAAGAAAAGATGGAACCGAGATACCACTGATTCCAATACGTTAGAATGCGGATTTTCCCACTAAGGTCAAGTTGGACTCCATTCCGATATCTAAGGCGTCGTATGGAATTACACTTGTGCAAAGACATGAGTTGTGGAAGCAAGTGAAGGAGCATTTGCAAGAACTTAGTGAGAAGAGTTCATTGGAATTAGTGAAATGTTGTGGAGAACTCCGAAGGTTATCTTAAACTCTTAATTTGGAGTTCATATTGGAATATATCTTAAACTCTTGATTTGAAGCTGTTATGGAGAACACCAGCTTGTGGAAAGAGAGACGGTTATCTATGTTTGTACATCGAGTACCGCGAGCTGAACAAGATAACAATGAAGAACAAGTATCCCTCACCACGGGTAGACGATCTACTCGACCAGTTGCAAGGGTCGGTAGTCTTTTCTAAAATTGATTTAAGGTCTGATTGTCACCAATTGAGAATTCGAGACTCACATATTGCAAACAAGGCATTTTGGACCAACCAGAGTCACTAGAGCGAGAAGTCGTATGACAAGATGTCTCGGGATGGCAAACCCCGAGAGATATGAAAGGAGTTGCAATTTATCTTAGATGTGCTGGTCATTACCAGATTTGTGGAGAGATTCTCCAAGTATCACTATCAATGGCTAACCTACTCCGGATGACAATGAAGTATTGGGTGAGACGAAAATGGACCATGGTGATGTTTAGAGTTAAGCGGAGATTCATTGGTGCAACTGTTTTGATTTGCTTTGAGGAATGATGGGTTTGAAGTGTACAAGTGATTCTTCAAGACAAGGTCTTGATCGAGTATTGAGGAACGATGTAAAAGTAATAGCATACGTGTCTCGTTAGTGAATCAGTGGAAAGTGAAGTACTTCCTCCATTATTGGGGACTTCAAGAATTGAAGAAACCATAACATTAAAGTTTGGTTTGACACGAACCAAGGCCAAGAGTGTAAATTGGAAGTTCGATCTTCAATGTTAGAGACAAGCAAAGAAGAAACATAATGAAAATGCTGCATTGAGAAAGACCCGAGAAGGAAGTTGAGCTCCGATATCGGACCTTTGTGAGATGTTAGCGCGAGTTGGGAAAGTGGTTTACTAGTTGGCGTAGCCGCCAAGAGTAGAGAGTGTTTACCCGGTGTTCATGTGTAGTAGTCGAGAGAGTACATACACGACTCGAGGCAGATTGTCAGTTATGGTGATTTAGTCGCAGACGAAGAACCGAAGAGGCTAATAGGAGTACGGAGTATAGAATCTTTGGCTGAGTTTTACGCTAAGTGTAATAACCAAAAATTTTAAGTTCCGGTAAAGGAAAATTTAACAAGTCCGATGAGATCATGGTAAATAAATAAATCCGTAAAATTAAACGAGTTTAGTTTTATCATTTTATGTGACCTAGATTCACATAAAATGATAAATTAAATTCCCGGGAATAATTTACGCCTTTAAAATAAAATCAATTATAATTTATAAATACGGAAACTAATTCCGTATTATATAAATTCCCGCACTTTAACGAGTTCCGGATCCTGTTCTAAAAAGAGCGAGATTGGAGTTAACCCGCTACTAGGCCCAAATTTCCGGCCCAGCCCAGCCAGCCCATTCCTAATGACTAATCTAATTAACCTAATTAATTAAACCTAATCCTAATCCTACGTTAAACCTACCGCTTAATTGAACTCACCCTCTGCAACACATCGTCTTCCTTGCCGCTGAGAAGAGGTGATCGCAACAACCGCCGCCAAGGGAATCCGCCTCGCCGACGCCTGGGGAAGGAAGGACCGCCGCTGCTGCCACGCCAGTCACACCACCGCGCCGCCCTGTCGTCGGTAAGTCGAACCGATTCCCTTCTCCGCTAAGTTTCCTTGATGCGAATCTGTTCGGAACTCACAGCGGTGCGGTTCACTCCCAGGAATTTGCACCGCAGTCCGCCACCGTCCTCGGCTACTGCTTTCCGTCGTCCGCCCAGTGCGCCGCCAGCCACCACCGAGCCTGCAGTTCTCCTCCGGTGCCTTCTGTTGTGATCGATTCAGCCGACTCCGCAGCCTTCGATCGTAGGTAAGGTGCAGCGCATACCCCTTCATTGTCTCCTATTCCGTATGACTAATCGACTAGATCGGTCCCTCACGGATCCTGCAGTGATAGCCGGCCAGCAGAACGGTGCAACAAGGGAGTATACGAGCCATTCCTCTGCAGCCGAAGGAGACGCCGGAACCCGCCAACCCTTAACGCCGGATTGCAGATTCCGTAAGCTTGCTCCTCCTCTCGTCGATTTCACTGTCACCCATGTGTTTGTGAACTGCTGTTGTTGAGCCTAAGCATAAATAACGTAAATGAGCTGCTGAGTATGTGCATAAATGAATGGAAGGGCTGCTGTAAATTAATTTCAATTCTTCAGCTTTTAGGTTTCGAACAGCCCACCTTGTCGAACAATTATAAAATGTTTGGATAAAGATCCACCGTTGAATTTTGGATATGTTGTAGACGGATATAAGTAGTTTATCATATTAAAATTTGGTGAGAAATGAACGGTCGGATTGAAAGTTACGAGCTCCCGAAGTTAGGTAGTTGAGCAGTTTTATTGAACTTATAAAATTGGCTAAGTATAAGAAAGTAGAGTGAGGAACCGACTTTGGGAATTATTATAAAAATATCGGCTGAACAGTTTAGTGAAATTCTTTCTTCTAAGGCTAGATAGAACCTCATAGATGATCTAGATAATAAATTCGGAAATTTTATAAGCCGTTAAGAATTTTATATTTAGAGCCGAAGTTAAACCTTTTTCGGTTCTTCCGGAAAATTGAAACATAAGAAAAATGTCCGTTTCGCACCTAATAAAATTCTAAGAGTTAGGATATATTTTAGAACTTCAAATAGGAGTTTGGACATGAATTTTAGGGTCTTCGAGAAAATCGGAACGAAGGGTAAAATGGTCATTTTACCCTAACACTAATAATGTAGCTAGTACGTCTTAATACTTATTTAATCTCAGAAGTTTTAGACTTCTATCTACGTGAAAGTGTGCTAATACACTTATCGCCTTTAACAGGCAACTGAGTGGGTACAGTTACAGTGCAAGTGATTACTAAAGAGTCGAGCATTATAACAGGTAAGTCCTTTGGGCTTACTTAGCTGACTGCTAAATATGAGTATAAATGATGATGGTGGTGTGTGATTGACATGTTAGAGAGATAGGTTGTGATATATAAATACCGATCTGTATTTTTTGGCCTAAGAGTAACGGGCGGTGGCATTCCGCTCAGTAGCTCGCCGGGCGCTGGGGGTTTCTTTCGGGACTAGTCCACACATGGTTTGTAGTGACGCTACCAAAGGAAGTCAGCTATACCTACACCAGTTGGATAAGGAACGGAGGCGAGAACTAAAAATAGTTCTCGTGCCACAACTTAAATTGAATAATGTGAATCACTAAAATAATAGATAATAATTGGTTGAGTGCCAGCATGATGTTTGTTTATTTTTGTTTCTGCTTGTGTTTGTGCTGTTATCATTTTTGCTTATATTTGGATAGTTAGCTAACGGTTTATCCGTGTTGTAGATCTGTAGAGATAGACAGTTGCAGAGAGATCCGGAACGGATGGTCAGCCGGGTCCACGTACTCATTAGATGGGGACGGGGGAGTCTTCCATACGTCATGCACGTTATGTATCTATATATATGTTTGTAAGGCTGTCACATGTGTACTTTCATATCATTAAAAATATTATGTTTTTGAAATTGTTTTAAATACATTTGTGCCTTGTTGTAAGATCCTAGTAAAGTTGTTGTTAAACCAAGGTCGGGACCCATTGTGAGGTCCTAACCAGTAGCTCCCCGAGTTCCGAGAATTTGGGGTGTTACAACATGGTATCAGAGCTCTGGGTTGGCAACAATGGCACTTGAAATCTTCTGAAAGACCGAATGTATAAAATAACTAGAACCCGGAAGGGGTCTAAGATTTTCAAAACGGATTTCTGTTTTTACACACGTGCATAGTCGGGTTGTTGGGTTAGTAGTACGTCGGTCCACCATCGTTCTCCGTGGATCTCTGCAGCTTGGAACGATAGGTGAGTTAGTATATAGACTTATATCGATAGGTTTTAGTGTAAATTATATATCGGTGTGTGTGTAGTATGCTAGTATCCTAAAGGATATCTTGTATTCTTTAGTTGTGATATCATGAAGCGATTAGCGCCTCATGATAAATCGGTAACGAGTTTGAAGAGTTTTCCACACGAGATAAGGGATTCAGACCAAGATTTAGTATGATACTCTGATGGACGTCCTAGTGACGTATAAATCATCCGAAGGACGGGTGGGCAAAGCAGTAAAGATGTTTAGAAAATTTTTACCGCCAGTACAATCGGATGAGAAAGAAGTTCCCGAGTCAGCTTAGATAGAAAAAAATTGAGAATCATGCAAGGGGCTTTGTCGTATGAAGTCGAGAGATGAATTAGAAGAACCATGCAAGAGACGACGAGAGTGTAGAATGGAGATAAAAATGGAGAAACAAGAATCATATAGAACGGAGTACAACCAAGAATTTCGGTGTAAAGGACGTGACTATCAAGACGGACGCCGCCATAAGCAAGCATGGACATGAGAGTACAAAGAAGATAGAGTGTCGACCCAGTTATGAGAAGTTAAAAGGTACAAAGATAAAGAGTGAGTTTGATGACGAGAAATAAATCCTGTAACCATGGAAGCATGTGGAGTCCTTCAAGGATATGAGAGTTTTGAATGAAAGTCCGACATAAGTATCCAAGAAACTAGAAGTCTAAAATTGAGACAACGAATTTTTATAAAGGCGACATGATCAAGACAAAACTAAACAAGGGGAAGAATGTAGAAAAGTGATTTGGTGGACTCAAGGATCCGCAATAATTTCTCATTTACGAAGAGATTTAAGTTACCAACACTAACGGTTCATACCAGAGAACCGCAAACAGATGATGACTAAAGTAAGGAGAATCGCGAAGACACGCTTACAAGCTAATGTGGAAGACTTGATGAACTCATTGGCGACAGATGAATGCTAGGAGTAGACTCAGAAGAGTATAGTGACCTCATAAGAGAACAAGAGAAGTGCAGACTGTGGAAGAAACTAAAAGAGTATTAACAAAGAAACTAGAGGAGATAGATTTTGACCAAGTCTATCAAACTTCAAAAGAGATAGAAGAACAATAAGTCTGTGATCTTATGGAAGGTCAACTACATACCAGTCAGTAATAATTGAGACATAACACGTGCGGGTCAACCAGTGGTACTGGTTATCAGATAAGGAGGATAACTATAGAATGATGAAAGAATTTTATAGACGTCTAGAGGACCCTTCAAGAGATCAACAACGACAAATGTGAAGCTAAATCGATCCGCGTGCTAGCACCTTAATAATAACATGGAGTGAGTTCGAGCAAGGATCCCTAATTAAGAACTTAAGAAGAAAGACTAGACGGTCAGAAAGGACCCCCTTTATGTCATTGAAGACCAAGGGAAGCGTGTGAAGAATTTACTGCCTACTGGCTAGGAAAAGGGTGCATATCACAGTTAGTACAGATGGATTATAAAAGAAGAACTAGAGGAGTAAGAAGAAGTAGATAATTTTGATCAGATCCTACGTCAGACCAGATAGAAGTTACTTAGCATTCCACACAAATAGAGTTGCTTGAGTTGGGAAAGCAGTTAGAGGAGTTAGCAGAGAAGGGCTTTATATGTCCTGGTGTTTATCTCTGGGGCACACAGAATTATTTGTGAGGAAGAAGGATGGATCGATGAGGCTGTGTATTGATTACCGGGAGTTGAACAAGGTCACCATCAAGAATAAGTATCCACTGCCTCGCATAGATGATCTGCTGGACCAGCTGCATGAAGTGTCAGTGTCTCGAGGATAGATTTGAGATCGGGTTATGACCAGCTGAGAGTGAGAGACCAGGACATACCTAAGGCGGCATTCCGGACTAGGTATGGCCACTATGAGTTGTAGTGATGCCATTCGGGCTCACTAATGTGCCAGTAGTATTTATGGAGTTGATGAATGGGATTCTCATCGACTTCTTAGACCAGTTTGTAGTGGTCTTCATCGACGACATTCTAGTTTACTCTAGAAGTCGAGAGGAGCATGCAGGGCACTTGAGGACAGTACTGCAGATTTTACAGGATAGTCAGCTATATGCTAAGCTATCCAAGTGTGAGTTTTGGATGTCAGAGGTGACTTTCCTAGGCCATGTAGTGACTGCTGAGGGGATTAAGGTTGACCCGGCGAAGATTGAGTCAGTGTCTTCTTGGCAACCTCCGAAGAACGTGAAGGAGGTTCGCAGTTTCCTTGGATTGGCAGGGTATTACCGTCGGTTCGTGGAAGGGTTTTCCCTGATCGCCCGACCACTTACTTCCCTCCTAAGGAAGACTACTCGGTTCGTCTGGTCTGAGCCGTGTCAGCAGAGTTTTGATGAGCTGAAGAGGAGATTGACGTCTGCTCCGATCTTAGCACAGCCTGAGGGTACAGAGGAATTCGTAGCGTACAGTGATGCATCCAAGCTGGGCTTGGGGTGTGTCTTGATGCAGAGGGGTAAGGTTATAGCATATGCGTCTCGACAGCTGAAGACGTATGAAGAGAACTACCCCACTCATGACCTGGAGTTAGCGGCAGTAGTGCACGCCCTTAAGATCTGGCGTCATTATCTCTATGGAGCGACCTGTCAGATCTTCACAGACCATAAGAGTCTGAAGTACATATTCACTCAGCGGGAGTTGAATAACCACCAGAGGCGGTGGCTAGAGTTGATCAAGGATTTTGACCTTGAGATTCTTTACCACCCCGGAAAGGCGAATGTAGTTGCCGACGCTTTGAGTCGGAAGACGCCTCAGGAGAAGGCGATAGCTCGGTTGACAGTACAGCCACAGTTACAGAGAGACTTAGCTTGGTTGGAGATAGAGATCCAGTTCCCCGATACAGCTCATCAGTTAGCCACCTTAGAGTTACTTACTGACCTGTTGGGTGAGATCCGACAGAAGCAGGAGACCTGTCCGATGTTGACCCGGATCCGAGACCGGATATCACGAGATGAGGCACCTCAGTTCACTATTGGTGCCGATGGGGTGATGAGACGACAAGACCGTGTCTGTGTGCCATCAGACAGTGAGCTGAGGCAGAGGATACTAGGTGAGGCTCATACTACCCCTTACTCCGTACATCCAGGAGCGAGTAAGATGTATAAGGACGTGAGACGTTCCTTCTGGTGGGGTGGTTTGAAGCCTGATGTGGCCCGATATGTAGCCCAGTGTGCGACCTGTCAGCAGGTCAAGATTGAGCATCGTAGATCCGGAGGAGAGCTACACCCACTTCCAGTACCACATTGGAAGTGGGAAGATATTTCTATGGATTTCGTCACTGGATTGAGGCTCAGCAGAGGTTTTGATGCCATTTGGGTAGTAGTAGACCGTCTGACGAAGACCGCACGTTTCATTCCGATTAAGGAAACGTGGCCGGTAAGTCGTCTAGAAGAGGAGTTCACCAGGCATATTGTGAGACTCCATGGAGTACCGAGGACTATCGTCTCCGACAGGGATGGACGTTTTACCTCGAGGTTCTGGCAGCAGGTACATACTGCTCTGGGTACGAGTCTTCACTTTACCACTGCCTACCACCCACAGACAGACGGTCAGTCAGAGAGGACCATCCAGACCCTAGAGGACATGTTGCGGGCATGTGTGCTAGATTGGGAACAGGTATGGCCAGATCACCTCCCACTAGTAGAGTTTTCATATAATAACAGCTGGCATGCGTCTATTGGGATGGCACCTTATGAGGCTTTGTACGGCCGGAGATGTCGTACACCGCTATGTTGGGATGAGCCTAGCAAGGCTGATGGAGTAGTACCAGATCAGATACAGGACGACATCGCCCGGATTGCCTTAGTCCGGGAGAGGATGTTAGCAGCTCAGAGTCGTCAGAAGTCCTACGCTGATAAGAGGCGTCGACCTTTGGAATTTAGAGTAGGTGCACAGGTGTGGTTGAGAGTGTCACCTACGAGGGGAGTTAGACGTTTCGGCATTAAGGGGAAGCTGAGTCCCCGGTATGTCGGACCATTTGAGATCGTAGAGAGAGTTGGAGAGGTTGCCTACCGACTAGCACTGCCACCGAGATTAGAGGGAGTACATCCAGTTTTTCATGTATCTCAGCTGCGAGAGTACATTCCGGATCCGAGACACGTCATCAGTCATGAGGATCTGATAGTGGAGCCTGACCATACATTTGTGGAGTACCCCGTAGCTGTCTTGGAACGCAGTACCAGACGTCTGCGATCCAAGGAGATACCTATGCTGAGGATCCAGTGGTCTAGGAGAGGAGCTGATGAGGCCACTTGGGAGACTGAGGAGAGTGTTAGACGTAACTACCCCGAGTTCTTTGCGGGGTTAGAGGTTACTCTTGTTTGACGGGTTAGTACTCGGTTGTTGTGTTGTTTGACCTTTCAGGTTTTCATGATTGTTTTGAGTGTTTCTGTTTCTCTTTTATGATACTTGTTTGATTGCTGCCTGAGTAACTGCGTGGTAGAAAACAAAGGTGTTGAGAAAACTAAAATATACCAAAAATTTAAGTTTCGGGACGAAACTTCTTTTAAGGGGGCACTGATGTAATAACCAAAAATTTTAAGTTCCGGTAAAGGGAAATTTAACAAGTCCGATGAGATCATGGTAAATAAATAAATCCGTAAAATTAAACGAGTTTAGTTTTATCATTTTATGTGACCTAGATTCACATAAAATGATAAATTAAATTCCCGGGAATAATTTACGCCTTTAAAATAAAATCAATTATAATTTATAAATACGGAAACTAATTCCGTATTATATAAATTCCCGCACTTTAACGAGTTCCGGATCCTGTTCTAAAAAGAGCGAGATTGGAGTTAACCCGCTACTAGGCCCAAATTTCCGGCCCAGCCCAGCCAGCCCATTCCTAATGACTAATCTAATTAACCTAATTAATTAAACCTAATCCTAATCCTACGTTAAACCTACCGCTTAATTGAACTCACCCTCTGCAACACATCGTCTTCCTTGCCGCTGAGAAGAGGTGATCGCAACAACCGCCGCCAAGGGAATCCGCCTCGCCGACGCCTGGGGAAGGAAGGACCGCCGCTGCTGCCACGCCAGTCACACCACCGCGCCGCCCTGTCGTCGGTAAGTCGAACCGATTCCCTTCTCCGCTAAGTTTCCTTGATGCGAATCTGTTCGGAACTCACAGCGGTGCGGTTCACTCCCAGGAATTTGCACCGCAGTCCGCCACCGTCCTCGGCTACTGCTTTCCGTCGTCCGCCCAGTGCGCCGCCAGCCACCACCGAGCCTGCAGTTCTCCTCCGGTGCCTTCTGTTGTGATCGATTCAGCCGACTCCGCAGCCTTCGATCGTAGGTAAGGTGCAGCGCATACCCCTTCATTGTCTCCTATTCCGTATGACTAATCGACTAGATCGGTCCCTCACGGATCCTGCAGTGATAGCCGGCCAGCAGAACGGTGCAACAAGGGAGTATACGAGCCATTCCTCTGCAGCCGAAGGAGACGCCGGAACCCGCCAACCCTTAACGCCGGATTGCAGATTCCGTAAGCTTGCTCCTCCTCTCGTCGATTTCACTGTCACCCATGTGTTTGTGAACTGCTGTTGTTGAGCCTAAGCATAAATAACGTAAATGAGCTGCTGAGTATGTGCATAAATGAATGGAAGGGCTGCTGTAAATTAATTTCAATTCTTCAGCTTTTAGGTTTCGAACAGCCCACCTTGTCGAACAATTATAAAATGTTTGGATAAAGATCCACCGTTGAATTTTGGATATGTTGTAGACGGATATAAGTAGTTTATCATATTAAAATTTGGTGAGAAATGAACGGTCGGATTGAAAGTTACGAGCTCCCGAAGTTAGGTAGTTGAGCAGTTTTATTGAACTTATAAAATTGGCTAAGTATAAGAAAGTAGAGTGAGGAACCGACTTTGGGAATTATTATAAAAATATCGGCTGAACAGTTTAGTGAAATTCTTTCTTCTAAGGCTAGATAGAACCTCATAGATGATCTAGATAATAAATTCGGAAATTTTATAAGCCGTTAAGAATTTTATATTTAGAGCCGAAGTTAAACCTTTTTCGGTTCTTCCGGAAAATTGAAACATAAGAAAAATGTCCGTTTCGCACCTAATAAAATTCTAAGAGTTAGGATATATTTTAGAACTTCAAATAGGAGTTTGGACATGAATTTTAGGGTCTTCGAGAAAATCGGAACGAAGGGTAAAATGGTCATTTTACCCTAACACTAATAATGTAGCTAGTACGTCTTAATACTTATTTAATCTCAGAAGTTTTAGACTTCTATCTACGTGAAAGTGTGCTAATACACTTATCGCCTTTAACAGGCAACTGAGTGGGTACAGTTACAGTGCAAGTGATTACTAAAGAGTCGAGCATTATAACAGGTAAGTCCTTTGGACTTACTTAGCTGACTGCTAAATATGAGTATAAATGATGATGGTGGTGTGTGATTGACATGTTAGAGAGATAGGTTGTGATATATAAATACCGATCTGTATTTTTTGGCCTAAGAGTAACGGGCGGTGGTATTCCGCTCAGTAGCTCGCCGGGCGCTGGGGGTTTCTTTCGGGACTAGTCCACACATGGTTTGTAGTGACGCTACCAAAGGAAGTCAGCTATACCTACACCAGTTGGATAAGGAACGGAGGCGAGAACTAAAAATAGTTCTCGTGCCACAACTTAAATTGAATAATGTGAATCACTAAAATAATAGATAATAATTGGTTGAGTGCCAGCATGATGTTTGTTTATTTTTGTTTCTGCTTGTGTTTGTGCTGTTATCATTTTTGCTTATATTTGGATAGTTAGCTAACGGTTTATCCGTGTTGTAGATCTGTAGAGATAGACAGTTGCAGAGAGATCCGGAACGGATGGTCAGCCGGGTCCACGTACTCATTAGATGGGGACGGGGGAGTCTTCCATACGTCATGCACGTTATGTATCTATATATATGTTTGTAAGGCTGTCACATGTGTACTTTCATATCATTAAAAATATTATGTTTTTGAAATTGTTTTAAATACATTTGTGCCTTGTTGTAAGATCCTAGTAAAGTTGTTGTTAAACCAAGGTCGGGACCCATTGTGAGGTCCTAACCAGTAGCTCCCCGAGTTCCGAGAATTTGGGGTGTTACACTAAGTTAGTAGCTTCGATAAAATCGACGGGTTAGACATAGTTGTTCCCTTAGTTGAGTTATGTATATATGTGATGTTATAAGTGGTTTTGTGCCCTGTGCAGGAACATGTTATATGACCTGATATATTTTTACGATGACGGATTGAGCAGTTAGAGTATGTACATTACAAGTCTAAGTCTTCTTAGTTTGAGAGCTCATACCTCGGTCTTAAGGACCGAGAAGTTCGACGTACAGCAAGTTTCGGGACGAAACTTGTCTTTAGGGGGATCTAATGTAACGTCCCGTTTATTGGGTTCGTTTCGGTGTTCATTTTCCTCCCTTTTGACGATAAACATATGTTCCATATTTTATTTTTCGGAAAATATTTCCGATTTAGAAGTCCCGTTCCGGTTCATTTTGATCGAGTTTATTATATTCCCGTTACTTATTTTATTATTTGTTTTATTCCGACTTCTTATTTACCCTGCTGGCTGAGCATAGCCGCCCATCTACACAAGCTAGGAGTAGCCTACACAATAGGGACAAGTAAGCAGCTTCTTTATCTCTCTTCTCTTCGGCTGCAACACACCCTGAGTGAAAGCTCTTCCACTCTTTCACTGTTGTTTTTCATCTCCCTCAAATCTCTCATCTCTCCCTCTCAGTTTCATCTTCACTCTCTCAAACCTATCATCAGAGAGAGGATGGCTCTTCTCCTGTAGCCTTTCTTGGCTGCAAGCGTGGAGTGAGGCGATGCATCTCTTTTCCCTGGGGTGTTGGTGGAGGCGTGACAGATAGGCTCGATGGTGAGCGCTGCAGTGATCGAGGGAAGGAGAGTTGCAGCTGCCGACCACCCTCAAGCCACACCACCGGAGCCTCGCGCCGACTGCCACACCGGACCTGTAACCGACGACCTCCACACTCTTTTTCTCTGTCGAGCCTCGGTGGGAACTGGGGGAGCCTCGTCCTCTTCCGCCTCGAGACCACCAAAGCGACCATCCCTCTTCAGCTCGTCGCCTCGTCGCCGGAGACAACCAGGGCGCCCTCGAAACCCCGCATTCTCTCTATTATGCGTCCTATCTACCCCTCGATGCCGGAGCATATGCTCCAGTGAGCCCGCCGAGTTTCTGTTCCCCCACACCACCGGAGATGAGAGTTGTTGACCACCAGAGCTGCCGCCGCCCTCTCTCTCTATCTATATCTCCTTCCTCTACATACTTTGGCTACTGCACCCTCCGGCCCGGAGCTCCGCCTCGACTAGCCCCGTTGAAGTCGTCGGAGGAGAACCCCCATCGCCCTTGCCTCGCCCGGCCGCCTGGAGCCCTCGCCGGAGGCCGCCGCCTGCGTTCCTCTTTCCCAGCCCAACATTTGTTCCAGCGTGGAAGAAACCCTAGAGGGTTAATTTAAATCAGCCCCTTTTTTTGTGTAAATTGCAATTGTGACCCCTGTTTTTTATTTTTGCATATTTTTTACCCAGGTTTTCAGAATTTAGCAATTATACCCCTACTGGAATTATTTATAGATTTTAGCCCAAGGTTTTATTTACGGAATGTATCCCAAGTTTATGGAACTTCATGACTTTCCCGGAAAATGTTTTTACGGACTTTCAACCAAAGTTTTATAACGGATTTTATTGTTATAGTTTATATTTGTTATATGTTATTTCCCATGTGTATATAATTGTATAATTTGTCCCGGAAAGTATTTAAAGGTTATCACGGGTTTTAAAGTTGGCTTTTGAAAACGGGTTTTCCTTAAATTTATTTATATTATATATTCCGTTCCAGTTTAGCGTATGAGCTAAATTTGCTTAATTTTGGTGTTAGGTTCGGAATCGTCCCGATAAAGGCCTAACGAGTCCAAAGTCGACATCCATTGATCGTCTTCCGCCTTTTCGGCATCATGTGAGTTACCTTTCCCTCGATCTAGTTATGATTAGTATTAATAGCATGCTAGGATGGATCTAGCATAACTTAGTGGAAATACCAAGTAGTGGGTATGGATCTTAGGTGAGTGTTTGAGGATTGTGAAATGTTTTAGGACTTATGGTGTTGATGTTATCTTGTGATGTTTGAGAATTGGAGTATATGGTTGTTGAGTTTATGGGCTAGGATATACTTATTGTTACCGGTGAGTTGTTTGGACTAGGCATGTTATCCTTGTTGCGTTTTGAGCTATGATCTTGCGAGATCCGAGGGTTTAGAAGTCTTATGACTTATAGCTTGTGTGTGAGTGTGGTGTGAGGGATTCTAGGATGCGGTCCTAGAATTGAGAGTCAAATGGTCTTGCGTAGATCATTTGTATAGAAGTATAAGACTTCTATTGTGAGTGGGTTGTTGTTGATATAGTTATCTTCTTGTGAGCAGGTTATGGGCTTCCTCCCTAAGGAAGCGAGAGTGTTGTGAGTTGAGTGTGGTGACGAGGTAAGTCTCCGGACTTACTTAGCTCGTATTCCTTGTATTAGCATTGATGTGTGTTTGGTGGTGTGTGTTTATTGTTTATTGTTTATAACAACTAAACCGGAATTAGGATTACTGACCTTTATATTATTTTGGCCCAAGTGTATGATAACAGGCGGTGACAACTTGCCTAGCTCCCGCGAGAGCTAGGAGGTTCTTGGCGACTATCCTGTGCTGGTAGACGGTCAGATGCATCAGTACCATTCCATGCCGGTAAGTAGGGACCGAGGCGAGTTTCGGTGACTCTCGTGTCACAACCTAAGTTGAATTAGAACGGGATATGACTTAATAATAAAAAGATAATAAACCGGACTTGTGTGCTTTGGTGTGTATTGTGTGTTATGTTGATTTACTTGTGTTTGTGCCTTTCACCTTGATTCTAATGCTTCGAATATTAGCTAACGGTTTTATACCGATTGTTGTAGATTGTCTTGCAGGTTAGGAATGCGGCCAAGAGATCCGGAAGTGGGCAGCCGGGGTTCCGTACATTTTAGGATTGGGTTTTGGTTGGAGTCGTGTTTGAGTTTCGTTTTCATTATATATTGTATTCCGTGTGTATGGCATTTGGTCTTTCGGTTCTATCTCGGCTGAAGTCTTTGGTTTGTATGGTTTTGGGTTTCATTGCATTGCATAAAATGTATTTGGTTTTGGCCTTTATTTGTGCCTTGTTGCAAGATCCGGTGAAATTGTTGTCAAGCTAAGGGTCGAGACCCATTGTGAGGTCCCAACCCGTAGCATCTCGAGTCCCGCGGATTCGGGGTGTTACACATAAATCATGAAATTGAAAAGATAGAGAGAAGAAAAGGAGGTATGCTATTGGTTTTACATAAATAAACGATAGCAAAAAGAATGTGAAGATTGAAAATCGGTATGAAAAAAAAGAATGATAGTACGGGGATATCAACGTAGAGAATAACCTGAAAACAATATGACGAAACAACATAAAAATTTCTTCAAATTACCAGAACCCCGAAAAAAGATGAAAGAATTTGATCAATATTGGAAAACAAAAGCTGAATGGAAGAAGATGGGATATTATTTGTATATATAGTGTGAGAAATAAAACGTACAAGAGAAGTTTAGGTTTTGTTCCAACGTAAATCAATGTTAGGGGATAAAAACGCAGAGATTTTGTACATTTTGATATTATTAAATTTAATTATAAAAATATTTGACTTAATTTTGTTTTGTTCACTAATGATTTGTTTTTTAACGTGCATGAGAAGTTTAGGGTTTATCCCAACGGAAATTGTGGTAGGGGATAACAACGCAGAGATTTTGTAAATTTTGATATTATTAGATATATTTTTTTTAAAATTTTGTTTTGTTTGGATTTGTTTTTTAACGTGCAGGCGGGTGAGGTTTAGGGTTTATCCCAATGTAAATGTGTTAGGGGATAATAACGTAAAGATTTTGTAGATTTTGATTGTAATACCCGAAAATTTAAACTCCGTTTAATACTGAATTCAACCGAATTCCGATCCGCCAACTTTTATCCTTTTAATTAAAATAAAACGAGATTTAAATTCTATCATTTTATGTGACCTTGATTCACATAAAATGATAAATTGTGTAACCGGAAATAATTCCGTACCTTTAAAATAAAATGATAACTTATATAATACAGTGAATAATTCCGTAATTCATTCCCGTACGTTAACGTTTCTGGGCGAACAACAAGTATTCTTTCAACCCATTTGTTTCATTTGAAGAGCAGCCCAAACCTGGCCCAGTTGATACCGGCCCAATAATGTAATAGCTAGGATTTCGAATTCTAATTAATGTTGATTAACTCAATCGTTGATAGTAATTAACATATAACTCGCGAAGACTTCGCAAGTGATGAGTAAGAGTCCCACCGTTATGTTCCTGGCGTAATTTTGGACGTTTGGGGAAATTTTTACTTTTTCCCCCGGGTAATTATTTTTACCCTCCGGTGTTATTTGGAGCATTTGGGAGCTCCAATTAATAAAAATGCAGTTGAGAGAAATGATCAGGATATCGGATATGTCCTAGATATGAAATAACATGGAGAGGCAAAACGGCCAAAAGAGTCGTTATTTCGTTTCTTAACGGCTAAGAAAGACGGCTTAGGAATACACGTTTTCCGAGGCAGTTGTGTATAATTATCCCTACAATATTCCAGATTTAATGTTCCAATCTCGAGAAGTTTGGAGAAAGAGGTTCGACCCGCCTTTGGATCGGTTAAAGGATAATTATCGACTTTACTAAAGGATAATTATCGTCTTCACTATAAATAGCGGAAAATCCTTTATTAATTCATTTCCTTTCACGTTTTCTCGTAAAAGCTCTGATTTCTCTCAACCTTCAAACTCAGATCTACTCTCCGTTTCTAATCCGATTTCAATTCCGTTTGAGTTTCTGGATTCCTCTCTTCATTCTCTTCATATCGGTACCGAGTTTCTGCATTTCCGAGTATATGGAGGGCTGGTCGAGCATATATGTTACCAGGACGGTTCCGTCGCTCAGATTCCGGTGAATTTGATGCTGTCCATGCGTAGCCTGCGTCGCTGCGTTTCCGAATCTTCTTTCAGATCGTCAATCGGGTTAGTAACGAATAAGTTATGAATTTATTCGTTTTCCGTACTGCGATTTGGCCTAAATTGACTTTAGGCTTGTCAAAATGGATAATTAGAAATTCCATTATGGTCGTTATATTATTCTGGTGATTATGGATAGTTTGTTTGATGAAATCTGATGACAAGTGGGTTTAGAAATTGCCTGCGGGCAAAATGTTATTCTGGCGAAATCTAATTAATTAATTAAAGGTTAATTAATTAAATTAGGATTAGATTTGAGATTGAGGAATGTTAATTAGATACTACCTTGAGATTTGAGGAATTGTGAGTTATACTGAGATATTGAGGTTTAGTTGGTTGTGAGACTCATATATTGAGTATGATCCTTATGGATCCCTTTGGGTCTAGGTGTGACCCCTTTGATGAATAGAGGTTGATATATCTCTTTATGCCTTGTTTATAGGCCTTGTTGTCCCTCCAGTGTAGAGGTGATCGTGGTTGAGTTTGTACGAGGTTGAGGTAAGTCCGTAGGACTTACTTAGCTACCATCCCTATATTGGGTGTTTGCATGAGTGGTGTGTGCTTATATGTTTGCTATGATAGCATGTGATGTCGTATTTACCGACCTATGTTTTATTAATTGCCCCACTGCGTGGCTGTGATAACCTTTCCCTTTCATCCCGCCGTGGAGTCTGGGAGGTTCTCTGATGTCAGGCCAGACCGGTTTACAGGAAGAGCGCAATCCACTCCCATAGGGTACACGGATTGTGTGACCGATACTAGTACGGCTGGCTAGCAGGCTCAGAGGCGAGGATGTATCGGTCCTCGTGTCACCTAGTTTCATATATATTATATCTATACGATTTGAGTGAATGACCATTATATTGAGATGAATAAATGGGTAAATGAGTGAAAGCATGCTGATATGTTTATCTTTCCCTATGTGTGATTGTGCTTATGCATTACTCTATATATGTGTATGGATAGCTAATGGTTATTACCATGTTGTAGATGCCCTACAGGTTAGGCACTGCTGAGTGATCTGGCAGGGTGACAAGCCGAGGACTCTCGTACATTAGGTGGTTGTTTTGGGTTTGTTGTGTTCCCCTCCTTCGTGAGGATGTTCTTTCGTACCTCCTGTGTGAGGTTGTCGTTTTATATACTCGGTTATGTTGTTGTTTACTTTGGGTTGTACAGATTATACTGTTTTATGTATTTGTTTTATATCTGTCAGTGCCATGTTGTAAGGTCTAGTGAACTTGTTGTCAGGCTAGGGTCAGGATCCATTGTGAGATCCTAGCCCAATGTGGCATCCCGAGTCCCGCGGATTCGGGGTGTTACAAATAATTCTACAGCCAGCCCATGTTTGTAAGCTGAAACCTAAATTAACCTAATCCTAATTGACTTCCTTAATTACGTTTAACCTAACCTAATTGCCGCTACCTCTTTCTGCCAGCGGATGCAGCAGCAGCCTCGCAACAGCCGGTGAGATCTCTTCCCTTTCAGCAAACCACAGCAGCAGTCCTTCTGCACGATTGGCGCTAACAACAACACCACCAAATTCCGAGCGGCTGCAACTGGAAGAAGGTCTTCCTCGGTACCGGACTCCGCTCCGTCTTCAACAGCCAGAGACGCCGACGCTCCTCCCCCTTGTATCGTGGTAAGATAGCAACCAGTCGACATTAATGTAACACCCCAAATTCTCGGAACTCGGGGAGCTATTGGTTAGGACCTCACAATGGGTCCCGACCTTGGTTTAACAACAACATTACTTGGATCTTACAACAAGGCACAAATGTACTTAAACAATTTTGAAACATAATATTTTTATTGTATGTATGTACACAGGTGACAGCCTTACAAAACATAAACATATACATAACAAGCATGCTGTATGGGAGACTCCCCCATCCCCATCTAATGAGTACGTGGACCCGGCTGACCATCCGTTCCGGATCTCTCTGCAACTGTCTATCTCTACAGATCTACAACACGGATGGACCGTTAGCTAACAATCCAAAAATAAGCAGAATAACAATAGCACAAACACACGCAGAAAAATTATAAACAAACATCATGCTGGCACTCAACCGTTTATTATCTATTATTTAAGTGATTCATCTTGTTCAATTTACAGTTGTGGCACGAGAATTAGTTCTCCCCTCCGTTCCTTATCCAACTGGTGTAGGTCTAGCTGACCTCCGCCGGTAGCATCACTACAAACCAAGTATGGACTAGTCCCGAAAGAAACCCTCAGCGCTCGCAAGCTACTGAGCAGAATGCCACCGCCCGTTACTCTTAGGCCAAAATATAGGTCGGTAAATATATATATCACAACCTATCTCTCTAAACATTTCAATCACACACCACTATCATCATTCATGCTCATATTTAGAAGTCAGCTAAGTAAGCCCATAGGACTTACCTGATATAAAGCTCGACTCTCTGTAAACCAACTCGCTCTGTAAACTGTAGCAACTCAGTTGCCTGTCAAAGGAGATAAGTGCATTAGCACACTCCTACGTAGTTAGAAGTCTAAGACTTCTAAAATAGAATAATATATTAAGACATAACTAGTTGCAGTATTAATTTAGGGTAAAAAAACCATTTTACCCTTGGTCCCGAAATTCCCGAAAATTCTAAAATTCATGTCTAAACTCCTATTTGAGATTCTAAAATCATTTCTAACTCCCAAAGCTTCGTTTGGTTCCAAGCTAACATTTTTCCTATGTTACTATTTTCCGGGAAATCGTACAGGTCTAACTTCGATTCCAAATATAAAATTCGTAACCGCTTACAAAAATTCCGACTTAAATCCCTAGATTATCTATGATGTCCTATCTAACTTTAGGAGAAAGAATTTCTCCAAACTGTTCATTCAACAGTTTTATAAAAATTCCTAAAGTTGACTACTCCCTTTACAAATTCTATACTTAGCCAAAATCCGAGTACACTTTGAAAAATCATAACTCCTAAACCACTCACTGGATTTATCCCAAATTTTGATATGTTCTACTATAAAATCTTACCTATAATATATCCAAAATTCAGCCGGAAAGGATATCAAGAGCTTATTCAAAATCATCTCACAAAACAGCATCACTTGCTGTTTTCCCCCAACACTCAGCACATATATAAAAACGTCAACTTTGAAACACAATAACTCTCGAACCGTAACTCCGATTCTTCCCAAATTTTAATATGATCTACAACAAGATGTCAACTATATCATATCAAAAATTCAAGCCTAACAGAGATCAAAAGCCTATTCAAAACTATCTCACAAAACAGCATCCCATGCTGTTTTTCTCAACTCAGCACATTTATAAAACTGAACTTTGAAATCTCATATCTCTCAAACCATAACATGGATTCCTCTGAAATTTTAGTATGATCTACTATACTATATCAACTATAACTTGTCCGAAATTCAAGTCTAACAGAAGTCAATAACCCCTCCAAATTTATTCTACAAAACTGCATCTCAAGCAAATTTCCTCAAACTCAGCACACTTAGAAAACTGCATGAGAAGCCAACTTGATAAACTCATATCTCCTAAACTATAACTCAGAATTGGCTCAAATTTCAGTATGTTTTACACTGCAATACCGACAACAACATATCCAAAAATCAGCAAGAAAGGAGGTGTCTAACATACCCAAATCTGGACCCAAAGATGACTGTTCGTCACTTCATGAAAATTCAGAAAACTGCATGAATCCTTACTGCTCATCTATGGCTCATCTGGTAGGCTTAGGACACATCAAAGGGCACTCGTTAGGCATGTATTACCTGGACGGAAATGCATGGAAGAGAAGGGTATAAACCTTACCCGATTCCAAGACTCGATGGCATGAAGGAAAATGGCCCGAAGGTGGTTGCTGCTTGCTGTCACTGGGGCGTATCAACAGCGAGGAGGATACACACTCTAGGGCTGGCTATGCTCTCCAGGAACTGAAGGTAGGCAGGCTCTCCTTGGGCACACAACTCACCGAAGAAGAGCGATTAGGGACGTACAGGTGAAGGAGCCCCTGGCTGCTGTTTCTGTGGCATGACTGGGCTGGCGAGGAGAAGGAAGAGGAGAGGTTAGCGAACAAGACGTGGGAAGCGCCGGCTGGGGTGTGCAGAAGAGGTAGGAACACCGGCTGGAGTCGACAGGAGAGGAGAGGAGTGCCGGCTGGAGTCGACAGGGGGAAAAGGAACGCCGGCTGCTAGGGTTCCGGCGCTGCTGCGTGAAGGAGGAGAGACGTGCGGCGCAGGAGAGGCGTGCGACGCAGGAGAGGCGTGCGAGGGAAGATGGCGCCCAGTACGTGTCCGATCCGGTGATCGCTGGTGGCTGAGCAGACACACGAAGGGAGACGGTGTCGGTTTATTTGCAGAGGCGTGATATTGTTGCGGAAGAGAGGGAGAAGTTGACGACGTAAGAGGTAGCAGCAATTGGTTAGGTTAAACGTGATTAAGGGTTGATTAGGGTTTAGGATTAAAACTTGGCTAGCTTGGTAATTGGGCCAGAAATGGGCCTGCTCCTCAAATATTACAATGAGCCGAACGGATACTCGTTAATCGCCCGGAACCATTAATAGTACGGAAATAATTCTACGGAATTATTTAGGGAATTATTTAAGTTATCATTTTATGTGATTCAAGGTCACATAAAATGATAAAATTCAATATCGTGTTCTTTTATTTAAAGATTTAAGGCGGTGGATCGGACTCCGGTTTTAAACGGAGTTAAAAAAAATTTCGGTTATTACATCAGTGCCCTCTTAAAAGAAGTTTCGTCCCGAAACTTAGAATAATATACTTAATCCTACGACTTTCTTGGTATCACACAACACCTCAAACATCAAACTCAGACACACATCACATAAAACATAATCACTTCATCCAATATAAAACATGAATGGTCAAACAACACAACATCCGAGTACTAACTCGTCGATTCAGAAGTGACATTTAACCCCGCAAAGAACTCGGGATAATTACGTCTAATACTCTCCTCTGTCTCCCAAGTGGCCTCATTAGCTCCTCGTCTAGACCACTAGATCCTCCATATCGATATCTATTTAGACCGCATACGTCTAGTACTGCGCTCCAGGACGGTTATTGGGTACTCCACAAAAGTTTGCTTTGGCTCATCTATCCGATTCTTAAATCTGATGACGTGACTCTTATCCGGTAAGTACTCTCTCACTGAATCCGCAGAACACTGGGGTTACACTCTCCAATAGGGTGAGGAATACTAGTCCTTCACTCACTTTCAACTCCGCTTGTAAGGTCTCACAAGGTTGTCTTACCTAACTCATCTCTAAATCTTTTGATGACCTTCGTGAGGTAATTTATTCCAATTCTTTTCATTCTGATCTTCTGAAAGGTTCCAGTTATCCGATCTAGGATATCCCCCCTTATACACCTCCCGGTACTTTACTAAGTGTTTAAGGCTAGTTGTATCATAACTCACTTGGTCTTATTTCATAATATGACTCCGTCATATGGTTCCTCCATTAAAGAACCGTCATCTGCTCATTTTTAGTCTTAAACTTGATATAACTTAACAACTAAAACCCGGTGGTCAATCTTTGTACTTTATCGACGTCATCATATTATTTTATAGATCTCTAGTTCAACTCAAGCTTCTTACGCAGTATCAAGATCTTAGGTGTTATATAATGTATTCACGATGACAACACTAGGCACAAGGTAATCTTACCTCACCATCGTTTGATCATAATTGCTCGATAACTGCTAACACACCATCAACGTTCCACTCTTATATCCCTCACGTCTATCAGACCGATAATATTTCTCTGACATGCAACGCAACTCGGATCTGTTCTAATATAAAATTCTTCTTATACTCTACTCTTGAGATTATGTTTTCTATATGTACGAGTATTGGTATGTAAGTACACTCCCGTAGCTTCCTTTTCTTATCTGTCTTTCGATTCAACTTGATAGTTACTCACCTTGAGCTTGTTAGTGCAGGCCCTACACAACACCCTTATTACTTCGTTACTTCCTTTCTCATTTCATCAAGAAACTCGTTCTAAAGTACCATGCTAGGTATTAAATTCCAATTTTACTGATCTGCCAACATGTGGCTAGGTCGGCATGCTTTACTTGGATCTATAATGGGGTACCACTTTCTTTCTATACTTCTACGTGCACATACTTTCTCGTCTATCTAGTTGGTGATACAGTTCATCTACAAAATTTCTTGTCACTCCACGTACCCTATTTCACGTTCCTTCTAAACGAAATACATTTCACAAATTATCATCGTCTTAAACTCGACACGTCATTTTCAGTACTCCAGAGTTTTTGTTCTGTGGGTTAGGACTCATCACGCTTTTGCTGCGCTACTTTGATAATTATGTTGTCACCCGGTAATCATAAGGACATTTTCCGTGAGTCCAAAATGATTGACCCCAAAACTCTTCCTCTCAATTACACCATACGTCCTATCCAGATGAAGTACCCAATACCTTCCTTATTTGCCTCGAGGAACTAAGATGACGATTGGAAGACGACCTCTTCCGTTTACCTTTGGAATTCTTCTAACATGGATCTAAACTCTCTGACTCAACCGGAGTTTGATCTTAACCAGCCAAGAAGTAACCTCAGACATGATCCTCTCTATACCTTTAGTTATCTAAGAAGATTTTCGTTATCTACTTGAGGAAATCCTCCAAAGTATCGGTATAGTTAATTCAATAATCCACCATCACAGATATCTCTTCTTAACTGTACATAACTCATCAATACCAGCAACACTTGCACGTCCTCCGCTGACGTTGCTTATTCTATAGTTGACTTACCTCAACATATCGTACTCACTCTTCTCATACTTCTAATGGCGTAAAATTCCTGGTACGCATCCACTACTCGGTTAACTCTTTTCTCCTTTGTTAGTTCGTTCTATCCTCCCCACTTCCGTTTTCTTAGACCAATTCTCTTTCACCAGTCCACTAGGTCATTCTCTCATGTTCCTTCCTTAGTGTTGTTTATAATATTGCTCCGTTGGACTCTATTGATTCTGCTACCGGCCGCCTACTCTTTTTGATACTAGCGTCGTGATTCCTCACCACTTCTTATCTCTCTAACGAGGTTAAAACTCCTCTACCCTTGTAGGGTTCTATCTTTGCGCTTACTCTCAATTACAGGTCTTCATTCTGTTCATCTCTTGGTCATAAAGGTTTCTTCCCCAATTATCGTAAGAGAATCCTCATCCTACCTTGTATGAATGGTTACGCCCACTCTGTCTTGACTGACATAGAACCTTATCAAAGTGTATACTTACTCCTCTAGTTCTCCTTTTATAATTCATCTGTACTAGTTGTGATATGTACCTTTTTCCTAGACAGTAGGTAGTAAATCACTCACACAGTTTCCTTGGTCTCAAATGGCATAAGGGGGTTATTCCTGGCCGTCTCGTCTTTCTTCTTAAGTTCTTAATTAGGGTTCTTGGCTCGAACTCACTCCATATTATTATTAAGGTTACTAGCACGCGTATCAATTTAGCTTTCCATCTGTCGTCGTTGATCCCTTGGAGGGTCCTCCAAATATCTATAAAATTCTTTCATAAGTCTATGGCTACCCTCCTTATCTGCTAACCAGATAACACTAGTTGACCCGCACGTGTTGTGTCTTAGTTATTACCAACTAGTCGGTAGTTGACCTTCAATAAGATCACGGACTTATTGTTCTTCTTTCTCTTTCGAAGTTTGATACAGTTGGTGAAATCTATTTCCTCCAGTTTCTTTGTTAAAACTCTTTAACTCCTTCCACAATCTACACCTCTCTTGTTCTCTTATGAGATCGCTATACCCTTGTGAGTCCAGTCATAGCCTTCATCTGTCGTGAATGAGTTTATAAAGTCTTCATGAATCTTCTTACGTTGTCCATTGTTTGATTGCAGTTCTCCGATATGACCGTCAATGTTGGTAACTTAACTTTTAGGTAAATGATAGTTATTAGGGACTCTCTCTAGTCCAACAAAATTACTTTCCCACATTGTTCCCCTTGATTGGTGTGTTTTGATCTTGCTACCTTTATAGACATTCGTTGTCTCAATTTTAGACTTCTAGTTTCTTTGGTACTTATTGTAACACCCCGAATTCTCAGAACTCGGAGTATTACTAGTTAGGACCTCACAATGGGTCCCGACCTCAGTTTGACAACAACAATACTAGGATCTTGCAACAAGACACAAATAAAGAAACCGAAATTCATAAAAACCATGTTTTTAGAGTAATGAATGCAACACTGTCTAGCAGCCTACGGTACTTAAACAAAAGAAAAGAACAACTGTCTTAACCAAAAGAAAGGAAAGACAAAACAACCCCAACCCCGCTCTAAGGAGTACGGAGACCCGGCTGACCACTACTTCCGGATCACTCAGCTGCTGATCTAACCTGCGGTAAATCTAAAACAACAACAAGAAGAACCGTTAGCTAGTTATCTAAATATTAGCAGAATAATAGCAGCACAAACACACTCAGATAAACATAAACACTCAGCATGCTTTCAAACAAGTCCGTATTATTATCTTGCTTTAATTTACTCGTTCACTCTAGTGATACTTATTTTGTGACACGAGGGATTCCCAAACCTCGCCTCCGCCCCCGTGTAACCATCAGGAATGGATCCGATGCACCTCACCTTGTACCTGCATGGTCTGGGTATAGAGAACCTCCCAGTCTCCTGTCAGAGCTGGGCAGTGATGTAACACCCCGAATTCTCAGAACTCGGAGTATTACTGGTTAGGACCTCACAATGGGTCCCGACCTCAGTTTGACAACAACATTACTAGGATCTTGCAACAAGACACAAATAAAGAAACCGAAATTCATAAAAACCATGTTTTTAGAGTCATGAATGCAACACTGTCTAGCAGCCTAAAGTACTTAAACAAAAGAAAAGAACAACTGTCTTAACCAAAAGAAAGGAAAGACAAAACAACCCCAACCCCACTCTAAGGAGTACGGAGACCCGGCTGACCACTACTTCCGGATCACTCAGCTGCTGATCTAACCTGCGGTAATTCTAAAACAACAACAAGAAGAACCGTTAGCTAGTTATCTAAATATTAGCAGAATAATAGCAGCACAAACATACTCAGATAAACATAAACACTCAGCATGCTTTCAAACAAGTCCGTTTTATTATCTTGCTTTAATTTACTCGTTCACTCTAGTGATACTTATTTTGTGACACGAGGGATTCCCAAACCTCGCCTCCGCCCCCGTGTAACCATCAGGAATGGATCCGATGCACCTCACCTTGTACCTGCATGGTCTGGGTATAGAGAACCTCCCAGTCTCCTGTCAGAGCTGGGCAGTGATGTAACACCCCGAATTCTCAGAACTCGGAGTATTACTGGTTAGGACCTCACAATGGGTCCCGACCTCAGTTTGACAACAACATTACTAGGATCTTGCAACAAGACACAAATAAAGAAACCGAAATTCATAAAAACCATGTTTTTAGAGTCATGAATGCAACACTGTCTAGCAGCCTAAAGTACTTAAACAAAAGAAAAGAACAACTGTCTTAACCAAAAGAAAGGAAAGACAAAACAACCCCAACCCCACTCTAAGGAGTACGGAGACCCGGCTGACCACTACTTCCGGATCACTCAGCTGCTGATCTAACCTGCGGTAATTCTAAAACAACAACAAGAAGAACCATTAGCTAGTTATCTAAATATTAGCAGAATAATAGCAGCACAAACACACTCAGATAAACATAAACACTCAGCATGCTTTCAAACAAGTCCGTTTTATTATCTTGCTTTAATTTACTCGTTCACTCTAGTGATACTTATTTTGTGACACGAGGGATTCCCAAACCTCGCCTCCGCCCCCGTGTAACCATCAGGAATGGATCCGATGCATCTCACCTTGTACCTGCATGGTCTGGGTATAGAGAACCTCCCAGTCTCCTGTCAGAGCTGGGCAGTGATGTCACGGCCCGTTATACATACACTTGGGCCTTAAACGTAATAATAACAGTCGTCCTAGCAAGTTATTATTGTTAAATCAAGCAATAGCACACACCATTACTATCATTCAACTAACACTCAGAAACTAGCTAAGTAAGTCGCAAGGACTTACCTGAGTCAAAACACTCTAACTCTCCTCAAATAGTCCGTACTCGTGATAGTTCAAACGCCTGTCAAATGAAGTATGTGTATCAAAATCACATCTCGATGTCCAACCTCTTGCGAAGGAATTACGGAAAACAACTCTCTTACGGTAAAAGACCGTTTTACCCTTAGTGTCGACAATTCTCAATTTTATTCTTAAGTTCTACTATATTCTTTTATAACAGGTTTTCCAAATTATTTTCTCTAGGATGGTTCCTATAAGTTAAAACTCGCAACCACTCCTCAAAGAATAACATTCCCCTTCTTCCCCGATTACCACCCTATTCTTAACTTTTTCCTTCAACTCGTATAATAATATAACTACTCGGTATTTATATATATCTACCTAATTTCGAAACTCCCAAACTCGCACTTGTATGTATACTTTTATTTCATAATATATATATATATATACATATATATATATATATATATATATATATATATATATATATATATATATATATATATACGTATATTTTATACACTCGGTATACACGACTCCTATATACACTATACTAACTGATACTTGCTTTTATAACTTTCCGCTTCTAATTCTTATCATATATACATGTATACATTGTACTTCATTCGTATTATTCCACTATGTATATATATATTTACGTATCACATTGTACTGGCATTCATATTATTCCACTGTATATATATTTACGTATCAAATTGTACTAACATTCACATACCCACATCACAGTCTATATATTTCTACGTCACAGCCGATACCCATTCATCATCTAGTCTTTACATATATATATACTGTAGTGGAAAGAAGGAGCAGAGGAGCCTGTATACCGGAGTTGCAGTCCGGCGAGGAGGTCCTAGGCGGTGCGCTAGCGTTCCGGCGGCCCTTCCCTGGTGGTCGACCCACTGCTACTGCGGACAACCGAGGCTGCAGACAACCGAGGCTGGTGGTCGACCCACTGCTGCTAGCGTTCCGGCGGCCCTTCCCTGGAGGTCCTAGGCGGTCCTAGGCTGCGGTTGAGCGCCTATCCTATCTGCAGTCAAGGCGGCGGCTCCTGGTTCCGGTTCGTTCTTCTCGGCGCAGGGCTGGTTCGCTTTGGTCTTCTCGGCACAGGGCTGGTCCGCTTTGGTCTTCTCGGCGCAGGGCTGGTTCGATTAGGTCTTCTCGGCACAGGGCTGGTCCGCTCTGGTCTTCTCGGCGCAGGGGAGTGGCGAAGAGAGGCATGTTCTAGCCTCCGTGAAGGCACACTGCAGGATCCCGACGGTCTTGGTGGCGCAAGGTTCTGCAGTCGAGGATGGTGAAGAGCGGGGCAGTTCAGTCCGCGAACAGAACGGAAGAGGGAGAAGAGGCGGACAACTTACCTGCGTGCAGATTCCGGTAACGTCATCGATCGGCACCGCTGTACGTCTCCTCCGGTGTTACGGTTGCTGCTGTTGTAGTTCGTACAGAGAGGTAGCGGAAGGAGACGGCGCTGTGCAGATGAGGGTAGAATTAGGGTAGATTAGGTTAACGTATAATTAGCTTAGGTTAATTAGGTTTAATTAGAGGGTTAAGAATGGGTTGGGCTGGGCCGGTAATTGGGCCTAGTAGCGGGTTATATCCAACCTCTCTCTCTTTAGAATAGGATCCGGAACTCGTTAATTAAGTGCGGGAAATTATATAATACGGAATTAAACTCCGTATTTCATAAATTATTATTATTCATATTTTAAGGTGCGTAATTTATTTCCGGTTACAAGGTTTCGTCATTTTATGTGACTTAAGGTCACATAAAATGATAGAACTTAAAACTCGTTTGTTTTATTATTTTCAGATTGACGTATCGGAATTTGGTTATATTCAGGTTTAACGGACATTAAAATTTTCGGTTATTACATCAGTGCCCCCTTAAAAGAAGTTTCGTCCCGAAACTTAGAATAATTCGGCGGTACTAGGTATCTCCTTGGACTGCAGACGTCTAGTACTGCGCTCCAAAACAACTACTAGGTACTCTACAAATGTATGGTCAGGCTCAACTGTCAAATCCTCATGGCTGATGACGTGTCTCGGATCCGGGATGTACTCTCTCAACTGAGATACATGAAAGACCGGAGGGACACCCTCTAGTCTCGGCGGTAAGGCTAGTCTGTAGGCCATCTCTCCAACTCTCTCCAAGATCTCAAAAGGTCCGACATATCGGGGCTCAACTTCCCCTTAATGCTGCAACGTCTGACTCCTCTTGTAGGTGACACTCTCAACCATACCTGAGCACCCACTCTAAACTCCAAAGGTCGACGCCTTTTGTCGGCGTAGGACTTCTGACGACTCTGAGCTGTTAACATCCGCTCTCGGACTAGGGCAATCCGAGCGATGTCATCCTGTCTCTGATCTGGAGCTACTCCATCAACTCTGCTGGGCTCATCCCAACGTAATGGTGTACGACATCTCCGCCCGTACAAAGCCTCATAGGGAGCCATCCCAAAAGACGCGTGCCAACTGTTATTATATGAAAACTCTACTAGTGGAAGATGATCTGGCCATACCTGTCCCCAATTTAGTACACACGCCCGCAGCATGTCCTCTAAGTTCTGAATGGTCCTCTCAGACTGCCCGTCTGTCTGTGGGTGATAGGCAGTGGTAAAGTGGAGACTCGTCCCCAAAGCAATATGTACCGGCTGCCAAAATCTCTAGGTAAAGCGTCCATCTCTATCAGAGACGATAGTCCTCGGTACCCCATGGAGTCTCACAATGTGTCTAGTGAACTCCTCGGCTAGACGGCTTACCGGCCACGTTTCCTTAATCGGAATGAAACGTGCGGTCTTCGTCAGACGATCTACTACCACCCCAAATGACATCAAAACCTCTGCTGAGTCTCAAACCAGTGACAAAATCCATAGATATATCCTCTCACTTCCACTGTGGTACTGGAAGTGGGTGGAGCTCTCCTCCAGACCTACGGTGCTCAATCTTGACCTGCTGGCAGGTCGCGCACTAAGCTACATATCGAGTCACATCGGGCTTCAAACCGCCCCACTAGAAGGACCGTCTCACATCCTTGTACATCTTACTCGCTCCAGGATGTACTGAGTATGGGGTAGCATGAGCCTCACCTAGTATCCTCTGTCTCAACTCACTGTCTGACGGTACACAAACGCGATCCTGACGTCTCATCACTCCATCTGCACCAATAGTAAACTGTGGGGCCTCATCTCGAGACATCCTGTCTCGGATCCTGATCAAAGTGGGGCAAGTCTCCTGCTTCTGTCGGATCTCATCCAACAGATCAGGAAGTAACTCCATGGTAGACAACTGACCATCGGTATCAGGAAACTGAATCTCTATCTCCCACCAAGCCAAGTCCCTCTGCAACTGTGGCTGTACTGTCAATCGGGCTATCGCCCTCTCTCTAGGCGTCTTCCGGCTCAAAGCATCAGCTACCACATTCGCCTTTCCGGGGTGGTAAAGGATCTCAAGGTCGAAGTCCTTGATCAACTCTAACCACCGCCTCTGGCGGTTATTCAACTCTCTCTAAGTGAATATGTACTTCAGACTCTTGTGGTCTGTAAAGATCTGACATGTCGCCCCATAGAGATAGTGACGCCAGATCTTTAGAGCATGGACTACTGCAGCCAACTCTAGATCATGTGTGGGGTAGTTCTCCTCATACGTCTTCAACTATCGAGACGCATAGGCTATGACCTTACCCCTCTGCATCAAAACACACCCCAAGCCCAGCTTGGATGCATCACTGTATACCACGAAGTCATCAATACCCTCAGCAGTCACCACGTGACCTAAGAAAGCCACCTCTGACATCCAAAACTCACACTTGGATATCTTAGCATACAGCTGGCTATCCTGTAGGATCTGCAGTACTGTCCTCAAGTGTCCGGCATGCTCCTCTCGACTCCTAGAGTAGACTAGGATGTCGTCAATGAAGACCACTACAAACTGGTCTAAGAAGTCAATGAATATCCCATTTATCAACTCCATGAACACCGTTGGTGCATTAGTGAGCCCGAATGGCATCACTACGAACTCATAATGACCATACTTAGTCCGGAATGCCGTCTTAGGTATGTCCTGATCTCTCACCCTTAACTGGTGGTAACCTGACCTCAAGTCTATCCTCGAGAACACAGACGCTCCATGCAACTGGTCCAATAGGTCATCTATGCGTGGCAGTGGGTACTTGTTCTTGATGGTTGCTTTGTTCAGCTCTCTGTAGTCTATGCACAGCCTCATCGATCCGTCCTTCTTCTTCACAAACAACACTGGCGCACCCCAAGGAGACACGCTAGGGCGTATGAAACCCTTCTCTGCTAACTCCTCTAACTGTTTCTTCAGCTCAAGCAGCTCTATCGGTGCCATACGGTACAGGGCCTTCGAGATAGGTCTCGTGCCCGGCTCCAAGTCAATGCTGAAATCAACGCTCCTCTATGGGAGTAGTCCTGGCAGGTCGTCACTGAATACCTCGGCAAACTCGCATGCAACAGGTATCTCCTCTATAGTCAGGCTCTTGCTTTCCTTCATGGCATAACACCAGAAGGCCTCACAACAATTCTTTTTATATCATTACTAATATAAGGGGTCATTTCGGACCGTCAATTCTCTTTAGAGTTACTGACTGGAACTTATTCAATGTTACTAGCACTCGTATTCATTGGCTTCACAGTTGCCGCAATTGGTTGCTTTAAGGATTCCTCCTCATGTCCATAAAGTTTTTTTTTTTTTTTTTGTAACTCTGTGGTTATTCTTATTAGTTGGCAACCAGTAACCACTAGTTAACCCGCACGTGTAAAGTCCCAGTTGTTACCAAGTAGTCTATAGTTGACCTTCTACAAGATCATAGGCTTACGTTTCTTCTATCTCTTTGAAATTTGATAACCTGGTAAAAATCTATCTTCTCCAGTTTCTCCGCTTGTACTTCCTAACTCTTCTATAATCTACACTTCTCTTTCGCACTATCAGGACGTTATACTCTTTCCGAGTTTAGAATTATCATTCATCTACCGTCAACGGACTCATTAATTCTCTCATGATAGCTCGTATGTGCATCTTCGCGATTACTTTTACCTCAACCATCAGTTGCTCGTGGTTCCCGGGGTAAATCGTTGGTGTTGAAAATTTTAAGTCTACTTGTGAGAGGGAGATTATTGTGGGCATTCGGGTACGCCAAGATCCTTCTCACAAACTCCCTTCTTTGAGTAGTATTATACTGCTGCTCTTGTAGTGATCCCTTTGACTCTGCTTTCAGGATTCTATGACTTTGATATTGGTATCACGGCCCTTGCTGTCACTCACTTGTCTTCTAGAAAGTCACTCCGCTTCCATGTTGGTGAAATCTGCCTTTCACTTGTTGGCAACGCGTAAGCTTCCATTTTACAGCTCTTTAATTCTTCATATTTGGATGGACAAGGTATTTCGTGTAGACTTCTATGCTTTTGACTGTCTTGGTTATCCATTTTGATTGTGGTTTCAAGCAAACTGTCGAGGTGATCATATTTTGTTCTGTTTCTGACATCAACTTTCACCTTCTAGTCCGTCGGTGAGCTTGAATTCTATATCTCTTGTCTGAGTCCTACCACCTCTCTTTGACTTCCACACCTATGTTTGTTTCTGCCGCCATCTTCTTTGTCTGTGATGCTGCTTTCCACCACACTTGAAAGAATTTATGGGTTATCTCTCCTAATTTTTATAACTGCCGGTCAACCAACGCTTTTCCGGAACTTCTCTCATGGATTTTCTTTATTTGACCCTGTGGAGCTGGTTGTATCTCTTTCTTGCTATTGTCGTTGGCGTTGTCTTTTGGTCTTCACTTTTCCGTCTCAACGTTCCTCAACAAGTCCGAAGGAGTTGCCCGGACGTTCGCCTACCCTAATGCTCATAAGCTGAGCGTACTTATCCTTACGTTGAAACCCTTCAAATATACTTAGGTGTGTCAACGGAGTGAGGATCTCAACTGTTATCTCCATTAAGGGCGTAATGTAACTATAAATTCTACTAATCTTCGGCATATACCTATTTATATAACATATCTTTATAATCAAGCTAATAAGTCCAACTAAAGTAAAACCTAAAGTCCAACTAAGCATACTGAGATCCGCGGTAGCAGTGGTGGTCAGCCGTACTTTTCTATTCCCAACCACACTATGCATGCATTTAAAACCAAAAATTTTCCTTTTATTACTCAGATCCCTTTTCGGGTTCTGCTTAAAACTTATTCGGTCTTTCAGAAGATTTCAAGTGCCATTGTTGCCAACCTAGAGCTCTGATACCATGTTGTAACACCCCGAATTCTCAGAACTCGGAGTATTACTGGTTAGGACCTCACAATGGGTCCCGACCTCAGTTTGACAACAACATTACTAGGATCTTGCAACAAGACACAAATAAAGAAACCGAAATTCATAAAAACCATGTTTTTAGAGTCATGAATGCAACACTGTCTAGCAACCTAAAGTACTTAAACAAAAGAAAAGAACAACTGTCTTAACCAAAAGAAAGGAAAGACAAAACAACCCCAACCCCACTCTAAGGAGTACGGAGACCCGGCTGACCACTACTTCCGGATCACTCAGCTGCTGATCTAACCTGCGGTAATTCTAAAACAACAACAAGAAGAACCGTTAGCTAGTTATCTAAATATTAGCAGAATAATAGCAGCACAAATACACTCAGATAAACATAAACACTCAGCATGCTTTCAAACAAGTCCGTTTTATTATCTTGCTTTAATTTACTCGTTCACTCTAGTGATACTTATTTTGTGACACGAGGGATTCCCAAACCTCGCCTCCGCCCCCGTGTAACCATCAGGAATGGATCCGATGCATCTCACCTTGTACCTGCATGGTCTGGGTATAGAGAACCTCCCAGTCTCCTGTCAGAGCTTGGCAGTGATGTCACGGCCCGTTATACATACACTTGGGCCTTAAACGTAATAATAACAGTCGTCCTAGCAAGTTATTATTGTTAAATCAAGCAATAGCACACACCATTACTATCATTCAACTAACACTCAGAAACTGGCTAAGTAAGTCGCAAGGACTTACCTGAGTCAAAACACTCTAACTCTCCTCAAATAGTCCGTACTCGTGATAGTTCAAATGCCTGTCAAATGAAGTATGTGTATCAAAATCACATCTCGATGTCCAACCTCTTGCGAAGGAATTACGGAAAACAACTCTCTTACGGTAAAAGACCGTTTTACCCTTGGTGTCGACAATTCTCAATTTTATTCTTAAGTTCTACTATATTCTTTTATAACAGGTTTTCCAAATTATTTTCTCTAGGATGGTTCCTATAAGTTAAAACTCGCAACCACTCCTCAAAGAATAACATTCCCCTTCTTCCCCGATTACCACCCTATTCTTAACTTTTTCCTTCAACTCGTATAATAATATAACTACTCGGTATTTATATATATCTACCTAATTTCGAAACTCCCAAACTCGCACTTGTATGTATACTTTTATTTCGTAATATATATATATATACATATATATATATATATATATATATATATATATATATATATATACATATATATATATATATATATATATATACGTATATTTTATACACTCGGTATACACGACTCCTATATACACTATACTAACTGATACTTGCTTTTATAACTTTCCGCTTCTAATTCTTATCATATATACATGTATACATTGTACTGCATTCGTATTATTCCACTATGTATATATATATTTACGTATCACATTGTACTAGCATTCATATTATTCCACTGTATGTATATTTACGTATCAAATTGTACTAACATTCACATACCCACATCACAGTCTATACATTTCTACGTCACAGCCGATACCCATTCATCATCTAGTCTTTACATATATATATACTGTAGTGGAAAGAAGGAGCAGAGGAGCCTGTTTACCGGAGTTGCAGTCCGGCGAGGAGGTCCTAGGCGGTGCGCTAGCGTTCCGGCGGCCCTTCCCTGGTGGTCGACCCACTGCTACTGCGGACAACCGAGGCTGCGGACAACCGAGGCTGGTGGTCGACCCACTGCTGCTAGCGTTCCGGCGGCCCTTCCCTGGAGGTCCTAGGCGGTCCTAGGCTGCGGTTGAGCGCCTATCCTGTCTGCAGTCAAGGCGGCGGCTCCTGGTTCCGGTTCGTTCTTCTCGGCGCAGGGCTGGTTCGCTTTGGTCTTCTCGGCACAGGGCTGGTCCGCTTTGGTCTTCTCGGCGCAGGGCTGGTTCGATTAGGTCTTCTCGGCACAGGGCTGGTCCGCTCTGGTCTTCTCGGCGCAGGGGAGTGGCGAAGAGAGGCATGTTCTAGCCTCCGTGAAGGCACACTGCAGGATCCCGACGGTCTTGGTGGCGCAAGGTTCTGCAGTCGAGGATGGTGAAGAGCGGGGCAGTTCAGTCCGCGAACAGAACGGAAGAGGGAGAAGAGGCGGACAACTTACCTGCGTGCAGATTCCGGTAACGTCATCGATCGGCACCGCTGTACGTCTCCTCCGGTGTTACGGTTGCTGCTGCTGTAGTTCGTACAGAGAGGTAGCGGAAGGAGACGGCGCTGTGCAGATGAGGGTAGAATTAGGGTAGATTAGGTTAACGTATAATTAGCTTAGGTTAATTAGGTTTAATTAGAGGGTTAAGAATGGGCTGGGCTGGGCCGGTAATTGGGCCTAGTAGCGGGTTATATCCAACCTCTCTCTTTAGAATAGGATCCGGAACTCGTTAATTAAGTGCGGGAAATTATATAATACGGAATTAAACTCCGTATTTCATAAATTATTATTATTCTTATTTTAAGGTGCGTAATTTATTTCCGGTTACAAGGTTTCGTCATTTTATGTGACTTAAGGTCACATAAAATGATAGAACTTAAAACTCGTTTGTTTTATTATTTTCAGATTGACGTATCGGAATTTGGTTATATTCAGGTTTAACGAACATTAAAATTTTCGGTTATTACAAGTGATGTCACGGCCCGTTATACATACACTTGGGCCTTAAACGTAAAAACAGTCGTCCTAGCAAGTTATTATTATTAAATCAAGCAATAGCACACACCACTACTATCACTCAACTAACACTCAGAAACTGGCTAAGTAAGTCGCAAGGACTTACCTGAGTCAAAACACTCTAACACTCCTCAGATAGTCTGTACTCGTGGTAACTCAAGTGCCTGTCAATGAAGGCATGTGTATCAAAATCCCATCTCTATGTCCAACCTCATGCGAAGGAACTACGGAAAGGACGATTCTCATACGGTAAAAGACCGTTTTACCCTTAGTATAAATACTTCTCCGGTCGCTTCTTGACCTCTCAAATTTCTTTTGGAACATTTTTCTAATCTAGGATAATATTACTTCATTTTCGGGTATTAACTAATCTTATATATATATATATATATATCTGTATATATATATATATATATACATACTTCCATTCATACTAACCTTCCTTCCAATTATAACATCCGTAACTCTAGGTATTTAGATATATATATATAGATTCACATATTTTATAAATTATCCAACTCAACTCATAAGAGTAGATTTATATATATCGATCTATATGTATAACTTTAAATCACTTATGTACACTTTTATTTCATTTTATATATATACGTATATTTATATACTCGGTATATACAACCCTATCTAAGCTCACACAACCACCCTTACCAACCTACTTTATTGCAAAACCGTACCCCTCCACTCTATTGTCCATATACGTACTCAACTCAGTTTCTATACGTATTCCACTCTCAATTATATACGTATTTCATACTCGGTTATATATGTGTACTATCTCGCAAAAACAACAAACGAAACCCGCAGGTACAAGGGCAAATAAGAGCCGGAGGAGGTCATACCGGGGCTACAGTCCGGCGGCAAGGGCTGGTGTTTCGGTCGGCTACTGGTGGTCGGGCGCGACGGTGCGGTGGCAGCAGCGGCGGCGGTTGGTTCTTGTCGGCCGAAGAGAACAGTGCAGAGAGTTAATGACTTTAACTCGGAGAAGAAGAATGGCGAGGAGGAGAGGCGGCGGATTACCAGATCTGCTGCGGTGGTGGCTGGCGAGCCGCAGGGTTGTCGACGACGGCGTGCACTGCTCGGCGGCGGTATCAACTGGCTAAGGTCGGTTCGCGGTGCTGCCACAGATCGAAGGCTGCAGTGAGATGGTTTCGCAAGTCGAGAGAAGGAAGGCGAAAGAAGTGAGATGCGGCGGCTTACCGGCTTCTGATGTGGACCGGCGGTCGACGAGAACGGTGGTGGCAGTGTCTCCGGTGGAAGACGAGGGCAGCGGCGATTGCAGGGAATGTGGCAGCCAATTGCTGCGTGCTGAAGGTTTGCGAGAGGTTAGAACGGCAGAAGGTTGGAACGGCAGCAGATTAGAAGGAGATTAATTAGCAGTATGATTAGGAGAATTTAGGGTTAGGTTTAATTAGGAGGTGGGCTGCTGATTGGGCCTCGCAGTGGCCCACATCCGGCCCGCTTTCATATTAGCACGGAAAAGGAATTCGTTACTCGCTCGGATTCTAGTTAGGTACGGAAAGTTATATAATACGGAATTAAATTCTGTATTATTTTTATTATTATTATTTATATTTTTAAGGTGTGTACTTTATTTCCGAGCATAAGTGTTATCATTTTATTTTGTTTATTTATTTAATTAATTACGATTATCGTATCGGAATTTGGTAAATTTCCATTTGTCGGAAATTTAAAATTTACGGTTATTACATTAGTGCCTCCTTAAAAGAAGTTTCGTCCCGAAACTTAGAATGTTCCTCTTTCTCACACATTTCCTTCGGTATTTAATTTTCTCGGCAATTTCATTTTCTACCATGCAACTACTCAACCATCACATAGACAAGTCTCATAAAAACAGAAACTCTCGAAACAATATAAAAACCTGAGAAGTCAAACAACACAATATCCGAGTGCTAACTCGTCAAACAGGAGTAACCTCTAACCCAGCAGAGAACTCGGGATAGTTACGTCTAATACTCTCCTCAGTCTCCCAAGTGGCCTCATCAGCTCCTCTCCTAGACCACTGGATCCTCAGCATAGGTATCTCCTTGGATCGCAGACATCTGGTATTGCGTTCCAAGACAGCTACTGGGTACTCTACAAATGTATGGTCAGGCTCAACTGTCAGATCCTCATGGCTGATGACGTGTCTCGGATCCGGAATGTACTCTCTCAACTGAGATACATGAAAGACGGGATGGACACTCTCTAGTCTCGGCGGTAGTGCTAGTCTGTAGGCCACCTCTCCAACTCTCTCTAAGATCTCAAAAGGTCCAACATATCGGGGACTCAGTTTTCCCTTAATGCCGAAACGCCTGACTCCTCTCGTAGGTGACACTCTCAACCATACCTGAGCACCCACTCTGAACTCCAAAGGTCGACGCCTTTTGTCGGCGTAGGACTTCTGACGACTCTGAGCTGCTAACATTCGCTCTTGGACTAGGGCAATCCGAGCGATGTCATCCTGTATCTGATCTGGAGCTACTCCATCAACTCTGCTAGGCTCATCCCAACATAATGGTGTACGACATCTCCGCCCGTACAAAGCCTCATAAGGAGCCATCCCAATAGACGCGTGCCAACTATTATTATAAGAAAACTCTACCAGTGGAAGATGATCTGGCCATACCTGTCCCCAGTCTAGTACACAAGCCCGAAGCATGTCCTCTAAGGTCTGAATGGTCCGCTCAGACTGTCCGTCTGTCTGTGGATGATAAGCTGTAGTGAAGTGGAGACTCGTTCCCAAAGCAATATGTACCTGCTGCCAAAATCTCGAGGTAAAACGTCCATCTCTGTCGGAGACGATAGTCCTCGGTACCCCATGGAGTCTCACAATGTGCCTGGTGAACTCCTCAGCCAGACGACTCACCGGCCACGTTTCCTTAATCGGAATGAAACGTGCGGTCTTCGTCAAGCGGTCTACCACTACCCAAATAGCATCAAATCCTCTGCTGAGTCTCAAACCAGTGACAAAATCCATAGATATATCCTCCCACTTCCACTGTGGTACTGGAAGTGGGTGGAGCTCTCCTCCAGACCTACGGTGCTCAATCTTGACCTGTTGGCAGGTCGCGCACTGAGCTACATATCGAGTCACATCGGGCTTCAAACCACCCCACCAGAAGGACCGTCTCACATCCTTGTACATCTTACTCGCTCCAGGATGTACTGAGTATGGGGTAGCATGAGCCTCACCTAGTATCCTCTGTCTCAACTCACTGTCTGACGGTACACAAACGCGATCCTGACGTCTCATCACTCCATCTGCACCAATAGTAAACTGTGGGGCCTCATCTCGAGACATCCTGTCTCGGATCCTGATCAAAGTGGGGCAAGTCTCCTACTTCTGTCGGATCTCATCCAACAGATCAGGAAGTAACTCCATGGTAGACAACTGACCATCAGTATCGGGAAACTGAACCTCTATCTCCAACCAAGCCAAGTCCCTCTGCAACTGTGGCTGTACTGTCAACCGGGCGATCGCCCTCTCTCTAGGCGTCTTCCGGCTCAAAGCATCAGCTACCACATTCGCCTTTCCGGGGTGGTAAAGGATCTCAAGGTCGAAGTCCTTGATCAACTCTAACCACCGCCTCTGGCGGTTATTCAACTCTCTCTGAGTGAATATGTACTTCAGACTCTTGTGGTCTGTAAAGATCTGACATGTCGCTCCATAGAGGTAGTGACGCCAGATCTTTAGAGCATGGACCACTGCAGCCAACTCCAGATCATGTGTGGGGTAGTTCTCCTCATACGTCTTCAACTGTCGAGACGCATAGGCTATGACCTTACCCCTCTGCATCAAAACGCACCCCAAGCCCAGCTTGGATGCATCACTGTATACCACAAAGTCATCAATACCCTCAGGCTGTGCTAAAATCGGAGCGGACTTCAATCTCCTCTTCAGCTCCTCAAACCGAGTGGTCTTCCTCAGAAGACAAGTAAGTGGTCGGGCAATCAAAGAGAACCCTTCCACAAACCGGCGGTAGTAACCTGCTAAACCTAGAAATCTACGAACCTCCTTAACATTCTTAGGAGGTTGCCAAGAAGATACCGACTCGATCTTCGCCGGATCGACCTTAATACCCTCAGCAGTCACCACGTGACCTAAGAAAGCCACCTCTGACATCCAAAACTCACACTTGGATAGCTTAGCATACAGCTGGCTATCCTGTAGAATCTGCAGTACTGTCCTCAAGTGTCCGGCATGCTCCTCTCGACTCCTAGAGTAGACTAGGATGTCATCAATGAAGACTACTACAAACTGGTCTAAGAAGTCAATGAATATCCCATTCATCAACTCCATGAACACCGCTGGTGCATTAGTGAGCCCGAATGGCATCACTACGAACTCATAATGACCATACCTAGTCCGGAATGCCGTCTTAGGTATGTCCTGATCTCTCACCCTCAACTGGTGATAACCTGACCTCAAGTCTATCCTCGAGAACACAGACGCTCCATGCAACTGGTCCAACAGGTCATCTATGCGCGGTAGTGGGTACTTGTTCTTGATAGTTACTTTGTTCAGCTCTCTGTAGTCTATGCACAGCCTCATCGATCCGTCCTTCTTCTTCACAAACAACACTGGCGCACCCCAAGCAGACACACTAGGGCGTATGAAACCCTTCTCTGCTAGCTCCTCTAACTGCTTCTTCAGCTCAAGCAGCTCTATAGGTGCCATACGGTACGGAGCCTTCGAGATAGGTCTCGTGCCCGGCTCCAAGTCAATGCTGAAATCAACGCTCCTCTGTGGGGGTAGTCCTGGCAGGTCATCACTGAATACCTCTACAAACTCGCATGCCACAGGTATCTCCTCTATAGTCAGGCTCTTGCTTTCCTTCATGGCATAACACCAGAAGGCTTCGCAACCCTGGGCTATCAGTGTCGCTGCTCTCACTGCACTGATAACTGTGCCTGACTTTCCGAGGTCCCAACCTCGGAATATTACCCTATGGCCCTCCTCCGTGGCAACGGTCACTGTCCTCTTACCAATGTCTAAGACTGCTCCGTGTTTCCTCATCCAGTCTATCCCTAAAATGACATCCTCATGAGCTAAGGGCATGATAAGAAAATTGACTAGCCAGTATCGATCTCCCATGCGAACAGGACATCCAAAGATCTCTCTAGTCCCTCTTACCTTACTCCCATCAGGTAAGCCTATCATAAAAGGTATTCCCTCTACAGTAGCTAAGGACAACCTATCTACGCATGCATCAGATATGAAGGAGTGTGTAGCACCCGTATCAAATAAAACTCGTACAGGTAAGTCATGAATCTGGATCGTACATGTGGCAGTCGGTGCATCTGGCTGATCAGCATCTCTCAACTCAAACACTCGTGCCTGAGCTCCTCTAGTATCAGTCACACTACCACGTCCTCTGCCCCGACCTGATCCCTGCATAGAACTCTGTGGTGGTGTGTGTCCTGGAGCCCGGTAAGACTGCTGCTGACTAGGAGCTCTGTACTGCTGCTGCTGACTAGGAGCTCTGTACTGCAGCTGCTGACTAGGAGCTCTATACTGCTGCGGTCTCTGTACACTCCCTGATAAGCCTGCAGGAGAAGAACCCTGCTGAGATGGAGCCTTGCCCTGACGGCAGAAGGCAGCTCTATGTCCAATCTTACCGCACTGGAAGCAAGTCACTGCTGGCTTCGTACAGTTTGATCGGATATGCCCATAGCTATTGCAGTTGTGGCACTGCAAGCCACCAGCTGAAGTTTGACCAGTAGCTGTATGACCCTGTCGCCCCTGAGTCTGTCCCCGTCCAAAAGCAGCTACTCCTGAACTACCACTAGCATAACTTGTCCTCTGCCGCTTATCCAGCCTGTCTGACTGAGCAGCTCTCCTCGTCACTGGTCTGTCTCTCTCATAAGCAGATGCTCTATCCTGATAGTCTGACAGAGTCTCACAGCAAAATCCTGCCAGATAGGAATGGGTACTCTCTCTCAATCTCCGAGAAAAGAGATAGACATGCTGCTCCTCAGGAGGTGCAGCTGGTCCAAGCAGTGTCAGTTCCTTCTGGAACTTCTTGATGGCAGCAGCGATCGGGACGTCCTCAAATCCAGCCTCAATGAAGTCCTGGAATTTCTCTCTCCTCAACGAAACAGGGCAGTATCTATCTCTAACAATGCTCCTCATCTGCTCCCAACTGGTGACTCGACTACGCATGGTCCGCCACCAGGAATGAGCATCTCCAGTGAAGCAGGTCTGCACCAAGTCTACCTGCCGATCCTCTGGGCAGCGTATTGCCTCTAACGCAGTCTCTACCTGGCCAATCCAGTGCTCCACCTCCAATCCTATCTCTCCATTATATGAGGGGACCTTCTGAGAGTTGAAAGCCTTCAACCACTCATCTGGCCTTGGTGCTCTAGTCCCAGTAGGCGCTCTATCAGCCACCACTCTCCTCTCAGGTACCGCTGGCACCTGAGGCGCCTCCTGTGTCACCTGGACAGATCTAACCGGTACTGGTGGTACCTGGGTAAGTCTCTCTGTCCTAGCAGCCTCCTCCCTACGCTCAACGTAGGCTCGGTACTCTCTGTACTCAGTCGCTCCAATGGAAACACGCCCTGACTCTGTCGAACGTGCTCTCTGTGCTCCAGACCTAGCAATGGTCTCGTTCCTGACCTTAGGACCAACACTCTCAGCTACTTCCTCCACTCCAGCCTCTGGCATGATCACTGCTGGGGGATCCTCTCGTAAAGCTCGACCTCGACCTCAGGCTAGTGGGGGTCTACCTCCACGGCCGCGTCCTCTAACTGTAGGGGTCCTATCTCCCCTACCTGGTCCAGCTGGAGGGAGAGGTGGACGACCTCTGCCTCGACCAGTAGCTAGCGTAGCTCTAGTACGTGCCATCTGTGCAAGAATAAAAACTATAATTACTACTAGCTGTAAGTCCCAAAAGTCCAACTACAGTACCCAAAAGTCCAACTAAGCATACTGAGATCCGCGGTAGTAGTGGTGGTCAGCCGTACTTTTCTATTCCCAACCAGACTATGCATGCATTTAAAACCAAAAATTTTCTTTTTAAAACTCAGATCCCTTTTCGGGTTCTGCTTAAAACTTATTCGGTCTTTCAAAAGATTTCAAGTGCCATTGTTGCCAACCTAGAGCTCTGATACCATGTTGTAACACCCCGAATTCTCAGAACTCGGAGTATTACTAGTTAGGACCTCACAATGGGTCCCGACCTCAGTTTGACAACAACAATACTAGGATCTTGCAACAAGACACAAATAAAGAAACCGAAATTCATAAAAACCATGTTTTTAGAGTAATGAATGCAACACTGTCTAGCTAGCAGCCTACGGTACTTAAACAAAAGAAAAGAACAACTGTCTTAACCGAAAGAAACGAAAGACAAAACAACCCCAACCCCGCTCTAAGGAGTACGGAGACCCGGCTGACCACTACTTCCGGATCACTCAGCTGCTGATCTAACCTGCGGTAAATCTAAAACAACAACAAGAAGAACCGTTAGCTAGTTATCTAAATATTAGCAGAATAATAGCAGCACAAACACACTCAGATAAACATAAACACTAAGCATGCTTTCAAACAAGTCCGTTTTATTATCTTGCTTTAATTTACTCGTTCACTCTAGTGATACTTATTTTGTGACACGAGGGATTCCCAAACCTCGCCTCCGCCCCCGTGTAACCATCAGGAATGGATCCGATGCATCTCACCTTGTACCTGCATGGTCTGGGTATAGAGAACCTCCCAGTCTCCTGTCAGAGCTTGGCAGTGATGTCACGGCCCGTTATACATACACTTGGGCCTTAAACGTAATAATAACAGTCGTCCTAGCAAGTTATTATTGTTAAATCAAGCAATAGCACACACCACTACTATCACTCAACTAACACTCAGAAACTGGCTAAGTAAGTCGCAAGGACTTACCTGAGTCAAAACACTCTAACACTCCTCAGATAGTCTGTACTCGTGGTAACTCAAGTGCCTGTCAATGAAGGCATGTGTATCAAAATCCCATCTCTATGTCCAACCTCATGCGAAGGAACTACGGAAAGGACGATTCTCATACGGTAAAAGACCGTTTTACCCTTAGTATAAATACTTCTTCGGTCGCTTCTTGACCTCTCAAATTTCTTTTGGAACATTTTTCTAATCTAGGATAATATTACTTCATTTTCGGGTATTAACTAATCTTATATATATATATATATATATCTGTATATATATATATATACATACTTCCATTCATACTAACCTTCCTTCCAATTATAACATCCGTAACTCTAGGTATTTAGATATATATATATAGATTCACATATTTTATAAATTATCCAACTCAACTCATAAGAGTAGATTTATATATATCGATCTATATGTATAACTTTAAATCACTTATGTACACTTTTATTTCATTTTATATATATACGTATATTTATATACTCGGTATATACAACCCTATCTAAGCTCACACAACCACCCTTACCAACCTACTTTATTGCAAAACCGTACCCCTCCACTCTATTGTCCATATACGTACTCAACTCAGTTTCTATACGTATTCCACTCTCAATTATATACGTATTTCATACTCGGTTATATATGTGTACTATCTCGCAAAAACAACAAACAAAACCCGCAGGTACAAGGGGAAATAAGAGCCGGAGGAGGTCATACCGGGGCTGCAGTCCGGCGGCAAGGGCTGGTGTTTCGGTCAGCTACTGGTGGTCGGGCGCGACGGTGCGGTGGCAGCAGCGGCGGCGGTTGGTTCCTGTCGGCCGAAGAGAACAGTGCAGAGAGTTAATGACTTTAACTCGGAGAAGAAGAATGGCGAGGAGGAGAGGCGGCGGCTTACCAGATCTGCTGCGGTGGTGGTTGGCGAGCCGCAGGGTTGTCGACGACGGCGTGCACTGCTCGGCGGCGGTATCAACTGGCTAAGGTCGGTTCGCGGTGCTGCCACAGATCGAAGGCTGCAGTGAGATGGTTTCGCAAGTCGAGAGAAGGAAGGCGAAAGAAGTGAGATGCGGCGGCTTACCGGCTTCCGATGTGGACTGGCGGTCGACGAGAACGGTGGTGGCGGCGTCTCCGGTGGAAGACGAGGGCAGCGGCGATTGCAGGGAATCCGGCGGCCAGTTGCTGCGTGCTGAAGGTTTGCGAGAGGTTAGAACGGCAGAAGGTTGGAACGGCAGCAGATTAGAAGGAGATTAATTAGCAGTATGATTAGGAGAATTTAGGGTTAGGTTTAATTAGGAGGTGGGCTGCTGATTGGGCCTCGCAGTGGCCCACATCCGGCCCGCTTTCATATTAGCACGGAAAAGGAATTCGTTACTCGCTCGGATTCTAGTTAGGTACGGAAAGTTATATAATACGGAATTAAATTCTGTATTATTTTTATTATTATTATTTATATTTTTAAGGTGTGTACTTTATTTCCGAGCATAAGTGTTATCATTTTATTTTGTTTATTTATTTAATTAATTACGATTATCGTATCGGAATTTGGTAAATTTCCATTTGTCGGAAACTTAAAATTTACGGTTATTACACTTATGTCGAAGTTTCATTCAAAATTCTCGTATCCTTGAAGGACTCCACATGCTTCCATGGTTACAGAATTTATTTCTCGTCATTAGACTCACTCTCTATCTTTGTACCTTTTAATTTCTCACAACTGGGTCCACCCTCTATCTTCTTTGTACTCTCATGTCCATGCTTGCTTATGGCGGCGTCCGCATTGATAGTAACGTCCTTTACTCCGAAATTCTTGGTTGTACTCTGTTCTATATAATTCTTGTTTTTCCATTATTATCTCCATTCTACGCTCTCGTCGTCTCTTGCATGGTTCTTCTAATTCATCTCTCGACTTCACACGACTAAGTCCCTTGCATGACTTCCAATTTCTTCTATCTAAGCTGACTCGGGAACTTCTTTCTCATCCGGTTGTACTGGTGGTAAAAATTATCTAAACATCTTTACTGTTTTGCCCACCCGTCCTTCGGATGATTTATAAGGTCACCAGGACGTCCATCAGACTATCATACTCAATCTTGGTCTGAATCCCTTATCTCGTGTGGAAAATTCTTCCAACTCGTTACCGCTTTATCATGAGGCGCTAATCGCTTCATGATATCACAACTAAAGAATACAAGATATCCTTTAGGATACTAGCATACTACCCACACACAGATATATAATTTACACTAAAACCTATCAATATAAGTCTATATACTAACTCACCTATCGTTCCAAGCTGCAGAGATCCACGGAGAACGATGGTGGTCCGACGTACTACTAACCCAACAACCCGACTATGCACGTGTATAAAAACAAAATTCGTTTTTGAAAATCTTAGACCCCTTTCGGGTTCTGGTTATTTTATACATTTGGTCTTTTAGAAGATTTCAAGTGCCATTGTTGCCAACCTGGCTCTGATACCATGTTGTAACACCCCAAATTCTCGGAACTCGGGGAGCTACTGGTTAGGACCTCACAATGGGTCCCGACCTTGGTTTAACAACAACATTACTTGGATCTTACAACAAGGCACAAATGTACTTCAACAATTTTGAAACATAATATTTTTATTGTATGTATGTACACAGGTGACAGCCTTACAAAACATAAACATATACATAACAAGCATGCTGTATGGGAGACTCCCCCATCCCCATCTAATGAGTACGTGGACCCGGCTGACCATCCGTTCCGGATCTCTCTGCAACTGTCTATCTCTACAGATCTACAACACGGATAAACCGTTAGCTAACAATCCAAAAATAAGCAGAATAACAATAGCACAAACACACGCAGAAAAATTATAAACAAACATCATGCTGGCACTCAACCGTTTATTATCTATTATTTAAGTGATTCATCTTGTTCAATTTACAGTTGTGGCACGAGAATTAGTTCTCGCCTCCGTTCCTTATCCAACTGGTGTAGGTCTAGCTGACCTCCGCCAGTAGCATCACTACAAACCAAGTATGGACTAGTCCCGAAAGAAACCCCTAGCGCTCGCAAGCTACTGAGCAGAATGCCACCGCCCGTTACTCTTAGGCCAAAATATAGGTCGGTAAATATATATATCACAACCTATCTCTCTAAACATTTCAATCACACACCACTATCATCATTCATGCTCATATTTAGAAGTCAGCTAAGTAAGCCCATAGGACTTACCTGATATAAAGCTCGACTCTCTGTAAACCAACTTGCTCTGTAAACTGTAGCAACTCAGTTGCCTGTCAAAGGAGATAAGTGCATTAGCACACTCCTACGTAGTTAGAAGTCTAAGACTTCTAAAATAGAATAATATATTAAGACATAACTAGTTGCAGTAATAATTTAGGGTAAAATGACCATTTTACCCTTGGTCCCGAAATTCCCGAAAATTCTAAAATTCATGTCTAAACTCCTATTTGAGATTCTAAAATCATTTCTAACTCCCAAAGCTTCGTTTGGTTCCAAGCTAACATTTTTCCTATGTTACTATTTTCCGGGAAATCGTACAGGTCTAACTTCGATTCCAAATATAAAATTCGTAACCGCTTATAAAAATTCCGACTTAAATCCATAGATTATCTATGATGTCCTATCTAACTTTAGGAGAAAGAATTTCTCCAAACTGTTCATTCAACAGTTTTATAAAAATTCCTAAAGTTGACTACTCCCTTTACAAATTCTATACTTAGCCAAAATCCGAGTACACTTTGAAAAATCATAACTCCTAAACCACTCACTGGATTTATCCCAAATTTTGATATGTTCTACTATAAAATCTTACCTATAATATATCCAAAATTCAGCCGGAAAGGATATCAAGAGCTTATTCAAAATCATCTCACAAAACAGCATCACTTGCTGTTTTCCCCCAACACTCAGCACATATATAAAAACGTCAACTTTGAAACACAATAACTCTCGAACCGTAACTCCGATTCTTCCCAAATTTTAATATGATCTACAACAAGATGTCAACTATATCATATCAAAAATTTAAGCCTAACAGAGATCAAAAGCCTATTCAAAACTATCTCACAAAGCAGCATCCCATGCTGTTTTTCTCAACTCAGCACATTTATAAAACTGAACTTTGAAACCTCATATCTCTCAAACCATAACATGGATTCCTCTGAAATTTTAGTATGATCTACTATACTATATCAACTATAACTTGTCCGAAATTCAAGTCTAACAGAAGTCAATAACCCCTTTAAATTTATTCTACAAAACTGCATCTCAAGAAAATTTCCTCAAACTCAGCACACTTAGAAAACTGCATGAGAAGCCAACTTGATAAACTCATATCTCCTAAACTATAACTCAGAATTGGCTCAAATTTCAGTATGTTCTACACTGCAATACCGACAACAACATATCCAAAAATCAGCAAGAAGGGAGGTGTCTAACATACCCAAATCTGGACCCAAAGATGACTGTTCGTCACTTCATGAAAATTCAGAAAACTGCATGAATCCTTACTGCTCATCTATGGCTCATCTGGTAGGCTTAGGACACATCAAAGGGCACTCGTTAGGCATGTATTACCTGGACGGAAATGCATGGAAGAGAAGGGTATAAACCTTACCCGATTCCAAGACTCGATGGCATGAAGGAAAATGGCCCGAAGGTGGTTGCTGCTTGCTGTCACTGGGGCGTATCAACAGCGAGGAGGATACACACTCTAGGGCTGGCTATGCTCTTCAGGAACTGAAGGTAGGCAGGCTCTCCTTGGGCACACAACTTACCGAAGAAGAGCGATTAGGGACGTACAGGTGAAGGAGCCCTTGGCTGCTGTTTCTGTGGCGTGACTGGGCTGGCGAGGAGAAGGAAGAGGAGAGGTTAGCGAACAAGACGTGGGAAGCGCCGGCTGGGGTGTGTAGAAGAGGTAGGAACGCCGGCTGGAGTCGACAGGAGAGGAGAGGAGTGCCGGCTGGAGTCGACAGGGGGAAGAGGAACGCCGGCTGCTAGGGTTCCGGCGCTGCTGCGTGAAGGAGGAGAGACGTGCGGCGCAGGAGAGGCGTGCGACGCAGGAGAGGCGTGCGAGGGAAGATGGCGCCCAGTACGTGTCCGATCCGGTGGTCGCTGGTGGCTGAGCAGACACACGAAGGGAGACGGTGTCGGTTTATTTGCAGAGGCGTGATATTGTTGCGGAAGAGAGGGAGAAGTTGACGACGTAAGAGGTAGCAGCAATTGGTTAGGTTAAACGTGATTAAGGGTTGATTAGGGTTTAGGATTAAAACTGGCCTAGCTTGGTAATTGGGCCAGAAATGGGCCTGCTCCTCAAATATTACAATGAGCCGAACGGATACTCGTTAATCGCCCGGAACCATTAATAGTACGGAAATAATTCTACGGAATTATTTAGGGAATTATTTAAGTTATCATTTTATGTGATTCAAGGTCACATAAAATGATAAAATTCAATATCGTGTTCTTTTATTTAAAGATTTAAGGCGGTGGATCGGACTCCGGTTTTAAACGGAGTTAAAAAAAATTTCGGTTATTACAATTAAGAAGTCTTCAGCGCCGGAGCACATACCACACGAACCGGGCAGGTGACCTTCTGCTTCGACCGCTGGCACAACGCTCCTCCTCCGCCGCAGTAGGTAAGTGTTGCTTTCTCCTTCAGCTTTGGACCCAGAAGATGGGATACAGACTGATGACCCGATGGACTGTGCAGACAAAATTCGCACACCCAGGGACGTGATCCTGGACAATCTACTTGGACAGTGCATCAGAGAGCCAAGCTGCCCTTCCATCAGCCTCGGCAGACGACAATAACGAACTCGAGTTTTGCTGATTCCGTTGTCTACAGTAGGGTAAGCGTGATCTCCTTGCTGTTATGTGAAATAGAAAAAACCGTAAGAGTGGATTAGAGTAGAGGTAAGTGGGATATTTTGCTGTTATTGGAGCCTTAAGTTCAGAATCTTGAATTAAGTTTTAATATTGGGAATGTTGACAATAGGAATCGAAGGGTGGACCTCTTGCACACTCTAAAATTTCAGCTTTGGTCTACTGACTTTAATATCTAGTTTCGTTACCTTAAATCGAGAATCCACCGTTGAATTTTTGATATGTCATAGATGAATACATATAGTTTATTGTGTTAAAATTTGGGAGAAACTTAACGGTCGGATTAGGTTTTATAAGGTCCCAAAGTAGAGCACTTGAGTTGTTTTTGAAATAGAAAAATATTTGACTAAGTATACCATTTTGGCTTCTAGTTCAACCTTAAAAGTTATATGGAAATTATGGTTGTTTTCTTGAGAGACTCTTGCCCTATGATCGATAGGTATATTAGAGGAACTAGAGAGTGTTTCCGGAATCCTTAAACTCTTAATCGAAATCTTAGATCTTAACTCGAATCGAACTTAAAAATGATTGCTTTACGAAAATCTAGGATTTGTGTAACTCCTGTATTGAAGTACTAAATTCTTCCGTAGAACCGGAATATGAGTTTAAGCTCTAAAAGTAGAGTTGGAAATTAATTATGGAAAAATAAGTTCTAAAAGAAATTTGTAGATTTCAAGAATAAGCTTTGAGAATGTTGACACTAATGGCAAAATGGCCTTTTACCGTAAGAGAGATTTTTCCGTAATTCCTTCGCATGAGGTTGGACGTCGAGATGTGATTGTGATACACATGCCTTATTTGACAGGCGTTTGAGTTGCCACGAGTACGGACTGTTTGAGACGCGTTAGAGAGTATTTTGACTCAGGTAAGTCCTCGCGACTTACTTAGCCAGTTTCTGGATATTAGTTGAGTGATAGTGGTTGTGTGTGTTATGTGCGTGTTTTAATAATAATAACTTGCTAGGACGACAGTTATTATTACGTTTAAGGCCCAAGTGTATGTATAACGAGCCGTGACATCACTGCCCAGCTCTGCCAGGAGACTGGGAGGTTCTCTATACCCAGACCATACAGGTACACGGTGAGATGCATCGGATCCACTCCTGATGGGTACACGGGGGCGGAGGCGAGGTTTGGGAATCCCTCGTGTCACAAAATAAGTATCATTAGAGTGAATGACATAAATGAAGATAATAAATGGATTGTTTGAAAGCATGATGAGTGTTTCTTATTTTATGTGTGTGTGTGCTATTATTATTCTTCAAATGTTTAGATAACTAGCTAATGGTTGTTTTGTTGTGGTTTTAGTTTTACAGCAGGTTAGAACAGCAGCTGAGTGATCCGGAAGTAGTGGTCAGCCGGGTCTCCGTACTCCTTAGAGTGGGGGTGTTGGTTGTTGTTTTGTTGTCTTTTCTTTTGTTAAGACAGTTAGTCTTTTCCGTTGTTTAAGTACGATAGGCTTGTAGACTTTGTTGCATTCATCCTTTTACAAATGTATTTTTATGAATTTCGGTTTTTCTTATTTGTGTCTTGTTGCAAGATCCTAGTAATATTGTTGTCAAACTGAGGTCGGGACCCATTGTGAGGTCCTAACCAGTAATGTCCCGAGTTCTGAGAATTTGGGGTGTTACAACATGGTATCAGAGCTCTAGGTTGGCAACAATGGCACTTGAAATCTTATGAAAGACCGAATAAAGTACTTAAGCAGAACCCGAAAAGGGATATGAGTTTTAAAAAGAACTTTTGGTTTTCAAATGCATGCATAAGCTGGTTGGGGATAGAAAAGTTGTAACGCCCCAAAATTTTGGGGCGTTTTCGATTTTTACTTTATTATTTTTATCGATATTTTATTAGATTGAATATTTTATTAAAAGCATTTTAAGACGTAAAATATATTTCCGAGTATTTTTATATTTTTGGATACGTTCACATAGCTTCGTATTATTATTTTCGGAAAAGTCGGGAACGTTTTCCAGATCCGAAAACCCTGTTCAGTGTATTTCGAACGAGTTATTTCCACCTTTCTTTGTCCCTTATTTTATTTTTATCTTTATTATTTCGGCCTATTGGCCTTCTCCAATTTTTTTTTATGCCTATCGATGAGTTGCTGCTACTCCTACCCAGCCTTGCTGCTCCTAGTTGACCCTAGTCCGACTTCTCGTTCTCCCTCGTACCCGACCCCTCATCATCTCTGTCCTGTGCAGCCTCTCTAACTTCCCTCAGCTCTTCACTCCCTGCACATCCCTGAAGAGATCTTATGCCTCCTCTGTCACTCAACTACCTCTCCTTCCCTTCATTTCCCCCGCTGAAGCCTTCCTGCACTCAACAGCCACGCCGGAGGGGCGTCAACCCAAGCCGCCAGTAAGGAAGGTCAGCGTCTGCAGCCACCGGAGGGAGCCTGGGAGCTTTGTCTTCGCCTCACCGCTACCGGAGCAGCCCACGCAACCTCTCGAGCAGTCTACTTCTTCCTTGTAGCTTGCTTCTCTTTGCAACAGTTGGCTGAGGGAGTCGATTCCTTCACACACCGGAAAGCCCGTACCGCCTCGCTGTGCCGCCCTGTCGAAGCCGGAGGAAGCCTCGCCACCCTGTCGGAGTTTCCCTACATTGCTCCTCGCCGCCGGAGCCCCTGTGCAGGCCCACATCCACTCTGCCTCTTTTTATGCCCTGTCAAGCCTCGCTGGAAACCAGGGGAGCCACCTCTCGCTCCCACCGCCGCGCCTGGGAGGGCCCTATCATCGACGCCGGACAAATCCCACCAACAGCCGCCTTCGCTTTGCCGCAGATGCCTCGCTTCCCTCGCCGGATTCCTTTGCCGCCGTCTGCTTCTTCATTCCTCAGCCCCTGTGCGAGATCTATCGGGTGATAAGAAAACCCTTAATTAATTAAATCGGGCCCCCTCTTTTAAGAGTAATTACAAAATGCACCCATAACTTGCTTTTACAGCTTATGGCCCAACTTTTGTGTAATGGCAAAGCTACCCACTGCATGTGAAATTACAGTTTTGGCCCAAGGTTTTATTTACGGAATATATCCCAAGTTTAAGGAACTTCATGAATTACCCGGAAAAGGTTTTTACGGACTTTCAACCAAAGTTTTATAAAGGATTTTATTCTTATAGTTATATTTGTTATATATTATGACCCATGTGTATATAATGGTATAATTTGTCCCGGAAAGTATTTAAGAGGTTTTTAATCTTGGTTTTTAAAACGGGTTTTACATTAGATTTTATATAAGTTATATATTCCGTTCAAGTTTGGCGTATGAGCTAAACTTGCTTAGTTTTGGTATTAGGTTCAGAAGCGCCCCGATAAAGACCTAACAAGTCCAAGTCGACATCCTTAGATCGTCTTCCGTCTTGTGACGTCATGTGAGTACCATCTTCCCCGAGTTTATGATCTTACTCGATTTAGTTATGTTTAGTGTTAGTATCATGCTAGGTTGGATCTAGCATAACTTAGAGTAAATACCAAGTAGTGGTTATGGACATTAGGTGAGTGCTTGAGGATTGTGAAATGTTTTATGACTTGAGGTGTTGATGTTATCTTGTGAAGCTTGTGAGGTTTGAGAATTGGAGTATATGGTTGTTGAGTTTATGGGCTAAGATTTGCGTATCCCTACATGGTGTAGTTACAGTTGCGTCTGTTTGGACTAGGCATGTTTATCTTAGTATGCACTATGGGTTATGATCCTGCGAGATCATAGGGTCTAGAAGTCTAAGGACTTCTAGCTTGTGTTGAGTGTGATGTGAGCATGAGGGATTCTAGGATTCGGTCCTAGAATGAGAGTCAAATGATCTTGCGTAGATCATTTGCGTAGATGTCTTAGACTTATTAAGTTGAGCGAGTTGTTGATATAGTTATCTTCTTGTGAGCAGGTTATGGGCTTCCTCCCTAAGGAAGCGAGAGTGTTGTGAGTTGAGTGTGGTGACGAGGTAAGTCTTCGGACTTACTTAGCTCGTATTCTTTGTATTAGCATTATTGTGTGTTGGGTGGTGTGTGTTTATTATTTTACTGTTTATGACAACTAAACCGGAAATAGGCTTACCGACCTTTATATTATTTGGCCCAAGTGTATGATAACGGGCGGTGACATCACTGCCTGGCTCCCCGTGAGAGCTAGGGGGATCTCGGCGACTGGCCCGTGCTGGTTAGACGGTCGGAGGCATCCGACCGTTCCATTGCCGGAAGAAGGGACCGAGGCGAGTTTCGGAGGATTCTCGTGTCACAAAATAAGTTGAACTAGAACGGGATATGACTTAATAAATAAAGATAATAAACCGGATTTGTGTGCTTTGAATATGTTGTGTGACTATGTTGAATTAATTGTGTTTGTGCCCTTCCCTTTAATTCTAATGCTTCGAATGTGAGCTAACGGTTTTATACCGAATGTTGTAGTTTGCCTTGCAGGTTAGGAATGCGGTCGAGAGATCCGGAAGAGTGGGCATCCGGGGTTTCGTACATTTTAGGAGGGGTTTTGGTTAGAGTCGGGTTGTGTTTGTTCTTCGGTTATTGTGTTTTGTACGCCACGTGTATGGCGTTTAGTCTTTGTTTTGTATCTCGGCTGAAGTCTTTTGGTTGTTCGGTTTTGGGTTTCATTACATTGCATAAAAAATATATTTCATTTTGGCCTTTATTTGTGTCTTGTTGCAAGATCCGGTGAAATTGTTGTCAGGCTAAGGGTCGGGACCCATTGTGAGGTCCCAACCCGTAGCGCCCCGAGTCCCGCGGATTCGGGGTGTTACAAAAGTGGTATCAGAGCCCTAGGTTGACAACAATGGCACTCGCAATCTTCTAAAGGCCGAATAAGGAATAAACAGAACCCCGCGGGTTTTTAGTTTTCGTTTTTAAAATCACATGCATGAGTCGGGGTAGAATGTACGGGCCACCACTCCTTCCGCGGATCTCGGCAGCATAGTTTATTGGATTTTTGTATTTATATGTATATATATATATATATGTAGATATGTATCCTGAACTTAGGATGTTTTGGACTATTATTATATGTGGATTGTAGTTGCATGATGGACTTGATGTATATGTATAGTTATATGTGGACTATTATACGTGTTAGACCTTGTTTTGTTGTAATGGATTTACAGATGTGATATATTAGTAGTAATGTGAACATAAGACTTATATATATAGTTATATATAGATACACATATGGTATGCTAGTATTATATTAGTAGTAGTAGACCTTATAGTTAAGATGATAGGAAGCTATCATCGCTCTTGGACAAACGTTTTTTTTTTGGGATTAGGATAGTATATATACGATGATGAGTATGCTCAAGTGCGAGTTGAGCATCACGTTCTGGCAAACACCTTGGCGATTCATCGGACTCCTTTTGGGGACGTCAAAGAAACCATTTGAAGGATGTCGAAGAGGTAGAGTAGAGATGACGTAACGAAGGACAATCAAGTAAAAGAAAACTCGGGACAACTTAAGAGAAATCGAGATGGAGAGCATACAAGTAAAGGGGAACAACGTTAAGGTATATAAGTGGTTATAAAGAAACCGGGATTGTACGACAACGAGACCAATAGTGAAAACGAACTTAAGTTCTTCTAAAAGACGCGTAGACAACTAAAGATACGAATCGAGAAGGAGATGAATACACTCTAGCAAGGTTAAAGGTGGTAATCCTTCAAGACGTGAAGTTTTCTATAGGTGATCTAAGCTTTGAAGTCAAGACGAAAAGAGTGATCGAACCATTTGCTAAAGATTTAAGATACCGTAAGTTAAGCTTACGAGGTACCAATAAGTGAGGTGTCAACATCACTAGAGTTATGAGAATAAGGGCATGGTGGAGATTCACGTGGAGTTGACCGATTTCCGTTATAATGATAAGGCTAAGAAACACCGAGAAGGAGGAATTGCGTATAAATGATGATCCCAAGAAGATGAGAGACGAAAAAAAGGAGTTTGGATCGAAAGACTTAAGATACCAACGGAAGGAATGCAAGTGGAGGCTAATTAATGTCGTAATATTTGAGAAGTACTTTTGCAAAACATTAAGAAGAACGGTTAAGCCTATGAAAGGGAGTTATATGAAAGAATAAAGCAAAGAAGATATAGTTACCTTATAAAGAAGAGGAAGCATGGAATGAAGAAGGAATTAACGGGGTTTAAGGTAAAGTACACCTAGAGGTTATTCTTCATGAGAATGTTAACATGGAAGTATAGAAGAATGGTGGGCCGTTGAACTTGAAGAAGGTCAGCTATAAGCTAATCGATGACAGCAAAGAACGCTCTTGTGCGGGTTGTCTATGGATGAGTGTGGAGGGAAAGAGTAACCCAAGTTGTGGACTCATATAAGAACGGTAACAAGAACTTGAAATATTTTTGGTGGTTCAAAGTTAGTAGTGAGGAGTTGTATCGACAAAAGTGTGAGTGTCTTAACCAAGTAGCATTAAATGAGGTCAAACATGTAACTATAAAATACCCCTTAGGGAGAGATTGTAACGATCTGGTGCGACCTTCGTAGGTCATGGGTTGTCATATGGAGGAATGACATGAATCAAGGTAAAGAGGACTGGAATGACCAAGAGGAAGGTGAGTCTTCTATAGTTGTTGTGCAAAAAGGGTGTATATATATATAAGGAGAGGTATGATATGTTTGTTCTAAGGTTATGGATTTCATGTTTTCACGAGCCAAGCTAAGTCAAGGTTTTTGTGACTCGTGTGGCAAAGCCATAGTGGCTATGACGTGAAACGAGCAATCTGGATTGAGGCAATGCTACAAGCTTAGGGTTATGATGATAGTGCTTGGTGGAATTACGAGTGGGTCTTTCAGTGGTTGTAGTTTGGGAATTTTACCTAAAGGCACACCGGTACAGTTGTGAAGTTGTTCATGGAATACCGAGAGATGCATAAGGTGACCAACAAAAGTAATAGAAGACCAGAGTATTGAAGTTGTTGATATGAGATGTACAAGGACTACATGAAAGATTGAGGTTAGAGCCTCTACGATCGGTTTGACGTTACATAAGAAAATGAAGTATTAATTTTTACGCCTACTTGAAGAACGGATGTCTATGGTGAAAGCTTATGTAGAGGACGAAGAGATCCTTCCATATGTGGGATGTCATGAAAAGCGAAGAAGATAAAACCAATTGTTTTAAAGCACGGTTAAGTCATACAGTTTGGACCCTTATGGTTGCACATAAGTGAGAAACCTTAGAAGATTTTTACAATCATATCATCAAAGGTGGAAAATGAGATTAAGATAAAGGAATATTTAAATAAGGATACAAGAGTTAGAAGACTCGAGCAAGTCTCTCGAGTTCAAGAGATGAAGGATCTCGGAAAGAGGATGGTAAACATTGTAGCTAAAGATGGAACAATACACGTGTTTACAGGACGTCACCCCAACAAATCAAGGTAGATCATTAGTATCATGACCACTTGTAAAGTGATAAGACAAGATTGTGTCGGTTGTTACGATATGTGACGGGAAGAGAAAAGATGAAACCTGAGATATCACGGATTTCAATACGTTAGAATGTGGAATTTTCCACTAAGGTCGAGCTTGATTTAATTCGGATGTCTAAGGCACCGTATGAAATAACACTTGTGCAGAGACATGAGTTGTGGAAGCAAGTGAAGGAGGAATTGCAAGAACTTAGTGATAAGATTTCATGAGAATTAGTGAAATGCTATAAAGAACTTCAAATGTTATCTTGAACTCTTGATTTGAAGTTCATATTGAAATATATCTTAAACTCTTGGTTTGAAGTTTTTATGGAGAACACCGGTTTGCGAAAATAAAGGCGGTTATTTCCGGTTGTACATTGATTACAGTGAGCCGAGCAAGATAACAATGAAGAACCAAGTATCCCTCACCACGGATAGGGGATCTACTCGACCGGTTGCAAGGGTCGGTAGTCTCTTCTAAGATTAAGTTAAGATTTGATTGTCACTGTTAGAGAATTCGAGACTCAAATATTGCAAATACGGCATTTTGGACCAACCAGAGTCACTACGAGAGAGAAGTCATACGACAAGTTGTCCCGGGACGGAAAACCCCGAGAGATATGGAAGGAGTTACAAGTTATCTTGGAAGTGCTGAGCTTTACCTGATATGTGAAGGGAGAAGTTGTGTAACACCTTTTATGGTAACCTACTACGGATGATAATGAAGTGTTGAATGGAACGAAGAATTGACAATAGAGTTGCTGAAAGTTAAGAGGAGATTTATTGGTGCAATTGTTTCGATTTACCTTGAGGTATTATGGGTTTGAAGTGGACAAGTGATTCTCCAAGACAAGGTCTTGATTGGGTATTGAGGAGCGATGTAAAAGTAATAGCATACCGGTATCGTTAGTAGAAGCGGTGCGAAGTAAGGTACTTCCTTCGTTACATGGAATTGCCACAAGAATTGAGGAAACGTAACATCAAAGTTTGGTTTGGCAATAACAAAAGCTAATGGTGTAAATTGGAAGTTAGATTTTCCTTGATAGAGACATCAAAGAGAAACCTAATGGAAATGTTACATTGAGAAAGACCCGAGAAGGAAGTTGAGTTCCGATATATCTGACCTTTGTGAGATGTTAGTGCAAATTGGGAAGTGGTTTACCGGTTGGCGTAGCCGCCAAGAGTAGAGAGTGTTCACCCGGTGTTCACATGTATCAGTCGAGGGAGTACATACATGACTCGAGACGGACGGTCCGTCGTGATGATCTAGTCGAGACAAGGAGCTAATGAGACTACCTAAAAGACGGAGGATAGTATCTTTAGTGGAGTTTTACGCGGATTTAGTAGCATCGATAGAATCAACGGGTTAGACCTAGTTCTTCCCTTAGTAGAGTTATGTGCATGTGTGATATTATGTGTAGTTTGTGCCCGATGCGAAATATGTGTTGTATGACCTGATATATCTTGTGGTGGTAGTTTGAGTAGAATGTGTGTATAGACTAGAAGGTTTAAGCCTTCTTAGTTTGAGGGTTCATACCTCAGCCTTAAGGACAAAGAAGTTCGACACATAGCAAGTTTCGGGACGAAACTTGTTTTAAGGGGGATCTAATGTAACGCCCCAAAATTTTGGGGCGTTTTCGATTTTTACTTTATTATTTTTATCGATATTTTATTAGATTGAATATTTTATTAAAAGCATTTTAAGACGTAAAATATATTTCCGAGTATTTTTATATTTTTGGATACGTTCACATAGCTTCGTATTATTATTTTCGGAAAAGTCGGGAACGTTTTCCAGATCCGAAAACCCTGTTCAGTGTATTTCGAACGAGTTATTTCCACCTTTCTTTGTCCCTTATTTTATTTTTATCTTTATTATTTCGGCCTATTGGCCTTCTCCAATTTTTTTTTATGCCTATCGATGAGTTGCTGCTACTCCTACCCAGCCTTGCTGCTCCTAGTTGACCCTAGTCCGACTTCTCGTTCTCCCTCGTACCCGACCCCTCATCATCTCTGTCCTGTGCAGCCTCTCTAACTTCCCTCAGCTCTTCACTCCCTGCACATCCCTGAAGAGATCTTATGCCTCCTCTGTCACTCAACTACCTCTCCTTCCCTTCATTTCCCCCGCTGAAGCCTTCCTGCACTCAACAGCCACGCCGGAGGGGCGTCAACCCAAGCCGCCAGTAAGGAAGGTCAGCGTCTGCAGCCACCGGAGGGAGCCTGGGAGCTTTGTCTTCGCCTCACCGCTACCGGAGCAGCCCACGCAACCTCTCGAGCAGTCTACTTCTTCCTTGTAGCTTGCTTCTCTTTGCAACAGTTGGCTGAGGGAGTCGATTCCTTCACACACCGGAAAGCCCGTACCGCCTCGCTGTGCCGCCCTGTCGAAGCCGGAGGAAGCCTCGCCACCCTGTCGGAGTTTCCCTACATTGCTCCTCGCCGCCGGAGCCCCTGTGCAGGCCCACATCCACTCTGCCTCTTTTTATGCCCTGTCAAGCCTCGCTGGAAACCAGGGGAGCCACCTCTCGCTCCCACCGCCGCGCCTGGGAGGGCCCTATCATCGACGCCGGACAAATCCCACCAACAGCCGCCTTCGCTTTGCCGCAGATGCCTCGCTTCCCTCGCCGGATTCCTTTGCCGCCGTCTGCTTCTTCATTCCTCAGCCCCTGTGCGAGATCTATCGGGTGATAAGAAAACCCTTAATTAATTAAATCGGGCCCCCTCTTTTAAGAGTAATTACAAAATGCACCCATAACTTGCTTTTACAGCTTATGGCCCAACTTTTGTGTAATGGCAAAGCTACCCACTGCATGTGAAATTACAGTTTTGGCCCAAGGTTTTATTTACGGAATATATCCCAAGTTTAAGGAACTTCATGAATTACCCGGAAAAGGTTTTTACGGACTTTCAACCAAAGTTTTATAAAGGATTTTATTCTTATAGTTATATTTGTTATATATTATGACCCATGTGTATATAATGGTATAATTTGTCCCGGAAAGTATTTAAGAGGTTTTTAATCTTGGTTTTTAAAACGGGTTTTACATTAGATTTTATATAAGTTATATATTCCGTTCAAGTTTGGCGTATGAGCTAAACTTGCTTAGTTTTGGTATTAGGTTCAGAAGCGCCCCGATAAAGACCTAACAAGTCCAAGTCGACATCCTTAGATCGTCTTCCGTCTTGTGACGTCATGTGAGTACCATCTTCCCCGAGTTTATGATCTTACTCGATTTAGTTATGTTTAGTGTTAGTATCATGCTAGGTTGGATCTAGCATAACTTAGAGTAAATACCAAGTAGTGGTTATGGACATTAGGTGAGTGCTTGAGGATTGTGAAATGTTTTATGACTTGAGGTGTTGATGTTATCTTGTGAAGCTTGTGAGGTTTGAGAATTGGAGTATATGGTTGTTGAGTTTATGGGCTAAGATTTGCGTATCCCTACATGGTGTAGTTACAGTTGCGTCTGTTTGGACTAGGCATGTTTATCTTAGTATGCACTATGGGTTATGATCCTGCGAGATCATAGGGTCTAGAAGTCTAAGGACTTCTAGCTTGTGTTGAGTGTGATGTGAGCATGAGGGATTCTAGGATTCGGTCCTAGAATGAGAGTCAAATGATCTTGCGTAGATCATTTGCGTAGATGTCTTAGACTTATTAAGTTGAGCGAGTTGTTGATATAGTTATCTTCTTGTGAGCAGGTTATGGGCTTCCTCCCTAAGGAAGCGAGAGTGTTGTGAGTTGAGTGTGGTGACGAGGTAAGTCTTCGGACTTACTTAGCTCGTATTCTTTGTATTAGCATTATTGTGTGTTGGGTGGTGTGTGTTTATTATTTTACTGTTTATGACAACTAAACCGGAAATAGGCTTACCGACCTTTATATTATTTGGCCCAAGTGTATGATAACGGGCGGTGACATCACTGCCTGGCTCCCCGTGAGAGCTAGGGGGATCTCGGCGACTGGCCCGTGCTGGTTAGACGGTCGGAGGCATCCGACCGTTCCATTGCCGGAAGAAGGGACCGAGGCGAGTTTCGGAGGATTCTCGTGTCACAAAATAAGTTGAACTAGAACGGGATATGACTTAATAAATAAAGATAATAAACCGGATTTGTGTGCTTTGAATATGTTGTGTGACTATGTTGAATTAATTGTGTTTGTGCCCTTCCCTTTAATTCTAATGCTTCGAATGTGAGCTAACGGTTTTATACCGAATGTTGTAGTTTGCCTTGCAGGTTAGGAATGCGGTCGAGAGATCCGGAAGAGTGGGCAGCCGGGGTTTCGTACATTTTAGGAGGGGTTTTGGTTAGAGTCGGGTTGTGTTTGTTCTTCGGTTATTGTGTTTTGTACGCCACGTGTATGGCGTTTAGTCTTTGTTTTGTATCTCGGCTGAAGTCTTTTGGTTGTTCGGTTTTGGGTTTCATTACATTGCATAAAAAATATATTTCATTTTGGCCTTTATTTGTGTCTTGTTGCAAGATCCGGTGAAATTGTTGTCAGGCTAAGGGTCGGGACCCATTGTGAGGTCCCAACCCGTAGCGCCCCGAGTCCCGCGGATTCGGGGTGTTACAAAAGTACGGCTGACCACCACTACTACCGCGGATCTCAGTATGCTTAGTTTGGACTTTAGGTTTTACTTTTGTTGGACGTGATAACTTGATTATAAAGATATGTAGTATAAATAAATATATGCAGAAGATTAGTAGAAATCTATAGTTATATTATGCCCTGCGACTTACTTAGCCAGTTTCTGAGTGTTAGTTGAATGATAGTAGTGGTGTGTGCTATTGCGTGATTTAATAATAATAACTTGCTAGGACGACTGGTATTATTACGTTTAAGGCCCAAGTGTATGTATAACGGGCCGTGACATCACTGCCCAGCTCTGACAGGAGACTGGGAGGTTCTCTATACCCAGACCATGCAGGTACAAGGTGAGATGCATCGGATCCATTCCTGATGGTTACACGGGGGCGGAGGTGAGGTTTGGGAATCCCTCGTGTCACAAAATAAGTATCACTAGAGTGAACGAGTAAATTAAAGCAAGATAATAAAACGGACTTGTTTGAAAGCATGCTGAGTGTTTATGTTTATCGGAGTGTGTTTGTGCTGCTATTATTCTGCTAATATTTAGATAACTAGCTAACGGTTCTTCTTGTTGTTGTCTTAGACTTACCGCAGGTTAGATCAGCAGCTGAGTGATCCGGAAGTAGTGGTCAGCCGGGTCTCCGTACTCCTTAGAACGGGGTTGGGGTTGTTTTGTCTTTCCTTTCTTTTGGTTAAGACAGTTGTTCTTTTCTTTTGTTTAAGTACGTTAGGCTGCTAGACAATGTTGCATTCATTACTCTAAAAACATGGTTTTTATGAATTTCGCTTTCTTTATTTGTGTCTTGTTGCAAGATCCTAGTAATGTTGTTGTCAAACTGAGGTCGGGACCCATTGTGAGGTCCTAACCAGTAATACTCCAAGTTCTGAGAATTCGGGGTGTTACATTCTCGAGCCCAACTGGGTCATTCATCCTGACATAATTAGTCATTCCAAGTCTTCCACGATGGCCGGTAAGTGTCTTTGTAGTTGTAGGGACTTTAATTATCATTTCCTTGCAGTTCCCCTTGCATAGACCGTCGGTGTTTACGACTTATGTCCCGTGATAATTGGGGTCACCTTGGACTTTCGAGTCTACCAAGGTCGTTCTCATATATACCTTCCTTCGTTGGTGTTACCGGCAATATTGCCTTCATGCAACGCCGTTCTCACACTTGTGTAGTCTACATCTTACTTCTACACTCCATTGTAGGTATCCATTCCATGTACTTTAGATCCTCATATCCGGGTCGACATTTTATCTCTTTTGGTCTCTCAAACTCGTCTTGTGAATTCTTCTACTAGGTAACTCATCTTATACGTTCTTCTTCTCTACATTGGTCTCCAACTGTCTGTTGATCATTACTACCCATTATGTGTTGGAACTTCAGTTACTTTGTACTCTTGCCTAGATTTCCTACGGACATCCTCATCTCAAGACTTTATTTAAAATTAGCATGACCCGCATTTTGATACATGACTTTCCTTCTCACCGGTTAAGTTATACGTTTGGTTTACACATAATCCATCATAGTGTCCTCAATCCGATAGTTTGATTTTTATTAAACATCTAATGGTACCATTTGTATACGACACATCATATGCATATGATTTTCTCACCAATCAAATTTTTCGCATTGCATTTATTATGTTTCCCTTATACTCATGTCGCTTTACCTTCTTTAAATCTTTACCCCGTAAGATAGTTAAATCCCTTTGGGTTTTCCCGTACACGGTTTAAGAAGCACGTTGGTTGGTCTTATTACTTTATCAACTCTTATGTCATCCGTTGAGCTTGAATTTTCATCGGAGTACCACCATTTCTCATTACTTTTATATAGACACATTTCGGTAATTATCTTATTGGGGTACTACCGGATCTATTAACAACCTTTAGTCATTCAACTTTACTCCTTCAATCACCTCACGACTCGATGAGACATATTACCAAGATACTAAGGTCATAATCTCTATGTTGCTGTGTCTCTATAACTGTAGTTATTCTGTGTGACATCTTTAGTCAAAAAGGCTTCCTCTGTAAACCTCGGGAGAGCACCATCAGTCTCATATGTGTGGCATGTTAAGCACCTTCTGTCTTGATTGACGTTGGACATAATCAAAATCATCTGCTTCTTCTTACTCCTCTAGTTCTTCTTACAGGGATCCCTTCATACTAACTTTGATATGTATCTTTCCTTAGTCAGTAGTAAGCAACTACTCACAACAATTCTCTTTACACCAGCACTATCATCAACTGTCATTACCGACCGTCCAGAGCTTCTCTTTAAATTCTTTATTAGAGTTCTCATATTGGACTCATTCAATGTTACCATGAGGGTTACTAGTACTTGTTATTGATTTAACTTCACCATTGTCGTCGTTGATCTCTGGAAGAAATTTTCCAGATGTCGATAAAATTCCTTTATAACCTTGTAGTTATTATTATTTGTCAACCAACCATCACTAGTTAGCCAACACGTGTAAATTCTCTGTTGTTACCAATTAGTCTGTAGTTGACCTTCTATAAGATCGTAGACTTACTTTTCTTCTATCCCTTTCGAGGTTTGATATACCAGGTGAAAATATATTTCTTCCCTTTATACTCCTTTAGCTCCTTCTACAAACTACACTCCTATAGGAGCACTATACTCTTACTAGTCTAGCTGTATATTCGTCTTCCGTCAACGGACTTATCGATTCTTCCACAATAAAGTGTAGGTATTCCTCCATGATTCTTTTAACCCGAGTTATTGTCCACTTGCGGTTCTCTTTTATGACCCGCTAGTGTTATTAACTTAAATCTCTTCGTGAATGAGAAGTTATTAGAGACCCTCGTGTTCACCAAGACCATTCTCCTACACTCTTCTTCCTTGAGTGTTGTTTGTAATGCTGCCTTTACAGAAACTGATTATTGTTGTATCACGGTCTAGGTCGAAATTCTCGTGTGTCCTACGAGGTCACTCCACTTCCATGTTGGTGAGATCTACCTTTCCATTTCTAGCAACGCGTAAGTTTCCAAGTTGCAGCTCTTAAATTCTCCCTATTTGGATGGATAATGTATCTCGTGTTGACTTCCATACTTTTGACTGTCTCGGTTATCAATCTGGATTGTGGTCTCAAGTAAAATTGTTGAGAGTGATCATATTCCGCCTTGCTTTTGGCATCAACTTTCACTTCCTAGCCTGTCAGTGAGCTTAAATTTTATGTCTCTTTTCTTGATCGCTACTATATCTCCCTTTTGACTTTCATGTCTATGGCAATTTCCGACGTCATCCTCTTCGTTTATGAAGTCACTTTACACAACTTGGAAGAGCCTCTAAGTTGTCGTTCTCAAAATTCCCTAGCTGGCGATCATTCTTTGCTTCTCCGGAACTACTCTCTTGTATATCCTTCATTTGATCCCGTTGAGTTGACTCAGGTTCCGCTTGCCATTTTCGTGGGTATTATCTTGTAGTCTTCACTCTTCCATCTCCATGTTCCTCAACGAGTTCACTTGATTGATCGGGTGTTCGCCTAACTTAATGCTCATAAGCTTAGCATACTTAGGTGTGTCAACTGAATGAGGATCTCATTCGGTTATCTCCATTAAGGGCATAATATAACTATAAATTTCTACTAATCTTCTGCATATATTTATTTATACTACATATCTTTATAATCAAGTTATCACGTCCAACAAAAGTAAAACCTAAAGTCCAAACTAAGCATACTGAGATCTGCGGTAGTAGTGGTGGTCAGCCGTACTTTTCTATCCCCAACCAGCTTATGCATGCATTTGAAAACCAAAAGTTCTTTTTAAAACTCAGATCCCTTTTCGGGTTCTGCTTAAGTACTTTATTCGGTCTTTCATAAGATTTCAAGTGCCATTGTTGCCAACCTAGAGCTCTGATACAATGTTGTAACACCCCAAATTCTCAGAACTCGGGACATTATTGGTTAGGACCTCACAATGGGTCCCGACCTCAGTTTGACAACAATATTACTAGGATCTTGCAACAAGACACAAATAAGAAAAACCGAAATTCATAAAAATACATTTGTAAAAGGATGAATGCAACAAAGTCTAACAGCCTATCGTACTTAAACAACGGAAAAGACTAACTGTCTTAACAAAAGAAAAGACAACAAAACAACAACCAACACCCCCACTCTAAGGAGTACGGTGACCCGACTGACCACTACTTCCGGATCACTCAACTGCTGTTCTAACCTGCTGTAAAACTAAAACCACAACAAAACAACCATTAGCTAGTTATCTAAACATTTGAAGAATAATAATAGCACACACACACATAAAATAAGAAACACTCATCATGCTTTCAAACAATCCATTTATTATCTTCATTTATGTCATTCACTCTAATGATACTTATTTTGTGACACGAGGGATTCCCAAACCTCGCCTCCGCCCCCGTGTACCCATCAGGAGTGGATCCGATGCATCTCACCGTGTACCTGTATGGTCTGGGTATAGAGAACCTCCCAGTCTCCTGGCAGAGCTGGGCAGTGATGTCACAACCCGTTATACATACACTTGGGCCTTAAACGTAATAATAACTGTCGTCCTAGCAAGTTATTATTATTAAAACACGCACATAGCACACACAACCACTATCACTCAACTAATATCCAGAAACTGGCTAAGTAAGTCGCGAGGACTTACCTGAGTCAAAATACTCTCTAACGCGTCTCAAACAGTCCGTACTCGTGGTAACTCAAACGCCTGTCAAATAAGGCATGTGTATCACAATCACATCTCGACGTCCAACCTCATGCGAAGGAATTACGGAAAAATCTCTCTTACGGTAAAAGGCCATTTTGCCATTAGTGTCAACATTCTCAAAGCTTATTCTTGAAATCTACAAATTTCTTTTAGAACTTATTTTTCCATAATTAATTTCCAACTCTACTTTTAGAGCTTAAACTCATATTCCGGTTCTACGGAAGAATTTAGTACCACAATACAGGAGTTACACAAATCCTAGATTTTCGTAAAGCAATCATTTTTAAGTTCGATTCGAGTTAAGATCTAAGATTTCGATTAAGAGTTTAAGGATTCCGGAAACACTCTCTAGTTCCTCTAATATACCTATCGATCATAGGGCAAGAGTCTCTCAAGAAAACAACCATAATTTCCATATAACTTTTAAGGTTGAACTAGAAGCCAAAATGGTATACTTAGTCAAATATTTTTCTATTTCAAAAACAGCTCAAGTGCTCTACTTTGTGACCTTATAAAACCTAATCCGACCGTTAAGTTTCTCCCAAATTTTAACACAATAAACTATATGTATCCATCTATGACATATCAAAAATTCAACGGTGGATTCTCGATTTAAGGTAACGAAACTAGATATTAAAGTCAGTAGACCAAAGCTGAAATTTTAGAGTGTGCAAGAGGTCCACCCTTCGATTCCTATTGTCAACATTCCCAATATTAAAACTTAATTCAAGATTCTGAACTTAAGGCTCCAATAACAGCAAAATATCCCATTTACCTCTACTCTAATCCACTCTTACGGTTTTTTCTATTTCACATAACAGCAAGGAGATCACGCTTACCCTACTGTAGACAACGGAATCAGCAAAACTCGAGTTCGTTATTGTCGTCTGCCGAGGCTGATGGAAGGGCAGCTTGGCTCTCTGCCGCACTGTCCAAGTAGATTGTCCAGGATCACGTCCCTGGGTGTGCGAATTTTGTCTGCACAGTCCATCGGGTCATCAGTCTGTATCCCATCTTCTGGGTCCAAAGCTGAAGGAGAAAGCAACACTTACCTACTGCGGCGGAGGAGGAGCGTTGTGCCAGCGGTCGAAGCAGAAGGTCACCTGCCCGGTTCGTGTGGTATGTGCTCCGGCGCTGAAGACTTCTTAATGTCGACTGGTTGCTATCTTACCACGATACAAGGGGGAGGAGCGTCGGCGTCTCTGGCTGTTTAAGACGGAGCGGAGTCCGGTACCGAGGAAGACCTTCCTCCAGTTGCAGCCACTCGGAATTTGGTGGTGTTGTTGTTAGCGCCAATCGTGCAGAAGGACTGCTGCTGTGGTTTGCTGAAAGGGAAGAGATCTCACCGGCTGTTGCGAGGCTGCTGCTGCATCCGTTGGCAGAAAGAGGTAGCGGCAATTAGGTTAGGTTAAACGTAATTAAGGAAGTCAATAGGATTAGGTTAATTTAGGTTTCACCTTACAAACATGGGCTGGCTGTAGAATTATTGGGCCGGTATCAACTGGGCCAGGTTTGGGCTGCTCTTCAAATGAAACAAATGGGTTGAAAGAATACTCGTTGTTCGCCCGGAAACGTTAACGTACGGGAATGAATTACGGAATTATTCACTGTATTATATAAGTTATCATTTTATTTTAAAGGTACGGAATTATTTCCGGTTACACAATTTATCATTTTATGTGAATCAAGGTCACATAAAATGATAGAATTTAAATCTCGTTTTATTTTAATTAAAAGGATAAAAGTTGGCGGATCGGAATTCGGTTGAATTCAGTATTAAACGGAGTTTAAATTTTCGGGTATTACAATCAAAATCTACAAAATCTTTCCGTTATTATCCCCTAACACATTTACATTGGGATAAACCCTAAACCTCACCCGCCTGCACGTTAAATGTAATAACCAAAAAAAAATAAATAAATAAAATAAAATAAAAAATAAATAAAATAAACTCTGTTTAATACTGGATCAAATCGGATTCCGATCCGCCAAACTTTATATTCTTTAAATAAAATAAAGCTTTATCAAATGCTATCAGTTTTATGTGATTTTAATTCACCTAAAATAATAAATAGGGAACCCGGATACAATTATTCATAATTTATGTAACCCGTTAATTTTTTTTTCCGCACTCTTTAAAAAACCGAAGAGCGGTTCCGTGCGGGTAACGAGTTATCCTCTCAGCCCGGTTTATAATTTATTGAACCGGCCAATTAACTAGCTCAATGGCCACTGCCGGCCCACTACCTATGCCACTTCCGGCCCACTACCTATCCTCCATTAATGAGAGGTTAACTTAACCTAATCCTATTGCCCTAATCTAATCCAACCTAAACCATCCCCTACCTTCGTCTAAACTGCCGCACGTCTAGAGGTTGAACGCCACTGGTGCCCGTCTGAGATTGAACGTGCACGCCTGGAGTTGGACACCACCGCCTCGCCGGGGACGCTACCAAGACCGCTACTCCCTCCCAACAACTTTGTTTTCTATCTCCAACAACCCCGAATTCTCTCTCCTCAAACCCATATCTCGAACAGCTTTGCGAGACGAATCAATAGTACGCCCTTGCGAGTCGGCGTCCATTATTCTTCACAAGCAATCGGAGACGAAGTCATAGCCCTTGCGAGACGGCGACGAGGAGACCGGTGCAGTCGACAGAAACTATTTGCCGGCGTCACGTCTACCATTGTCTAGGTGAGCTCCTTTCCCTCTCTCTCTCCAAATTCAGATCGATGAAGGCTGGACTGGGCTCGTTCTTATTTTTAGTCTCTGAACCGGTGTTGCTACCGATTGTCGTTTTGTTCTTTTCCCAGCCTCGACTAGGCTACGCGCAAGGACGGTTCTGACTTCGAGTCAAGTAGAGGTCTTCTCTTCATGGTGGGCATCTTCTGTCTGTTAATGGGACGGGTGAGTTATCCTTCAATGTGCAGTAGTATATATATATATATATATATATATATATATATATATATATATATTTCAAGGTGTTGAATGTAAAAGCTGTATATATATTATATATATATATATATATATATATATATATATATATATATATAAATAAAAGTGCAGTAGTATATATATATAGGGTGTTAATGGTAGAAGTTTCAAAGTTAGTAAATATACATATATGCACAGTAGTATATATATGTAAGCGTGGTAGAAGCTTGGAAATAGTGTGTATATATATATATATATATATATATATATTAGGATTTGTTGGTGAGTGAATGTAGTTAACCCTAATTAACATTCTAAATTTTCGGAACCAGGGGTAAAATAGCCTTTTTCTTTAAGAGAGTTGTACGTTCGTATTTTCTCAATATGAGATTTCACCTCTTAGAAGTTTATAACTTCTAAGAGTACGGGATGTGATTTTGATCCACATGCCTTGTTTGGCAGGCGTTTGAGTTACCACGAGTACGGACAGAGTTGAGATTGTGAGAGTTGTGGTTTGATTCAGGTAAGTCCATGCGACTTACTTAGCCGGTTTCTGGATGTTAGTTGAATGATAATGGTGGTGTGTGCGATGTGTGTTTATAATAACAACTTGTTAGGACGACCGTTGTTGTTATGTGTTAATGCCCAAGTGTATGTATAACGGGCCGTGACATCACTGCCCAGCTCTGCCAGGAGACTGGGAGGTTCTCTATACCCAGACCATACAGGTACACGGTGAGATGCATCGGATCCACTCCTGATGGGTACACGGGGGCGGAGGCGAGGTTTGGGAATCCCTCGTGTCACAAAATAAGTATCATTAGAGTGAACGACTTAAATGAAGATAATAAATGGATTGTTTGAAAGCATGATGAGTGTTTATGATTTTATGTGTGTGTGTGCTATTATTATTCTCCTAATGTTTAGATAACTAGCTAATGGTTGTTTTGTTGTGTTTTTAGATTTACCGCAGGTTAGAACAGCAGCTGAGTGATCCGGAAGTAGTGGTCAGCCGGGTCTCCGTACTCTTTAGAATGGAGGGGTTGGGTTGTTGTTTTGTTGTCCCTCCCTTTTATTAAGACAGTTAGTATTTTCCGTTGTTTAAGTACGATAGGCTGTTAGACTTTGTTGCATTCATCCTTTTACAAATACATTTTATGAATTTCGGTTTTTCTTATTTGTGTCTTGTTGCAAGATCCTAGTAAAATTGTTGTCAAACTGAGGTCGGGACCCATTGTGAGGTCCTAACCAGTAACGTCCCGAGTTCTGAGAATTCGGGGTGTTACAACATGGTATCAGAGCTCTAGGTTGGCAACAATGGCACTTGAAATCTTCAGAAAGACCGAATAAGTATTTGAGCAGAACCCGAAAAGGGATCTGAGTTTTAAAAAGAACTTTTGGGTTTCAAATGCATGCATAGTCTGGTTGGGAATAGAAAAGTACGGCTGACCACCACTACTACCGCGGATCTCAGTATGTTTAGTAGAGACTTTAGGTTTACTTTAGTTGGACTTATAAGCTTGATTATAAATATACGCGATATAGAGAAGTATATGCAGAAGATTAGTAGAAATTTATAGTTATATTATGCCCTTAATGGAGATAACAGAATGAGATCCTCATTCAATTGACACACCTAAGTATGCTAAGCTTATGAGCGTTAAGTTAAGCGAACATCCGATCAATCCATTGCACTCGTTGAGGAACATGGAGACGGAAGAAGGAAGACTCCAAGATAATACCCACAAAAATGGCAAGCGGAACCTGAGTCAACTCAACGGGATCAAATGAAGGATATACGAGAGAGTAGTTCTGGAGAAGCAAGGGATGATCGCCAACTAGGGAAATTGAGAACGACAACTGAGAGGCTCTTCCAAGTTGTGTAAAGTGACTTCACAAACAAAGAGGATGACGTCGAAAATTGTCATAGACATGAAAGTCAAAAGGGAGATATAGTAGCGATCAAGAAAAGAGACATAAAATTTAAGCTCGCTGACAGACTAGGAAGTGAAAGTTGATGCCAAAAACAAGGCGAAATATGATCACTCTCAACAAGCTATTTGCCACCACAATCCAGATTGATAACCGAGACAGTCAAAAGTATGGAAGTCAACACGAGATACATTATTCATCCAAATAGAAAGAATTAAAGAACTGCAATTTGGAAGCTTACGCGTTGCCAGAAAGGGAAAGGTGGATTTCACCAACATGGAAGTGGAGTGATCTCGTAGAACACACGAGAATTTCGACATAGACCGTGATACCACAATAATCAGCTTCTGTAAAGGCAGCATTTCAAGCAACACCCAAGGAAGAAGAGTGTGTGAGAAGAGTATTGGTGAACTCGAGAGACCCCAATAACTTCTCAAAAAAATAAAAAAATAAAAAGGGGGATTTAAGCTAACAACACTACAAGTTCATAATAGAGAACCGCAAATAGATGATAACTAAGGTAAAAGAATCACGGAGATGTACCTACAAGCTACCCTAGAAGGATTGAAAAGTCTGTTGATGGAAGAAGAATGATACAACTGGACTCGTAAGAGTATAACGATCTTACAAAAGTGTAGATTGTAGGAGGAGCTAAAGAAGTATAAACAGAGAGACTGGAGGAGATATATTTTTCCAAGTATATCAAGCCTCAAAAGAGATGGAAGAAAAGTAAGTCTATGATGTTGTAGAAGGTCAACTACATCCTACTTGGTGACAACTTAAAAGTTACATGTGCGGGTTAACTAGTGATGGTTAGTTAACCGATAAGAAGAATAACCACAAGGTTATAAAAGAATTTTATCGACATCTAGTGAATTTCTTTCGGGGATCCACGACGAAAATGGTGAAGTTAACACAAGTAATAGTAGCCTGGATGGTAACGTTAAATGAGTTCAATAAGATAATTCTAATAAAGAAATTTAAGAGCAGCTCTTGACGGTCGGTAATGACCCTTGAAGATAGAAATGGTGAAAAGGGAATTGTTGGGAGTAGTTACTTACTACTAATTACGAAAGATACACATCAGAATTAGAATGAAGGGATCCTTGTAAGAAGAACTAGAAGATTAAGAGGAAGTAGATGATTGGAAACATGTCCTACGTCTTAGCAGTTCACACAAGTAAGACTGATGGTACTCCTTCGAGAAAAAGTAGGGTAAGACTGTCTAGATTGACAGGGAAAACCCTTGTGATTAAAAATGTGACACAGAATAATTGGAAATTCCGAGGCGGCACAAACATAAGGAGTATGATGTAAAGCCTTGGTGAAATGTGTGGTCGAGTTGTGAGGTGATTGCAGATGGAATCTACAGGTTGGCTAGAACAGGCATGAGAAGGAGTAAAGTTGAAGGACTAAAGGTTGTTATATGAAGCTAGTAGTACACCAATAATAAGATGATTACCGAAAGGACTAAAGACTGTTATTGAAGGAGAAATGGAGGTACTCCATTGAAAATTTCAGTTGGACTGATGACCTAAGAGTTGATGAAAGTAACAAGACCAACCAACGCGGTTCGTAAAGCGAGTACGAGAAAACTCAAAGGGGTAACGATCCTACTGGGGGGTAAAGATTTAAAGAAGGTAAAGCGACATGAGCATAAGGACAACATAATAAATGCGAGTCAAAAATTTTGATTTTTGAGAAAATCATATACAACTGAGGTCCTTATGAAAAAAAAAAAAAGCACCAATAGGTGTTTAATAAAAATCATACATATCGGACCGATAACGCTAGGATGGATAAAGTGTAAACCAAAAGAATAACTTGACCAATAAGAAGAAAAGTCATGTATCAAGAGGCGGGTCTGGCTAAATTGGAATAAAGTGTTGAGATGAGAATGTCTTTGTAGAATCTATGCAAGAGTACAACGTAATTGAAATTCTAACATGAAATGGGCAGTAATGATCAATTGAAATTGAGACCGACTCAAGGGAGGAAATTGTTATAAGACGAGTCACCTAGTAGAAGAGTTTACAAGACAAGCTTGAGTGACCAAAAGAGATAAGATGTCGACCCGGATATGAGGGTCTAAGGTGCATGGAAGGGATACCTACAATGGAGTGTAGAAGCAAAATGTAGACTTTACTAGTGTGGAGAGGTTTTAACCTCCTCAAAGATAGAGGAATTTGAAGGAAATCGCAATGCCGGTATGAAAGAGTCGAAGCCCTGTAGCGGAAACAACGGAGTTTCATGAAGACAATATTGCCGGTAACACCAGCGAAGGAATGTATATATGAGAACGGCCTTGGTGAACTCGAAAGTCCAAGGTAATCCCAATAATCATGGAACCTAAGTCGTCAACACCGACGGTCCATGCAAAGGGATGATAACTAAAGTCATCAGAACTACAAAGACACTTACCAGCTATCATTGAAGACTTGGAATGACTATTTAGGTCAAGATGAATGACCCAGTTGGGCTCGAGAAGTAAAGTTAGCCTAAGGAAACATAAGTGTGGAAGATAAAACGAATTAGCAAAGCATGAAAGGATTAATCGGGCGGATGATGCTCACCGAGAATTTAACGTCAGTATAGGTATGAGAAGAGTAAGTCCGGGATATTGAGATAAGTCAATTATAGACCGACCGACGTCAACTGAGGACGTGTAAGTGTCGGTTAGGATTGACGAGTAGGTACCGTTAAGAAGAGACATTAGTGACTGGGGATTTAAGAGGTAACTTTACCGATGCCTTGGAGGATTCCCCAAATTGGCAACGACAACCTTCTGGGATGATCTAAAGATATAGAGAGAATCGGGTTAGAGGTTGCTTACTTGTTGAGTAAGAGAATAAGGGTCTGTTTGAACAGGATCTTGCTAGTATTAGGAAGAAAGTATATGCGGGAGTGGTTAAATCATGTTGACCCTCAAAAAGACGCCATGGTGACTAATGGGTGTTACAACAAAAGCGTGGTAGGCTCATAACCCACAGATAAAAAAATAAATAAATAAATTTAAAAAAAAATCAATGTTAGATTAACTATGAATTCAAGTTAAGGAATTTGAGAACTATATGAAGATCTCCACCAGGAGTGTGATCTTGGATTACAACAAATCGAAAGCCTGACAAGAAATAGGTGATGGGGTATTATTTGAGAAACGGTCCGACTGAGTCATATTAGGGAGACAAGACCAAGTGAATGGTCTTACAAAGAGCATTAACCACCTATTAAAGTGTCGGGAGATGTCTCAGATCATTGTTTCAGAATTTATAGACGGGATCTTTCGAAAAGTCGGGAGCAAATGGAGTCAATAGAAGGAAGAAAGTTTTATTGTTATTCTGGTAGTCGCCAAAAAGATTTAGAGCTGAGTTTAGAAAGGGAACCGTTGATATATATAAACTGTTTGAGCCGATTGACACTATTAACCATACTAGAGGATGTACGCCCACCGTTCCCCATGTCTTAGTGAGAGAATGTAACGCCCCAAATTTTAGGCGTGTTTCGATATTTATCTTTCCGTTTTTTTACGTGAACAGTTTTAAATTATTATTTTAATCTCGTATATATTTTACGTGAACGATTTCTATATCGAAAAATCATACTACTACAAGTATATTTACATATATTTGATTTATATATTTTCCGCAAATTATTTTTACGGAAAAGTTCAGGAGTTTTTATTTTTCCGTTCCGAAAATCCCGTTCTGATTGAATTCGATTGAGTTTATTTAATTTCGGATTCCTATTTTATTTGAAATGGTTAATTTACTTTATTATTTCTCTTTCCTCCTTTTTCTTTCCCTGTGTTTTTGTTTCTTTCAAGCTAATGAGTGTCCTCGACCTTTCGCTCACCACACCCACTTTTGACCCCTCGTTGCAACCCTCTATTGTCCCTGCCCTTCTCACGCCACCTCCCTCTGTACAGATCTCCCTTGGAACCCCTCACACCTCTCTTCCCTGCACCCTCATGTCTCGCCTCATCTCCCTTCTCACAACTCTGTGTAAATCCCCTGCACTCCTACTCTCATGCAAGCCACTGCATCACCCTTCCTCTGCAGCCGTGCACTCCATCCCTCTCTCGATCTTTTTCCTCTGCAAACCCGGACTGCTGCAACACTGGGCTGGAGCTTTGCCTCGCCGGAGCCCACACCACCTTCTCCATCCCTCTTCGCATCTCTACAACCGCCGGAGGGTTTGTCCCACTAGGGAATCGCCAGATGGAGGGGAAGCCACCGGAGCCATCTTGCTCAGCCCCTCGCCGCCTCCTCTCGACCTGCAATATCCTCATCAGGGCTAGCTGTTGTTGCCCAACTCCCCTGTTGCAGCCCATGGCACCGGGAGGACCAACTTCGCACTTCTGTCGCGCCAGAAACCGGAGCCCACGCCGGCGAAGGGCCTCGCTCGTCGCAACCACCATTACAGCATCACCAGAGGAGCTGAGCGGCCCTGCCCTCGCACCACCGGACCTGGGGCCTCACCTGTCAAAGCCGAAGCGAAGCCTAGCCTTTGCGCCTTCGCCTCGCCGGGAATCTCTACCTGAGGAGCCTCCTCCGCTGGCCTCTTCTCCCTTCTCTTCTTTTGCAATCGGGAACCACCGCCTTCCCTTCGCAGGAGCCGAGCCGCCGCCAAGGAAGGCTAGCGTCCCAGCCACCGGAGGGAGCCCTGCCGACTGCCGTCTCCTTGGCCGTTGGAGGTGCCGCCGCCTGCTTCCTCCTTCCCCAACTTATCAATCGATTGAAGATGAGCAGTTAGGGTATATAAAATCGGGCCCCTCTCTTTTAATTATAATTACAGATTTGTACCTATATTTTATAATTGCAGAATTGACCCAACTTCTGTGAATTTAACATAAGTGCCCTCTGCATATACAATTACAGATTTTGGCCCAAAGGTTTTGTTTACGGAAAATGACCCAAGTTTCTAGAGTTGTATAATTTGCCCAGAAAATGTATTTACGGGTTTTAAATATGGATTTTACCTTGAGTTATATTCTTATTTATATATATATATATATACTATATATATTATGCCTTTGTTGGATTTATTTCGGATTTATGGCCGAAGACTTAATTGCGGATTATGATCAAGTTTTAAAATTGTATATATTGCTCGGAAAGTGCTTATAAGATTTTAACTCGGATTTGATTTTCGGAGGTTATTCTTATAGTCTATATATTCTATGTAGTATGTCCAAATTTTAGCGTTATGCTAAATTTGTTTAGTTTGGTGCTAGGTTCGGAAGGGCCCCGATAAAGGCCTAACGAGTCCAAATCGACATCCGTTGAACGACTTCCGTCTTTTGACGTCGTGTGAGTATTTTTTTTCCCTCGATCTAGTTATGTTAAGTTTAGTATCATGTTAGGATGGATCTAGCATAACTTAGAGTTAATGCCAAGTAGTGGCTTTGAACCTTATGTGAGTTTCGAGGATTTGATCTTTTTTTGATGGATTGATTTTGATTTTAAGCTTGAGGTGTTGGTTATCTTGTGAGGTTTATATAAGGCTGTAAGTTATATGGTTGATCTTGTGAGCGTTTCGAGGCTCGAGGTGGGATTGTATGATCTTGTGAGATTTTGGAGATTAGGATTGACTTATCCTAGCATGGTGTTGTTACCGTTGAGTTTGTTTGGACTAGGTATGTTTATCCTAGTATGTGTTATGGGTTATGATCTTGCGAGATCATAGGGTCTAGAAGTCTAAGGACTTCTAGCTAGTATTGAGTGTGATGTGAGCATGAAGAATTCTAGGATGCGGTCCTAGAATTGAGAGTCAAATGGTCTTGCGTCGATCATTTGTATAGAAGTCTAAGACTTCTATTGTGAGTGGGTTGTTATTGATATAGTTATCTTCTTGTGAGCAGGTTACGAGCTTCCTCCCTAAGGAAGCGAGAGTGTTGTGAGTTGAGTGAGTGACGAGGTAAGTCTCCGGACTTACTTAGCTCGTATTCCTTGTATTAGCATTGATGTGTGTTTGGTGGTGTGTGTTTATTGTTTATTGTTTATAACAACTAAACCGGAATTAGGATTACCGACCTTTATATTATTTTGGCCCAAGTGTATGATAACGGGCGGTGACAACTTGTCTGGCTCCCGCGAGAGCTAGGAGGTTCTCGGCGACTATCCCGTGCTGGTAGACGGTCGGATGCATCAGTACCATTCCATGCCGGTAAGTAGGGACCGAGGCGAGTTTCGGTGACTCTCGTGTCACAACCGAAGTTGAATTAGAACGGGATACGACTTAATAATAAAAAGATAATAAACCGGACTTGTGTGATTTGGTGTACATTGTGTGTTATGTTGTTTTACTTGTGTTTGTGCCTTTCACCTTGAATCTAATGCTTCGAATATTAGCTAACGGTTTTATACCGATTGTTGTAGATTGCCTTGCAGGTTAGGATTGCGGCCGAGAGATCCGGAAGAGTGGGCAGCCGGGGTTCCGTACATTTTAGGAGTGAGTTTTGGTTGGAGTCGGGTTGTGTTTTATTCTGCGTTTATTATGTTGGTATGCCGCGTGTATGGCGTTTTGGTCTTTGGTGTTGTTTATCGGCTGAAGTCTTTTGTTGTTTTCCTTCGGGTTTCTTATCATTTGCATTAAAAGGAATTTCGGTTTTGCCTTTATTTGTGCCATGTTGAAAGATCCGGTGAAATTGTTGTCAAGCTAAGGGTCGGGACCCATTGTGAGGTTCCAACCCGTAGCGCCCCGAGTCCCACGGATTCGGGGTGTTATAGAGAATACTTACCGAATAAGAGTCACGTCATCAACTTTAAGAATCGGATAGATGAGCCAAGCAAACTTTTGTGGAGTATCTAGTAGCTGTCCTAGTGCGCAGTACTAGACGTTTGCGGTCCAAGGAGATACCGATGTTGAGGATTCAGTGGTCTAGACGAGGAGCTGATGAGGCCACCAGGGAGCCAGAGGAGAGTATTAGACGTAATTATCCTGAGTTCTCTGCGGGGTTAGATGTTACTCCTGTATCGACGAGTTAGTACTCGGATGTTGTGTTATTTTACCATTCATGTTTTTATATTGGATTGAGTGATTATATTTTATGTGATGTGTATCTGAGAACGATGATTGATTAGTTGCATGGTAGAAAACGGAATTTTATGATACCGAGATATACAAAGAAAGTCGTTTAACTAGATACAGTATTCTAAGTTTCGGGACGAAACTTCTTTTAAGAGGGCACTGATGTAATAACCAAAAAAAAAAATAAAAAAAATAAAATAAAATAAAAAATAAAAAAAATAAACTCTTTTTAATACTGGATCAAATCGGATTCCGATCCGCCAAACTTTATATTCTTTAAATAAAATAAAGCTTTATCAAATGCTATCAGTTTTATGTTATTTTAATTCACCTAAAATAATAAATAGGGAACCCGGATACAATTATTCATAATTTATGTAACCCGTTAATTTTTTTTTCCGCACTCTTTAAAAAACCGAAGAGTGGTTCCGTGCGGGTAACGAGTTATCCTCTCAGCCCGGTTTATAATTTATTGAACCGGCCAATTAACTAGCTCAATGGCCACTGCCGGCCCACTACCTATGCCACTTCCGGCCCACTACCTATCCTCCATTAATGAGAGGTTAACTTAACCTAATCCTATTGCCCTAATCTAATCCAACCTAAACCATCCCCTACCTTCGTCTAAACTGCCGCACGTCTAGAGGTTGAACGCCACTGGTGCCCGTTTGAGATTGAACGTGCACGCCTGGAGTTGGACACCACCGCCTCGCCGGGGACGCTACCAAGACCGCTACTCCCTCCCAACAACTTTGTTTTCTATCTCCAACAACCCCGAATTCTCTCTCCTCAAACCCATATCTCGAACAGCTTTGCGAGACGAATCAATAGTACGCCCTTGCGAGTCGGCGTCCATTATTCTTCACAAGCAATCGGAGACGAAGTCATAGCCCTTGCGAGACGGCGACGAGGAGACCGGTGCAGTCGACGGAAACTATTTGCCGGCGTCACGTCTACCATTGTCTAGGTGAGCTCCTTTCCCTCTCTCTCTCCAAATTCAGATCGATGAAGGCTGGACTGGGCTCGTTCTTATTTTTAGTCTCTGAACCGGTGTTGCTACCGATTGTCGTTTTGTTCTTTTCCCAGCCTCGACTAGGCTACGCGCAAGGACGGTTCTGACTTCGAGTCAAGTAGAGGTCTTCTCTTCATGGTGGGCATCTTCTGTCTGTTAATGGGACGGGTGAGTTATCCTTCAATGTGCAGTAGTATATATATATATATATATATATATATATATATATATATATATATATATATATATATATATATATATATATATATATATATATATATATATATATATTTCAAGGTGTTGAATGTAAAAGCTGGAAAGTTAGCATATATATATATAGTAATGTATATATATTATAAGGAGTTAAAGGTAGAAACTTCTACATATCAGTAGTGTACAATATAAATAAAAGTGCAGTAGTATATATATATAGGGTGTTAATGGTAGAAGTTTCAAAGTTAGTAAATATACATATATGCACAGTAGTATATATATGTAAGTGTGGTAGAAGCTTGGAAATAGTGTGTATATATATATATATATATATATTAGGATTTGTTGGTGAGTGAATGTAGTTAACCCTAATTAACATTCTAAATTTTCGGAACCAGGGGTAAAATAGCCTTTTTCTTTAAGAGAGTTGTACGTTCGTATTTTCTCAATATGAGATTTCACCTCTGAAGTTTATAACTTCTAAGAGTACGGGATGTGATTTTGATCCACATGCCTTGTTTGGCAGGCGTTTGAGTTACCACGAGTACGGACCGAGTTGAGATTGTGAGAGTTGTGGTTTGATTCAGGTAAGTCCATGCGACTTACTTAGCCGGTTTCTGGATGTTAGTTGAATGATAATGGTGGTGTGTGCGATGTGTGTTTATAATAACAACTTGTTAGGACGACCGTTGTTGTTATGTGTTAAGGCCCAAGTGTATGTATAACGGGCCGTGACATCACTACCCAGCTCTGCCAGGAGACTGGGAGGTTCTCTATACCCAGACCATACAGGTACACGGTGAGATGCATCGGATCCACTCCTGATGGGTACACGGGGGCGGAGGCGAGGTTTGGGAATCCCTCGTGTCACAAAATAAGTATCATTAGAGTGAACGACTTAAATGAAGATAATAAATGGATTGTTTGAAAGCATGATGAGTGTTTATGATTTTATGTGTGTGTGTGCTATTATTATTCTCCTAATGTTTAGATAACTAGCTAATGGTTGTTTTGTTGTGTTTTTAGATTTACCGCAGGTTAGAACAGCAGCTGAGTGATCCGGAAGTAGTGGTCAGCCGGGTCTCCGTACTCTTTATAATGGGGGGGTTGGGTTGTTGTTTTGTTGTCCCTCCCTTTTATTAAGACAGTTAGTCTTTTCCGTTGTTTAAGTACGATAGGCTGTTAGACTTTGTTGCATTCATCCTTTTACAAATACATTTTATGAATTTCGGTTTTTCTTATTTGTGTCTTGTTGCAAGATCCTAGTAAAATTGTTGTCAAACTGAGGTCGGGACCCATTGTGAGGTCCTAACCAGTAACGTCCCGAGTTCTGAGAATTCGGGGTGTTACATTAAAAAACAAATCCAAACAAAACAAAATTTTAAAAAAAAATATATCTAATAATATCAAAATTTACAAAATCTCTGCGTTGTTATCCCCTACCACAATTTCCGTTGGGATAAACCCTAAACTTCTCATGCACGTTAAAAAACAAATCATTAGTGAACAAAACAAAATTAAGTCAAATATTTTTATAATTAAATTTAATAATATCAAAATGTACAAAATCTCTGCGTTTTTATCCCCTAACATTGATTTACGTTGGAACAAAACCTAAACTTCTCTTGTACGTTTTATTTCTCACACTATATATACAAATAATATCCCATCTTCTTCCATTCAGCTTTTGTTTTCCAATATTGATCAAATTCTTTCATCTTTTTTCGGGGTTCTGGTAATTTGAAGAAATTTTTATGTTGTTTCGTCATATTGTTTTCAGGTTATTCTCTACGTTGATATCCCCGTACTATCATTCTTTTTTTTCATACCGATTTTCAATCTTCACATTCTTTTTGCTATCGTTTATTTATGTAAAAACAATAGCATACCTCCTTTTCTTCTCTCTATCTTTTCAATTTCATGATTTATGTGTTGTGTGTAATCTATAGTTCAAGAGAATATGTGTAATTTGTACCGAATAACCCAATTATTTACTCCATCTACTTGAATTTTTGGTACCGCCGTGATTTGTTTTCAATATCTTCCATGATTCTGTTTCACTATTTGTTTTCGAGAGAATATGTGTAATCTTTCGTTAATTTTTTATTTAGTTTCGGTTTTTTACAATTTTTTTTATTCTCATTCAGATTTTTGTAATTTTATTTTGTTTTCTTAATCAGATTCCAAGAATACGTGTATCTTTAAAATTTTTAAAGATACAGATTACAAGAATATTTTATTCAATTTCGGTTTTTCGAGAGAATGTGTGTAAATTTTTGTTATTTTTAATTTTATTTTGTTTTCAATAACTTCCGTTAATTTTTAATTTTAAAAATATTGAACTACAACTTTTGTATCTTTAAAAACTTTAACGTGCCACAACTTGTATCTTTAAAATATTTCTTTACTTTTTTTTAATATTTCTCTTAAAAGATTTCATTACTTTGTTTTTCAATATTTCTTTTAAGATTTTGTTTTAATATTTAAAAGATTTGTTTACTTTTATTAAAAATATTTTTCAGGCATTTTTTCTCTTTATTTTAAAAAAATGATTTTTTTGTGTTCAAATATATTCTACTGTTTTTTTTTTTAAAAAATATGTTTGGTTTTGTTTTACTCTTTTTTGCAAAATTTATTTTGATTCTTTTTATACAAAACAGTTTTACAAGTTCTGTTTACTGTTTTTTTTATAAATAAATTTGTGTTACTATTTTTTTATAAAAATACCTTTGGATTCCGACTAACTAATCTGTTGGATTATTTTTTTACAAAACTGTTTTACAAATTCTTTTCTCTTGTTTTTTATAAACAAATTGGTTTTACTGTTTGTTTTTTTAATTAAAATACATTTGAATTCCGACTAACTAATATGTTTGGATTCTTTTTGATCGGACTAAGCACCATCTCATAAGCAACAATTTTTAAAAATTTTGATCAAATCCATTTTTTAAAATATCTATATTTTGTTTCTGGTCTTTTTTCTACAAATATTTTTTCACAATGCCGAAAGATCTAAAGGTAAGATTTTGTAAGTTAAAAATTATATTCTCTTTTTTTTTCTTAACAAAATTTTTGTCAATAGTAAATTAAAAGAAATATTTCATTTTTATCATAAATATGTCATTGGTTCCCACATACACAAGTTGATGATATTTTATTCTAAAAACATCAATATTTAAATATACCCGCACAAGGTGTATGATATGAACTAGTAATTCAAAAAGTCAACAATTAACTACGGTAGAAATCTAAAAGGTAAAGATTTGGCCAAAAACTAATTTGCAATTAGTTTTATCGTAATTTTCTTTAAATTTTTAAATAAAAAAAATTATTTTAGAAAATATTTTCAAAGATTACGGAATGTGCTGTGTATCTATAAAAGTTTTATATGGTCAAACTTTAAAAATTTTGTTCGGCTTAAATATCTCGCTAAATCTACAAAATTTGTATATGGTAACTAAATATTTTATTTGATTTAGGAATGATTCTAGACGATATTTTCAAACCTTGTGTATTTTCTTATAATCTACACAATCTTTTTTTATGGTCAATTTAAAATAGATATCCTTCTCAATATTTTTCTCATCTTACAAATACCTCACACTAAATCTACAAAATTTGAGTATAGTAAGTGATTCTTTAGTTCTATATAAATAATCTTTGGTGAGTTTCATTCATATCACCCTTTGTTCATAAGAGATTCACAATCACATCAAAATCTCTTTGTTTCTCTTTCAAATGCTGTTTCATTTTCTGATCTGATAGTCCATTTATACTGTTTCTTTGATTTGAATATGAAAAGTAACGGTGAGAATGAATTGTTTGTCAGGTTCAGATGATCAATATTGATATTCCTCCCTCTCGGTTTCTGCTATTATTCCTCACACAGTTATGTTATAGTTTGTATGGTTGGTACGGGTAAAATACTTTTTAATCTCTATTTACATTGGGATAAACCGTAAACTTCTCCCGCCTCCACGTTAAAAAACAAATCCAAACAAAACAAAATTTTAAAAAAATATATTTTTAACTTATTCTAATAATATCAAAATCTCTGCGTTGTTATCCCGTAGCATAATTTCCGTTAGGATAAACCCTAAACTTCTCATGCACGTTAAAAAACAAATCATTAGTGAACAAAACAAAAATAAGTCATATATTTTTATAATTAAATTTAATAATATCAAAATGTACAAAATCTCTACGTTTTTATCCCCTAACATTGATTTACGATGGGATAAAAGCTAAACTTCTCTTTTAAGTTTTATTTCTCACACTATATATACAAATAATATCCCATCTTCTTCCATTCAGCTTTTTTTTCCCAATATTGCTCAAATTTCTTTCATCTTTTTTCAGGGTTCTCGTAATTTGAAGAAATTTTTATGTTGCTTCGTCATATTGATTTGAGGTTAATCTCTACGTTGATATCCCCGTACTATCATTCCTTTTTTTCATACCGATTTTCAATCATCGCATATGTAATAACCGGAAATTTTAAACTCCATTAAACCTGAATTTAACCGTTTTCCGACACGTAAACCTTAAATAAATAAATACATAATTAAAATAAAATAAAACGAGTGTTATTTCCGCAAATGTCGTACCGATCCGTACGAGTAACGGGTTTCGCTTCAGCTCGTGTCTTAAAGTAAGAGTGGGCCCAATTGCAATAAGCACCGCAGGTTTAGCCCATCCTTATAATCCAGCCCATCACTAATCTCCTAATTAAAACCTAATTAACTAACCTAACCCTAATCTAACCAGTTAACCTTCCTCACCTTCTTACGTTGCACGGCCGCCTGGGAGAAGACACGCTCACCTCGCCTGGGAGAAGAGACTCCACGCCGCCGCCACCGCGCCGCCTTGTCGACCACCAGGACCACGCAACAACCGGACCGCCGAGAAGAACGAATCAGAGCAGCCCCTGCGCCGAGAGGAACGAACCGCCGCCGGAGCCTGCAGCACCAAAACCACCACCGAACCAGTGGGCGCTGTTGTCGACCACCGCCACGCACTTGACGCCTCCACCGCTGCTACAGATCGAAGCACCGGACCACACTTCCAGGCCGACGAGCCGCTGAACCTTCTCCGACCGCCACAGTCCTGTCGAAAACAAGTGAATACCGCCGCCTCCGATCTAGGTCTCTTCACAGCCGACTAAGGGCCTCGCGACGTCGCTAGCAGTCTACCCCGGACCCTCCTCGACCATCCCAGTCGGCAACCAGGTGAGCCGAACGGTTTAAAAACAGCCCCCTCTTTTCCCTCTCTGATTATACGCAGTAACAAACAAGGGTGTGACCCTGTTTTGACAGCAACGAGCACAGTCGAGTGCTAGTGTACGAAAACCGGACCAAGACACCTCAGTCGTGCACCAGCCACTGGGGGTTTGGATCGTTCTTCAGCCTGCAGAAGAGCTTCAGGTGAGTCCGTGCTACCTTCCTATGCTCGATCGAGGATGGAACTTAAGCTTTGGATTAAGAGGCTGTTAAGTGTAGATTGAGTAAGCAGTGAATGTATAAATTGTATAAGTTTTGCAAGTGCAGTGTAGTGTATATATATAAAAGTATATGTATAAGTATAAATATAGTGTATAAAAATATACGAGTTAATATATAAGTACGTAATTTATATATAAGCATATATTTATAAGCATAAATATAGAATATATAAAAATGTGAGTATATATATATAAGTACGAATTGGGAAGTATGAAATTATGTAAAAGAGATATAAATATATATATAAATAAGTTGGGATTTCAGGATTTATATATATAAAGAAACATAAGAATATATATATACTCATGACGTAAGTGTACCTATATCCGTACAAGTTGGGAAATAAAATATGTAGATATATAGATGAGTACCGAAGAATTTCACAATTAAATAAGTGAGTTGAGGAGAAAGGTTAAAGTATATAATACGGATAATATATGTAATAGATGGTAACCGGGAAGGAGGAAGAGTGTTATTCTTTTTCGAGTGGATTCAAGTTTGAACTGGTGACCTATAAGTAGCTAACCGAGAGACACAAAGTATGGAAACAAGTTTTAAAAGGAATAAGAAAGTTTAAGAATAAATTTGAGAAGCCTTCGGCTGAGGGTAAAATGGTCTTTTACCGTAAGAACTTGTTCCGTAATTCCTTAGCATGAGGTTGGACATCTGGATGTGATTTTGATACACATGCCTTATTTGACAGGCGTTTGAGTTACCACGAGTACGGACTGTTTGAGACGTGTTAGAGTGTATTTTGACTCAGGTAAGTCCTTGCGACTTACTTAGCCAGTTTCTGAGTGTTAGTTGAGTGATAGTAGTGGTGTGTGCTATTGCTTGATTTAATAATAATAACTTGCTAGGACGACTGTTATTATTACGTTTAAGGCCCAAGTGTATGTATAACGGGCCGTGACATCACTGCCCAGCTCTGACAGGAGACTGGGAGGTTCTCTATACCCAGACCATACAGGTACAAGGTGAGGTGCATCGGATCCATTCCTGATGGTTACACGGGGGCGGAGGCGAGGTTTGGGAATCCCTCGTGTCACAAAATAAGTATCACTAGAGTGAACGAGTAAATTAAAGCAAGATAATAAAACGGACTTGTTTGAAAGCATGCTGAGTGTTTATGTTTATCTGAGTGTGTTTGTGCTGCTATTATTCTACTAATATTTAGATAACTAGCTAATGGTTCTTCTTGTGGTTGTTTTAGTTTTACCGCAGGTTAGATCAGCAGCTGAGTGATCCGGAAGTAGTGGTCAGCCGGGTCTCCGTACTCTTTAGAGTGGGGGTTTGGGGTTGTTGCTTTGCTGTCTCTCCCTTTTGTTAAGACAGTTCGTCTTTTCCGTTGTTTAAGTATGATAGGCTGTTAGACTTTGTTGCATTCATTCGTTTACAAATACATTTTATGAATTTCGGTTTTTCTTATTTGTGTCTTGTTGCAAGATCCTAGTAATATTGTTGTCAAACTGAGGTCGGGATCCATTGTGAGGTCCTAACCAGTAACGTCCCGAGTTCTGAGAATTTGGGGTGTTACAACATGGTATCAGAGCTCTAGGTTGGCAACAATGGCACTTGAAATCTTCTGAAAGACCGAATAAGTTTTAAGCAGAACCCGAAAAGGGGTCTGAGTTTTAAAAAGAAAATTTTTGGTTTTAAATGCATGCATAGTCTGGTTGGGAATAGAAAAGTACGGCTGACCACCACTACTACCGCGGATCTCAGTTTGCTTAGTATGGACTTTAGGTTTTACTGTAGTTGGACTTTTAGCTTGTTTATAAAGATATGTTATATAGATAGGTATATGCCGAAGATTAGTAGAAATTGTAGTTATGTTATGTCCTTAACGGAGATAAGATAATGAGTTTCTCACCCCTTGGACACATCTAAGTAGATTTTGAAGGGTGTCAACATGAGGATTAGTATGTACATCTTATGTGCATTAGGGTAGACGAACGTCGGACAACTCCTTCGAGCTTGTTGAGGAACGTCGAGACGGAAAGGTGAAGACTCAAAGACAACACCAATTACGAGGACAAGAAGAGAATCCCGAATCAACTCAACGGGATCAAATGAAGGATATACGAGAGAGTAGTTCCGGAGAAGCAAGTGATGATCGCCAACTAGGGAATTGAGAAAGACAACGGAGAGGCTCTTTCAAGTTGTGTAAAGTGACTTCACAAACAAAGAGGATGACGTCGAAAAAAATTGCCATAGACATGAAAGTCAAAAGGGAGATATAGTAGCGATTAAGAAAAGGGACATAAAATTTAAACTCACTGACAGACTAGGAAGTGAAAGTTGATGCCAATAGCAAGGCGAAATATGATCACTCTCAACAAGCTAATTGCCACCACAATCCAGATTGATAACCGAGATAGTCAAAAGTATGGAAGTCAACACGAGATACATTATCCATCCAAATAGAAAGAATTAAAGAGCTGCAACTTGGAAGCTTACGCATTGCCAGAAAGGGGAAGGTGGATTTCACCAACGTAGAAGTAGAGTGATCTCGTAGAACACAGGAGAATTCTGACATAGACCGGGATACAACAACAACCAGCTTCTGTAAAGGCAACATTACAAGCAACACCTAAGGAAAAAGAGTGTGTGAGAAGAGTATTGGTGAACCCGAGGGACCCCAATAATTTCTCATTCAAAAGGAATTTAAGCTAACAACACTACAAGTTCATAATAGAGAATCGAAAATAGACGATAACTCAGGTAAAAGAATCGCGGAGATGTACCTGCAAGCGACCCTAGAAGGATTGAAAAGTCTGTTGATGGAAGAAGAATGATACAACTAGACTCGTAAGAGTATAACAATCTTATAAAAGTGTAGATTGTAGGAGGAGCTAAAGAAGAATAAACAGAGAGACTGAAGAAGATATATTTCACCAAGTATATCAAGCCTCAAAAGAGATGGAAGAAAAGTAAGTCTAGGATGTTGTAGAAGGTCAACTACATCCTACTTGGACAACTTAAAAGTTACATGTGCGGGTTAACTAGTGATGGTTAGTTAACCGATAAGAAGAATAACCACATGGTTATAAAATAATTTTATCGACATCTAGTGAATTTCTTTCGGAGATCCACGACGAAAATGGTGAAGTTAAATCAATACAAGTACTAGTAGTCTGGATGGTAACGTTAAATGAGTTCAATATGATAACTCTAATAAAGAAATTTAAGAGCAGCTCTTGACGGTCGGTAATGACCCTTGAAGATAGTAATGGTGAAAAGAGAATTGTTGGGAGTAGTTACTTACTACTGACTATGAAAGATACATATCAGAGTTAGAATGAAGGGATCCCTGTAAGAAGAACTAGAAGACTAAGAGGAAGTAGATGATTGGAAACATGTCCTATGTCTTAGCATTCCACACAAGACTGATGGTGCTCCTTCAAGGGGGTCAGACTGTCTAGATTGACAGGGAAAACCCTTGTGGTTAAAGATGTGACACAGAAAAATTGGAAATTCCGAGGCGGCACAGACATAAGGAGTATGATGTAAAGCCTTGGTGAAATGTGTGGTCGAGTTGTGAGGTGATTGCAGATAGAGTCTACAGGTCGACTAAAACATACATGAGAAGGAGTAAAAGTGAAAGACTAAAGGTTGTTATATGGATCCGGTATCACACCAATAAGATGGTTACCGAAGGGACTAAAGACCGTTATTTAAGGAGAAATGGAGGTACTCCATGGAAAATTCAGCTGGACTGATGACCTAAGAGTTGATGAAAGTAATAAGACCAACCAACGCAGTTGTAAAGTGCGTACGAGAAAACTCTAAGGAATTTAACTAACTTACGGGGAGTAAAGATTTAATGAAGGTAAAGTGACATGAGTATAAGGAAGACATAATAAATGCGATGCGAGAAATTTGATTGGTGGGAAAATCATATGCACCTAATGTGTTGTATATAAATGGTACCATTGGATGTTTAATAAAAATCATACCAACGGACTGATGACACTATGATGGATTTAGTGTAAATCAAGTGTATAACGTATCCAGTGAGAAGGAAAGTCATGTATCAAAATTGCGGGTTATGATGAATTTTAAATAAAGTTTTGAGATGAGGATGTCCTTAGGAAATCTATGCAAGAGTACAAAGCAACTGAAGTTCTAACACATAATGGATAGTAATGATCAACAGACAGTTAGAGACCGATGCAGAGAAGAAAAAAATGTATAAGACGAGTCACCTAGTAGAAGAGTTCACAAGACAAGCTTGTAAGGCCAAAAGAGATAAAATGTCGACCCGAATATGAGGGTCTCAGGTGCATGGAAGGGATACCTACAATGGAGTGTAGATGCAAAACATGGACTTTACAAGTGTGGAGAGGTTTTAACCTCCTCAAAAATATAGGAATTTGAAAGAAATCGCAATGTCGGTATCAAAGAGTTGAAGCTCTGTAGCGGAAATAACGGAGTATCATGAAGGCAATGTTGCCGGTAACACCAGCGAAGGAAGGTATATATGAGAACGGCCTTGGTGGACTCGAAAGTTCAAGGTAACCCTAATTATAACGGGACCTAAGTCATTAACACCGACGGTCCATGCAATGGGAACGGCAAGGGGATGATAACCAAAGTCATTAGAACTACAAAGACACTTGCCAAATATCGTTGAGGACTTGGAATGACTATTTATGTCAAGATGAAAGACCCAGTTGGGCTTGAGAAGTAGAGTTAGCCTAAGGAAACAGAAGTGTGGAAGATAAAACGAATTAGTGAAGCATGAAAGGATTAATCGGGCAGATGATGCTTACCAAGAATTTAACGCCAGTATAGGTATGAGAAGAGTAAGTCCGAGATACTGAGATAAGTCAATTATAGACGGACCGACGTCAGCTGAAGACGTGTAAGTGTTAGATGGTATTGACGTGTAGGTACCATTAAGAAGAGACATTAGTGACTGCGGACTTAAGAGGTAACTTACCGATGTCTTGAAGGATTCCCCAAACAGGCAACGACAACCTTCTGGGGTGATCTAAAAATATGAAGAGAAAGCGAGTTAAAGGTTGCTTACTAATTGGTTAAGAACCGACTACGGTTGAGTAAGAGAGTAAGGGTCAGTTTGAAGAGGATCTTGCTAGTATTAGAAGGGAAGTATATGCGGGAGTGAGTAAATCATGTCGACCCTCAGAAAGACGCCATTGTGACTAATGGGTGTTACACCAGAAGCGTGGTAGACCCATAACCCAAAGATGAAGAAAATCGATGTTAGGTGAACTATGAATTCAAGTTAAGGAATTAGAGTCTGTATGAAAAGGTCCACTTGGGTGTGTGGTTTGTTTTGAGTTATATAAATTTTAAAGCTTGACAAGAAGTAGGTGAAAACAATTAATTAAGGAACGATCCGATAAGGTCACATTGAGGAAACCGGGTCAAGCGGTTTGTATTACAAAGAGCTTTAGGCGACAGAAGTTTAAGATCATTATTTCATAATCGATAGTCGGGAATTTTCGAAAGGAAAAAGTTTTTATGGATTGGTAGAGTCATCAACAGAGCTGGAGGTAAGTTTAGAAAACCAAACCGTGAGAAAGTACCTACCGAATCCGAGATATGTCATCAACTATGAAGATCAGAAAATTTAGCCGGTTGATGCTTTTGTAGAGTTCCAGTGGTCTAGGAGAGGAGCTGATGAGGCCACTTGGGAAACCGAGGAGAGTATTAGACGTAAGTATCCCGAGTTCCTTACGGGGTTAGAGGTTACTCCTGTACCGACGAGTTAGTACTCAGATGTTGTGTTGTTTGACCTTTCATGTTTCTATATGGGATTGAGTGTTTCTGTTTATGTGATACTTGTCTATTTTGATGGTTGAGTAGTTGCGTGGTAGAAAATGAAAATGTCGAGGAAACTAAAATATACCAAAGGAAATGTGTGAGTAGGAGGAACATTCTAAGTTTCGGGACGAAACTTCTTTTAAGGGGGCACTAATGTAATAACCGGAAATTTTAAACTCCATTAAACCTGAATTTAACCGTTTTCCGACACGTAAACCTTAAATAAATAAATACATAATTAAAATAAAATAAAACGAGTGTTATTTCCGCAAATGTCGTACCGATCCGTACGAGTAACGGGTTTCGCTTCAGCTCGTGTCTTAAAGTAAGAGTGGGCCCAATTGCAATAAGCACCGCAGGTTTAGCCCATCCTTATAATCCAGCCCATCACTAATCTCCTAATTAAAACCTAATTAACTAACCTAACCCTAATCTAACCAGTTAACCTTCCTCACCTTCTTACGTTGCACGGCCGCCTGGGAGAAGACACGCTCACCTCGCCTGGGAGAAGAGACTCCACGCCGCCGCCACCGCGCCGCCTTGTTGACCACCAGGACCACGCAACAACCGGACCGCCGAGAAGAACGAATCAGAGCAGCCCCTGCGCCGAGAGGAACGAACCGCCGCCGGAGCCTGCAGCACCAAAACCACCACCGAACCAGTGGGCGCTGTTGTCGACCACCGCCACGCACTTGACGCCTCCACCGCTGCTACAGATCGAAGCACCGGACCACACTTCCAGGCCGACGAGCCGCTGAACCTTCTCCGACCGCCACAGTCCTGTCGAAAACAAGTGAATACCGCCGCCTCCGATCTAGGTCTCTTCACAGCCGACTAAGGGCCTCGCGACGTCGCTAGCAGTCTACCCCGGACCCTCCTCGACCATCCCAGTCGGCAACCAGGTGAGCCGAACGGTTTAAAAACAGCCCCCTCTTTTCCCTCTCTGATTATACGCAGTAACAAACAAGGGTGTGACCCTGTTTTGACAGCAACGAGCACAGTCGAGTGCTAGTGTACGAAAACCGGACCAAGACACCTCAGTCGTGCACCAGCCACTGGGGGTTTGGATCGTTCTTCAGCCTGCAGAAGAGCTTCAGGTGAGTCCGTGCTACCTTCCTATGCTCGATCGAGGATGGAACTTAAGCTTTGGATTAAGAGGCTGTTAAGTGTAGATTGAGTAAGCAGTGAATGTATAAATTGTATAAGTTTTGCAAGTGCAGTGTAGTGTATATATATAAAAGTATATGTATAAGTATAAATATAGTGTATAAAAATATACGAGTTAATATATAAGTACGTAATTTATATATAAGCATATATTTATAAGCATAAATATAGAATATATAAAAATGTGAGTATATATATATAAGTACGAATTGGGAAGTATGAAATTATGTAAAAGAGATATAAATATATATATAAATAAGTTGGGATTTCAGGATTTATATATATAAAGAAACATAAGAATATATATATACTCATGACGTAAGTGTACCTATATCCGTACAAGTTGGGAAATAAAATATGTAGATATATAGATGAGTACCGAAGAATTTCACAATTAAATAAGTGAGTTGAGGAGAAAGGTTAAAGTATATAATACGGATAATATATGTAATAGATGGTAACCGGGAAGGAGGAAGAGTGTTATTCTTTTTCGAGTGGATTCAAGTTTGAACTGGTGACCTATAAGTAGCTAACCGAGAGACACAAAGTATGGAAACAAGTTTTAAAAGGAATAAGAAAGTTTAAGAATAAATTTGAGAAGCCTTCGGCTGAGGGTAAAATGGTCTTTTACCGTAAGAACTTGTTCCGTAATTCCTTAGCATGAGGTTGGACATCTGGATGTGATTTTGATACACATGCCTTATTTGACAGGCGTTTGAGTTACCACGAGTACGGACTGTTTGAGACGTGTTAGAGTGTATTTTGACTCAGGTAAGTCCTTGCGACTTACTTAGCCAGTTTCTGAGTGTTAGTTGAGTGATAGTAGTGGTGTGTGCTATTGCTTGATTTAATAATAATAACTTGCTAGGACGACTGTTATTATTACGTTTAAGGCCCAAGTGTATGTATAACGGGCCGTGACATCACTGCCCAGCTCTGACAGGAGACTGGGAGGTTCTCTATACCCAGACCATACAGGTACAAGGTGAGGTGCATCGGATCCATTCCTGATGGTTACACGGGGGCGGAGGCGAGGTTTGGGAATCCCTCGTGTCACAAAATAAGTATCACTAGAGTGAACGAGTAAATTAAAGCAAGATAATAAAACGGACTTGTTTGAAAGCATGCTGAGTGTTTATGTTTATCTGAGTGTGTTTATGCTGCTATTATTCTGCTAATATTTAGATAACTAGCTAATGGTTCTTCTTGTGGTTGTTTTAGTTTTACCGCAGGTTAGATCAGCAGCTGAGTGATCCGGAAGTAGTGGTCAGCCGGGTCTCCGTACTCTTTAGAGTGGGGGTTTGGGGTTGTTGCTTTGCTGTCTCTCCCTTTTGTTAAGACAGTTCGTCTTTTCCGTTGTTTAAGTATGATAGGCTGTTAGACTTTGTTGCATTCATTCGTTTACAAATACATTTTATGAATTTCGGTTTTTCTTATTTGTGTCTTGTTGCAAGATCCTAGTAATATTGTTGTCAAACTGAGGTCGGGATCCATTGTGAGGTCCTAACCAGTAACGTCCCGAGTTCTGAGAATTTGGGGTGTTACAGCATACTTTTTGCTATCGTTTATTTATTTGAAAACAATAGCATACCTCCTTATCTTCTCTCTATCTTTTCAATTGCATGATTTATGTGTTGTGTGTAATCTATAGTTCGAGAGAATAATTTGTACCAAATAACCCAACTTGAATTTTTGGTACCGCCGTGATTTGTTTTCAATATCTTCCGTAATTCTGTTTCACGATTTGTTTTCGAGAGAATATGTGTAATCTTTCGTTACTTTTATTATTTAGTTTTGATTTTTCACAATTTTTTTTATTCTCATTCAGATTTTTGTAATTTTATTTTGTTTTCTTAATCATATTCCAAGAATATGTGTATCTTTAAAATTTTTAAAGATACAGATTACAAGAATATTTTATTCAATTTCGGTTTTTCGAGAGAATGTGTGTAAAATTTCATTATTATTAATTTTATTTTTTTTTCAATAACTTCCGTTAATTTTTAATTTTAAAAATATTGAACTACAACTTGTGTATCTTTAAAAACTTTAACGTGCCACAACTTGTATCTTTAAAAGACTTCTTTTTTTTTAATATTTCTCTTAAAAGATTTCATTACTTTGTTTTTCAATATTTCTTTTAAGATTTTGTTTTAATATTTAAAAGATTTGTTTATTTTTTTTAAAAAATATTTTTCGGGCATTGTTTCTCTTTATTTAAAAAAAATAATTTTTTTTGTTTTCAAAGATATTCTACTTTATTTTTATAAAAATATGTTTGGTTTGTTTTACTCTTTTTTTGCAAAATTTGTTTTGATTCTTTTTATACAAAACTGTTTTAGAAGTTCTGTTTACTGTTTTTTTTTATAAACAAATTTGTGTTACTATTTTTTTTTATAAAAATACATTTGGATTCCGACTAACTAATCTGTTGGATTATTTTTTTTACAAAATTGTATTACAAATTCTTTTTTCTTGTTTTTTATAAACAAATCGGTTTTACTGTTTGTTTTTTTAATTAAAATACATTTGAATTCCGACTAACTAATCTGTTTGGATTCTTTTTGATCGGACTAAACACCATCTCATAAGCAACAATTGTAAAATTTTTTGATCAAATCCATTTTTTAAATATCTATATTTTGTTTCTGGTTTTTTTCTACAAATATTTTTTCACAATGCCGAAAGATCTAAAGGTAAGATTTTGTAAGTTAAAAATTATATTCTCTTTTTTTTTTGTCTTTACAAAATTTTTGGCAATAGTAAATTAAAAGAAATATTTCATTTTTTTTCCATAAATATATCATTAGTTCCCACATACACAAGTTGATGATATTTTATTCTAAAAACATCAATATTTAAATATACCCGCACAAGGTGCGGGATATGAACTAGTAATTCAAAAAATCAACAATTACCTACGGTAGAAATCTAAAAGGTAAAGATTTGGCCAAAAACTAATTTGCAATTAGTTTTATCGTGATTTTCTTAAATTTTTAAATAAAAAATAATTTTAGAAAATATTTTCAAAGATTACGGAATGTGCTATGTATCTACACTTTCAAAAATTTTGATCAGCTTAAATATCTCGCTAAATCTACAAAATCTGTATATGATAACTAAATATTTTATTTGATTTAGAAATGATTCTAGAAGATATTTTCAAAGCCTGTGTAGTTTCTTATAATGTACACAATCTTTTTTTATGGTCAATTTAAAATAGAATTCCTTCTCAATATTTTTCTCATCTTACAAATACCTCACACTAAATCTACAAAATTCGAGTATAGTAAGTGATTCTTTAGTTCTATATAAATAATCTTTGGTGAGTTTCATACATATCACCCTTTGTTCATAAGAGATTCACAATCACATCAAAATCTCTTTGTTTCTCTTTCAAATGCAGTTTTATTTTCTAATCTGATAGTCCATTTATATTGTTTCTTTGATTTGAATATGAAAAGTAACGGTGAGAATGAATTGTTTGTCAGGTTCAGATGATCAATATTGATATTCCTCCCTCTCGGTTTCTGCTATTACTCCTCACACAGGTATGTTATAGTTTGTATGGCTGGTACGGGTAAAATACTTTTTAGGGCCCGTTTGATTTTAACTCCGGAATCGAAAACGGAATGGAAACGAATCTAGTCAATACGTATACCCTTGTTCATTAAAATTTTTGGAATCATTCCTTGTGGGTTGTATTAATTGGATGAGAGTTTGATTACTTTTGATACCCTATAGGGTAACAAAATGTGAGGAAACAAGTACATTTTTCATTAAACCATGGGGAATGATTCCATAAATTTTCATGAATATGGATATACATATAGACTAAATTCGTTCCATTCCGATTTCGTTTCCGGAGTTGGAACCAAACGGGCCCTTAATCTCTATTCTTCTTTGTTTCTTTTACTTGTATTTTTTCGTATAATAAAATGTGTGTTTTGGTGTGGTAAGTACTTCTAAATTTCTGATCTCTATTCCTCACACAAGTTTAGATGATCAATATTGATACTCCTGGTTCTCCCTCGACTACACCGAAAATGGGTAGAGACGATGGCTGGCTAGACTCCCATGGTGTTCGTAGTTAATGTGTAAAATTTCTAACCTGAGTTTGTTTCTTGGCGCAACACTTGCTTCGTTACATTGAGAAGAAGATAACAGTTGCTAAAAGAAGAAGGAGAAAGGTGAGAGATGGAGCAATTATTATTATCCATAGCTAACAAACCATATTTTGATTTTCGAAATTCTTAAAATTTTTCAATTATTATTATCCATAGCTAACAAACCATATTTTCGTTTACCCAAAATAATGTAAGCCCCATTTACAACTTAGAATCATTAATTTTGATTTTCGAAATTCTTATAGCCCCTTAAATCTTAATTAAGTTATTTATTATCCAAATTTATATTGAAAAAAATTTGACTCTATAATAATGGGCAATTTTCTACTTCTGCAAATTAAATTCTCTTAATATAACACAAATAATTTTACTCTATAATAAGATTTATTTGTAGAATGTTATATCTCTACTTCTCCGACATATAAATATTATCTAATTGTTTGTCATATTTTACATCAAAATTAATGAATAATGGACAATTTTGGTAACTAGACTTTTTGAGAAACTAGAGTAGTAATTAGGCTTTTTAATGTTTCAATTAAGTAAATATACCCCAACCTTTTGTATTTATTCTCAAACTCTACACACTCTTCTCTCAAGGGGTACATTTACTAAACACAAAATTAGAAAAAGCCTAATAAACCAAATTGTTTCATGAAAGAAGAATGAAAGATAATTATAACTTTCATCGACACATTTATACATGAATTTAAATATAAAAACAATAGCATATTATTATATCTAATCCAATATTATTCGGCAGGTAATACAATAATTGTTTCTAGTAAACATTTAAGGTTCACTACGTTTTCTTGAAGTTGAATTTAAGTTTGACTGAGGAAATGCACATATTGCAAGGTAATGATCATTCTCATATTTGAATTGCACCTACTTGAACTGCACCTATTTAGGGCCCGTTTGGTTCCAACTCCGGTAACAGAAACGGAATGGAAACGAATTTAGTCCATATGCATATCCTTATTCATGAAATTTTATGGAATCATTCTTTGTGGTTTAGTGCAAAGTACACTTGTTTTCCCATATCTTGTTACCCTATAGGGTATCAAAAGTAATCAAACTCTACTCCAATTACTTCAAACCAATAGAATGATTCCAAAAACTTTCATGTACAAGGGCATATGTATGGACTAGATTCGTTTCCATTCCGTTTCCGATTCCGGAGTTAAAACCAAACGGGCCCTTAGTGTATTTAACTTCATCTTGTTAGAAGATTTTCATGGCCGCATTCTACAAGATTACATTTTTTACCTACTCCTTTGAACATGTTTCTTCTTTCAAGGGGATACACCATGACGCTAAAATGGATGCTTCTACAAAGAGTAACAAAAATGGGCAGAACTTCGAAAATTAAAGATAATGTCAAGGTTGAGAGGAAGATAAAAGTATCAAGGACCTTGGACAACAGGGCTGCTGTTAAAAGAGCAAGGATTAGAAAAAATGCGGTTGGGGATGGTGATAGTGCAGTGGACTATATCTCAGAGCTTCCTGATTCACTCATTCATGATATTCTATCCTTTCTCCATGCAAGAAAGGCAGCTCGAATGAGCATTTTGTCTAAAAAATGGAGACAAGTATGGTGCTCATTCCCATAGTCGGATATCGACCATATGTATTTCAAGTAGTATGGAGTTGACTGGATAGATAAATTGGAAAACCATGGTAATAGTGTCCTGCAAAATTGTGCATTGCAAAGGATTAACATAGATAGATTCAAGCTTTGTGTAACCTGCAACCCACTCGTAAAAAAATTGATCGGGACTTTGACTGAAGGTGCTATGGAAAGGAATGTTAAGGAGCTTCAACTACAAGTTAGGCGAGAGCTCTTTTTCGATGAACCTTATACTTTGCCAATATTTGTCCTTTCTGCAACCACGCTAACTGTGTTGATCTTATCTGGTTGTAACTTGGAAACTACTGATAACATAAAGCTTCCCTTGCTGCAAACGTTGTCACTAAATAAGTTCCATTTGAGCGATCGGATGCTACAAAACTTGATATGCAGCTGCCCATTGATTGAAGAATTGAGATTGGTTAAATGCATAGAACTGCAAAATGTGAATATTTCTGCTCCTACCAAGCTCGAGAGATTTCACTTATGCCAGTGCGAGGACCTTGTAAGTGTTAAAATTTCAGTGCCAACGCTTCGGTCTATCTGGATACGGCATATGAGTTATTGGCAATGGTTGCCTTGGTTGAACCATTATATAAACCTAAAAGGATGCACAAGTCTGAGAGAGTAAGTCAGAGAATGCCCGAAATTGGTTATTGAAGATTTTCTAAAGCTTCCGGTGGTAGTTCCTGAAATGACAAGAAGGAAGTTATTCAATTATAAAGTTCACTCCCTTAAGAAGTATGTCCTGAGAAAGGGTGCGTTTAGGTCTTTCATGTTGATATTTGCATGAAAGACCCAAAAGCACCCTTTCTCAGGACATACTTCTTAAGGGAGTGAACTTTATAATTGAATAACTTCCTTCCTGTCATTTCAGGAACTACCACCGGAAGCTTTAGAAAATCTCCAATAACCAATTTCGGGCATTCTCTGACTAACTCTCTCAGACTTGTGCATCCTTTTAGGTTTATATAACGGTTCAACCAAGGTAACCATTGCCAATAACTCATATGCAGTATCCAGATAGACCGAAGCGTTGGTGCTGAAATTTTAACACTTACAAGGTCCTCGCACTGGCATAAGTGAAATCTCTCGAGCTTGGTAGGAGCAGAAATATTCACATTTTGCAGTTCTATGCATTTAACCAATCTCAATTCTTCAATCAATGGGCAGCTGCATCTCAAATTTTGTAGCATCCGATCGATCAAATGGAACTTATTCAGTGACAGCGTTTGCAGCAAGGGAAGCTTTATGTTATCAGTAGTTTCCAAGTTACAACCAGATAAGATCAACACAATTAGCGTGGTTGCAGAAAGGACAAATATTGGCAAAGTATAAGGTTCATCGAAAAAGAGCTCTCACCTAACTTGTAGTTGAAGCTCCTTAACATTCCTTTCCATAGCACCTTCAGTCAAAGTCCCGATCAATTTTTTTACGAGTGGGTTGCAGGTTACACAAAGCCTGAATCTATCAATGTTAATCCTTTGCAATGCACAATTTTGCAGGACACTATTACCATGGTTTTCCAATTTATCTATCCAGTCATCTCCATACTGCCTGAAATACCTATGGTCGATATCCAACTATGGGAATGAGCACCATACCTGTCTCCATTTTTTAGACAAAATGCTCATTCGAGCTGCCTTTCTTGCATGGAGAAAGGATAGAATATCATGAATGAGTGAATCAGGAAGCTCTGAGATATAGTCCACTGCACTATCACCATCCCCAACCGCATTTTTTCTAATCCTTGCTCTTTTAACAGCAACCCTGTTGTCCAAGGTCCTTGATACTTTTATCTTCCTCTCAACCTTGACATTATCTTTAATTTTCGAAGTTCTGCCCTTTTTTGTTACTCTTTGTAGAAGCATCCATTTTAGCGTCATGGTGTATCCCCTTGAAAGAAGAAAACCTGTTCAAAGGAGTAGGTAAAAAATGTAATCTTGTAGAATGCATTCATGAATAGGAATGAATAAAATACAAACTTCATAAGCGATGTTGCAAGTTCACACAATACGTGGAAAATATATCAATTCTAATCTATCTAACAATCTCCCCCTCTAAGACTATTTATAAGGGAGATTTTCTATATAAACTAGGAAGGATATCTTTAAAAGATAATCTAGGAAATATATCCTTTTAAAATAATCCCAAAAATAAACTAAACCAAAGATAAACAATTACCTTACATAATGTTTAAGAGCCTTTAAGGTTATCAGCAAAAAAAATAAAATATAGTTGCCAAAAAGAAGATCATTGGCCTGATCTTCGAGCATGTGTCAGAGGCCAAATCTCTGGTGGTAATCTCGGCCGAGATTCTTGGCAGTGGACCAAGATCTGAGACTCTTTCTTTGTCCTATCCTCCTTTGTTGCTTGATGGATCTTCTTGGTCGTGGCTTGACTCTTCTATTACAATCAGTAATGTCACTAAAGGCTTCCTGAGAGTTAGTAATGTAACACCCCAAGTTTTGGGAACTCGAAGTGTTACGGGCTGGGACCTCAAAATGGGTCCCGACCCTCACAGTAGCAACGACACAACGGATCTTACAACAAGATACAGACGAATGAAAACCAAAACTCGATATAAAACCAATGGTTTAAACAAAAGGAAGCATAAAAGACTCGCACTCGAGTTCAAAACAAAAAGAAAACATAAGATAACAAAGTACGGAAGGAAAGAAAAGAACCAAGGTCCAACTGGAAATCCCACAAATAACAGCCGGAAAACATAAGATAACAAAGTACGGAAGGAAAGAAAAGAACCAAGGTCCAACTGGAAATCCCACAAATAAAGAAACTGCAACACGTCCTAAAAGTACGATACCCCGGCTGACCACTACCATCCGGATCACTCGGCATCTGCTCTAACCTGTGGTAAGTCTACACAACATAACAGCTGTTAGCTAACTATCCAAATATAAGTAGAATAACAACAGCACAAACACACGCAGAAAAATTATAAACAAACATCATGCTGGCACTCAACCGTTTATTATCTATTATTTAGGTGATTCATCTTATTCAATTTTACAGTTGTGGCACGAGAGCTATTAACAGTTCTCGCCTCCGTTCCTTATCCAACTGGGTGTAGGTCTAGCTGACCTCCGCCGGTAGCATCACTACAAACCGAGTATGGACTAGTCCCTAAAGAAACCCCCAGCGCCCGCAAGCTAACTGAGCAGAATGCCACCGCCCGTTACTCTTAGGCCAAGTATAGGTCGGTAAATATCTATCACAACCTATAACTCTAAACATTTTAATCACACACCACTATCATCATTCATGCTCATATTCGGAAGTTAGCTAAGTAAGCCCAAAGGACTTACCTGTTGTAAATCTCGACTCTCTGTAAATCAAACTCGCTTTGTAAACTGTAGCAACTCAGTTGCCTGCCAAAGGAGATAAGTGCATTAGCACACTCCAACATAATTAGAAGTCTAAGACTCCTAAGATAGAAGATCGTAATATAACATAACTAATTACAGTACTAATTTATGGTAAAATGACCATTTTACCCTTAGTCCCGGAACTTCCAAATTTTCCGAAATTCATGTCTAAACTCCTATTTGAGACCTTACAGTCCTATTCTAACTCCTAAAGTTTAGTTTGGTTACAAACTGTTCATCCATCATTTTTATAAAAATTCTCAAAGTTGACTACTACACTTACAATTTCTATACTTAACCAAAGTTTACAAAAACTGCTTAATTACCCAACTTCGGAAGCTTATAACTTCTAATCCGACCGTTCGTTTCTTCTCAAATTTTAATATAGTAAACTACATATATCTACTTATCATCTATTAAAATTTCAACGGTGGATCATCTCCCTAACTTTTTAAAATTGATCCACAAGACAACCGTTTCTAACTTCAAAACTGAAGCAAGCAAAACAATTTCTTTACAACAGCTCATTATTATTATTTTTACTATTTCTGACAGCACTCTTCTATTCCAAATTGCACCAGTCCCTAGCTGATTTACTAGTCCTAAACTCATCCTACAAACCCTACAACAAGTTACAATAGTATACACTAGATAGAAGAGTGAGTTTGGATAGAACTCACTGTTGGCTCTACTCCGATTGACTGGTGGTACTCGACTTGATTGGCTAGAGAGCAGGCTGGCGTTCCGGGATTGTAATATGTGACGTTTTTCCCCGATCAAAGGTGAGGACGTTCTGTTGCTCACTAGATCTGTAAATGAGCAGGTCCAGGCAACACATGTTATTCAATTCGGGACAGATACGAGGGAGCAAAAGAAGAAGGCTCTACTCACCTGTGTACTGACTGGAAGTCGAGAAGGATAGGCTCTTGGACTGAAGGCCGATGCTCCTGCTGTCGTTTGTGTATAGAGATATCAAGATTTTGCTGGCGCCTAGACTGGCAATTGATGAGAAGAGTGACATCCTGGACGTGGAGAGGGCACGCTGCTGTTGGAGTGTTCGATCAGCAGGAGAGGACGAAGGTTTACGCTGTTGCTGTTGCAGCCCGTAGACAGAAGGGAAGGAGCCGAAGGATCTGCTGCGTGCAAGGAATGAATATGTAATAACCGGATATTTTTTTTCCCGATTATTTCCGAGTAAAACCGGAGCTCGATCGGTTTAGACTTTTCCGACATCTTATCACTTTAGGTGACGCTGAGTTTAAGTTTTACGACCTTTCTATCATTTTATGTGAGAACTTTACTCACATAAAATAACGCAATAGTGAGCTATTTTTTTTCTAATCCGTAAGGGTTTAATCCTTTTGATAACCTTCTGGACCCATCAAGGTAAGTCATATGAGCCCATCAGGGTATGCCATCCGGGCCCAATAAGAGATACGGCCGCATCTCAGCCATCACCTTCCGCTTCTTCCATCTCCTTACCTGATACGTGAAATTTTTACCCTAGCCGGCCTTCTCGTTAATCTCTCTGTCTCTCGCTCGACATCACATACACCGACGCAGCTCTTCTCCTCTCGCACACCGGCAACACCCAGCGGCAGCCTCATCCTTCATCCCCGCCACACGCCGACGAGCTTCTCCCATCCTCGATTGGACAACAACAAGCAGACGGACAGGCTTTCTCTTCAACAGCGCTGGAATGGCTCGCTCTTCCTCTTCTGTCGACTCCAGCAAGCTGACGGACGGACCTTCTCTTCAACCGCGCTGGAATGGCTCGCTCTCCCTCTTCTGTCGACTCCAGCAGGCTGACGGACAGGACTTCTCTTCAACCGCTTAGCAGAACAATCTACCATCGGGACTACCTTCAGACAGCAAAAACGCAGAGGCGCTAGGGTCGGCTACAGGGCACCACTCCTCCTTCGCTGCGGGTTTGATCCTGGGTTGTTGCTGCGCCCCTCCCATGCCGCTGTAGCGCCTGCCAGCAGTAGAGGCGAGTGCTTGTACCTTCCCTCCTTTGAGTCTAAAAATCGCGTAAGATCCGTACCCTGTGATAACCGAAAATTTTAAACTCCGTTTAATACTAAATTTAACCGGATTCCGATCCGTCAATCTTTACCCAACAATAAAAATAAAATGAGATTTAAATTTTATTATTTTATGTGACCTTAATCCACATAAAATAATAAAATTATGTAATCAGAAATAATTCCGTGCCTTTAAAAATAAAATGAAAAAGAGGTTCCGGGCGAATAACGATCTAGTTATCTTCAACTAGTTAAAAGAGCGGACCAGCCCATTTATTTTCCGGCCCAGGCTGTTGGATCCGGCCCATTTGCCTTCTTGCTAGCCCACCTAATTAAACCTATCTTAACCCTAAACTAATTAATTAACCTAATCTAACCCTATCTACCCATCACTGTACGCCGCTACCCATCGTCTGAGGAGCGTCTTCTCCCTCCACAACCGCACAGCAGCCACGATGCTGTGGTTCTTCAACCAGCAGCGACCTAGTGCCGCCTTCCCTACAGCCGGAGCGCCGCCACCTCGAGCCAGGCGGAACAGGTACAGCCTCCTTCGCTTCTCTGAACCGACTTACCCTTCCGGCCTTCTCTGTTTCGGACTTACAGCAGTACCGATTCGTACCCAGGCCGTCGCACAGCAGTACGCACCGCCCTCTGCGCCGCCTTCGGTCGACCGCCCAGACGCCGCCGCCACCACGCCTCGCCCGCCTTCCCTGTCCACCGGCGACATCAGCCATAGCAGCATCTTCCTCGCTTGGCTGTCACTGCGACGACGCCTCCCTCGCCCTTGCTGCCGCCGCCTCGAGCCAGTAGCAACAACGATGGGATTGTTCCGCCATGCCGTCAACCACCAGTGCCGCCGAGCTTCCCTCCGCCGCTGCAGTGGGTGAGACCGCCTCCCTTCTCCCTCCTTTCTTTCCGCCTTCTGCTATCGACTCTTGAATTGCTACTCACTGCAGCCTCTCTTCGGCCTGCAGCAGCTCCGCACCGTCGTTTCCGACCACCAGTGAGGACGCCGGACTGCAGCCGGTAAGAGCCTCCTCCGGTCCTTCTTCCTCCTGTCCTGCGAATATAACTGTGAAGGAAATATGTATAAAATCAAGTTTTAATATATGTATATATGTGAGTTAGAATACGTATATATTAGAGAGTGTATACGTATATATATATTTGAATTGGAAAACATATATAAATTTAATTTGAGTACATATATAAACCATAGATTGGAGGTGGTACGGGTACGCAATACGGTAGGTTAGTAAGAGTAGGTGTGAGCTTATATGAGAGTTGTGTATGCCGAGTATGTACATATACGTATATATATATATATAAAATGAAATAAAAGTGTACACATAAGTGTTCACATAAGTGTTTTAAAGTCTATTCATGTTTATAGAAGCTTGGTATTTAATGGATATATAATCTTTATATAAGAGTATATTTATAAGCATAAATATAGAATATATAAAATGCGAGTATATATATATAAATACGAGTTGGGATTTATGAAATTATGTAAAAGAGATATAAATATATATATAAATAAGTTGGGATTTCAAGATTTATATATATAAAGAAAACATAAGAATATATATATACTCATGACGTAAGTGTACCTAAATCCGTACAAGATGGGAAATAAAATATGTAGATATATATATGAGTACCGAATAATTACACAATTAAATAAGTGAGTTGAGGAGAAAGGTTAAGGTATATAATACGGTTAATATAGAGGGCAACCGGGAAGGAGGAAGAGTGTTATTCTTTTTCGAGTGGATTCAAGTTTGAACTGGTGACCTATAAGTAGCTAACCGAGTGACACAAAGTATGGAAACAAGTTTTAAAAGGACTAAGAAAGTTTAAGAATAAATTTGAGAAGCCTTCGGCTGAGGGTAAAATGGTCTTTTACCGTAAGAACTTATTCCGTAATTCCTTAGCATGAGGTTGGACATCTGGATGTGATTTTGATACACATGCCTTATTTGACAAGCGTTTGAGTTACCACGAGTACAGACTGTTTGAGACGTGTTAGAGTGTATTTTGACTCAGGTAAGTCCTTGCGACTTACTTAGCCAATTTCTGAGTGTTAGTTGAGTGATAGTAGTGGTGTGTGCTATTGCGTGATTTAATAATAATAACTTGCTAGGACGACTGTTATTATTACGTTTAAGGCCCAAGTGTATGTATAACGGGCCGTGACATCACTGCCCAGCTCTGACAGGAGACTGGGAGGTTCTCTATACCCAGACCATGCAGGTACAAGGTGAGGTGCATCGGATCCATTCCTGATGGTTACACGGGGGCGGAGGCGAGGTTTGGGAATTCCTCGTGTCACAAAATAAGTATCACTAGAGTGAATGAGTAAATTAAAGCAAGATAATAAAACGGACTTGTTTGAAAGCATGCTGAGTGTTTATGTTTATCTGAGTGTGTTTGTGCTGCTATTATTCTGCTAATATTTAGATAACTAGCTAACGGTTCTTCTTGTTTTTGTTTTAGATTTACCGCAGGTTAGATCAGCAGCTGAGTGATCCGGAAGTAGTGGTCAGCCGGGTCTCCGTACTCCTTAGAGCGGGGTTGGGGTTGTTTTGTCTTTCCTTTTTTTTGGTTAAGACAATTGTTCTTTTCTTTTATTTAAGTACCGTAGGCTGCTAGACAGTGTTGCATTCATTACTCTAAAAACATGGTTTTTATGAATTTCGGTTTCTTTATTTGTGTCTTGTTGCAAGGTCCTAGTATTGTTGTTGTCAAACTGAGGTCGGGACCCATTGTGAGGTCCTAACTAGTAATACTCCGAGTTCTGAAAATTCGGGGTGTTACAACATGGTATTAGAGCTCTAGGTTGGCAACAATGGCACTTGAAACCTTCTGAAAGACCGAATAAGTTTTAAGCAGAACCCGAAAAGGGGTCTGAGTTTTAAAAAGAAAATTTTTGGTTTTAAATGCATGCATAGTCTGGTTGGGAATAGAAAAGTACGGCTGACCACCACTACTACCGCGGATCTCAGTATGCTTAGTTGGACTTTAGGTTTTACTGTAGTTGGACTTTTAGCTTGTTTATAAAGATATGTTATATAGATAAGTATATGCCGAAGATTAGTAGAATTTATAGTTACATTACGCCCTTAATGGAGATAACAGTTTGAGATCCTCATTCAGTTGACACACCTAAGTTTTTGAAGAGTGTCAACGTGAGGATTAGTATGTACATCTTATGTGCATTAGGGTAGACGAACGTCGGACAACTCCTTCGAGCTTGTTGAGGAACGTCGAGACGGAAAAGGGAAGACTCAAGGACAACACCAATTACGATGACAAGAAGAGAATCCCAAATCAACTCAACGGGATCAAATGAAGAATATACAAGAGAGTAGTTCCGGAGAAGCAAGAGATGATCGCCAACTAGGGAATTGAGAAAGACAACGGAGAGGCTCTTTCAAGTTGTGTAAAGTGACTTCACAAACAAAGAGGATGACGTCGAAAACTTGCCATAGACATGAAGGTCAAAAGAGAGATATAATAGCGATCAAGAAAAGAGACATAAAATTTAAGCTCACTGACAGACTAGGAAGTGAAAAGTTGATGCCAAAAGCAAGGCGAAATATGATCACTCTCAACAAGCTAATTGCCACCACAATCCAGATTGATAACCGAGACAGTCAAAAGTATGGAAGTCAACATGAGATACATTATCCATCCAAATAGAAAGAATTAAAGGGCTGCAACTTGGAAGCTTACGCATTGCCAGAAAGGGAAAGGTGAATTTCACCAACGTGGAAGTGGAGTGATCTCGTAGAACACAGGAGAATTTTGACATAGACCGTGATACAACAATAACCAGCTTCTGTAAAGGCAGCATTACAAGCAACACTCAAGGAAGAAGAGTGTGTGAGAAGAGTATTGGTGAACTCGAGGGACCCCAATAACTTCTCATTCAAAAGGAATTTAAGCTAACAACACTACAAGTTCATAATGGAGAATCGCAAATAGACAATAACTAAGGTAAAAGAATCACGGAGATGTACCTACGAGCTACCCTAGAAGGATTGAAAAGTCTGTTGATGGAAGAAGAATGATACAACTGGACTCGTAAAAGTATAACAATCTTACAAAAGTATAGATTGTAGGAGGAGATATATTTCACCAAGTATATCAAGTCTCGAAAGAGATAGAAGAAAAGTAAGTCTATGATGTTGTAGAAGGCCAACTACATCCTACTTGGACAACTTAAAATTTACATGTGCAGGTTAACTGGTTATGGTTAGTTAACCGATAAGAAGAATAACCACAAGGTTATAAAAGAATTTTATCGACATCTAGTGAATTTCTTTCGGAGATCCACGACGAAAATGGTGAAGTTACATCAATACAAGTACTAGTAGCCTGGATGGTAACGTTAAATGAGTCCAATATGATAACTCTAATAATGAAAATTTAAGAGCAGCTCTTGACGGTCGGTAATGACCCTTGATGATAGTAAGGGTGTAAAGGGAATTGTTGGGAGTAGTTACTTACTACTGACTACGAAAGATACATATCAGAGTTAGAATGAAGGGATCCCTGTAAGAAGAACTAGAAGACTGAGAGGAAGTAGATGATTGGAAACATGTCCTATGTCTTAACATCCCACACAAGTAAGACTGATGGTGCTCCTTCGCGAAAAAGTAGGGTCAGACTGTCTAGATTGACAGGGGAAAACCCTTGTGATTTAAGATGTGACACAAAATAATTGGAAATTCCGAGGCGGCACGAACATAAGGAGTATGATGTAAAGCCTTGGGGAAATGTGTGGTCGAGTTGTGAGGTGATTGCAGATAGAATCTACAGGTCGACTAAAACAGACATGAAAAGGAGTAAAAGTGAAAGACTAAAGGTTGTTATATGGATCCGGTATCACACCAATAAGATGGTTACCGAAAGGACTAAAGACTGTATTTAAGGAGAAATGGAGGTACTCCATGGAAAAAAAAAATTCAGCTGGACTGATGACCTAAGAGTTGATGAAAGTAATAAGACCAACCAACGCAGTTGTAAAGTGTGTACGAGAAAACTCAAAGGGATCTAACTATCTTACGTGGTGTAAATATCAAAGAAGGTAAAGCGACAGGAGTATGATGAAGACATAATAAATGCGATGCGAGAAATTTGATTGGTGGGAATATCATATGCACCTAATGTGTTGTATACAAATGGTACCATTGGATGTTTAATAACAATCATACCAACGGACTGATGACACTATGATGGATTTAGAGTAAACCAAGTGTATAACTTATCCAGTGAGAAGGAAAGTCAGGTATCAAAATTGCGAGTTATGATAAATTTTAAATAAAGTTTTGAGATGAGGATGTCCTTAGGAAATCTATGCAAGAATACAAAGCAACTGAAGTTCCAACACAGAATGGGTAGTAATGATCAACAGACAGTTAGAGACCGATGCAGAGAAGAAAAATGTATAAGACGAGTCACCTAGTAGAAGAGTTCACAAGACAAGCTTGTAAGACCAAAAGAGATAAAATGTCGACCCGGATATGAGAGTCTAAGGTGCATGGAAGGGATACCTACAATGGAGTGTAAATGCAAATGTAGACTTTACAAGTGTGGAGAGGTTTTAACCTCCTCAAAAATATAGGAATTTGAAAGAAATCACAATGTCGGTATCGAAGAGTTGAAGCCCTGTAGCGGAAACAAAGGAGTATCATGAAGGCAATGTTGCCGGTAACGCCAGCGAAAGAATGTATATATAAGAACGGCCTTGGTAGACTCGAAAGTCCAAGGTAACCCCAATTATCACGGGACCTAAGTCATCAAAACCGATGGTCCGTGCAAGGGGAACTGCAAGGGGATGATAACTAAAATCATCAAAACTACAAAGATCCTTACCAGCTATCGTTGAAGACTTGGAATGACTATTTAGGTCAAGAGGAATGACCCAGTTGAGCTCGAGAAGTAGAGTTAGCCTAAGGAAACAAAAGTGTGGAATAGAAAACGAATTAGTAAGGCGTGAAAGGATTAATCGAGCAGATGATGCTCACCAAGAATTTAACGCCAGTATAGGTATGAGAAGAGTAGGTCCGGGATATTAAGATAAGTCAACTATAGAGTGACTGACATCAACTGTGGACGTATAAGTGTTGATTAGTATTGACGAACAGGTACCGTTAAGAAGATATATTAGTGACTGCGAATTTAAGAGATAACTTTACCGATGACTTGGAGGAATTCCCAAGTAGGCAACGACAACTTTCTGGGGTGATCTAAAGATATAGAGAGAATCGGTTAGAGGTTGCTTACTAGTTGGTTAAGAATAGTCTACGGGTGAGTAAGAGAGTAAGGATCTGTTTGAGGAGGATCTTGATAGTAGTAGAAGAAAAGTATAAGCGGGAGTTGGGTAAATCATGTTGACCCCTTAGAAAGACGCCATTGTGACTAATGGGTGTTACACCAAAAGCGTGGTAGGCCATAAACCACAGATGAAGAAAATCAAGGTTAGGTTAACTCTGATTTCAATAAGGAATTAGCGATCTATATGAAAAAGTTCATTTGGGTGTGTGATTTGTTTGGAGTTATATAAATTTTAAAGCTTGACAAAAGTAGGTGAAAACAATTTATTAAGGAACGATCCGATAAGGTCACATTGAGGAAACCGGGTCAAGCGGTTTGTATTATAAAGAGCATTAGGCGCCAGAAGTTTAAGATCATTATTTCATAATCGATAGTCGGGAACTTTCGAAAGGAAAAAGTTTTTATGGTTTGGTAGAGTCATCAACAGAGCTGGAGGTAAGTTTAGAAAACCAAACCGTGAGAAAGTACCTATCGAATCCGAGATACGTCATCAACTATGAAGATCAGAAAATTTAGCCGGTTGATGCTTTTGTAGAGTTCCAGTGGCCTAGACGAGGAGCTGATGAGGCTACCTGGGGGACTGAGGAGAGTATTAGACGTAACTATCCCGAGTTCTTTGCTGGGTTAGAGGTTACTCCTGTTTGACGAGTTAGTACTCGGATATTGTGTTGGTTGACCTTTCAGGTTTTCTTATTGACTGAGTAATTCTGTTTTTGTGCTACGTGTCTGTCTGATACTTGAGTAGTTGCGTGGTAGAAAACGAAAAAGGTCGAGAAACTAAAATATACCGAAGGAAATGTGTGAACAAGGGAAATAATCTAAGTTTCGGGACGAAACTTCTTTTAAGAGGGCACTGATGTGATAACCGAAAATTTTAAACTCCGTTTAATACTAAATTTAACCGGATTCCGATCCGTCAATCTTTACCCAACAATAAAAATAAAATGAGATTTAAATTTTATTATTTTATGTGACCTTAATCCACATAAAATAATAAAATTATGTAATCAGAAATAATTCCGTGCCTTTAAAAATAAAATGAAAAAGAGGTTCCGGGCGAATAACGATCTAGTTATCTTCAACTAGTTAAAAGAGCGGACCAGCCCATTTATTTTCCGGCCCAGGCTGTTGGATCCGGCCCATTTGCCTTCTTGCTAGCCCACCTAATTAAACCTATCTTAACCCTAAACTAATTAATTAACCTAATCTAACCCTATCTACCCATCACTGTACGCCGCTACCCATCGTCTGAGGAGCGTCTTCTCCCTCCACAACCGCACAGCAGCCACGATGCTGTGGTTCTTCAACCAGCAGCGACCTAGTGCCGCCTTCCCTGCAGCCGGAGCGCCGTCACCTCGAGCCAGGCGGAACAGGTACAGCCTCCATCGCTTCTCTGAAACGACTTACCCTTCCGGCCGTCTCTGTTTCGGACTTACAGCAGTACCGATTCGTACCCAGGCCGTCGCACAGCAGTACGCACCGCCCTCTGCGCCGCCTTCGGTCGACCGCCCAGACGCCGCCGCCACCACGCCTCGCCCGCCTTCCCTGTCCACCGGCGACATTAGCCATAGCAGCATCTTCCTCGCTTGGCTGTCACTGCGACGACACCTCCCTCGCCCTTGCTGCTGCCGCCTCGAGCCAGTAGCAACAACGATGGGATTGTTCCGCCATGCCGTCAACCACCAGTGCCGCCGAGCTTCCCTCCGCCGCTGCAGTGGGTGAGACCGCCTCCCTTCTCCCTCATTTCTTTCCGCCTTCTGCTATCGACTCTTGAATTGCTACTCACTGCAGCCTCTCTTCGGCCTGCAGCAGCTCCGCACCGTCGTTTCCGACCACCAGTGAGGACGCCGGACTGCAGCCGGTAAGAGCCTCCTCCGGTCCTTCTTCCTCCTGTCCTGCGAATATAACTGTGAAGGAAATATGTATAAAATCAAGTTTTAATATATGTATATATGTGAGTTAGAATACGTATATATTAGAGAGTGTATACGTATATATATTTGAATTGGAAAACATATATAAATTTAATTTGAGTACATATATAAACCATAGATTGGAGGTGGTACGGGTACGCAATACGGTAGGTTAGTAAGAGTAGGTGTGAGCTTATATGAGAGTTGTGTATGCCGAGTATGTACATATACGTATATATATATATATATATAAAATGAAATAAAAGTGTACACATAAGTGTTCACATAAGTGTTTTAAAGTCTATTCATGTTTATAGAAGCTTGGTATTTAATGGATATATAATCTTTATATAAGAGTATATTTATAAGCATAAATATAGAATATATAAAATGCGAGTATATATATATAAGTACGAGTTGGGATTTATGAAATTATGTAAAAGAGATATAAATATATATATAAATAAATTGGGATTTCAGGATTTATATATATAAAGAAAACATAAGAATATATATATACTCATGACGTAAGTGTACCTAAATCCGTACAAGATGGGAAATAAAATATGTAGATATATATATGAGTACCGAATAATTACACAATTAAATAAGTGAGTTGAGGAGAAAGGTTAAGGTATATAATACGGTTAATATAGAGGGCAACCGGGAAGGAGGAAGAGTGTTATTCTTTTTCGAGTGGATTCAAGTTTGAACTGGTGACCTATAAGTAGCTAACCGACTGACACAAAGTATGGAAACAAGTTTTAAAAGGACTAAGAAAGTTTAAGAATAAATTTGAGAAGCCTTCGGCTGAGGGTAAAATGGTCTTTTACCGTAAGAACTTATTCCGTAATTCCTTAGCATGAGGTTGGACATCTGGATGTGATTTTGATACACATGCCTTATTTGACAGGCGTTTGAGTTACCACGAGTACAGACTGTTTGAGACGTGTTAGAGTGTATTTTGACTCAGGTAAGTCCTTGCGACTTACTTAGCCAGTTTCTGAGTGTTAGTTGAGTGATAGTAGTGGTGTGTGCTATTGCGTGATTTAATAATAATAACTTGCTAGGACGACTGTTATTATTACGTTTAAGGCCCAAGTGTATGTATAACGGGCCGTGACATCACTGTCCAGCTCTGACAGGAGACTGGGAGGTTCTCTATACCCAGACCATGCAGGTATCAGGTGAGGTGCATCGGATCCATTCCTGATGGTTACACGGGGGCGGAGGCGAGGTTTGGGAATTCCTCGTGTCACAAAATAAGTATCACTAGAGTGAATGAGTAAATTAAAGCAAGATAATAAAACGGACTTGTTTGAAAGCATGCTGAGTGTTTATGTTTATCTGAATGTGTTTGTGCTGCTATTATTCTGCTAATATTTAGATAACTAGCTAACGGTTCTTCTTGTTGTTGTTTTAGATTTACCGCAGGTTAGATCAGCAGCTGAGTGATCCGGAAGTAGTGGTCAGCCGGGTCTCCGTACTCCTTAGAGCGGGGTTGGGGTTGTTTTGTAACACCCCAAATCCGCGGGACTCGGGATGTCACATTGGGCTAGGATCTCACAATGGATCCTGACCCTAGCCTGACAACAAGTTCACTGGACCTTACAACATGGCACTGACAGATATAAAACAAATACATAAAACAGTATAAACTGTACGACCCAAAGTAAACAACAACATAGCCGAGTATATAAAACGACATCCTCACATAGGAGGTACAAAAGACCATCCTCACACAGGAGGGGAAACACAACAACCCTAAACCAACCACCTAATGTACGAGAGTCCTCGGCCTGTCACCCTGCCAGATCACCCAGTAGCGCCTAACCTGTAAACATCTACAACACGGTATGAAACCGTTAGCTAACCATACATATATGAGGTAATGCATAAGCACAAGCACAATCATGAAAGATAAACACATCAGCATGCTATCACACATTTACCCATTTATTATCTTTATATAATAACCATTCACTCAAAAACCGTATATATATAGATAGATGAAAGTATGTGACACGAGGACCGATACATCCCCGCCTCTGAGTACAATGTCCAGCTGTACGAGTATCGGTCACACAATCCGTGTACCCTATGGGAGTGGATTGCGCCCTTCCTGTAAACCAGTCTGGCCTGACATCAGAGAACCTCCCAGACTCCACGGCGGGATGAAAGGGAAAGGTTATCACAGCCACGCAGTGGGGCAGTCAATAGAACATAGGTCGATAAAAACGACAACTCATGCTATCATAGCAAACATATAAAGCACACACCACTCATGCAAACACCCAATATAGGAATGGTAGCTAAGTAAGTCCTACGGACTTACCTCAACCTCGTACAAAATCAACCACGATCACCTCTACACTGGAGGGACAACACGGCCTATAAAAAGGCATAAAGAGATATATCAACCTCTATTCATCAAAGGGGTCACACCTAGACCCAAAGGGATCCATAAGGATCATACTCAATCTATGAGCCTCACAACCAACTAAACCTCAATATCTCAACATAGCTCACAATTCCTCAAATCTCAAGGTAGTATCTAATCAACATTCCTCAATCTCAATTTTAATCCTAATTTAATTAATTAACCTTTAATTAATTAATTAGATTTCGCCAGAATAACGTTTTGCCCGCAGGCAATTTCTAAACCCACCTGTCATCAGATTTCATCAAACAAACAACCCATAATCACCAGAATAATATAACGACCATAATGGAATTTCTAATTGTCCCTATTTGACAAGCCTAAAGTCAATTTAGGCCAAATCGCAGTACGGAAAACGAATAAATTCATAACTTATTCGTTACTAACCCGATTGACGATCTGAAAGAAGATTCGGAAACACAGCGACGCAGGCTACGCATGGACAACATCAAATTCACCGGAATCTGAGCGACGGAACCGTCCTGGTGACATATATGCTCGACCAGCCCTCCATATACTCGGAAATGCAGAAACTCGGTACCGATATGAAGAGAATGAAGAGAGGAATCCAGAAACTCAAACGGAATTGAAATCGGATTAGAAACGGAGAGTAGATCTGAGTTTGAAGGTTGAGAGAAATCAGAGCTTTTACGAGAAAACGTGAAATGAAATGAATTAATAAAAGATTTTCCGCTATTTATAGTGAAGACGATAATTATCCTTTAGTAAAGTCGATAATTATCCTTTAACCGATCCAAAGGCGGGTCGAACCTCTTTCTCCAAACTTCTCGAGATTGGAACATTAAATCTGGAATATTGTAGGGATAATTATTCCACAACTATCTCGGAAAACGTGTATTCCTAAGCCGTCTTTCTTAGCCGTTAAGAAACGAAATAGCGACTCTTTTGGCCGTTTTGCCTTTTCATGTTATTTCATATCTAGGACATATCCGATGTCCTGATCATTTCTCTCAACTGCATTTTTATTAATTGGAGCTCCCAAATGCTCCAAATAACACCGGAGGGTAAAAATAATTACCCGGGGAAAAAAGTAAAAATTTCCCCAAACATCCAAAATTACGCCAGGAATATAACGGTGGGACTCTTACTCATCACTTGCGAAATCTTCGCGAGTTATATGGCAATTGCTATCAACGATTAAGTTAATCAACATTAATTAAAATTCGAAAATCCTAGCTATTACATCACACACCCCTTAAAAAAAAGTTTCGTCCCGAAACTTGAACAATTCCCAAATCCTCTCGGACCCATACGCCGAGGTATAACTCTCACTCTTTCTATCGGAGGTATCACATCTCCGTTCAAAAGATCACAACCTATAACAATCTATAACCTCAAGTATAAACATGGAGGAATCATCACTCCGGGAAATAGGGCCATAACGCTACCCAAAGGCGTAGAGGAATCACGTCTCTCGCCATACCACATCACAAGGCATAGAGGAAGCACATCTCTAGCCAAAACATATCACATGCATAGAGGAAATACGTCTCTAGCCAACCCATAAACATATATATCGCATGGAGGAATCACATCTCCACTGAACTATGTCCATCAAGGTAGCATGGAGGAAAGAACCATCTCCAGCTGAATCCTAATCTCACTCAAATAGCATGGAGGAAAGAACCATCTCCAGCTATAAATATAATCATACTCGGGTAGCGTGGAGGAAGTAATCATCTCCAACTATAACATACATCACACTAGCACATCAAGATCTACTAAGATCATAAATCACATCACATCTAGCATGGAATAACACATCAAGGCATATAAGCACATAAGCACAACATTTATCAAGATAACACTAAGATCTACTCGTGCTCCCACAAATGGGTCTGTCCCAAATATACTTTGGATAGTTCCTCAGGACACTATCCTCAGTCTCTCACATAGCCTCTTCAGGTCTTCATCTCGACCATGATATCCTCAATATGGGAATGTCTTTCGAATGCAAGCGTTTCATATCTTATTCCAAGAATGTAATCAGATGCTCAACAACAATGTGGTTGGACTCAACCACCAAATCATCGTAACTCACAAGGTGTCTCGAGTCTGGTATATACTTCCTCAGTTGAGACATATGAAACACTGGGTGGATATCCTCTAATCTCATAGGCAAAGCTAAACATCATGCTACCTTCTCAGTACTAGTCGATCTCAAATAAACCATCATATTGGAAACTCAGTTCCCTTTCCATATTAACATGTTTAACGTCTCGCAGCTGAGATACTTACAGCCGGACATGAACTCTCGCTTGAACTTTAGAGGTTAACGCCTCTTGTCTACATATAATATCTAGCGACTCTGTACAACCAGCATTCTTCCTTCAATCAACGTTACTTGAACTATAAAATCCTGAATCTGGTCAGGTGTTATTCCACTACTACTACTAGACCACTTCTAGCATAAGAATATACAACATCTATGTCTATATATATTGCCTCATAGGGCCATCCCAAAAAGATGCACATCCTTCATTGTTATATAATAAACTCATTAATGGAAGGTAATACAACCATCCTCGTTTCCCATTCGACTTACAACTTATAATAGATCTTTAAGATCTAGATGATCCTCTCTAACTGACCATCTATCAGGGGATGAAGTGTAGTCATGGGGTACAGACTTGTCCCCAAAGCAGTCTGAATCTGCTACCCAAAATCTCCAATTAAAAACATCCATCTCGATCAGAAATGATCATTCTCGGTATACCATGGAGTCTCACTATCTGTCTAGTGTACTCCTCAGCCAATTCATTCACTAGCCACGTCCTTCTGATACAAATGAAACGTGCCGGTTTCATTAATCTGTTACCAACTATCCAAATAACATCAATCTTCTACAGGGTCACAATCAAGTCCATAAAGATGTCCTCCCAAATTCTACTACTGCACTGGTAGTGAGTGGGGGCTTATCTCTAGATCGGAAATACTCTATCTGAACCTGCTGACATGTCACACACTATATCACAAATCTGGTTATATCGGCTTCATACAATATAATCGTCTTATCTCGTGGTACATCTTACTCGTACCTGAATGTACTGAATAAGACGTACAATGGGTATACGTAATATTTTGTCTCCATCTGCATCAGCAGGAACACAAAAGCGGTCATGACTCTTCATCAGTCCATCTACTCCTATGGAGAACTATGGTGCCTCAGTACGAGACATCCTTTCTCTAAACCTTGTCAAGGCCCGGCAGGTCTCCTGCTTCTGTTGGACCTCATCCAACAGACCAGGTAGAACCTCTGAGGTATAAATGGGTATCCTTATCAAGGAACTGATTGTCCAACTCTAGCCAAGCTAGATCTCTTTGAAGCTGAGGTTGAACTATCAGTCTCACAATCATCTTCTCTTGGAGCGTCTTTCCATTCAAGTTATCGGCGACAACATTCAACTTCTCTGAATGATATGTAATCTTCAAGTCAAAGTCTTGATCAACTTAAGCTCTTAATACTGGCGGTTATTCAACCCCTGTTGCATAAAATATACTTCAGATTTCCATAATCTATAGAAATCTGACATGAAGATCACACCGGTACGGTCTTCAAAATTTAAAGGCTCTTGAACTACCACTACTAACTCTAAATCATGAGTCGAGTAGTTCTCATCATACGTTCTCAGCTGTAACCACACATATCAATAACCCTACTCCTTTGTAGTAATACACATCTCAAACTTAGCTGGGATGTATCACCATAAATCACGGGATCCTAAAAATCTTCTAACTACAACAGAATGGAAGCAAAGGTCAAATGCCTCCTCAACTCTTCAGAACATAGACACACTACTTTCATCACGTAGTTATGGTGGTCTTCTCAAAAGACTCGCAAATGAATACATAATCATATAAAATCCTTCGTCAAAGCATTGGTAGCAATCGGCTGAGCCGAGAAAACTACGTATTCCTTAATGTTCATTAGTATCTCTCATGTTACAACATACTTAATTCTCGCCAGGTCAACCATGATCCCACTGGTGGAGACAACATGGCCTAAAAAGGCTACCATTGGCATCTCAGCTTACACTTAGAGAGCGTAGCATACAACCCTCTATCTCTCGAAATCTGTAGAACGGTCCTCAAACGATCGGTCTACTATTCTCTGCTATGAGAGTATACCGACATGTCATCCATGGAGTCCACCACCAACTAATCAAGGAAGTCGATAAAGATACTATTCATCAACTCCATAAAAACTACTAAAACATTCGTCAACCCAAATGACATCACTACAAACTCGTAGTGTCCATAACGGGTATGGAATGCTATCTCATACACATGCTGCTCTCTCATCCATGACTAGGGATATCTTGAGCATAAAGGAATCCCGAAAACACATTTGCTTCTTGAAGTTAACTCGTCAGGTCGTCAATACGGAACATGGAACCCACTAGGGTAAACCCGTTTCAGTAAACTTTTCAAATTATCAGTACAATATCTCAACAAGCACCATATAGTGTGGCTTTCTCATTCAATCTTGTATCATACTTCAACTCGATAACAATGTCCACACTCCACTGAGGTGGCAACTAGACGGTTCAGTAACACGTCTATAAACTCATAAACAACTGGAATGCCTTCAATTGTTGGACTATCTCGCTCCTTTATGGTATAAAACTAGAAGGCGTCACATCCCTGTGCTATCAGCTCGCTGCTCGTACAGTCCTGATGACAAACCCGTCTCTTCAAAGGTCTTAACCTCAGAAGACCTCTATTTAACTCAACTCAGTAAAGACTATAATAGTCTTACTATTAAAAGCTAACACCACATGATATCTATTCATCTAAACCATACACATAATGACTTCCTCATGCACCTACGACATGACAAAGAAGTCTACAACCATACACGGGTCCCTGAAATAAGGGAACAAACACGCATCTCACGGGTATCTCAGACCCAAAAAGGTAATCTTGTAAAGGAAAATTCACCTTCTACTATATACAAAAAGTCAACCATTAACGCATGCATCGAAAGACATGAAGTGCATAGCACTCACAACAAGCAAAACTCCACCAGGTAAACCATTAACGAGAATGGTACCTATAACAACTAACACTCGTAGCTCCACTACATATCATCACTCAATGTCAGATCCATCCTCTTCAGGTATCACTGAGGTCATTACTATAGCCTCCACTTCCACTCTTTCTGCACCGGAAAGAGGAAGGTCTTGCTAGGAAGAAACACCACCGTATTGACAGAAAGGGCCAGATGGCCTAGCTCACCACAATTGAAACAAGCTATCAGTGCCAAAGGGCACACAGAACGCAAATGATCAGGATAGCCACAACTGAAACATAATCATCCCATCCTTGCAACCTGTGCAACTGAAGGGTAGCTCGACCTTCGTCGTCCATCTGGAATGATCTCACTCTTGAAGGGAACCTGTAAAGGCAATGCCTTGCCCTGTCGACAAAATCTCGCTCTATGCCCTGCTTTACCACACGTAAAGCACATGATGGGCGCCTTTGGGCACACAGCTCGCTAGTGTCCCAACTTCCACGCAAATAAAACACTAGTTCCTTGCTAGTCATCTTCATGGCCAAAGGATCACTAGATTGTCCTGATATTGGACTTGGTTCCCCGTTCATCATTTTTGCTTCTCCAGTAACTGATTCAGTCCATTGCTTCTTTCCGGATCCAGAAGCTTCATTTACTCTCACAATTGTTGGTAAATCCGGTGTGGATCTACCCATTATCACCGCTTCATATACTTGTTACATATATTCTTGAAACTCGGATCTACTCATGAAGACACGATCAGCCTCTTCAAACTCGTTCTCTTCCATAGGCGAAACAACAGCGGAAACTGGTCCCTGACCTATCACCACTAGAGGAAGAGGGGGTGTACCCCTACCTCATCCCACTACAGATACTGCTCTAGTCTGAGTCATCTGTAGGATATACGCACATAATCTTATAAGGCTATATATATGCCATAGCTATCGATATATATATAATACATCCACATAATCCATAGTACACACAGATATATATACATATCTACGCTGCAGAGATCCATGGCAGAGGTGACGACTTCTCGTACATTCTATCCCAAAACCACACTTAAAATCAAAACCTTTGAAAACGTCAGATCCCATGTGGGCTCTGTTTATTTTACCTATCAAACCTCATTGTAGGTAGCAAGTGCCATTGTTGTCAACCTGGGCTCTGATACCAACTCTGTAACACCCCAAATCCGCGGGACTCGGGATGTCACATTGGGCTAGGATCTCACAATGGATCCTGACCCTAGCCTGACAACAAGTTCACTGGACCTTACAACATGGCACTGACAGATATAAAACAAATACATAAAACAGTATAAACTGTACGACCCAAAGTAAACAACAACATAGCCGAGTATATAAAACGACATCCTCACATAGGAGGTACAAAAGACCATCCTCACACAGGAGGGGAAACACAACAACCCTAAACCAACCACCTAATGTACGAGAGTCCTCGGCCTGTCACCCTGCCAGATCACCCAGTAGCGCCTAACCTGTAAACATCTACAACACGGTATGAAACCGTTAGCTAACCATACATATATGAGGTAATGCATAAGCACAAGCACAATCATGAAAGATAAACACATCAGCATGCTATCACACATTTACCCATTTATTATCTTTATATAATAACCATTCACTCAAAAACCGTATATATATAGATAGATGAAAGTATGTGACACGAGGACCGATACATCCCCGCCTCTGAGTACAATGTCCAGCTGTACGAGTATCGGTCACACAATCCGTGTACCCTATGGGAGTGGATTGCGCCCTTCCTGTAAACCAGTCTGGCCTGACATCAGAGAACCTCCCAGACTCCACGGCGGGATGAAAGGGAAAGGTTATCACAGCCACGCAGTGGGGCAGTCAATAGAACATAGGTCGATAAAAACGACAACTCATGCTATCATAGCAAACATATAAAGCACACACCACTCATGCAAACACCCAATATAGGAATGGTAGCTAAGTAAGTCCTACGGACTTACCTCAACCTCGTACAAAATCAACCACGATCACCTCTACACTGGAGGGACAACACGGCCTATAAAAAGGCATAAAGAGATATATCAACCTCTATTCATCAAAGGGGTCACACCTAGACCCAAAGGGATCCATAAGGATCATACTCAATCTATGAGCCTCACAACCAACTAAACCTCAATATCTCAACATAGCTCACAATTCCTCAAATCTCAAGGTAGTATCTAATCAACATTCCTCAATCTCAATTTTAATCCTAATTTAATTAATTAACCTTTAATTAATTAATTAGATTTCGCCAGAATAACGTTTTGCCCGCAGGCAATTTCTAAACCCACCTGTCATCAGATTTCATCAAACAAACAACCCATAATCACCAGAATAATATAACGACCATAATGGAATTTCTAATTGTCCCTATTTGACAAGCCTAAAGTCAATTTAGGCCAAATCGCAGTACGGAAAACGAATAAATTCATAACTTATTCGTTACTAACCCGATTGACGATCTGAAAGAAGATTCGGAAACACAGCGACGCAGGCTACGCATGGACAACATCAAATTCACCGGAATCTGAGCGACGGAACCGTCCTGGTGACATATATGCTCGACCAGCCCTCCATATACTCGGAAATGCAGAAACTCGGTACCGATATGAAGAGAATGAAGAGAGGAATCCAGAAACTCAAACGGAATTGAAATCGGATTAGAAACGGAGAGTAGATCTGAGTTTGAAGGTTGAGAGAAATCAGAGCTTTTACGAGAAAACGTGAAATGAAATGAATTAATAAAAGATTTTCCGCTATTTATAGTGAAGACGATAATTATCCTTTAGTAAAGTCGATAATTATCCTTTAACCGATCCAAAGGCGGGTCGAACCTCTTTCTCCAAACTTCTCGAGATTGGAACATTAAATCTGGAATATTGTAGGGATAATTATTCCACAACTATCTCGGAAAACGTGTATTCCTAAGCCGTCTTTCTTAGCCGTTAAGAAACGAAATAGCGACTCTTTTGGCCGTTTTGCCTTTTCATGTTATTTCATATCTAGGACATATCCGATGTCCTGATCATTTCTCTCAACTGCATTTTTATTAATTGGAGCTCCCAAATGCTCCAAATAACACCGGAGGGTAAAAATAATTACCCGGGGAAAAAAGTAAAAATTTCCCCAAACATCCAAAATTACGCCAGGAATATAACGGTGGGACTCTTACTCATCACTTGCGAAATCTTCGCGAGTTATATGGCAATTGCTATCAACGATTAAGTTAATCAACATTAATTAAAATTCGAAAATCCTAGCTATTACATGTTTTGTCTTTCCTTTTTTTTGGTTGAGACAGTTGTTCTTTTCTTTTGTTTAAGTACTGTAGGATGCTAGACAGTGTTGCATTCATTACTCTAAAAACATGGTTTTTATGAATTTCGGTTTCTTTATTTGTGTCTTGTTGCAAGGTCCTAGTATTGTTGTTGTCAAACTGAGGTCGGGACCCATTGTGAGGCCCTAACCAGTAATACTCCGAGTTCTGAAAATTCGGGGTGTTACATACCCTTTCATTCCTAACCCTTCTCGCATTACCTTCTCTATATCAGTACTGATGAGAACCCTCTTTTGTAGCTTAAACCATCCATAACAGCCATGGAAGATGACTTGTTATATTTCCTGAGTTTTCGGAAGAGATGAACAGCTAACTTCATATCCAAATTTAGGTATGAAAGAATGATCCTTTTTGGCTGGTTTTCGGATATGTTATAGATGGTATTTCAAAGTAAATCATACTAAAATTTCAGAGGAAACCATGTTATGGTTTGAGAGATATGGGATTTCAAAGTTCAGTTTTATAAATGTGCTGAGTTGAGAAAAACAGCATGGGATGCTGTTTTGTGAGATAGTTTTGAATAGGCTTTTGATGTCTGTTAGGCTTGAATTTTTGATATGATATAGTTGACATCTGGTTGTAGATCATATTAAAATTTGGGAAGAATCGAAGTTACGGTTTGAGAGTTATTGTGTTTCAAAGTTGACGGTTTTATATATGTGCTGAGTGTTGGGGAAAACAGCAAGTGATGCTGTTTTGTGAGATGATTTTGAATAAGCTCTTGATCTCTGTTGGACTTGAATTTTGGATATGATATGGTTGACATATTGTTCTAGAACATATTAAAATTTGAGAGGAATCCAGCGAGTGGTTTGAGATTTATGATTTTTTCAAAGATGGAGTCGTAAGCAGTTTTTCTGTTGTGCTGAATATCGGTTTTGTGAGATAGTTTTAAATAGGATTTTGATCTCCTTTGCGTCTGAATTTTGGATATATTAGAGATAAGACTTAATAGTAGAACATATCAAAATTTGGGATAAATACAGCGAGTAGTTTAGGAGTTATGATTTTTTCAAAGTTAGGACAATGTGCTGCTTGTTAAGTGTTGTACCAAACTTTAGAAATTTTTGTAGAAGCGATGCTTTAACAGTTTTAAGAAATTCTTTCTCCTATGAGTAGATAGGATATCATAGATGACCTAGGGAATTACTTCGGAATTTTTATAAGATTATTCGAATTTTATATTTGAAGCTGTAGTTGGAGTTTAGTGATTTTTCGAGAAATAGAAAATGGGTGGTTTTTCTAGTTGTTACCTAAAATCATCGTAGGGAGTAGAATATGGTTAGTTAGTCTCAAATAAGAGTTTAAACATAAATTATGAAATTTTTAGAAGTTTCGGGACCAGGGGTAAAATGGTCATTTACCTGTATAAGGGTATTTTGGTAATCTCTTGTTGATCGATTTTTATATCTTAGAAGTTGGAGACTTCTAAGAAAGTGGGATACATTATTGATTCCCTTGTCTTGTATAACAGGCAATTGAGTTCCTACGGTTACATACCGAGTTGAGATTAAGAGAGTGGCGACTTGACTCAAGTAAGTCCTTTGGGCTTACTTAGCTGACTTCCGGATATGAGTGTGGATAATGATAGTGGTGTGTGAATAAGATGTTTATATTTATATTTTAGTAATAATTATCTATCGACCTATACTTTGGCCTAAGAGTAACGGGCGGTGGCATTCTGCTCAGTTAGCCTGAGGGCGCTGGGGGTTTCTTTAGGGACTAGTCCACACTCGGTTTGTAGTGATGCTACCGGCGGAGGTAAGCTAGACCTACACCCAGTTGGATAAGGAACGTTGGCGAGAACTCTTAAGATTTCTCGTGCCACAACTGTAAAATGGAATAAGGTAACTCACTTAATGAACAGATAATAACCGGTTTGTGTGTCAACATGATGATTGTTTTATGTTATCTTGAGTGTGTTTGTGCTATCCTTATTCTGCTTATATTTGGATTGTTAGCTAACGGTTTATCCGTGTTGTAGATTGGTAGAGATAGACAGTTGCAGAGTGATCCGGAACGGATGGTCAGCCGGGTCCACGTACTCATTAGATGGGGACGGGGAAGTCTTCCATACGTCATGCATGTTATATATCTTTATATATGTTTGTAAGGCTGTCACATGTGTACTTTCATACCATTAAAAATATTATGTTTTGGAAATTGTTTTAATTACAGTTGTGTCTTGTTGTAAGATCTTAGTAAAGTTGTTGTTAAACCAAGGTCGGGACCCATTGTGAGGTCTTAACCAGTAGCTCCCCGAGTTTTGAAACTTGGGGTGTTACAGAATACGCTCACGGAGTAAGAAAGGAAAGCGTTGCTTCTGTAGATGAATCTGGACGGAATGCAAGCAGCAGAAATGGAAGGGAATCTGCGAAGATCTCGGCTGTTACGTTCCTAGCAACGTTCAGCAAGAGAACGTGGCATTGCAGTTGGGCTGGCGCTGGGCTGGAGCTGGCAACGCCGGGCTGAAGAGGTAAAGCAGTAGATGGGCTGAAGTTGTGGATCCAAGGTGCTGAAGCTGGGCTGCGGACAAACTGCTAAAGCTGGCGCTGCTGGGCTGCGGACAAGCTGCTGAAGCTGGCGCTGCTGGGCTGAATCACGGACTGGGCTGATCGAAGCTGGGCGTTGGCATACGGGCTGGAGTTGCTGTAAGGCTGGGCTGCTGGGCAAGCTGCGCTGGACTGGGCTGGCGCAAGGGAGCAGCAGCCCGGTGCTAGCTGCAGTCCGGAAACGAGATCCCGACAAATGAATGCACGGAATAGACGGATACGGATTATGTTATGGTTTAGGATTGGTTATGAGAATCCTATCATTTTATGTGAAGGTAAGCTACATAAAATGATAAACTTTTAAAAGATTCTATCATTTTATGTGAAGGGAATCTACATAAAATGATAAATTTTATAATAATGTGTCTAACTAAGTAGACGGATATGGATCAACTGATCGAGATCGGGTTTGTTACAGAAATAAACGGAATAAAAATTCCGGATATTACACTTCCTTCCCTGACCTTCGGTCGGCAGCAACACAGCTGGAGTGGGATGAAAGAAGGGAGAAGCAGTGGCTTCTGTGTCCGACTAATGGTGCAAGGGGGAAGCTAGTGCGGCGTAACTTCTGTCTACAGCGGCGGATTCGAGTCCCGGAGACAGAGACGGCGGAGCAAGGCCAAGGAAGAAGGGTGATGGATGGGTGAGGCAGGGTAGCTCCTTTCTGGCATCGACGAGGCAGGGCTTCAACAGGGCGGCGGTTGGCGATGGCGATTCTGGATCCTCTAGTGGCGCAAGAGAAAAGCGAGAGAAGGAGAGGTGAAGGGGAAGCATTGCAGACGGCTCGTCCCTGGTGGCTCGAGGTGAGAGACAGAGGGATACCTGGCCAGAAAGAAGAAGCAAGGGCTGAGTCTGAGAGCGCTAGCCAGAAGAGTGAGATGAGGGGAGATGCGCTGAGTGAGTGCCAAGAGAGGTGCAGAGGTGGAGAAAGGGGGTAGAGAACATCATAGGTTCGGCTAGGAACCTGTAGGGCTGGGGAGCGAGGAGTCCGAAACAGAAAAGGCAGGGTCAAGTCTATTCACTGGGAAGGGAATGTAAAATCCGGAATTTTTATTCCGTCTAATTCCGTTATAAAATAGATCTCGATCAGTTGACCCATATCCGTCTACCTAGTTAGACATATTATTATAGGATTTGTCATTTTATGTAGATTCATTCACATAAAATGATAGAATCTTCTAAATAGTCTATCATTTTATGTAGCTTACTTCCGCATAAAATGATATAATCCTTAACCGATCTTAATCCATAATAAACTCCATATCCGCCTAGTCCGTATATTTATATGTCGGAATCTTGTCCGGCCAGAAACTCGCTAATTTAAGGAGCCGTCCGTAGCCAATTTCAGCCCATCTGTTGCTTTATATTTAGCCTCAACGGACCCAGCCCACTAGCCAACTCCAACAGCCCACTGCTGCCTTGCTCCTATGCGGCCCAGCTTGCCAGCCTTCAGCCAGTTCGGCCCTGCAGCACAGCTCCAGCCCAGCAGCAACACAACTCCAACGCCAGCAGCCCAGTCCAGCGTTGCCAGCTCGAGTCCAGCCCAACGCCACTCCAGTTTAGAGTCCATTCCAGCCAGAAGGGTTGCCGTCTTACTTCTCCAGCTCAACAACGTTTCCTTCCTTTGATCTTCTACATAACTGCTGTATTAATTAGGAAAGAGATCTGTAACTGCCTAATTCCACGCCAGAATATCCGCTGCTGATCGCCTTCCTTATGCGCTGCTCACCTTCCTTCTCCTTTGCGTCCAGATTCATCTACAGAAGCACGACTTCAATTCTTGCCCACAGCCACATACGTTTGTTTCCGTCTCTTCTGTCTACGGTTTTCAACAGCAAACACGTTCCTTTTCTTCTGCACACACACCCAGCAGCGTCAAGAGGTAAGCGCAGCAATCTGTTCTTCCGTCTTCACCATCATCCTCTTCGTAGTTCATCTACCAATACTTATGTGCTTCGAATTGCAGCCATTGGAATCTGCAACGAGTCCATACCGACCTTCTGCACGTAGCCAGCCGCGTCAAGAGGTTAGTGCAGCAGTCTGATTCTTCCATCTTCACCTTATTCTCTCTACCGACTCCTCTCCTGCTTGTCTCATTTCGTCCCATCTATCCTTAGGTTAGGAAGCACATACAAGCCTTCTTCGAAAACGAGAGTAGACGTCTCAGGACCGTCAAACTGAAGAAGGTAAATTTCCTCTCTCCCACAGCTTGATTCCATGTACTCTAGGTGTAAAGAATTAAGTTGGTACAAAGAGCTGCATAGTTTTCCGATTAGTCTAAGGAGAAGGTTATTGTATGAGCTTATGTATGCCTACCGATTCCTTAATGTTAGATTGTTGAGCTGCTGTAGTCGGCCTTGAGCATAGTTAATATAGTAATAAGTAGCTGCTGAAAGTTATACATAAAATGATAGACGTAAGGGCTGCTGTAAAATTGTATTTCATGCCTTCAGCTTTTGACTTATAAACTGCCTATCTTGTCGGCCAATTATTGAACGTTTGGATAAAGATCCACCGTTGAATTTTGGATATGTTGTAGATGGATATATGTAGTTTAGCATATTAAAATTTGAGAAGAAATGAACGGTCGGATTGAAAGTTATGAGCTCCCGAAGTTAGGTAGTTGAGCAGTTTTGGTAAACTTAAGTTTTTGGCTAAGTATAGGAATTTTGAGTGAAGTAGCCAACTTTGTGAATTATTATAAAATTAATGGCTGAACAGTTTAGAGGAAATTTTCCTCCTAAGGTTAGATAGAACCTCATAGATGATCTAGAGATTTAATTCGGAATTATTATAAGCTGTTAAGAATTTTATATTTAGAACCGAAGTTAAACCTTTACGATTCTTCCGGAAAATAGAAACATAGGAAAAATGTCAGTTTGGAACCAAATAAAATTTTAGGAGTTAGAAAATAATTTTAGAACCTCAAATAGGAGTTAGACATGAATTTTAGGGTTTTCGAGAAAAATCGGAACCAAGGGTAAAATGGTCATTTTACCTTAAACTAATATTGTAACTAGTATGTCTTAATACCTCATTCGATCTTAGAAGTTTTAGACTTCTAACTACGTGAGAGTGTGCTAATACACTTATCGCCTTTGACAGGCAACTGAGTTGCTACAGTTTACAGAACGAGTGGTTTACAAAGAGTCGAGCTGTATATCAGGTAAGTCCTTTGGGCTTACTTAGCTGACTTCTAAATATGAGTATAAATGATGATGGTGGTGTGTGATTGAAATGTTAGAGAGATAGGTTGTGTTATATAATTACCGACCTATATTTTGGCCTAAGAGTAACGGGCGGTGGCATTCTGCTCAGTAGCTGGCGGGCGCTGGGGGTTTCTTTCGGGACTAGTCCATACTTGGTTTGTAGTGATGCTACCAATGGAAGTCAGCTAGACCTACACCAGTTGGATAAGGAACGGAGGCGAGGACTAATAATAATTCTCGTGCCACAACTTCAATTGAATAATGTGCATCATTTAAATAATAGATAATAAACGGTTGAGTGCCAGCATGATGTTTGTTTATTTTTGTTTTTGCGTGTGCTTGTGCTGTTATCATTTTGCTTATATTTGGATAGTTAGCTAACTGTTGATATGTTGTTTAGATTTGCCACAGGTTAGAGCAGATGCCGAGTGATCCAGATGGTAGTGGTCAGCCGGGGTGTCGTACTTTAGGATGTTTTACAGTTTCTGCATTTGTGGGTTTTACAGTTGAACCTTGTTTCCTTCCGTACTTTGTTATATTACGTTTTCCGGCTGTAGTTGATCTGGTCACATTCATGCATTATTAAGAACTATTTTATGATTTCTGGTTTTCCTTATCTGTGCCTTGTTGTAAGATCTTGTTAAGTTGTTGTCAAACTAAGGTCGGGACCCACTGTGCGGTCCTAACCAGTAACTCCCTAAGTTGTAAAATTTGGGGTGTTACAACATGGTATCAGAGGTCTAGGTTGGCAACAATGGCACTTGAATCTTCTAAAAAGGTCATATAAGTAAATAAACAGAACCCAAAAAGGGTCTGAGTTTTCCAAAGAGAATTTTTGGTTTTAAAAATGCATACAGAGTCGGGTTGGGATAGAAAGTACGGATGACCACCACTACCTCTGCGGATCTCGGTAATCTTAGAATAATTATAGACTTGTTCTGTTATGATAGATTAGCTAGTTTATAAATGTAGTTATTACTATTCGTGCAGATGGCACGTACTAGGGTTGCACAAGTGACTGGCCGAGGTAGGGGTCGTCACCCCCCTTCCCCCAGTCAGACAGGATCGAGCTGATAGCACCCCTACTGCTAGAGGGCGTGGTCGTGGGGGTAGACCTCCACTAGGGAGAGGTCGAGGACGAGTTCCTCGAGAGGACCCACCTGCAGCAAGCATACCAGAGGCTGCTGTAGAAGAAGTAGCTGAGAGTGTAGGCCCCGAGGTCAGGCCTGAGACCGCCGCTAGGTCTGGAGCGCAAGGAGCACGTTCTACTGAGTCAGGACGTGTTTCTATTGGAGCATCTGAGTACAGGGAGTTCAGAGCCTATGTTGAGCGCAGGGAGGAAGCTGCCAGAGTTGAGAGGCTTACTCAGATACCACCGGTGGTACCGGCTAGGTCAGCTCAGGTAACACAGGGAGTGTCTCAGGTGCCGGCTGTATCTGAGAGGAGGGCTGATGCTGATAGAGCACCTACTGGGTCCAGAGCACCGAGACCGGATGAGTGGTTGAAGGCTTTCAACTCTCAGAAGGTCCCCTCATTCAGCGGAGAGATAGGGCTAGAGGTGGAGCACTGGATAGGGAAGATTGAGACTGCTTTGGAGGCAATACGTTGCCCCGTGGATCGACAGGTAGATTTGATACAGACCTGTTTCACAGATGATGCTCATTCATGGTGGCGTACCATTCGTGGCCGAGTCACCAGCTGGGAGCAGATGAGGAACATTGTTAGAGACAGGTACTGTCCAGTTTCGCTGAGGAGAGAGAGATTCCAGGATTTCATTGAGGCGGGATTTGAAGATATCCCGATTGCTGCAGCTATAAAGAAATTTTAGAAAGAATTGACCTTACTTGGACCTTCTGCACCTCCAGAAGAGCAGCATGTTTACCTTTTCTCCAGGAGGTTGAGAGAGAGTACCCGATCCTACTTGGCTGGATTCCGCTGTGAGACCTTGTCTGATTATCAGGATAGGGCTTCTGCTTATGAGAGAGATATGCCAGCTTCTAGGAAAGCAACTCAGTCTAGTGGGCCGGATAAGCGGCAGAAGACAGGACATGCTGGTAGCAGTGCAGCAGTAGCAGGTTATGGTCGAGGACAGACTCAGGGGAGGTCCAGCTACCACTCTACAGTTCGGACTCCCGGTGGAGATCGACAGTGCTTTAACTGTGGTGGCCGTGATCACATCAAGACGGATTGCCCGAAACCACCTATCACTTGCTTCACTTGTGGGAAGCCGGGACACAGAGCTACTTTCTGCCGTCAGGGCAAGGCTTCTTCTCAGCAGGGATCTTCTCCTGCAGGTGCTGAGAGGAGTGTACAGAGACCTCCTCAGTACCGAGCTCCGAGTCAGCAGCAGCCACAGTACCGGGCCCTAGGGCATCCTGCTTCATACAGTACGGCACAGGGATCAAGTCGTGGCAGAGGACGTAGTAGTACCACTGACACCAGAGGAGGACCATCGAGAGTGTTCGAGCTGAGGAACACTGAGCAGCCTGCAGCACCTGCGACCACAGGTACTATTTGGATCCATGACTTACCTGTGCGCGTTTTATTTGATACGTGATAGCATGAATTATAGTCTATATTTTGGGGTTTGTTTTGACGTTTTATCTTTCACAATCTGCATGTTTGTATGTACATTCCGTGATTTTACTGCCATTTCATCTACCTTTGCGAGAATCGAGGTCTACACCTAGTTTCGTTGTAATTGCAGGTAATATGGTACGTTTTGCATCAAAAAGGAGCAAAAGGAGTCATGAGTCAATTGGAGCTACATCCAGGGAGCATAGCCATGGATTAAAGATTTACTTTGGACCAGTTTTGAGAGATTTCACATTCAGTTATGACTCACCTCGGTTGACCAGAGATTCATCTCGACCGAGGCGATCCAGAGACGCCGACTCGACCGAGGCGAACACCTAGGACGCGGCGAGAATATTTTATTCTTCGATGAGATCTTTTAAATTTGGAAAGTGATCTTATATTTTTGGGCTTGGCTCCTGGAAGGAAGGAGATATGCAGAATCATATATTTTACCTATATTTATGGGAAAATATCTTTCTAAGATTTATTATCTTTGGAGGGTTATTTTCCTATAAAAAGGGTCGGATTTCCCATAATTCCGGCATCCGCTATCACTCGGAACATCCTGCATAGAGTCGGAGATCCCGCCTACACCGCTGCGGCTATACTCCAAGTTGGGAGAGTTGAAGAACCTTTTTGAAGGTTGAAGGAAGATTGAAGTCCATAGCTTTTATAGCTTTATTGAAGGGTTTTGTAAGATTGTCTTCAATTCCCTCAATTGTTGTCTTGTCTTTTTGGATTGTTATCCGAGGAACGCTTTGTTGTGATATTTGATTCAGTTATTGAAGTCTTTTCATTAAATTCTTCTTTGTTCAAATATTCACCTTCTTCCCATAAATTTTAATACTTTCATTATGATGATGAGTGGCTAATTTCCTTGTGTGATTCTAGGGTGATTGGCTGAAGGTTGTGGGAAAAACGATGATAGAATAATCTTAGATTCCAGTAGGATCCTGAAAGTTCGAGTCTTTAACCTTAACCCTAAGCATCTCGTTCAGTCGATGAACACCTCGGCCGGGGTGGAAACTGGCTGACCGAGGTGACTTATCTGATCCATAACTGAGAGTTAAGTGTTAGAGTTTGCCAAATCCTATTCTTATTACACCTTTCCTGGTTCAAAGCAAGCTTAGGATGAGACTTACCCGGTAATTCCTTAGTTTGTGTACCAACGATCATAAGTGTAGGTAATAAAGGTTTATCCTTTATTGGGGTTTGAGTGTGCTTCCATCCCATCTTTGTGAGTTAGCCTGAGACTTACCCGGTAAAGGTTGATTCTATTCCCTTAGATGGTGTGTTAGTTTGAGGTTATAGTTCTTTATCTTGATTCCTTGAGACTTACCCGGTAATAGGAGTTACGGTTTAGGATTAGTGTGTAGTGAGACTTACCCGGTGATCTACTCCACTTTAGAAACACCTTCCCCACGCAAAAATCTCAACTTTGTCCGCTTATCTATAGATCTTGAGTTGGAACCACAACTAGATGCTTTAATCCCTAGAATTGCATGTTTGCTTATTTGACTTCTTATTCATCTTTGATTGTGTTAATTGCTCTTTGTGGTTAGTATTGACATTAGCACACCGTATTGACTTTGTTTCACCGAGTCCCTGTGATCGACCCCTGGAATTTTCTTGCTTTTACTACGATTGACCCGTACACTGCGGGTTCGCATCCTTGTTTTAAGCTTAAGTCTAGGGTTATAAATTTAAAGCTTGCACACACCGTTTGGAGCGAAAAAGTTTTTGGCGCCGTTGCCGGGGATTGTTCTTGCTTTTTCTATTAAATTTTCTGCTTGTGTGTTCTTGCAGGTTTGTGTTCTTTAGGTACATACGAAGTTCTCGTTCCTGCAACGGAACAAAATTTCGCCAAAGAACAAGTTTTTGGCGCCGTTGCCGGGGACTTGGTCTAGACCGAGCCGGTTGCGGTTTGCTTTCGGGGCACTTGCCCCTGTTGCTACTAACTACTCTTTCTATGAGTTTTGTAGTTTTCAGGATTTCCGATGACTACATTTGATCCAGCCTGGATAGCAAGGCAAAGTGCTAGGGCGGACCATTATGAGTACTTGGAGGAGAAGTACTCATTCTATTGGTTCAACGATGAATGGGAAAGAGAAGAAGTCATTCAGCGTGAACTTACAATGTGGGATGAACTGAATGTCCCTAAAAAGATTTGTGAGCAACCCCTTGAAGATTCTCTTGAATCAAGATGGGAGAGGTTGATGAAGAAGGTGGAGGAGCTCAAGGAAAGCACCCTATCCTATGCTAAGCCGGAAGAGGAGCATAAGAAAGTACTGCAAGTTCCCAGCACCCCTCCAACCAAACCAGAAGTTTCTCCTAAAGATTTTGAGGGAGAAGAATATGTGGAAGTTTTCGATCTAACTGTTGAGACCTCGGTCGAGGTGGAAGAGACCTCGGCCGAGATGGAAGAAGAATCTGCAGAATTGGAAGCAGAAGATGCAGAGAACCTTGGTCAAATTACTGAGATTGTGACCAAGGTGGAAGAAAGATCAACTGAGTTGAGAGAGATTTCATGTGTTGGTTATCAACCTAACATGGAACCTGATCCGAGCTTTGGAGAACTTTACAAGGTAAGTTCTCTTACTCCATTCGAATTCCCTATTAGAATTTCTGAATTCTTCAGGAAAGCACCGGAGAGTTGGAGGTCTCTTCCGAAAGAACCTCCAAAGATCAAGATGAAACCTCCCTTGAAATTGTTGGAATTAAATGCTCCCTGGACTGAAAGGAGTGGAGTTAATAAGCGCTTCACCGCTAAGGCAACGAAGTGTTATTTGTTCAAGTATGGGGTCCCTCGCATGCTAAGGACCTTGTACCATCCCCATGCTAAAGATGGGGAAGCTACTAGGAATCTCGAGAAGTTGTTGTCTCGATCAAGGAAAGGATGGGACGCAAGGCTAGATTATGTCCCATTGAAGTGTAGGAAGGCTAGAAGGATTCCGGTGAGAATCAAACCGTACAAGCTTGTACATGGGAGATCTTACCATTTGCCGGTGAAATTAGGAACATGAACCTTTTTGGAAGAATTTTATGATGGATGTGATGAGCACTCCATGGTGTTCAAGGTACATTGAGTAATTCTATGGAGAAGGGTCCAGCTAGCTACCTTAAACCAAGCGCTTCTTGGGAGGCAACCCAAGGTATTGCTTTCTTCTCCCTCTTCTAGTTTAGTTTAGATAGTTGCTTTGTTTTTGTTTTCCTCTAGACAACAGCCAGGTATTCCAAAAGGAAGGATCACGGTTCAGGAGCTACACTGGAAGAACAAAATTTTGAGAAGTTGAGGAAACGAGCTTTACTGAGATACATCTCGGGTACTGTCAGAACACCTCGACCGAGATGTGCTTCGCCAACCGAGATGGTCTTATCTAGGAGCTGTTTCTTACTTCTTCATGCAGTTTAGCTATGTTCGGTGAGTATCCTGTCCTTAGATTTATTTTGACCCACTGGGACAATGTGTCCCAAGTATTGGGGTATGTGAATTATTTTTATGACTCATTCTTGGATATTTTATGCTTCAGTTGCTTCTATATGTTTATCTGAGACTACATGCATACTTACAGGTTGTTTGATTGAGAAAAACGTCGAAACTGGAAAAAAAAAATGGTTTTAAAAAATTTTTTTCGACCTCGACCGAGTCAGTCTTGGCCAAATGAGGCGTTTCACCTCGGTTGAACCAAGAACATCTCGACCGAGGTGGGTTAACTGAGAGTTTTTCGAAACTGATTTTGTGTTACTTATCTGGATATGATCTCAGTGAAGATCTTGTTTACTGGTTTTAAATTCTTTATGTGTTTGAAAAGTTTTATAATATGTTTAAGTTGCTAAATGCTTTGTTTGAAATTACTAGCATGTTTAATACTTTGTTTTTATCCAAATTATGTTGAATTTGAAGGTTGACACCGCAGGTTAAGTTCTCTCACTTTCTTCTTGGAAAGACCAAGGCAATTCATTCTCTTCTTCTTCTTCTTCTTGATCATGCTTAGCCCCTCATATACATTTTGCCTCCCTTTACCTATCCGGGAATTTGGAAGCAAGCGAAGTGGTGAAAGCAAGTGAAGTTAAAGTTGAGAAGTAGCTGGAAGTGTAAGTGTTAGAAAGCAATAATAGGTTTGGGGAAGTCAATCATGAAGATGAGTAACTCGGCACCATTCACATAGCCGGGTGTTTGTGTCTTTCCAAAGTCGGATTGAGTGATATTCCTAACGGGTCATGGTATGTGCATCAAGGGTTTGATGCATCTCGAGAAATTGATGATTGCAGATTTCCTAGGCTTCGGTTATTGTGCACCTCTGTCCATGCATCCCAAAAAGAAAGTAAAGTAAAAAGAAAAAGTTTGAAATAAGCAAAGCTTATTGGTGGAAGATGTTGCAAGTCAAAGTGAAAGTGAAGTTCATCCTTTTTCCGGATTCTAGCACCACATTACCTTACATACATCCCTAGCCTACACGTTTCTTGACCTTTCTTTTGGGAAGCCCTTGAGACCTTGAGCTTGTTGATTGACTTAGCGGTTTAAACTGGATTATACATGATTAATTTTGATAATTATGATTTATTATGCATTCTATGATTTTATGCAAAGATGAACAACTTTCCTATATTTATAAAATGTTTTGAGCATATTGAGTTTTTAATTTCCAGGAAGTACTCTCTTAGAGTGATCTATGATAGTTGCACACCATAAAATGTTTTTAAAAGACTTTTTCATTGATTTTATTGACTTATAATCCATTCTATCTTGTCTTCTATATGCGGAACTTGCTTGGGGACAAGCAAGGGCTAAGTATGGGGTATTTTGATAGCATGAATTATAGTCTTTATTTTGGGGTTTGTTTTGACGTTTTATCTTTCACAATCTGCATGTTTGTATGTACATTCCGTGATTTTACTGCCATTTCATCTACCTTTGCGAGAATCGAGGTCTACACCTAGTTTCGTTGTAATTGCAGGTAATATGGTACGTTTTGCATCAAAAAGGAGCAAAAGGAGTCATGAGTCAATTGGAGCTACATCCAGGGAGCATAGCCATGGATTAAAGATTTACTTTGGACCAGTTTTGAGAGATTTCACATTCAGTTATGACTCACCTCGGTTGACCAGAGATTCATCTCGACCGAGGCGATCCAGAGACGCCGACTCGACCGAGGCGAACACCTAGGACGCGGCGAGAATATTTTATTCTTGGATGAGATCTTTTAAATTTGGAAAGTGATCTTATATTTTTGGGCTTGGCTCCTGGAAGGAAGGAGATATGCAGAATCATATATTTTACCTATATTTATGGGAAAATATCTTTCTAAGATTTATTATCTTTGGAGGGTTATTTTCCTATAAAAAGGGTCGGATTTCCCATAATTCCGGCATCCGCTATCACTCGGAACATCCTGCATAGAGTCGGAGATCCCGCCTACACCGCTGCGGCTATACTCCAAGTTGGGAGAGTTGAAGAACCTTTTTGAAGGTTGAAGGAAGATTGAAGTCCATAGCTTTTATAGCTTTATTGAAGGGTTTTGTAAGATTGTCTTCAATTCCCTCAATTGTTGTCTTGTCTTTTTGGATTGTTATCCGAGGAACGCTTTGTTGTGATATTTGATTCAGTTATTGAAGTCTTTTCATTAAATTCTTCTTTGTTCAAATATTCACCTTCTTCCCATAAATTTTAATACTTTCATTATGATGATGAGTGGCTAATTTCCTTGTGTGATTCTAGGGTGATTGGCTGAAGGTTGTGGGAAAAACGATGATAGAATAATCTTAGATTCCAGTAGGATCCTGAAAGTTCGAGTCTTTAACCTTAACCCTAAGCATCTCGTTCAGTCGATGAACACCTCGGCCGGGGTGGAAACTGGCTGACCGAGGTGACTTATCTGATCCATAACTGAGAGTTAAGTGTTAGAGTTTGCCAAATCCTATTCTTATTACACCTTTCCTGGTTCAAAGCAAGCTTAGGATGAGACTTACCCGGTAATTCTTAGTTTGTGTACCAACGATCATAAGTGTAGGTAATAAAGGTTTATCCTTTATTGGGGTTTGAGTGTGCTTCCATCCCATCTTTGTGAGTTAGCCTGAGACTTACCCGGTAAAGGTTGATTCTATTCCCTTAGATGGTGTGTTAGTTTGAGGTTATAGTTTTTTATCTTGATTCCTTGAGACTTACCCGGTAATAGGAGTTACGGTTTAGGATTAGTGTGTAGTGAGACTTACCCGGTGATCTACTCCACTTTAGAAACACCTTCCCCACGCAAAAATCTCAACTTTGTCCGCTTATCTATAGATCTTGAGTTGGAACCACAACTAGATGCTTTAATCCCTAGAATTGCATGTTTGCTTATTTGACTTCTTATTCATCTTTGATTGTGTTAATTGCTCTTTGTGGTTAGTATTGACATTAGCACACCGTATTGACTTTGTTTCACCGAGTCCCTGTGATCGACCCCTGGAATTTTCTTGCTTTTACTACGATTGACCCGTACACTGCGGGTTCGCATCCTTGTTTTAAGCTTAAGTCTAGGGTTATAAATTTAAAGCTTGCACACACCGTTTGGAGCGAACAATACGGGTGCCACGCACTCCTTTATATCAGATGCATGTGTAGATAGGTTGTCCTTAGCTACAGTAGAGGGTGTACCTTTTGTGGTTGGGTTACCAGATGGGGGTAAGGTTAGAGGATCTCGAGAGATTTATGACTGCCCTATTCATCTGGGAGGCCGGATTTGGTTAGTAAATTTTCTAGTCATGCCCTTAGCACATGAGGACGTGATATTAGGGATAGATTGGATGACTAGACATGGAGCCGTCTTGGATATTGGTAGGAGGACTATGACTGTCGCCACGGAGGAAGGCCACAGAGTGATATTCCGAGGTTGGGACCTCGGAAAGTCCGGCACAGTTATCAGCGCAGTGAGAGCAGCCAGATTGATAGCACAGGGTTGCGAGGCCTTCTGGTGTTATGCCATGAAGGAGCGCAAGAGCCTGACAGTAGAAGAGATACCAGTCGCATGCGAGTTTGCAGAGGTCTTCAGGGACGACTTACCAGGGCTACCTGCACAGAGGAGTGTGGACTTTAGCATCGAGTTAGAGCCGGGCACGAGACCGATCTCGAAGGCCCCGTACCGCATGGCCCCGATAGAGCTGCTTGAGCTGAAGAAGCAGTTAGAGGAGTTAGCAGAGAAGGGCTTCATACGCCCTAGTGTTTCTCCCTGGGGCGCACCAGTATTGTTTGTGAGGAAGAAGGATGGATCGATGAGACTGTGTATCGACTACAGGGAGTTGAACAAGGTCACCATCAAGAATAAGTATCCACTGCCTCGCATAGATGATCTGCTGGACCAGCTACATGGGGCGTCAGTGTTCTACAGGATAGATTTGAGATCGGGTTATCACCAGCTGAGGGTGAGAGATCAGGACATACCTAAGACGGCATTCCGGACTAGGTATGGTCATTATGAGTTTGTAGTGATGCCATTCGGGCTCACTAATGCGCCAGCAGTATTTATGGAGTTGATGAATGGGATTTTCATCGACTTCTTAGACCAGTTTGTAGTGGTCTTCATTGACGACATTCTAGTTTACTCTAGAAGTCGAGAGGAGCATGCCGGACACTTGAGGACAGTGTTGCAGATTCTACAGGATAGTCACCTATATGCTAAACTATCCAAGTGTGAGTTCTGGATGTCAGAGGTGGCGTTCCTAGGCCATGTAGTGACTGCTGAGGGGATTAAGGTCGACCCAGCGAAGATTGAGTCAGTGTCCTCTTGGCAACCTCCGAAGAATGTTAAGGAGGTTCGCAGCTTCCTGGGATTAGCAGGTTATTACCGTCGGTTTGTGGAAGGGTTTTCCGTGATCGCCCGACCACTTTCTTCTCTCCTAAGGAAGACTACTCGGTTCGTCTGGTCTGAGCCGTGTCAGCAGAGTTTTGAGGAGCTGAAGAGGAGATTGACGTCTGCTCCGATCTTAGCACAACCTGAGGGTACAGAGGACTTTGTAGTGTACAGTGACGCATCCAAGCTGGGCTTGGGGTGTGTCTTGATGCAGAGGGGTAAGGTCATAGCATATGCGTCTCGACAGCTGAAGACGTATGAGGAGAACTACCCCACCCATGACCTGGAGTTAGCTGCGGTAGTACATGCTCTTAAGATCTGGCGTCATTATCTCTATGGAGCCACCTGTCAGATCTTCACAGACCATAAGAGTCTGAAGTACATATTCACTCAGTGGGAGTTGAATAACCGCCAGAGGCGGTGGCTAGAGTTGATCAAGGATTTTGACCTTGAGATTCTCTACCACCCCGGAAAGGCGAATGTAGTTGCTGACGCTTTGAGTCGGAAGACGCCTCGGGAGAAGGCGATAGCTCGGTTGACAGTACAACCACAGTTACAGAGAGACTTAGCTTGGTTGGAGGTAGAGATCCAGTTCCCCGATACAGCTCATCAGTTAGCCACCTTAGAGTTACTTCCTGACCTGTTGGGTGAGATCTGACAGAAGCAGGAGACCTGTCCGATGTTGACCCGGATCCGAGACCGGATGTCACGAGACGAAGCACCTCAGTTCACTATCGGTGCCGATGGAGTGATGAGACGACAGGACCGTATTTGTGTGCCATCAGACAGTGAGCTGAGACAGAGGATACTAGGTGAGGCTCATGCGACCCCTTACTCCGTACATCCGGGAGCGAGTAAGATGTATAAGGACGTGAGGCGTTCCTTCTGGTGGGGTGGTCTGAAGCCTGATGTGGCCCGATATGTAGCCCAGTGTGCGACCTGTCAGCAGGTCAAGATTGAGCATCGTAGATCCGGAGGAGAGCTCCACCCACTTCCAGTACCACAGTGGAAGTGGGAAGATATTTCTATGGATTTTGTTACCGGATTAAGGAAACGTGGCCGGTAAGTCGTTTAGCAGAGGAGTTCACCAGGCATATTGTGAGACTCCATGGAGTACCGAGGACTATCGTCTCCGACAGGGATGGACGTTTTACCTCGAGGTTTTGGCAGCAGGTACATACTACTCTGGGGACGAGTCTCCACTTTACCACTGCCTACCACCCACAGACAGACGGTCGGTCCGAGAGGACCATCCAGACCCTAGAGGACATGTTGAGGGCATGTGTGCTAGATTGGGGACAGGTATGGCCAGATCACCTCCCACTAGTAGAGTTTTCATATAATAACAGCTGGCATGCGTCTATTGGGATGGCACCTTATGAGGCTTTGTACGGACGGAGATGTCGTACCCCGTTATGCTGGGATGAGCCTAGCAAGGCTGATGGAGTAGTACCAGATCAGATACAGGACGACATCGCCCGGATTGCCTTAGTCCGGGAGAGGATGTTAGCAGCTCAGAGTCGTCAGAAGTCCTGCGCCGACAAAAGGCGTCGACCTTTGGAGTTTAGAGTAGGTGCACAGGTGTGGTTGAGGGTGTCACCTACGAGAGGAGTTAGAGGTTTCGGCATTAAGGGGAAACTGAGTCCCCGATACGTCGGCCCATTTGAGATCGTAGAGAGAGTCGGAGAGGTTGCCTACCGACTAGCACTGCCACCGAGATTAGAGGGAGTACACCCAGTTTTTCATGTATCTCAGCTGCGAGAGTACATACCGGATCCTAGACACATCATCAGTCATGAGGATCTGATAGTTGAGCCAGACCACACTTTTGTGGAGTATCCAGTAGCCGTCCTAGAGCGTAGCATTAGGCACCTACGTTCTAAGGAGATACCGATGCTGAGGATTCAGTGGTCTAGACGAGGAGTTGATGAGGCTACCTGGGAGACAGAGGAGAGTATTAGACGTAACTACCCTGAGTTCTTTGCGGAGTTAGCCGCTACCTCAGTACCGACGGGTTAGTACTAAGACGATACCTTATATAACTTCTGTGATTTTATGTTTAAATGATTGTGTATGTTTATGTGCCCGATGACGTGAGTAGTTGCTTGCTAGAATATAATTTTTGAAGGGAAATGTATGGGGTAGGTACCTTATTCTAAAGTTTCGGGACAAAACTTATTTTAAGGGGGTACTGATGTAAAATCCGGAATTTTTATTCCGTCTAATTCCGTTATAAAATAGATCTCGATCAGTTGACCCATATCCGTCTACCTAGTTAGACATATTATTATAGGATTTGTCATTTTATGTAGATTCATTCACATAAAATGATAGAATCTTCTAAATAGTCTATCATTTTATGTAGCTTACTTCCGCATAAAATGATATAATCCTTAACCGATCTTAATCCATAATAAACTCCATATCCGCCTAGTCCGTATATTTATATGTCGGAATCTTGTCCGGCCAGAAACTCGCTAATTTAAGGAGCCGTCCGTAGCCAATTTCAGCCCATCTGTTGCTTTATATTTAGCCTCAACGGACCCAGCCCACTAGCCAACTCCAACAGCCCACTGCTGCCTTGCTCCTATGCGGCGCAGCTTGCCAGCCTTCAGCCAGTTCGGCCCTGCAGCACAGCTCCAGCCCAGCAGCAGCACAACTCCAACGCCAGCAGCCCAGTCCAGCGTTGCCAGCTCGAGTCCAGCCCAACGCCACTCCAGTTCAGCGTCCATTCCAGCCAGAAGGGTTGCCGTCTTACTTCTCCAGCTCAGCAACGTTTCCTTCCTTTGATCTTCTACATAACTGTTGTATTAATTAGGAAAGAGATCTGTAACTGCCTAATTCCACGCCAGAATATCCGCTGCTGATCGCCTTCCTTATGCGCTGCTCACCTTCCTTCTCCTTTGCGTCCAGATTCATCTACAGAAGCACGACTTCAATTCTTGCCCACAGCCACATACGTTTGTTTTCGTCTCTTTTGTCTACGGTTTTCAACAGCAAACACGTTCCTTTTCTTCTGCACACACACCCAGCAGCGTCAAGAGGTAAGCGCAGCAATCTGTTCTTCCGTCTTCACCATCATCCTCTTCGTAGTTCATCGACCAATACTTTTGTGCTTCGAATTGCAGCCATTGGAATCTGCAACGAGTCCATACCGACCTTCTACACGTAGCCAGCCGGGTCAAGAGGTTAGTGCAGCAGTCTGATTCTTCCATCTTCACCTTATTCTCTCTACCGACTCCTCTCCTGCTTGTCTCATTTCGTCCCATCTATCCTTAGGTTAGGAAGCACATACAAGCCTTCTTCGAAAACGAGAGTAGACGTCTCAGGACCGTCAAACTGAAGAAGGTAAATTTTCTCTCTCCCACAGCTTGATTCCATGTACTCTAGGTGTAAAGAATTAAGTTGGTACAAAGAGCTGCATAGTTTTCCGATTAGTCTAAGGAGAAGGTTATTGTATGAGCTTATGTATGCCTACCGATTCCTTAATGTTAGATTGTTGAGCTGCTGTAGTCGGCCTTGAGCATAGTTAATATAGTAATAAGTAGCTGCTGAAAGTTATACATAAAATGATAGACGTAAGGGCTGCTGTAAAATTGTATTTCATGCCTTCAGCTTTTGACTTATAAACTGCCTATCTTGTCGGCCAATTATTGAACGTTTGGATAAAGATCCACCGTTGAATTTTGGATATGTTGTAGATGGATATATGTAGTTTATCATATTAAAATTTGAGAAGAAATGAACGGTCGGATTGAAAGTTATGAGCTCCCGAAGTTAGGTAGTTGAGCAGTTTTGGTAAACTTAAGTTTTTGGCTAAGTATAGGAATTTTGAGTGAAGTAGCCAACTTTGTGAATTATTATAAAATTAATGGCTGAACAGTTTAGAGGAATTTTTCCTCCTAAGGTTAGATAGAACCTCATAGATGATATAGAGATTTAATTCGGAATTATTATAAGCTGTTAAGAATTTTATATTTAGAACCGAAGTTAAACCTTTACGATTCTTCCGGAAAATTGAAACATAGGAAAAATGTCAGTTTGGAACCAAATAAAATTTTAGGAGTTAGAAAATAATTTTAGAACCTCAAATAGGAGTTAGACATGAATTTTAGGGTTTTCGAGAAAATCGGAACCAAGGGTAAAATGGTCATTTTACCCTAAACTAATAATGTAACTAGTATGTCTTAATACCTCATTCGATCTTAGAAGTTTTAGACTTCTAGCTACGTGAGAGTGTGCTAATACACTTATCGCCTTTGACAGGCAACTGAGTTGCTACAGTTTACAGAACGAGTGGTTTACAAAGAGTCGAGCTGTATATCAGGTAAGTCCTTTGGGCTTACTTAGCTGACTTCTAAATATGAGTATAAATGATGATGGTGGTGTGTGATTGAAATGTTAGAGAGATAGGTTGTGTTATATAATTACCGACCTATATTTTGGCCTAAGAGTAACGGGCGGTGGCATTCTGCTCAGTAGCTGGCGGGCGTTGGGGGTTTCTTTCGGGACTAGTCCATACTTGGTTTGTAGTGATGCTACCAATGGAAGTCAGCTAGACCTACACCAGTTGGATAAGGAACGGAGGCGAGGACTAATAATAATTCTCGTGCCACAACTTCAATTGAATAATGTGCATCATTTAAATAATAGATAATAAACGGTTGAGTGCCAGCATGATGTTTGTTTATTTTTGTTTTTGCGTGTGCTTGTGCTGTTATCATTTTGCTTATATTTGGATAGTTAGCTAACTGTTGATATGTTGTTTAGATTTGCCACAGGTTAGAGCAGATGCCGAGTGATCCAGATGGTAGTGGTCAGCCGGGGTGTCGTACTTTAGGACGTTTTACAGTTTCTGCATTTGTGGGTTTTACAGTTGAACCTTGTTTCCTTCCGTACTTTGTTATATTACGTTTTCCGGCTGTAGTTGATCTGGTCACATTCATGCATTATTAAGAACTATTTTATGATTTCTGGTTTTCCTTATCTGTGCCTTGTTGTAAGATCTTGGTAAGTTGTTGTCAAACTAAGGTCGGGACCCACTGTGCGGTCCTAACCAGTAACTCCCTAAGTTGTAAAATTTGGGGTGTTACAGGGAAGCGGGAAGGAGAAAATCAAAACCGAAAAAAAAAGACAAAATAATATAAAACAAAGAAAAGAGAGTAAGAAAGAATCCGATCCCAAAGGGTTCAGAACGGGATTTTCGAATCGGAAAATTTTCGAAACATTTCCGTAATTTAATTTTACAGAAATCATTATAAATCGAATTTATACTTGAAAAAGAATCTAAATACGACGTAAAACACTTTTTTTTTAAAAAACATACAAGCTAGTCAATTATCGATCGAAAACGCGCCTAAAAATTGGGATGTTATAAGGTATACCTTGATACACTGGGAAGGATTGGTGTCCCCGGCCACTTAAAGAGTGAGAACTGTGTAAATGCATGGCCATGCTCAGATTTGATATGTACTGACAGTTTGATCTCAAGAGTTCAAGAAACATATCTGATGACAAAGATGGTTTTCATCACATAGTCAAATAAGGACATTAAGCGATAAGGTAATTTTAACATGCACACTTGTATGAAAGTACAAGTGGGAGACAGAAGGAATTGTGTTCTTTATCCAAGGTGCAATTACTGAGATGAGATAGGACATTAAATAAAGGGATATATAATTCGATAATATTAGGGGTCATGGCATTTTGCTAGATGCTAACCATGATCGGTACATTTATATGATAAAATGTATTGGTAGTGTTAACGGGTCCTACGAGGTCACACCATAACGAGCATGTGAACTGAATTAATTAATGAGAGAATTACCATATAGGAGTATATGGTGGAAAAAGGATATATTATGTAGGAGTACAAAATATATTATGAAATTGGTAATTAATAATAGATAAGGGGTTATTTATTTATTACTTACTAAAATATATATCTTATATTTTAAGGTTGGGCTTTTTAATAGTTAAAAAGTCCAGCCATAAATTTATATAATCGAACGATCGATTAGAAGAGCAAAGGTTTTTCAGCCGCGTATCACACGTGAAAAAAAAGGAACATGTTCTTCCTCTTCAATCCCTCTCTCAAAAGCTTCATCATTTGTTCTAGCAATCGAAGGTTAAGGCGATTCTTGTTCAGTCTCGGGTGGACCAACTAGAAGAGTAACACTTGGGACTCTACATATCCTTGAAGGAGTTATTGAACACGCATCAAAAGGTATTCCTTTTATCCCTTATCTAATCTTTTATGCATGCGATCCTTGTTTAAATGTTTAGGAAATTGTTTCCTGAAATTCCGCTTTTACACATCTAAAATCCCTACATTTTATTTATTTATTGGTAAACCAATCTTGTTTATGTAGGAGGCATGATCTTGTTTTTGAATTTGAATGAGTCGCAAGACTCGCAAATACACTCCTTTTTGGTCAAATGTGTTCGATGTTTCCTCTTCCATCCTGATGGCTAATAGTTGATTAGGTTTTATATTATATTAGAATTTGCATATTGATTTGGTTTTAATTGTATTACGCATATTGTCGCTATATATATATATATATATATATATATATATATATATATATATATATATATATATATATATATATATATATATATATATAAATAAAGAGAGAGAGAGTAGATCATATGAGAACACCCCTAACGTGTATACATGAGAACAGATTCGTAATTATTATTAGTTTTGTTACGAATGTGTCATATCGTTTAATGTATTATTCGTAGTTATTGTGGTTATTCCTAATTATTATTATTCCTAATTATTATTAATTATGATATCTACACTAAATCTCGACCCTTAATACTCACCATCCGACGGTCTAAGATTGTTCTCATGTATACACGTTAGGTGTGTTCTCATGGGAACCACACCCTATATATATATGTATAGAGTATAGATCCTATGAGAACACCCCCTAACGTGAGAACATGAGAACAGATTCATAATTATTATTAGTTTTGTTACGAATGTGTCATATCGTTTAATGTATTATTCGTAGTTATTGTTGGTTGAGTGGATTATTCGTAGTTATTGTTGGATTCCTAATTATTATTATTCGTAGTTATTATTATTTTTGATATCTACTCTAAATCTCAACCCTTAATACTCACATCCAACGGTGTACGATTGTTCTCATGTTCTCACGTTAGAGGGTGTTCTCATAGGAACCACACCCTATATGTATATATATATATATATATATATATATATATATATATATATATATTAGAAGAGAAGCGTTTTTTTTTGGGCATGTATCTTCAGAAACTTAAACTATTCTTCTATATATTCTACTAAAGTACACTGCTGACGTGACGCCCAACAATTTTTTTCGGATTAAATTTTTTATTAAATCACGAATTAAGCCAATAAAATCTTTTTTTATAAAGCATATAAATTTATTAAAACTAACTGGTGTCTTTAACGTGAAAGCAAAATCTAGATCTAGATTTTTTTTTAAAAATATTCTCATCAAATCTTTTATAAAGAGTATTTTAATTCTTTTTTTTAATACTAATATATATCTATATTCTATATATCTACTAAAATACACTAGACTAATGCTGACATGGCGCCCCCACGGTTTTTTCTCGGATTAAATTTTTTACTAAATCACGAATTAAGTCAATAAATCTTTTTTACTAAAATAATATTTTAAAAATATATTTTTTTGCCTAAATCTAATAATATCAAAATCTCGGCGTTGTTATCCCCTAACACAATTTACGTTGGGATAAATCTAATTTTTCCTACAAGTTAAAAAATGAATCCAAACAAAACAAAATTAAAAAAAACATTTTATAACTAAATCCAATTATATCAATGTAACACCCCAAATTCTCAGATCTCGGGACATTACTGATTAGGACCTCACAATGGGTCCCGACCTCAGTTTGACAACAATATTACTAGGATCTTGCAACAAGACACAAATAAGAAAAACCGAAATTCATAAAAATACATTTGTAAAAGGATGAATGCAACAAAGTCTAACAGCCTATCGTACTTAAACAACGGAAAAGACTAACTGTCTTAACAAAAGAAAAGACAACAAAACAACAACCAACACCCCCACTCTAAGGAGTACGGAGACCCGGCTGACCACTACTTCCGGATCACTCAGCTGTTGTTCTAACCTGCTGTAAAACTAAAACCACAACAAAACAACCATTAGCTAGTTATCTAAACATTTGAAGAATAATAATAGCACACACACACATAAAATAAGAAGCACTCATCATGCTTTCAAACAATCCATTTATTATCTTCATTTATGTCATTCACTCTAATGATACTTATTTTGTGACACGAGGGATTCTCAAACCTCGCCTCCGCCCCCGTGTACCCATCAGGAGTGGATCCGATGCATCTCACCGTGTACCTGTATGGTCTGGGTATAGAAAACCTCCCAGTCTCCTGGCAGAGCTGGGCAGTGATGTCACGGCCCGTTATACATACACTTGGGCCTTAAACGTAATAATAACTGTCGTCCTAGCAAGTTATTATTATTAAAACACGCAGATAGCACACACAACCACTATCACTCAACTAATATCCAGAAACTGGCTAAGTAAGTCGCGAGGACTTACCTGAGTCAAAATACTCTCTAACGCGTCTCAAACAGTCCGTACTCGTGGTAACTCAAACGCCTGTCAAATAAGGCATGTGTATCACAATCACATCTCGACGTCCAACCTCATGCGAAGGAATTACGGAAAAATCTCTCTTACGGTAAAAGGCCATTTTGCCATTAGTGTCAACATTCTCAAAGCTTATTCTTGAAATCTACAAATTTCTTTTAGAACTTATTTTTCCATAATTAATTTCCAACTCTACTTTTAGAGCTTAAACTCATATTCCGGTTCTACGGAAGAATTTAGTACCACAATACAGGAGTTACACAAATCCTAGATTTTCGTAAAGCAATCATTTTTAAGTTCGATTCGAGTTAAGATCTAAGATTTGGATTAAGAGTTTAAGGATTCCGGAAACACTCTCTAGTTCCTCTAATATACCTATCGATCATAGGGCAAGAGTCTCTCAAGAAAACAACCATAATTTCCATATAACTTTTAAGGTTGAACTAGAAGCCAAAATGGTATACTTAGTCAAATATTTTCCTATTTCAAAAACAGCTCAAGTGCTCTACTTTGGGACCTTATAAAACCTAATCCGACCGTTAAGTTTCTCCCAAATTTTAACACAATAAACTATATGTATCCATCTATGACATATCAAAAATTCAACGGTGGATTCTCGATTTAAGATAACGAAACTAGAAATTAAAGTCAGCAGACGAAAGCTGAAATTTTAGAGTGTGCAAGAGGTCCACCCTTCGATTCCTATTGTCAACATTCCCAATATTAAAACTTAATTCAAGATTCTGAACTTAAGGCTCCAATAACAGCAAAATATCCCACTTACCTCTACTCTAATCCACTCTTACGGTTTTTTCTATTTCACATAACAGCAAGGAGATCACGCTTACCCTACTGTAGACAACGGAATCAGCAAAACTCGAGTTCGTTATTGTCGTCTGCCGAGGCTGATGGAAGGGCAGCTTGGCTCTCTGCTGCACTGTCCAAGTAGATTGTCCAGGATCACGTCCCTGGGTGTGCGAATTTTGTTTGCACAGTCCATCGGGTCATCAGTCTGTATCCCATCTTCTGGGTCCAAAGCTGAAGGAGAAAGCAACACTTACCTACTGCGGCGGAGGAGGAGCGTTGTGCCAGCGGTCGAAGCAGAAGGTCACCTGCCCGGTTCGTGTGGTATGTGCTCCGGCGCTGAAGACTTCTTAATGTCGACTGGTTGCTGTCTTACCACGATACAAGGGGGAGGAGCGTCGGCGTCTCTGGCTGTTGAAGACGGAGCGGAGTCCGGTACCGAGGAAGACCTTCCTCCAGTTGCAGCCGCTCGGAATTTGGTGGTGTTGTTGTTAGCGCCAATCGTGCAGAAGGACTGCTACTGTGGTTTGCTGAAAGGGAAGAGATCTCACCGGCTGTTGCGAGGTTGCTGCTGCATCCGTTGGCAGAAAGAGGTAGCGGCAATTAGGTTAGGTTAAACGTAATTAAGGAAGTCAATTAGGATTAGGTTAATTTAGGTTTCAACTTACAAACATGGGCTGGCTGTAGAATTATTGGGCCGGTATCAACTGGGCCAGGTTTGGGCTGCTCTTCAAATGAAACAAATGGGTTGAAAGAATACTCGTTGTTCGCCCGGAAACGTTAACGTACGGGAATGAATTACGGAATTATTCACTGTATTATATAAGTTATCATTTTATTTTAAAGGTACGGAATTATTTCCGGTTACACAATTTATCATTTTATGTGAATCAAGGTCACATAAAATGATAGAATTTGTAACACCCCAAATTCTCGGAACTCGGGGAGGTACTGGTTAGGACCTCACAATGGGTCCCGACCTTGGTTTAACAACAACATTACTTGGATCTTACAACAAGGCACAAATGTATTTAAAACAATTTCTAAAACATAATATTTTCAATGGTATAAACGTACACATGTGACAGCCTTACAAACATATATAAAGATACATAACATGCATGACGTATGGAAGACTCCCCCGTCCCCATCTAATGAGTACGTGGACCCGGCTGACCATCCGTTCCGGATCTCTCTGCAACTGTCTATCTCTACAGATCTACAACACGGATAAACCGTTAGCTAACTATCCAAATATAAGCAAAAAGATAACAGCACAAACACAAGCAGAAACAAAATAAACAAACATCATGCTGGCACTCAACAAATTATTATCTATTATTTAAGTGATTCACATTATTCAATTTAAGTTGTGGCACGAGAATTATTATTAGTTCTCGCCTCCGTTCCTTATCCAACTGGTGTAGGTCTAGCTAACTTTCACTGGTAGCATCACTACAAACCATGTATGGACTAGTCCCGAAAGAAACCCCCAGCGCCCCGCGAGCTACTGAGCAGCATGCCACAGCCCGTTACTCTTAGGCCAAAATATAGGTCGGTAATTATATATCACAACCTATCTCTCTAACATTTCAATCACACACCACCATCATCATTTATACTCATATTTAGAAATTAGCTAAGTAAGCCCAAAGGACTTACCTGATATACATGTAACACCCCGAATCCGCGGGACTCGGGATGCCACATTGGGCTAGGATCTCACAATGGATCATGACCCTAGCCTGACAACAAGTTCACTAGACCTTACAACATGGCACCGACAGATATAAAACAAATACATAAAATAGTATAATCTGTACAACCCAAAGTAAACAACAACATAGCCGAGTATATAAAACGACGACCTCACACAGGAGGTACGAAAGAACATCCTCACGAAGGAGGGGAACACAACAAACCCAAACCAACCACCTAATGTACGAGAGTCCTCGGCTTGTCACCCTGCCAGATCACCCAGTAGCGCCTAACCTGTAAACATCTACAACACGGTATGAAACCGTTAACTAACCATACATATATGAGGTAATGCATAAGCACAAGCACAATCATGAAAGATAAACACATCAGCATGATATCACACATTTACCCATTTATTATCTTTATATAATAACCATTCACACAAAAACCGTATATATATAGATAGATGAAAGTATGTGACACGAGGACCGATACATCCCCGCCTCTGAGTACAATGTCCAGCTGTACGAGTATCGGTCACACAATCCGTGTACCCTATGGGAGTGGATTGCGCCCTTCCTGTAAACCAGTCTGGCCTGACATCAGAGAACCTCCCAGACTCCACGGCGGGATGAAAGGGAAAGGTTATCACAGCCACGCAGTGGGGCAGTCAATAGAACATAGGTTGATAAAAACGACAACTCATGCTATCATAGCAAACATATAAAGCACACACCACTCATGCAAACACCCAATATAGGGATGGTAGCTAAGTAAGTCCTACGGACTTACCTCAACCTCGTACAAACTCAACCACGATCACCTCTACACTGGAGGGACAACACGACCTATAAACAAGGCATAAAGAGATATATCAACCTCTATTCATCAAAGGGGTCACACCTAGACCCAAAGGGATCCATAAGGATCATACTCAATCTATGAGCCTCACAACCAACTAAACCTCAATATCTCAGCATAACTCACAATTCCTCAAATCTCAAGGTAGTATCTAATCAACATTCCTCAATCTCAATTTTAATCCTAATCTAATTAATTAACCTTTAATTAATTAATTAGATTTCGCCAGAATAACGTTTTGCCCGCAGGCAATTTCTAAACCCCATGTCATCAGATTTCATCAAACAAGAACCCATAATCACCAGAATAATATAACGACCATAATAGAATTTCTAATTGTCCTATTTGACAAGCCTAAAGTCAATTTAGGCCAAATCGCAGTACGGAAAACGAATAAATTCATAACTTATTCGTTACTAACCCGATTGACGATCTGAAAGAAGATTCGGAATCACAACGACGCAGGCTACGCATGGACAGCATCAAATTCATCGGAATCTGAGCGACGGAACCGTCCTGGTGACATATATGCTCGACCAGCCCTCCATATACTCGGAAATGCAGAAACTCGGTACCGTTATGAAGAGAATGAAGAGAGGAATCCAGAAACTCAAACGGAATTGAAATCGGATTAGAAACGGAGAGTAGATCTGAGTTTGAAGGTTGAGAGAAATCAGAGCTTTTACGAGAAAACGTGAAAGGAAATGAATTAATAAAGGATTTTCCGCTATTTATAGTGAAGACGATAATTATCCTTTCGTAAAGTCGATAATTATCCTTTAACCGATCCAAAGGCGGGTCGAACCTCTTTCTCCAAACTTCTCGAGATTGGAACATTAAATCTGGAATATTGTAGGGATAATTATTACACAACTGCCTCGAAAAACGTGTATTCCTAAGCCGTCTTTCTTAGCCGTTAAGAAACGAAATAGCGACTCTTTTGGCCGTTTTGCCTCTCCATGTTATTTCATATCTAGGACATATCCGATATCCTGATCATTTCTCTCAACTGCATTTTTATTAATTGGAGCTCCCAAATGCTCCAAATAACACCGGAGGGTAAAAATAATTACCCGGGGGAAAAAGTAAAAATTTCCTCAAACGTCCAAAATTACGCCAGGAACATAATGGTGGGACTCTTACTCATCACTTGCGAAGTCTTCGCGAGTTATATGTTAATTACTATCAACGATTAAGTTAATCAACATTAATTAGAATTCGAAATCCTAGCTATTACATCACACACCCCTTAAAAAAAAGTTTCGTCCCGAAACTTGAACAATTCTCAAATCTTCTCGGACCCATACGCCGAGGTATAACTCTCACTCTTTCTATCGGAGGTATCACATCTCCGTTCAAAAGATCACAACCTATAACAATCTATAACCTCAAGTATAAACATGGAGGAATCATCATCTCCAGAAAACAGGGCCATAACGCTACCCAAAGGCGTAGAGGAATCACGTCTCTCGCCATACCACATCACAAGGCATAGAGGAAGCACATCTCTAGCCCAAACATATCACAAGCATAGAGGAAATACGTCTCTAGCAAACCATAATCATGTATATCGTATGGAGGAATCACATCTCCACTAAAACTATGTCCATCAAGGTAGCATGGAGGAAAGAACCATCTCCAGCTGAATCCTAATCACACTCAAATAGCATGAAGGAAAGAACCATCTCCAGCTATAAATATAATCATACTCGGGTAGCATGGAGGAAGTAATCATCTCCAGCTATAACATACATCACGCTAGCACATCAAGATCTACTAAGATCATAAATCACATCACAACTAGCATGGAATAACACATCAAGGCATATAAGCACATAAGCACAACATTCATCAAGATAGCACTAAGATCTACTCGTGCTCCCACAAATGGGTATGTCCTAACATATACTCTGGATAGTTTCTCAGGACACTATCCTCAGTCTCTCACATAACCTCTTTAGGTCTTCATCTCGACCATCATATCCTCAATATGGGAATGTCTTTCAAATGCAAGCGTTTCATATCTCATTCCAAGAATGTAATCGAATGCTCAACAAAAGTGTGGTTGGACTCAACCATCAAATCATCGTAACTCACAAGGTGTCTCGAGTCTGGTATATACTTCCTCAGTTGAGACATATGAAACACTGGGTGGATATCCTCTAATCTCATAGGCAAAGCTAAACATCATGCTACCTTCTCCGTACTGGTCGATCTCAAATAACCATCATATTGGAAACTCAGTTCCCTTTCTATATTAACACGTATAATGTCTTGCAGCTGAGACACTTACAGCCGGACATGAACTCTCGCTTGAACTTTAGAGGTTAACGCCTCTTGTCTACATATAATATATGGAGACTCTGTACAACCAGCATTCTTCCTTTAATCAACGTTACTTGAACTATAAAATCCTGAATCTGGTCAGGTGTTATTCCACTACTACTGCTAGATCACTTCTAGCATAAGGATATACAACATCAATGTCTGTATATATTGCCTCATAGGGCCATCCCAGAAAGATGCACGTCCTTCATTGTTATATAATAAACTCATTAATGGAAGGTAATATAACCATCCACGTTTCCCATTCAACTTACAACTTATAATAGATCTTTTAGATCTAGATGATCCTCTCTAAATGACCATCCGTCACGGGGTGAATTGTAGTCATGAGGTACAGACTCGTCCCCATAGCAGTCTGAATCTGCTGCCCAAAATCTCAAAGTAAAAACATCCATCTCGATCAGAAATGATCGTTCTCGGTATACCATGGAGTCTCACTATCTGTCTAGTGTACTCCTTAGCCAATTCATTCACTAGCCACGTCCTTCTGATAGAAATGAAACGTGCTGGTTTCATTAATCTGTTACCAACAATACAAATAACATCAATCTTCTACTGGGTCACAATCTCATAACAAAGTCCATAGAGATGTCCTCCCAAATTCTACTACTACACTGTTAGTGGGTGGAGCTTATCTCTAGATCGGAAATACTCTATCTGGACCCACTGACAGGTCACACACTATATCACAAATCTGGTTATATCGGCTTCATACAATATAATCGTCTCATCTCGTGGTACATCTTACTCGTACCTGAATGTACTGAATAAGGCGTACAGTGGGTATACCATAATATTCTATGTCTCCATCTGCTTCAGCAGGTACACAAAAGTGGTCATGACTCTTCATTAGTCCATCTACTCCCATGGAGAACTTTGGTGCCTCAGTATGAGACATCCTTTCTCTAAACCTTATCAAGGCCGGGCATGTCTCCTACTTTTGTTGGACCTCATCCAACAGACCAGGTAGAACCTCTGAGGTATAACTAGGTATCCTCATCAAGGAACTGATTGTCCAACTCTAGCCAAGCTAGATCTCTCTGAAGCTGAGGTTGAACTATCAGTCTCACAATCATCTTCTCCTTTCCATTCAAGTTATCGGCGACAACATTCAACTTCTCTAAATGATATGGAATCTTCAAGTCAAAGTCTTGATCAACTTAAGCTCTTAATACTAGCGGTTATTCAACCCCTGTTGAATAAAATATACTTCAGATTTCTATGATCTATAGAAATCTGACATGAAGATCACACCGGTACGGTCTTCAAAACTTAAAGGCTTGAACTACCACTACTAACTCTAAATCATGAATCGGGTAGTTCTCATCACACGTTCTCACCTGTAAATACACATATCAATAACCCTACTCCTCTGTAGTAATACACATCACAGACTTAGCTGGGATGTATCACCGTAAATCACGGGATCCTAAAAATCTTCTAACTACAACAGAATGGAAGCAAAGGTCAAATGCCTCCTCAACTCATCAAAACATAGACACACTGCTTTCATCACGTAGTTATGGTGGTCTTCTCAAAAGACTCGCAAATGAATACGTAATCATATAAAATCCTTCGTCAAAGCATTGATAGCAATCGGTTGAGCCGAGAAAACTACGTATTCCTTAATGTTCATCAGTATCTCCCATGTTACAACATACTTAATTCTCGTCAGGTCAACCATGATCCCAATGGCGAAGACAACATGGCCTAAAAAGGCTACCACTGGCATCTCAACTTACACTTAGAGAGCGTAGCATACAACCCTCTATCTCTCGAAATCTGCAGAACGGTCCTCAGACGATCGGTCTACTATTCTCTGCTATGAGAGTATACCGACATGTCATCCATGAAGTCCACCACCAAATAATCAAGGAAGTCGATGAAGATACCATTCATCAACTCCATAAAAACTACCAAAACAATCGTCAACCCAAACGGCATCACTACAAACGCGTAGTGTCCATAACGGTATGGGATACTATCTCATACACATGCTGCTCTCTCATCCATGACTAGGGATATCTTGAGAACAAAGGAATCCTGAAAACACAATTGCTTCTTGAAGCTAACTCATCAGGTCGTCAATACGGAACATGAAACCCACTAGGGTAAAAAAAGCCCGTTTTAGTCAACTTTTCAAGTTATTAGTACAATATCTCAACAAGCACCATAAAGTGTGGCTTTCCCATTCAATCTTGTATCATACTTCAACTCGATAACAATGTCCACACTCCGTTGAGGTGGCAACTAGACGGTTTAGTAACACGTCTATAAACTCATAAACAACTGGAATACCTTCCAATGTTGGACTATCTCGCTCCTTCATGGTATAACACTAGAAGGCGTCACATCCCTGTGCTATCAGCTCGCTGCTCGTACAGTCCTGATGACAAACCCATCTCTTCAAAGGTCTTAACCTTAGAAGGTATCACTGCATGATATCTATTCATACAATCCATACACATAATGACTTCCTCATGCACCTACAACATGACAAAGAAGTCTACAAACCATACACAAGTCCCGGAATAAGGGAACAAACACATATCTCGCGGGTACCTCAGACCGCTAACTGGTAATCCTGTAAAGGAAAGTCCACCTTCTACTATATATCAAAGATCAACCATTAACGCGTGCATCAAAAGACAAGAAGTGCATAGCACTCATAACAAACAAAACTCCACTAGGTAAACCATTAACGAGAATGGTACCTGTAACAGCTAACTCCCGTAGCTCCACTACATATCATCACTCGATGTCAAATCCATGCTCTTCAGGTATCAGTGAGGTCATCACTATAGCCTCCACTTCCACCCTTTCAACACCGGAAAGAGGAAGGTCTTGTTGGGAAGAAACACCACCGTGCTGACAAAAAGGTGGCCTAGTTCACCACATATGAAACAAGCTATCGGTGCCAAAGGGCACTCAGAACGCAAATGATCTGGATAGCCACAATTGTAACATAATTGTCCCATTCTTACAACCTGTGCAACTGAAGGGTAAGTCAATCTTCGTCGTCCACCTTGAATGATCTTATTCCGAGAGGGAACTTGTAAAGACAACGCCTTGCCCTGTCGACAAAACTTCGCTCTATACCCTGCTTTACCACACGTAAAGCATATGATGGGCGCCTTTGGGCACACAGCTCGCTAGTGTCCCAACTTCCACGCAATTAAAACACTGTAGTTCCTTGCCAGTCATCTTCATGGCCAAAGGATCACTAGATTGTCCTGATATCGGACTTGGTTCCCCATTCATCATCTTTGCTTCTCTAGTAACTGATTCAGTCCATTGCTTCTTTCCGGATCCAGAAGCTTCAGTTGATCTCACAATTGTTGGTAAATCCGGTGTGGATCTACCCGCTATCACCGCTTCATATACTTGTTACATATATTCTTGAAACTCGGATCTACTCATGGAGACACGATCAACCTCTTCAAACTCGTTCTCTGTCATAGGCGAAACAACAGCGGAAACTGGTCCCTAACTTATCACCACTGGAAGAAGAGGGGGGGTGTACCCCTACCTCATTCCACTACAGATACTACTCTAGTCTGAGTCATCTGTAGGATATACGCACCTAATCTTATAAGGCTATATATATGCCATAGGTATCGATATGTATATAATAAATCCACATAATCCATAGCACACACAGATATATATACATATCTACGCTGCAGAGATCCATGGCAGAGGTGACGACTTCTCGTACATTCTATCCCAAAACCACACTTAAAACCAAAACCTTTGAAAACGTCAGATCCCATGTGGGCTCTCTTAATTTTACCTATCAAACCTCATTGCAGGTAGCAAGTGCCATTGTTGTCAACCTGGGCTCTGATACCAACTCTGTAACACCCCGAATCCGCGGGACTCGGGATGCCACATTGGGCTAGGATCTCACAATGGATCATGACCCTAGCCTGACAACAAGTTCACTAGACCTTACAACATGGCACCGACAGATATAAAACAAATACATAAAACAGTATAATCTGTACAACCCAAAGTAAACAACAACATAGCCGAGTATATAAAACGACGACCTCACACAGGAGGTACGAAAGAACATCCTCACGAAGGAGGGGAACACAACAAACCCAAACCAACCACCTAATGTGCGAGAGTCCTCGGCTTGTCACCCTGCCAGATCACCCAGTAGCGCCTAACCTGTAAACATCTACAACACGGTATGAAACCGTTAGCTAACCATACATATATGAGGTAATGCATAAGCACAAGCACAATCATGAAAGATAAACACATCAGCATGATATCACACATTTACCCATTTATTATCTTTATATAATAACCATTCACACAAAAACCGTATATATATAGATAGATGAAAGTATGTGACACGAGGACCGATACATCCCCGCCTCTGAGTACAATGTCCAGCTGTACGAGTATCGGTCACACAATCCGTGTACCCTATGGGAGTGGATTGCGCCCTTCCTGTAAACCAGTCTGGCCTGACATCAGAGAACCTCCCAGACTCCACGGCGGGATGAAAGGGAAAGGTTATCACAGCCACGCAGTGGGGCAGTCAATAGAACATAGGTTGATAAAAACGACAACTCATGCTATCATAGCAAACATATAAAGCACACACCACTCATGCAAACACCCAATATAGGGATGGTAGCTAAGTAAGTCCTACGGACTTACCTCAACCTCGTACAAACTCAACCACGATCACCTCTACACTGGAGGGACAACACGACCTATAAACAAGGCATAAAGAGATATATCAACCTCTATTCATCAAAGGGGTCACACCTAGACCCAAAGGGATCCATAAGGATCATACTCAATCTATGAGCCTCACAACCAACTAAACCTCAATATCTCAGCATAACTCACAATTCCTCAAATCTCAAGGTAGTATCTAATCAACATTCCTCAATCTCAATTTTAATCCTAATCTAATTAATTAACCTTTAATTAATTAATTAGATTTCGCCAGAATAACGTTTTGCCCGCAGGCAATTTCTAAACCCCATGTCATCAGATTTCATCAAACAAGAACCCATAATCACCAGAATAATATAACGACCATAATGGAATTTCTAATTGTCCTATTTGACAAGCCTACAGTCAATTTAGGCCAAATCGCAGTACGGAAAACGAATAAATTCATAACTTATTCGTTACTAACCCGATTGACGATCTGAAAGAAGATTCGGAATCACAACGACGCAGGCTACGCATGGACAGCATCAAATTCATCGGAATCTGAGCGACGGACCCGTCCTGGTGACATATATGCTCGACCAGCCCTCCATATACTCGGAAATGCAGAAACTCGGTACCGTTATGAAGAGAATGAAGAGAGGAATCCAGAAACTCAAACGGAATTGAAATCGGATTAGAAACGGAGAGTAGATCTGAGTTTGAAGGTTGAGAGAAATCAGAGCTTTTACGAGAAAACGTGAAAGGAAATGAATTAATAAAGGATTTTCCGCTATTTATAGTGAAGACGATAATTATCCTTTCGTAAAGTCGATAATTATCCTTTAACCGATCCAAAGGCGGGTCGAACCTCTTTCTCCAAACTTCTCGAGATTGGAACATTAAATCTGGAATATTGTAGGGATAATTATTACACAACTGCCTCGAAAAACGTGTATTCCTAAGCCGTCTTTCTTAGCCGTTAAGAAACGAAATAGCGACTCTTTTGGCCGTTTTGCCTCTCCATGTTATTTCATATCTAGGACATATCCGATATCCTGATCATTTCTCTCAACTGCATTTTTATTAATTGGAGCTCCCAAATGCTCCAAATAACACCGGAGGGTAAAAATAATTACCCGGGGGAAAAAGTAAAAATTTCCTCAAACGTCCAAAATTACGCCAGGAACATAACGGTGGGACTCTTACTCATCACTTGCGAAGTCTTCGCGAGTTATATGTTAATTACTATCAACGATTAAGTTAATCAACATTAATTAAAATTCGAAATCCTAGCTATTACAATACAGCTCGACTCTTTGTAAACCACTCGTTCTGTAAACTGTAGCAACTCAGTTGCCTGTCAAAGGCGATAAGTGTATTAGCACACTCTCACGTAGTTAGAAGTCCAAACTTCTAAGATCGAATGATGTATTAAGACATAACTAGTTACAGTGTTAATTTAGGGTAAAATGACCATTTTACCCTTGGTCCCGAAATTCTCGAAAAATCTAGAATTCATGTCTAATCTCCTATTTGAGATTCTAAATTTATTTTCTAACTCCTAAAATTTTATTTGGTTCCAAACTGACATTTTTTTCTATGTTTCTATTTTCCGGAAGAATTGTAAAGGTCTCATTTCGGTTCTAAATATAAAATTCTTAACAGCTTATAATAATTCCGAATTAAATCTCTAGATCATCTATGAGGTTCTATCTAACTTTAGGAGAGAGAATTTCTCCAAACTGTTCATTCAACAGTTTTATAAAAATTCCTAAAGTTGACTACTCCCTTTACAAATTCTATACTTAGCCCAAATCTGAGTAGACTTTGAAAAATCATAACTCCTAAACCACTCACTGGATTTATCCCAAATTTTAATATGTTCTACTATAAAATCTTATCTATAATATATCCAAAATTTAGCTGCAAAGGAGATCAAAATCCTATTTAAAACTATCTCCCAAAACCGAATTTCAGCACAACAGAAAAACTGCTTACGACTCAATCTTGGAAAAATCGTAAATCCCAAACCACTCGCTGGATGCCTCTCAAATTTTAATATGTTCTACAACAGTATGTAAATTATATCATATCCAAAATTCAAGTCCAACGGATATCAAGAGCTTATTCAAAATCATCTCACAAAACAGCATCACTTGCTGTTTTCCCCAACACTCAGTTCATATATAAAAACGTCAACTTTGAAACACAATAACTCTCAAACCGTAACTCCGATTCTTCCCAAATTTTAATATGATCTACAACAAGATGTCAACTATATCATATCCAAATTTCAAGCCTAACAGAGATCAAAAGCCTATCCAAATTTATTCCACAAAACTGCATCTCAAGCATTTTTCCTCAAACTCAGCACACTAAAAAAAACTGCTTGAATAGCCAACTTGAGAAAATCATATCTCCTAAACTATAACTCAGAAAAATCCCAAATTTTAATATGTGCTACCACAATCTCTCATCTATAACATATAAAAATTTCAGCAAAAATGGATCAGTATTTCATACCTAAATCGGAACCCGAAGTTGGATGCTGTCAATGTTGGAAAACTAGAAAAAGCAACAGCTCTCTGAAGTTGCTCCTTTGGCTGAAATATATGGGTTTAAAGATGGTTTAGCGGCACCCATTGACACATAAACATGGAGGGGAAGTAACGAGGTAGAGAGTGGTCATACACGAGACTCGCAGAAGGTGACGGCATGGTTGTTGCTGTTGCGCGACTGGAGCAGGGAGGCGACTCCCATGGTTGCTGATGGCGTGTCCCTGGCCACATTCAAGAGGTGTGAGGGAGGGAGCTGCGGTATGCTGGTTGACAGAAGACGAAGGAGCCGGAGGATCTGCTGCGTGCAAGGGATGAGTAAGCAAGGAAAGCGTTTCTTCTGTGGATGTATCTGGACGGAATGCAAGCAGCAGAATGGAAGTGAATCTGCGAAGATCTCGGCTGTTACTTTCCTAGTAACGTTCAGCAAAAGAACGTGGTATTGCAGTTGGGCTGGCGCTGGGCTGGAGCTGGCAATGCCGGGCTGAAAGGCAAAGCAGCAGATGGGCTGGAGTTGCTGTAAGGCTGGGCTGCTGAAAGGTAGAGTAGCAGATGGGCTGAAACTGTGGATCCAAGGTGATGAAGCTGGGCTGCGGACAAGCTGCTGAGGCTGGAGAGTTCATGGGCTGGGCAGCTGGCGCTGCTGGGCTGAGGGTGCTGGATCTGCTGGGCTGTCAACAGCCTGTCTGGGCTTGTCATCGACTTGTCTGGCCTTGTCACAAACTCGTCACAGCCTTGTCTGGCCTTGTCACAGCTTCGTCACAGACTTGTCTGGACCTTGTCACAGCTTCGTCACAGACTTGTCTGGACCTTGTCACAGCTTCGTCACAGACTTGTCCGGGCCTCGTCATACTCTAAATTAGGGCTAAACTTATTATTTTATGTGAAGGTAAGCTACATAAAATGATAAAATTTTATAAAGATCCTATCATTTTATGTGAAGGGAAGCTACATAAAATGATAAATTTTATAATAATGTGTCTAACTAAGTAGACGGATATGGGTCAACTGATCGAGATCGGGTTTGTTACAGAAATAAACGGAATAAAAATTCCGGATATTACAGAATTTAAATCTCGTTTTATTTTAATTAAAAGGATAAAAGTTGGCGGATCGGAATTCGGTTGAATTCAGTATTAAACGGAGTTTAAATTTTCGGGTATTACATCAATACCCCCTTAAAATAAGTTTCGTCCCGAAACTTAGAGTAATGTAACTAATCGTTCGACTTTCTTTGTAACTCTTAGTTTTCATAAAATTTTTGTTTCTTGCCATGCAACTACTCAAATATCATACTCAAACACACATCACATAAAACATAATCACGCAATCCAATAAAACAAAAACTGAAGATCAAACCACACATCATCCGAGTACTAACTCGTCTATACAGAAGTAGCGGCTAACTCCACAAGGTACTCAGGGTAACCCTTTCTAATGCTCTCTTCCATTTCCTAAGTAGCCTCCTCGATTTCTTGTCTAGACAACTGGCACTCTACAAAAGTATGAACCGGCTAAATTTTCTTATTTTCATAGCTGATGACGTGCCTCGGATTCGGTAGGTACTCTCTCAACGGTTTGGTTTTCTAAACTTACTTCCAGCACTTTTGATGACTCTACCAAACCATAACCACTGGCCCACTTGCTTTTTTCCTTTTGAAAGTTCCCGACTATCGATTATGAAATATTGATCTTAAACTTTTGTCGGTACTTTACTAAGTGCCTAATGCTCTTTGTAATACAAACCGCTTGACCCGGTTTCCTCAATGTGACCTAATTAGATCGTTCCTTAATTAATGGGTTTCACCTACTTCTTGTTAAGCTTTCAAATTTATATACTCAAAACAAATCACGCACCCAAGTGGACCTTTTCATAAAGATCTCTAATTCCTTAACTTCAAAGCATAGTTAACCTAACATTGATTTTATTCATCTGTGGGTTATGGCCCTACCACGCTTCTGTAGTAACACCCATTAGTCACAATGGGGTCTTTCTGAGGGTCAACATGATTTACCCAACTCCCGTCTATACTCCCCTTAATACTAGCAAGATCCTCTTCAAACAGACCCTTACACTCTTACTCCACCATAGTCTGTTCTTAACCAATCAGTAAGCAACCTCTAACCCGGTTCTCACCATATCCTTAGATCATCCCAAAAGGTTGTCGTTGCCTACTGGGGAAATCCTCCAAGGCATCGGTAAGGGTGCCTCTTAAATCCGCAGTCGCTAATGTCTCTTCTTAACGGTACCTACTCGTCAATATCAACCAACACTTACACGTCCTCAGTTGACGTCGGTCAGTCTATAATTGACTTATCTCAATATCCCGGACTTACTCTTCTCATACCTATACTGGCGTTAAATTCTTGGTGAGCATCATCTGCCCGACTAATCCTTTCATGCTTTGCTAATTCGTTTTATCTTCCACACTTCTGTTTCCTTAGGCTAATTCTACTTCTCGAGCCCAACTGGGTCATTCATCCTGACATAATTAGTCATTCCAAGTCTTCCACGATGGCCGGTAAGTGTCTTTGTAGTTCTAGGGACTTTAATTATCATTTCCTTGCAGTTCCCCTTGCATAGACCGTCGGTGTTTACGACTTATGTCCCGTGATAATTGGGGTCACCTTGGACTTTCGAGTCTACCAAGGTCGTTCTCATATATACCTTCCTTCGTTGGTGTTACCGGCAATATTGCCTTCATGCAACGCCGTTCTCACACTTGTGTAGTCTACATCTTACTTCTACACTCCATTGTAGGTATCCATTCCATGTACTTTAGATCCTCATATCCGGGTCGACATTTTATCTCTTTTGGTCTCTCAAACTCGTCTTGTGAATTCTTCTACTAGGTAACTCATCTTATACGTTCTTCTTCTCTACATTGGTCTCCAACTGTCTGTTGATCATTACTACCCATTATGTGTTGGAACTTCAGTTACTTTGTACTCTTGCCTAGATTTCCTACGGACATCCTCATCTCAAGACTTTATTTAAAATTAGCATGACCCGCATTTTGATACATGACTTTCCTTCTCACCGGTTAAGTTATACGCTTGGTTTACACTTAATCCATCATAGTGTCCTCAGTCCGATAGTATGATTTTTATTAAACATCTAATGGTACCATTTGTATACGACACATCATATGCATATGATTTTCTCACCAATCAAATTTTTCGCATTGCATTTATTATGTTTCCCTTATACTCATGTCGCTTTACCTTCTTTAAATCTTTACCCCGTAAGATAGTTAAATCCCTTTGAGTTTTCCCGTACACGCTTTAAGAAGCACGTTGGTTGGTCTTATTACTTTATCAACTCTTATGTCATCCGTTGAGCTTGAATTTTCATCGGAGTACCACCATTTCTCATTACTTTTATATAGACACATTTCGGTAATTATCTTATTGGGGTACTACCGGATCTATTAACAACCTTTAGTCATTCAACTTTACTCCTTCTCCTGTCTATACTAGCCAACATGCAGATTCTATCTTCAATCACCTCACGACTCGATGAGACATATTACCAAGATACTAAGGTCATAATCTCTATGTTGCTGCGTCTCTATAACTGTAGTTATTCTGTGTGACATCTTTAGTCAAAAAGGCTTCCTCTGTAAACCTCGGGAGAGCACCATCAGTCTCATATGTGTGGCATGTTAAGCACCTTCTGTCTTGATTGACGTTGGACATAATCAAAATCATCTGCTTCTTCTTACTCCTCTAGTTCTTCTTACAAGGATCCCTTCATACTAACTTTGATATGTATCAAGATCCTCCTCAAACAGACCCTTACTCTCTTACTCACCCGTAGACTGTTCTTAACCAACTAGTAAGCAACCTCTAACCGATTCTCTCTATATCTTTAGATCAACCCAGAAAGTTATCGTTGCCCACTTGGGGATTCCTCCAAGTCATCGGTAAGGTTATCTCTTAAATTCGCAGTCACTAATATCTCTTCTTAACGGTACCTGTTCGTCAATACCAATCAACACTTATATGTCCTCAGTTGATGTCAGTCACTCTATAATTGAATTATCTCAATATTCCGGACCTGCTCTTCTCATACCTATACTGGCGTTAAATTCTTGGTGAGCATCATCTGCTCGATTAATCCTTTCATGCTTCACTAATTCGTTTTCTATTCCACACTTCTGTTTCCTTAGGCTAACTCTACTTCTCGAGCTCAACTGGGTCATTCATCTTGACCTAAATAATCATTCCAAGTCTTCAACAATAGCTGGTAAGTGTCGTTGTAGTGTTGATGATTTTAGTTATCATCCCCTTGCAGTTCCCCTTGCACGGACCGTCGGTTTTGATGACTAGGTCCCGTGATAATTGGGGTTACCTTGGACTTTCGAGTCCGCCAAGGCCGTTCTTATATATACATTCCTTCGTTGGTGTTACCGGCAACCTTGCCTTCATGATACTCCGTTGTTTCCGCTACAGGGCTTCAACTCTTTGATACCGACATTGCGATTTCTTTCAAATTCCTATATTTTTGAGGAGGTTAAAACCTCTCCTCACTTGTAAAGTCTACATTTGCATCTACACTCTATTGTAAGTATCCCCTCCATGCACCTTAGACCCTCAGATCCGGGTTGACATTTTATCTCTTTTGGCCTTACAAGCTTGTCTTGTGAACTCTTCTACTAGGTGACTCGTCTTATACATTTTTCTTCTCTGCATCGGTCTCTAACTGTCTGTTGATCATTACTACCCATTCTGTGTTGGAACTTCAGTTGCTTTGTACTCTTGCCTAGATTTCCTAAGGACATTCTCATCTCAAAACTTTATTTAATATTTATCATAACTCGCAATTTTGATACCTGACTTTCCTTCTCACTGGATAAGTTATACACTTGGTTTACACTAAATCTATCATAGTGTCATCAGTCCGTTGGTATGATTGTTATTAAACATCCAATGGTACCATTTGTATACAACACATTAGGTGCATATGATTTTCCCACCAATCAAATTTCTCGCATCGCATTTATTATGTCTTCCTTATACTCATGTCGCTTTACCTTCTTTGATATTTACACCTCGTAACATAGTTAAATCCCTTTGAGTTTTCTCGTACACACTTTACAACTGCGTTGGTTGGTCTTATTACTTTCCTCAACTCTTAGGTCATCAGTCCAGTTGAATTTTCCATGGAGTACCTCCATTTCTCCTTAAATAACTATCTTTAGTCCTTTCGGTAACCATCTTATTGGTGTGATACCGGATCCATATAACAACCTTTAGTCTTTCACTTTTACTCCTTCTCATGTCTGTTTTAGTCGACCTGTAGATTCTATCTGCAATCACCTCACAACTCGACTACACATTTCACCAAGGCTTTACTTCCTACTCCTTATGTTTGTGCCGCCTCGGAATTTCCAATTATTCTGTGTCACATCTTTAATCACAAGGGTTTTCCCTGTCAATCTAGACAGTCTGACCCTACTTTTTCTCGAAGGAGCACCATCGATCTTACTTGTGTGGAATGCTAAGACATAGGACATGTTTCCAATCATCTACTTCCTCTTAATCTTCTAATTCTTCTTACAGGGATCCTTCATTCTAACTCTGATATGTATCTTTCGTAGTCAGTAGTAAGTAACTACTCCCAACAATTCCCTTTTTCACCATTACTATCATCAAGGGTCATTACCGACCGTCAAGAGCTGCTCTTAAATTTCTTTATTAGAGTTATCATAAAGGAATCATTTAACGTTACCATCCATGCTACTAGTACTTGTATTGATTTAACTTCACCATTTTCGTCGTGGATCTCCGAAAGAAATTCACTAGATGTCGATAAAATTCTTTTATAAGCTTGTGGTTATTCTTCTTATCGGTTAACTAACCATCACTAGTTAACCCGCACATGTAACTTTTAAGTTGTCCAAGTAGGATGTAGTTGACCTTCTACAACATCATAAACTTACTTTTCTTCCATCTCTTTTGAGGCTTGATATACTTGGTGAAATATATCTCCTCTAGTCTCTCTGTTTATTCTTCTTTAGCTCCTCCTACAATCTACACTTTTGTAAGATTGTTATGCTCTTACGAGTCCAGTTGTATCATTCTTCTTCCATCAACAGACTTTTCAATCCTTCTAGGGTAGCTTGTAGGTACATCTCCGTGATTCTTTTACCTGAGTTATCGTCTATTTGCGGTTCTCTATTATGAACTTGTAGTGTTGTTAGCTTAAATTCCTTTTGAATGAGAAGTTATTGGGGTCCCTCGGGTTCACCAATACTCTTCTCACACACTCTTCTTCCTTGGGTGTTGCTTGTAATGCTGCCTCTACAGAAGCTGGTTATTGTTGCATCCCGGTCTATGTCAGAATTCTCCTGTGTTCTACGAGATCACTCCACTTCTACGTTGGTGAAATCCACCTTTCCCTTTCTGGCAATGCGTAAGCTTCCAAGTTGCAGCTCTTTAATTCTTTCTATTTGGATGGATAATGTATCTCGTGTTGACTTCCATACTTTTGACTGTCTCGGTTATCAATCTGGATTGTGGTGGCAATTAGCTTGTTGAGAGTGATCATATTTCGCCTTGCTTTTGGCATCAACTTTCACTTCCTAGTCTGTCAGTGAGCTTATTTTTTTTATGTCCCTTTTCTTGATCGCTACTATATCTCTCTTTTGACTTTCATGTCTATGGCAAATTTTCGACGTCATCCTCTTTGTTTGTGAAGTCACTTACACAACTTGAAAGAGCCTCTCCGTTGTCTTTCTCACTTCCCTAGTTGGCGATCATCTCTTGCTTCTCCGGAACTACTCTCTTGTATATCCTTCATTTGATCCCGTTGAGTTGATTCGGGATTTTCTTCTTGTCATCGTAATTGGTGTTGTCTTTGAGTCTTCACTTTTCCGTCTCGACGTTCCTCAACAAGCTCGAAGGAGTTGTCCGACATTCGTCTACCCTAATGCACATAAGATGTGCATCCTAATCCTCGCGTTGACACCCTTCAAAAACTACTTAGATGTGTCCAAGGGGTGAGAAACTCATTATGTTATCTCCGTTAAGGACATAACATAACTACAATTTCTACTAATCTTCGGCATATACCTATCTATATATCATATCTTTATAAACAAGCTAAAAGTCCAACTACTGTAAAACCTAAAGTCCATACTAAGCATACTGAGATCCGCGGTAGTAGTGGTGGTCAGCCGTACTTTTCTATTCCCAACCAGACTATGCATGCATTTGAAAACCAAAAGTCCTTTTTTTTAAAAAAAAACTCAGATCCCTTTTCGGGTTCTGCTCAAGTACTTATTCCGTCTTTCAGAAGATTTCAAGTGCCATTGTTGCCAACCTAGAGCTCTGATACCATGTTGTAACACCCTGAATTCTCAGAACTCGGAGTATTACTGGTTAGGACCTCACAATGGGTCCCGACCTCAGTTTGACAACAACATTACTAGGATCTTGCAACAAGACACAAATAAAGAAACCGAAATTCATAAAAACCATGTTTTTAGAGTAATGAATGCAACACTGTCTAGCAGTCTAACGTACTTAAACAAAAGAAAAGAACAAATGTCTTAACCAAAAGAAAGGAAAGAGAAAACAACCCCAATCCCGTTCTAAGGAGTACGGAGACCCGGCTGACCACTACTTCCGGATCACTCAGCTGCTGATCTAACCTGCGGTAAGTCTAAGACAACAACAAGAAGAACCGTTAGCTAGTTATCTAAATATTAGCAGAATAATAGCAGCACAAACACACTCCGATAAACATAAACACTCAGCATGCTTTCAAACAAGTCCGTTTTATTATCTTGCTTTAATTTACTTGTTCACTCTAGTGATACTTATTTTGTGACACGAGGGATTCCCAAACCTCGCCTCCGCCCCCGTGTAACCATCAGGAATGGATCCGATGCATCTCACCTTGTACCTGCATGGTCTGGGTATAGAGAACCTCCCAGTCTCCTGTCAGAGCTGGGCAGTGATGTCACGGCCCGTTATACATACACTTGGGCCTTAAACGTAATAATACCAGTCGTCCTAGCAAGTTATTATTATTAAATCACGCAATAGCACACACCACTACTATCATTCAACTAACACTCAGAAACTGGCTAAGTAAGTCGCAAGGACTTACCTGAGTCAAAACACTCTAACACTCCTCAGATAGTCCGTACTCGTGTAACTCAAGTGCCTGTCAATGAAGGCATGTGTATCAAACTCACATCTCTATGTCCAACCTCATGCGAAGGAATTACGGAAAGAACGATTCTCATACGGTAAAAGACCGTTTTACCCTTAGTGTAGAAAATTCTCCGGGTCACTTCTTGACCTCTAATATTTCTTTTGGAACACTTTTCTAGTCTAAGATTATTTCCAAAACAGTTTACTAGGGTTATAAAAATTAATCTCGTCCATTCGTCATCTAGAATCGCATTTTTTTATTCTCGGGTATTATCTATTCTTATAAATCTATATAACTATATATATATATATATATACTTTCGTGCATATTAACTTTCCTTCCAATTATATAAAAATTCCGAAACCTCTAGGTGTTTAGGTACATATATAAATTCTCGTATTTTATAATTTCACCAACTCAACTCATAAGTATACTTTTATTTCAAGCACTATATATACGTATATTTATGTACTCGGCATACATTTTCTTATTTAAGCTCACTCCCGCTCTTATAAATCTTCCGTAATCGAAAGTACATAAGTACTTATATGTATCCTATATATATATATATTCCGAATCCAGTTATTCATACACATCTTGCATCTCCACACACGTTTCTTACTATATACTAACACCGTACCCGTATATATATATATATATATATATATATATATATATATATATATATATATATATATATATATATATATGCACAAATACGTCCTTTAAACCCATAAATCTATACGTATATACATGCTGTAGAACGGAATTACGGTACATCCCAACTCTACCTACACACCTACTGCAGTGGAAGGAAGAGACGGAGAAGCCGGCTTACCGGAGCTGCAGTCCGGCGAGGTGAGTCCAGGCGGTGCACTAGCGTCTGGCGGCCCTTCGCTGGTGGTCTTCCCTGGTGCTGCAGCGCCTGATGATTGCAACAACTGGCGGTGCGGTGAGATCCGGGAAGCTGGCTGCGCAGGAAGGCGGTTACTGTCCTCGGAATCGAACCAGAAAGCGGAAAGGAAGGCGGATGGAAAGAAGAGGGAGGTCGGGATCTTACCGGCCTGACTGGAGGCGTGCAAGACTCGGCGGCGATGGATGGTGTTCCGGCGGCCCCTCCCTGGTGGTCGACTTGCTGCTGCAGATTCCGGTGCTGCGAGGCGGCTTCCCTGGCTTCGGCGTCGGAGCGAACGGTGGTCCGGTGGCAGCACCACGGACTGCTGCAGCAGTCGGCGGCGCAGGACTCGGCGGCGGCTCGGTGGCGGCGCTCCGGTTGAAGGCGGCCGAGGTGCAGGGTCGAAGTTCAGAAGGTGAGGCGTAGAGGGAAGCGGCAGCAGAGGTTTAGAATAGGAATAGGTTAGTGTTAAAATTAGGGTTAGGATTTGATTAGGGTTATAGATGGGTTTAGGAAGTGGGCTGATGGCTTGGGCCTAGGGTTGGCCCAATTGAGCGGTGATCTCATGAAATCAAAAGCGGAACTCGTAACTCGTTAATTTTGTGCGGGAATTTATATAATACGGAATTAAGTTCCGTATTTATAAATTATAATAATTTTTTATTTTAAAAACGTAAAATTATTTCCGGTCATTTAAATTATCATTTTATGTGAATCTAGGTCACATAAAATGATAGAACTAAACTCGTTTTATTTTACTTATTTATTTATTTACGATTGTCTCATCGGACTTTGGTTAATTTCAATTTACCGGAACTTGAAATTTTCGGTTATTACAGAGAAGTAGAATTAGCCTAAGGAAACAGAAGTGTGGAAGATAAAACGAATTAGCAAAGCATGAAAGGATTAGTCGGGCAGATGATGCTCACCAAGAATTTAACGCAGTATAGGTATGAGAAGAGTAAGTCCGGGATATTGAGATAAGTCAATTATAGACTGACCGACATCAACTGAGGACGTGTAAGTGTTGGTTGATATTGACGAGTAGGTACCGTTAAGAAGAGACATTAGCGACTGCGGATTTAAGAGGCACCCTTACCGATGCCTTGGAGGATTTCCCCAGTAGGCAACGACAACCTTTTGGGATGATCTAAGGATATGGTGAGAACCGGGTTAGAGGTTGCTTACTGATTGGTTAAGAACAGACTATGGTGGAGTAAGAGTGTAAGGGTCTGTTTGAAGAGGATCTTGCTAGTATTAAGGGGAGTATAGACGGGAGTTGGGTAAATCATGTTGACCCTCAGAAAGACCCCATTGTGACTAATGGGTGTTACTACAGAAGCGTGGTAGGGCCATAACCCACAGATGAATAAAATCAATGTTAGGTTAACTATGCTTTGAAGTTAAGGAATTAGAGATCTTTATGAAAAGGTCCACTTGGGTGCGTGATTTGTTTTGAGTATATAAATTTGAAAGCTTGACAAGAAGTAGGTGAAACCCATTAATTAAGGAACGATCTAATTAGGTCACATTGAGGAAACCGGGTCAAGCGGTTTGTATTACAAAGAGCATTAGGCACTTAGTAAAGTACCGACAAAAGTTTAAGATCAATATTTCATAATCGATAGTCGGGAACTTTCAAAAGGAAAAAAGCAAGTGGGCCAGTGGTTATGGTTTGGTAGAGTCATCAAAAGTGCTGGAAGTAAGTTTAGAAAACCAAACCGTTGAGAGAGTACCTACCGAATCCGAGGCACGTCATCAGCTATGAAAATAAGAAAATTTAGCCGGTTCATACTTTTGTAGAGTGCCAGTTGTCTAGACAAGAAATCGAGGAGGCTACTTAGGAAATGGAAGAGAGCATTAGAAAGGGTTACCCTGAGTACCTTGTGGAGTTAGCCGCTACTTCTGTATAGACGAGTTAGTACTCGGATGATGTGTGGTTTCATCTTCAGTTTTTGTTTTATTGGATTGCGTGATTATGTTTTATGTGATGTGTGTTTGAGTATGATATTTGAGTAGTTGCATGGCAAGAAACAAAAATTTTATGAAAACTAAGAGTTACAAAGAAAGTCGAACGATTAGTTACATTACTCTAAGTTTCGGGACGAAACTTATTTTAAGGGGGTATTGATGTAATACCCGAAAATTTAAACTCCGTTTAATACTGAATTCAACCGAATTCCGATCCGCCAACTTTTATCCTATTAATTAAAATAAAACGAGATTTAAATTCTATCATTTTATGTGACCTTGATTCACATAAAATGATAAATTGTGTAACCGGAAATAATTCCGTACCTTTAAAATAAAATGATAACTTATATAATACAGTGAATAATTCCGTAATTCATTCCCGTACGTTAACGTTTCCGGGCGAACAACGAGTATTCTTTCAACCCATTTGTTTCATTTGAAGAGCAGCCCAAACCTGGCCCAGTTGATACCGGCCCAATAATTCTACAGCCAGCCCATGTTTGTAAGCTGAAACCTAAATTAACCTAATCCTAATTGACTTCCTTAATTACGTTTAACCTAACCTAATTGCCGCTACCTCTTTCTGCCAACGGATGCAGCAGCAGCCTCGCAACAGCCGGTGAGATCTCTTCCCTTTCAGCAAACCACAGTAGCAGTCCTTCTGCACGATTGGCGCTAACAACAACACCACCAAATTCCGAGCGGCTGCAACTGGAGGAAGGTCTTCCTCGGTACCGGACTCCGCTCCGTCTTCAACAGCCAAAGACGCCGACGCTCCTCCCCCTTGTATCGTGGTAAGACAGCAACCAGTCGACATTAAGAAGTCTTCAGCGCCGGAGCACATACCACATGAACCGGGCAGGTGACCTTCTGCTTCGACCGCTGGCACAACGCTCCTCCTCCGCCGCAGTAGGTAAGTGTTGCTTTCTCCTTCAGCTTTGGACCCAGAAGATGGGATACAGACTGATGACCCGATGGACTATGCAGACAAAATTCGCACACCCAGGGACGTGATCCTGGACAATCTACTTGGACAGTGCAGCAGAGAGCCAAGCTGCCCTTCCATCAGCCTCGGCAGACGACAATAACGAACTCGAGTTTTGCTGATTCCGTTGTCTACAGTAGGGTAAGCGTGATCTCCTTGCTGTTATGTGAAATAGAAAAAACCGTAAGAGTGGATTAGAGTAGAGGTAAGTGGGATATTTTGCTGTTATTGGAGCCTTAAGTTCAGAATCTTGAATTAAGTTTTAATATTGGGAATGTTGACAATAGGAATCGAAGGGTGGACCTCTTGCACACTCTAAAATTTCAGCTTTGGTCTGCTGACTTTAATATCTAGTTTCGTTACCTTAAATCGAGAATCCACCGTTGAATTTTTGATATGTCATAGATGGATACATATAGTTTATTGTGTTAAAATTTGGGAGAAACTTAACGGTCGGATTAGGTTTTATAAGGTCCCAAAGTAGAGCACTTGAGCTGTTTTTTAAATAGGAAAATATTTGACTAAGTATATCATTTTGGCTTCTAGTTCAACCTTAAAAGTTATATGGAAATTATGGTTGTTTTCTTGAGAGACTCTTGCCCTATGATCGATAGGTATATTAGAGGAACTAGAGAGTGTTTCCGGAATCCTTAAACTCTTAATCGAAATCTTAGATCTTAACTCGAATCGAACTTAAAAATGATTGCTTTACGAAAATCTAGGATTTGTGTAACTCTTGTATTGTGGTACTAAATTCTTCCGTAGAACCGGAATATGAGTTTAAGCTCTAAAAGTAGAGTTGGAAATTAATTATGGAAAAATAAGTTCTAAAAGAAATTTGTAGATTTCAAGAATAAGCTTTGAGAATGTTGACACTAATGGCAAAATGGCCTTTTACCGTAAGAGAGATTTTTCCGTAATTCCTTCGCATGAGGTTGGACGTCGAGATGTGATTGTGATACACATGCCTTATTTGACAGGCGTTTGAGTTACCACGAGTACGGACTGTTTGAGACGCGTTAGAGAGTATTTTGACTCAGGTAAGTCCTCGCGACTTACTTAGCCAGTTTCTGGATATTAGTTGAGTGATAGTGGTTGTGTGTGCTATGTGCGTGTTTTAATAATAATAACTTGCTAGGACGACAGTTATTATTACGTTTAAGGCCCAAGTGTATGTATAACGGGCCGTGACATCACTGCCCAGCTCTGCCAGGAGACTGGGAGGTTCTCTATACCCAGACCATACAGGTACACGGTGAGAAGCATCGGATCCACTCCTGATGGGTACACGGAGGCGGAGGCGAGGTTTGGGAATCCCTCGTGTCACAAAATAAGTATCATTAGAGTGAATGACATAAATGAAGATAATAAATGGATTGTTTGAAAGCATGATGAGTGTTTCTTATTTTATGTGTGTGTGTGCTATTATTATTCTTCAAATGTTTAGATAACTAGCTAATGGTTGTTTTGTTGTGGTTTTAGTTTTACAGCAGGTTAGAACAACAACTGAGTGATCCGGAAGTAGTGGTCAGTCGGGTCTCCGTACTCCTAAGAGTGGGGGTGTTGGTTGTTGTTTTGTTGTCTTTTCTTTTGTTAAGACAGTTAGTCTTTTCCGTTGTTTAAGTACGATAGGCTGTTAGACTTTGTTGCATTCATCCTTTTACAAATGCATTTTTATGAATTTCGGTTTTTCTTATTTGTGTCTTGTTGCAAGATCCTATTAATATTGTTGTCAAACTGAGGTCGGGACCCATTGTGAGGTCCTAACCAGTAATGTCCCGAGTTCTGAGAATTTGGGGTGTTACATTGATATAATTGGATTTAGTTATAAAATGTTTTTTTAATTTTGTTTTGTTTGGATTCATTTTTTAACTTGTAGGAAAAATTAGATTTATCCCAACGTAAATTGTGTTAGGGGATAACAACGCCGAGATTTTGATATTATTAGATTTAGGCAAAAAAATATATTTTTAAAATATTATTTTAGTAAAAAAGATTTATTGACTTAATTCGTGATTTAGTAAAAAATTTAATCCGAGAAAAAACCGTGGGGGCGCCATGTCAGCATTAGTCTAGTGTATTTTAGTAGATATATAGAATATAGATATATATTAGTATTAAAAAAAGAATTAAAATACTCTTTATAAAAGATTTGATGAGAATATTTTTTAAAAAAAATCTAGATCTAGATTTTGCTTTCACGTTAAAGACACCAGTTAGTTTTAATAAATTTATATGCTTTATAAAAAAAGATTTTATTGGCTTAATTCGTGATTTAATAAAAAATTTAATCCGAAAAAAATTGTTGGGCGTCACGTCAGCAGTGTACTTTAGTAGAATATATAGAAGAATAGTTTAAGTTTCTGAAGATACATGCCCAAAAAAAAACGCTTCTCTTCTAATATATATATATATATATATATATATATATATATATATATATATATATATATATATATATATATATATATATATATATATACATATAGGGTGTGGTTCCTATGAGAACACCCTCTAACGTGAGAACATGAGAACAATCGTACACCGTTGGATGTGAGTATTAAGGGTTGAGATTTAGAGTAGATATCAAAAATAATAATAACTACGAATAATAATAATTAGGAATCCAACAATAACTACGAATAATCCACTCAACCAACAATAACTACGAATAATACATTAAACGATATGACACATTCGTAACAAAACTAATAATAATTATGAATCTGTTCTCATGTTCTCACGTTAGGGGGTGTTCTCACAGGATCTATACTCTATACATATATATATAGGGTGTGGTTCCCATGAGAACACACCTAACGTGTATACATGAGAACAATCTTAGACCGTCGGATGGTGAGTATTAAGGGTCGAGATTTAGTGTAGATATCATAATTAATAATAATTAGGAATAATAATAATTAGGAATAACCACAATAACTACGAATAATACATTAAACGATATGACACATTCGTATCAAAACTAATAATAATTACGAATCTGTTCTCATGTATACACGTTAGGGGTGTTCTCATATGATCTACTCTCTCTCTCTCTTTATTTATATATATATATATATATATATATATATATATATATATATATATATATATATATATATATATATATATATATATAGCGACAATATGCGTAATACAATTAAAACCAAATCAATATGCAAATTCTAATATAATATAAAACCTAATCAACTATTAGCCATCAGGATGGAAGAGGAAACATCGAACACATTTGACCAAAAAGGAGTGTATTTGCGAGTCTTGCGACTCATTCAAATTCAAAAACAAGATCATGCCTCCTACATAAACAAGATTGGTTTACCAATAAATAAATAAAATGTAGGGATTTTAGATGTGTAAAAGCAGAATTTCAGGAAACAATTTCCTAAACATTTAAACAAGGATCGCATGCATAATAGATTAGATAAGGGATAAAAGGAATACCTTTTGATGCGTGTTCAATAACTCCTTCAAGGATATGTAGAGTCCCAAGTGTTACTCTTCTAGTTGGTCCACCCGATACTGAACAAGAATCGCCTTAACCTTCGATTGCTAGAACAAATGATGAAAGCTTTTGAGAGAGGGATTGAAGAGGAAGAACATGTTCCTTTTTTTTCACGTGTGATACGCGGCTGAAAAACCTTTGCTCTTCTAATCGATCGTTCGATTATATAAATTTAGGGTTGGACTTTTTAACTATTAAAAAGCCCAACCTTAAAATATAAGATATATATTTTAGTAATTAATAAATAAATAACCCCTTATCTATTATTAATTACCAATTTCATAATATATTTTGTACTCCTACATAATATATCCTTTTTCCACCATATACTCCTATATGGTAATTCTCTCATTAATTAATTCAGTTCACATGCTCGTTCTGGTGTGACCTCGTAGGACCCGTTAACACTAGCAATACATTTTATCATATAAATGTACCGATCATGGTTAGCTTCTAGCAAAACGCCATGACCCCTAATATTATCGGATTATATATCCCTTTATTTAATGTCCTATCTCATCTCAGTAATTGCACCTTGGATAAAGAACACAATTCCTTCAGTCTCCCACTTGTACTTTCATACAAGTGTGCATGTTAAAATTCCCTTATCGCTTAATGTCCTTATCTGACTATGTGATGAAAACCATCTTTGCCATCAGATATGTTTCTTGAACTCTTGAGATCAAACTGTCAGTACATATCAAATCTGAGCATGGCCATGCATTTACACAGTTCTCACTCTTTAAGTGGCCGGGGACACCAATCCTTCCTAGTGTATCAAGGTATACCTTATAACATCCCAATTTTTAGGCGCGTTTTCGATCGATAATTGACTAGCTTGTATGTTTTTTTAAAAAAAAGTGTTTTACGTCGTATTTAGATTCTTTTTCAAGTATAAATTCGATTTATAATGATTTCTGTAAAATTAAATTACGGAAATGTTTCGAAAATTTTCCGATTCGAAAATCCCGTTCTGAACCCTTTGGGATCGGATTCTTTCTTACTCTCTTTTCTTTGTTTTATATTATTTTGTCTTTTTTTTTCGGTTTTGATTTTCTCCTTCCCGCTTCCCTTCCCAGTGAATAGACTTGACCCTGCCTTTTCTGTTTCGGACTCCTCGCTCCCCAGCCCTACAGGTTCCTAGCCGAACCTATGATGTTCTCTACCCCCTTTCTCCACCTCTGCACCTCTCTTGGCACTCACTCAGCGCATCTCCCCTCATCTCACTCTTCTGGCTAGCGCTCTCAGACTCAGCCCTTGCTTCTTCTTTCTGGCCAGGTATCCCTCTGTCTCTCACCTCGAGCCACCAGGGACGAGCCGTCTGCAATGCTTCCCCTTCACCTCTCCTTCTCTCGCTTTTCTCTTGCGCCACTAGAGGATCTAGAATCGCCATCGCCAACCGCCGCCCTGTTGAAGCCCTGCCTCGTCGACGCCAGAAAGGAGCTACCCTGCCTCACCCATCCATCACCCTTCTTCCTTGGCCTTGCTCCGCCGTCTCTGTCTCCGGGACTCGAATCCGCCGCTGTAGACAGAAGTTACGCCGCACTAGCTTCCCCCTTGCACCATTAGTCGGACACAGAAGCCACTGCTTCTCCCTTCTTTTATCCCACTCCAGCTGTGTTGCTGCCGACCGAAGGTCAGGGAAGGAAGTGTAATATGCGGAATTTTTATTCCGTTTATTTCTGTAACAAACCCGATCTCGATCAGTTGATCCATATCCGTCTACTTAGTTAGACACATTATTATAAAATTTATCATTTTATGTAGATTCCCTTCACATAAAATGATAGAATCTTTTAAAAGTTTATCATTTTTTGTAGCTTACCTTCACATAAAATGATAGGATTCTCATAACCAATCCTAAACCATAACATAATCCGTATCCGTCTATTCCGTGCATTCATTTGTCGGGATCTCGTTTCCGGACTGCAACTAGCACCGGGCTGCTGCTCCCTTGCGCCAGCCCAGTCCAGCGCAGCTTGCCCAGCAGCTTTCAAGCGCAGCAGCCCAGCCTTACAGCAACTCCAGCCCGTATGCCAACGCCTAGCTTCGATCAGCCTAGTCCGTGATTCAGCCCAGCCAGCTTCAGTAGCTTGTCCGCAGCCCAGCAGCGCCAGCTTCAGCAGTTTGTCCGCTGCCCAACTTCAGCACCTTGGATCCACAGCTTCAGCCCATCTGCTGCTTTACCTCTTCAGCCCGGCGTTGCCAGCTCCAGCCCGGCGTTGCCAGCTCTAGCCCAGCGCCAGCCCAACTGCAATGCCACGTTCTCTTGCTGAACGTTGCTAGGAACGTAACAACCGAGATCTTTGCAGATTCCCTTCCATTTCTGCTGCTTGCATTCCGTCCAGATTCATCTACAGAAGCAACGCTTTCCTTTCTTAATCCGTGAGCGTATTCATTCCTTGCACGCAGCAGATCCTCCGGCTCCTTCCCTTCTGTCTACAGGCTGCAACAGCAACAGCGTAAACCTTCGTCCTCTCCTGCTGACCGAACACTCCAACAGCAGCGTGCCCTCTGTAACACCCCAAATTCTCGGAACTCGGGGAGCTACTGGTTAGGACCTCACAATGGGTCCCGACCTTGGTTTAATAACAACATTACTTGGATCTTACAACAAGGCACAAATGTATTTAAAACAATTTCTAAAACATAATATTTTTAATGATATAAACGTACACATGTGACAGCCTTACAAACATATATAAAGATACATAACATGCATGACGTATGGAAGACTCCCCCGTCCCCATATAATGAGTACGTGGACCCAGCTGACCATCCGTTCCGGATCTCCCTGCAACTGTCTATCTTTACAGATCTACAACACGGATAAACCGTTAGCTAACTATCCAAATATAAGCAAAATGATAACAGCACAAACACAAGCAGAAACAAAATAAACAAACATCATGCTGGCACTCAACCGTTTATTATCTATTATTTAAGTGATTCACATTATTCAATTTAAGTTGTGGCACGAGAATTATTATTAGTTCTCGCCTCCGTTCCTTATCCAACTGGTGTAGGTCTAGCTGACTTCCATTGGTAGCATCACTACAAACCACGTATGGACTAGTCCCGAAAGAAACCCCCAGCGCCCCGCGAGCTACTGAGCAGAATGCCACCGCCCGTTACTCTTAGGCCAAAATATAGGTCGGTAATTATATATCACAACCTATCTCTCTAACATTTCAATCACACACCACCATCATCATTTATACTCATATTTAGCAGTCAGCTAAGTAAGCCCAAAGGACTTACCTGATATAACGCTCGACTCTTTGTAAACCAACTCGCTCTGTAAACTGTAGCAACTCAGTTGCCTGTCAAAGGAGATAAGTGCATTAGCACACTCCTACGTAGTTAGAAGTCTAAGACTTCTAAAATAGAATAATATATTAAGACATAACTAGTTGTAGTATTAATTTAGGGTAAAATGACTATTTTACCCTTGGTCCCGAAGTTCCCGAAATTCTAAAATTCATGTCTAAACTCCTATTTGAGATTCTAAAATCATATTCTAACTCCCAAAGTTTCGTTGGGTTCCAAGCTGACATTTTTCCTATGTTACTATTTTCCGGGAAGTCGTACAGGTCTAACTTCGATTCCAAATATAAAATTCGTAACCGCTTATAAAAATTCCGACATAAATCCCTAGATTATCTATGATGTCCTATCTAACTTTAAGAGAAAGAATTTCTCCAAACTGTTCAATTAACAGTCTTATAAAAATTCCTAAAGTTGACTACTCCCTTTACAAATTCTATACCTAGTCAAAATCTGAGTACACTTCGAAAAATCATAACTCCTAAACCACTCACTGGATTTATCCCAAATTTTGATATGTTCTACTATAAAATCTCACCTATAATATATCCAAAATTCATCCGGAAAGGATATCAAGAGCTTATTCAAAATCATCTCACAAAACAGCATCACTTGCTGTTTTCCCCCAACACTCAGCACATATATAAAAACGTCAACTTTGAAACACAATAACTCTCGAACCGTATCTCCGATTCTTCCCAAATTTTAATATGATCTACAACAAGATGTCAACTATATCATATCAAAAATTCAAGCCTAACAGAGATCAAAAGCCTATTCTAAACTATCTCACAAAACAGCATCCCATGCTGTTTTTCTCAACTCAGCACATTTATAAAACTGAACTTTGAAACCTCATATCTCTCAAACCATAACATGGATTCCTCTGAAATTTTAGTATGATCTACTATACTATATCAACTATAACTTGTCCGAAATTCCAGTCTAACAGAAGTCAATAACCCCTCCAAATTTATTCTACAAAACTGCATCGCAAGCAAATTTCCTCAAACTCAGCACACTTAGAAAACTGCATGAGAAGCCAACTTGATAAACTCATATCTCTTAAACCATAACTCAAAATAAGCTCAAATTTCAGTATGTTCTACACTGCAATACCGACAACAACATATCCAAAAACCAGGAGCAAAGAAAGAGTCTAACTTACCCAAATCTAGGCTCAAAGTCGGTTGTTCAACACTTCTTGAAACTCGGAAGAATAGCATGAATCTGTACCAGCTCCTCTATGGCTGTTCTGGGTAGATTTAGGAGACATAAAAGGGCACTCATTAGGCATGAATTACATGGGCGGAAGTGCAAGAAAGAGAGATGAACGAGCCTTACTCGATTACACGACTCGAGGAGACTAATGAAGGGGTGCAAGGCTGCTGTTGTCGTGTGTGCGGCTGACCATGATCTGCTGCCCCAGGGAAGTGCGTACGAGGGAGAAGGTGTAGACGCCCTTGCTAGCGCCGGTGTGCAAGGTCTATGTGTCAGCGGACCAAGAAGCGTCTCTTCTCAGCCGTTGTTGCTTGGAGACGAGAACAAAGATGATGGACATGCTTACGCAGGATGAAGGCGTGACAGAAGGAAGGGATGATCGTGGCCTTGTCTGCAGCATGTATCTGGACGCGAAGACGGAGGGATGGGAAGAGTTGCAGCGTTAATTCAGGGGCGGTTAAGGCAAGAAAATCTCTCTACCCATTCAGCATACACACGCACATCGTCAAGGCTTATCCTCGCTGTTGGGCTGGCAAGGAACGGGCTCCACGAGCTGAAGAGGTAAAGCAGCAGATGGGCTGAAGCTGGGCTGCGGACAAACTATTGAAGCTGGCTCTGCTGGGCTGCTTCACGGACTGGGCTGATCGAAGCTGAGCATTGGCATACGGGCTGGAGTTACTGTAAGGCTGGGCTGCTGGCTGAAGGTTGGCAAGCTGGGCCGCAGAGGGCTGAAGCTGGCAAGCTGAAAGGAGATCACGGACTGGGCTGTACAAGGCAAGCAGTGGCCGGCTGGGCTTGTCACAGACTCGTCACAGACTTGTCTGGCCTTGTCATAGACTCGTTACAGACTCGTCACAGACTTGTCTGGCCTTGTCACAGCTTCGTCACAGACTTGTCCAGACCTTGTCACAGCTTCGTCACAGACTTGTCCAGACCTTGTCACAGCTTCGTCACAGACTTGTCAACGACGAGTCATACTCTAAATTAGGGTTTGGGCTAAACTTATTATCTTATGTGAAGTCAAGGGATCGGAACTGGTAGGCTACGGAATACACGGATACGGATCATGTTATAGTTTAGGATTGGTTATAATAATCCTATCATTTTATGTGAAGGTAAGCTACATAAAATGATAACTAGTTCCCAAAATTTATCATTTTATGTAAAGGGGATCTACATAAAATGATAAATTTTCATAATAATATGTCTAACTAAGTAAACGGATATGGATCAACTGATCGAGATCGGGTTTGTTACAGAAATAAACGGAATAAAAATTCCGGATATTACATCAGTACCCCCTTAAAATAAGTTTCGTCCCGAAACTTAAAGATAACGACATATAGTCGGAGTTATTACAAAAGAAATAAAGGGCCGGAAAGGGTCACAATCGATCTTGTTCTGATTTGTTCCTAAGATAGCCGAAAATAAAATTTCCGGGTATTACATCAGTACCCCCTTAAAATAAGTTTTGCCCCGAAACTTAATATACGTCAATCGTAAGGTCGGTCTTCAAGGAACAAGTAAAGGTACAACTTAGTGTACCTAATTAATACATCATAAGTCTTGTCGTTTCTATATTTAAGTATCCCGCACATCAAAGGTTACCAAAAGAATACACCACTTACTACGTACTCAATCATGAAATAAACAAGCAGTCAAAAATATCACACATACAAGGTTAAGCCCTAACTCGTCACTCCCGAGGCTACAACCCTCGCTACATAGGTCTTTGAAATGTTACGTCTCTTGCTATCCCCAATATCTAGGTAGCCCTATCGGGTTTTTCATAAACCACTAAATCTTAAATCTTTTCAGGTACTTAGATTCCAAGCGTCTACTACCCGTTCTAGAATGGTTACCGGATATCTCACCGGTATCATCCGGTTCAACTGTCTGATCATCTAATTTGATGACCTAACTCGTGTCTGATAGGTATCTCTCCAACTGAAATCCTCAAACTCAGTTCCCAAACTTAGTCTCCGTGGAAAACTGAAGCTACATTCTCCAATAGGGTGAGGAATACTAGTCCTTCACTCACTTATAATCCACTTTATAGCCTCAAGTAGTCGCATTTTGCAACTCACCCCCAGGTCCTTTGATGACCGTTCAGAAAATAACCTAGTCAACTTCTTCCCTTCTTTATGATTACTTGACTACACTCTCAGGCCAAAGGTCTTAGACCTCCGCCATCACTTTACCAAGTGCCTAATGCTCTTCGTATCACGACCTACTGGATCTTGTCTTTTAATATGACTCAATCATCTTATTCCTCAGGTAAGGAATCATGACCTTTACCCTTTTCTGGTCTAGCACTTGAGACACAAATCCAGTGGTCATCGTCTGCATTCACTTAGTATTATTATACTATTTATGGATTTCTAATATATTGTTAGCTCAACCTTAGGCTTCTCACGTATTTTCCAAGGTCTTGAGTGACATAAAATATATCCGGGATGACGATATTAGATACCCGGTGGTCTCACGTCGCCGTTATTTGCTCACTCTACTCAATAGTTGTTAGCATTGCAGTGTGTCCTATAATATTCCCCTTACTCAAAACGCAACTCGACTCCGTTCCGAGATAAAATTCTTCTTATACTCCATTCTTGAGATTATGTTTTCTATATGTACGAGTATTGGTCTGTAAGTACACTCCCGTAGCTTCCTTTTCTTATCTGTCTTTCGATTCAACTTGATAGTTACTCACTTTGAGCTTGTTAGTGCAGGCCCTACACAACACCTTTATTACTTCGTTACTTCCTTTCTCATTTTATCAAGAACCTCGTTCTAAAGTACCATGCTAGGTATTAAATTCCAAATTTACTGGTCTTCCAACATGTGACTAGGTCGGCATGCTTCACTTGGATCTATAATGGGGTACCACTCTCTTTCTATACTTCTACGTGCACATACTTTCTCGTCTGTCTAGTTGGTGATACAGTTCCTCGACAAAATTCTTGTCACTCCACGTAGCCTATTTCACGTTCCTTCTAAACGAAACGCATTTCACCAATTATCACTATCTTAAACTCGACACGTCATTTGTTGTACTCTCGAGTTTCCGGTTCTGTGGGTTAGGACTCATCACGCTATCGCTGCGCTACTTGATAATTATGTTGTCACCCGCTAATCGTAAGGACATTTTCCGTGAGTCCAAATTGATGGACCCAAAATTCTCCCTCTCAATTACCCCATAAGTCTTATCCGGATGAAATACCAAGTACCGTCCTTACTTGCCTTAAGGGACTAAGATAACGGTTGGAAAACGACCTCTTCCGTTTACTTTTGGAATTCTTCTAACACGGATCCAAACTTCCTGACTCGACTGAAATTTGATCTTAACCAACCGAGAAGTAACCTCTAACACGATTCTCTCTATACCTTTAGTTGTCTAAGTAGATTTTCGTTGTCTACTGGAGGAACTCCTCCAAAGCATCGGTATAGTTAATTCAATAATCCCCAATCACAGATATCTCTTCTTAACTGTACATAGCTCGTCAATCCCCGAACAACTCTTGCACGTCCTCAGTTGATGTCGGTCAGTCAATAGTTGACTTATCTCCATTTCCGGGACTTACTTTTCTCATACCTCTTTTGCCGTTGAATTTCCTGGCGAGCACTACTTACTTGAGTTCATCCATTTATACTCCTTTAGCTCCCTCTACATTACCAACTTCCAGTTCCCCCGTGAACTAACTCCATTTCTCGAGTCCAACTGTGTCATCCATCTGATATCAATGGTCCTTTCTAGATCTTCTACTATAGCTTGTAAGCACGTCTACGCGACTCTCATGACCTTAACTTCCCTCCACTTGCAGTTTATCACGTATGGAATGCTACCACACTATGTCTTCATTGGCATAGAACCTTATCAAAATCATATGCTTCTTATTCCTCTAGTTCTTCTTTTACAATCCATATGTTCTAGCTGCGATGTGTACCCTTTTCTTAGCCAGTAGATAGTAATTCACTCACACAATTTCCTTGGTCTCAAATGACATAAGGGGTCATCCCTGGCCATCTAGTCTTTCTTCTTAAGTTCTTAATTAGAGTTACTAGTTCGAACTCACTTCATGTTACTATTAAGGGTATTAGCACTGGTATCTATTTAACTTCACATTTGTTGCCGTTGATCTCTTGAAGGGTCCTCCAGATGTCTATAAAATTATTTCATAGGTCTATGGTTATTCTCCTTATATGCCAACCAGTTACCACTAGTTGACCCGCACGTTTATGTCCCAGTTACTACCAACTAGTCTGTAGTTGACCTTCTATAAGATCACGAACTTATTGTTCTTCAATCTCTTTTGAAGTTTGAAACACTTGGTGAGAATCTATCTTCTCCAGTTTCTTTGTCAATACCCCTTTAGTTCCTTGCACAGTCTGTACTTCTCTTGTTCTCTTATGAGATGTCCTAGCATTCATCTGTCATCAATGAGTTTATCAAGGTTTCCACAATAACTTGTAAGCGTGTCTCCACAATTATTCTTACTTGGTTCATCATCTGTTTGCGGTTATCTAATATGACTGTAACCGTTGGTAACTCAGATCTTTAGGTGAATGAGAAGTTATTGTGGACTCCTTAGTCCACCAGAATCCCTTACTAACATTCCTCCCTTTATCTGGTGTTGTGTTGTAATGCCACTTTTATAGAATTCTTCTGTCTAAATTTCAGACCTCTATTGTATTTGATACTTACGTCATGATTTCTTACAATTTCTTGCATCTCTAAGTAAGTCAAATCGTCTCTATGATGATGAAATTTATTTCATGTCTTTAAAATCATTTGTCAATGGTTGTCTTTGTACTCTTTTAATTCTTCGCCTCGGGTCAGCACCTTATCTTCTTTGTACTCTCATGCCCATGCTTGCATGTGGCGGCGTTTGCCTTGATTATAACATCTTTTATTCTGCAAATCTTGGTTGTACTCCGTTCTGTATGATTCCTCTTCCCTTATCGTTATCTCTAATCCGATCTCTCGTCGTCTCTTACATGATTCTTCTAATTCATCTCTCAGCCTCATACGACCAAGTCCCTTGTATGACTTCCTGTTCCTTCTATGTGAGCTGACTCGGGATTTTATTTTTCATCGGATTGTACTTGTGGTGAAAATTATCTCAACAACTTTACTTCATTTCCCACTCGTTCTTCGGATGATTCATATGGTCGCCAGAACGCCCACCAGAGTATAATACTCAATCCTCGGTCTGAATCCGTTGTCTCGTGTTGAAAACTTTTCCAGTTCGCTACGGAATTATCATGAGGCGATAATCGCTTCATGATATCATAACTAAAGGATCTAAAGTATCCTTTAGGATACTAAAGTGCTACACATATACATATATATAATCAAACCTTAAGACATATCGATATAACTCTAAAATACTAACATCTATCATTCCAAGTTGCAGAGGTCCACGGAGAACGATGGTGGTCCAACGTACTACTAACCCAACAACCCGACTATGCACTTGTGTAAAAACAGAAATCCGTTTTGAAAATCTTAGACCCCTTTCGGGTTCTAGTTATTTTATACATTCGGTCTTTCAGAAGATTTCAAGTGCCATTGTTGCCAACCCAGAGCTCTGATACCATGTTGTAACACCCCAAATTCTCGGAACTCGGGGAGCTACTGGTTAGGACCTCACAATGGGTCCCGACCTTGGTTTAACAACAACATTACTTGGATCTTACAACAAGGCACAAATGTATTTAAAACAATTTCTAAAACATAATATTTTTAATGATATAAACGTACACATGTGACAGCCTTACAAACATATATAAAGATACATAACATGCATGACGTATGGAAGACTCCCCCGTCCCCATCTAATGAGTACGTGGACCCGGCTGACCATCCGTTCCGGATCTCCCTGCAACTGTCTATCTTTACAGATCTACAACACGGATAAACCGTTAGCTAACTATCCAAATATAAGCAAAATGATAACAGCACAAACACAAGCAGAAACAAAATAAACAAACATCATGCTGGCACTCAACCGTTTATTATCTATTATTTAAGTGATTCACATTATTCAATTTAAGTTGTGGCACGAGAATTATTATTAGTTCTCGCCTCCGTTCCTTATCCAACTGGTGTAGGTCTAGCTGACTTCCATTGGTAGCATCACTACAAACCACGTATGGACTAGTCCCGAAAGAAACCACCAGCGCCCCGCGAGCTACTGAGCAGAATGCCACCGCCCGTTACTCTTAGGCCAAAATATAGGTCGGTAATTATATATCACAACCTATCTCTCTAACATTTCAATCACACACCACCATCATCATTTATACTCATATTTAGTAGTCAGCTAAGTAAGCCCAAAGGACTTACCTGATATAACGCTCGACTCTCTGTAAACCAACTCGCTCTGTAAACTGTAGCAACTCAGTTGCCTGTCAAAGGAGATAAGTGCATTAGCACACTCCTACGTAGTTAGAAGTCTAAGACTTCTAAAATAGAATAATATATTAAGACATAACTAGTTGTAGTATTAATTTAGGGTAAAATGACTATTTTACCCTTGGTCCCGAAGTTCCCGAAATTCTAAAATTCATGTCTAAACTCCTATTTGAGATTCTAAAATCATATTCTAACTCCCAAAGTTTCGTTGGGTTCCAAGCTGACATTTTTCCTATGTTACTATTTTCCGGGAAGTCGTACAAGTCTAACTTCGATTCCAAATATAAAATTCGTAACCGCTTATAAAAATTCCGACGTAAATCCCTAGATTATCTATGATGTCCTATCTAACTTTAGGAGAAAGAATTTCTCCAAACTGTTCAATTAACAGTCTTATAAAAATTCCTAAAGTTGACTACTCCCTTTACAAATTCTATACCTAGTCAAAATCTGAGTACACTTCGAAAAATCATAACTCCTAAACCACTCACTGGATTTATCCCAAATTTTGATATGTTCTACTATAAAATCTCACCTATAATATATCCAAAATTCAGCCGGAAAGGATATCAAGAGCTTATTCAAAATCATCTCACAAAACAGCATCACTTGCTGTTTTCCCCCAACACTCAGCACATATATAAAAACGTCAACTTTGAAACACAATAACTCTCGAACCGTAACTCCAATTCTTCCCAAATTTTAATATGATCTACAACAAGATGTCAACTATATCATATCGAAAATTCAAGCCTAACAGAGATCAAAAGCCTATTCTAAACTATCTCACAAAACAGCATCCCATGCTGTTTTTCTCAACTCAGCACATTTATAAAACTGAACTTTGAAACCTCATATCTCTCAAACCATAACATGGATTCCTCTGAAATTTTACTATGATCTACTATACTATATCAACTATAACTTGTCCGAAATTCAAGTCTAACAGAAGTCAATAACCCCTCCAAATTTATTCTACAAAACTGCATCGCAAGCAAATTTCCTCAAACTCAGCACACTTAGAAAACTGCATGAGAAGCCAACTTGATAAACTCATATCTCCTAAACCATAACTCAAAATAAGCTCAAATTTTAGTATGTTCTACACTGCAATACCGACAACAACATATCCAAAAACCAGGAGCAAAGAAACAGTCTAACTTACCCAAATCTAGGCTCAAAGTCGGTTGTTCAACACTTCTTGAAACTCGGAAGAATAGCATGAATCTGTACCAGCTCCTCTATGGCTGTTCTGGTTAGATTTAGGAGACATAAAAGGGCACTCATTAGGCATGAATTACATGGGCGGAAGTGCAAGAAAGAGAGATGAACGAGCCTTACTCGATTACACGACTCGAGGAGACTAATGAAGGGGTGCAAGGCTGCTGTTGTCGTGTGTGCGGCTGTCCATGATCTGCTGCCCCAGGGAAGTGCGTACGAGGGAGAAGGTGTAGACGCCCTTGCTAGCGCCGGTGTGCAAGGTCTATGTGTCAGCGGACCAAGAAGCGTCTCTTCTCAGCCGTTGTTGCTTGGAGACGAGAACAAAGATGATGGACATGCTTACGCAGGATGAAGGCGTGACAGAAGGAAGGGATGATCGTGGCCTTCTCTGCAGCATGTATCTGGACGCGAAGACGGAGGGATGGGAAGAGTTGCAGCGTTAATTCAAGGGCGGTTAAGGCAAGAAAATCTCTCTACCCATTCAGCATACACACGCACATCGTCAAGGCTTATCCTCGCTGTTGGGCTGGCAAGGAACGGGCTCCACGAGCTGAAGAGGTAAAGCAGCAGATGGGCTGAAGCTGGGCTGCGGACAAACTGTTGAAGTTGGCGCTGCTGGGCTGCTTCACGGACTGGGCTGATCGAAGCTGAGCATTGGCATACGGGCTGGAGTTGCTGTAAGGTTGGGCTGCTGGCTGAAGGTTGGCAAGCTGGGCCGCAGAGGGCTGAAGCTGGCAAGTTGAAAGGAGATCACGGACTGGGCTGTACAAGGCAAGCAGTGGCCGGCTGGGCTTGTCACAGACTCGTCACAGACTTGTCTGGCCTTGTCACAGACTCGTCACAGACTTGTCTGGCCTTGTCACAGCTTCGTCACAGACTTGTCCAGACCTTGTCACAGCTTCGTCACAGACTTGTCCAGACCTTGTCACAGCTTCGTCACAGACTTGTCAACGACGAGTCATACTCTAAATTAGGGTTTGGGCTAAACTTATTATCTTATGTGAAGTCAAGGGATCGGAACTGGTAGGCTACGGAATACACGGATACGGATCATGTTATAGTTTAGGATTGGTTATAATAATCCTATCATTTTATGTGAAGGTAAGCTACATAAAATGATAACTAGTTCCCAAAATTTATCATTTTATGTAAAGGGGATCTACATAATGTAATAGCTAGGTTTTCCGAATTCTAATTAATGTTGATTAACTTAATCGTTGATAGTAATTGACATATAACTTGCGAAGATTTCCCAAGTGATGAGTATGAGTCCCACCGTTATGTTCCTCGCGTAATTTTGGACGTTTGGGGAAATTTTTACTTTTTCCCCCGGGTAATTATTTTTACCCTCCGGTGTTATTTGGAGCATTTGGGAGCTCCAATTAATAAAAATGCAGTTGAGAGAAATGATCAGGACATCGGATATGTCTTAGATATGAAATAACATGGAGAGGCAAAACGGCCAAAAGAGTCGCTATTTCGTTTCTTAACGGCTAAGAAAGACGGCTTAGGAATACACGTTTTCCGAGACAGTTGTGTAATAATTATCCCTACAATATTCCAGATTTAATGTTCCAATCTCGAGAAGTTTGGAGAAAGAGGTTTGACCCGCCTTTGGATCGGTTAAAGGATAATTATCGACTTTACTAAAGGATAATTATCGTCTTCACTATAAATAGCGGAAAATCCTTTATTAATTCATTTCTTTTCACGTTTTCTCGTAAAAGCTCTGATTTCTCTCAACCTTCAAACTCATATCTACTCTCCGTTTCTAATCCGATTTCAATTCCGTTTGAGTTTCTGGATTCCTCTCTTCATTCTCTTCATGACGGTACCGAGTTTCTGCATTTCCGGGTATATGGAGGGCTGGTCGAGCATATATGTCACCAGGACAGTTCCGTCGCTCAGATTCCGATGAATTTGATGATGTCCATGCGTAGCCTGTGTCGTTGTGATTCCGAATCTTCTTTCAGATCGTCAATCGGGTTAGTAACGAATAAGTTATGAATTTATTCGTTTTCCGTACTGCGATTTGGCCTAAATTGACTTTAGGCTTGTCAAATAGGACAATTAGAAATTCCATTATGGTCGTTATATTATTCTGGTGATTATGGGTTCTTGTTTGATGAAATCTGATGACAGGGGGTTTAGAAATTGCCTGCGGGCAAAACGTTATTTTGGCGAAATCTAATTAATTAATTAAAGGTTAATTAATTAAATTAGGATTAAAATTGAGATTGAGGAATGTTGATTAGATACTACCTTGAGATTTGAGGAATTGTGAGCTATGTTGAGATATTGAGGTTTAGTTGGTTGTGAGGCTCATAGATTGAGTATGATCCTTATGGATCCCTTTGGGTCTAGGTGTGACCCCTTTGATGAATAGAGGTTGATATATCTCTTTATGCCTTTTTATAGGCCGTGTTGTCCCTCCAGTGTAGAGGTGATCGTGGTTGATTTTGTACGAGGTTGAGATAAGTCCGTAGGACTTACTTAGCTACCATCCCTATATTGGGTGTTTGCATGAGTGGTGTGTGCTTTATATGTTTGTTATGATATCATGAGTTGTCGTTTTTATCGACTTATGTTCTATTGACTGCCCCACTGCGTGGCTGTGATAACCTTTCCCTTTCATCCCGCCGTGGAGTCTGGGAGGTTCTCTGATGTCAGGCCAGACTGGTTTACAGGAAGGGCGCAATCCACTCCCATAGGGTACACGGATTGTGTGACCGATACTCGTACAGCTGGACATTGTACTCAGAGGCGGGGATGTATCGGTCCTCGTGTCACATACTTTCATCTATCTATATATATACGGTTTTTGAGTGAATGGTTATTATATAAAGATAATAAATGGGTAAATGTGTGATAGCATGCTGATGTGTTTATCTTTCATGATTGTGCTTGTGCTTATGCATTACCTCATATATGTATGGTTAGCTAACGGTTTCATACCGTGTTGTAGATGTTTACAGGTTAGGCGCTACTGGGTGATCTGGCAGGGTGACAGGCCGAGGACTCTCGTACATTAGGTGGTTGGTTTGGGGTTGTTGTGTTTCCCCTCCTGTGTGAGGATGATCTTTTGTACCTCCTATGTGAGGATGTCGTTTTATATACTCGGCTATGTTGTTGTTTACTTTGGGTCGTACAGTTTATACTGTTTTATGTATTTGTTTTATATCTGTCAGTGCCATGTTGTAAGGTCCAGTGAACTTGTTGTCAGTCTAGGGTCAGGATCCATTGTGAGATCCTAGCCCAATGTGACATCCCGAGTCCCGCGGATTTGGGGTGTTACAGAGTTGGTATCAGAGCCCAGGTTGACAACAATGGCACTTGCTACCTGCAATGAGGTTTGATAGGTAAAATAAACAAAGCCCACATGGGATCTGACGTTTTCAAAGGTTTTGGTTTTAAGTGTGGTTTTGGGATAGAATGTACGAGAAGTTGTCACCTCTGCCATGGATCTCTACAGCGTAGATATGTATATATATCTGTGTGTACTATGGATTATGTGGATGTATTATATATATATCGATAGCTATGACATATATATAGCCTTATAAGATTAGGTGCGTATATCCTACAGATGACTCAGACTAGAGTAGTATCTGTAGTGGGATGAGGTAGGGGTACACCCCCCCTCTTCCTCCAGTGGTGATAAGTTAGGGACCAGTTTCAGCTGTTGTTTCGCCTATGGCAGAGAACGAGTTTGAAGAGGCTGATCGTGTCTCCATGAGTAGATCCGAGTTTCAAGAATATATGTAACAAGTATATGAAGCGGTGATAGCGGGTAGATCCACACCGGATTTACCAACAATTGTGAGATCAACTGAAGCTTTTGGATCCGGAAAGAAGCAATGGACTGAATCAATTATTAGAGAAGCAATGATGATGAATGGGGAACCAAGTCCGATATGAGGACAATCTAGTGATCCTTTGGCCATGAAGATGACTAGCAAGGAACTACAGTGTTTTAATTGCGTGGAAGTTGGGACACTGGCGAGCTGTGTGCCCAAAGGCTCCCATTATATGCTTTACGTGTGGTAAAGTAGGGCATAGAGCGAAGTTTTGTCGACAGGGCAAGGCATTGCCTTTACAAGTTCCCTTCAAGAGTGAGATCATTCCAGGTGGACGACGAAGGTCGAGTTACCCTTCAGTTGCACAGGTTGCAAGGATGGGATGATTATGTTTCAGTTGTGGCTATCCAGATCATTTGCGTTCTGTGTGCCCTTTGGCACTGATAGCTTGTTTCACTTGTGGTGAGCTAGGCCATCTGGCCCTTTCTGTCAGCACGGTGGTGTTTCTTCCCAGCAAGACCTTCTTCTTTCCGGTGCAGAAAGAGTGGAAGTGGAGGCTATAGTAATGACCTCAGTGATACTTGAGGAGCATGGATCTGACATTGAGTGATGATATGTAGTGGAGCTACGAGTGTTAGCTGTTATAGGTACCATTCTCGTTAATGGTTTACCTGGTGGAGTTTTGCTTGTTGTGAGTGCTATGCACTTCATGTCTTTCGATGCATGCGTTAATGATTGACTTTTTGTATATAGTAGAAGGTGGATTTTCCTTTACAAGATTACCTTTTTGGGTCTGAGATACCCGTGAGATGCGTGTTTATTCCCTTATTTCAGGGACCCGTGTATGGTTGTAGACTTCTTTGCCATGTCGTAGGTGCATGAGGAAGTCATTATGTGTATGGTTTGGATGAATAGATATCATGTGGTGTTAGCTTTTAATAGTAAGACTATTATAGTCTTTAATGAGTTGAGTTAAATAGAGGTCTTCTGAGGTTAAGACCTTTGAAGAGACGGGTTTGTCATCAGGACTGTACGAGCAGCGAGCCGATAGGACAGGGATGTGACGCCTTCTAGTTTTATACCATAAAGGAGCGAGATAATCCAACAATTGAAGGTATTCTAGTTGTTTATGAGTTTATAGACGTGTTACTGAACCGTCTAGTTGCCACCTCAGCGGAGTGTGGACATTGTTATCGAGTTGAAGTATGATACAAGATTGAATAGGAAAGCCACACTATATGGTGCTTGTTGAGATATTGTACTGATAACTTGAAAAGTTTACTGAAACGGGTTTACCCTAGTGGGTTCCATGTTCCGTATTGACGACCTGACGAGTTAACTTCAAGAAGCAATTGTGTTTTCGGGATTCCTTTATGCTCAAGATATCCCTAGTCATGGATGAGAGAGCAACATGTGTATGAGATAACATCCCATACCCGTTATGGACACTACGAGTTTGTAGTGATGTCATTTGGGTTGACGAATGTTTTAGTAGTTTTTATGGAGTTGATGAATAGTATCTTCATCGACTTCCTTGATTAGTTGGTGGTGGAATCCATGGATGACATGTCGGTATACTCTCATAGCAGAGAATAATAGACCGATCGTCTGAGGACCGTTCTACAGATTTCGAGAGATAGAGGGTTGTATGTTACGCTCTCTAACTGTAAGTTGAGAACCAGTGGTAGCCTTTTTAGGCCATGTTGTCTCCACCAGTGGGATTATGGTTGACCTGACGAGAATTAAGTATGTTGTAACATGGGAGATACTAATAAACATTAAGGAATACGTAGTTTTCTCGGCTCATCAGATTGCTACCAATGCTTTGAGGAAGGATTTTATATGATTACGTATTCATTTGCGAGTCTTTTGAGAATACCACCATAACTACGTGATGAAAGCAGTGTGTCTAAGTTCTGAAGAGTTGAGGAGGCATTTGACCTATGCTTCCATCCTGTTTTAGTGAGAAGATTTTTGGTATCCCGTGATTTACGGTGATACATCCCAGCTAAGTCTGAGATGTGTATTACTATAGAGGAGTAGGCTTATTGATATGTGTGTTTATAGCTAAGAACGTATGATGAGAACTACCCGACTCATGATTTAGAGTTAGCAGTGGTAGTTTAAGCCTTTAAGTTTTGAAGACCTTACCAGTGTGATCTTTATGTCAGATTTCTATAGATCATAGAAATCTGAAGTATATTTTATGCAACAGGGGTTGAATAACCGCCAGTGTTAAGAGCTTAAGTTGATCAAGACTTTGACTTGAAGATTCCATATCATTCAGAGAAGTTGAATGTTGTCGCCGATAACTTGAATGGAAAGGAGAAGATGATTGTGAGACTGATAGTTCAACCTCAGCTTCAGAGAGATCTAGCTTGGCTAGAGTTGGACAATCAGTTCCTTGATGAGGATACCCAGTTATACCTCAGAGGTTCTACCTGGTCTGTTGGATGAGATCCAACAGAAGCAGGAGACTTGCCCGACCTTGACAAGGTTTAAAGAAAGGATGTCTCGTACTGACTACTGAGGCACCATAGTTCTCCATGGGAGTAGATGGACTGATGAAGAATCATGACCGCTTTTGTGTACCTGCTGATGCAGATGGAGACAGAATATTACAGTATACCCACTGTACGCCTTATTCAGTACATTCAGGTATGAGTAAGATTTACCACAAGATGAGACGATTATATTGTGTGAAGCCGATATAACCAGATTTGTGATACAGTGTATGACCTGTCAGCAGGTCTAGATAGAGTATTTCCGATCTAGAGATAAGCCCCACCCACTACTAGTGCAGTAGTAGAATTTGGGAGGACATCTCTATGGACTTTGTTATGGGATTGTGACCCAGTAGAAGATTGATGTTATTTGGATTGTTGGTAATAGATTAGTGAAACTGGCATTTTTCATTTCTATCAGAAGGACGTGGCTAGTGAATGAATTGGCTGAAGATACACTATACAGATAGTGAGACTCCATGGTATACAGAGAACGATCATTTCTGATCGAGATGGATGTTTTTACTTTGAGATTTTGGGCAGTAGATTCAGACTGCTATGGGGACGAGTCTTTACCTCATGACTACACTTCACCCCTTGACAGATGGTCAGTTAGAGAGGATCATCTAGATCTTAAAGATCTATTATAAGTTGTAAGTTGAATGGGAAACATGGATGGTTATATTACCTTCCATTAATGAGTTTATTATATAACAATGAAGGACGTGCATCTTTCTGGGATGGCCCTATGAGGCAATACATAGACATAGATGTCGTATATCCTTATGCTAGAAGTGATCTAGTAGTAGTAGTGGAATAACACCTGATCAGATTCAGGATTTTATAGTTCAAGTAACGTTGATTGAAGGAAGAATGCTGGCTGTACAGAGTCGCCAGATATTATATGTAGATAAGAGGCGTTAACCTCTAAAGTTCAAGTGAGAGTTCATGTCCGGCTCGAGGTATCTCAACTATGAGACGTTAGTTGTGTATTATGGAAAGGGGAACTGAGTTTCCAATATGTCGGTTACTTGAGATCTTGATCAGTTTTGTGAAGACAACATGATGTTTAGCTTTGCCTTTGAGATTAGAGGATATTCACCCAGTGTTTCATATGTCTCAACTGAGGAAGTATATATCAGACTCGAGATACCTTGTGAGTTACGATGATTTGGTGGTTGAGTCCAACCATACTTTTGTTGAGCATTCGATTACATTCTTGGAATGAGATATGAAACGCTTGCATTCGAGAGACATTCCCATATTGAGGATATGATGGTCGAGATGAAGACCTGAAGAGGCTATGTGAGAGACTGAGGATAGTGTCCTGAGGAACTATCCAGAGTATATGTTAGGACATACCCATTTGTGGGAGCACGAGTATATCTTAGTGTTATCTTGATGAATGTTGTTCTTATGTGCTTATGTGCTTATATGCCTTGATGTGTTATTCTATGCTAGTTGTGATGTGATTTATGATCTTAGTAGATCTTGATGTGCTAGCGTGATGTATGCTATAGCTGGAGATGATTACTTCCTCCACGCTACCCGAGTATGATCATATTTATAGCTGGAGATGGTTCTTTCCTCCATGCTATTTGAGTGGGATTAGGATTCAGCTGGAGATGGTTCTTTCCTCCATGCTACCTTGATGGACATAGTTCAATGGAGATGTGATTCCTCCATGCGATATATATGTTTATGGGTTGGCTAGAGACGTATTTCCTCTATGCATGTGATATGTTTTGGCTAGAGATGTGCTTCCTCTATGCCTTGTGATGTGGTATGGCGAGAGACGTGATTCCTCTACGCCTTTGGGTAGCGTTATGGCCCTGTTTCCCGGAGTGATGATTCCTCCATGTTTATACTTGAGGTTATAGATTGTTATAGGTTGTGATCTTTTGAACGGAGATGTGATACCTCCGATAGAAAGAGTGAGAGTTATACCTCGGCATATGGGTCCGAGAGGATTTGGGAATTGTTCAAGTTTCGGGACGAAACTTTTTTTTAGGGGTGTGTGATGTAATAGCTAGGTTTTCCGAATTCTAATTAATGTTGATTAACTTAATCGTTGATAGTAATTGACATATAACTTGCGAAGATTTCCCAAGTGATGAGTATGAGTCCCACCGTTATGTTCCTCGCGTAATTTTGGACGTTTGGGGAAATTTTTACTTTTTCCCCCGGGTAATTATTTTTACCCTCCGGTGTTATTTGGAGCATTTGGGAGCTCCAATTAATAAAAATGCAGTTGAGAGAAATGATCAGGATATCGGATATGTCTTAGATATGAAATAACATGGAGAGGCAAAACGGCCAAAAGAGTCGCTATTTCGTTTATTAACGGCTAAGAAAGACGGCTTAGGAATACACGTTTTCCGAGACAGTTGTGTAATAATTATCCCTACAATATTCCAGATTTAATGTTCCAATCTCGAGAAGTTTGGAGAAAGAGGTTTGACCCGCCTTTGGATCGGTTAAAGGATAATTATCGACTTTACTAAAGGATAATTATCGTCTTCACTATAAATAGCGGAAAATCCTTTATTAATTCATTTCTTTTCACGTTTTCTCGTAAAAGCTCTGATTTCTCTCAACCTTCAAACTCAGATCTACTCTCCGTTTCTAATCCGATTTCAATTCCGTTTGAGTTTCTGGATTCCTCTCTTCATTCTCTTCATAACGGTACCGAGTTTCTGCATTTCCGGGTATATGGAGGGCTGGTCGAGCATATATGTCACCAGGACAGTTCCGTCGCTCAGATTCCGATGAATTTGATGCTGTCCATGCGTAGCCTGTGTCGTTGTGATTCCGAATCTTCTTTCAGATCGTCAATCGGGTTAGTAACGAATAAGTTATGAATTTATTCGTTTTCCGTACTGCGATTTGGCCTAAATTGACTTTAGGCTTGTCAAATAGGACAATTAGAAATTCCATTATGGTCGTTATATTATTCTGGTGATTATGGGTTCTTGTTTGATGAAATCTGATGACAGGGGGTTTAGAAATTGCCTGCGGGCAAAACGTTATTTTGGCGAAATCTAATTAATTAATTAAAGGTTAATTAATTAAATTAGGATTAAAATTGAGATTGAGGAATGTTGATTAGATACTACCTTGAGATTTGAGGAATTGTGAGCTATGTTGAGATATTGAGGTTTAGTTGGTTGTGAGGCTCATAGATTGAGTATGATCCTTATGGATCCCTTTGGGTCTAGGTGTGACCCATTTGATGAATAGAGGTTGATATATCTCTTTATGCCTTTTTATAGGCCGTGTTGTCCCTCCAGTGTAGAGGTGATCGTGGTTGATTTTGTACGAGGTTGAGGTAAGTCCGTAGGACTTACTTAGCTACCATCCCTATATTGGGTGTTTGCATGAGTGGTGTGTGCTTTATATGTTTGTTATGATATCATGAGTTGTCGTTTTTATCGACCTATGTTCTATTGACTGCCCCACTGCGTGGCTGTGATAACCTTTCCCTTTCATCCCGCCGTGGAGTCTGGGAGGTTCTCTGATGTTAGGCCAGACTGGTTTACAGGAAGGGCGCAATCCACTCCCATAGGGTACACGGATTGTGTGACCGATACTCGTACAGCTGGACATTGTACTCAGAGGCGGGGATGTATCGGTCCTCGTGTCACATACTTTCATCTATCTATATATATACGGTTTTTGAGTGAATGGTTATTATATAAAGATAATAAATGGGTAAATGTGTGATAGCATGCTGATGTGTTTATCTTTCATGATTGTGCTTGTGCTTATGCATTACCTCATATATGTATGGTTAGCTAACGGTTTCATACTGTGTTGTAGATGTTTACAGGTTAGGCGCTACTGGGTGATCTGGCAGGGTGACAGGCCGAGGACTCTCGTACATTAGGTGGTTGGTTTGGGGTTGTTGTGTTTCCCCTCCTGTGTGAGGATGATCTTTTGTACCTCCTATGTGAGGATGTCGTTTTATATACTCGGCTATGTTGTTGTTTACTTTGGGTCGTACAGTTTATACTGTTTTATGTATTTGTTTTATATCTGTCAGTGCCATGTTGTAAGGTCCAGTGAACTTGTTGTCAGTCTAGGGTCAGGATCCATTGTGAGATCCTAGCCCAATGTGACATCCCGAGTCCCGCGGATTTGGGGTGTTACACATAAAATGATAAATTTTCATAATAATATGTCTAACTAAGTAGACGGATATGGATCAACTGATCGAGATCGGGTTTGTTACAGAAATAAACGGAATAAAAATATTGGATATTACACCCTCTCCACGTCCAGGATGTCACTCTTCTCATCAATTGCCAGTCTAGGCGCCAGCAAAATCTTGATATCTCTATACACAAATGACAGCAGGAGCATCGGCCTTCAGTCCAGGAGCCTATCCTTCTCGACTTCCAGTCAGTACACAGGTGAGTAGTGCCTTCTTCTTCTGCTCCCTCGTATCTATCCCGAATTGAATAACATGTGTTGCCTGGACCTGCTCATTGACAGATCTAGTGAGCAACAGAACGTCCTCACCTTTGATCGGGGAAAAACGTCACATATTACAATCCCGGAACGCCAACCTGCTCTCTAGCCAATCAAGTCGAGTACCACCAGTCAATCGGAGTAGAGCCAACAGTGAGTTCTATCCAAACTCACTCTTCTATCTAGTGTATACTATTGTAACTTGTTGTAGGGTTTGTAGGATGAGTTTAGGACTAGTAAATCAGCTAGGGACTGGTGCAATTTGGAATAGTGCTGTCAGAAATAGTAAAAATAATAATAATGAACTGTTGTAAAGAAATTGTTTTGCTTGCTTCAGTTTTGAAGTTAGAAACGGTTGTCTTGTGGATCAATTTTAAAAAGTTAGGGAGAAGATCCACCGTTGAAATTTTAATAGATGATAAGTAGATATATGTAGTTTACTATATTAAAATTTGAGAAGAAACGAACGGTCGGATTAGAAGTTATAAGCTTCCGAAGTTGGGTAATTAAGCAGTTTTTGTAAACTTTGGTTAAGTATAGAAATTGTAAGTGTAGTAGTCAACATTGAGAATTTTTATAAAAATGATGGATGAACAGTTTGGAGAAATTCTTGCTCCTAAGGGTAGATGGAACATCATAGATGATCTAGAGAATTATTTCGGAATTTTTATAAGCTTTTACGAATTTTATATTTGAAACCGAAGTTAGACCTTTACGATCTTTCGGAAAATAGGAAAATAGGAAAAGTGTCAGTTTGTAACCAAACTAAACTTTAGGAGTTAGAATAGGACTGTAAGGTCTCAAATAGGAGTTTAGACATGAATTTCGGAAAATTTGGAAGTTCCGGGACTAAGGGTAAAATGGTCATTTTACCATAAATTAGTACTGTAATTAGTTATGTTATATTACGATCTTCTATCTTAGGAGTCTTAGACTTCTAATTACGTTGGAGTGTGCTAATGCACTTATCTCCTTTGGCAGGCAACTGAGTTGCTACAGTTTACAAAGCGAGTTTGATTTACAGAGAGTCGAGATTTACAACAGGTAAGTCCTTTGGGCTTACTTAGCTGACTTCCGAATATGAGCATGAATGATGATAGTGGTGTGTGATTAAAATGTTTAGAGTTATAGGTTGTGATAGATATTTACCGACCTATACTTGTCTAAGAGTAACGGGCGGTGGCATTCTGCTCAGTTAGCTTGCGGGCGTTGGGGGTTTCTTTAGGGACTAGTCCATACTATGTTTGTAGTGATGCTACCGGCGGAGGTCAGCTAGACCTACACCCAGTTGGATAAGGAACGGAGGCGAGAACTGTTAATAGCTCTCGTGCCACAACTGTAAAATTGAATAAGATGAATCACCTAAATAATAGATAATAAACGGTTGAGTGCCAGCATGATGTTTGTTTATAATTTTTTTGCGTGTGTTTGTGCTGTTGTTATTCTACTTATATTTGGATAGTTAGCTAACAGTTGTTATGTTGTGTAGACTTACCACAGGTTAGAGCAGATGCCGAGTGATCCGGATGGTAGTGGTCAGCCGGGGTATCGTACTTTTAGGACGTGTTACAGTTTCTTTATTTGTGGGATTTCCAGTTGGACCTTGGTTCTTTTCTTTCCTTCCGTACTTTGTTATCTTATGTTTTCCGGCTGTTATTTGTGGGATTTCCAGTTGGACCTTGGTTCTTTTCTTTCCTTCCGTACTTTGTTATCTTATGTTTTCTTTTTGTTTTGAACTCGGGTGCGAGTCTTTTATGCTTCCTTTTGTTTAAACCATTGGTTTTATATCGAGTTTTGGTTTTCATTCGTCTGTGTCTTGTTGTAAGATCCGTTGTGTCGTTGCTACTGTGAGGGTCGGGACCCATTTTGAGGTCCCAGCCCGTAACACTTCGAGTTCCCAAAACTTGGGGTGTTACATTACTAACTCTCAGGAAGCCTTTAGTGACATTACTGATTGTAATAGAAGAGTCAAGCCACGACCAAGAAGATCCATCAAGCAACAAAGGAGGATAGGACAAAGAAAGAGTCTCAGATCTTTGTCCACTGCCAAGAATCTCGGCCAAGATTACCACCAGAGATTTGGCCTCTGACACATGCTCGAAGATCTTGCCAATGATCTTATTTTTGGCAACTATATTTTATTTTTTTGCTGATAACCTTAAAGGCTCTTAAACATTATGTAAGGTAATTGTTTATCTTTGGTTTAGTTTATTTTTGGGATTATCTTAAAAGGATATATTTCCTAGATTATCTTTTAAAGATATCCTTCCTAGTTTATATAGAAAATCTCCCTTATAAATAGTCTTAGAGGGGGAGATTGTTAGATAGATTAGAATTGATATATTTTCCACGTATTGTGTGAACTTGCAACATCGCTTATGAAGTTTGTAATATCCGAAAATTTTTCTTTCAATCAATTCCGAGTCAAACCGGATTTTGATCCGTTGACCTTTTCATTTCACCTAATTGCAGGTTTCATCACAAATTCTATCATTTTATGTGAGCTCTTTTCTTACATAAAATGATAGAAAAATAACAATAAACCCTAAATTGCAACCATGAGTTCATATCCTAGACGAGATCATGACAAGGCCATGACGACGCCATCCGACGAGTTTTGACAAGACTATGACGAGACCAAGACGAATCCATGACAACATTTGACAAGGTCATGGCACATTTTTGACAAACCTTAACAACCATGCCTAAGGCTTCACAAACTTCTCAGCCCACCTCCATCCTCCTTAATGATGCAACCCAAGCCACATTATCATCCAGCTTTGCTTCCCTTGCTTGTGGTCCAGCCCATCAGCCACAGCTTTGTAACACACTCAGCCCAGCAGGCAGGTAACGTCTTCTCTCTCCCTCCTATCCCCACGATTACACGCATTAAAGAGGGAACCACACACCTTCCTTCTGAGAACGATTTTTGCAACGGATAATCAGGCAATCTTCTAAACTTCCCTTACTCATTCCGATTCCCTCCCTTTCTTCACGCCAGTCGGGACACGCTCCATGATCTGCTTCCTTCTGCGTATAGCAAAGATAGCAGCAACTCACACCTCCCTTAACCAGCCAAGAGATTACACTCTTACCTGCTACATCGACCTGAATCCCTATCCCTTTCCTGGTCCACACAAATCCTATCACTAGAGCCACCCTTCCTCGTATGTCCTCATCGTCAACGGTGAGCATCGAGTCGCGCCATCCCTCTCCTCCTCCTGCATTGACGACGACGACTGGAGGACCTTCATCGACGACAACTCAGAAGAAATCAAGCATCTTCCTCTTCCCCTCCACAGAAGCGTTGCGAAAGACCAATGTATGGCGTCCATCCTGGTGTGTAACAACAACCACCTATTTTCCGGAGTACCCAAGTTTAGACCCTCCTTCCTTCAATCTATCTAGGTTTCAGACCTTGGAAGCCGATCTGGGTGCCTTTATACCTCATCCGTCCCTTCGGCATGAAGGTGAAGGAGGACTACTCCTGTGAAGCATTGGCGTTGAACTGGATCAACAGAGGGCCACTCCATCGACATCAAGTTCCAGCCAGAGATCTGCGTGTCGACGACCACTGCACCATCGAGGACCCCTTCCTGAAGCCGTCTCCACGCCTGCAAGAGAGCCAGGTAACCTAACTCCACTGCCAGGATATACGTATGTCTAGACCTTGAGCGGAAATAATGGTGCAATGTTGGTTGTTCTCAAGACTTAAAGTGATGATCAGTGTATACCGAAGAGATTGGACAAGAGTGAAGGCTGGGAAGGATCGAACTGGAGGTGTGTGGGTGAACCCTGAATACAAGCTAGTAATGGGTAAGAATCAAACCTAGGATCTATTTTTTTTCCTGTGTTTCAAGTTCAGGAACTGTGTTGAGTAACCATGTTTAAGCCTATGTTTTGATAGGTTAGAATTATATTTCACCGTTCAGTTTGTAATACGACTTAGAGTGTTCTGCATTCTGAGATATATTAAAAATTGAGGTCGATCCAATGGTCGGATCTGGTTCTACGAGAGTGCAAAGTAGGCTGTTTAGGTAGTTGAGAAAATTTGTAATTTTGACTAAGTATGGATTTACTGGATGTTTAACCAACTTAAAGAATTTATGTAGGAATTTTGTCTGGGTAGTTTTGAGAGATCTTTGCTCCTATGAGTAGCATAAGTATCATAGATGACCTTGAGATTTATTTCGGAATTTTTAGATTTTTATACGTGCCTCGTATCTTATGTAAAAGTCGGACCTTAACGACTTTTGTGAAAATCAAGAATGGTGTGTAACTCTTATAAGTCCTTAGCGAACTTTCCGTGAGAGTAAGATTGTAGAAATAGATTCGAAAGGAGAGTTGAAACCAGGTTAGGGAAAATCCTGGAATTTCGGGACCAGGGGTAAAATGGTCATTTTACCTTAGGAGGACTTTTTAGTCATTTTCTCTTGACGAGTTTGTGCATCTTAGAAGTTATAGACTTCTAAGATTATGAGATGTATTTTGATCCACATGCCTTGTATGACAGGCGTTTGATTTTCTACGGTTGAAGACCGAGTTGGGATGGAGAGAATTGTGGTTTGATTCACGTAAGTCCTTTGGGCTTACTTAGCTGACTTCTAAATATGAGCATGAATGATGATAGTGGTGTGTGATTGAAATGTTTAGAGAGATAGGTTGTGATATATATTTACCGACCTATACTTGGCCTAAGAGTAACGGGCGGTGGCATTCTGCTCAGTTAGCTTGCGAGCGCTGGGGGTTTCTTTAGGGACTAGTCCATACTCGGTTTGTAGTGATGCTACCGGCGGAGGTCAGCTAGACCTACACCCAGTTGGATAAGGAACGGAGGCGAGAGCTGTTAATAGCTCTCGTGCCACAACTTAAATTGAATAATGTGAATCACTTAAATAATAGATAATAAACGGTTGAGTGCCAGCATGATGTTTGCTTATAATTTTTCTGCGTGTGTTTGTGCTATTGTTATTCTTCTTATATTTGGATTGTTAGCTAACGGTTTATCCGTGTTGTAGATTTGTAGAGATAGACAGTTGTAGAGTGATCCGGAACGGATGGTCAGCCGGGTCCACGTACTCATTAGATGGGGATGGGGGAGTCTTCCATACGTCATGCATATTATGTATCTTTATATATGTTTGTAAGGCTGTCACATGTGTACTTTCATACCAGTAAAAATATTATATTTTGGAAATTGTTTTTAATTACATTTGTGCCTTGTTGTAAGATCTTAGTGAAGTTGTTGTTAAACCAAGGTCGGGACCCATTGTGAGGTCCTAACCAGTAGCCCCCTGAGTTCTCAGAATTTGGGGTGTTACAAAGTTTGTATTTTATTCATTCCTATTCATGAATGCATTCTACAAGATTACATTTTTTACCTACTCCTTTGAACAGGTTTTCTTCTTTCAAGGGGATACACCATGACGCTAAAATGGATGCTTCTACAAAGAGTAACAAAAAAGGGCAGAACTTCGAAAATTAAAGATAATGTCAAGGTTGAGAGGAAGATAAAAGTATCAAGGACCTTGGACAACAGGGTTGCTGTTAAAGGAGCAAGGATTAGAAAAAATGCGGTTGGGGATGGTGATAGTGCAGTGGACTATATCTCAGAGCTTCCTGATTCACTCATTCATGATATTCTATCCTTTCTCCATGCAAGAAAGGCAGCTCGAATGAGCATTTTGTCTAAAAAATGGAGACAGGTATGGTGCTCATTCCCATAGTTGGATATCGACCATAGGTATTTCAGGCAGTATGGAGATGACTGGATAGATAAATTTGAAAACCATGGTAATAGTGTCCTGCAAAATTGTGCATTGCAAAGGATTAACATTGATAGATTCAGGCTTTGTGTAACCTGCAACCCACTCGTAAAAAAATTGATCGGGACTTTGACTGAAGGTGCTATGGAAAGGAATGTTAAGGAGCTTCAACTACAAGTTAGGTGAGAGCTCTTTTTCGATGAACCTTATACTTTGCCAATATTTGTCCTTTTTGCAACCACGCTAATTGTGTTGATCTTATCTGGTTGTAACTTGGAAACTACTGATAACATAAAGCTTCCCTTGCTGCAAACGCTGTCACTGAATAAGTTCCATTTGATCGATCGGATGCTACAAAATTTGAGATGCAGCTGCCCATTGATTGAAGAATTGAGATTGGTTAAATGCATAGAACTGCAAAATGTGAATATTTCTGCTCCTACCAAGCTCGAGAGATTTCACTTATGCCAGTGCGAGGACCTTGTAAGTGTTAAAATTTCAGCACCAACGCTTTGGTCTATCTGGATACGGCATATGAGTTATTGGCAATGGTTGCCTTGGTTGAACCGTTATATAAACCTAAAAGGATGCACAAGTCTGAGAGAGTTAGTCAAAGAATGCCCAAAATTGGTTATTGGAGATTTTCTAAAGCTTCCGGTGATAGTTCTTGAAATGACAGGAAGGAAGTTATTCAATTATAAAGTTCACTCCCTTAAGAAGTATGTCCTGGGAAAGGGTGCTTTTGGGTCTTTCATGCAAATATTAACATGAAAGACCTAAACGCACCCTTTCTCAGGACATACTTCTTAAGGGAGTGAACTTTATAATTGAATAACTTCATTCTTGTCATTTCAGGAACTACCACCGGAAGCTTTAGAAAATCTTCAATAACCAATTTCGGGCATTCTCTGACTAACTCTCTCAGACTTGTGCATCCTTTTAGGTTTATATAACGGTTCAACCAAGGCAACCATTGCCAATAACTCATATGCCGTATCCAGATAGACCGAAGCGTTGGTGCTGAAATTTTAACACTTACAAGGTCCTCGCACTGGCATAAGTGAAATCTCTCGAGCTTGGTAGGAGCAGAAATATTCACATTTTGCAATTCTATGCATTTAACCAATCTCAATTCTTCAATCAATGGGCAGCTGCATATCAAGTTTTGTAGCATCCGATCACTCAAATGGAACTTATTTAGTGACAACGTTTGCAGCAAGGGAAGCTTTATGTTATCAGTAGTTTCCAAGTTACAACCAGATAAGATCAACACAGTTAGCGTGGTTGCAGAAAGGACAAATATTGGCAAAGTATAAGGTTCATCGAAAAAGAGCTCTCGCCTAACTTGTAGTTGAAGCTCCTTAACATTCCTTTCCATAGCACCTTCAGTCAAAGTCCCGATCAATTTTTTTACGAGTGGGTTGCAGGTTACACAAAGCTTGAATCTATCTATGTTAATCCTTTGCAATGCACAATTTTGCAGGACACTATTACCATGGTTTTCCAATTTATCTATCCAGTCATCTCCATACTGCTTGAAATACCTATGGTCGATATCCGACTATGGGAATGAGCACCATACTTGTCTCCATTTTTTAGACAAAATGCTCATTCGAGCTGCCTTCCTTGCATGGAGAAAGGATAGAATATCATGAATGAGTGAATCAGGAAGCTCTGAGATATAGTCCACTTATCACCATCCCCAACCGCATTTTTTCTAATCCTTGCTCTTTTAACAGCAGCCCTGTTGTCCAAGGTCCTTGATACTTTTATCTTCCTCTCAACCTTGACATTATCTTTAATTTTCGAAGTTCTGCCCATTTTTGTTACTCTTTGTAGAAGCATCCATTTTAGCGTCATGGTGTATCCCCTTGAAAGATGAAACATGTTCAAAGGAGTAGGTAAAAAATGTAATCTTGTAGAATGCGGCCATGAAAATCTTCTAACAAGATGAAGTTAAATACACTAAGGGCCCGTTTGGTTTTAACTCCGGAATCGGAAACGGAATGGAAACGAATCTAGTCCATACATATGCCCTTGTACATGAAAGTTTTTGGAATCATTCTATTGGTTTGAAGTAATTGGAGTAGAGTTTGATTACTTTTGATACCCTATAGGGTAACAAGATGTGGGAAAACAAGTGTACTTTGCACTAAACCACAAGGAATGATTCCATAAAATTTCATGAATAAGGATATGCATATGGACTAAATTCGTTTCCATTCCGTTTCTGTTACCGGAGTTGGAACCAAACGGGCCCTAAATAGGTGCAGTTCAAGTAGGTGCAATTCAAATATGAGAATGATCATTACCTTGCAATATGTGCATTTCCTCATTCAAACTTAAATTCAACTTCAAGAAAACGTAGTGAACCTTAAATGTTTACTAGAAACAATTATTGTATTACCTGCCGAATAATATTGGATTAGATATAATAATATGCTATTGTTTTTATATTTAAATTCATGTATAAATGTATCGATGAAAGTTATAATTATCTTTCATTCTTCTTTCATGAAACAATTTGGTTTATTAGGCTTTTTCTAATTTTGTGTTTAGTAAATGTACCCCTTGAGAGAAGAGTGTGTAGAGTTTGAGAATAAATACAAAAGGTTGGGGTATATTTACTTAATTGAAACATTAAAAAGTCTAATTACTACTCTAGTTTCTCAAAAAGTCTAGTTACCAAAATTGTCCATTATTCAATAATTTTGATGTAAAATATGACAAACAATTAGATAATATTTATATGTCGGAGAAGTAGAGATATAACATTCTACAAATAAATCTTATTATAGAGTCAAATTATTTGTGTTATATTAAGAGAATTTAATTTGCAGAAGTAGAAAATTGCACATTATTATAGATTCAAATTTTTTTCAATATAAATTTGGATAATAAATAACTTAATTAAGATTTAAGGGGCTATAAGAATTTCGAAAATCAAAATTAATGATTCTAAGTTGTAAATGGGGCTTACATTATTTTGGGTAAACGAAAATATGGTTTGTTAGCTATGGATAATAATAATTGAAAAATTTTAAGAATTTCGAAAATCAAAATATGGTTTGTTAGCTATGGATAATAATAATTGCTCCATCTCTCACCTTTCTCCTTCTTCTTTTAGCAACTGTTATCTTCTTCTCAATGCAACGAAGCAAGTGTTGCGCCAAGAAACAAACTCAGGTTAGAAATTTTACACATTAACTACGAACACCATGGGAGTCTAGCCAGCCATCGTCTCTACCCATTTTCGGTGTAGTCGAGGGAGAACCAGGAGTATCAATATTGATCATCTAAACTTGTGTGAGTAATAGAGATCAGAAATTTAGAAGTATTTACCCACACCAAAACACACATTTTATTATACGAAAAAATACAAGTAAAAGAAACAAAGAAGAATAGAGATTAAGGGCCCGTTAGGTTCCAACTCCGGAAACGAAATCGGAATGGAACGAATTTAGTCCATATGTATATCCATATTCATGAAAATTTATGGAATCATTCCCCATGGTTTAATGAAAAATGCACTTGTTTCCTCACATTTTGTTACCCTATAGGGTATCAAAACTAATCAAACTCTCATCTAATTAATACAACCCACAAGGAATGATTCCAAAAATTTTAATGAACAAGGGTATACGTATTGACTAGATTTGTTTCCATTCCGTTTTCGATTCCGGAGTTAAAATCAAACGGGCCCTAAAAAGTATTTTACCCGTACCAGCCATACAAACTATAACATACCTGTGTGAGGAATAATAGCAGAAACCGAGAGGGAGGAATATCAATATTGATCAATTGAATACGACAAACAATTCATTTTCACCATTACTTTTCATATTCAAATCAAAGAAACAATATAAATGGACTATCAGATTAGAAAATAAAACTGCATTTGAAAGAGAAACAAAGAGATTTTGATGTGATTGTGAATCTCTTATGAACAAAGGGTGATATGTATGAAACTCACCAAAGATTATTTATATAGAACTAAAGAATCACTTACTATACTCGAATTTTGTAGATTTAGTGTGAGGTATTTGTAAGATGAGAAAAATATTGAGAAGGAATTCTATTTTAAATTGACCATAAAAAAAGATTGTGTACATTATAAGAAACTACATAGGCTTTTAAAATATCTTCTAGAATCATTTCTAAATCAAATAAAATATTTAGTTACCATATACAGATTTTGTAGATTTAGCGAGATATTGTAATAACCAAAAATTTTAAGTTTCCGGTAAAGTAAAATTAAACAAAGTCCGATGAGACCATCGTCAATAAATAAATAAGTAAAATAAAACGAGTTTAATTCTATCATTTTATGTGACCTAGATTCACATAAAATGATAAATTAAATGACCAAAAATAATTTTACGTTGGTAAATAAAAATAATTATAATTTATAAATACGGAATTTAATTCCGTATTATATAAATTTTCCGCATAACAACTAACGGGTTATGAGTTCCGTTTAATACATGGGCCAACCATCAGCCCACGTTCCTAAGCCCATTTTAAAAATTTAATTATTAAACCCTAATTAAACTAATCTTAACCTAATCCGCTAATTACCTCCCTCTTAACCTACCCTAATTGCCGCTTGTGCTGATTACCTCGTCAACTGCACCTCGCATCTTCGCAGCCGCTTCTCTCTGCTTGGACGGACGAAGGAACGACACCAGCCGCCGGACTGCGCCTTTACCGGACCGCTAGTGTCGCCACCACCTCCGACCGCAGTCGCCACCGCACGCCTGCGCCGCCCCAGTCGAGTCTGGTAAGGTTCCGGCCCCTCTTTTCCTCCGTCCTCCTTCTCCCGTTCCTTCCTGTTTCGAACCAAACCGTGGCTTAACCGTGACGTTGTGCAGCCACTGCGAGTCGCCTCCGTCCTCCTTCGGAACCCTCCGCCTGCCACTGGATCGCCGCCGCTGCCTCCAGTAGCGCAGCAGCCCATCGCCTCCAGTAGCGCAGCAGCCCATCGCCTCCTTGCGTAGCAGCCCATCGCCGCCGATCGCCGCTGCTGCCAGCCACCGTCCACGCCGCCGAGCCTCCGCCGTCCGCCTTCGACCGGTAAGTGTGCTGGCCCTTCTTTCCGCTTTCCTTCTGTCGATTGGTGAATGAGCACCTCACTGCAGCCCTACGACTTAATCTGCAGTGCTACGAACCAGCCGACGCCGCACCTCGCTGCACCGGGACCCGACTAGCATTCCTCCGGTGTTTAGGTTAGTCCGAATTAGTACACTGCTGAGCATATAGATCTAAAGAGAAGAATAAAGGACTGCTGCATATTTTTATGAACAATGGAAATTTTGGCTGCTGTAAATTTAATTTAATTCCCTCAGCTTTTAGGTTATGAACAGTCCATCTTGTCGATCAATTATAAAACGTTTGGATAAAGATCCACCGTTGAATTTTGGATATGTTGTAGACGGGTATATGTAGTTTATCATATTAAAATTTGGGGAGAAATGAACGGTCGGATTGAAAGTTACGAGCTCCCGAAGTTAGGTAGTTGAGCAGTTTTATTAAACTTAAAATTTGACTAAGTATAGGAAAGTAGAGTGAGGAACCGACTTTGGGAATTATTATAAAGATATCGGCTGAACAGTTTGGAGAAATTCTTTCTTCTAAGGCTAGATAGAACCTCATAGATGATCTAGTTATTTAATTCGGAAATTTTATAAGCTGTTAAGAATTTTATATTTAGAGCCGAAGTTAAACCTTTTTCGGTTCTTCCGGAAAATAGAAACATAGGAAAAATGTCAGTTTCGCACCTAATAAAATTCTAAGAGTTAGGATATATTTTAGAACTTCAAATAGGAGTTTGGACATGAATTTTAGGGTTTTCGAGAAAATCGGAACCAAGGGTAAAATGGTCATTTTACCCTAAAACTAATAATGTAACTAGTACGTCTTAATACTTATTTGATCTTAGAAGTTTTAGACTTCTATCTACGTGAAAGTGTGCTAATACACTTATCGCCTTTAACAGGCAACTGAGTGGGTACAGTTTACAGAGCAAGTGGTTATTAAAGAGTTGAGCGTTATAACAGGTAAGTCCTTTGGGCTTACTTAGCTGACTGCTAAATATGAGTATAAATGATGATGGTGGTGTGTGATTGACATGTTAGAGAGATAGGTTGTGATATATAAATACCGACCTGTATTTTTGGCCTAAGAGTAACGGGCGGTGGCATTCCGCTCAGTAGCTCGCGGGGCGCTGGGGGTTTCTTTCGGGACTAGTCCACACATGGTTTGTAGTGATGCTACCAAAGGAAGTCAGCTAGACCTACACCAGTTGGATAAGGAACGGAGGCGAGAACTAATAATAGTTCTCGTGCCACAACTTAAATTGAATAATGTGAATCACTTAAATAATAGATAATAATTGGTTGAGTGCCAGCATGATGTTTGTTTAATTTTGTTTCTTCTTGTGTTTGTGCTGTTATCATTTTGCTTATATTTGGTTAGTTAGCTAACGGTTGATATGTTGTTTAGATTTGACACAGGTTAGAGCAGATGCCGAGTGATCCAGATGGTAGTGGTCAGCCGGGGTGTCGTACTTTAGGACGTTTTGCAGTTTTTGCATTTGTGGGTTTTGCATTTGAACATGGTTTCCTTTCGTACCTTGATATATTACTTTTCCGGCTGTAGTTGATCTGGTCACATTAATGCATTGATAAAAACTATTTTATGATTTCTGATTTTTCCTTATCCGTGCCTTGTTGTAAGATCATGTTAAGTTGTTGTCAAACTAAGGTCGGGACCCACTGTGCGGTCCTAACCAGTAACTCCCTAAGTTGTAAAATTTGGGGTGTTACAACATGGTATCAGAGCCAGGTTGGCAACAATGGCACTTGAATCTTCTAAAAAGGTCGTATAAGTAAATAAACAGAACCCGAAAGGGGTCTGAGTTTTCCAACGAAAAATTTTGGTTTTAAAATGCATACAGAGTCGGGTTGGGATAGAAAGTACGGACGACCACCACTACCTCTGCGGATCTCGGTAATCTTAGAATAATTATGGACTTGTACTGTTATGATAGATTAGCTAGCTTATAACTGTAGTTATTACTATTCGTGCAGATGGCACGTACTAGGGCTGCACAAGTGACTGGCCGAGGTAGGGGTCGTCCCCCCCTTCCCCCAGTCAGACAGGATCGAGCTGATAGCACCCCTACTGTTAGAGGGCGTGGTCGTGTGGGTAGACCTCCACTAGGGAGAGGTCGAGGACGAGTCCCTCGAGATGACCCACCTGCAGCAAGCGTACCAGAGGTTGTTGTCGAGGAAGTAGCTGAGAGTGTAGGCCCCGAGGTCAGGCCTGTGACCGCCGCTAGGTCTGGAGTGCAGGGAGCTCGTTCTACTGAGTCGGGACGTGTCTCTATTGGAGCATCGGAGTATAGAGAGTTCAGAGCCTATGTTGAGCGCCGGGAGGAAGCTGCTAGAGTGGAGAGGTTTACTCAGGTACCACCAGTAGTGCCGGCTAGGTCAGCTCAGGTGACACAGGGAGTGTCTCAGGTGCCGGCTGTATCTGAGAGGAGGGCTGATGTTGATAGAGCACCTACTGGGGTCAGAGCACCGAGACCGGATGAGTGGTTGAAGGCTTTCAACTCTCAGAAGGTCCCCTCATTCAGCGGAGAGATAGGGCTAGAGGTGGAGCACTGGATAGGGAAGATTGAGACTGCTTTGGAGGCAATACGTTGCCCCGTGGACCGACAGGTGGATTTGATACAGACCTGCTTCACAGATGATGCTCATTCATGGTGGCGTACCATTCGTGGCCGAGTCACCAGCTGGGAGCAGATGAAGAACATTGTTAGAGACAGGTACTGCCCAGTTTCGCTGAGGAGGGAGAGATTCCAGGATTTCATTGAGGCGGGATTCGAGGATATTCCGATTGCTGCAGCCATAAAGAAGTTTCAAAAAGAGTTGACTTTGCTTGGACCGTCTGCACCTCCAGAAGAGCAGCATGTTTATCTTTTCTCCAGGAGGTTGAGAGAGAGTACCCGATCCTACCTGGCTGGATTCCGCTGTGAGACCTTGTCTGATTATCAGGATAGGGCCTCTGCTTATGAGAGAGATAGACCAGCTTCTAAGAAAGCAGCACAGTCTAGTGGGCCGGATAAGCGGCAGAGGACAGGACATACTGGTAGCAGTGGAGCAGTAGCAGGCTATAGTAGAGGACAGACTCAGGGGAGGTCCAGCTACCACTCTACAGTTCGGACACCCAGTGGAGATCGACAGTGCTTTAACTGTGGTGGCCGTGATCACATTAAGCCGGACTGCCCGAAACCACCGGTCACTTGCTTCACTTGTGGGAAGCCGGGACACAGGGCTACTTTCTGCCGTCAGGGCAAGGCTTCTTCTCAGCAGGGATCTTCTCCTGCAGGTGCTGAGAAGAGTGTACAGAGACCCCCTCTGTACCGAGCTCCGAGTCAGCAGCAGCAGTACCGGGCTCCAGGACATCCTGCTTCATACAGTGCTGCACAGGAATCAGGTCGTGGCAGAGGGCGTGGTAGTACCACTGACACCAGAGGAGGACCATCGAGAGTGTTTGAGCTGAGGAACACTGAGCAGCCTGCAGCACCTGCGACCACAGGTACTATTTGGATCCATGACTTACCTGTGCGCGTTTTATTTGATACGGGTGCCACGCACTCCTTTATATCAGATGCATGTGTAGATAGGTTGTCCTTAGCTACAGTAGAGGGTGTACCTTTTGTGGTTGGGTTACCAGATGGGGGTAAGGTTAGAGGATCTCGAGAGATTTATGACTACCCTATTCACCTGGGAGGCCGGATTTGGTTAGTAAATTTTCTAGTCATGCCCCTAGCACATGAGGACGTGATATTAGGGATAGATTGGATGACTAGACATGGAGCTGTCTTGGATATTGGTAGGAGGACTGTGACTGTTGCCACGGAGGAGGGCCACAGAGTTATATTCCGAGGTTGGGACCTCAGAAAGTCCGGCTCAGTCATCAGTGCAGTGAGGGCAGCCAGATTGATAGCACAGGGTTGCGAGGCCTTCTGGTGTTATGCCATGAAGGAGCGCAAGAGCCTGACAGTAGAGGAGATACCAGTCGCTTGCGAGTTTGCAGAGGTCTTCAGGGACGACTTACCAGGGCTACCTCCACAGAGGAGTGTAGACTTTAGCATCGAGCTAGAGCCGGGCACGAGACCGATCTCGAAGGCCCCGTACCGCATGGCCCCGATAGAGCTGCTTGAGCTGAAGAAGCAGTTAGAGGAGTTAGCAGAGAAGGGCTTCATACGCCCTAGTGTTTCTCCCAGGGGCGCACCAGTGCTGTTTGTGAGGAAGAAGGATGGATCGATGAGACTGTGTATCGACTACAGGGAGTTGAACAAGGTCACCATCAAGAATAAGTATCCATTACCTCGCATAGATGATCTGCTGGACCAGCTGCATGGAGCGTCAGTGTTCTCGAGGATAGATTTGAGATCGGGTTATCACCAGCTGAGGGTGAGAGACCAGGACATACCTAAGACGGCATTCCGGACTAGGTATGGTCATTATGAGTTTGTAGTGATGCCATTCGGGCTCACTAATGCGCCAACAGTATTTATGGAGTTGATGAATGGGATTTTTATCGACTTCTTAGACCAGTTTGTAGTGGTCTTAATCGACGACATTCTAGTTTACTCTAGAAGTCGAGAGGAGCATGCCGGGCACTTGAGGACAGTACTGCAGATTCTACAGGATAGTCAGCTATATGCTAAGCTATCCAAGTGTGAGTTTTGGATGTCAGAGGTGGCTTTCCTAGGCCATGTGGTGACTGCTGAGGGGATTAAGGTCGACCCGGCGAAGATTGAGTCAGTGTCTTCTTGGCAACCTCCGAAGAACGTGAAGGAGGTTCGCAGTTTCCTTGGATTGGCAGGGTATTACCGTCGGTTTGTGGAAGGGTTTTCCCTGATCGCCCGACCACTTACTTCCCTTCTAAGGAAGACTACTCGGTTCGTCAGGTCTGAGCCGTGTCAGCAGAGTTTTGATGAGCTGAAGAGGAGATTGACGTCTGCTCCGATCTTAGCACAGCCTGAGGGTACAGAAGACTTCGTAGTGTACAGTGATGCATCCAAGCTGGGCTTGGGGTGTGTCTTGATGCAGAGGGGTAAGGTTATAGCATATGCGTCTCGACAGCTGAAGACGTATGAAGAGAACTACCCCACTCATGACCTGGAGTTAGCAGCAGTAGTGCACGCTCTTAAGATCTGGCGTCATTATCTCTATGGAGCGACCTGTCAGATCTTCACAGACCATAAGAGTCTGAAGTACATATTCACTCAGCGGGAGTTGAATAACCGCCAGAGGCGGTGGCTAGAGTTGATCAAGGATTTTGACCTTGAGATTCTTTACCACCCCGGAAAGGCGAATGTAGTTGCCGACGCTTTGAGTCGGAAGACGCCTCAGGAGAAGGCGATAGCTCGGTTGACAGTACAGCCACAGCTATAGAGAGACTTAGCTTGGTTGGAGATAGAGATCCAGTTCCCCGACACAGCTCATCAGTTAGCCACCATAGAGTTACTCCCTGACCTGTTGGGTGAGATCCGACAGAAGCAGGAGACCTGTCCGATGTTGACCCGGATCCGAGACCGGATGTCACGAGATGAGGCACCTCAGTTCACTATTGGTGCCGATGGAGTGATGAGACGACAGGACCGTGTTTGTGTGCCATCAGACCGTGAGCTGAGGCAGAGGATACTAGGTGAGGCTCATACTACCCCTTACTCCGTACATCCAGGAGCGAGTAAGATGTATAGGGACGTGAGACGTTCCTTCTGGTGGGGTGGTTTGAAGCCTGATGTGGCCCGATATGTAGCCCAGTGTGCGACCTGTCAGCAGGTCAAGATTGAGCATCGTAGATCCGGAGGAGAGCTACACCCACTTCCAGTACCCCATTGGAAGTGGGAAGACATTTCTATGGATTTCGTCACTGGATTGAGGCTCAACAGAGGTTTTGATGCCATTTGGGTGGTAGTAGACCGTCTGACGAAGACCGCACGTTTCATTCCGATTAAGGAAACGTGGCCGGTAAGTCGTCTAGCAGAGGAGTTCACCAGGCATATTGTGAGACTCCATGGAGTACCGAGGACTATCGTCTCCGACAGAGATGGACGTTTTACCTCGAGGTTCTGGCAGCAGGTACATACGGCTCTAGGTACGAGTCTTCACTTTACCACTGCCTACCACCCACAGACAGACGGTCAGTCAGAGAGGACCATCCAGACCCTAGAGGACATGTTGCGGGCATGTGTGCTAGATTGGGGACAGGTATGGCCAGATCACCTCCCACTAGTAGAGTTTTCATATAATAACAGCTGGCATGCGTCTATTGGGATGGCACCTTATGAGGCTTTGTATGGCCGGAGATGTCGTACACCGCTATGTTGGGATGAGCCTAGCAAGGCTGATGGAGTAGTACCAGATCAGATTCAGGACGACATCGCCCGGATCGCCTTAGTCCGGAAGAGGATGTTAGCAGCTCAGAGTCGTCAGAAGTCCTACGCCGACAAGAGGCGTCGACCTTTGGAGTTTAGAGTAGGTGCACAGGTGTGGTTGAGAGTGTCACCTACGAGGGGAGTTAGACGTTTCGGCATTAAGGGGAAGCTGAGTCCCCGGTATGTCGGACCATTTGAGATCGTAGAGAGAGTCGGAGAGGTTGCCTACCGACTAGCACAGCCACCGAGATTAGAGGGAGTACACCCAGTTTTTCATGTATCTCAGCTGCGAGAGTACATTCCGGATCCGAGACACGTCATTAGCCATGAGGATTTGACAGTTGAGCCTGACCATACATTTGTAGAGTACCCAGTAGCTGTCTTGGAGCGCAGTGCCAGACGTCTGCGATCCAAGGAGATACCTATGCTGAGAATCCAGTGGTCTAGGAGAGGAGCTGATGAGGCCACTTGGGAGACTGAAGAGAGTATTAGACGTAACTATCCCGAGTTCTTCGCGGGGTTAGAGGTTATTTCTGGTTGACGAGTTAGTACTCGGATGTTGTGTTGTTTGACCTTCCAGGTTTCCATATTGTTTTGAGCGACTCTGCTTTTATTTTGTGATACTTGTTTGTTGATGCCTGAGTAGCTGCATGGTAGAAAACGGAATGTCGAGAAAACTAAAATATACCAAAAGAAATGTGCGAGTAAGGGTAGATAATTTAAGTTTCGGGACGAAACTTCTTTTAAGGGGGCATTGATGTAATAACCAAAAATTTTAAGTTTCCGGTAAAGTAAAATTAAACAAAGTCCGATGAGACCATCGTCAATAAATAAATAAGTAAAATAAAACGAGTTTAATTCTATCATTTTATGTGACCTAGATTCACATAAAATGATAAATTAAATGACCAAAAATAATTTTACGTTGGTAAATAAAAATAATTATAATTTATAAATACGGAATTTAATTCCGTATTATATAAATTTTCCGCACAACAACTAACGGGTTATGAGTTCCGTTTAATACATGGGCCAACCATCAGCCCACGTTCCTAAGCCCATTTTAAAAATTTAATTATTAAACCCTAATTAAACTAATCTTAACCTAATCCGCTAATTACCTCCCTCTTAACCTACCCTAATTGCCGCTTGTGCTGATTACCTCGTCAACTGCACCTCGCATCTTCGCAGCCGCTTCTCTCTGCTTGGACGGACGAAGGAACGACACCAGCCGCCGGACTGCGCCTTTACCGGACCGCCAGTGTCGCCACCACCTCCGACCGCAGTCGCCACCGCACGCCTGCGCCGCCCCAGTCGAGTCTGGTAAGGTTCCGGCCCCTCTTTTCCTCCGTCCTCCTTCTCCCGTTCCTTCCTGTTTCGAACCAAACCGTGGCTTAACCGTGACGTTGTGCAGCCACTGCGAGTCGCCTCCGTCCTCCTTCGGAACCCTCCGCCTGCCACTGGATCGCCGCCGCTGCCTCCAGTAGCGCAGCAGCCCATCGCCTCCAGTAGCGCAGCAGCCCATCGCCTCCTTGCGCAGCAGCCCATCGCCGCCGATCGCCGCTGCTGCCAGCCACCGTCCACGCCGCCGAGCCTCCGCCGTCCGCCTTCGATCGGTAAGTGTGCTGGCCCTTCTTTCCGCTTTCCTTCTGTCGATTGGTGAATGAGCACCTCACTGCAGCCCTACGACTTAATCTGCAGTGCTACGAACCAGCCGACGCCGCACCTCGCTGCACCGGGACCCGACTAGCATTCCTCCGGTGTTTAGGTTAGTCCGAATTAGTACACTGCTGAGCATATAGATCTAAAGAGAAGAATAAAGGACTGCTGCATATTTTTATGAACAATGGAAATTTTGGCTGCTGTAAATTTAATTTAATTCCCTCAGCTTTTAGGTTATGAACAGTCCATCTTGTCGATCAATTATAAAACGTTTGGATAAAGATCCACCGTTGAATTTTGGATATGTTGTAGACGGGTATATGTAGTTTATCATATTAAAATTTGGGGAGAAATGAACGGTCGGATTGAAAGTTACGAGCTCCCGAAGTTAGGTAGTTGAGCAGTTTTATTAAACTTAAAATTTGACTAAGTATAGGAAAGTAGAGTGAGGAACCGACTTTGGGAATTATTATAAAGATATCGGCTGAACAGTTTGGAGAAATTCTTTCTTCTAAGGCTAGATAGAACCTCATAGATGATCTAGTTATTTAATTCGGAAATTTTATAAGCTGTTAAGAATTTTATATTTAGAGCCGAAGTTAAACCTTTTTCGGTTCTTCCGGAAAATAGAAACATAGGAAAAATGTCAGTTTCGCACCTAATAAAATTCTAAGAGTTAGGATATATTTTAGAACTTCAAATAGGAGTTTGGACATGAATTTTAGGGTTTTCGAGAAAATCGGAACCAAGGGTAAAATGGTCATTTTACCCTAAAACTAATAATGTAACTAGTACGTCTTAATACTTATTTGATCTTAGAAGTTTTAGACTTCTATCTACGTGAAAGTGTGCTAATACACTTATCGCCTTTAACAGGCAACTGAGTGGGTACAGTTTACAGAGCAAGTGGTTATTAAAGAGTTGAGCGTTATAACAGGTAAGTCCTTTGGGCTTACTTAGCTGACTGCTAAATATGAGTATAAATGATGATGGTGGTGTGTGATTGACATGTTAGAGAGATAGGTTGTGATATATAAATACCGACCTGTATTTTTGGCCTAAGAGTAACGGGCGGTGGCATTCCGCTCAGTAGCTCGCGGGGCGCTGGGGGTTTCTTTCGGGACTAGTCCACACATGGTTTGTAGTGATGCTACCAAAGGAAGTCAGCTAGACCTACACCAGTTGGATAAGGAACGGAGGCGAGAACTAATAATAGTTCTCGTGCCACAACTTAAATTGAATAATGTGAATCACTTAAATAATAGATAATAATTGGTTGAGTGCCAGCATGATGTTTGTTTAATTTTGTTTCTGCTTGTGTTTGTGCTGTTATCATTTTGCTTATATTTGGTTAGTTAGCTAACGGTTGATATGTTGTTTAGATTTGACACAGGTTAGAGCAGATGCCGAGTGATCCAGATGGTAGTGGTCAGCCGGGGTGTCGTACTTTAGGACGTTTTGCAGTTTTTGCATTTGTGGGTTTTGCATTTGAACATGGTTTCCTTTCGTACCTTGATATATTACTTTTCCGGCTGTAGTTGATCTGGTCACATTCATGCATTGATAAAAACTATTTTATGATTTCTGATTTTTCCTTATCCGTGCCTTGTTGTAAGATCATGTTAAGTTGTTGTCAAACTAAGGTCGGGACCCACTGTGCGGTCCTAACCAGTAACTCCCTAAGTTGTAAAATTTGGGGTGTTACAGATATTAAGCTGATCAAAATTTTTGAAAGTGTAGATACATAGCACATTCCGTAATCTTTGAAAATATTTTCTAAAATTATTTTTTATTTAAAAATTTAAGAAAATCACGATAAAACTAATTGCAAATTAGTTTTTGGCCAAATCTTTACCTTTTAGATTTCTACCGTAGGTAATTGTTGATTTTTTGAATTACTAGTTCATATCCCGCACCTTGTGCGGGTATATTTAAATATTGATGTTTTTAGAATAAAATATCATCAACTTGTGTATGTGGGAACTAATGATATATTTATGGAAAAAAAATGAAATATTTCTTTTAATTTACTATTGCCAAAAATTTTGTAAAGACAAAAAAAAAAGAGAATATAATTTTTAACTTACAAAATCTTACCTTTAGATCTTTCGGCATTGTGAAAAAATATTTGTAGAAAAAAACCAGAAACAAAATATAGATATTTAAAAAATGGATTTGATCAAAATTTTTTACAATTGTTGCTTATGAGATGGTGTTTAGTCCGATCAAAAAGAATCCAAACAGATTAGTTAGTCGGAATTCAAATGTATTTTAATTAAAAAAACAAACAGTAAAACCGATTTGTTTATAAAAAAACAAGAAAAAAGAATTTGTAATACAATTTTGTAAAAAAAATAATCCAACAGATTAGTTAGTCGGAATCCAAATGTATTTTTATAAAAAAAAATAGTAACACAAATTTGTTTATAAAAAAAACAGTAAACAGAACTTCTAAAACAGTTTTGTATAAAAAGAATCAAAACAAATTTTGCAAAAAAGAGTAAAACAAACCAAACATATTTTTATAAAAAAAAAGTAGAATATCTTTGAAAACAAAAAAAATCATTTTTTTTAAATAAAGAGAAACAATGCCCGAAAAATATTTTTTAAAAAAATAAACAAATCTTTTAAATATTAAAACAAAATCTTAAAAGAAATATTGAAAAACAAAGTAATGAAATCTTTTAAGAGAAATATTAAAAAAAAAAGAAGTCTTTTAAAGATACAAGTTGTGGCACGTTAAAGTTTTTAAAGATACACAAGTTGTAGTTCAATATTTTTAAAATTAAAAATTAACGGAAGTTATTGAAAAAAATAATAAAATTAATAATAATGAAATTTTACACACATTCTCTCGAAAAACCGAAATTGAATAAAATATTCTTGTAATCTGTATCTTTAAAAATTTTAAAGATACACATATTCTTGGAATATGATTAAGAAAACAAAATAAAATTACAAAAATCTGAATGAGAATAAAAAAAATTGTGAAAAATCAAAACTAAATAAAAAAAGTAACGAAAGATTACACATATTCTCTCGAAAACAAATCGTGAAACAGAATTACGGAAGATATTGAAAACAAATCACGGCGGTACCAAAAATTCAAGTTGGGTTATTTGGTACAAATTATTCTCTCGAACTATAGATTACACACAACACATAAATCATGCAATTGAAAAGATAGAGAGAAGATAAGGAGGTATGCTATTGTTTTCAAATAAATAAACGATAGCAAAAAGTATGCGATGATTGAAAATCGGTATGAAAAAAAGGAATGATAGTACGGGGATATCAACGTAGAGATTAACCTGAAATCAATATGACGAAGCAACATAAAAATTTCTTCAAATAACGAGAACCCTGAAAAAAGATGAAAGAAATTTGAGCAATATTGGGAAAAAAAAGCTGAATGGAAGAAGATGGGATATTATTTGTATATATAGTGTGAGAAATAAAACTTACAAGAGAAGTTTAGCTTTTATCCCATCGTAAATCAATGTTAGGGGATAAAAACGTAGAGATTTTGTACATATTGATATTATTAAATTTAATTATAAAAATATACGACTTATTTTTGTTTTGTTCACTAATGATTTGTTTTTTAACGTGCATGAGAAGTTTAGGGTTTATCCTAACGGAAATTATGCTACGGGATAACAACGCAGAGATTTTGATATTATTAGAATAAGTTAAAAATATATTTTTTTAAATTTTTGTTTTGTTTGGATTTGTTTTTTAACGTGGAGGCGGGAGAAGTTTACGGTTTATCCCAATGTAAATAGAGATTAAAAAGTATTTTACCCGTACCAACCATACAAACTATAACATAACTGTGTGAGGAATAATAGCAGAAACCGAGAGGGATGAATATCAATATTGATCATCTGAACCTGACAAACAATTCATTCTCACCGTTACTTTTCATATTCAAATCAAAGAAACAGTATAAATGGACTATCAGATCAGAAAATGAAACAGCATTTGAAAGAGAAACAAAGAGATTTTGATGTGATTGTGAATCTCTTATGAACAAAGGGTGATATGAATGAAACTCACCAAAGATTATTTATATAGAACTAAAGAATCACTTACTATACTCAAATTTTGTAGATTTAGTGTGAGGTATTTGTAAGATGAGAAAAATATTGAGAAGTATATCTATTTTAAATTGACCATAATTGTGTAGATTATAAGAAAATACACAAGGTTTGAAAATATCTTCTAGAATCATTCCTAAATCAAATAAAATATTTAGTTACCATATACAAATTTTGTAGATTTAGCGAGATATTTAAGCCGAACAAAATTTTTAAAGTTTGACCATATAAAACTTTTATAGATACACAGCACATTCCGTAATCTTTGAAAATATTTTCTAAAATAATTTTTTTTATTTAAAAATTTAAAGAAAATTACGATAAAACTAATTGCAAATTAGTTTTTGGCCAAATCTTTACCTTTTAGATTTCTACCGTAGTTAATTGTTGACTTTTTGAATTACTAGTTCATATCATACACCTTGTGCGGGTATATTTAAATATTGATGTTTTTAAAATAAAATATCATCAACTTGTGTATGTGGGAACCAATGACATATTTATGATAAAAATGAAATATTTCTTTTAATTTACTATTGACAAAAATTTTGTTAAGAAAAAAAAAGAGAATATAATTTTTAACTTACAAAATCTTACCTTTAGATCTTTCGGCATTGTGAAAAAATATTTGTAGAAAAAAGACCAGAAACAAAATATAGATATTTTAAAAAATGGATTTGATCAAAATTTTTAAAAATTGTTGCTTATGAGATGGTGCTTAGTCCGATCAAAAAGAATCCAAACATATTAGTTAGTCGGAATTCAAATGTATTTTAATTTAAAAAACAAACAGTAAAACCAATTTGTTTATTAAAAACAAGAGAAAAGAATTTGTAAAACAGTTTTGTAAAAAAATAATCCAACAGATTAGTTAGTCGGAATCCAAAGGTATTTTTATAAAAAAATAGTAACACAAATTTATTTATAAAAAAAACAGTAAACAGAACTTGTAAAACTGTTTTGTATAAAAAGAATCAAAATAAATTTTGCAAAAAAGAGTAAAACAAAACCAAACATATTTTTTATAAAAAAAAACAGTAGAATATATTTGAACACAAAAAAATCATTTTTTTAAAATAAAGAGAAAAAATGCCTGAAAAATATTTTTAATAAAAGTAAACAAATCTTTTAAATATTAAAAAAAATCTTAAAAGAAATATTGAAAAACAAAGTAATGAAATCTTTTAAGAGAAATATTAAAAAAAAGTAAAGAAATATTTTAAAGATACAAGTTGTGGCACGTTAAAGTTTTTAAAGATACAAAAGTTGTAGTTCAATATTTTTAAAATTAAAAATTAACGGAAGTTATTGAAAACAAAATAAAATTAAAAATAACAAAAATTTACACACATTCTCTCGAAAAACCGAAATTGAATAAAATATTCTTGTAATCTGTATCTTTAAAAATTTTAAAGATACACGTATTCTTGGAATCTGATTAAGAAAACAAAATAAAATCTGAATGAGAATAAAAAAAAATTGTAAAAAACCGAAACTAAATAAAAAATTAACGAAAGATTACACATATTCTCTCGAAAACAAATAGTGAAACAGAATCATGGAAGATATTGAAAACAAATCACGGCGGTACCAAAAATTCAAGTAGATGGAGTAAATAATTGGGTTATTCGGTACAAATTACACATATTCTCTCGAACTATAGATTACACACAACACATAAATCATGAAATTGAAAAGATAGAGAGAAGAAAAGGAGGTATGCTATTGTTTTTACATAAATAAACGATAGCAAAAAGAATGTGAAGATTGAAAATCGGTATGAAAAAAAAAGAATGATAGTACGGGGATATCAACGTAGAGAATAACTTGAAAACAATATGACGAAACAACATAAAAATTTCTTCAAATTACCAGAACCCCGAAAAAAGATGAAAGAATTTGATCAATATTGGAAAACAAAAGCTGAATGGAAGAAGATGGGATATTATTTGTATATATAGTGTGAGAAATAAAACGTACAAGAGAAGTTAGATTTTGTCCCAACGTAAATCAATGTTAGGGGATAAAAACGCAGAGATTTTGTACATTTTGATATTATTAAATTTAATTATAAAAATATTTGACTTAATTTTGTTTTGTTCACTAATGATTTGTTTTTTAACGTGCATGAGAAGTTTAGGGTTTATCCCAACGGAAATTGTGGTAGGGGATAACAACGCAGAGATTTTGTAAATTTTGATATTATTAGATATATTTTTTTTAAAATTTTGTTTTGTTTGGATTTGTTTTTTAACGTGCAGGCGGGTGAGGTTTAGGGTTTATCCCAATGTAAATGTGTTAGGGGATAATAACGTAAAGATTTTGTAGATTTTGATTGTATTACCCGAAAATTTAAACTCCGTTTAATACTGAATTCAACCGAATTCCGATCCGCCAACTTTTATCCTTTTAATTAAAATAAAACGAGATTTAAATTCTATCATTTTATGTGACCTTGATTCACATAAAATGATAAATTGTGTAACCGGAAATAATTCCGTACCTTTAAAATAAAATGATAACTTATATAATACAGTGAATAATTCCGTAATTCATTCCCGTACGTTAACGTTTCCGGGCGAACAACGAGTATTCTTTCAACCCATTTGTTTCATTTGAAGAGCAGCCCAAACCTGGCCCAGTTGATACCGGCCCATTAATTCTACAGCCAGCCCATGTTTGTAAGCTGAAACCTAAATTAACCTAATCCTAATTGACTTCCTTAATTACGTTTAACCTAACCTAATTGCCGCTACCTCTTTCTGCCAACGGATGCAGCAGCAGCCTCGCAACAGCCGGTGAGATCTCTTCCCTTTCAGCAAACCACAGCAGCAGTCCTTCTGCACGATTGGCGCTAACAACAACACCACCAAATTCCGAGCGGTTGCAACTGGAGGAAGGTCTTCCTCGGTACCGGACTCCGCTCCGTCTTCAACAGCCAGAGACGCCGACGCTCCTCCCCCTTGTATCGTGGTAAGATAGCAACCAGTCGACATTAAGAAGTGTTCAGCGCCGGAGCACATACCACACGAACCGGGCAGGTGACCTTCTGCTTCGACCGCTGGCACAACGCTCCTCCTCCGCCGCAGTAGGTAAGTGTTGCTTTCTCCTTCAGCTTTGGACCCAGAAGATGGGATACAGACTGATGACCCGATGGACTGTGCAGACAAAATTCGCACACCCAGGGACGTGATCCTGGACAATCTACTTGGACAGTGCAGCAGAGAGCCAAGCTGCCCTTCCATCAGCCTCGGCAGACGACAATAACGAACTCGAGTTTTGCTGATTCCGTTGTCTACAGTAGGGTAAGCGTGATCTACTTGCTGTTATGTGAAATAGAAAAAACCGTAAGAGTGGATTAGTGTAGAGGTAAGTGGGATATTTTGCTGTTATTGGAGCCTTAAGTTCAGAATCTTGAATTAAGTTTTAATATTGGCAATGTTGACAATAGGAATCGAAGGGTGGACCTCTTGCACACTCTAAAATTTCAGCTTTGGTCTACTGACTTTAATATCTAGTTTCGTTACCTTAAATCGAGAATCCACCGTTGAATTTTTGATATGTCATAGATGGATACATATAGTTTATTGTGTTAAAATTTGGGAGAAACTTAACGGTCGGATTAGGTTTTATAAGCTCCCAAAGTAGAGCACTTGAGCTGTTTTTGAAATAGGAAAATATTTGACTAAGTATACCATTTTGGCTTCTAGTTCAACCTTAAAAGTTATATGGAAATTATGGTTGTTTTCTTGAGAGACTCTTGCCCTATGATCGATAGGTATATTAGAGGAACTAGAGAGTGTTTCCGGAATCCTTAAACTCTTAATCGAAATCTTAGATCTTAACTCGAATCGAACTTAAAAATGATTGCTTTACGAAAATCTAGGATTTGTGTAACTCCTGTATTGTGGTACTAAATTCTTCCGTAGAACCGGAATATGAGTTTAAGCTCTAAAAGTAGAGTTGGAAATTAATTATGGAAAAATAAGTTCTAAAAGAAATTTGTAGATTTCAAGAATAAGCTTTGAGAATGTTGACACTAATGGCAAAATGGCCTTTTACCGTAAGAGAGATTTTTCCGTAATTCCTTCGCATGAGGTTGGACGTCGAGATGTGATTGTGATACACATGCCTTATTTGACAGGCGTTTGAGTTACCACGAGTACGGACTGTTTGAGACGCGTTAGAGAGTATTTTGACTCAGGTAAGTCCTCGCGACTTACTTAGCCAGTTTCTGGATATTAGTTGAGTGATAGTGGTTGTGTGTGCTATGTGCGTGTTTTAATAATAATAACTTGCTAGGACGACAGTTATTATTACGTTTAAGGCCCAAGTGTATGTATAACGAGCCGTGACATCACTGCCCAGCTCTGCCAGGAGACTGGGAGGTTCTCTATACCCAGACCATACAGGTACACAGTGAGATGCATCGGATCCACTCCTGATGGGTACACGGGGGCGGAGGCGAGGTTTGGGAATCCCTCGTGTCACAAAATAAGTATCATTAGAGTGAATGACATAAATGAAGATAATAAATGGATTGTTTGAAAGCATGATGAGTGTTTCTTATTTTATGTGTGTGTGTGCTATTATTATTCTTCAAATGTTTAGATAACTAGCTAATGGTTGTTTTGTTGTGGTTTTAGTTTTACAACAGGTTAGAACAGCAGCTGAGTGATCCGGAAGTAGTTGTCAGCCGGGTCTCCGTACTCCTTAGAGTGGGGGTGTTGGTTGTTGTTTTGTTGTCTTTTCTTTTGTTAAGACAGTTAGTCTTTTCCGTTGTTTAAGTACGATAGGCTGTTAGACTTTGTTGCATTCATCCTTTTACAAATGTATTTTTATGAATTTCGGTTTTTCTTATTTGTGTCTTGTTGCAAGATCCTAGTAATATTGTTGTCAAACTGAGGTCGGGACCCATTGTGAGGTCCTAACCAGTAATGTCCCGAGTTCTGAGAATTTGGGGTGTTACAACATGGTATCAGAGCTCTAGGTTGGCAACAATGGCACTTGAAATCTTATGAAAGACGACCGAATAAAGTACTTAAACAGAACCCGAAAAGGGATATGAGTTTTAAAAAGAACTTTTGGTTTTCAAATGCATGCATAAGCTGGTTGGGGATAGAAAAGTACGGCTGACCACCACTACTACCGCGGATCTCAGTATGCTTAGTTTGGACTTTAGGTTTTACTTTTGTTGGACGTGATAACTTGATTATAAAGATATGTAGTATAAATAAATATATGCAGAAGATTAGTAGAAATTTATAGTTATATTATGCCCTTAATGGAGATAACCGAATGAGATCCTCATTCAGTTGACACACCTAAGTATGCTAAGCTTATGAGCATTAAGTTAGGCGAACACCCGATCAATCAAGTGAACTCGTTGAGGAACATGGAGATGGAAGAGTGAAGACTACAAGATAATACCCACGAAAATGGCAAGCGGAACCTGAGTCAACTCAACGGGATCAAATGAAGGATATACAAGAGAGTAGTTCAGGAGAAGCAAAGAATGATCGCCAGTTAGGGAATTTTGAGAACGACAACTTAGAGGCTCTTCCAAGTTGTGTAAAGTGACTTCACAAACGAAGAGGATGACGTCGGAAATTGCCATAGACATGAAAGTCAAAAGGGAGATATAGTAGCGATCAAGAAAAGAGACATAAAATTTAAGCTCACTGACAGGCTAGGAAGTGAAAGTTGATGCCAAAAGCAAGGCGGAATATGATCACTCTCAACAATTTTACTTGAGACCACAATCCAGATTGATAACCGAGACAGTCAAAAGTATGGAAGTCAACACGAGATACATTATCCATCCAAATAGGGAGAATTTAAGAGCGGCAACTTGGAAACTTACGCGTTGCTAGAAATGGAAAGGTAGATCTCACCAACATGGAAGTGGAGTGACCTCGTAGGACACACGAGAATTTCGACCTAGACCGTGATACAACAATAATCAGTTTCTGTAAAGGCAGCATTACAAACAACACTCAAGGAAGAAGAGTGTAGGAGAATGGTCTTGGTGAACACGAGGGTCTCTAATAACTTCTCATTCACGAAGAGATTTAAGTTAATAACACTAGCGGGTCATAAAAGAGAACCGCAAGTGGACAATAACTCGGGTTAAAAGAATCATGGAGGAATACCTACACTTTATTGTGGAAGAATCGATAAGTCCGTTGACGGAAGACGAATATACAACTAGACTAGTAAGAGTATAGTGCTCCTATAGGAGTGTAGTTTGTAGAAGGAGCTAAAGGAGTATAAAGGGAAGAAATATATTTTCACCTGGTATATCAAACCTCGAAAGGGATAGAAGAAAAGTAAGTCTACGATCTTATAGAAGGTCAACTACACACTAATTGGTAACAACAGAGAATTTACACGTGTTGGCTATCTAGTGATGGTTGGTTGACAGATAAGAATAACTACAAGGTTATAAAGGAATTTTATCGACATCTGGAAAATTTCTTCCAGAGATCAACGACGACAATGGTGAAGTTAAATCAATAACAAGTACTAGTAACCCTGATGGTAACATTGAATGAGTCCAATATGAGAACTCTAATAAAGAATTTAAAGAGAAGCTCTGGACGGTCGGTAATGACAGTTGATGATAGTGCTGGTGTAAAGAGAATTGTTGTGAGTAGTTGCTTACTACTGACTAAGGAAAGATACATATCAAAGTTAGTATGAAGGGATCCCTGTAAGAAGAACTAGAGGAGTAAGAAGAAGCAGATGATTTTGATTATGTCCAACGTCAATCAAGACAATAGGTGCTTAACATGCCACACATATGAGACTGATGGTGCTCTCCCGAGGTTTACAGAGGAAGCCTTTTTGACTAAAGATGTCACACAGAATAACTACAGTTATAGAGACGCAGCAACATAGAGATTATGACCTTAGTATCTTGGTAATATGTCTCATCGAGTCGTGAGGTGATTGAAGATAGAATCTGCATGTTGGCTAGTATAGACAGGAGAAGGAGTAAAGTTGAATGACTAAAGGTTGTTAATAGATCCGGTAGTACCCCAATAAGATAATTACCGAAATGTGTCTATATAAAAGTAATGAGAAATGGTGGTACTCCGATGAAAATTCAAGCTCAACGGATGACATAAGAGTTGATAAAGTAATAAGACCAACCAACGTGCTTCTTAAAGCGTGTACGGGAAAACTCAAAGGGATTTAACTATCTTACGGGGTAAAGATTTAAAGAAGGTAAAGCGACATGAGTATAAGGGAAACATAATAAATGCAATGCGAAAAATTTGATTGGTGAGAAAATCATATGCATATGATGTGTCGTATACAAATGGTACCATTAGATGTTTAATAAAAATCATACTATCGGACTGAGGACACTATGATGGATTAAGTATAAACCAAGCGTATAACTTAACCGGTGAGAGGGAAACTCATGTATCAAAATGCGGGTCATGCTAATTTTAAATAAAGTCTTGAGATGAGGATGTCCGTAGGAAATCTAGGCAAGAGTACAAAGTAACTGAAGTTCCAACACATAATGGGTAGTAATGATCAACAGACAGTTGGAGACCAATGTAGAGAAGAAGAACGTATAAGATGAGTTACCTAGTAGAAGAATTCACAAGACGAGTTTGAGAGACCAAAAGAGATAAAATGTCGACCCGGATATGAGGATCTAAAGTACATGGAATGGATACCTACAATGGAGTGTAGAAGTAAGATGTAGACTACACAAGTGTGAGAACGGCGTTGCATGAAGGCAATATTGCCGGTAACACCAACGAAGGAAGGTATATATGAGAACGACCTTGGTAGACTCGAAAGTCCAAGGTGACCCCAATTATCACGGGACATAAGTCGTAAACACCGACGGTCTATGCAAGGGGAACTGCAAGGAAATGATAATTAAAGTCCCTAGAACTACAAAGACACTTACCGGCCATCGTGGAAGACTTGGAATGACTAATTATGTCAGGATGAATGACCCAGTTGGGCTCGAGAAGTAGAATTAGCCTAAGGAAATAGAAGTGTGGAAGATAAAACGAATTAGCAAAGCATGAAAGGATTAGTCGGGCAGATGATGCTCACCAAGAATTTAACGCCAGTATAGGTATGAGAAGAGTAAGTCCGGGATATTGAGATAAGTCAATTATAGACTGACCGACGTCAACTGAGGACGTGTAAGTGTTGGTTAATATTGACGAGTAGGTACCGTTAAGAAGAGACATTAGCGACTGCGGATTTAAGAGGCACCCTTACCGATGCCTTGGAGGATTTCCCCAGTAGGCAACGACAACCTTTTGGGATGATCTAAGGATATGGTGAGAACCGGGTTAGAGGTTGCTTACTGATTGGTTAAGAACAGACTATGGTGGAGTAAGAGTGTAAGGGTCTGTTTGAAGAGGATCTTGCTAGTAATAAGGGGAGTATAGACGGGATTTGGGTAAATCATGTTGACCCTCAGAAAGACCCTATTGTGACTAATGGGTGTTACTACAGAAGCGTGGTAGGGCCATAACCCACAGATGAATAAAATCAATGTTAGGTTAACTATGCTTTGAAGTTAAGGAATTAGAGATCTTTATGAAAAGGTCCACTTGGGTGCGTGATTTGTTTTGAGTATATAAATTTGAAAGCTTGACAAGAAGTAGGTGAAACCCATTAATTAAGGAACGATCTAATTAGGTCACATTGAGGAAACCGGGTCAAGCGGTTTGTATTACAAAGAGCATTAGGCACTTAGTAAAGTACCGACAAAAGTTTAAGATCAATATTTCATAATCGATAGTCGGGAACTTTCAAAAGGAAAAAAGCAAGTGGGCCAGTGGTTATGGTTTGGTAGAGTCATCAAAAGTGCTGGAAGTAAGTTTAGAAAACCAAACCGTTGAGAGAGTACCTACTCGAATCCGCCGCTGTAGACAGAAGTTACGCCGCACTAGCTTCCCCCTTGCACCATTAGTCGGACACAGAAGCCACTGCTTCTCCCTTCTTTCATCCCACTCCAGTTGTGTTGCTGCCGATCGAAGGTCAGGGAAGGAAGTGTAATATCCGGAATTTTTATTCCGTTTATTTCTGTAACAAACCCGATCTCGATCAGTTGATCCATATCCGTCTACTTAGTTAGACACATTATTATAAAATTTATCATTTTATGTAGATTCCCTTCACATAAAATGATAGAATCTTTTAAAAGTTTATCATTTTATGTAGCTTACCTTCACATAAAATGATAGGATTCTCATAACCAATCCTAAACCATAACATAATCCGTATCCGTCTATTCCGTGCATTCATTTGTCGGGATCTCGTTTCCGGACTGCAGCTAGCACCGGGCTGCTGCTCCCTTGCGCCAGCCCAGTCCAGCGCAGCTTGCCCAGCAGCTTTCAAGCGCAGCAGCCCAGCCTTACAACAACTCCAGCCCGTATGCCAACGCCTAGCTTCGATCAGCCCAGTCCGTGATTCAGCCCAGCAGCGCCAGCTTCAGTAGCTTGTCCGCAGCCCAGCAGCGCCAGCTTCAGCAGTTTGTCCGTAGCCCAACTTCAGCACCTTGGATCCACAACTTCAGCCCATCTGCTGCTTTACCTCTTCAGCCCGGCGTTGCCAGCTCCAGCCCGGCGTTGCCAGCTCCAGCCCAGCGCCAGCCCAACTGCAATGCCACGTTCTCTTGCTGAACGTTGCTAGGAACGTAACAGCCGAGATCTTCGCAGATTCCCTTTCATTTCTGCTGCTTGCATTCCGTCCAGATTCATCTACAGAAGCAACGCTTTCCTTTCTTACTCCGTGAGCGTATTCATTCCTTGCACGCAGCAGATCCTCCGGCTCCTTCCCTTCTGTCTACAGGCTGCAACAGCAACAGCGTAAACCTTCGTCCTCTCCTACTGACCGAACACTCAAACAGCAGCGTGCCCTCTCCACGTCCAGGATGTCACTCTTCTCATCAATTGCCAGTCTAGGCGCCAGCAAAATCTTGATATCTCTATACACAAACGACAGCAGGAGCATCGGCCTTCAGTCCAGGAGCCTATCCTTCTCGACTTCCAGTCAGTACACAGGTGAGTAGAGCCTTCTTCTTCTGCTCCCTCGTATCTGTCCCGAATTGAATAACATGTGTTGCCTGGACCTACTCATTTACAGATCTAGTGAGCAATAGAACGTCCTCACCTTTGATAGGGGAAAAACGTCACATATTACAATCCCGGAACGCCAGCCTGCTCTCTAGCCAATCAGGTCGAGTACCACCAGTCAATCGGAGTAGATCCAACAGTGAGTTCTATCCAAACTCACTCCTCTATCTAGTGTATACTATTGTAACTTGTTGTAGGGTTTGTAGGATGAGTTTAGGACTAGTAAATCAGCTAGGGACTGGTGCAATTTGGAATAGAAGAGTGTTGTCAGAAATAGTAAAAATAATAATAATGAACTGTTGTAAAGAAATTGTTTTGCTTGCTTCAGTTTTGAAGTTAGAAACGGTTGTCTTGTGGATCAATTTTAAAAAGTTAGGGAGAAGATCCACCGTTGAAATTTTAATAGATGATAAGTAGATATATGTAGTTTACTATATTAAAATTTGAGAAGAAACGAACGGTCGGATTAGAAGTTATAAGCTTCCGAAGTTGGGTAATTAAGTAGTTTTTGTAAACTTTGGTTAAGTATAGAAATTGTAAGTGTAGTACTCAACTTTGAGAATTTTTATAAAAATGATGGATGAACAGTTTGGAGAAATTCTTGCTCCTAAGTGTAGATGGAACATCATAGATGATCTAGAGAATTATTTCGGAATTTTTATAAGCTTTTACGAATTTTATATTTGAAACCGAAGTTAGACCTTTACGATCTTTCGGAAAATAGGAAAAGTGCCAGTTTGTAACCAAACTAAACTTTAGGAGTTAGAATAGGACTGTATGGTCTCAAATAGGAGTTTAGACATGAATTTCGGAAAATTTGGAAGTTCCAGGACTAAGGGTAAAATGGTCATTTTACCATAAATTAGTACTGTAATTAGTTATGTTATATTACGATCTTCTATCTTAGGAGTCTTAGACTTCTAATTACGTTGGAGTGTGCTAATGCACTTATCTCCTTTGGCAGGCAACTGAGTTGCTACAGTTTACAAAGCGAGTTTGATTTACAGAGAGTCGAGATTTACAACAGGTAAGTCCTTTGGGCTTACTTAGCTGATGATAACACGATTTATAACGTAGTTTTAGGTGTTCATTTAGATAGAATTCTCGCTCATTCATGCGTGATCCAGCATTAGTTCAAGACGTTTTGCACCCAATTCACGTATTTTGTCAAGATAGACGTCTACACGGGCTTGTGCGCGTTTTGTAGGTATTTCGGGAAGTTTAGGAGCTTAAACGGTGCGTTTTGAGGATCGTTCATTTAGATGACACATTCCCGGACTCATTAGGACACAAGCCAAAGGCTAAGGAGGACTCATGGAACCTTGCCAACACAAACCATGCACCAAACCACAGCTTAATGATCCAAGGCGAAGTTTCTGCACAGAATCACGGTTCTCTGACGAACCACGGCCGTGGAAATGACCGTGGATTTTGCCAGATTCTCGTGACAGCTGTGACACGACTCTCATGGCCAGCTCATGCAAGATTTGTTATAAAAGTGGTCCTTCATGAGTTGTTTGAGGCAGCTGGGGTAGTTTGGGAGCAGCTCATCCATTATCCATTTCTCTCTAACAAATATATTCTCCAAAGAAGAAGATTTTTATAGGAAGGAAAGTGTCAAAGAGAAGAAGAGGAGTTCCATTGAAGAGGAGGAGAAGAACACACACAAAAGCTTTCTTGTATTTTCGGATTCTATTTCTAGAGTTTTGTGAACCCTTGAACCTTCTTTTGGAAGGGTTGTAAGTTGCTCTAATTCTATTTTCAGATTGGTTTGTTTTTGAAGTTCACTTGTTCATCTCTTTTCTTTCATTATCTTGCAATGGGAGTTATGATTTTATGTTTGTTTGCTTCGATTTCCATTATGAATGTTGTAGGCTAAATTGATGTGGTTCTAGGGTAAGGAAAGGATGGTTATGGCTAGAGCTATGATAGGACGGACTTAGATTTACCTTTGGATGACTTTTGTTTATGAACGTAGCTGCTGTTAGAAATCACGGGTAGTTCTTGAAGAACCACGGCCGTGGTTTAGATAGAACAAACCGTGATTCTCTCTGGTTCGAAGGATCTTGCCTTAGACCTATAAAATGTTGAAACCCTAAGTGTTTGTTGAGTTTAACCTACCCTAGGGTGACCTAGTGTAGTGACTAAGTGTTAGGAGAGACTTACCCGGTCATCCTTGCCCTTAGAATCTAAAATAGCAAACCTTAGGTAGTGGTGAGCCTAATAAGCCGCCATTGGATTAGATGTGCTAGGATAGTTGCTTAGGACTTCCCTTTCCAAGACTTACCCGGTAAGGATAGGTTAGATCCCTAATTAACAATCCGGTTTGTGTAGAATTCCTATCCTTAGGATCTTAGAGACTTACCCGGTAATGAGACCTTAGGTGTGGACTAGTTGGACCATGAGACCTACCCGGTAATTGATCCCAAATTAGATACACTTAATCCCAACATATCATAGTTCATCCAAAGAACGATTAGATAACTTGAGTTCTATGCCATAACCGGAATTTCTGACCCCTAGAATCCGTCTTTTCTTTCCTTGATCATTATCTTGTTTGGTTTGTTCATTTGTGCGGACTTTTAGTTTAGTTTGATTGTTCACTTTGCATGAATTGTGATCCTTGATTCATCACCAAAAACCGACCAAAAACAATTGAGGTTTTCATTTCTTTGTTTCCTCCTTTTCTAACCTTAGACCTTCACTAAACTTAATCACAAAACCGAATCAATTTCACCTTAGTCTTTGTGTTCGAACTCGGAATACTATCCATACTACAAACGTCCCGTACACTGCGGGTGCGCTAGAAGTTAGGATAAATATAACGAGTATAAATTTAAGGCTTATTGCGTGCACACTTTTTAGCGTAACAGCTGACTTCCGAATATGAGCATGAATGATGATAGTGGTGTGTGATTAAAATGTTTAGAGTTATAGGTTGTAATAGATATTTACCGACCTATACTTGGCCTAAGAGTAACGGGCGGTGGCATTCTGCTTAGTTAGCTTGCGGGCGTTGGGGGTTTCTTTAGGGACTAGTCCATACACGGTTTGTAGTGATGCTACCGGCGGAGGTCAGCTAGACCTACACCCAGTTGGATAAGGAACGGAGGCGAGAACTGTTAATAGCTCTCGTGCCACAACTGTAAAATTGAATAAGATGAATCACCTAAATAATAGATAATAAACGGTTGAGTGCCAGCATGATGTTTGTTTATAATTTTTCTGCGTGTGTTTGTGTTGTTGTTATTCTACTTATATTTGGATAGTTAGCTAACAGTTGTTATGTTGTGTAGACTTACCACAGGTTAGAGCAGATGCCGAGTGATCCGGATGGTAGTGGTCAGCCGGGGTATCGTACTTTTAGGACGTGTTGCAGTTTCTTTATTTGTGGGATTTCCAGTTGGACCTTGGTTCTTTTCTTTCCTTCCGTACTTTGTTATCTTATGTTTTCCGGCTGTTAGTTGTTATGGTCACATTCATACATTGTTAAGATTTATTTTATGATTTCTGGTTTTCCTTATCTATGCCTTGTTGTAAGATCTTGTTAAGTTGTTGTCAACCCACTGTGCGGTCCTAACCAGTAACTCCCCGAGTTGTAAAATTTGGGGGTGTTACAACATGGTATCAGAGCTCTAGGTTGGCAACAATGGCACTTGAAATCTTCTAAAAAGGTCATATAAGTAAATAAACAGAACCCGAAAGGAGTCTAAGTTTTCCAAAGAAGATTTTGGTTTTAAAATGCATACATAGTCGGGTTGGGATAGAAAGTACGGACGACCACCACTACCTTCGCGGATCTCGGTATTCTTAGTATTATTATTATAGATTTTACTGTTTATGATAGATTAGTTAGATTATAACTGTAGTTGTTACCGTTCGTACAGATGGCACGTACTAGGGCTACACCAACGACTGGCCGAGGTAGGGGTCGTCCCCCCCTTCCCCCCAGTCCGACAGGATCGAGCTGATAGCACCCCTGCTGTTAGAGGGCGTGGTCGTGGGGGTAGACCTCCACTAGGGAGAGGTCGAGGACGAGTTCCTCGAGAGGATCCACCTGCAGCAAGCATACCAGAGGCTGCTGTGGAAGAGGTAGCTGAGAGTTGTTCGCCCCTAAACGTGCGTGCAAATAAGTTTTAATTATAAAACTAGAATAAAAGCAAGCGAACCCGCAGTGTACGGATCGGCGTAGATTAGCAAGTATTCCAGAGTATCGAACACAGGGATTTGGGTGGGAACAAATTCAATTGCAGATTATCAAGCGAGTAAGTATGAGAGTTTTGCAAATATTGGGAAAACAACAATCCTAAAGATCCAAGTATCCAGCTGTGGCAATCGATTCAAGATATACTTAATGATATAAAGACAGAGTTGAGATATGCAAAGGTATGCTAATGTAAGGTAATCGTACGGTGAAGTTCCAAAAACCTTATATGACTCACCTACAAGACACTCTCTATACAGGTTGTTGAGGCTTCAATATAGAAAGGTTCTTAGAGATAAGGATTAATGTCAAATACCCAAACTTGTAATCCAAGGATCAAGACTAACTTAACCGATTAAGGTTGTGACACTCATAATCGAGGTAGAGGTTGTTGAGGCTTCACTACCACCTAGAAAAGACAAGTCTAAACTAAGTTAAAGCAAATCTTTAACTTTGGATTAAAGTAAAAGCAGGTTCGTAAACTTAAGGGAAATTACGGTTGGATCTTGGGATTCCACGGTCGTGGAACTCAAGAACAACCCGTAATTTAGGGTTCGTCGACAATTCTCTCGAACTCTCAGGGTCTAATCTATTTACGATCGATCTATCATCATCTAAGCCACAACTATCAACCCTTCACCTTAGAGTTGTTAAGGGTTTTTAGCCAATAACAGTCATGTTGATATCAATTCAAGAATTATAAGATAGAAAGATGAGAACTTTCGAAAACTTCCAATAAACTCAAAACTAATCTCAAAGTCACAATCAAAAGCGAATAATGTTACTAATCCCAGAATAGAACAATGAAACACAATCTTAGGCAAGAAGGAAGAACGGGATGTCAATCCGTCTTCTAAATCAAACCTAAACAAGAAGAGAAGTCTTCTTGCACAATCTTCCGAATCTTCCGTCAATCAGGGAAATCTTGGAAGTCCCAATGATAATCTCCACCAAAGTGCGAGATTAGGGCAAATCCAAGCGCGAACGTTGATCTCCAATGAGATCTCAAAACGTCTCTAAACGAGGGTAAGCAATCTTCGAAACGTGGATAAGCGGTGATAGCGGGCGTAGCGTATCTAGCGGGGATAGCGGGGATGATGGAATTTCCCTTCGTCCGTCTTTTTATAGGGAAAGATAAAATATCGGCCCGGCCCAATCTTTAAAAGATCGTGGCTTCAAAGTGTGGCGAAAAAGATCGCCAAGATCACGGTCGTGGAAGATTCCACGACCGTAATTTAGAGCGTGGAAAAGTGTCACGGTTTGAACCATGTATTCCACGACCGTAATAGTTACTGGAATGCATCACACCTCTCTTTGCTAGGATCCACGGCCGTGGAACTGAACGTGGTTTGTAATACGGCCGTATTTTAGAGCGTGGTTGAGGGCAAGAACGTGATTCTTCCCTAGCCTCGTGCATTCCTCAAGTTGAACTCCAATTTGCTCCTAAGAATGCCCTCAATCCATGGACATATCAAATCAACTCTTCTTCGCTCGATTCCGTTCGAAAATAGCTCTTAAGTACCTATAATCAACATAGAACTAGTGTAGACATCCATATCGACAATATAGGCAAACTAGCTCACTTATGCAACAAGGCTCAATCAAAGACTATCAATATGAATCAAATATGCTTAGAAAACATATCTAAAGTATCACAGTATTTCATGCTAACAAGAGTGTAGGCCCCGAGGTCAGGCATGAGACCGCCGCTAGGTCTGGAGCGCAGGGAGCACGTTCGACTGAGTCAGGACGTGTTTCTATTGGGGCATCTGAGTATAGGGAGTACCGAGCATACGTCGAGCGTATGGAGGAGGCTGCCAGAGTTGAGAGGCTTACCCAGGTACCACCGGTGGTACCGGCTAGGTCAGCTCAGGTGACACAGGGAGTGTCTCAGGTGCCGGCTGTACCTGAGAGGAGAGCTAATGCTGATAGAGCGCCTGTTGGGTCTAGAGCACCGAGACCGGATGAGTGGTTGAAGGCTTTCAACTCTCAGAAGGTTCCCTCATTCAGTGGAGAAATAGGGCTAGAGGTGGAGCACTGGATATGGAAGATAGAGACTGCTTTGGAGGCAATACGTTGCCCCGAGGATCGACAGGTGGATTTGGTGCAGACCTGTTTCACAGATGATGCTCATTCATGGTGGCGTACCATTCGTAGCCGAGTCACCAGTTGGGAGCAGATGAGGAACATTGTTAGGGACATGTACTGTCCTGTTTCGCTGAGGAGGGAGAGATTCCAGGATTTCATTGAGGCAGGATTTGAGGATATCCCGATTGCTGCAACCATAAAGAAGTTTCAGAAAGAGTTGACCTTACTTGGACCAGCTGCACCTCCAGAAGAGCAGCATGTTTACCTTTTCTCCAGGAGATTGAGAGAGAGTACCCGATCATATCTGGCTGGATTCCGCTGTGAGACTTTGTCTGATTATCATGATAGGGCCTCTGCTTATGAGAGAGATAGGCCAGCTTCGAGGAAAGCAGTTCAGTCTAGTGGGCCGGATAAGCGGCAGAGGACAGGACATGCTGGTAGCAGTGCAACAGTAGTAGGTTATGGTCGAGGACAGACTCGGGGGAGGTCCAGCTACCACTCTACAGTTCAGACTCCCAGTAGAGATCGACAGTGCTTTAACTGTGGTAGCCGCGATCACATTAAGACAGATTGCCAGAGACCACCTACCACTTGCTTCACCTGTGGGAAGCCGGGACACAGAGCTACTTTCTGCCGTCAGGGTAGGGCCCCTTCACAACAGGGATCTTCTCATGTAGGTGCTGAGAAGAGTGTACAGAGACCTCCTCAGTACCGAGCTCCGAGTCAGCAGCAGCAACAGTACCGGGCTCCAGGACATCCTGCTTCATACAGTACGGCACATGGATCAGGTCGTGGCAGGGGACGTGGTAGTACCACTGACACCAGAGGAGGACCATCGAGAGTGTTCGAGCTGAGGAGCACCGAGCAGCCTACAGCACCTGCGACCACAGGAACTATTTAGATCCATGACTTACCTGTGCGAGTTTTATTTGATACGGGTGCTACGCACTCCTTTATATTAGATGCATGCGTAGATAGATTGTCCTTAGCTACAGTAGAGGGTATACCTTTTGTGGTTGGGTTACCAGATGGGGGTAAGGTTAGAGGATTCCGAGAGATTTATGACTGCCCTATTCATCTGGGAGGCCGGATTTGGTTAGTAAATTTTCTAGTCATGCCCTTAGCACATGAGGACGTGATATTGGGGATAGATTGGATGACTAGACATGAAGCAGTCTTAGATATTGGTAGGAGAATTGTGACTGTCGCCACTGAGAAGGGTCACAGAGTGATATTCCGAGGTTGGGACCTCGGAAAGTCCGGCACAGTTATCAGCGCAGTGAGAGCAGCCAGATTGATAGCACAAGGTTGCGAGGCCTTCTAGTGTTATGCCATGCAGGAGCGCAAGAGCCTGACAGTAGAGGAGATACCAGTTGCATGCGAGTTTGCAGAGGTATTCAGTGACGACTTACCAGGGCTACCTCCTTAGAGGAGTGTTGATTTTAGCATTGAGTTAGAGCCGGGCACGAGACCGATCTCGAAGGCCCCGTACCGCATGGCCCCGATAGAGCTGCTTGAGCTGAAGAAGCAGTTAGAGGAGTTAGCAGAGAAGGGCTTCATACGCCCTAGTGTTTCTCCCTGTGGTGCACCAGTATTATTTGTAAGGAAGAAGGATGGATCGATGAGGCTGTGTATTGACTACCGGGAGTTGAACAAGGTCACCATCAAGAATAAGTACCCACTGCCTCGCATAGATGATCTGCTGGACCAGTTGCATGGAGCGTCAGTGTTCTCGAGGATAGACTTGAGATCGGGTTATCACCAGCTGAGAGTGAGAGACCAGGACATACCTAAGACGGCATTCCGGACTAGGTATGGCCACTATGAGTTTGTAGTGATGCCATTCGGGCTCACTAATGCGCCAACAGTATTTATGGAGTTGATGAATGGGATTTTCATCGACTTCTTAGACCAGTTTGTAGTGGTCTTTATTGACGACATTCTAGTTTACTCTAGAAGTCGAGAGGAGCATGCCGGACACTTGAGGACAATATTACAGATTCTACAGGATAGCCAGCTATATGCTAAGCTATCCAAGTGCGAGTTTTGGATGTCAGAGGTGGCTTTCCTAGGCCATGTAGTGACTGCTGAGGGGATTAAGGTCGACCCGGCGAAGATTGAGTCAGTGTCTTTTTGGCAACCTCCGAAGAATGTTAAGGAGGTTCGCAGCTTCCTTGGGTTGGCAGGTTATTACCGCCGGTTTGTTGAAGGGTTTTCCCTAATTGCCCGACCACTTACTTGTCTCCTGAGGAAGACTACTCGGTTCGTCTGGTCTGAGCCGTGTCAGCAGAGTTTTGAGGAGCTGAAGAGGAGATCGACGTCGGCTCCGATTTTAGCACAGCTGTTCGCTCCAAACGGTGTGTGCAAGCTTTAAATTTATAACCCTAGACTTAAGCTTAAAACAAGGATGCGAACCCGCAGTATACGGGTCAATCGTAGTAAAAGCAAGGAATTCCAGGGGTCGATCACAGGGACTCGGTGAAACAAAGTCGATAACGGTAAGCTTCGTAAATACTGACCACGAAGAGTAATTAACACAATCAAAGATGAATAAGAAGTCAATAAAGCAAACATGCAATTCTAGGGATTAAAGCGTCTAGTTGTGGTTCCAACTCAAGATCTAAAGATAAGCGGACAAAGCTGAGGTTTTTGCATGGGGAAGGTGTTACTAAAGTGGAGTAGATCACCGGGTAAGTCTCACTACTCACTAATCCAAAACCGTAACTCCTATTACCGGGTAAGTCTCAAGGAATTAAGATAAAGAACTATAACCTCAAACTAACACACCATCTAAGGGAATAGAATCAACCTTTACCGGGTAAGTCTCAGGCTAACTCACAAAGATGGGATGAAAGCACACTAAAACCCCAATAAAGGATAAACCTTTATTACCTACACTTATGATCGTTGGTACACAAACTAAGGAATTACCGGGTAAGTCTTATCCTAGGCTTGCATTGAACCAGGAAAGGTGTAATAAGAATAGGATTTGGCAAACTCTAACACTTAACTCTCAGTTTAGGATCAGATAAGTCACCTCGGTCAGCCAAATTCCACCCCGGCCGAGATGTTCATCGACTGAACAAGATGCTTAGGGTTAAGGTTAAAGACTCGAACTTTCAGGGTCCTACTGGAATCTAAGATTATTCTATCATTGTTTTTCCCACAACCTTCAGCCAATCACCCTAGAATCACACAAGGAAATTAGCCACTCATCATCATTATGAAAGTATTAATCAAATATATGGGAAGAAGGTGAATATTTGAACAAGAAGAATTTAATGAAAGACTTCAATAACTGAATCAAATATCACAACAAAAAGCGTTCCTTGGATAGCAATCCAACAAGAGAAGACAACAAGGAAGGGAATCAAAGACAATCTTACAAAACCCTCCAAAAGCTATAAAAGCTATGATCTTCAATCTTCCTTCAACCTTCAAAAAGGTTCTTCAAAACTCCCATATGGAGTATGCCACAGCGGTGGATGTTGGATTACGCAGCCTTCAATGGTGTATAACGTGCTAAGCGGGATCGTATGCGAGTTGTCGGATTTGTGGAAATCCAACCCTTTTTATAAGAAAAATAACCCTCCAAAGATAAGATATCTTAGAAAGATCTCTTCCCATAAAAATAGGTAAAATATAAGATCTTCTTCCTTCCAGGAGCCAAGCCGAAAAATATAAGATCACTTTCCAAAGATAAAAGATCTCAGCCAAGAATAAAATATTCTCGCCGCGTCCTAGGTGTTCGCCTCGGTCGAGTTGGCGTCTCTGGATCACCTCGGTCGAGATGAATCTCTGGTCAACCGAGGTGAGTCACAACTGAATGTGAAATCTCTCAAAACTGGTCCAAAGTGAATCTTTAATCCATGGCTATGCTTCCTGGATGGTTCCTCATGTTCCTCAATGTAGCTCCGATGACTCCATAGCTCCTTTTGCTCCTTTTAGATGCAAAACGTGCCATTTTACCTACAATTACAACAAAACTAGGTGTAGACCTCGATTCTCGCAAAGGTAGATGAAATGGTAATATAATCACATAATATACATACAAACATGCAGATTATGAAAGATAAAACGTCCAAACAAACCCCAAAATATAGACTATAATTCATGCTATCAAAATACCCCATACTTAGCCCTTGCTTGTCCCCAAGCAAGTTCCGCATATAGAAGACAAGATAGAATGGATTATAAGTCAAGTAAATCAATGAAAAGTCTTTCAAAAACATTTTTATGGTGTGCAACAATCATAGATCACTCTAAGAGAATACTTCATGGAATTTAAAATCCAAACATGATCAAAACATTTTATAAATATAGGAAAGTTGTTCATCTTTGCATAAAATCATAGAATGCATAATAAGTCATAATTATCAAAATTAATCATGTATAATCCAGTTTAAACCACTAAGTCAATCAACAAGCTCAAGGTCTCAAGGGCTTCCCAAAAGAAAAGGTCAAGAAACGTGTAGGGTAGGGATGTATGTAAGGTAATGTGGTGCTAGAATCCGGGAAAAGGATGAACTTCACTTTCACTTTGACTTGCAACATCTTCCACCAATAAGCTTTGCTTATTCCACACTTTTTCTTTTTACTTTACTTTTTGGGATGCATGGATAGAGGTGCACAATAACCGAAGCCTAGGAGATCCGCAATCATCAATTTCTTGAGATGCATCAAACCCTTGATGCACATACCATGACCCGTTAGGAATATCGCTCAATCCGACTTTGGCAAGACACAAACACCCGGCTATGTGAATGGTGCCGAGTTACTCATCTTCATGATTGACTTCCCCAAACCTAAGATTACTTTCTAACACTTTCACTTCCAGCCAACTTCTCAACTTTAACTTCACTTGCTTTCACCACTTCGTTTGCTTCCAATTCCCGGATAGGTAAAGGGAGGCAAAATGTATATGAGGGGCTAAGCATGAATAAGAAGAAGAAGAGAGAAGAATGAATTGCCTTGGTCTTTCCAAGAAGAAAGTGAGAGAACTCATAATGTGGTGTCAACCTTCAAATTCAACATAATTTAGACAAAACAAAGTATTAAACATGCCAATAATTTCAAACAAAGCATTTAACAACTTAAACATATTATAAAACCTTTCAAACACATAAAGAATTTAAAACCAGTCAGTAAACAAGATCTTCACTGAGATCATATCCAGATAAGTAAAAGCAAGGAATTCCAGTTTTTGACCCACTGTCCCAGTGGGTCAAAAACTGGAATTGAAAGGTTTTATAATATGTTTAAGTTGTTAAATGCTTTGTTTGAAATTCTTTATGTGTTTGACATCCGTTGATCAAAAACAAGATCTTGTTACTTATCTGTTTCACCGAGTCAGTAAACAAGTCCCTGTCCCAGTGGGTCAGTAAACAGTCAGTAAACAAGATCTTGTTACTTATCTGTTTCACCGAGTCGGTGAAACAGATATTTAATTCAATAACTGAATTAAATATCACAACAAAAAGCGTTCCTTGGATAGCAATCCAACAAGAGAAGACAACAAGGAAGGGAATCAAAGACAATCTTACAAAACCCTCCAAAAGCTATAAAAGCTATGATCTTCAATCTTCCTTCAACCTTCAAAAAGGTTCTTCAAAACTCCCAACTGGAGTATGCCACAACGGTGGATGCTGGATCTCGCAGCCTTCAATGGTGTATAACGTGCTAAGCGGGATCGTATGCGAGTTGTCGGATTTGTGGAAATCCAACCCTTTTTATAAGAAAAATAACCCTCCAAAGATAAGATATCTTAGAAAGATCTCGTCCCATAAAAATAGGTAAAATATAAGATCTTCTTCCTTCCAGGAGCCAAGCCCAAAAATATAAGATCACTTTCCAAAGATAAAAGATCTCAGCCAAGAATAAAATATTCTCGCCGCGTCCTAGGTGTTCGCCTCGGTCGAGTCGGCGTCTCTGGATCACCTCGGTCGAGATGAATCTCTGGTCAACCGAGGTGAGTCACAACTGAATGTGAAATCTCTCAAAACTGGTGCAAAGTGAATCTTTAATCCATGGCTATGCTTCCTGGATGGTTCCTCATGTTCCTCAATGTAGCTCCGATGACTCCATAGCTCCTTTTGCTCCTTTTAGATGCAAGACGTGCCATTTTACCTACAATTACAACAAAACTAGGTGTAGACCTCGATTCTCACAAAGGTAGATGAAATGGTAATATAATCACATAATATACATACAAACATGCAGATTATGAAAGATAAAACGTCCAAACAAACCCCAAAATATAGACTATAATTCATGCTATCAACAGCCTGAGGGCACTGAGGACTTTGTAGTGTACAGTGACGCATCCAAGCTGGGCTTGGGGTGTGTCTTGATGCAGAGGGGTAAGGTCATAGCGTATGCGTCTCGACAGCTGAAGACGTATGAGGAGAACTACCCCACCCATGACCTGGAGTTAGCTGCGGTAGTACATGCTCTTAAGATCTGGCGTCGTTATCTCTATGGAGCGACTTGTCAGATCTTCACAGACCATAAGAGTCTGAAGTACATATTCACTCAGCGGGAGTTGAATAACCGCCAGAGGCGGTGGCTAGAGTTGATCAAGGATTTCGACCTTGAGATTCTCTACCACCCCAGGAAGGCGAATGTAGTTGCTGACGCTTTGAGTCGGAAGACGCCTTGGGAGAAGGCGATAGCCCGGTTGACAGTACAACCACAGTTACAGAGAGACTTAGCTTGGTTGGAGGTAGAGATCCAGTTCCCCGATACAGCTCATCAGTTAGCCACCTTAGAGTTACTTCCTGATCTGTTGGGCGAGATCCGACAGAAGCAGGAGACCTGTCCGACTTTGACCCGGATCCAAGACCGGATGTCACGAGATGAGGCACCTCAGTTCACTATTGGTGCCGATGGAGTGATGAGACGGAAGGACCGTATCTGTGTGCCATCAGACAGTGAGTTGAGACAGAGGATACTAGGTGAGGCTCATGCTACCCCTTACTCTGTACAATTAGGAGCGAGTAAGATGTATAAGGACGTGAGACGTTCCTTCTGGTGGGGTGGTTTGAAGCCTGATGTGGCTCGGTATGTAGCCCAGTGTGCGACCTGTCAGTAGGTCAAGATTGAGCATCGTAGGTCCGGAGGAGAGCTCCACCCACTTCCAGTACCACATTGGAAGTGGGAGGATATATCTATGGATTTCGTCACAGGGTTGAGGCTCAGTAGAGGTTTTGATGCCATTTGGGTAGTGGTAGACCGTCTGACGAAGACCGCACGTTTCATTCCGATTAAGGAAACGTGGCCGGTAAGTCGTCTAGCGGAGGAGTTCACCAGATACATTGTGAGAGTCCACGGAGTACCGAGGACTATCGTCTCCGACAGGGATGGACGTTTTACCTCGAGATTTTGGCAGCAGGTACATACTGCTCTGGGGACGAGTCTCCACTTTACCACTGCCTATCACCCACAGACAGACGGTCAGTCTGAGAGGACCATTCAGACCTTAGAGGGCATGTTGCGGGCATGTGTACTAGATTGGGGACAGGTATGGCCAGATCATCTCCCACTGGTAGAGTTTTCCTATAATAACAGCTGACACGCGTCTATTGGGATGGCATCTTATGAGGCTTTGTACGGGCGGAGATGTCGTACACCGTTGTGTTGGGATGAGCCTAGCAAGGCTGATGGGGTAGTACCAGACCAGATACAGGATGACATCGTCCGGATTGCCTTAGTCCGGGAGAGGATGTTAGCAGCTCAGAGTCGTCAGAAGTCCTACGCCGACAAAAGGCGTCGACCTTTGGAGTTTAGAGTAGGTGCACAGGTGTGGTTGAGAGTGTCACCTACGAGAGGAGTTAGACGTTTCGGCATTAAGGGGAAGCTGAGTCCCCGATATGTCGGTCCATTTGAGATCTTAGAGAGAGTCGGAGAGGTTGCCTACCGACTAGCACTGCCACCAAGATTGGAAGGAGTCCACCCAGTTTTTCATGTATCTCAGCTGAGAGAGTACATACCGGATCCTAGATACGTCATCAGTCATGAGGATCTGATGGTCGAGCCAGACCACACTTTTGTGGAGTATCTAGTAGCCGTCCTAGAGCGTAGTATTAGGCGTCTGCGTTCTAAGGAGATACCGATGCTGAGGTTCCAGTGGTCTAGACGAGGAGCTGATGAGGTTACTTGGGAGACAGAGGAGAGTATTAGACGTAATTACCCTGAGTTCTTTGCGGAGTTAGCCGCTACCTCAGTACCGACGGGTTAGTACTAAGACGATACTTTATATGATTTCTGTGATTTTATGTTTAAATGATTGTTTATGTTTATGTGCTTAATGGCGTGAGTAGTTTGCATGCTAGAATATAACTCTTGAGGGGAAATGTTTGGGTAGATACCTTATTCTAAGTTTCGGGACGAAACTTATTTTAAGGGGGTATTGATGTAATATCCGGAATTTTTATTCCGTTTATTTCTGTAACAAACCCGATCTCGATCAATTGATCCATATCCGTCTACTTAGTTAGACACATTATTATAAAATTTATCATTTTATGTAGATTCCCTTCACATAAAATGATAGAATCTTTTAAAAGTTCATCATTTTATGTAGCTTACCTTCACATAAAATGATAGGATTCTCATAACCAATCCTAAACTATAACATAATCCGTATCCGTCTATTCCGTGCATTCATTTGTCGGGATCTCGTTTCTGGATTGCAGCTAGCACCGGGCTGCTGCTCCCTTGCGCCAGCCCAGTCTAGCGCAGCTTGCCCAGCAGCCCAGCCTTACAGCAACTCCAACCCGTATGCCAACGCCCAGCTTCGATCAGGCCAGTCCGTGATTCAACCCAGCAGCGCCAGCTTCAGCAGCTTGTCCGCAGCCCAGCAGCGCCAGCTTCAGTAGTTTGTCCGCAGCCCAGCTTCAGCACCTTGGATCCACAACTTCAGCCCATCTGCTGCTTTACCTCTTCAGCCCGGCGTTGCCAGCTCCAGCCCAGCGCCAGCCCAACTGCAATGCCACGTTCTCTTGCTGAACGTTGCTTGGAACGTAACAGCCGAGATCTTCGCAGATTCCCTTCCATTTCTGCTGCTTGCATTCCGTCCAGATTCATCTACAGAAGCAACGCTTTCCTTTCTTACTCCGTGAGCGTATTCATTCCTTGCACGCAGCAGATCCTCCGACTCCTTCCCTTCTGTCTACGGGCTGCAACAGCAACAACGTAAACCTTCATCCTCTCCTGCTAATCGAACACTCCAACAACAGCGTGCCCTCTCCACGTCCAGGATGTCACTCTTCTCATCAATTGCCAGTCTAGGCGCCAGCAAAATCTTGATATCTCTATACACAAACGACAGCAGGAGCATCGGCCTTCAGTCCAGGAGCCTATCCTTCTCGACTTCCAGTCAGTACACAGGTGAGTAGAGCCTTCTTCTTCTGCTCCCTCGTATCTGTCCCGAATTGAATAACATGTGTTGCCTGGACCTGCTCATTTACAGATCTAGTGAGCAACAGAACGTCCTCACCTTTGATCGGGGAAAAACGTCACATATTACAATCCCGGAACGCCAGCCTGCTCTCTAGCCAATCAAGTCGAGTACCACTAGTCAATCGGAGTAGAGCTAGCAGTGAGTTCTATCCAAACTCACTCTTCTATCTAGTGTATACTATTGTAACTTGTTGTAGGGTTTGTAGGATGAGTTTAAGACTAGTAAATCAGCTAGGACTGGTGCAATTTGGAATAGAAGAGTGCTGTCAGAAATTAGTAAAAATAATAATAATGAACAGTTGTAAAGAAATTGTTTTGCTTGCTTCAGTTTTGAAGTTAGAAACGGTTGTCTTGTGGATCAATTTTAAAAAGTTAGGGAGAAGATCCACCGTTGAAATTTTAATAGATGATAAGTAGATATATGTAGTTTACTATATTAAAATTTGAAAAGAAACGAACGGTCGGATTAGAAGTTATAAGCTTCCGAAGTTGGGTAATTAAGTAGTTTTTGTAAACTTTGGTTAAGTATAGAAATTGTAAGTGTAGTAGTCAACTTTGAGAATTTTTATAAAAATGATGGATGAACAGTTTGGAGAAATTCTTGCTCCTAAGGGTAGATGGAACATCATAGATGATCTAGAGAATTATTTCGGAATTTTTATAAGCTTTTACGAATTTTATATTTGAAACCGAAGTTAGACCTTTACGATCTTTCGGAAAATAGGAAAATAGGAAAAGTGCCAGTTTGTAACCAAACTAAACTTTAGGAGTTAGAATAGGACTGTAAGGTCTCAAATAGGAGTTTAGACATGAATTTCGGAAAATTTGGAAGTTCCGGGACTAAGGGTAAAATGGTCATTTTACCATAAATTAGTACTGTAATTAGTTATGTTATATTACGATCTTCTATATTAGGAGTCTTAGACTTCTAATTACGTTGGAGTGTGCTAATGCACTTATCTCCTTTGACAGGCAACTGAGTTGATACAATTTACAAAGCGAGTATGAGCATGAATGATGATAGTGGTGTGTGATTAAAATGTTTAGAGTTATAGGTTGTGATAGATATTTACCGACCTATACTTGGCCTAAGAGTAACGGGCGGTGGCATTCTGCTCAGTTAGCTTGCGGGCGCTGGGGGTTTCTTTAGGGACTAGTCCATACTCGGTTTGTAGTGATGCTACCGGCGGAGGTCAACTAGACCTACACCCAGTTGGATAAGGAACGGAGGCGAGAACTGTTAATAGCTCTCGTGCCACAACTGTAAAATTGAATAAGATGAATCACCTAAATAATAGATAATAAACGGTTGAGTGCTAGCATGATGTTTGTTTATAATTTTTCTGCGTGTGTTTGTGCTGTTGTTATTCTACTTATATTTGGATAGTTAGCTAACAGTTGTTATGTTGAGTAGACTTACCACAGGTTAGAGCAGATGCCGAGTGATCCGGATGGTAGTGGTCAGCCGGGGTATCGTACTTTTAGGACGTGTTGCAGTTTCTTTATTTGTGGGATTTCCAGTTGGACCTTGGTTCTTTTCTTTCCTTCCGTACTTTGTTATCTTATGTTTTCCGGTTGTTAGTTGTTCTGGTCACATTCATACATTGTTAAGATTTATTTTATGATTTCTGGTTTTCCTTATCTGTGCCTTGTTATAAGATCTTGTTAAGTTGTTGTCAAACTAAGGTTGGGACCCACTGTGCGGTCCTAACTAGTAACTCCCCGAGTTGTAAAATTTGGGGGTGTTACAGGAAGCCTCCGTCCTTGCCTGCCGCTCGGAGTCATCGCCGGAGCCTGCGACTTCCACCATGCCCGAGCCTCTGCTTACCTTGTCTTCGTGGCCGCCTGGACCCTCTTCCCCATCGCCCAACAGTAAATGAAACCCTTTTTTTTTCTTTTCTTATGAGAGTGGGCCTGCAATTATATTATAATTACATCTTGTACCCTTAATTTGTATTAGCTTTTATGACCCACAGATTTATGTTTTTCCAATTATGCCCTCACTGATTAATATATTTTGGCCGGATTTCTGATTTACAATTTATGACCCAACTTTTGAGATTTAACAACTATGCCCTTGTTGGATTACTTTCCGGATATGTCCCAAAGATTTATTTACGGTATAAGACCCAAGTTTCTAAAATTGGATAAATTGTAGGGGATATGTTTTGAGCGGTTTTTAACTTTGGTTTAGAAAACGAGTTTCACCTTAGATTTATATATGTTAAATCTTCCATTCCAATTATCATATAAGCTAAACTTGGTTAGCTTCGGTGTTAGGTCCGGAAGCGTCCTGATAAAGACCTAACGAGCCCAATTCAACATCCGTTGATCGATTTTCGTCTTTTGACGTCGTGTGAGTATCCTTTCCCTCGATCTAGTTATGTTTAGTAGTATCATGCTAGGTTGGATATAGCATAACTTAGAGTGAATACCAAGTAGTGGTTTGGACTTTAGGTGAGTTTTGAGGATTGTCGATTGTTGTAAGACGTTGAGTGTTTGGTTGATCTTGTGAGTACCTGAGACTTAATGTTGTAATTATATGGTTGTTGAGATTATGGAATAGAATATGTGTATCCAGCATAGTGTTGATACCGTTGAAATTGTTGACACTAGGCATGATTATCCTAGTATGTGTTAGGTTATGATCTTGCGAGATCATAGGGTCTAGAAGTCTAAGGACTTCTAGCTTGTATCAAGTGTGATGTGAGCATGAGAGATTCTAGGATGCGGTCCTAGAATGTGAGTCAAATAATCTCGCGTAGATCATTTATGTAGAAGTCTTAGACTTCTTGAGTTGAGCGAGTGGTTGATATAGTTATCTTCTTGTGAGCAGGTTGTGGACTCTTTCCCAAGGGAAGCGAGAGTGTTGTGAGTTGAGTATGGCGATAAGGTAAGTCTCCGGACTTACTTAGCTCGTATTCCTTGTATTAGCATTGATGTGTGTTTGGTGGTGTGTGTTTATTCTTTATTGTTTATAACAACTAAACCGGAAATAGGACCACCGACCTTTATATTATTTTGGCCCAAGTGTATGACAACGGGCGGTGACATCATCTGCCTAGCTCTTGCAAGAGTCTAGGAGGTTCTTGGCGACTAGCCCGTGCTGGTTAGACGGTCGGAGGCATCCGTACCGTTCCACGCCGGTAAGTAGGGACCGAGGCGGGACCACGGTGGTCTCGTGTCACAAACCTAAGTTGAATTAGAACGGGATATGACCTAATAATAACAAGGATAATAAACTGGATTGATGTGCTTTTATGTATATTGTATGTTTGTGATGAGATTACTTGTGTTTGTGCCTTTCACCTTGATTCTAATGCTTCGAATATTAGCTAACGGTTTTATACCGATTGTTGTAGATTGCCTTGCAGGTTCGGAATGCGGCCGAGAGATCCGGAAGAGTGGGCAGCCGGGGTTCCGTACATTTTAGGATGGGTTGGTTGGAGTCGAGTTTGAGTATTGTTTTTATTGTATGTTGGATGGCGTTTAGTCTTTGGGGTTGTATTTTCGGCTGAAGTCCTTTGTTGGATTCTTTCGGGTTTTTCTTTTCATTGCATAAAAATGTATTTTTGTTTTGGCCTTTATTTGTGCCATGTTGCAAGATCCGGTGAAATTGTTGTCAGGCTAAGGGTCGGGACCCATTGTGAGGTCCCAACCCGTAGCGCCCCAAGTCCCGCGGATTTGGGGTGCTACAAAAGTGGTATCAGAGCCCTAGGTTGACAACAATGGCACTCGCAATCTTCTAAAGGCCGAATGAGGAATAAACAGAACCCACACGGGTTCTGACTTTTCGTTTTCAAAATCACATGCATGAGTCTGGGTAGAATGTACGGACCACCACTCCTTCCGTGGATCTCGGCAGCTTAGTTTATTGGATTTTGATATGTATATATATGTATATATAGATATGGATATGAGGTTTGTAGTTATGCATGATGGAGTTGATGTGTATCTTTGTGGATTGTAGTTGCATGATGGACATGATTTATGCGTATAGTTGTATATGTGGACGATTATATGTTTTGGACCTTGTATTGTTGTATTGGAATGCCGAATGCGTGATATTAGTAGTAATATGGACTTAGGACTTATATAGTTATGTATACGTATTCCTATTATTTATTGTAGTAGCATATGGAGATATGGGACCTAATAGAAAAGATGATTGTATGATATCATCGCCCTTGGACGACGTTGTTTGACATAGGATAGTGTACATACGAGGATGAATATGCTACGTTCGGGCGAACACCTTGGAGTTCTCGTACTCCTTTAAGAGAAGGTCGAAGAGGAGGATTAGAGATGACATAAACGAAGGACGAACAAGTGAAAGGAAAACTCGAGACAACTAAAGAGAAAGCGAGATGGAAACGGTACAAGAAAGAAGAGAGAATAGAAGGGAACTTTGAGTCAACTTAAGCAAAACTGAGATTGAAGTTGTACAAGAAAGGAAACGACATGAAGTTATGGGAGTGGTTCCAAGGAAGCAAGGATGGACATCAATGAAGCAAATTCGAGACAACGTAATTAAGATTCTTCCAAGTGGCATGACGATAAACCAAAGACGCATATCGAGAGGAAGAGAAGTACCTACTAGCAAGGGTAGAAGTGGTATTCCATTAAGATGTGAAGTTTCTTTAGACGCTCCTAAGCATTGGAGTAAAGACGAGAAGAGTGATCGAACCATTTGCTAAAGATTTAAGATGCCGCAATTAAGCTTACGAGGTATCAAAAAGTAAAGTTCCAACATTACTAGAGTTATGAGAAGAAGAGCATGGTGGGGATTCGCGTGGAGTTGACCGATTTCCATTATGATGATAAGACTAAGAAACACCAAGAAGGAGGAAGTGTGTACAAATGATGACCCCAAGAAGATGAAAGACGAAACGAAGAACTTTGATCGAGAGACTTAAGATACCAACCAATAGGAACTCGAGTGGATGCTAGCTAGGGCTATAATATTTGGGAAGGTGCTCTTGAAAGACATCAAGGAAGAATGGTTAAGTCTATGAAAAGGAGTTATATGAAACAACAAGGCAAAGAAGATATAGTTACCTTATTAAGAAGAGGAAACATGAAATGAAGAAGGAACTAACGGAGTTTAAGGTAGGGTACCCCGAGGAAGGTGACCTTCATAAGAATGGTAACATGATAAGTGTAATAGAATAATAATTCGTTGACTTCGGAGAAGGTCAGATACAGGTTAATCAATGACAACTGAGAACGTAGAGGTGCGGGCTGTCTATTGGTGAATGTAAGTGGGGGAGAGTAATCCAGGTGTGGGGTCATGAAGAAGGGTAACGAGAACTCAGAATATTTATGGTGGTTGAATGTCGACAATGAAGAGGTATATCAAGGGAAGTGCAAATATCTTAATCAAGTAATAGTTTACCGATTCCAACAAGTGATGGTAACGTATCTTGTGGAGGGATTGTAACGATCTAATACGACCTTCTTTGGTCATGGGGGTTGTTATATGGAGAAATGACACGGATCAAGGTAAAGTAAATTGGAAGGACGAAAAGGAAAGTGAGTCTTCTATAGTTGTTGTGCGGAAAGGGGGTATATATTAGGGGAGGTATGATATCTTTGTTCTAATGTTATGGATGGAATGTTTTCAAGAGCCAAGCTAAGTCAAGGTTTTTGTGACTCGTATGGTGGAGCCATAGTGGCTATAACATGAAACGAGGAATCTGGATTGGGGAAACGCTGCAAGCTTAGGGTTATGATATTAGTGCTGGGTGGAGTTATGAGTTGGATACTTCAGTGATGTTGGTAGGGGGATATTAGCCTAGCGTTCTTCACAAGGCATATTGGTACGGTTGTGAAGTTGTTCATGAAATAGAAAGAGATGCTTAAGGTGACCAAGAAGAGTAAGAGAAGACCGAAGTTTTGAAGTTGGATGTCGACATGAGATGTACGAGAAGTACATGAAAGATCGAGGTTAGAGCCTCTGCGGATTGACGTTACATAAGGAAATGAAGTAGTTCTACACCTACTCCAAGGAATGATGCAAGCTTAGGTGGAATACGAAAAACTCCCCCAACATGTTGGGACATCCGAGAGAGCAAAGAAGATAAGATCGATTTGTTATAAGACGTGGTTATGCCCTACAATTAAGACGCTTATGGCAACACATAAATATGGACTCTTAAAAGGTTATTACGACTAGGCTTTCGAGGTGAAAAAGGATGAAACAGATCGGATTCGAGAAAAGAAGGACCCTTGAAAGAGAACAGACACGGTCATAGCTGAAGATGGGACAATACACGAGTTTTAAAGATGCCACCTCAATAGATCAAAGTAGATCAATTGCGTCATGACCACTTGTAAAGTGATAAGACAAGATTGTGTTGGTTATTATGATATGTGATGGGAAGAGAAAAGATGGAACCTGAGATATCACGATTCCAATACGTCAGAATGTGAAATTTTGCCACTAAGGTTGAGCTTGGTGCACCTCCGACATCCAAAGCGCCGTATATGATAGTGAAGATTCGTGAGTCGAAGAAGCATTTGAACGACCAGTTGCAAGGGCTTGTTGATAAAGGTTCATTAGAACCAATGTACTGTCATAGAAAACACCAAACATGATCTTGACTTCTTGATCTGAAGTTCATATTGGAATATATCTTAAACTCTTGATTTGAAGTCGTTATGGAGAACACCGGTTCACGAGAAGAGAGACAATTATCTCCGTTTGGACATCGATTACCGTGAGTTGAACAAGATAATGGTAAGAGACAAGTATCCCTTACAACGAATTGACGATCTACTCGATCGGTCACGAGGGTAAGTAGTCTATTCTAAAATTGATTTAAGGTCTGATTGCCACCAATCGAGAATTCGAGATCAGGATATTGCAAATACGGCATTCCTTACAAGGTATGGTCACCATGAGCCTGTAGTGATGTCATCTGGGCTTACTAACGCCCCGTATAAGATATTTTGGTCTACTTTCGAAGAAGAGAGAAGTTGTATGACAAGTTATCTCGGGATGACAACCCCCGAAGGATGTGAAAGAAGTTAAAAGTTTTCTTGGATGTGCTGGTTATTACCGGATTGGTGGAGCGATTCTCCAAGTAACACCATCTATGGCTAACCTACTCCACATGTCAATGAAGTATTGAGTGAGCGAATTTCGACAATGAAGTTGTTAAGAGTTATGAGGAGATTCATTGGTGCAACTGTTTTGAAAATGCCTCGAGGTATGATGGGTTTGAAGTGTACAAGTGATTCTCCAAGAGTAGGTCTTGATTAAGTATTGAAGGAAAAGGGAAAAGTAATAACATACGTGTCTTGTTAGTAGAAACGGTGTGAAGTAGAGTACTTCCTTCGTTACTTGGAACTTACAACATGATTGAGAAGATGTGACATCAACGTTTGGTTAGCGGGACCAATTAAGAAGATTGACCTTATTTGTTAGAAACAAGCAAAGAAAAAAAACCCTATGGAAATGATGTATAGAGAAAGAACCGAGAATGAAGTTGAGTTTCCGATATATCGGACCTTTTTGAGATCTTAGCGCGAGTTGGAGAAGTGACTTACAAGTGGGTGTTACCACCAAGGGTAGAGGGTGTGCACTTGATATTTCATGTATATTAGTCGAGGAAGCACATATATGATTCGAGATATGTTGTCAGTGATCACGATCAAGTGGCCGAGATGGGGAGCCGATGAGGCTAATAGGAAGTCGGAGGATAGTATATTGGGTTGAGTTTTACGCCGAGCTAGTAGCATCGCTAGAATCAACGGGTTAGACTAGTTTTTCCCTTACTTGAGTTGTATATGTGTGTTGTTATAAGTTGTTTGTGCCCCGTGCGGGAATGTGTTTTATGACCGGTTATATATATTGCGATGGTAGTCTAAGTGGTTTGTGTATATAGATAAGAAGGTTTCCCCTTCTTAGAGTGAGGGTTCATACCTCGGCCTTAGGGATCGAGAAGTTCGGCGTGTGACAAGTTTCGGGACGAAACTTCTTTTTAGGAGGGTCTGATATAACATCCCAATTTTTAGGCGCGTTTTCGATCCATAATTGACTAGCTTGTATGGTTTTTTTTAAAAAGTGCTTTACGTCGTATTTAGATTCTTTTTCAAGTATAAATTCGATTTATAATGATTTCTGTAAAATTAAATTACGGAAATGTTTCGAAAATTTTCCGATTCGAAAATCCCGTTCTGAACCCTTTGGGATCGGATTCTTTCTTACTCTCTTTTCTTTGTTTTATATTATTTTGTCTTTTTTTTTTCGGTTTTGATTTTCTCCTTCCCGCTTCCCTTCCCAGTGAATAGACTTGACCCTGCCTTTTCTGTTTCGGACTCCTCGCTCCCCAGCCCTGTAGGTTCCTAGCCGAACCTATGATGTTCTCTACCCCCTTTCTCCACCTCTGCACCTCTCTTGGCACTCACTCAGCGCATCTCCCCTCATCTCACTCTTCTGGCTAGCGCTCTCAGACTTAACCCTCGCCTCTCCTTTCTGGCTAGGTATCCCTCTGTCTCTCACCTCGAGCCACCAGGGACGAGCCGTCTGCAATGCTTCCCCTTCACCTCTCCTTCTCTCGCTTTTCTCTTGCGCCACTAGAGGATCCAGAATTGCCATCGCCAACCGCCGCCTTGTTGAACCCCTGCCTCGTCGACGCCAGAAAGGAGCTACCCTGCCTTACCCATCCATCACCCTTCTTCCTTGGCCTTGCTCCGCCGTCTCTGTCTCCGGGACTCGAATCTGCCGCTGCAGACAGAAGTTACGCCGCACTAGCTTCCCCCCTGCACCATTAGTCGGACACAGAAGCCACTGCTTCTCCATTCTTTCATCCCACTCCAGCTGTGTTGCTGCCGACCGAAGGTCAGGGAAGGAAGCCTCCGTCCTTGCCTGCCGCTCGGAGTCATCGTCGGAGCCTACGACTGCCACCATGCCCGAGCCTCTGCTTACCCTGTCTTCGCCGCCGCCTGCACCCTCTTCCCCATCGCCCAAAAGTAAATGAAACCCTTCTTTTTCTTTTCTTATGAGAGTGGGCTTGCAATTATATTATAATTACATCTTGTACCCTTAATTTGTATTAGCATTTATGACCCACAGATTTATGTTTTTGCAATTATGCCCTCACTAATTAATATATTTTGGCCGGATTTCTGATTTACAATTTATGACCCAACTTTTGAGATTTAACTTGTAATATCCGGAATTTTTATTCCGTTTATTTCTGTAATAAACCCGATCTCGATCAGTTGATCCATATCCGTCTACTTAGTTAGACACATTATTATAAAATTTATCTTTTTATGTAGATTTCCTTCACATAAAATGATAGAATCTTTTAAAAGTTTATCATTTTATGTAGCTTACCTTCACATAAAATAATAAGTTTAGCCCCAAACCCTAATTTAGAATATGACTCGTCGTTGACAAGTCTGTGACGAAGCTGTGACAAGGCCCGGACAAGTCTGTGACGAAGCTATGACAAGGCCCAGACAAGTCTGTGACGAAGCTGTGACAAGGCCAGACAAGGCTGTGACGAGTCTGTGACAAGGCCCAGACAAGGCTGTGACGAGTCTGTGACAAGCCCAGACAGGCTGTTGACAGCCCAGCGCCAGTGAGCCCAGCAGCGCCAGCTTCAGCATGCCAGAAACTCGCCAGCTTCAGCAGCTTGTCCGCAACCCAGCTTCAGCACCTTGGATCCACAGCTTCAGCCCATCTGTTGCTCTATCTCTTCAGCCCGGCGTTGCCAGCTCCAGCCCAGCGTCCAACCCAGCTCTCGCAGCCCAGGAAGATCTTGGAAGTGCAGATTACGTGGGGCTGCTGAACGTTACAGAGGATAGTAACAGCCGGTTGATTTCCTTCCTTCTTCAGCTGATTGTGTTTGTCCAGATTCATGCTAACTGCTCCTCTCTCTTTCCTTCTGTAACCGTCTCCCTTTCCTATCATCTCCCCGAACCTCACTCTTCCCTTATCTGCATTACGCTTCCTTCTCTCCTACCTTCACACGTACTGGTTCGAGGTTGAAGATCCACCAGCCGACTGCCCAACCAGCCTACGTCTGCACACATCCATCCGCTCCAAGCACATAAGATCGTCTCCTAATCTCGCGACTGAATCCAGGTTAGTGCAGTGAACGTTAATTCCGTCTTCACCATCATCCTCTTCTTAGTTCATCGACCAACCCTGCTGTGCTTCGAACTGCAGCCATCTACTTGTAACGCCCCGTTTATTCGGGTGCGTTCCGATTGTGCTTTCTCCCTCCATCCGATTCATTCTAGCTCGAATTCCTTTTTTTTTAAAAAAAAGAAAGAAAGGGAAATATATCTTTACGGAATTAAATAATTTTTCCGAGTATTATATTAATTTGGGATACATGAATGTACTTCCGTATTTTATTTATTTTTTTTTCGGAAAGTCGAGATTTACCGGACCGGGAAATCCCGATCAGAGTGTTTTAATCGAGTTTTGGTCTATTTCCTTTTCTTATTCTTTTCTCCTTCCTTTTCCTTCTTTTTATTTCCTCTCTCCTGCTTGTCTTCTTCTGTTGGGTCATTCACGCTGGTGAGAAGCAGCAGCTGCCGCCTAGGGCTAGGGCTAGGGCTAGCCGGCCCCTCGTTCCCCTCGCCTGCAGACCTACGACCGGCCCTTCGCCACCCCTCCCGTCTAGTATACCGTCCCAAGCCTGCCCAACCTCAACCTCTGTAAACTGCAGTCTCTCATCTCTCTTCCTTCTTCGTTTCATCTTCACCCAATACACTAGCTGCAACTCTTCTCGCTGCTGCATCAGCCGACCGGAGCGCCGCACCCCTCTCCCTCCACCTTTCTGCTCCGCCTCGGCCCACCGGAGCCGCTACGCCCTCTCCGTGCTGGTGAGCTACACGTCTCTCCCTCTCCTTTCGTTTTTTTTTTCTTCTTCCCCTTCTACTTAACTATGGGCGGTTGTGACAGCCGCCAGACCACGCGCCACCGAAGGCGACGCCTCGCCGGAAGCCTGCCGCCGGACCTCGTCCTCCCTTGTGCCACCCGCCACGCCGCCACGCCGCCACGCCGTAAGCCCGCCTCCAGCCCTCTTCTTCCTTTCCACTGCAGCGTGCGGCTAGGGTTAACGAAGAGCTGCTCCTGTTTCTTTTTTTTGTAAATTACAGATTTTGCCCCAGCTTCTGTATAATTGCAATAGTGACCCTATTTTCTGGATAACTGCAGTTTGTATCCAAAATTTATTAATAACCACTATTCTAGCCATGTGAAGTTTATTACGAGATTTAACCAACTATGGATCTTTAAAAAAATAACCGAGTTGTTGGGTTTTTCATCCGAACGGAAAAATAATGAATTGGGGAGTTTTGGTCTAATCATGTTATTCACCTTGAAGATGTTTTACGGGTTTTGACCGTGTTTTGAAAACGAGTTTCTCGAATTATGTCTAAACCGTTATGCAATCAATCTAGCCTATAAGCTAAATTCTTGTAGCTTTGTTGTATAGGTCCGGAAGCACCCGTTAAGTCCACCAAATCCGTTCTCGACATCCATAACCCCCGCACTCCCTTGGAACACGCGTGAGTACCCTCTCCGTCTCTTTATGTTAATGGCGGTAGTGTATCATACTAGGTGAATCTAGTATAACGTAGAGCAAATGCCATATAGTGGCCGTGACCTTAGGTGTTAAGAATAGTTTAAAGATTGTGGTGTGCTTCGGCAAGCTTACTTAGAGAATCAAAATATGGGAACTAGCATGCTAATGATTATCTTACAAGTTGGGCATATAGAAGTACGGGGGTGGTTACCTTGACGGATAGTTGATGATAGTATGCCTCGTTGTGTTCAGGCATTGAGTGTTTTCTGCAAGAAGCCTAGAGGATTTATTCGTGTACCTTGGGTGAGGTAAGTCTACGGACTTACTTAACTAGCTTTTCGCATATGAGTTGTGACGTGTGGGTGGTGTGTGTTATTCCTATTAATTGTTATGAAATAACTTATAAATCGGACTAGGATGTGGACGTGTTATTATTTATTTGGCCCAAGTGTATGATAACGGGCGGTGACCACTATGTCCGGCCCAAAATGGGGATGGCCGGGAGGTGCCTTGCGACCAGTCCAACAGGTGATGCTGATCCGCATCTGGCCCAAACCTGTTTGGTGAAAGGGGACAAGGGCGGGATCCTTGTGATTTCCGTGCCACAACTAAATGGAAATTAGTAACGGAATAACTTAAATTAAAGATAATAACCGGACTTCTTTGCAAGCATGATTGTGTGTTTACTTTATCCCTATATGTGTTTGTGCCTTATCTTTCTTCTTATATTCGAATTGCTAGCTAACGGTTTAAAACCGGTTGTATAGATGCCTTGCAGGGTAGGGATGCCGCCGAGTGAGGCGGAGGAGTGGACAGCCGGGGGGTCTCCGTACATTATAGGACGGGGCGTTTTTGAGTTTATTCTTGTTATGTTTGACTCATGGTTTTCGGATATATGTTTTGAGTTGTGACGTTTTGAGGACTCGGCTGAGTTTCCACTTTGTACTTTTACTTTCCGTTCTCGCATACATTATAAACGATTTGAGTTTTGCCATTATTTGTGCCATGTTGGAAAGGTCCGGTGAAATTGTTGTCAAGCTAAGGGTCGGGACCCATTGTGAGGTCTCGCCCGTGGCATCCCGATATCCCGCGGATTTGGGGTGTTACAAAAGTGGTATCAGAGCCCTAGGTTGACAACAATGGCACTCGCAATCTTCTAAAGGCCGAATGAGGTATAAACAGGACCCCACGGGTTCTGACTTTTTGTTTTCAAAATTCATATGCATGAGTCGGGATTGGGTTAGAATGTACGGGACCACCACTCCTCACGCAAACCTCGGCGGCGTAGATTTCTGGATTTGATGTATGTAATACCTATATATTGGCATAGTTATAAGTATTTATATATGACTTTAGGATGTTTTCGGACTTGAATGTACTTAGCTAAGCATGTGACCTTAGGATGATTGGGCTTCTATGCCTCGGTTGAATCTTAGATTGTTGCTTCTTTTTATGCTTTTACAAGTTTCCCTTATATGCTAATATTGCAATTATTACGTATATATCGATATATATATATATATATATATATATATATATATATATATATATATATATACACTCATATATAAATAAACGCGGAACGATATCAGATGGCACGTACGAGAGCTACCGCATACGTAGGACCCGCCAGGGGTAGACCACCTCTTCCTCCTACCGTCCAAAGACGGGGACGAGTAGGAAGACCTCCAGGCACGAGAGGTCGGGGACGTATTCCCATTGTGGACCCACCAGTTGTGGATCCGCCAGCACCTGAGGATCCCGTAGAGGACGTCGCGGAGAGCATCATTCCCGAGGTTAGGGATAGGACCGTCGCGAGGTCCGGGGCTCAGAGTTCTCCATCTGCTAGGACTGGGGGAGCATCTATTGGAGCTAGCGTGTTTGCAGACTATGTACGACGAGTTGAGGAGGCATTTAGGACAGGAGTACCACCACCCGCACCCCCAGGGCCAGCACCTGCACCGGCACCTGCGAGATCAGTAGAGGTCACGCAGAGAGTTACTCCGATTAGGGCTGCGCCAGAGGTAGTTGCACCAGCAGTAGCTGCGCCCGAGCCAGTTGTTGATGTTGTTAGGGCGAGAGATGAGCTGAGATTTCCGAGACCTGATTCCTGGTTGAAGGCTTTCAACAGCAGCATGTACCCTACTTCGATGGGAAGGTAGGGTTAGAGGTGGAGCACTGGATTGGGCATGTGGAGTCGGCTTTAGAGGCGATCCGTTGTCCAGAGGAGAGACAGGTGGAGATAGTTCAGACTTTATTCAGGGAGCAGGCCCAGTATTGGTGGAGGACGGTTAGAGGAGGAGTGACCAGGATGGACCAGTTGTTTAGCCTCGTTAGAGAGAGTTTTTGTCCGGCTTCACTGAGGAGAGATAGAGTACAGGACTTCTTGGAGGCAGGATTTGAGGATGTCCCAGTTATCGAGGCGGTTAGACGGTTCCGTGAGGAGTTAGCTTTGTTGGGTCCCGCCGCACCTCCGGCAGACCAACACGTCTACTTATTCTCTAGGAGATTGAGGGATTCCACACGTGCCTACCTTGCGGGATTCCGTTGTGATTCCCTAGCGGAGTACCAGGACCGAGCCGCAGCATACGAGAGAGACCGACCAGGGTCTAGGAGAGCACCACAGTCCGGAGGGCCGGACAAGAGACAGAGGACAGGATCATTTGGTTCAGGAGCAGGAGCCCCAGGACAGGGACGTGGCCCGACTCAGGGGCGTAGTCAGACTCAGGGACATTCAGGACCCCAGCAGTCCGGGCAGGTATCAGATAGAGGACGGCAGTGTTTCAACTGCAGCGGGTATGGGCATATGCGAGGTGACTGCTCGAGGACGACAGTGACTTGTTACCTTTGTGGCAGACCTGGACACCGAGCCACTTTTTGCCGACAGGGCCCGGTACCATCCCAGCAGGGTTCTTCACCTGCTGGCATCCCTAGGGGTGGACAGAGACCACCCCAGCGTCAGACACAGAGTCAGCACCAGCAGAGGGTCCCGGGATATTCACAGGCACAGACTTCTGCCCAAGGGCAGGGTAGGGGTAGGGGACGTTGTGGAGGCACCTAGGAGACCAGAGGTCAGCAGGCCAGAGTATTTGAGCTGAGGAGTGCTGTTGAGCCCGCAGCGCCGGCAGCCACAGGTACCATTCAGATTCACGGCTTTCCAGTTCGAGTTTTGTTTGATACGGGTGCTACGCACTCCTTTATATCCGATGATTGTGTAGCTAGGTTGTCCTTAGTTACGAAAGAGGGGAGACCCTTCGTTGTGGGGCTACCCGATGGTGGTAGGGTTAGCGGTACCCGCGAGGTACGCGGTTGTCCCATTCGTTTGGGAAACCGTGATTGGTTAGCCGACTTCTATGTCATGCACTTAGTGCATGAAGAAGTCATTTTAGGGATGGATTGGATGGACCGCCACCGAGCCGTTTTAGACATTAGCCGGAGGACTGTGACAGTCACTACCGAGATGGGGCATGAGGTGATTTTTCGAGGTTGGGACCTCGGAAAGACCGGTACAGTCATTAGCGCGGTCCGAGCCGCAAGACTTATCGGGTAGGGATGCGAGGCCTTCTGGTGTTATGCCATGAAGGAGGAGACGGGACCATCACTGGAGGAGATTCCCGTGGCATGTGAGTTTGAGGATGTCTTCGGGGAGCCACCTGGACTACCACCACAGAGGAGCGTCGATTTTTTGATTGAGTTGGAGCCCGGCACGAGGCCGATCTCCAAGGCTCCATACCGCATGGCACCGATAGAGATGCTGGAGCTGAAGAAGCAGCTCGAGGAGTTAGCCGAGAAGGGTTTCATACGCCCGAGCGTTTCCCCTTGGGGTGCACCAGTCCTCTTCATTAAGAAGAAGGACGGATCTTTGAGGCTATGTATTGACTATCGAGAGTTGAACAAAGTCACCATCAAGAACAAGTACCCTCTACCGCGCATTGATGACTTACTAGACCAGTTGCATGGTGCCTCCGTGTTTTCACGTATCGACTTGAGGTCGGGATATCACCGGTTGAGGGTGAGAGAGGAGGACGTGCCGAAGACGGCATTTAGGACGAGATACGGTCATTATGAGTTTGTCGTGATGCCATTCGGGCTCACGAACGCACCTGCCGTCTTCATGGAGTTGATGAACGGCATCTTCATCGACTTTCTAGACCAGTTTGTGGTAGTGTTCATAGACGACATTTTAGTATACTCTCGGAGTAGAGAGGAGCATGCAGGACACCTGAGGACGGTGCTTCGAGTCCTTCAACATAGAGAGCTTTATGCAAAACTCTCTAAGTGCGAGTTTTGGATGTCCGAGGTGGCATTCCTAGGTCACATAGTTTCCGCCGAGGGTGTCATGGTTGACCCGGCGAAGATAGAGACCGTTTCCTCATGGCCGCCTCCTAGGACGGTCAAGGAGGTGCGCAGTTTCTTGGGCTTAGCAGGATATTACCGTCGATTTGTTGAGGGCTTTTCTGTGATTGCACGGCCACTTACTTCCTTGTTGAGGAAGTCTACCCGATTCGTCTGGTCCGAGCCTTGTCAGCGCGGCTTTGAGAAGCTGAAGAGGAGGTTGACCTCCGCTCCCGTTCTAGCTCAGCCTGAGGGCATGGAGGATTTTGTAGTATATAGTGACGCCTCCAAGCTAGGATTGGGGTGCGTCTTGATGTAGAGGGGTAGGGTTATTGCGTACGCTTCTCGGCAGTTGAAGCCGTACGAGGAGAATTACCCTACCCATGATCTTGAGCTAGCGGCAGTGGTTCATGCCTTGAAGATCTGGCGACACTACTTGTATGGGGCCACGTGTCAGATCTTCACAGACCATAAGAGTCTGAAGTACATATTCACTCAGCGGGAGTTAAATAACCGCCAGAGGAGATGGTTAGAGCTGATTAAGGACTTTGATTTGGAGATTTTATATCATCCGGGGAAGGCGAACGTAGTCGCCGACGCCTTGAGTAGGAGGACACCTCGAGAGGAGGCGATAGCTCGGCTTACGGTTCAGCCTCAGTTGTAGAGGGATTTGATGGAGTTAGAGATGGATATCCGGTTCCCGGATACGGGTTGTCACTTGACCGAGTTAGAGATACTACCTGACCTGTCCGGAGAGATCCGACAGAAGCAGGAGAGATGTCCCATCTTGACTAGGATTCGGGACAGGATGGCCAGAGGAGAGGCACCGCAGTTTATCACAGGGGCAGACGGATTGTTGAGACGTCAGGGACGTATTTGTGTACCGTCAGACCCAGAGTTGAGAGATCGGATTTTACAGGAGGCCCATTCTACTCCTTACTCGGTGCATCCAGGCACGAGTAAGATGTACCAGGATATTAGGAGGTCTTATTGGTGGGGCGGGCTTAAGCCCGATGTAGCTAGATATGTGGCCAGATGCGCGACCTGCCAACAGGTCAAGATCGAGCACCAGAGGCCTGGAGGAGAGCTTCACCCCCTGCCTGTGCCGCAGTGGAAGTGGGAGGACGTATCCATGGACTTTGTCACCGGTTTGAGACCGAGCAGGAGTTTTGATGCGATTTGGGTGGTAGTGGACCGGCTGACGAAGACCGCACGTTTCATTCCTATTCGGGAGACGTGGCCAGTGAGTCGTCTAGCTGAGGAGTTTACTCGTCAGATTGTGAGGTTACATGGAGTCCCGAGGACTATCATCTCGGATAGGGATGGGCGTTTTACTTCGAGGTTCTGGCGGCAGGTACACGCCGCCCTAGGTTCGAGTCTTCATTTCACCACCGCATACCATCCACAGACCAACGGCCAGTCCGAGCGGACTATTCAGACCTTAGAGGACATGTTGCGGGTATGTGTACTAGACTGGGGACATGTATGGCCAGAACACCTTCCATTGGTGGAGTTTTCGTATAATAACAGTTGGCACGCATCGATTGGGATGGCACCGTATGAGGCGTTGTATGGACGAAGATGTCGCACTCTCTTGTGTTGGGACGAGCCGGGCAGTTCTAGTGTTGTAGCTCCAGACCAGATACAGGATGACATGGCTAGGGTTGCTTTGATCCGAGAGAGGATGTTGGCCGCGCAGAGCCGTCAGAGGTCGTATACAGATAGGAGACGTAGACCCTTGGAGTTCAGAGTAGGAGCACACGTCTGGCTGAGGGTATCACCGACACGGGGCGTCAGGAGATTTGGCATTAAGGGGAAGTTGAGCCCCCGATATGTCGGTCCCTTTGAGATTTTGGAGAGAGTCGGAGAGGTGGCATATAGGTTAGCGTTACCACCGAGGTTGGAGGGTATTCACCCGGTGTTTCATGTATCTCAGCTGAGAGAGTACATACATGACCCGAGGCACGTCATTAGCCATGAGGACCTGGTTGTCGAGAGCATCCGATTGCGGTTTTGGAGCGTAGCACGAGACGACTTCGGTCGAAGGAGATACCGATGCTGAGAGTGCAGTGGTCGAGGCGAGGAGCCGATGAGGCCACTTGGGAGACGGAGGATAGTATCCGTAGGAACTATCCCGAGTTTTACGCCGGATTAGCGACTCTTATAGGACCATCGGGTTAGTCCTGAGACCTTTCCTTGGTTGTGTTTATGAGAATTGCGTCATGATGTGATGTGTGTGTTTCTTATGTGTATATCTTGCGTATCTTGATGTGTCTAGGCGAGTAGACTTAAGATTTGAGGGCCGTAGTTACTCCGATAGGGTTTCTGAGCAGTTATCGGGACTAAGTCGTTGAGAGTTTCGCGTTTAGCAAGTTTCGGGACGAAACTTTTCATTAGGAGGACCTGATGTAACGCCCCGTTTATTCGGGTGCGTTCCGATTGTGCTTTCCCCCTCCATCCGATTCATTCTAGCTCGAATTCCTTTTTTTTTTTTTAAAAAAAAAGAAAGGGAAATATATCTTTACGGAATTAAATAATTTTTCCGAGTATTATATTAATTTGGGATACATGAATGTACTTCCGTATTTTATTTATTTTTTTTTCGGAAAGTCGAGATTTACCGGACCGGGAAATCCCGATCCGAGTGTTTTAATCGAGTTTTGGTCTATTTCCTTTTCTTATTCTTTTCTCCTTCCTTTTCCTTCTTTTTATTTCCTCTCTCCTGCTTGTCTTCTTCTGTTGGGTCATTCACGCTGGTGAGAAGCAGCAGCTGCCGCCTAGGGCTAGGGCTACGGCTAGCCGGCCCCTCGTTCCCCTCGCCTGCAGACCTGCGACCGGCCCTTCGCCACCCCTCCCGTCTAGTATACCGTCCCAAGCCTGCCCAACCTCAACCTCTGTAAACTGCAGTCTCTCATCTCTCTTCCTTCTTCGTTTCATCTTCACCCAATACACTAGCTGCAACTCTTCTCGCTGCTGCATCAGCCGACCGGAGCGCCGCACCCCTCTCCCTCCGCCTTTCTGCTCCGCCTCGGCCCACCGGAGCCGCTACGCCCTCTCCGCGCTGGTGACCTACACGTCTCTCCCTCTCCTTTCGTTTTTTTTTCTTCTTCCCCTTCTGCTTAACTATGGGCGGTTGTGACAGCCGCCAGACCACGCGCCACCGAAGGCGACGCCTCGCCGGAAGCCTGCCGCCGGACCTCGTCCTCCCTTGTGCCACCCGCCACGCCGCCACGCCGCCACGCCGTAAGCCCGCCTCCAGCCCTCTTCTTCCTTTCCACTGCAGCGTGCGGCTAGGGTTAACGAAGAGCTGCTCCTGTTTCTTTTTTTTGTAAATTACAGATTTTGCCCCAGCTTCTGTATAATTGCAATAGTGACCCTATTTTCTGGATAACTGCAGTTTGTATCCAAAATTTATTAATAACCACTATTCTAGCCATGTGAAGTTTATTACGAGATTTAACCAACTATGGATCTTTAAAAAAATAACCGAGTTGTTGGGTTTTTCATCCGAACGGAAAAATAATGAATTGGGGAGTTTTGGTCTAATCATGTTATTCACCTTGAAGATGTTTTACGGGTTTTGACCGTGTTTTGAAAACGAGTTTCTCGAATTATGTCTAAACCGTTATGCAATCAATCTAGCCTATAAGCTAAATTCTTGTAGCTTTGTTGTATAGGTCCGGAAGCACCCGTTAAGTCCACCAAATCCGTTCTCGACATCCATAACCCCCGCACTCCCTTGGAACACGCGTGAGTACCCTCTCCGTCTCTTTATGTTAATGGCGGTAGTGTATCATACTAGGTGAATCTAGTATAACGTAGAGCAAATGCCATATAGTGGCCGTGACCTTAGGTGTTAAGAATAGTTTATAGATTGTGGTGTGCTTCGGCAAGCTTACTTAGAGAATCAAAATATGGGAACTAGCATGCTAATGATTATCTTACAAGTTGGGCATATAGAAGTACGGGGGTGGTTACCTTGACGGAGAGTTGATGATAGTATGCCTAGTTGTGATCAGGCATTGAGTGTTTTCTGCAAGAAGCCTAGAGGATTTATTCGTGTACCTTGGGTGAGGTAAGTCTACGGACTTACTTAACTAGCTTTTCGCATATGAGTTGTGACGTGTGGGTGGTGTGTGTTATTCCTATTAATTGTTATGAAATAACTTATAAATCGGACTAGGATGTGGACGTGTTATTATTTATTTGGCCCAAGTGTATGATAACGGGCGGTGACCACTATGTCCGGCCCAAAATGGGGATGGCCGGGAGGTGCCTTGCGACCAGTCCAACAGGTGACGCTGATCCGCATCTGGCCCAAACCTGTTTGGTGAAAGGGGACAAGGGCGGGATCCTTGTGATTTCCGTGCCACAACTAAATGGAAATTAGTAACGGAATAACTTAAATTAAAGATAATAACCGGACTTCTTTGCAAGCATGATTGTGTGTTTACTTTATCCCTATATGTGTTTGTGCCTTATCGTTCTTCTTATATTCGAATTGCTAGCTAACGGTTTAAAACCGGTTGTATAGATGCCTTGCAGGGTAGGGATGCCGCCGAGTGAGGCGGAGGAGTGGACAGCCGGGGGGTCTCCGTACATTATAGGACGGGGCGTTTTTGAGTTTATTCTTGTTATGTTTGACTCATGGTTTTCGGATATATGTTTTGAGTTGTGACGTTTTGAGGACTCGGCTGAGTTTCCACTTTGTACTTTTACTTTCCGTTCTCGCATACATTATAAACGATTTGAGTTTTGCCATTATTTGTGCCATGTTGGAAAGGTCCGGTGAAATTGTTGTCAAGCTAAGGGTCGGGACCCATTGTGAGGTCTCGCCCGTGGCATCCCGATATCCCGCGGATTTGGGGTGTTACACTACAGAACTAAAGGGGCTGAGTACATCGATTCATAGCCACCGTAGTCAGTCTCAAGTTGCCTAATACGAAGCAGGACCTTGCGAGATCTTCTGCATACACCTCCGGTAAGCTCCTCCTTCATTCTCCTTGCCTCGCTCTTACCAGTCCGGAGTAATGATCTCCCTCTTGTTTTAGCTTCAGCGACGCCAGCCAAAACGAGATAGAACCCTGCTTAAACGGCCAGTACAACAGCCGTAGAAAGCCTTTTGTATAGAGGTAACGGAAAGGCTAGTGTATGATCTTATGTGTGTGTACCGATTCTTTAAGACTGGAATGATGTGGTGTTGTAGTTCGGCCTTGAACATGGACTGGGTTGGTAATGGGTAGCTGCTGAGTTGTATAAACATAATGGTAGAAACAAAGGACTGCTGTAAATATAACTCTTTTTCCTTCAGTTTTTAAGGTTAGAAACTTCCCATGTTGTCGACCAATGTTAAGGAGTTACAATGAAGATCCACCGTTGAAATTTTAATAGATGATAGATGGATATATGTAGTTTACTATATTAAAATTTGAGAAGAAATGAACGGTCGGATTAGAAGTTATAAGCTTCCAAAGTAGGGTAGTTAAGCAGTTTTTGTAAACACTGGAATTTTGGCTAAGTGTAGGAATTGTAAGTGAAGTAGTCAACTTTGAGAATTTTTATAAAAATGATGGATGAACAGTTTTGAGAAATTCTTGCTCCTAAGGTTAGACGGAACATCATAGATAATCTAGGGAATTATTTCGGAATTTTTATAAGCTGTTACGAATTTTATATTTGAAACCGAAGTTGGACCTTTACGATCTTTTGAAAAATAGGAAAATAGGAAAGGTACTAGTTTGTAACTAAACTAAACTTTAGGAGTTAGAATATGATTTTAGAATCTCAAATAGAAGTTTAGACATGAATTTTGGAAATTCTGGGAGTTTCGGGACCAAGGGTAAAATAGTCATTTTACCCTAAATTAGTACTGTAATTAGTTATGTCCTAATACAATTTTCTATCTTAGAAGTCTTAGACTTCTAATTACTTTGGGAGTGTGCTAATGCACTTATCTCCTTTGACAGGCAACTGAGTTGCTATAGTTACAGAACGAGTTTGATTTACAGAGAATCGAGAATTTTAACAAGTAAGTCCTTTGGGCTTACTTAGCTGACTTCTAAATATGAGCATGAATGATGATAGTGGTGTGTGATTGAGATGTTTAGAGTTATAGGTTGTGATAGATATTTACCGACCTATACTTGGCCTAAGAGTAACGGGCGGTGGCATTCTGCTCAGTTAGCTTGTGGGCGCTGGGGGTTTCTTTAGAGACTAGTCCATACTCGGTTTGTAGTGATGCTACCGGCGGAGGTCAGCTAGACCTACACCCAGTTGGATAAGGAACGGAGGCGAGAACTATTAATAGCTCTCGTGCCACAACTGTAAAATTGGATAAGATGAATCACCTAAATAATAGATAATAAACGGCTGAGTGCCAGCATGATGTTTGTTTATAATTTTTCTGCGTGTGTTTGTGTTGTTGTTATTCTACTTATATTTGGATAGTTAGCTAACAGTTGTTATGTTGTGTAGACTTACCACAGGTTAGAGCAGATGCCGAGTGATCCGGATGGTAGTGGTCAGCCGGGGTGTCGTACTTTTAGGACGTGTTGCAGTTTCTTTATTTGTGGGATTTCCAGTTGGACCTTGGTTCTTTTCTTTCTTTCTGTACTTTGTTATCTTATGTTTTCCGGCTGTCAGTTTTTCTGGTCACATTCATACATTGTTAAGATTTATTTTATGATTTCTGGTTTTCCTTATCTGTGCCTTGTTGCAAGATCTTGTTAAGTTGTTGTCAAACTAAGGTCCGGACCCACTTTGCGGTCCTAACTAGTAACTCCCCGAGTTGTAAAATTTGGGGTGTTACATAACTACTATGCCCTTGTTGGATTACTTTCCGGATATGTCCCAAAGATTTATTTACGGTATAAGACCCAAGTTTCTAAAATTGGATAAATTGTCCGGGATATGTTTTGAGCGGTTTTTAACTTTGGTTTAGAAAACGAGTTTCACCTTAGATTTATATATGTTAAATCTTCCATTCCAATTATCATATAAGCTAAACTTGGTTAGCTTCGGTGTTAGGTCCGGAAGCGTCCTGATAAAGACCTAACGAGCCCAATTCGACATCCGTTGATCGATTTTCGTCTTTTGACGTCGTGTGAGTATCCTTTCCCTCGATCTAGTTATGTTTAGTAGTATCATGCTAGGTTGGATATAGCATAACTTAGAGTGAATACCAAGTAGTGGTTTGGACTTTAGGTGAGTTTTGAGGATTGTCGATTGTTGTAAGACGTTGAGTGTTTGGTTGATCTTGTGTGTACCTGAGGCTTAAGGTTGTAATTATATGGTTGTTGAGATTATGGGCTAGAATATGCGTATCCAGCATAGTGTTGATACCGTTGAGATTGTTGACACTAGGCATGATTATCCTAGTATGTGTTAGGTTATGATCTTGCGAGATCATAGGGTCTAGAAGTCTAAGGACTTCTAACTTGTATCGAGTGTGATGTGAGCATGAGAAATTTTAGGATGCGGTCCTAGAATGTGAGTCAAATAATCTCGCGTAGATCATTTGTGTAGAAGTCTTAGACTTCTTGAGTTGAGCGAGTGGTTGATATAGTTATCTTCTTGTGAGCAAGTTGTGGACTCTTTCCCAAGGGAAGCGAGAGTGTTGTCAGTTGAGTATGGCGATAAGGTAAGTCTCCGGACTTACTTAGCTCGTATTCCTTGTATTAGCATTGATGTGTGTTTGGTGGTGTGTGTTTATTCTTTATTATAACAACTAAACCGGAAATAGGACCACCGACCTTTATATTATTTTGGCCCAAGTGTATGACAACGGGCGGTGACATCATCTGCCTAGCTCTTGCGAGAGTCTAGGAGGTTCTTGGCGACTAGCCCGTGCTGGTTAGACGGTCGGAGGCATCCGTACCGTTCCACGCCGGTAAAAAGGGACCGAGGCGGGACCACGGTGGTCTCGTGTCACAAACCTAAGTTGAATTAGAACGGGATACGACCTAATAATAACAAAGATAATAAACCGGATTGATGTGATTTTATGTACGTTGTATGTTTGTGATGAGATTACTTGTGTTTGTGCCTTTCACCTTGATTCTAATGCTTCGAATATTAGCTAACGGTTTTATACCGTTTGTTGTAGATTGCCTTGCAGGTTAGGAATGCGGCCGAGAGATCCGGAAGAGTGGGCAGCCGGGGTTCCGTACATTTTAGGATGGGTTGGTTGGAGTCGAGTTTGAGTATTGTTTTTATTGTATGTCGGATGGCGTTTAGTCTTTGGGGTTGTATCTTCGGCTGAAGTCCTTTGTTGGATTCTTTCGGGTTTTTCTTTTCATTGCATTAAAATGTATTTCTGTTTTGGCCTTTATTTGTGCGATGTTGCAAGATCCGGTGAAATTGTTATCAGGCTAAGGGTCGGGACCCATTGTGAGGTCCCAACCCGTAGCGCCCCTAGTCCCGCGGATTTGGGGTGTTACATACCTGGTATAGGAGGATCAATCCAATCTTGCAACGACTATGACTCCCACTCAAATTTTGACCACCCTAATTACTGCCTTTATTACTGCCTGTTACGGTCAGTGTTTAATAGTATCTAAGATATGTCATCCTTCAAATGAAAGTTATATCAAGCTCATGTTAAGGAACTCACTGATAATGATAATCGCTATAACTCCTCAATATGTCACGAGAGTTGTAGGATCGGTCTATCCGATGAGTATCACCATACTCACCTATGTAAACGATTGGACATCTCCATGTCCTATGAACTATGAAATCCACACTCATCATTCGCTCACAAGATGGTCTACTTTAGAATCATTTGTATCCAGGTTAACGATTCAAAGCACGGATCCTTTCAATTTAATAATTTCAGTTCACTTAATGTGGTTTCATTCACCGGAACTTTTCCACTAAGCACATTTGATAATTAATAAATTGTATGGATACTTTATTTAATATTCATGTAATAATCAAATAAGAATATGAAAACTCATATATAAAACAATCATAAACTCCATGACAAAAACAAAAGTTTTTTCAATCCAAACAGAAAAGTTCAAAAGAATTCTCTAACGTGTTTGAGCCCTTTGGCCCGAGTATGACTATCATGCTTAGGCCTATTCGTGGGTTTAGTCATTAGATCTGCAATGTTATCATCTGTGTGCACTTTGCACACCCTTACATCACCCCGATCAACATAGTGCATGATCATGTGATATTTCCGCAAAATATATTCTGCCTCTGTGGTTGAGTCAACAACCGTGTCCCGTTTTTGGCTTTTCAAACGAACCGCTCCTCCATTCAAAATGAAGACGTATCCAGACTGCGACTCAAAGCCATCTTTGTCAGTCTGGAAACTAGCATCGGTATAGCCCTTGATTGTAAAACCCGATAAATTTTTTTTTTTTTTTTTTTTCCAATTAACTCTAAGTCGAGCGGTATTGTGGGACGAATCCCTACATACTTATGTCATTCTCAGGATGTTATGCGATACTTAGGCTCAGAAGGCATGTTAGTTTTATCTTTTCATGTGAATGTAGCTATATACCACATACTTTAAGCTACCTACTTTATGTAAAGATTTCATTCACACAAATGCACAACTTCATAACCAATTATTTAATCAAAACTTTATATCTCACACATCCCTCTTTTAGAATGATAACACTTATATTCTACCTAGTTTGGTTCCCCCTCTATACATATATTATATACATATATAAATATAAAGAATTATCACCTTTAGACCTCTTCTAGGAGACCCGTTGGGTTATGAAATAATAAACATATGCTTTTAGCCTTTAATCCCTTCATTTACTACTTTAATTCTCTTGGCCATACTTGGCTGATTGTTTGTCTTATTTCACGCAACTATTGGCCCAACAAATCTCTATAGCTCTTCAACCATTTCATCTGTTTCCTTCCTCTTCTACCTAAAGCATAACCCTCCTTTTACCTTTCTTCATGCTCGCTCAACATCTAACCAAGATGCTCTCCTCTTATCTTCCACAACAACAATTGACAATCAAACAATTCTCCCTTACCATGCTATAACAAAGGACAATGAGGTAGATGACCATGTGGGCTCAACCGCCCTATTGCAACCATTTCTTCTACAGCAGCAACCACCCCTTTCTCCTCTCTACCACAGCAACAAACACCCAAAGAAAATCTCCCTTGGACTGACAACGCAAATCGCACACCACCCTCATCGTTGGCGATGTCCTGAGAAAATAAGTCAATCGAACAACAACAAATAGGAGTATATCGAGACTGGAGCAACCATTGCTTGACATTAACGTTGCCGGTGAGAGATCCCCGCCTCGCCTGACGTTGGAGAGCCACGCCTTCACCTTACCACCAGATTCGGCCTCTGCCACCACCACCTGCAACCACTGTCATCTCTGCCTCCAAATCTTCGCCGGGACTGCGGGCCAGACAGCGGAAATGCGATCCCTTGCCTCGTCTACTACCACCACCGGCTGCCTGTAACGCTCCATTTTATTAGGCGCGTTTTCGATATTTATTTCCTTACTATTATCGATATTTTAATATTTTAAATAGTTTTACGAGTGTTTTTACATCGTAAATTAATTTTTATTTTATTTTATTGTTTTTCCGTATTTTATTTCGGGAAAGATGAAAACTTTTCTGATCCAAAAGTTTAGCTCGGTTCGTTTCGATCGAGTTTATTTTATGTCATTATCTTTCTTCCTATATCTTTTTATTTTATTCTATTGTTTTGTACAACCTACTCCTTCCCCGCCCAACCTACATCAACCTAGCCTGTCCCTAATCTTGGCCCTACCCGACCCTTCATTCTCGACCTGTCGATGACTTCACCCTCTCCTCAGGCCCGCTCATCCTGGCATCTGCGTTGCACGCCACAACCTCCTACACTGAACTCCCCTACACTCACTACCCCAGCTCTCTCACGCAGCATCACACTCCACCATTACCCGTTATCTTCATTCTCTCTAAACTCTCCTCCCAAGCGACAGCTCGCAGCAGCCCTCCATGCTCAGCCTTCATCGTCGAACCCCGCTTGGAAGCTCGTGGGAGGAGCGTTGGTGGTCGAGGCCTTGTCTGTCTCTCTCTCGCACCCTTAACCAGCCCCATCTTCCACTGTACTACCTCCCTGATCGAAGCAGGAAGACGAAGCCACACACCACTACTACTCTTCGGCCGTTGAACCTCGTTGGAGAAGGAGCCCAGAAGCCCTCTGAGAAGTGCCCTAATCGGAGCCGGTGCTGCTCCACTGCCCTGCCGCCACCCTGATTTCTTTCCCCCTTTTGCGCCGCTAGTCCGAACAGAGAAGTGTAGAGATGGCAGTTCCTCTCCTTCTCCTCTGCTGCCACCAGGACCACCGCCACTACCATCGTCGGAGGAGCCCAACTGTCCCGCCCTCGCCGCCTACCGGAGCCTCACTTGGGTTGCCTGCCTCGCCGCTTTGCTGGATCTCTCGCCGGCCCTGCGAATGTCTTCCCCAGCGTTCGTCGCATCCGTCGGTTGAAGAGAAACCCTTTAATTTTAATTAAAGCGGCCCCCTCTGTTTATATGTAATTACAATATTTACCCATATTTTTCATATTACAGATTTGACCCAAGTTTTAGAAATTTGAATATATGCCCCTGCATGATTAATTACAGATTTTGCCCAAGGTTTTATTTACGGAATATATCCCAAGTTTATGGAACTTCATTAGTTGCCCGGAGAATGTTTTACGGACTTTCAACCAAAGTTTTATAACGGATTTTATTCTTCATATTTGTTATATATTATGACCCATGTGTATATAATTGTATAAATTGTCCCGGAAAGTATTTAAGCGGTTTTTAACCTTGATTTTGAAAACGAGTTTTACCTTAGATTTTTACATAAGTTATATATTCCGTTCAAATTTAGCATATAAGCTAAATTTGTTTAGCTTTGGTGTTAGGACCGGAAGCGCCCCGATAAAGGCCAACGAGTCCCTATTGACATCCATAGATCATCTTCCGTCTTTTGACGTCACGTGAGTACCCTCTCCTTCGAGATTATGATCTTACTCGATTTAGTTATGTTTAGTGTTAGTATCATGCTAGGTTGGATAATCTAGCATAACTTAGAGTGAATACCAAGTAGTGGTTATGGACCTTAGGAGAGTGTTTGAGGATTGCGAAATGTTTTATGACTTAAGGTGTTGATGTTATCTTTGTGAGGCTTGTGAGGTTTGAGAATTGGAGTATATGGTTGTTGAGTTTATGGGCTAGGATATGCGTATCCTAACATGGTGCTATTACCGTTGAGAGTGTTTGGACTAGACATGTTTATCCTAGTATGTACTATGGGTTATGATCTTGCGAGATCATAGGGTCTAGAAGTCTAAGGACTTCTAGCTTGTGTTGAGTGTGATGTGAGCATGAGGGATTCTAGGATGTGGTTCTAGAATTAAGAGTCAAATGGTCTTGCGTAGATCATTTGTATAGAAGTCTAAGACTTCTATTGTGAGTGGGTTGTTGTTGATATAGTTATCTTCTTGTGAGCAGGTTATGGGCTTCCTCTCTGAGGAAGTGAGAGTGTTGTGAGTTGAGTGTGGTGACGAGGTAAGTCTCCAGACTTACTTAGCTCGTATTCCTTGTATTAGCATTGATGCGTGTTTGGTGGTGTGTGTTTATTCTTTATTGTTTATAACAACTAAACCGGAAATAGGATTACCGACCTTTATATTATTTTGGCCCAAGTGTATGATAACGGGCGGTGACAACTTGCCTGGCTCTCGCGAGAGCTAGGAGGTTCTCGGTGACTATCCCGTGCTGGTAGACGGTCAGATGCATCAGTACCATTCCATGCCGGTAAGTAGGGACCGAGGCGAGTTTCGGTGACTCTCGTGTCACAACCTAAGTTGAATTGGAACGGGATATGACTTAATAATAATAAGATAATAAACCGGACTTGTGTGCTATGGAGTGTATTGGGTGTTTATGATGATTGACTTGTGTTTGTGCCTTTCACCTTGATTCTAATGCCTTGAATATGAGCTAACGGTTTTATACCGATTGTTGTAGATTGCCTTGCAGGTTAGGAATGCGGCCGAGAGATCCGGAAGAGTGGGCAGCCTGGGTCCGTACATTTTAGGAAGGGTTTGGTTGGAGTCGTGTTTGGGTATTGTTTCTTGTACTTTATTATGTATTTGATGTTCGAGTCTTTGGAGTTGAGAACTCGGCTGAAGTTTGTCTTTTATTTGTTTTTGGGATCATATCATTTTCATAAAAATGTATTTCGGTTTTACCTTTATGTGTGTCTTGTTGTAAGATCCAGTGAAATTATTGTCAGGCTAAGGGTCGGGACTCATTGTGAGGTCCCAACCCGTGGCGCCCCGAGTCCCGCGGATTCAGGGTGTTACAAAAGTGGTATCAGAGCCCTAGGTTGACAACAATGACACTCGCAATCGTCTAAAGGCCGAATGAGGAATAAACAGAACCCACACGGGTTCTGACTTTTCGTTTTCAAAATCACATGCATGAGTCGGGGTAGAATGTACGGACCACCATTTTTTCCGCGGATCTCGACAGCTTAGTTTATTGGATTTTTATATATGTTTATGTGTAGATATGTATATATTGATTGTAGTTGCATGTTGGACTTGATATATATGTGTGTAGCTATATATGTGGACTATACTACATGTTTGGACCTTGTATTGTTGTAATGTATTTTCTGGAATTGGCATATTAGTAGTGATATGGACATAGGACATATATAGTCGTTTATGCGGATTCTTATTATGTATAGTAGTAGATAGTACGGGACGTAATAGCAAAGATGATAAGTATAGTATCATCACCTTTAAAGACGATGTGGTTGGCTTAGGATAGCGTTCATACGTGGAGGAGTACACTCAAATATCGAGCTCAACATTTCGTGTTAATGAACACCACGACGTTCTCGGATTCCTTTAAAAGGATGTCGAAGAGGAGAATTAGAGATGACATAAACGAAGGACAAACAAGTATAAAGAAGAACTCGAGACGAATAAAGAGAGGTCGAGATGGAGAAATACAAGTAAAGGGGAGAAACGCTAAGGTAAATAAGTGGTTATAAAGAAACCGTGATTGTACGACGACGAGACCAATAGATATAATGAAATTAAGTCTTCAAGAAGACGCATGAACAACTAAAGATGCGAATCGAGGAGAAGATGGGTGCTTTCTAGCAAGTTTAAAGGTGGTATTCCATTAAGATGTGAAGTTTTCTTTAGGCGCTCCTAAGCACTGGAGACAAGAAGGGAAGAGTGATCGAACCCTTTGTGAAAGATTTAAGATACCGTAAGTTAAGCTTACGAGGTACCAATAAGTGAAGTATCAACATTACGAGAGTTATGAGGAGAAGGGCATGGTGGGGATTCACGTGGAGTTGACCGGTTTCCGTCATGACGATAAGGATAAGAAACGCCAAAAAGGAGGAATTGCGTATAAATGATGATCCCAAGAAGACGAAAGACGAAACAATGAGCTTTGATCGAAAGACTTAAGATACCAACCAATTGAAACGCGAAAGGACGCTATCTAAGGCTATAATATTAGGGAAGGTGCATTGGAAGAACATCAAGGAAGAATGGTTAAGCCTATGAAGGGAGTTGTACAAACCAACAAGGACAAGAAGATATAATTACCTTATAGAAGAGAAAGAAAGCATGGGACATGGAAAGAGCTAATGGAGTTCAAGGCAGAGTACCCCGAGGAGGGTAGCCTTCGTAAGAGTGGTAGCGTGGAAAGTGTAGAAGAATGGTAAGTCGTTAACTTCGGAGAAGGTCAAATACAAGTTAATCGATGACAACTGAGAACGCATAGGTGCAGGTTGTCTATTGGTGAGTGTAGAGGGGATGAATAAACAATATTATGGGCATACAGAGGATCGACAACAAGAGCTTAAAGTATTCGCAGTGGATCAATGTCAATGGTAAGGAAGTACGCCAACAAAAGTGCATTTGTCTTAAATCAAATAATGTTGAATGAGTTCAAGCAAGTAGCTGTTACAGACCTCCTAGGGGCTGATGGATATGACCCTTTGCGACCTTCTTAGGTCATGAGAACGACATATGGGAGACCCAGATTAGATGTTTTAAGGTTTGATCATGGTAAAGGGAACTAGTAGATCAAGGGGAAGGTGAGGTTTCATTGTTTATGGTGCGTAGACGGGAGTATATAAGAGGATGCATGGTATGTTCGTTCTAACGAAATGGAGGTTATGTTTTGCGAGCAAAATTTGAGTCAAATTTTTCCTGACTCACATAGAGAAGCTAGGCTAGTGATGACATGAAACGGGGAACCTGGATTATAGTAATGCCGCAAGCTTAAAGCTTATAACGTTAGCACTTGAGAAGTAATGATTTGGATATGTCAGTGGTTTTGGATGGGAAATTTATTCTAGCGTTTTCCATGGGGCATACGGGTACGGTTGTGAAGTTGTTTATGGGATACCGAGAGATGCATAAGGTGACCAACTAGAGTAAGAGAAGACCGAAGTTTTGAAGTTTGATGTCGACATGAGATGTACGAGAAGAATATGAAAGAGGGAGGTTAGAACCTCTACGGTCGGATTGACGTTACATCAGGAAGTGAAGTATAAATTTATACACCTACTTGAAGAAAGGATGTCAGTGGTGAAAGCTTATGTAGAATACGAGGAACACCTCCCATATGTTGGGATGACAAGGAAAGCGAAGAAGATAAGATCGGTTTATTATAAGGCATGATTAAGTCTTACAGTTAGGCCTTCGTAACTAAACATATGTGCGAAATCAAGAAATATTATTATCGTCATTCCTTCGAAGTGAAAAGGGGGATTAAGCCGAAATATTACTTAACCAAGGCCTCAAGAGTCGGAAGACTCAGGCAAGTCTCTCGAGTTCAGGGGGTGAAGGATCTTTAAAAAGGGGACGGTCAAATTGTAGCTATTGATGAAACAATGCACGTGTTTAAAGGACGTCACCCCAACAGATCGGGGTAGATCATTAGTACCATGACCAGTTATAAAGTGATAAGACAAGATTGTGTCAATTATTACGATATGTGACGGGAAGAGCAAATATGGAACCTGAGATATCACGGATTCCAATACATCGGAATGTAGATTTTTCCATAAGATTGATCTTGGCGCAACTCCGACATCTAAGGCGCCGTGAAGATACGTGAGTCGAAGAAGCTTTTGAACGACCAGTTGCAAGGACTTGTGGATAAAGGTTCATTAGAACCAATGCACTGCCATAGAAATTACCATACGTGATCTTGTACTCTTGATTTGAAGTTATTATGGAGAACACAAGTTTGCAAAAAAAAAAAAAAGACGGTTATCTCCGTTTGTACATCGACTACAGTGAGTTGAACAAGATGACAATGAAGGACAAGTATCCCTCACAACGAATGGATGATCTACTCGATCAGTTGCAAGGGTTGGTAGTCTCTTCTAAGATTGAATTAAGATTTGATTGTCACCGTTTGAGAATTCGGGACTGGGATTTTGCAAATACGGCATTTTGGACCAACCAAGGTCACTACGAGTTGTAGTTATTCCATATGGGCTTACTAATGCCCCGTATAAGATATTTGGCCTACTCTCTAAGTAGAGAGCAAATGCATGACAAAGTTGTCTCGGGATGGAAACCACCGAAGGATGTAAAAGAAGTTACAAGTTTTCTTGGTCATGTTGGCCATTCACGGATTTGAGGAGAGATTCTCCAAAGTTACACCGTCTAGGGCTAACCTACTTCAGAAGACCAAGAAAATTTTGAGCGGGACAAATATCATAAGAGTTGTTAAGAGTTAAGAGAATTGTCGTTAGGCAACTGCTTTGACATTGCCTAGAGGTGTGATGGGTTTGGAGTGTGCAAGTGATTCTCCAAGACAAAGTCTTCATCGAGTTTTGAGAAACGATGTAAAGTAATAGCATAAGTGTCACATTAGGGGATGCGGTGTGGAGTAAAGTACTTCCTTCATCGTTGGGGACTTACTTCAAGAATTGATGAAACATAACATCAAAGTTTGGTTTGACAAGAACCAAAGCCAACAGTGTAAATTGAAAGTTCGATCTTCTCTGATAGAGAAATCAAAGGGAAAATAATGGAAATGCTGCATTGAGGAAGAACCGAGAAGGAAGTTAAGTTTCGGATATATTAGAACCTTTGTGAGATCATAGCGCTAGTAAGGAAAGAGGTTTACCGGTTGGCGTAGCCGCCAAGAGTAGACAGTGTTCACTTGGTGTTTCAAGTGTATCAGCTGAGGGAGCACATATATGACTCGAGACATGTTGTCAGTCATGAGGATCTAGTGACATACGAGGAACCAATGGGTCTAACTAGAAGACGAAGGCTAGTACTTTTAGTTGAGTTTTACGCTGAGCTAGTAGCATCGATAGGATCGACGGGTTGGATCTAGTTCTTCCCTTGGTTACGTTATGTTCATGTGTGATGTTATGTGTAGTTTGTGTCCTGTGCGGGAATGTGTTATATGGCATGATATCTTGCGATGGTAGTTTGAGTAGTTTGTGTATATAGATTAGAAGGTTTAAACCTTCTTAGAGTGAGAGTTCTTACCTCGGCCTTAGAGACCGAGAAGTTCGACGCACAGCAAGTTTCGGGACGAAACTTGTTTTGAGGGGGATTTGATGTAAAGTGTTACGCTAAGAACGTGACACGCAAAAGCTTTAAATTTATAACTCGTTATATTTCTCCTAACTCCTAGCGAACCCGCAGTGTACGGGACGTTTTGTAGTAGGGATAGTATTCCGAGGTCGAACACAAAGACTGAGGTGAGATTGAATCGACTAGTGACTAAGGATAGTGAAGATCTAGGCTAAGAAAAGAGAAGGAAATAAAGAAATGAAAATCTCAATGTTTTTGTTTGGTTTTAAGGTGATCAATCATGGATCGCAAATCATGCAAAATCAACAAGGAATGTTCGCTCCAAACGGTGTGTGCAAGCTTTAAATTTATAACCCTAGACGTAAGCTTAAAACAAGGATGCGAACCCGCAGTGTACGGGTCAATCGTAGTAAAAAGCAAGGAATTGCAGTGGTCAATCACAGGGACTTAGTGAAACAAAGTCCAATCATGGTAAGCTTTAGTAAATACTAACCACAAAAGGTGATCAAAACAATCAAAGATGATATAGAAGTCAATAAAGGAAATATGCAATTCTAGGGATTAAAGCATCAAGTTGTGGTTTCAACTCAAGATCTAAAGATAAGCGGACAAAGCTGAGATTTTTGCATGGGGAAGGTGTTACTAAAGTGGAATAGATCACCGGGTAAGTCTCACTACTCACTAATCCTAAACCGTAACTCCTATTACCGGGTAAGTCTCAAGGAATTTAAGATAAAGAACTATAACTTCAAACTAACACACCATCTAAGGGAATAGAATCAACCTTTACCGGGTAAGTCTCAGGCTAACTCACAAGATGGAATGAAAGCACACTCAAACCCCAATAAAGGATAAACCTTTATTACCTACACTTATGATCTTAGGTAAACAAACTAAGGAATTACCGGGTAAGTCTCATCCTAAGCTTGCGTTGAACCAGGAAAGGTGTAATAAGAATAGGATTTGGCAAACTCTAACACTTAACTCTCAGTTTCGGATCAGATAAGTCACCTCGGTTAGAAGAATTCCACCCTGGCCGAGATGTTCATCGACTGAGCGAGATGCTTAGGGTTAAGGTTAAAGACTCGAACTTTCAGGGTCCTACTGTGATTAAGATCATTCTATCATTGTTTTTCCCACAACCTTCAGCCAATCACCCTAGAATCACACAAGGAAATTAGCCACTCATCATCATGAAAGCAATAATCAAATATATGGGAAGAAGGTGAATATTTGAACAAGAAGAATTTAATGAAAAGACTTCTATAACTTAATCAAATATCACAACAAAGCGTTCCTTGGATAGAAATCCAACAAGGTAAGACAACAAGGAAGGGAATCTAAGATGATCTTATAAAAACCCTTCAAAAGCTATAAAAGCTACAATCTTCCTTCTTCAACCTTCAAAAAGTTTCTTCAAATCTCCCAACTGGAGTATGGCTGTTGCGTGTGGTATAAACCCTGATCGGTGGTATAGCATGATGTGGATTTCTGGGAAATCCGACCCTTTTTATAGGAAAATAACTCTCCAAAGATAAGATATCTTAGAAAGATCTCTTCCCATAAAAATAGGTAAAATATATGTTCTAGCAAATCTTCTTCCTTCTAGGAGCCAAGCCTAAAAATATAAGATCTCTTTCCAAAGATAAAAGATCTCAGCCAAGAATAAAATAATCTCGCCGCGTCCCAGGTGTTCGCCTCGGTCGAGTCGACTTCTCTGGATCACCTCGGTCGAGGTGAATCTGTGGTCAACCGAGGTGAGTCACAACTGAATGTGAAATCTTTCAAATCTGGTCCAAAGTGAATCTCTAATCCATGGCTATGCTTCCTGGATGGTTCCTTATGTTCCTGAATGTAGCTCCAATGACTCCATAGCTCCTTTTTGCTCCTTTTTGATGCAAAACGTGCCATTTTACCTACGATTACAACAAAACTAGGTGTAGACCTCGATTTCCGCAAAGGTAGATGAAATGGTAATATAATCCCATATTATACATACAATCATGCAGATTATTGAAGATAAAATGTCCAAACAAACCCCAAAATATAGACTATAATTCATGCTATCAAAATACCCCATACTTAGCCCTTGCTTGTCCCCAAGCAAGTTCCGCATATAAAAGACAAGATAGAATGGATTAATAGTCAAGAAAATCAATGAAAAGTCTTTCAAAACATTTTTATGGTGTGCTACAATCATAGATCACTCTAAGAGAATACTTCATGGAATTTAAAATCAAAATATGATCGAAACATTTTATAAATATAAGAAAGTTGTTCATCTTTGCATAAAATCATAGAATGGATAATAAGTCATAATTATCGAAATTAATCATGCATAATCCAGTTTAAACCACTAAGTCAATCAACAAGCTCAAGGTCTCAAGGGCTTCCCAAAAGAAAGGTCAAGAAACGTGTAGGGTAAGGATGTATGTAAGGTAATGTGGTGCTAGAATCCGGGAAAAGGATATACTTCACTTTCACTTTGACTTTCAAAGGAAGATCCATAAACAAAAAAATCATCCATAAACACTTCCATGATGTTCTCAATATATTCAGAAAAAATAGCCATCATAAACCTTTGAAAGGTGGCGGGTGCATTACACAAGCCAAATGGCATTCTCCTATATGCAAATGTACCCCAAGGACATGTGAATGTGGTTTTCTCTTGGTCATCGGGGTGGATAGGGATTTGGAAGAATCCACTATAACCATCTAAGTAGCAAAAGTGAGAATGTTGAGCTAATCTCTCTAACATTTGGTCAATGAAAGGAAGAGGGAAGTGATCTTTCCTAGAGGCCATGTTTAGCTTCCTATAGTCAATACACATCCTCCATCCCGTAACCGTTCTAGTTGGAATTAGTTCATTATTCTCATTGGTTACTACGGTCATCCCACCCTTCTTAGGAACCACATGCACGGGACTAACCCATTTACTATCTGAAATCGGGAAAATGATTCCCACATCTAGCAATTTAAGGATCTCTTTCTTGACTACCTCTTTCATGATTGGGTTTAGTCTTCTTTGAGGTTCAATTGAAGGTTTATGATTATCTTCCATCAAGATCTTATGCATGCACAAAGAAGGTTTTATGCCAACTAAGTCATCAATGGTATAGCCTATGGTTTTCCTATGCAATTTTAGTTCATGCAACAATCTAGCAAGTTCATCATCATTCAAGCATGCATTCACAATCACCGGGTATGTAGAATTATCACCAAGAAAATCATACTTAAGATGAGAGGGGAGGGGTTTAAGTTCAAGTTTAGGAGGACCTTTATCGAGTGGAGATGCTGCATACAATGTTGGTTGAGATGAATCCATAGCCATTGAAGACTCCCCAAAGCTCCTTGAAGCTTGATCAACAACCAATGCAGTTTCTGCGGAAACCACGGGCAGAACCACGGGCTCTGGCACAACCACGGCTGTGGAACTTGCAAAGCTTGCATTTCGGAGCATTCCAGAGAGTTCCACGGGTCTTTCCACGGGCGTGGTTCTTGGGCCCTGGCCGTGGTTCCTACAGGAATTCAGCATACTCTCGTGGACTTCAAATTCAGCTCTTGTCTCCTTTTCTAATGCTTCCAAAGCCTTGATTTCTTCATTGCAAGCCTCCTCAACACCTTCCTCCATCAAACATAAGCTAAGAACCTTCTCCAAGGGGTCCTTGATCGAGATCGAGCTCACAACTTCTCTAGACTCCTCTTGCTCGACAATGTTAAATACATCCTCATCAAGGGTTGGCCCTTTCATCATTGTGGACAGCTTGAACTTGATATTCTCTTCTCCGATGTTGAAGGAGAGAATTCCATTTTTACAATCCACCAAGCATCCGGAAGTGGCTAGGAAAGGTTTCCCCAAGATGATAGGAACCGGATAGTCCGCCGGGATATCCAAAACAACGAAGTCTATGGGCACATAGAACTTCCCTAGTTGCACCGGTATGTCCTCCAAGATCCCAACCGGGTGAGTGATAGAACGGTCCGCCATGTAGAGGGTCATCTTGACCGGTTTTGGCTCTCCTAGCCCAACCTTGTTGCAAAGTGCAAGCGGTATGATGCTTACACTTGCTCCAAGATCACAAAGGGCTTCATACTTCACTTCTCCCACTCCAATTGGCACACAAAAGGATCCCGGATCTCTTAGCTTAGGAGGCATCTCCTCCTTCATCGTTTGGATCAATTCCGTAGACCTCTTTGTCATCCTCACTTCTCCATACTCTTCCAACTTCCTCTTGTTGGAGAGTATTTCCTTCAAGAACTTGCCATATGCCGGCATACCTTGAATAGCATCCATGAACGGAATGTTAATATGCAATTTAGACATAAGTTCAAGGAATTTACCAAAGTGCTTGTCCAAACGAGCTCTTGCTCGTGATTGTGGGAACGGTAGTGGTGGCTTGTATGGAGGTGGTGCCACATATGTTGGATCATCATCCTTGCTCTTGCCTCCATCTTCTTGCAAAGTCTCTTCCTCTATCACCACTTGCTTCCCCTTGTCACTTCCCTTAGGTAAGGGATCCTTCATACTCAACCCACTCCTAGTTGTGATGGCCAACACTTGGCCTCTTGGGTTGTCCTCGGTTCTTCCGGGAAGCTTTCCCGGATCTCTATGAGCTTCACCCGCCATTTGGAACACTTGTGCTTCCAACACCTTTTGAGCCTTAGAAATGGAAGTCACCGTGCTCTCAAGACCACTCAACCTTCCAAGCAATTGCTCAAACATCATCTCGGTTCTATCCCTTGGAGGTTGAGTGAATCCGGGTGGAGGTTCTTGTGAAGCTTTTGGTGGTGGAGCTGCGCTTGTGGAAGCGGGAGGGTTCAAGGCTTCATCCGGGTTAGAATAGGAAAACCCAGGATGGTTGTGGTTAGGCCGGTAATTATTGAATTGCCGGTTGTTGTTGAAGTTCCTTGGGCCTTGATAGTTGTTATAGTTGCCCCTTCCCATGTAGTTCACATCTTCCTCCTTGGAAGACAAGTTTGCTTGCACTTGCACTTGAGGGGTTGCTTGATTCTTCAAAGTTGTAGAACACAACTCCCTCAAAGATTTCAGCTCATTGTTGATTGCATCAAGCTTGAAGTTACTCATGGTGACTTCACTCACCTCATATGCTCCCGCTTTCCTCCCATCACTCTTCCTATGGGAGTACTTCTCAATCACCAAAGCTTGTTTCTCTACAAACTCCCAAGCTTCATCTACATTCTTTTCCATGAATGTCCCACCGGAAAGAGATTGAAGCTTAAATTGGCTATCTTCATCAAGTCCCTTGAAGTAGATCTCCAATAGCTCAATTTTTGGTATACCATGGTGTGGACAATCTAGGAGAAGGTCCTTGAACCTCTCCCAAGACTTGAACAAGCTTTCTCTATCCTTCATCACGAAGGCATTGATCTTCCCTCTTAACTCGGTAGTCTTGGAAGGTGGGAAGAACTTTGTCAAAAACTCGGTTGTCATCTCCTCCCAAGTACTCACTCGCCCTTGTGGAATAGATTGATACCAAGCCAAGGCTTTATCCTTAAGTGAGAAGGAGAAAGCCCTAAGCTTGTGGTTGTTGCTCTCCAATCTAGGCGGTCTTAGAGTCTCCATCAAGATCTCATAGTTCATCAAGTGTTGATGAGGAGACTCTCCTTCCATCCCTCCAAATTGATTATGCCGGATCATTTGTAGAACTTGAGGGCGGAGCTCATAATCATGGACTGCGGGATCTCCTAAGTTCACACCCGGATGGTGTGCTCTTTGTGCCGGATCCATACGTTGCCCTAACGTTTGTGGCTCTTCAATAGCAATGAACACAACCCGAATATTAACCGCCGGCTGCGGTTGTGGTGGAGGTGGAGGTTGTTGACGATTAAGCTCTCTTTGCACAAGAGCTTGCCTAATCTCTTCAATCTCTCTCCTAGTTGCTTCTTACCTCTCATTGGCAAGCCTTCTTTCATTCTCCAAGGCTTCATCCCTTAGCCTAATTTGCTCTAAAGCTTCATCTAACTCAGCTTGGAGATCTCTTCCGGCAATCACTTTTCCCTTTCTAATGCTCTTGGATCTAGATCTAAGGGTTTTCTCCGGTTCGGGATCGAATGGAGCTAATTCCTTGCCACGAGATCTTCGCATGCACCTAAAGAGTGAGAGATGTCCTGAAAAGCAAAGACACAAACCAAAAGAGATCAAAAGCAACAAGAAAGACCTACACTATAAACAATCACAAACAACGACTCAATCTTAACCTAGTCCCCGGCAACGGCGCCAAAAACTTGTTACGCTAAGAACGTGACACGCAAAAGCTTTAAATTTATAACTTATTATATTTCTCCTAACTCCTAGCAAACCCACAGTGTACGGGACGTTTTGTAGTAGGGATAGTATTCCGAGGTCGAACACAAAGACTGAGGTGAGATTGAATCGACTAGTGACTAAGGATAGTGAAGATCTAGGCTAAGAAAAGAAAAGGAAATAAAGAAATGAAAATCTCAATGTTTTTTTTGGTTTTAAGGTGATCAATCAAGGATCGCAAATCATGCGAAATCAACAAGCAACTAAGCTAACAACATGAATAAACAAGCAAACAAGAGATAGGCAATCGAAGAGAGAAAAGCGGATTCTAGGGGTTGGAAATTCCGGTTATGGCATTGGACTCAAGCTATCTAATCATTCCTTGGATTAACTATAGTAAGTTGGGAGTGAGTGTTTCTAGATTGGGATCAATAACCGCGTAGGTCTCATGGTCCACTAGTCCGTTCCTAAGGTCTCATCACCGGGTAAGTCTCAAAGAGCCTAAGGATAGAAATTCTTCACAAACCGGATGGTATTCTAGGGATCTAACCTCTCTTTACCGGGTAAGTCTCAGAAAGGCAAGTCCTAAACACCTATCCTAGCACACTCAGTCCAATAGCGGCTTATGAGGCTCACTACTACCTAGGGTTTGTCATCTTCGGTATCTAAGAGTAAGAATTACCGGGTAGGTCTCTTCTAACACTTAGTTGCTAACACTAGGTCACCCTAGGATAGATTTAGCTCAACAAACATTAGGATCTCAACAATCTAACAACCTAACACTTGGATTATCATTACAAGCAAATTCATCAAAATCACGAGGTGTTCATCAAGGTCCACGACCGTGGTTTGTCTAGAACAAACCGTGGATTCTAACAGTGACTAGGTTCAATCAAACGAATCCTCCAAGCATACATTTAAGTCTATTCTATCATAGTCCAAGCCATAACCATCTTTTCCTTACCCTAGAATCGCATCTATTTAGCCAACAACATACATCATCACAATCAAATTCATCAAGCATAAAATCATGGCTTCCATTTGCAAGATAATGAAGAGAAAGAGATGAACAAGTCGAACAAAGGAAACCAAGCTGAATATGAGTTTAAGAAAGACTTACAATCCTTCAAAAGAAGGTTTAATCGATTCTTACAACCCTAGAAAACAATTCCGAAAATCTTCACTCTAAAATCTATCAAAGACCAATAATGGCGTGCTCTTCTCTTCTTCTCCAATGGAACTTTTCTTCTCCTCCAAGAGTAGCTCCAATCCAAGTTTCCAATTGAGAGAATCTTCTTGTTGAGAGTGTGGGAGAGAATGGTGGTGAGAGTGGATCATGGGAGCGCCTTTTCAGCCTTGCAGGACCACCTTTTATCCTAAAAATTTGCAAGAGTCGGCCATGAAGATCGTGGCACAGCTGTCACAACCGTCTGGCAAAAACCATGGTCCAATTCCACGCCCATGGAAGTCCCAGTGACCGTGGTTTTGGTGCCTCAGCTTGTTTTGGATCATTAAGCTACGAGTTGGTGCATGGCATGCACCAACAAGGTCCCAAGTGTCCTCCTTAGCTCCTAACTTGCATCCCAATGAGTCCGAAGGTGTGTCATCTCGAGGAACGACCCTCAAATGTATCGATTAAGCTCCTAAATCTCCCAAAATACCTACAAAGCAATGCAAAAGTCTGTGTAGACGTCTATCTCGACAAAATACAAGAATTGGGTGCAAACTTCGTGAACTAGTGCTAAACCATGCATGAATGAGCGGAAAAACTATCTAAATGATTACCTAAACCTAAGCCATAAATCGTGTTATCATAATGCTCCATTTTATTAGGCGCGTTTTCGATATTTATTTCCTTACTATTATCGATATTTTAATATTTTAAATAGTTTTACGAGTGTTTTTACATCGTAAATTAATTTTTATTTTATTTTATTGTTTTTCCGTATTTTATTTCAGGAAAGATGAAAACTTTTCCGATCCAAAAGTTTAGCTCGATTCGTTTCGATCGAGTTTATTTTATGTCATTATCTTTCTTCCTATATCTTTTTATTTTATTCTATTGTTTTGTACAACCTACTCCTTTCCCGCCCAACCTTCATCAACCTAGCCTGTCCCTAATCTTGGCCCTACCCGACCATTCATTCTCGACCTGTCGATGACTTCACCCTCTCCTCAGGCCCGCTCATCCTGGCATCTACGCTGCACGCCACAACCTCCTACACTGAACTCCCCTACACTCACTAACCCAGCTCTCTCACGCAGCATCACACTCCACCATTACCCGTTATCTTCATTCTCTCTAAACTCTCCTCCCAAGCGACAGCTCGTAGCAGCCCTCCATGCTCAGCCTTCATCGTCGAACCCCGCTTGGAAGCTCGTGGGAGGAGCGTTGGTGGTCGAGGCCTTGTCCGTCTCTCTCTCGCACCCTCAACTAGCCCCATCTCCCACTGTACTACCTCCCTGATCGGAGCCGGAAGACGAAGCCACACACCACTACTACTCCTCGGCCGTTGAACCTCGCTGAAGGAGCCCAGAAGCCCTCTGAGAAGCGCCCTAATTGGAGCCGGTGCTACTCCACTGCCCCTGCCGCCGCCGTGATTTCTTTCCCCCCTTTTGCGCCGCTAGTCCGAACAGAGAAGTGTAGAGATGGCAGTTCCTCTCCTTCTCCTCTGCTGCCACCAGGACCACCGCCACTGCCATCGTCGGAGGAGCCCAACTGTCCCGCCCTCGCCGCCTGCCGGAGCCTCACTTGGGTTGCCTGCCTCGCCGCTTTGCTGGATCTCTCGCCGGCCCTGCGAATGTCTTCCCCAGCGTTCGTCGCATCCGTCGGTTGAAGAGAAACCCTTTAATTTTAATTAAAGCGGCCCCCTCTGTTTATATGTAATTACAATATTTACCCATATTTTTCATATTACAGATTTGACCAAAGTTTTAGAAATTTATATATATGCCCCTGCGTGATTAATTACAGATTTTGCCCAAGGTTTTATTTACGGAATATATCCCAAGTTTATGGAACTTCATTAGTTGCCCGCAGAATGTTTTACGGACTTTCAACCAAAGTTTTATAACGGATTTTATTCTTCATATTTGTTATATATTATGACCCATGTGTATATAATTGTATAAATTATCCCGGAAAGTATTTAAGCGGTTTTTAACCTTGATTTTGAAAACGAGTTTTACCTTAGATTTTTACATAAGTTATATATTCCGTTCAAATTTAGCATATAAGCTAAATTTGTTTAGCTTTGGTGTTAGGACCGGAAGCGCCCCGATAAAGGCCAACGAGTCCCTATCGACATCCATAGATCGTATTCCGTCTTTGGACGTCACGTGAGTACCCTCTCCCTCGAGATTATGATCTTACTCGATTTAGTTATGTTTAGTTATGTTTAGTGTCTAGAAGTCAATCATAGGGTCCAGAAGTCTAAGACTTCTATTGTGAGTGGGTTGTTGTTGATATCGTTATCTTCTTGTGAGTAGGTTATGGGCTTCCTCCCTAAGGAAGCGAGAGTGTTGTGAGTTGAGTGTGGTGATGAGGTAAGTCTCCAGACTTACTTAGCTCGTATTCCTTGTATTAGCATTTATGTGTGTTTTGTGGTGTGTGTTTATTCTTTATTGTTTATAACAACTAAACAGGAAATAGGATTACCGACCTTTATATTATTTTGGCCTAAGTGTATGATAACGGGCGGTGACAACTTGCCTGGCTCCCGCGAGAGCTAGGAGGTTCTCGGCGACTATCCGTGCTGGTAGACGGTCAGATGCATCAGTACCCTTCCATGCCGGTAAGTAGGGACCGAGGCGAGTTTCGGTGACTCTCGTGTCACAACCTAAGTTGAATTAGAACGGGATATGACTTAATAATAATAAGATAATAAACCGGACTTGTGTGCTTTGGAGTGTATTGAGTGTTTATGATGATTGACTTGTGTTTGTTCCTTTTACCTTGATTCTAATGCCTCGAATATGAGCTAACGGTTTTATACCGATTGTTGCAGATTGCCTTGCAGGTTAGGAATGCGGCCGAGAGATCCGGAAGAGTGGGCAGCCGGGGTCCGTACATTTTCGGAAGGGTTTGGTTGGAGTCGTGTTTGGGTATTGTTTCTTGTACTTTATTATTTATTAAATGTTCGAGTCTTTGGAGTTGAGAACTCGGCTGAAGTTTGTCTATAACATTTGTCTGCTAGAGTCGAAAGTAGAGGAAAGCAAGCCACCCTGGGTGTCGGTTATGGAGTTGACAGAAGAGGGAACCATGCCTGTAGAAGGAAGCTACTAGGCCTTGGTTACAAAACTGCATATCCGAATTGAAGAATGGGGCAAGGGAGGAGACGATACAATTGGTCTTGGCTTCTGCTCGAAATAACAAAGGGGAGGGATGGAGGCTTGCCTCAGACTCGTTGTTGGTATTGACGGAGAGGAGCAGCAGGCCGGCGTGGATCGAGGTCGGCGTGAAGGAGTAGTGGGCCGGTGTGAATCCAACATGCACAGGATATCAAAGACGCAGACCTCTGGAGTTCAGAGTTGGAGCTCAGATTTGGTTGAGAGTATCTCCGACACGAGGTGTTAGACGTTTCGGTGTCAAGGGGAAGTTGAGTCCCAGATATGTCGGACCATTCGAGATCCTGGAGCGAGTTGGAGAGGCAGCATACAGACTTGCTTTGCCACCGAGACTCGAGGGTGTTCACCCCGTTTTCCTTGTGTCTCAGTTACGAGAGTACATACCAGACCCGAAACACATCGTCAATCACGAGGACCTAGTGATCGAGCCAGACCACACGTTTGTTGAGCACCCGGTGGCTATCTTAGAGTGTAGTACGAAACACTTGCATTCGAAGGACATACCGATGATGAAGATTTAGTGATTGTTGCGAGGAGCGGATGAGGCGACTTAAGAGGCAGATAATAGCATCAAGAGGACCTATCCGGAGTTTTACATAGAGCTGGAGGCACCTATAGCGTAGTCTTTTCAGTTTTTCCTTTGTTGTGTTGTCTACGCTTTTTTGACGTTTTGAGTTACGTGCCCCAAGTGGGAATATATGAGTTATGTTCAGTTTTGTGTTGTTAAGTGTTTGTTCGGGTTGTTGCAAGTTTCGGGACGAAACTTCTTTCTAGGGGGATTTGATGTAAGATCCCAATTTTTTACCTTCACCGCCCCACGGTAAAGAAGGCCGCCCAACGGCCTTGATGTCTGTCACTGCCCCCGCGGTGACAAGGTGCCGCCCCTGCGGCTGAGGCAATCCGCCCCTGCGGATTGGCTGTAGATTGCGTCCGATCTGTTTTCATTTGTTTTATCTTCCTTCCATAGATAGAATATCCGATCTTCTATATGTGGGCCGGCTTCCTTATCTTTTTCCTAACTCTAGACCTCCTTGGTTTTATGTGTTCTTCCTTTTCTATATAATCTCATGTTTTTTTCTTTTTCCCGTTTCTTGCTTACGCCTTCTTCAATCCTAGAGCGGTGCAGCCTTGCTTCCTGAGATCTTGTTGAACGTGTAACTTCTCCCTCCCTTGTTATTTATCACGTTCATGTGTTGTTGCACCTTGTTTCGCTTCTGCTTCGTTTCTCTCTACGTTTCATGTTTTCTTCTTCTCCAAGAATCAAGTTTGATCCTTGATTCTTGTGGAGCGTTCCTTTGATGATCCTTTGATGTTCACAGGCTTCCTTGGTTGAGTTGTGACGTGGTTGTGTATTGAAAGAGCAAGCTTTGGCCTTGTCGTGGTTCTGTTGTCATCAAGAAGCCGATAATAGCTTCTATCAAAGATGCGCCTCATGCCTGCAAAGAGCCGCCCCTGCGCCTCTGTCACGTGCCGCCCATGGGCCTCTGTCCAGCCGCCCCCGCGGTTTTTTTCTGTAGTAACTCCCGTTCTTGTGAGTTGTTTCCTTCCTTACTTTCCTCGTTCATTTCCTTTGTAACACCCCGATTCCGCGGGACTCGGGATGCTACGGGCGGAGACCTCACAATGGGTCCCGACCCTTAGCCTGACAACAATTTCACCGGATCTTTCAACAAGACACAAATAAAGGCCAAAACGAAATACATTTTTATGCAATGATATGAACCCCAAAAGAAAACAATGAAAGACTTTAGCCGAGATACAACGCTAAAGGCAACCGCCATACACGCGACATACATAAACCCTAAACAATACATAAAAATAACCCCCAAAACCCAGCCTAAAATGTACGGACCCCGGCTGCCCACTCTTCCGGATCTCTCGGTCGCGCCCCTAACCTGCAAGGCAACTACAACAATATCGGTATAAAACCGTTAGCTAGCATTCAAGGCATTAGAATCATGGTATTGGCACACACACACATAAGGAATCATAAACACACAACATGTTCCAAAACACACAATCCGGTTTATTATCTTTTTATTATTAGGTCATATCCCGTTCTAATTCAACTTCTTTTGTGACACGAGAATCTGAAAGATCTCGCCCTTGTCCCCTCTCACCATACGGGTTTGTACTTGATGTGGATCAGCATCACCCGATGGGCTGGTCGCAAGGCACCTCCCAGTCATCCCCATTTTGGACTGGACAAGCGGTCACCGCCCGTTATCATACACTTGGGCCAAATATAAACATATAAAGTTGGTGGTCCTATTACCGGTTTAGATGTTATAACATAAGCAATAAACACACACATAAACAATAAACACACACCACCAAACACGCATTGAAACTAATGCAGAGAATACGAGCTAAGTAAGTTCAAAGACTTACCTGTCCCAAAGCTAATCCCGCTAAATCCCGTACTCAATTTCCCGCGAGAATGTAAATCAACGCCTGATCAGACAAGACACACAATCAATAACTAATCGATAAGCTAGAAGCCCTCGGGCTTCATGTCTCCCAAAACCTACATGAGGTCACACCCTAGCATGCTAGGTCCAACTCCTAATCTCGAAGATCGTCCTGAGATCGTACCGAATATAACTCGACTAAAGCTCATAAACCAATCCACGATCCTAAGGTTCAAGGCCACTACTTGGCATTTACACTAAGTTATGCTAGATCCATCCTAGCATGATACTAATACTAATCATAACTAGATCGAGGAAGAAGGTAATTCACATGACGTCCAAAAAGGAAGACGATCTACATATTTCGAGAACGGATTCGTTGGTCTTTATCGGGGCGCTTCCGAACCTAGCACCAAACTAAACAAATTTAGCATAGCGCAAAATTTGGGCATAGTTTATAATGCATATAAAAATAAGATTAAACCCCATACTAAAAACCGAGTTAAAATCTCAAAACACTTTCCGGGTAAATTATCCAATATATATAAATATAAGACTATCCCCGAAATCAAAATCCAAGGTTCCAAAACCGTTAACACATTTTCCGGGGCAAATATACCGTTCCAAAAATATCGGTCATAATCCGTAATAAACTTTTGGGCCATATTTTGAAAATAATCCAACAAGGGCACACTAGATAATTTTGCAAAAGCTGGGTCACAACGGTAATTATAAATATGAGCCCAAATGTGTAATTAATTTCTGCAGGGGCATAGAAGCAACAATCCGGAAACTTGAGTACGAATATGCAATTTAGAAATATGGGCCACAATTACAATTATACCAAAAGGAAGGGTGGCCGATTTAAATTAGAGAAGCAACGCTTCTCAAACCCTGCACTGAAGACGGCGCTGGGGAAGGAGGAACTGCGTGGCTCCGGTGAGCGAGGCGAAGGCAAAGGCGGCACTAGGTTCTCCAACATCTTGGCGGCTCCAATCTCCGGCGAGGGAGTTCTAGAGAAAAATGGCGAAGAGACAGGTAGTGGAGAAGACTAAGTGCAGAAGGAGAGGGGATGGTGGTTCGTTGCAGTCGCTGCTTGATGCCGAGAGGGGTGGCTCGAGTCGCGTTGAGGGATAAGCTAAAGAATGAAGGTTGAAACAGAGACGGTGGTGGTGGTGGGGTTCAACGGCGTGACTCTCCTTGGTGGCTGCAGAAAGAGAGAAGATTGAGAGGAGGGAGAGATGGTTGAGAGGCTGTAACGATGGACAAACAGGGGAGGTTGAACGCGGCTCTCCGGTCCGGTGACAAGGATGAGAGCTTCAGTATTATTGCTGCTGAGAATCGAGAGTGATGACAGGAGAGTAGGGAGGGTTGAGAACCAGGACTGGTGAGAAACAGAGGAGCTGAACGGAGCTCTGTCTGCGAGCAGGGGGAAAAGAAAGGGAGAAGAGGGAAGATTGGGGGCTGGGTCAAGCGATTGAGGCAGAGGCAAGAGGTCGGGGTTGCAGAGTAGTCGAGGGAGGGGTAGGCTTGCAGGGTCAGCGGTTGGGCAGCCTGGCGGCTAGGCGGGTCTGGGCACTCCACTACTGTCACACAGAAAAGAGGACAAAGAGAAAAGAAAAGCGAGTGAAGGGACAAGGAGCAGAATCCCGCCCGCCTAGCTCGAACGGTGACCTCCGTGTCAGAGGAGCAGGAAAAAAAATAAATTAAAAGGATGAAATGAATAGGTAAAATAATAAAAGAAATAAATAGACTAAGATAAAACAAATCCGATACGGACTATCCGAACAGGATTTACGGATCGGGAAATTTTCCGCACTTTCCTGAAAAATTTACCAAAAAAATATAATTATACTTGGAAAAAACATTTTACACCTTAAAATACTTTTTTTAAAAAAAATTGAGCTAATAAAATATCGATAAAAGTAGGAGAAATAGATATCGAAAGGTAATTAATTAAACGGGGCATTACATTAGATCCCCCTAAAAATGAGTTTCGTCCCGAAACTTGCTATGCGACTAACTTCTCGGTCCCTAAGGCCGAGGTATAAACTCACAACTAGGAAGGCTTAGACCTTCTAATCTACGTGCACAACTGCTCCAACCACCATCACAATATGTAAAACCGGTCATAAAACACATTCCCGTACGGCACAAACAACATATAACATCACACATATACACAACTAAGGGAAGAACTAGGTCCAACCCTTCGATCTATCAACGCTACTAGCTTAGTGTAAAACTCAACCAAAGGTACTATTCTCCAACTTCCTATCAGCCTCATTGGTTCTTCCACTTTTACTAACTTATCGAGACCGACAATACTTCTCGAGTCATACCTGTACTTCCTAGATTTATACACATGGAAACCCGGGTGAACATCCATTACTCTCGGCGGCTACGCCAACCGGTAAGTACTTTCCCTACTAACGCTATGATCTCACAACGCTCCGATATATCGGAAACTCAACTTCCTTCTCGGGTCCTTCTCGAAGGAGCATAACCACTATGTTTCTCGTTGATTGTCTTTATCAAGGGAGATCAAATCTCCCCTTTTTCACCGTTGACTCTGGTCCTTGTCCACCCCACTTTAATGTTACATTTCTTCAACTTTTGAAGTAAGTCCCCGATAATGAAGGAAGTGCTTCACTTCCCACTGATTCACTAACGAGGTATGTAACACCCCATTCCTCAATATTCAATAAAGACCTTGTCTTGAAGATAAACTTGTACACTTCAAACCCATCATACCTCAAGCGAAATCACAATAGTTACACAATCAAATCTTATCTTAACTTTGAACCACTCTATTGTCAATTTTCGTCCCATACAATACTTCATTGTCACCCGGAGGTTACCATAAATGGTGTTATACAACTTCTCTCTTCACATATCTGGTAATACTCGGCGCATCTAAGAAACTTGTAACTCCTTTTATCTCTCTCGAGGTTTGTCATCCCGAGACAACTTGTCATACGACTTCTCTCTTTTTCAAGAGTAGAGTCAAAATATCTTATCCGGGACATCAGTAAGCCCATAGGGAACTACAATTCGTAGTGACCCCAGGTTGGTCCGGAATGCCGTATTTGCGTTATCCCACTCTCGAATTCTCAAACGGTGAAAATCAAATTTTAACTTAATCTTAGAAGAGACTACCGACCCTTGCAACTGTGATTGCGTAGGTCTCCCATTCGTTGTAAGGGGTACTTGTCCCTCATCATCATCTTGTTCAACTCACGGTAATTGATGTACAAACGGAGATAACCGCCTCTCTCTCTCTTCACAAGCTGGTGTTCTCCATAACAACTTCAAATCAAGAGTTTAAGATATATTCCAATATGAATTTCAAATCAAGAGCTCAAGATAACATTCTAAGTTCTCCATAGCATTTCACTAACACTACTGAACTCTTATCAATAAGTTCTTGCAATTACTCATTCAATTGCTCCCACAACTCACGTCTCTTAGTAAGGTCATTTATTGATATCATTTGTATGGTGCTTTGAAAATTGGGGTTGGGTCAAGATCAACCTTAGTGAAAAAATCCTCATTCCGATGTATAGAAATCCGTGATATCTCAGGTTCCATATTTCTCTACCCATCACATATCGTAATAACCGACACCACCTAGTCCTAACGCTTGACAAGTGGTCCACCCCGACCAGTTGGGGTGATGTCCTTCAACACGTTTATTGTTCCTTCTATAGCTACTATATTCACCGTCCTTTTTCAAAGATCCTTCATCTCCAGAACTCAAGGAACTTGCTCGAGTCTTCCAACTCTTAAAGCCTTGGTTAAACAATAAGTCAGCTTAATCCCTCTTCTCACTTCAAAGGAAAGGCAATATAACATCTCTTGATCTCGCAAACATGTTCCGTCACAAGGGTTCTAACCACAAGAATTAATTATGCTTGATAACAAACTAATATAATTTTCTCCGCTTCCTCCGAAATCCCAACCCATGGGAGGCGCTCTCCATATCCTTGATCAGCTTTCACCATAGACATCCTTTCTTCAAGTAGGCGTAGAGTCCGACGACCGTAGAGGCTCTGACCTCAATCTTTCGTGTACCTCTTGTACATCTCATATCGACATCAAACTTCAAAAACCCCAGTCTCATCTTACTCTTATTGGCCACCTTATGTTTCTCTTGGTATCCATGAACAACTTCACATCCGTACTAGAATGCCCTTAGGCAAAATTCCTCACCCACAATAACTAAAGATCCACTCATAACTCCACCAAGCACTCACATCATTACTCTAAACTTGCAGCGTTACCCTAGTCCAGATTCCTCATTTCACGTCACAGCCACTATGGCTTCCCCATGCGAGTCCCAAAACTTGACTTAGCTTTCTCTCGCGCAAACATGACATCCATTACCTTAGAACAAACATACCGTACATCCCCTCATATATTCCCCCTTTATGCACAATAACCATAGAAGATTCACCTTCCTCTTTGTCTTTTCAGTCCCCCTTACCCTGATCTGTGTCCTCCCCCCTATGACAAACCCATGACCTAAGAAGGTCGCGCCAGATCGTTACAATTCCTCCCCCACACGGTATGTTACTATCATTTGTTGGAATCGATAATTTGTTACCTGATCCTTGATACACCTCTTTGTTGCCGACATTCAACCACCACGAATATTCCACGTTCTTGTTACCCCTCTTCATGATCCCATCTCCTGGGTTACTCTCCCAACCTACATCCACCAGTATACAACCCACACCTGTACATTTTTTGTGGTCACCGATTAACTCATGGATGACCCTCTCCAAGATCAACAACTTACCCTCCTACCTCACTTCCATGTTACCATACTCTTGAAGGATACCTTCTCGGGGTATTCCGCCTTAACTTCACTAGCTCATTTAACTCTACTTTCAACTCCGTTAGCTCCTATTACGCTCCCCTCTTCCTTCCACTTCTGTTAGATAACTACACCTTCTCGGCTCTTTTGTGTCAAATGACCCAACTTCATAGGCTTAACCGTCCTTCATAATGTGTTTTAAGTGTAATTTCCCCACATCTCTATCGTTTATAACCATTCTCTTCTCTTGGTTGGTAACTTAAGTCTTTCGATCCTCGCCCCTTGTTTCATCTTTCATCTTTTGAAGATCATCACTCACACACTTTCTCCTTCTTAACATTGCTCAGTCTCATCACCACGACGGAAAACGATTGACTCCGCAAGGTAATTCTACTATGTGAACTTTTGCCATGTAATCCTCCTCATAACTCTCGTATTTCTTAAGAAGTCTCCCGCTTAAGCTCTCACAAAAACCGTCACTTCACTTTCTAGTTCTTTTGTAAGCTTAACTTACGCATCTCATGAATCTTCGTATTAGTTCGACCACACTTCACACTCTGACTTCCATGCTTAGGATCATCTAGGAAAAATTCACGTCTCAAGGAAATACCACTTCTACCCTTGCTAGTATGCACTCCTTTCCTTCCCGCTCCGCGTCTTTAGTTATCCATGCGTCGTCTTGAAGAATCATAATTTTGTTGTCTCGACTTCACTTCATTGTTACTCCTCATCGCTTTCTCGGAACCACTCCCACAACTTCTGATTGCTTCCTTATTTGTATATCTTCCATCTCAGTTTTGCTTATGTTGACTCGAGGTTCTCTTCTCTTTGTTTGTCCTTGTGATTAACATCATGTCTAGTCTTCATATGGCTGCTTAGATGCTCTCTAAGGAGTCTGAGGAATCATCGGGTGCTCACTAAAACGTGATGTTTAACCCGATACTTGAGCATTTTCGTCTTCGTGGTGGCACTATCCTAAGCCAGAAGGCATTGTTCAAGGTGCGATGATAGCTTTCTATCATCCTAACTATAAGGTCCAAAAACCATATGCTACTATATATCCTAGTACATGTATATGACTATATAAGTCCTATGTCCACATTGCTATAACCAACATATCACATCCAAGCAAAACTATTACAACAAAACAAGGTTCCAACACTTATATGATATCATCATGCCACATGTACAAATATCAATATAAAAAATCATGCCTTCATTTTCACATAACAAGTCCATCATGCATAACTATAATCCACATATAATAAAATTCCAACAACATCCTAGACCCACGATCAATATCTACATAACTACACATATCTATATATATATACACTAAAAATCCAATAAACTATCCTGCCGAGATCCACGGAAGGAGTGGTGGTCCGTACATTCTACCCCGACTCGTGCATGTGATTTTGAAAACGAAAACTCAGAACCCGCGGGGTTCTGTTTATTCCTTATTCGGCCTTTAGAAGATTGCGAGTGCCATTGTTGTCAACCTAGGGCTCTGATACCACTTTTGTAACACCCCGATTCCGCCGGACTCGGGATGCTACGGGCGGAGACCTCACAATGGGTCCCGACCCTTAGCCTGACAACAATTTCACCGGATCTTTCAACAAGACACAAATAAAGGCCAAAACGAAATACATTTTTATGCAATGATATGAACCCCAAAAGAAAACAATGAAAGACATTAGCCGAGATACAACGCTAAAGGCAACCGCCATACACGCGACATACATAAAACCCTAAACAATACATAAAAATAACCCCCAAAACCCATCCTAAAATGTACGGACCCCGGCTGCCCACTCTTCCGGATCTCTCGGTCGCGCCCCTAACCTGCAAGGCAACTACAACAATATCGGTATAAAACCGTTAGCTAGCATTCAAGGCATTAGAATCATGGTATTGGGACACACACACATAAGGCATCATAAACACACAACATGTTCCAAAACACACAATCCGGTTTATTATCTTTTTATTATTAGGTCATATCCCGTTCTAATTCAACTTCTTTTGTGACACGAGAATCTTAAAGATCTCGCCCTTGTCCCCTTTCACCATACGGGTTTGTACTTGATGTGGATCAGCATCACCCGATGGGCTGGTCGCAAGGCACCTCCCAGTCATCCCCATTTTGGACTGGACAAGCGGTCACCGCCCGTTATCATACACTTGGGCCAAATATAAACATATAAAGTTGGTGGTCCTATTACCGGTTTAGATGTTATAACATAAGCAATAAACACACACATAAACAATAAACACACACCACCAAACACGCATTGAAACTAATGTAGAGAATACGAGCTAAGTAAGTCCGAAGACTTACCTGTCCCAAAGCTAATCCCGCTAAATCCCGTACTCAATTTCCCGCGAGAATGTAAATCAACGCCTGATCAGACAAGACACACAATCAATAACTAATCGATAAGCTAGAAGCCCTCGGGCTTCTTGTCTTCCAAAACCTACATGAGGTCACACCCTAGCATGCTAGGTCCAACTCCTAATCTCGAAGATCGTCCTGAGATCGTACCGAATATAACTCGACTAAAGCTCATAAACCAATCCACGATCCTAAGGTTCAAGGCCACTACTTGGCATTTCCACTAAGTTATGCTAGATCCATCCTAGCATGATACTAATACTAATCATAACTAGATCGAGGAAGAAGGTAACTTACATGACGTCCAAAAAGGAAGACGATCTACATATTTCGAGAACGGATTCATTGGTCTTTATCGGGGCGCTTCAGAACCTAGCACCAAACTAAACAAATTTAGCATAGCGCTAAATTTGGGCATAGTTTATAATGCATATAGAAATAAGATTAAACCCCATACTAAAAACCGAGTTAAAATCTCAAAACACTTTCCGGGTAAATCATCCAATATATATAAATATAAGACTATCCCCGAAATCAAAATCCAAGGTTCCAAAACCGTTAACACATTTTCCGGGGCAAATATACCGTTCCAAAAATATCGGTCATAATCCGTAATAAACTTTTGGGCCATATTCTGAAAATAATCCTACAAGGGCACACTAGATAATTTTGCAAAAGCTGGGTCACAACGGTAATTATAAATATGAGCCCAAATGTGTAATTAATTTCTGCAGGGGCATAGAAGCAACAATCCGGAAACTTGAGTACGAATATGCAATTTAGAAATATGGGCCACAATTACAATTATACCAAAAGGAAGGGTGGCCGATTTAAATTAGAGAAGCAACGCTTCTCAAACCCTGCACTGAAGACGGCGCTGGGGAAGGAGGAACTGCGTGGCTCCGGTGAGCGAGGGGAAGGCAAAGGCGGCACTAGGTTCTCCAACATCTTGGCGGCTCCAATCTCCGGCGAGGGAGTTCTAGAGAAGAATGGCGAAGAGACAGGTAGTGGAGAAGACTAAGTGCAGAAGGAGAGGGGATGGTGGTTCGTTGCAGTCGCTGCTTGATGCCGAGAGAGGTGGCTCGAGTCGCGTTGAGGGATAGGTTGAAGAATGAAGGTTGAAACAGAGACGGTGGTGGTGGTGGGGTTCAACGGCGTGACTCTCCTTGGTGGCTGCAGAAAGAGAGAAGATTGAGAGGAGGGAGAGATGGTTGAGAGGCTGTAACGATGGACAAATAGGGGAGGTTGAACGCGGCTCTCCGGTCCGGTGACAAGGATGAGAGCTTGAGTATTATTGCTGCTGAGAATCGAGAGTGATGACAGGAGAGTAGGGAGGGTTGAGAACCAGGACTGGTGAGAAACAGAGGAGCTGAACGGAGCTCTGTCTGCGAGCAGGGGGAAAAGAAAGGGAGAAGAGGGAAGGTTGGGGGCTGGGTCAAGCGATTGAGGCAGAGGCGAGAGGTCGGGGTTGCAGAGTAGTCGAGGGAGGGGTAGGCTTGCAGGGTCAGCGGCTGGGCAGCCTGGCGGCTAGGCGGGTCTGGGCACTCCACTACTGTCACACAGAAAAGAGGACAAAGAGAAAAGAAAAGCGAGTGAAGGGACAAGGAGCAGAATCCCGCCCGCCTGGCTCGAACGGTGACCTCCGTGTCAGAGGAGGAGGAAAAAAAATAAATTAAAAGGATGAAATGAATAGGTAAAATAATAAAAGAAATAAATAGACTAAGATAAAACAAATCCGATACGGACTATCCGAACAGGATTTACGGATCGAGAAATTTTCCGCACTTTCTTGAAAAATTTACCAAAAAAATATAATTATACTTGGAAAAAACATTTTACACCTTAAAATACTTTTTTAAAAAAAAATTGAGCTAATAAAATATCGATAAAAGTAGGAGAAATAGATATCGAAAGGTAATTAATTAAACGGGGCATTACATTAGATCCCCTACAAATGAGTTTCGTCCCGAAACTTGCTATGCGACTAACTTCTCGGTCCCTAAGGCCTAGGTATAAACTCACAACTAGGAAGGCTTAGACCTTCTAATCTACGTGCACAACTGCGCCAACCACTATCGCAATATGTAAAACCGGTCATAAAACACATTCCCGTACTGCACAAACAACATATAACATCACAAATATACACAACTAAGGGAAGAACTAGGTCCAACCCTTCGATCTATCAACGCTACTAGCTTAGTGTAAAACTCAACCAAAGGTACTATTCTCCAACTCCCTATCAGCCTCATTGGTTCTTCCACTTTTACTAACTTATCGAGACCGACAATACTTCTCGAGTCATACCTGTACTTCCTAGATTTATACACATGGAAGCCCGGGTGAACATCCATTACTCTTGGCGGCTACGCCAACCGGTAAGTACTTTCCCTACTAACGCTATGATCTCACAACGCTCCGATATATCGGAAACTCAACTTCCTTCTCGGGTCCTTCTCGAAGGAGCATAACCACTATGTTTCTCGTTGATTGTCTTTATCAAGGGAGATCAAATCTCCCCTTTTTCACCGTTGACTCTGGTCCTTGTCCACCCCACTTTAATGTTACATTTCTTCAACTTTTGAAGTAAGTTCCCGATAATGAAGGAAGTGCTTCACTTCCCACTGATTCACTAAGAGGTATGTAACACCCCATTCCTCAATATTCAATCAAGACCTTGTCTTGAAGAATAACTTGTACACTTCAAACCCATCATACCTCAAGCGAAATTACAATAGTTACACCATCAAATCTCATCTTAACTTTGAACCCCTCTATTGTCAATTTTCGTCCCATACAATACTTCATTGTCACCCGGAGGTTACCATAAATGGTGTTATACAACTTACTTCTTCACATATCTGGTAATACTCGGCGCATCTAAGAAACTTGTAACTCCTTTTATCTCTCTCGGGGTTTGTCATCCCGAGACAACTTGTCATACGACTTCTCTCTTTTTCAAGAGTAGAGTCAAAATATCTTATCCGGGACATCAGTAAGCCCATAGGGAACTACAATTCGTAGTGACCCCGGGTTGGTCCGGAATGCCGTATTTGCGTTATCCCACTCTCGAATTCTCAAACGGTGAAAATCAAATTTTAACTTAATCTTAGAAGAGACTACCGACCCTTGCAACTGATTGCGTAGGTCTCCCATTCGTTGTAAGGGGTACTTGTCCCTCATCATCATCTTGTTCAACTCACGGTAATCGATGTACAAACGGAGATAACCGCCTCTCTCTCTTCACAAGCTGGTGTTCTCCATAACAACTTCAAATCAAGAGTTTAAGATATATTCCAATATGAATTTCAAATCAAGAGCTCAAGATAACATTCTAAGTTCTCCATAGCATTTCACTAACACTACTGAACTCTTATCAATAAGTTCTTGCAATTACTCATTCAATTGCTCCCACAACTCACGTCTCTTAGTAAGGTCATTTATTGATATCATTTGTATGGTGCTTAGAAAATTGGGGTTGGGTCAAGATCAACCTTAGTGACAAAATCCTCATTCCGATGTATAGAAATCCGTGATATCTCAGGTTCCATATTTCTCTACCCATCACATATCGTAATAACCGACACCACCTAGTCCTAACGCTTGACAAGTGGTCCACCCCGACCAGTTGGGGTGATGTCCTTCAACACGTTTATTGTTCCTTCTGTAGCTACTATATTCACCGTCCTTTTTCAAAGATCCTTCATCTCCAGAACTCAAGGAACTTGCTCGAGTCTTCCAACTCTTTAAGCCTTGGTTAAACAATAAGTCATTTTAATCCCTCTTCTCACTTCAAAGGAAAGGCAATATAACATCTCTTGATCTCGCAAACATGTTCCGTCACAAGGGTTCTAACCACAAGAATTAATTATGCTTGATAACAAACTAATATAATTTTCTCCGCTTCCTCCGAAATCCCAACCCATGGGAGGCGCTCTCCATATCCTTGATCAGCTTTCACCATAGACATCCTTTCTTCAAGTAGGCGTAGAGTCCGACGACCGTAGAGGCTCTGACCTCAATCTTTCGTGTACCTCTTGTACATCTCATATCGACATCAAACTTCCAAAACCTCAGTCTCATCTTACTCTTATTGGCCACCTTATGTTTCTCTTGATATCCCCGAACAACTTTACAACCATACTAGAATGCCCTTAGGCAAAATTCCTCACCCACAATAACTAAAGATCCACTCATAACTCCACCAAGCACTCACATCATTACTCTAAACTTGTAGCGTTACCTTAGTCCAGATTCCTCATTTCACGTCACAGCCACTATGGCTTCGCCATGCGAGTCCCAAAAATTGACTTAGCTTTTTCTCGCGTAAACATGACATCCATTACCTTAGAACAAACATACCGTACATCCCCTCATATATTCCCCCTTTATGCACAATATCCATAGAAGATTCACCTTCCTCTTTGTCTTTTCAGTCCCCCTTACCCTGATCTGTGTCCTCCCCCCTATGACAAACCCATGACCTAAGAAGGTCGCGCCAGATCGTTACAATTCCTCCCCACACGGTATGTTACTATCATCTGTTGGAATCGATAATTTGTTACCTGATCCTTGATACACCTCTTTGTTGCCGACATTCAACCACCACGAATATTCCACGTTCTTGTTACCCCTCTTCATGATCCCATCTCCTGGGTTACTCTCCCAACCTACATCCACCAGTATACAACCCAGACATGTACATTTTTTGTGGTCACCGATTAACTCATGGATGACCCTCTCCAAGATCAACGACTTACCCTCCTACCTCACTTCCATGTTACCATACTCTTGAAGGATACCTTCTCGGGGTATTCCGCCTTAACTTCACTAGCTCATTTAACTCTACTTTCAACTCCGTTAGCTCCTATTACGCTCCCCTCTTCCTTCCACTTCTGTTAGATAACTACACCTTCTCGGCTCTTTTGTGTCAAATGACCCAACTTCATAGGCTTAACCGTCCTTCATAATGTGTTGTAAGTGTAATTTCCCCACATCTCTATCGTTTATAACCATTCTCTTCTCTTGGTTGGTAACTTAAGTCTTTCGATCCTCGCCCCTTGTTTCATCTTTCATCTTTTGAAGATCATCACTCACACACACTTTCTCCTTCTTAACATTGCTCAGTCTCATCACCACGACGGAAAACGATTGACTCCGCAAGGTAATTCTACTATGTGAACTTTTGCCATGTAATCCTCCTCATAACTCTCGTATTTCTTAAGAAGTCTCCCGCTTAAGCTCTCACAAAAACCGTCACTTCACTTTCTAGTTCTTTTGTAAGCTTAACTTACGCATCTCATGAATCTTCGTATTAGTTCGACCACACTTCACACTCTGACTCCCATGCTTAGGATCATCTAGGAAAAATTTGCGTCTCAAGGAAATACCACTTCTACCCTTGCTAGTATGCACTCCTTTCCTTCCTGCTCCGCGTCTTTAGTTATCCATGCGTCGTCTTGAAGAATCATAATTTCGTTGTCTCGACTTCACTTTATTGTTACTCGTCATCGCTTTCTCGGAACCACTCCCACAACTTCAGAGTGCTTCCCTATTTGTATATCTTCCATCTCAGTTTTGCTTATGTTGACTCGAGGTTCTCTTCTCTTTGTTTGTCCTTGTGATTAACATCATCTCTAGTCTTCATATGGCTGCTTAGATGCTCTCTAAGGAGTCTGAGGAATCACCGGGTGCTCACTAAAACGTGATGTTCAACCCGATACTTGAGCATTTTCGACTTCGTGGTGACACTATCCTAAGCCAGAAGGCATTGTTCAAGGTGCGATGATAGCTTTCTATCATCCTAACTATAAGGTCCAAAAACCATATGCTACTATATATCCTAGTACATGTATATGACTATATAAGTCCTATGTCCACATTGCTATAACCAACATATCACATCCAAGCAAAACTATTACAACAAAACAAGGTCCCAACACTTATATGATATCATCATGCCACATGTACAAATATCAATATAAAAATCATGCCTTCATTTTCACATAACAAGTCCATCATGCATAACTATAATCCACATATAATAATATTCCAACAACATCCTAGACCCACGATAAATATCTACATAACTAGACATATCTATATATATATACACTAAAAATCCAATAAACTATCCTGCCGAGATCCACGGAAGGAGTGGTGGTCCGTACATTCTACCCCGACTCGTGCATGTGATTTTGAAAACGAAAACTCAGAACCCGCGGGGTTCTGTTTATTCCTTATTCGGCCTTTAGAAGATTGTGAGTGCCATTGTTGTCAACCTAGGGCTCTGATACCACTTTTGTAACACCCCGATTTCGCGGGACTCGGGATGCTACGGGCAGAGACCTCACAATGGGTCCCGACCCTTAGCCTGACAACAATTTCACCGGATCTTTCAACAAGACACAAATAAAGGCCAAAACGAAATACATTTTTATGCAATGATATGAACCCCAAAAGAAAACAATGAAAGACTTCAGCCGAGATACAATGCTAAAGGCAACCGCCATACACGCGACATACATAAAACCCTAAACAATACATAAAAATAACCCCCAAAACCCATCCTAAAATGTACGGACCCCGGCTGCCCACTCTTCTGGATCTCTCGGTCGCGCCCCTAACCTGCAAGGCAACTACCAAAATATCGGTATAAAACCGTTAGCTAGCATTCAAGGCATTAGAATCATGGTATTGGCACACACACACATAAGGCATCATAAACACACAACATGTTCCAAAACAAACAATCCGGTTTATTATCTTTTTATTATTAGGTCATATCCCGTTCTAATTCAACTTCTTTTGTGACACGAGAATCTTAAAGATCTCGCCCTTGTCCCCTTTCACCATACGGGTTTGTACTTGATGCGGATCAGCATCACCCGATGGGCTGGTCGCAAGGCACCTCCCAGTCATCCCCATTTTGGACTGGACAAGCGGTCACCGCCCGTTATCATACACTTGGGCCAAATATAAACATATAAAGTTGGTGGTCCTATTACCGGTTTAGATGTTATAACATAAGCAATAAACACACACATAAATAATGACTCATCCGATGATGAAGAGATTGATCCGGACATGCCGGAACTTGAAGAGATTGATCCATCACTTCGTCCTACCCGAAACACCCCAACACCAAAGGTTGTTCCTCGCATACCAACTAGGAACGTTAGAGCTGTTAATAACGAAGAAAGACCCCGAACTTTGGGGCAACGGATGGATCCAATTCAGCAACCACGCCGTCTAGGTGTGGATTTCGGAGCTGAAGACATTCAAGAGTTTAGCTTCTCACCACAAGTCATCACCATGGTTCGCAAAAGTCAATATGGCGGAGCAAGTACTGAATCTCCACATCAACACTTGCAGAATTTTGAGATTCTCATGGAGACTATGAAGCCGAAGAAGGCTACTACAAGCAACTACATTGAAGGACAAGGCTCTAGCTTGGTACCAAACACTTCCAGCTGCAAAGCTAGCTACATGGGAGGAATTGTCTTCGGAATTCCTCACCAAGTTCTTTTCGCCATCCAAAACGGCGGAATTGAGAGGTAAAATAAATGCTTTTTCTATGAAACCTAATGAAAGCATGTTTCAATCTTGGGAAAGGTTTCAAGATCTATTGTTTGATTGCCCACACCATGGCATTTCCAAGCTGGAATTATTGGAGATCTACTACAAAGGGTTGGATGTGGAGACACAATTCAACCTCCAATCTCTCTCTTGTGGCACATTCATGGATATGAGAGAGGATGATGCTTGGGACTTCATTGAGAAGCAAGCCCAAGTGATTGAGAAATATTCCCACCGGAAGGTGGATTCAATTAGCCGGAATCAAGGCGATCCGGGAGCCAAGTTGAATCAAGCGGCTCAAACACAAATATTCTCCCTCAAAGATGACATCAATGAATTGAGAGAAGTGCTCAAAACGAGTCTTTAAAAGACTAAGGAGCAAGAAGCCAACTACATGGGAAGAGACAACAATCAAAGGAGTGACAATAGGAATTCAAATTAGAGCAACAACAACAATAACAACCGAAACTCCAATTGGAATAACAACAACAATAGGAACTCAAATAATAACAATTGGAGGTCAAATCAGCAAAGTCCAGGTAACCCTTACTCTTATGCTGAAAAGGCTCTAACACCTCCATCTTCTTCTACTCCTTCAACAAGCCAGGGACAATCAAGCGGATCAAGCAAACCCGATCCCATGCTAGAGACGATCCTAGGCAAGCTACAAGGATTAGAGAGTTACATAACTTCGGTTGACAAAGCTCACAAAGCTTTAGAAAACCAAGTATTCAACAAAGCCGGAGAAGTTCCAAGAGATCAAGGGAAGCTTCCCAGAAAGACAGAAGATAACCCAAAGGGAAGGGTTATGGCAATAACCACTAGGAGCGGCAAGACAACCACCGATCCTCAACCCAAAGTAGTTGATACCACCACAAAAGAAGGAGAGGCAAAAGAGAAGGAAGAAGTCTATGTTCCTCCTCCCGCTTACAAACCACCTCTACCCTTTCCTCAATCTAGAGCGCGTGCACGCCTTGATAAACATTTTGGTAAGTTTGTTGAACTTATGAGTAAGCTCCATATTAACATACCTTTTATGGATGCGATTTTAGGTATGCCAGCTTACGGGAAATTCCTCAAGGAGATCCTCTCTAACAAGAGGAAGTTGGAAGATATAGGGGAAGTCAAGATGAGTATGGAGTCATCCGAACTCATCAAGACTATGACGGAGAACATGCCACCCAAACTCCGTGATCCAGGATCCTTTTGCATACCCATCACTTTGGGAGAAGCTACCTATGATGCTCTTTGTGATCTTGGAGCGAGTGTGAGTATCATACCTCTTGCCCTATGCAAGGCAGTTGGTTTAGGAGAGCCTAGACCGGTGAAGATCACACTCTACATGGCTGATCGTTCCACCACTAAGCCGGTGGGAATATTAGAAGACATTCCAGTAAAGCTCGGTAAGTTTTACATCCTAATGGATTTTGTCGTTCTTGACATACCTGCAGATTATCCGGTTCCCATCATCCTTGGGAGACCATTCCTTGCCACATCCGGATGCATGGTAGATTGCAAGAACGGCCAGCTATCTTTCCATATTGGTGAAGAAAAGATAGAATTCATACTCTCTTCCTTAATCAAGGAGCCAGCCTTGAAGGACGATGCTTTTGAAATTGTTGATGAAGAGGAGTCTAGAGAGGTAGTAAGTTCGATCTTGATGAAAGACCCTCTCCAAAAGGTTCTCAGTATGAGCATCATGGAAGAAGGAGTAGAGCATGATTGCAATGAGGATGTGAGAGCATTAAACGATGTGGAAGAAGAACTAGGAGTAAAGATTGAAGAATTAGAATTGACTCCGGAAACTGTGAAGAAAATCGACCTGCCAGAAATAAATCGTCCGATTTATGAAGATGCAATCCGATTTTTCTCGACAGAAACAAAAATCGATCTGACAACATTAAATCGTCCGATTCACGAAGAGGTAACCCGATTTTTTCCGACAGAAAGAAAAATCGTGCAGCAGATCGACCGATTTATTACAGGGGAGGTCGATTCAATGGGTAATTCTCTAGATTCTCCAAACTTCACCGCAGCCGCTTCCGAATCTAATGATGAAGTACTCCCACCTCTAGAGACCTCTTCCACAACACCCGAAGGCCACGATTCATCACCAACCAAGGTACCTCCATCATTAGAATTGAAGCAACTTCCCACGCATTTAAGGTACGCATTCCTTTGCACTAATTCCACATACCCGGTTATAGTCAATGCGAATTTGAATGATGATGAACTAGAGAAACTCATGCATGTTTTGAAGCGACATAGGAGAGCACTAGGTTACACCATTGATGATTTAGTAGGAATAAAGCCTTCTCTATGTATGCACAAAATTTTAATGGAAGAGGATTACAAACCTTCACGCCAACCTCAAAGACGGTTAAACCCGGCAATGAAAGAGGTCGTGAAGAAAGAAATCCTTAAGCTACTTGATGCAGGTATCATCTTCCCTATTTCTGATAGCAAATGGGTGAGTCCGGTACAAGTAGTACCCAAGAAAGGAGGCATTACCGTTGTTGCCAACAAGAACAACGAACTTATCCCTACACGGACAGTTACAGGGTGGCGAATGTGCATCGACTACCGCAAACTGAACGTGGCCACTAGGAAGGATCACTTTCCCCTTCCTTTCATCGATCAAATGTTGGAAAGGTTAGCCCAACATGCTTACTTTTGTTATTTAGATGGATATAGCGGTTTCTTTCAGATTCCAATTCATCGGGATGATCAAGAGAAGACAACCTTTACGTGCCCATGGGGTACGTTCGCTTATAGAAGAATGCCATTCGGTCTATGCAACGCTTCAGCCACCTTCCAAAGGTGTATGATGGCAATCTTCTCCGAATATGTAGAGAATATCATGGAAGTCTTCATGGATGACTTTTCGGTATATGGTTCTTCCTTTGATAACTATCTCTATAACCTTTCACTAGTTCTTAAGAGATGTGAGGACACTAACTTAGTCTTAAACTGGGAAAAGTGTCATTTCATGGTCACCGAAGGAATTGTGTTAGGTCACTTAGTGTCAAAAAGGGGAATAGAGGTAGATCGAGCAAAGATAGAAACCATTGAGAAGTTACCTCCCCCTTCATCAGTAAAAGGAATTAGAAGTTTCTTAGGACATGCGGGCTTCTATAGGAGATTCATAAAGGATTTTTCTAAGATTTCAAAACCTTTGACTAATCTTTTGATGAAAGATGCGACTTTCGAATTCTCGAAAGATTGCTTAGATGCTTTTTGCAGGATCAAAGAAGCTTTGATTTCGGCACCAATCATTCAACCACCCGATTGGACTCTTCCTTTCGAGGTCATGTTCGACGCAAGCGATGTCGCTATAGGAGCCGTTCTTGGACAGAAGAAAGATGGTCGCACTCATGCCATCTACTACGCTAGCAAAACGCTAGATGAGGCTCAATACAATTATGCAACTACGGAAAAGGAACTTTTAGCCGTAGTATACGCTTTTGAGAAATTTCGCTCCTATCTTGTAGGTGCGAAGGTGATAGTCTACACGGACCATTCTGCAATTCGATACCTATTCACGAAGAAGGATGCGAAGCCAAGGCTTCTAAGATGGATCTTACTCTTGCAAGAGTTCGATTTAGAGATCCGTGATAAGAAAGGATCGGAGAACTCCGTTGCTAATCACCTTAGTCGTCTTCCGCAACTCACCGGCGAGTCGGATGAACTTCCGATAGACGATTCCTTCCCTGACGAGCAGCTGCACGAGATTGAAGAGTGTCTTCAACACATATCACAAGGTAATGATCCATGGTTTGCTGACATTGTAAATTACCTTGTTTGTCAGGAGATTCCACCCGGACTTTCATATGCTCAAAAGAAGAAGTTCTTTAGAGACATCCGGCAATTCTATTGGAACGAACCTCTTCTATTCAAAAGAGGTCCAGATGGCATTTACAGGAGATGTATTCCCGAAGATGAGATAGATAGTGTCATCCGACATTGCCATTCTTTACCATGTGGCGGACATGCAAGTTCCCACAAGACTTGTGCTAAGGTACTTCGTTCCGGCTTCTATTGGCCTACGCTTTTCAAAGATGTGCAAAAATTTGTTGTTTCTTGCGATGCTTGTCAAAGGACAGGTAATATATCCAGGAGGAATGAGATGCCTCTCAACAACATACAAGAAGTAGAGATCTTTGACGTATGGGGCGTCGACTTTATGGGACCTTTCCCATCTTCATGCGGTAATCAGTATATACTTCTTGCCGTAGATTATGTTTCAAGATGGGTAGAAGCAATCGCTTCTCCTACTAATGATGCAATGGTAGTGGTGAAGTTCTTCAATAGAACGATCTTCCCAAGGTTCGGAACTCCCCGAACCATCATTAGTGACGGAGGAACGCACTTCACAGCCCGTCGATTTGAGACTCTATTGGCTAAGTATGGGGTGACCCATAAGATAGCTACACCTTACCACCCGCAAACCAGCGGACAAGTCGAGATATCCAATAGAGAGATTAAAGGGATTTTAGAGAAAACCGTCTCTAAAACGAGGAAAGATTGGTCAATGAAGCTTGACGATGCACTATGGGCATACAGGACAGCCTTCAAGACACCAATAGGTACGACTCCCTATAATCTTGTTTATGGTAAATCATGTCATCTTCCTGTAGAGCTAGAGCACAAAGCTTATTGGGCCATCAAGTGGCTCAACTTCGACATGAAAGAAGCCGGAGAGAAGCGACTTTTAGACATCAATGAGCTGGATGAGATCCGGCTAAATGCGTATGAGAACGCAAGGATTTACAAGGAACGGACAAAGCGCTGGCATGATAAGCACATCATTCTAAAAGACTTGAAGGAGGGAGACCAAGTCCTCCTATTCAACTCAAGGTTGCGTCTATTTCCAGGTAAGCTCAAATCCCGTTGGACAGGACCTTTTGTAATTAAAAGAATTTTCCCCATGGTGCAGTTGAAGTATGGGGTGAACAAAGCGGAAGTTTTAAGGTTAATGGCCAACGGTTGAAGAAATACACACCGGAAGCTCCGGTCGAGGAGATAGCTCCTATCCTTCTCCATTGAACACAACATCATACACCGTCCAGCTAAAGACGATAAGTAAAGCGCTTCTTGGGAGTCAACCCATGATAGTATAGTTTTCCCTTCTTTCCATCACTTAGTTAGAGTAGATTAATTGCTTTGTTTTGTCATTTTTCGTTTTTATTTGTTCCTCGATGCACTCTTGGTTTGTCGTGTCATTAATCGCAGGAAATTAGGTTCAAATGTGAGAGATTCATGGAGAATGGAGCATAAGTGAGTTATATCTTCGAGATTCAAGAAAAACAAGGAAGGAAATCGAGTTACCATAAGTGAATCGTCCGATTCAGTAACAGAGCAAGTCGATTTTTCTCAACAGAAACAAAAATCGACCTGGAGATCGACCTGTCAAAATAAATCGGCCGATTTTTTTCGACAGAAACATAAATCGCCCCGACAAATAAATCGACCAGATAAATCGGCCGATTTTCTTCAGAAATCATCGACCCTATATAAGGACATTACACTCGATCTTCTTCATTCCAAAACCCCCAATTCTCGATTTCCCTCTCTCAAGAAAGCCAAAAAATCGCCACACCCTACAATCCTCATTCCTAAACCATTTCGAGTGATTCTTGGCTCCAAACTGAAGCATTTTCAACAAGGAACAAGGATCTAACAACAGCACGCACAACAATCGACTCCTCCATAAGGAATTCAGGTTTTTCTTTCCAAAACGTAAGTTTCTCATTCGAAATTGAAGTTTGCTTAGGAAGTGTTTGTTTGTTGGAATTGATAGAGGAATTTGCTTAGAAATCATTGTAGAGAACTGTGTGTGGTGATAGATTGAACATAACTTTATAGAATTGTGAGAATCATTGAAATCGAGACAAAAATCGACCCAGCCCAGATAAATCGGCCGATTTTTGTGAAGAACAGGTCGATTTTTAGGACTTAGAATGGATCTTGTAAAGAGGATAACTAGAAACACGGGGAAGAAGAAGGGGTCTTCTTCCAAAGCCCCTGCCCCACCTCCACCACCACCTACCAACATCGCTAAGCTTCCTCCTCCCCTATCCAAGCACAAGAAACGCTATGAACGCATTGTAGATCGCCCATTCACCCCTCCTTGCTACATAGTGCTTGATGACTTAGATTCGTTGTATGTTCGAGAGGATGTTGATATGATGCTAGACAGAGCTGGGTTGAGACAGTTTGCTACGATTAGGGAGGATGCCTATAGAGAGATCACCCTAGAATTCCTTAGCACGTTTGAGCACGACCCTAGGGAAAGGATGGTCACTTTCCGCCTCATGAGCCAAGACCACACTATGTCCATTGACACTTTTGGCGACTTGTTTGGTTTCTCTTATTCAGATGCAGGCAGATTTGCTAGAGGTCTCAGTGCTAGTGATTTTTGGAAGGCTATTTCCGTAGGTGAGTACGGAGGGGATAAGTGGAGACCCGGAAACTCCAAGGAGACAAGTATGTACAACCTTTCCTTTAAGGTAGTGCATAGGATACTTAGCGAGAGTTTATTTGCCCGGACAGAGACTCCACAGAAGCTCAAGGCTGATGAGCTCTTCATTCTCTACTGCATGACATCCACCACCATTCCCGACATCGCCACCATGCTTGCTGACTATCTAGGAAAGATAGCCAACAAAGCTAAGGGCGACATATGTGCAGGAGGTCTTGTCACTCATGTGGCTAAGACCATGGGATTGGACTTCTCCGGATGCACTCTAGCTGAGAGTGCCCTTCCTTTAGGCTCACAGAGGTTGGTGGTTCGACAAGTCTTGATTCCTCGAGGGAGAGGAACTCTTCATGTGCCAATGCCATGGCACAGGGATCCGAAGAAGAAGCCATCCGAGATCATATGGAAATCCGAATACACCATTCGGAACAAGAGGAACTGGAAGGAGACTTTTGAGTCGATGCTTGAGGATTTCTCACCTCCTACTTATTATGATGATGATGCAAGTGATTCAGAGGAGGAGGATGAGGATGGAGGACAGGAGACCATGCTCGAGTTTGAGAGTGATACTCATAGCGGACATGCTACGGATGCCATGGACACTGATACTCATGGTGCAGGACCGAGCAGGACTAGTATGCAGGATGAGGAGACGGAGGATGACATACAGCCACCTTAACATTCTTATGCACATGCTCCAGGCCCTAGACGAGGACGCCGAGCTCCACGCCACTTCAGGGAGCTAGTCACTAGCTTCCAGAGCCTCAGCACCGACTACCGTACCCTCCGCACCAATTATGACACCCTGAACACTCAGTTCAGGAACTACAGGGAGGAGACGGACGCTAGGCATTCATCCTATGATGGCCAGATGAGAGACATGTACTACCACCAGTTCGGCCACTTCTACGATCCTAGCGCACCGATGTATCCCTATCCACCACCTCCACCACCGACAGAGGATTGAGCTTCCACTTCTTTTACATTGTAAGTATTTTTCTCCTTTCTATGCTTGATTTTCACATTGGGGACAATGTGGATGTCAAGTATGGGGTGGGGGTACTTACAATATCTTATGTTTCACTTTAGCACTTTATGTACTTTCCACTACTCTTGACAATTTGGCTTGTAATAACTCTTGCACTACTTGCTTTCTATTATGACACTTGCATTTGCATGATCTTTTTCAAAACCTATGAATTTTCAAAAATTTTTAGTGCTTCTTATATGGAAATGACCTCTATGATGAGAATCGTGTATATGGATAGGCAAAAAGATGCTTAGTTATGTTGAGATATTGATTATAGCATGAATAAGTTCACTTTTGTTACTTGAACACATAAATAAGTTATATGATTTAGTTGTTTTGATAAGAGAATGAAATAATAGTCGAAGCTATATTGCAAGTTCTTTTACATCAGATGACTAAGGCAATTCACTTCTTTTCTTTTCTCATATCTTGATCATGCTATCTCCTCAATGAAATATGTAACCCTCCTTTTACCATCCGGGAATTAGGATAGGTGATTGAAAAAGGCATGTTTGATGTGGGAGGGCCAAGGAAAAAGTATTAAAAAGAAAGTGTAAAAATTCATGAGTTTGGGGACGTTGAACATGAGGATGAGTAACTCGGCACCATTCACATAGTCGGGTGTTTGTGTCTTGCCAAAGTCCAATTGAACGACAAGTCCTAACGGGATATGGTATGTGCATCAAGGGTTTGAGGCATCTCGAAATTGAGAAACGCCGATCTCCTAGGCTTCGGTTTTTGTGCACCGCGGTCCATACTCTCAAAAAGTAAAATATAATGAAAGCAAAGCTTTCTACATGCGAAGCATGTGCGGTGAAGAAAATTCTTGAAGGTGTTATGTGTTCCTCTTTCCCGGATTAGCACCACAATTGCCAAAAAGAACTCCTTCCCTTAATACGTTTCTTGAACCTTTCCTTTGATTAGAAGACCTTGAGACTTTTATGCATGTGTTTAAGACTTAATGGCTTAGATTTGTTTGACTTTGATTACCTCTACACCTTTATCATGTTCTTTATTTATGCTTTCAAGGAAGAAAAGGGAGATTGTTCATCTTATAGTCATCATTGATACATGCTTTGCCCTTTTGTGCCTTGAAATATCACTTTGAGGGTGATCCAATAAAAAGAAGCACTACCAAAAGAAGAGTTTTTGAGTTTTCATACATATATAATTCATGACATCTTATATTCTGAATTTGAGTCTTGCTTAGGGACAAGCAAGGGGCAAGTATGGGGTATTTTGATGACATGAATTATGTACCATCATATTCATGCATATTGTAGAAGATTGTCTCAGTTTACCTTGCATTTAGAGCAATTTTGTATGCCTTTTATGCTCTATTCAATTAATTGTCGGAAATAGAGGTCTACACGAGCTTTGGATGAATTGCAAGTAAATAGAGCAGAATTAGAAGCAAGAAGCATCTAAGGATGTTAAGGAAGCTGAAGGAGTCTTAGAAGGATCACAAAGAGCTACGGAATTGCAAAGGAGAAGCATAGAAGACAAACCAAAGGAAGAGCACTTTCTGTTGAAGAAAATCGTGCCAATATATACATAAATCGGACGATTTTCATACCTTGAAATCGAACGGTTTTGCACCAAAATCGACTGGGTCGATTTTCTTCACGATTCGGCCAAATGGATAGACGACACAAAGCCCAATTATTTTGGGCTAGAGGAGAGTTTTGCCAAACGGCCCATCTGCAAGAAAGTATAGAGGAGAACCCTAGCAACGAAGACGAGGAGGCCGCACTGGAAAATCTTTACACGTTTTGGAGAAATCAACGATTCTTGGAGAGAGATTGAAGAGCTTTTGCCGGAAAGTTATTCTTGATCTTTGATTGTGAGATTTCTTTATCCATTATATTGTTTGTGGTTTGTGAACACGAAATTGAGTTGTTTGAAAGATACATTGAGCAGATTTGACAATTGTTTACAGATTTGAATGTTATTGATTTTTTCATTCAAGATTTGGTTTCTTTGCGATATCTTTCTCAATAATTAATTTGATTTGATTTTGAAAATGGTTGGATAAAAACCTTGTGATTCTGGGGAGGATAGTTGATGATTAAGGCTTAGATGATGATAGACTGAACTCATTCGAACATTAGGACCCTGAGAGTTTAGATTTTAGTTTTGCGACAACCAGGAAAATCGGACTGTTCTTGAGAAAAATCGGCCGATTTTTCTTATGAACTGGGCGGTTTATTCTTCTGACGAACTTTAATTGAATCTATCTTTAACCAAAACTAATCCTTGCCTAAATCCCAATCTTGATTAACCTTTTTACCCTCTAATTGAATGTATGAAGACACTTCAAACCTGATTCTACATTTATTAGATAAAGATTTCAAGATTTGGGTAATAAAGAGATTCAACATCCTTTATTAAGAAATTAAATGTGCTTTCTAATCTTTACTTTGGAGAGTCATATCCTGGAGTTTTAGATAGTTAGTTTGAATATAATTCTTATCTTTAGATCTTTCTATATTGCAGCCTCAACAACCCTTATAGAGAGAACCTATAGATTAGTCATATAGGTTTCGGAACTTCATCGTACGAATCCTACCTTTGAACATTTAATCTTGGCAATATAAATTTTGTCCTATATCTATAGAAGTGTCTTGAATCGAAAGCCTAAATTGGATACTTGAATCCTTGGAATCATTTCTCTCTTTATCAAAACACAAAAGTTTTTATACTTTCGCTAGATAATTGAAATCGGAATTATTCTCACCAAATCCCTGAGTTCGACTCTGGAATTCTTACCTTTCTACAACTGATCCGTACACTGCGGGTTCGCTTTGACTTTGAGTTCTAGATATAAATATTAAGACTTTGACGCACACCCTTTTCGAGCGAACAAGTTTTTGGCGCCGTTGCCGGGGATTTGGTCTAGATCAAATCCGGTTTTCGGTTGTCTAGCTTGAGAGCTCTTGCTCTTGTGATTTGATTTGTCTACTTGAGTGATCTTTGCAGGTTCTTTAGGTATATGCGAAAGACTAGATCCACTAAAGATCTAATTCCTTTCGATCCCGAATTAGAAAGAACTTTGAGGAGAAAGTTGAAGGAGAAGAAAATGGCTGAAAACGATGAGAGAAACTACAAGGCTGAACTGAACGAAGCTCAACGCCAACTCCAGTTGAGTGAGAAAGCACGAAAAGAAGCTGAAATAAGTCATCAATTTCATATTGATGAACTAAGAGCTATGATGTTGGACATGAAGTTGGAGTTGAACGACTCCAAGAAGAAGAAGAAAGTCAAGACACCAACTAAGTCCATTCGAAATGACTCATTCGATGATGAAGAGATTGATCCGGACATGCCGGAACTTGAAGAGATTGATCCATCACTTCGTCCTACCCGAAACACCCCAACACCAAAGGTTGTTCCTCGCATACCAACTAGGAACGTTAGAGCTGTTAATAACGAAGAAAGACCCCGAACTTTGGGGCAACGGATGGATCCAATTCAGCAACCACGCCGTCTAGGTGTGGATTTCGGAGCTGAAGACATTCAAGAGTTTAGCTTCTCACCACAAGTCATCACCATGGTTCGCAAAAGTCAATATGGCGGAGCAAGTACTGAATCTCCACATCAACACTTGCAGAATTTTGAGATTCTCATGGAGACTATGAAGCCGAAGAAGGCTACTACAAGCAACTACAAGATCAAACCGTTCTTCTTTTCTTTGAAGGACAAGGCTCTAGCTTGGTACCAAACACTTCCAGCTGCAAAGCTAGCTACATGGGAGGAATTGTCTTCGGAATTCCTCACCAAGTTCTTTTCGCCATCCAAAACGGCGGAATTGAGAGGTAAAATAAATGCTTTTTCTATGAAACCTAATGAACGCTTGTTTCAATCATGGGAAAGGTTTCAAGATCTATTGTTGGATTGCCCACACCATGGCATTTCCAAGCTGGAATTATTAGAGATCTCCTACAAAGGGTTGGATGTGGAGACACAATTCAACCTCCAATCTCTCTCTTGTGGCACATTCATGGATATGAGAGAGGATGATGCTTGGGACTTCATTGAGAAGCAAGCCCAACTGATTGAGAAATATTCCCACCGGAAGGTGGATTCAATTAGCCGGAATCAAGGCGATCCGGGAGCCAAGTTGAATCAAGCGGCTCAAACACAAATATTCTCCCTCAAAGATGACATCAAAGAATTGAGAGAAGTGCTCAAAACGAGTCTTCAAAAGACTAAGGAGCAAGAAGCCAACTACATGGGAAGAGACAACAATCAAAGGAGTGACAATAGGAATTCAAATTGGAGCAACAACAACAATAACAACCGAAACTCCAATTGGAATAACAACAACAATAGGAACTCAAATAATAACAATTGGAGGTCAAATCAGCAAAGTCCAGGTAACCCTTACTCTTATGCTGAAAAGGCTCTAACACCTCCATCTTCTTCTACTCCTTCAACAAGCCAGGGACAATCAAGCGGATCAAGCAAACCCGATCCCATGCTAGAGACGATCCTAGGCAAGCTACAAGGATTAGAGAGTTACATAACTTCGGTTGACAAAGCTCACAAAGCTTTAGAAAACCAAGTATTCAACAAAGCCGGAGAAGTTCCAAGAGATCAAGGGAAGCTTCCCGGAAAGACAGAAGATAACCCAAAGGGAAGGGTTATGGCAATAACCACTAGGAGCGGCAAGACAACCACCGATCCTCAACCCAAAGTAGTTGATACCACCACAAAAGAAGGAGAGGCAAAAGAGAAGGAAGAAGTCTATGTTCCTCCTCCCGCTTACAAACCACCTCTACCCTTTCCTCAATCTAGAGCGCGTGCACGCCTAGATAAACATTTTGGTAAGTTTGTTGAACTTATGAGTAAGCTCCATATTAACATACCTTTTATGGATGCGATTTTAGGTATGCCAGCTTACGGGAAATTCCTCAAGGAGATCCTCTCTAACAAGAGGAAGTTGGAAGATATAGGGGAAGTCAAGATGAGTATGGAGTCATCCGAACTCATGAAGACTATGACGGAGAACATGCCACCCAAACTCCGTGATCCAGAATCCTTTTGCATACCCATCACTTTGGGAGAAGCTACCTATGATGCTCTTTGTGATCTTGGAGCGAGTGTGAGTATCATACCTCTCGCCCTATGCAAGGCAGTTGGTTTAGGAGAGCCTAGACCGGTGAAGATCACACTCTACATGGCTGATCGTTCAACCACTAAGCCGGTGGGAATATTAGAAGACATTCTAGTAAAGCTCGGTAAGTTTTACATCCCAATAGATTTTGTCGTTCTTGACATACCTGCAGATTACCCGGTTCCCATCATCCTTGGGAGACCATTCCTTGCCACATCCGGATGCATGGTAGATTGCAAGAACGGCCAGCTATCTTTCCATATTGGTGAAGAAAAGATAGAATTCATACTCTCTTCCTTAATCAAGGAGCCAGCCTTGAAGGACGATGCTTTTGAAATTGTTGATGAAGAGGAGTCTAGAGAGGTAGTAAGTTCGATCTTGATGAAAGACCCTCTCCAAAAGGTTCTCAGAATGAGCATCATGGAAGAAGGAGTAGAGCATGATTGCAATGAGGATGTGAGAGCATTAAACAATGTGGAAGAAGAACTAGGAGTAAAGATTGAAGAATTAGAATTGACTCCGAAAACTGTGAAGAAAATCGACCTGCCAGAAATAAATCGTCCGATTTATGAAGATGCAAACCGATTTTTCTCGACAGAAACAAAAATCGATCTGACAACATTAAATCGTCCGATTCACGAAGAGGTAACCCGATTTTTTCCGACAGAAAGAAAAATCGTGCAGCAGATCGACCGATTTATTACATGGGAGGTCGATTCAATGGGTAATTCTCTGGATTCTCCAAACTTCACCGCAGCCGCTTCCGAATCTAATGATGAAGTACTCTCACCTCTAGAGACCTCTTCCACAACACCCGAAGGCCACGATTCATCACCAACCAAGGTACCTCCATCATTAGAATTGAAGCAACTTCCCATGCATTTAAGGTACGCATTCCTTGGCACTAATTCCACATACCCGGTTATAGTCAATGCGAATTTGAATGATGATGAACTAGAGAAACTCATGCATGTTTTGAAGCGACATAGGAGAGCACTAGGTTACACCATTGATGATTTAGTAGGAATAAAGGCTTCTCTATGTATGCACAAAATTTTAATGGAAGAGGATTACAAACCTTCACGCCAACCTCAAAGACGGTTAAACCCGGCAATGAAAGAGGTCGTGAAGAAAGAAATCCTTAAGCTACTTGATGCAGGTATCATCTTCCCTATTTCTGATAGCAAATGGGTGAATCCGGTACAAGTAGTACCCAAGAAAGGAGGCATTACCGTTGTTGCCAACAAGAACAACGAACTCATCCCTACACGGACAGTTACAGGGTGGCGAATGTGCATCGACTACCGCAAACTGAACGTGGCCACTAGGAAGGATCACTTTCCCCTTCCTTTCATCGATCAAATGTTGGAAAGGTTAGCCCAACATGCTTACTTTTGTTATTTAGATGGATATAGCGGTTTCTTTCAGATTCCAATTCATCCGGATGATCAAGAGAAGACAACCTTTACGTGCCCATGGGGTACGTTCGCTTATAGAAGAATGCCATTCGGTCTATGCAACGTTCAAGGCCACCTTCCAAAGGTGTATGATGGCAATCTTCTCCGAATATATAGAGAATATCATGGAAGTCTTCATGGACGACTTTTCGGTATATGGTTCTTCCTTTGATAACTGTCTCTATAACCTTTCACTAGTTCTTAAGAGATGTGAGGACACTAACTTAGTCTTAAACTGGGAAAAGTGTCATTTCATGGTCACCGAAGGAATTGTGTTAGATCACTTAGTGTCAAAAAGGGGAATAGAGGTAGATCGAGCAAAGATAGAAACCATTGAGAAGTTACCTCCCCCTTCATCAGTAAAAGGAATTAGAAGTTTCTTAGGACATGCGGGCTTCTATAGGAGATTCATAAAGGATTTTTCTAAGATTTCAAAACCTTTGACTAATCTTTTGATGAAAGATGCGACTTTCGAATTCTCGAAAGATTGCTTAGATGCTTTTTGCAGGATCAAAGAAGCTTTGATTTCGGCACCAATCATTCAACCACCCGATTGGACTCTTCCTTTCGAGGCCATGTGCGACGCAAGCGATGTCGCTATAGGAGCCGTTCTTGGACAGAAGAAAGATGGTCGCACTCATGCCATCTACTACGCTAGCAAAACGCTAGATGAGGCTCAATACAATTATGCAACTACGGAAAAGGAACTTTTAGCCGTAGTATAGGCTTTTGAGAAATTTTGCTCCTATCTTGTAGGTGCGAAGGTGATAGTCTACACGGACCATTCTGCAATTCGATACCTATTCACGAAGAAGGATGCGAAGCCAAGGCTTCTAAGATGGATCTTACTCTTGCAAGAGTTCGATTTAGAGATCCGTGATAAGAAAGGATCGGAGAACTCCGTTGCCGATCACCTTAGTCGTCTTCCGCAACTCACCGGCGAGTCGGATGAACTTCCGATAGACGATTCCTTCCCTGACGAGCAGCTGCACGAGATTGAAGAGTGTCTTCAACATATATCACAAGGTAATGATCCATGGTTTGCTGACATTGTAAATTACCTTGTTTGTCAGGAATTTCCACCCGGACTTTCATATGCTCAAAAGATGAAGTTCTTTAGAGACGTCCGGCAATTCTATTGGAACGAACCTCTTCTATTCAAAAGAGGTCCAGATGGCATTTACAGGAGATGTATTCCCGAAAATGAGATAGATAGTGTCATCCGACATTGCCATTCTTTACCATGTGGCGGACATGCAAGTTCCCACAAGACTTGTGCTAAGGTACTTCGTTCCGGCTTCTATTGGCCTACGCTTTTCAAAGATGTGCAAAAATTTGTTGTTTCTTGCGATGCTTGTCAAAGGACAGGTAATATATCCAGGAGGAATGAGATGCCTCTCAACAACATACAAGAAGTAGAGATCTTTGACGTATGGGGCGTCGACTTTATGGGACCTTTCCCATCTTCATGCGGTAATCAGTATATACTTCTTGCCGTAGATTATGTTTCAAGATGGGTAGAAGCAATCGCTTCTCCCACTAATGATGCAATGGTAGTGGTGAAGTTCTTCAATAGAACGATCTTCCCAAGGTTCGGAACTCCCCGAACCATCATTAGTGACGGAGGAACGCACTTCACAGCCCGTCGATTTGAGACTCTATTGGCTAAGTATGGGGTGACCCATAAGATAGCTACACCTTACCACCCGCAAACCAGCGGACAAGTCGAGATATCCAATAGAGAGATTAAAGGGATTTTAGAGAAAACCATCTCTAAAACGAGGAAAGATTGGTCAATGAAGCTTGACGATGCACTATGGGCATACAGGACAGCCTTCAAGACACCAATAGGTACGACTCCCTATAATCTTGTTTATGGTAAATCATGTCATCTTCCTGTAGAGCTAGAGCACAAAGCTTATTGGGCCATCAAGTGGCTCAACTTCGACATGAAAGAAGCCGGAGAGAAGCGACTTTTAGACATCAATGAGCCGTATTTGCGTTATCCCACTCTCGAATTCTCAAACGGTGAAAATCAAATTTTAACTTAATCTTAGAAGAGACTATCGACCCTTGCAACTGATTGCGTAGGTCTCCCATTCGTTGTAAGGGGTACTTGTCCCTCATCATCATCTTGTTCAACTCACGGTAATCGATGTACAAACGGAGATAACCGCCTCTCTCTCTTCACAAGCTGGTGTTCTCCATAACAACTTCAAATCAAGAGTTTAAGATATATTCCAATATGAATTTCAAATCAAGAGCTCAAGATAACTTCTAAGTTCTCCATAGCATTTCACTAACACTACTGAACTCTTATCAATAAGTTCTTGCAATTACTCATTCAATTGCTCCCACAACTCACGTCTCTTAGTAAGGTCATTTATTGATATCATTTGTATGGTGCTTTGAAAATTGGGGTTGGGTCAAGATCAACCTTAGTGACAAAATCCTCATTCCGATGTATAGAAATCCGTGATATCTCAGGTTCCATATTTCTCTACCCATCACATATCGTAATAACCGACACCACCTAGTCCTAACGCTTGACAAGTGGTCCACCCCGACCAGTTGGGGTGATGTCCTTCAACACATTTATTGTTCCTTCTGTAGCTACTATATTCACCGTCCTTTTTCAAAGATCCTTCATCTCCAGAACTCAAGGAACTTGCTCGAGTCTTCCAACTCTTAAAGCCTTGGTTAAACAATAAGTCAGCTCAATCCCTCTTCTCACTTCAAAGGAAAGGCAATATAACATCTCTTGATCTCGCAAACATGTTCCGTCAAAAGGGTTCTAACCACAAGAATTAATTATGCTTGATAACAAACTAATATAATTTTCTCCGCTTCCTCCGAAATCTCAACCCATGGGAGGCGCTCTCTATATCCTTGATCAGCTTTCACCATAGACATCCTTTCTTCAAGTAGGCGTAGAGTCCGACGACCGTAGAGGCTCTGACCTCAATCTTTCGTGTACCTCTTGTACATCTCATATCGACATCAAACTTCCAAAACCTCAGTCTCATCTTACTCTTATTGGCCACCTTATGTTTCTCTTGGTATCCCCGAACAACTTCACAACCGTACTAGAATGCCCTTAGGTAAAATTCCTCACCCACAATAACTAAAGATTCACTCATAACTCCACCAAGCACTCACATCATTACTCTAAACTTGCAGCGTTACCCTAGTCCAGATTCCTCATTTCACGTCACAGCCACTATGGCTTCGCCATGCGAGTCCCAAAACTTGACTTAGCTTTTTCTCGCGCAAACATGACATCCATTACCTTAGAACAAACATACCGTACATCCCCTCATATATTCCCCCTTTATGCACAATAACCATAGAAGATTCACCTTCCTCTTTGTCTTTTCAGTCCCCCTTACCCTGATCTGTGTCCTCCCCCCTATGACAAACCCATGACCTAAGAAGGTCGCGCCAGATCGTTACAATTCCTCCCCACACGGTATGTTACTATCATTTGTTGGAATCGATAATTTGTTACCTGATCCTTGATACACCTCTTTGTTGCCGACATTCAACCACCACGAATATTCCACGTTCTTGTTACCCCTCTTCATGATCCCATCTCCTGGGTTACTCTCCCAACCTACATCCACCAGTATACAACCCACACCTGTACATTTTTTGTGGTCACCGATTAACTCATGGATGACCCTCTCCAAGATCAACGACTTACCCTCCTACCTCACTTCCATGTTACTATACTCTTGAAGGATACCTTCTCGGGGTATTCCGCCTTAACTTCACTAGCTCATTTAACTTTACTTTCAACTCCGTTAGCTCCTATTACGCTCCCCTCTTCCTTCCACTTCTGTTAGATAACTACACCTTCTCGGCTCTTTTGTGTCAAATGACCCAACTTCATAGGCTTAACCGTCCTTCATAATGTGTTGTAAGTGTAATTTCCCCACATCTCTATCGTTTATAACCATTCTCTTCTCTTGGTTGGTAACTTAAGTCTTTCGATCCTCGCCCCTTGTTTCATCTTTCATCTTTTGAAGATCATCACTCACACACACTTTCTCCTTCTTAACATTGCTCAGTCTCATCACCACGACGGAAAACGATTGACTCCGCAAGGTAATTCTACTATGTGAACTTTTGCCATGTAATCCTCCTCATAACTCTCGTATTTCTGAAGAAGTCTCCCGCTTAAGCTCTCACAAAAACCGTCACTTCACTTTCTAGTTCTTTTGTAAGCTTAACTTACGCATCTCATGAATCTTCGTATTAGTTCGACCACACTTCACACTCTGACTCCCATGCTTAGGATCATCTAGGAAAAATTCACGTCTCAAGGAAATACCACTTCTACCCTTGCTAGTATGCACTCCTTTCCTTCCCGCTCCGCGTCTTTAGTTATCCATGCGTCGTCTTGAAGAATCATAATTTCGTTGTCTCGACTTCACTTCATTGTTACTCGTCATCGCTTTCTCGGAACCACTCCCACAACTTCAGATTGCTTCCCTATTTGTATATCTTCCATCTCAGTTTTGCTTATGTTGACTCGAGGTTCTCTTCTCTTTGTTTGTCCTTGTGATTAACATCATCTCTAGTCTTCATATGGCTTCTTAGATGCTCTCTAAGGAGTCTGAGGAATCATCGGGTGCTCACTAAAACGTGATGTCCAACCCGATACTTGAGCATTTTCATCTTCGTGGTGACACTATCCTAAGCTAGAAGGCATTGTTCAAGGTGCGATGATAGCTTTCTATCATCCTAACTATAAGGTCCAAAAACCATATGCTACTATATATCCTAGTACATGTATATGACTATATAAGTCCTATGTCCACATTGCTATAACCAACATATCACATCCAAGCAAAACTATTACAACAAAACAAGGTCCCAACACTTATATGATATCATCATGCCACATGTACAAATATCAATATAAAAATCATGCCTTCATTTTCACATAACAAGTCCATCATGCATAACTATAAACCACATATAATAATATTCCAACAACATCCTAGACCCACGATAAATATCTACATAACTACACATATCTATATATATATACACTAAAAATCCAATAAACTATCCTGCCGAGATCCACGGAAGGAGTGGTGGTCCGTACATTCTACCCCGACTCGTGCATGTGATTTTGAAAACGAAAACTCAGAACCCGCGGGGTTCTGTTTTTCCTTATTCGGCCTTTAGAAGATTGCGAGTGCCATTGTTGTCAACCTAGGGCTCTGATACCACTTTTGTAACACCCCGATTCCGCGGGACTCTGGATGCTACGGGCGGAGACCTCACAATGGGTCCCAACCCTTAGCCTGACAACAATTTCACCGGATCTTTCAACAAGACACAAATAAAGGCCAAAACGAAATACATTTTTATGCAATGATATGAACCCCAAAAGAAAACAATGAAAGACTTCAGCCGAGATACAACGCTAAAGGCAACCGCCATACACGCGACATACATAAAACCCTAAACAATACATAAAAATAACCCTCAAAACCCATCCTAAAATGTACGGACCCCGGCTGCCCACTCTTCCGGATCTCTCGGTCGCGCCCCTAACCTGCAAGGCAACTACAACAATATCGGTATAAAACCGTTAGCTAGCATTCAAGGCATTAGAATCATGGTATTGGCACACACACACATAAGGCATCATAAACACACAACATGTTCCAAAACACACAATCCGGTTTATTATCTTTTTATTATTAGGTCATATCCCGTTCTAATTCAACTTCTTTTGTGACACGAGAATCTTAAAGATCTCGCCCTTGTCCCCTTTCACCATACGGGTTTGTACTTGATGCGGATCAGCATCACCCGATGGGCTGGTCGCAAGGCACCTCCCAGTCATCCCCATTTTGGACTGGACAAGCGGTCACCGCCCGTTATCATACACTTGGGCCAAATATAAACATATAAAGTTGGTGGTCCTATTACCGGTTTAGATGTTATAACATAAGCAATAAACACACACATAAACAATAAACACACACCAACAAACACGCATTGAAACTAATGCAGAGAATACGAGCTAAGTAAGTCCGAAGACTTACCTGTCTCAAAGCTAATCCCGCTAAATCCCGTACTCAATTTCCCGCGAGAATGTAAATCAACGCCTGATCAGACAAGACACACAATCAATAACTAATCGATAAGCTAGAAGCCCTCAGGCTTCTTGTCTCCCAAAACCTACATGAGGTCACACCCTAGCATGCTAGGTCCAACTCCTAATCTCGAAGATTGTCCTGAGATCGTACCGAATATAACTCGACTAAAGCTCATAAACCAATCCACGATCCTAAGGTTCATGGCCACTACTTAGCATTTCCACTAAGTTATGCTAGATCCATCCTAGAATGATACTAATACTAATCATAACTAGATTGAGGAAGAAGGTAACTCACATGACGTCCAAAAAGGAAGACGATCTACATATTTCGAGAACGGATTCGTTGGTCTTTATCGGGGCGCTTCCGAACCTAGCACCAAACTAAACAAATTTAGCATAGCGCTAAATTTGGGCATAGTTTATAATGCATATAAAAATAAGATTAAACCCCATACTAAAAACTGAGTTAAAATCTCAAAACACTTTCCGGGTAAATTATCCAATATATATAAATATAAGACTATCCCCGAAATCAAAATCCAAGGTTCCAAAACCGTTAACACATTTTCCGGGGCAAATATACCGTTCCAAAAATATCGGTCATAATCCGTAATAAACTTTTGGGCCATATTTTGAAAATAATCCAACAAGGGCACACTAGATAATTTTGCAAAAGCTGGGTCACAACGGTAATTATAAATATGAGCCCAAATGTGTAATTAATTTCTGCAGGGGCATAGAAGCAACAATCCGGAAACTTGAGTACGAATATGCAATTTAGAAATATGGGCCACAATTACAATTATACCAAAAGGAAGGGTGGCCGATTTAAATTAGAGAAGCAACGCTTCTCAAACCCTGCACTGAAGACGGCGCTGGGGAAGGAGGAACTGCGTGGCTCCGGTGAGCGAGGCGAAGGCAAAGGCGGCACTAGGTTCTCCAACATCTTGGCGGCTCCAATCTCCGGCGAGGGAGTTCTAGAGAAAAATGGCGAAGAGACAGGTAGTGGAGAAGACTAAGTGCAGAAGGAGAGGGGATGGTGGTTCGTTGCAGTCGCTGCTTGATGCCGAGAGGGGTGGCTCGAGTCGCGTTGAGGGATAAGCTAAAGAATGAAGGTTGAAACAGAGACGGTGGTGGTGGTGGGGTTCAACGGCGTGACTCTCCTTGGTGGCTGCAGAAAGAGAGAAGATTGAGAGGAGGGAGAGATGGTTGAGAGGCTGTAACGATGGACAAACAGGGGAGGTTGAACGCGGCTCTCCGGTCCGGTGACAAGGATGAGAGCTTCAGTATTATTGCTGCTGAGAATCGAGAGTGATGACAGGAGAGTAGGGAGGGTTGAGAACCAGGACTGGTGAGAAACAGAGGAGCTGAACGGAGCTCTGTCTGCGAGCAGGGGGAAAAGAAAGGGAGAAGAGGGAAGATTGGGGGCTGGGTCAAGCGATTGAGGCAGAGGCGAGAGGTCGGGGTTGCAGAGTAGTCGAGGGGTCGAGGGAGGGGTAGGCTTGCAAGGTCAGCGGTTGGGCAGCCTGGCGGCTAGGCGGGTCTGGGCACTCCACTACTGTCACACAGAAAAGAGGACAAAGAGAAAAGAAAAGCGAGTGAAGGGACAAGGAGCAGAATCCCGCCCGCCTGGCTCGAACGGTGACCTCCGTGTCAAAGGAGGAGGAAAAAAAATAAATTAAAAGGATGAAATGAATAGGTAAAATAATAAAAGAAATAAATAGACTAAGATAAAACAAATCCGATACGGACTATCCGAACAGGATTTACGGATCGGGAAATTTTCCGCACTTTCCTGAAAAATTTACCAAAAAAATATAATTATACTTGGAAAAAACATTTTACACCTTAAAATACTTTTTTTAAAAAAAAATTGAGCTAATAAAATATCGATAAAAGTAGGAGAAATAGATATCGAAAGGTAATTAATTAAACGGGGCGTTACATCCTTATTCCTTCTGGATGTTCCTTGACTCCTGAGTGTTTTGTAAGACTAAGGTTGAGACCTTAGCTTGTGTAGATCTCTTAAAGATCATGGAGACTAGAAGTTATAGACTTCTAGCTTTCGTTTCGGTTCTCGATTCTTGATGCTTGTGTGAACAGGCTTTCCTGAGGGAAACTGAGCCGTATATCTGTTTGATTGTTTTGGCTTGTTTGTGTTGCTTATCATGTTATAACTGATAACCGGAATAGGATTCACCTTTGTTATACCTTAATTGGCTCAAGTGTATTATAACAGGGCGGTTACCGCTTGTCCAGTTCAGAATGGGGAAACTGGGAGGTGTTGCCACGACCAATCCAGCATGTGACAAAAGGATGCATACGTTCTATTCCTGTTGGTGAAAGGGAATGGAGGCGAGATCGCAGTGATACTCGTGTAACAACCATAAGTTGAATTAGTAATCGGATAACCTAATGAAAGATAATAACCGGCTGTTGTGTGAGCATGCTATGTGTTTTATTTACCTTATTTGTATTTGTGCCTTTGTTGTCTTTCTGATATGTAGAATGTTAGCTAACGGTTTATACCGATGTTGTAGATGTTCCATAGGTTCAGGATGCTGCTAAGTGATCCGGATGGGAGTGGTCAACCGGGGTTCCCGTATATTATAGGACGGGATCGGGTTTATGTTTATGTTGTTGTTTTCTTTTTGTTTTGAACTCGGGTGCGAGTCTTTTATGCTTCCTTTTGTTTAAACCTTTGGTTTTATATTGAGTTTTGGTTTTCATTCGTCTGTGTCTTGTTGTAAGATCCGTTGTGTCGTTGCTACTGTGAGGGTCGGGACCCATTTTGAGGTCGTAGCCCGTAACACTTCGAGTTCCCGGAACTTGGGGTGTTACATTACTAACTCTCAGGAAGCCTTTAGTGGCATTACTGATTGTAATAGAAGAGTCAAGCCACGACCAAGAAGATCCATCAAGCAACAAAGGAGGATAGGACAAAGAAAGAGTCTCAGATCTCGGTCCACTGCCAAGAATCTCGGCCGAGATTACCACCAGAGATTTGGCCTCTGACACATGCTCGAAGATCAGGCCAATGATCTTATTTTTGGCAACTATATTTTATTTTTTTTGCTGATTACCTTAAAGGCTCTTAAACATTATGTAAGGTAATTGTTTATCTTTGGTTTAGTTTATTTTTGGGATTATCTTAAAAGGATATATTTTCTAGATTATCTTTTAAAGATATCCTTCCTAGTTTATATAGAGATCTCCCTTATAAATAGTCTTAGATGGGGAGATTGTTAGATAGATTGGAATTGATATATTTTCCACGTATTGTGTGAACTTGCAACATCGCTTATGAAGTTTGTATTTTATTCATTCCTATTCATGAATGCATTCTACAAGATTACATTTTTTACCTACTCCTTTGAGCAGGTTTTCTTCTTTCAAGGGGATACACCATGACGCTAAAATGGATGCTTCTACAAAGAGTAACAAAAAAGGGATAAACTTCGAAAATTAAAGATAATGTCAAGGTTGAGAGGAAGATAAAAGTATCAAGGACCTTGGACAACAGGGCTGCTGTTAAAAGAGCAAGGATTAGAAAAATGCGGTTGGGGATGGTGATAGTGCAGTGGACTATATCTCAGAGCTTCTTGATTCACTCATTCATGATATTCTGTCCTTTCTCCATGCAAGAGAGGCAGCTCGAATGAGCATTTTGTTTAAGAAATGGAGACATGTATGGTGCTCATTCCCATAGTTGGATATCGACCATAGGTATTTCAGGCAGTATGGAGATGACTAGATAGATAAATTGAAAAACCATGGTAATAGTGTCCTGCAAAATTGTGCATTGCAAAGGATTAACATTGATAGATTCAGGCTTTGTGTAACCTGCAAACCACTCGTAAAAAAATTGATCGGGACTTTGACTGAAGGTGCTATGGAAATGAATGTTAAGGAGCTTCAACTACAAGTTAGGCGAGACCTCTTTTTCGATGAACCTTATACTTTGCCAATATTTGTCCTTTCTGCAACCACGCTAACTGTGTTGATCTTATCTGGTTGTAACTTGGAAACTACTGATAACATAAAGCTTCCCTTGCTGCAAACGCTGCCACTGAATAAGTTCCATTTGAGCGATCGGATGCTACAAAATTTGATATGCAGCTGCCCATTGATTGAAGAATTGAGATTGGTTAAATGCATGGAACTGCAAAATGTGAATATTTCTGCTCCTACCAAGCTCGAGAGATTTCACTTATGCCAATGCGAGGACCTTGTAAGTGTTAAAATTTCAGCACCAACGTTTCGGTCTATCTGGATACGGCATATGAGTTATTGGCAATGGTTGCCTTGGTTGAACCGTTATATAAACCTAAAAGGATGCACAAGTCTGAGAGAGTTAGTCAGAGAATGCCCGAAATTGGTTATTGGAGATTTTCTAGAGCTTCCGGTGGTAGTTCCTGAAATGACAGGAAGGAAGTCATTCAATTATAAAGTTCACTCCCTTAAGAAGTATGTCATGAGAAAGGGTGTTTTTGGGTCTTTCATGCAAATATCAACATGAAAGACCCAAACGCACCCTTTCTCAGGACAAACTTCTTATGGAAGTGAACTTTATAATCGAATAACATCCTTCTTGTCAATTCAAGATCTACCACCGGAAGCTCTAAAAAATCTCCGATAACCAATTTTGGTCATTCCATGACTAACTCTCTCAGACTTATGCATCCTTTTAGGTTTATGTAAGGATTCAACCAAGGCAACCATTGCCAATAACTCATATGCCGTATCTAGATAGACCGAAGCGTTGGTGTTGAAATTTTAACACTTACAAGGTCCTCGCACTAGCATAAGTGAAATCTCTCGAGCTTGGTAGGAGCAGAAATATTAACATTCTACAGTTCCATGCATTTAACCAATCTCAATTCCTCAATCATTGGGCAGCTGCATATCAAATTTTGTAGCATTCGATCGCTCAAATGGACCTTATTTAGTGATAGCTTTTGCAGCAAGGGAAGCTTTATGTTATTAGTAGTTTCCAATTTACATCCAGATAAGATCAACACAATTAGCGTGGTTGCAGAAAGGACAAATATTGGCAAAGTATAAGGTTCATCGAAAAAGAGGTCTCGCCTAATTGTAAGTTTAGCTCCTTAACATTCCTTTCCATAACACTTTCAGTCAAAGTCCCGATCAATTTTTTTACGAGTGGGTTGCAGGTTACACAAAGCCTGAATCAATCAATGTTAATCCTTTGCAATGCACAATTTTGCAAGACACTATTACCATGGTTTTCTAATTTATCTATCCAGTCATCTCCATACTGCCTGAAATACCTATGGTCAATATCCAACTGTGGGAATGAGACCATACTTGTCTCCATTTCTTAGACAAAATGCTCATTCGAGCTGCCTCTCTTGCATGGAGAAAGGACAGAATATCATGAATGAGTGAATCAGGAAGCTTTGAGATATAGTCCATTGCACTATCACCATCCCCAACCACATTTTTTCTAATCCTTGCTCTTTTAACAACAACCCTGTTGTCCAAGGCCCTTGTTACTTTTATCTTCCTCTCAACCTTGACAGTATCTTTAATTTTTGAAGTTCTGCCCTTTTTTGTTACTCTTTGTAGAAGCATCCATTTTAGTGTCATGGTGTATCCCCTTGAATGAAGAAAACCCGCTCAAAGGAGTATGTAAAAAATGTAATCTTGTAAAATGCGGCCATGAAAATCTTCTAACAAGATGAAGTTAAATACACTAAGGGCCAGTTTTGTAACGACCAGTTTTTTTTTGTGTTACGCTTTGATAGAGTTAGAGAAGTTTAGGAAACGAATAAAGAATTTAGTGAGACTAGGACAGACCAGTTTATTTATGGAAGTCGTTTAATTAAGTACCTTGTCCTAAGTTTCGGGACGAAACTTATTTTAAGGGGGTACTGATGTAATATCCGGAATTTTTATTTCCGTTTAATTCCGAATCAAATCGGACTTTGAGCCATTGACGGTTTTCCATTCTATCTAGCAAGTCTTTCTTCACAAATTTTATCATTTTATGTAGAAGCTAATTCACATAAAATGATAAAATTATATCAAGCTATAATTCCTATAATTATTTATCATTTTATGTAGAATTTAATTCACATAAAATGACAGAATTATATCAAATCCTAATTCTTATAATTATTTATCATTTTATGTAGAATTTAATTCACATAAAATGATAGAATTATATCAAACCCTAGTTCTTATAATTAATCATTAACGACGACTTTAGACGAGATCATGACGAAGCTGTGACAAGGCCCGGACAAGTCTGTGACGAAGCTGTGATAAGGCCTAGACAAGTCTGTGACGAAGCTGTGACAATGCCAGACAAGGTTGTGACGAGTCTGTGACAAGGCCCAGACAAGGCTGTGACGAGTCTGTGACAAGCCCAGACAGGCTGTTGACAGCCCAGCGCCAGTGAGCCCAGCAGCGCCAGCTTCAGCAGCCCAGAAACTCGCCAGCTTCAGCAGCTTGTCCGCAGCCCAGCTTCAGCACCTTGGATCCACAGCTTCAGCCCATCTGTTGCTCTATCTCTTCAGCCCGGCGTTGCCAGCTCCAGCCCAGCGTCCAACCCATCTCTCGCAGCCCAGGAAGATCTTGGAAGTGCAGATTACGTGGGGCTGCTGAACGTTACAGAGGATAGTAACAGCCGGTTGATTTCCTTCCTTCTTCAGCTGATTGTGTTTGTCCAGATTCATGCTAACTGCTCCTCTCTCTTTCCTTCTGTAACCGTCTCCCTTTCCTATCGTCTCCCCGAACCTCACTATTCCCTTATCTACATTACGCTTCCTTCTCACCTACCTTCATACGTACTGGTTCAAGGTTGAAGATCCACCAGCCGACTGCCCAACCAGCCTATGTCTGCACACATCCAGCCGCTCCAAGCACATAAGATCGTCTCCTAATCTCGCGATTGAATCCAGGTTAGTGCAGTGAACGTTAATTCCGTCTTCACCATCATCCTCTTCTTAGTTCATCGACCAACCCTGCTGTGCTTCGAACTGCAGCCATCTACTGAACTAAAGGGGCTGTGTACATCGATTCATAGCCACCGTAGTCAGCCTCAAGTTGCCTAATACGAAGCAGGACCTTGCGAGATCTTCTGCATACACCTCTGGTAAGCTCCTCCTTCATTCTCCTTGCCTCGCTCTTACCAGTCCGGAGTAATGATCTCCCTCTTGTTTTAGCTTCAGCGACGCCGGCCAAAACGAGATAGAACCCTGCTTAAACAGCCAGTACAGCAGCCGTAGAAAGCCTTCTGTATAGAGGTAACGGAAAGGCTAATGTATGATCTTATGTGTGTGTGTACCGATTCTTTAAGACTGGAATGATGCGGTGTTGTAGTTCAGCCTTGAACATGGACTGGGTTGGTAATGGGTAGCTGCTGAGTTGTATAAACATAATGGTAGAAACAAAGGACTACTGTAAATATAACTCTTTTTCCTTCAGTTTTTAAGTTAGAAACTTCCCATGTTGTCGACCAATGTTAAGGAGTTTCAATGAAGATCCACCGTTGAATTTTTGATAGATGGTAGATGGATATATGTAGTTTACTGTGTCCAAATTTAAGAACAAATGAACGGTCGGATTAAAAGTTATAAGGTCCCAAAGTAGCGTAGTTGAGCTGTTGCAGTTTCTCAGTTTTCTATATTGGCGAGCAGCCAACTTTGTGACCAGATTTAGGTATGCTAAACTCATTCTTTTTGGCTGAATTTTGGATATGATATAGTTGACATATTGTTTTAGAACATATTAAAATTTGTGAGGCATCCAGCGAGTGGTTTGGGATTTATGATTTTTCCAAGATTGAGTCGTAAGCAGTTTTTCTGTTGTGCTGAAATTCGGTTTTGGGAGATAGTTTTAAATAGGATTTTGATCTCTTTTGCAGCTAAATTTTGGATATATTATAGATAAGAATTTATATTAGAACATATCAAAATTTGGGATAAATCCAGCGAGTAGTTTAGGAGTTATGATTTTTTCAAAGTTAAGACAGTGTGTTGTTCGTTAGGTGTTGTAACCAACTTTAGAATTTTTTTGTAGAAGTGATGCTTTAACAGTTTTAAGAAATTCTTTCTCCTACGAGTAGATAGGATATCATAGATTACCTAGGGAATTATTTCGGAATTTTTATAAGATTATTCGAATTTTATATTTGAAGTTGTAATTGGACTTTAGTGACTTTTCGGGAAATAGAAAATGAGTAGTTTTTCTAGTTGTTACCTAAAATCATCCTAGGAAGTAGAATATGGTTAGTTAGTCTCAAATAAGAGTTTAAATATAAATTATGAAATTTTTAGAAGTTTCGGGACCAGGGGTAAAATGGTCATTTACCTGTATAAGGGTATTTTGGTAATCTCTTGTTGATCGATTTTTATATCTTAGAAGTTGGAGACTTCTAAGAAAGTGGGATACATTATTGATTCCCTTGTCTTGTATAACAGGCAATTGAGTTCCTACGGTTACATACCGAGTTGAGATTAAGAGAGTTGCGACTTGACTCAGGTAAGTCCTTTGGGCTTACTTAGCTGACTTCTAGATATGAGTGTGGATAATGATGGTGGTGTGTGAATGATATGTTTATAGTTATATTTTAGTAGTAATTATTTACCGACCTATACTTTGGCCTAAGAGTAACGGGCGGTGTCATTCTGCTCAGTTAGCCTGAGGGCGCTGGGGGTTTCTTTAGGGACTAGTCCACACTCGGTTTGTAGTGATGCTACCGGCGGAGGTAAGCTAGACCTACACCCAGTTGGATAAGGAACGGAGGCGAGAACTCTTAAGATTTCTCGTGCCACAACTGTAAAATGGAATAAGGTGACTCACTTAATGAACAGATAATAACTGGTTTGTGTGCCAGCATGATGATTGTTTTATGTTATCTTGAGTGTGTTTGTGCTATCCTTATTTTGCTTATATTTGGATTGTTAGCTAACGGTTTATCCGTGTTGTAGATTTGTAGAGATAGACAGTTGTAGAGTGATCCGGAACGGATGGTCAGCCGGGTCCACGTACTCATTAGATGGGGACGGGGGAGTCTCCCTTACAGCATGCATGTTATGTATATGTATATGTTTTGTAAGGCTGTCACATGTGTACATTCATACAGTAAAAATATTATGTTTTGAAATTGTTTTAAGTACATTTGTGCCTTGTTGTAAGATCCAAGTAATGTTGTTGTTAAACCAAGGTCGGAACCCATTGTGAGGTCCTAACCAGTAGCTCCCCGAGTTTCGAAACTTGGGGTGTTACAAGTTTGGTTTTAACTCCGGAATCGGAAACGGAATGGAAATGAATCTAGTCCATACGTATGCCCTTGTACATGAAAGTTTTTGGAATCATTCTTTTGGTTTGAAGTAATTGGAGTAGAGTTTGATTACTTTTGATACCCTATAGGGTAACAAGATGTGGGAAAGCAAGTGTACTTTGCACTAAACCACAAGGAATGATTTAATAAAATTTCATGAATAAGGATATGCATATGGACTAAATTCGTTTCCATTCCGTTTCCGTTACCGGAGTTGGAACCAAACGGGATCTAAATAGGTGCATATGTATATCCATATGAATGGACTATCAGATTAGAACATGAAACGGGATCTAAATAAATACAAAAAAAATACAAAAGGTATATTTACTTAATTTTGTGTTTAGTAAATGTACCCCTTGAGAGAAGAATTGCACCTATTTAGATCCCGTTCGGTTCCAACTCCGGAAACGAAATCGGAATGGAAACGAATTTAGTCCATATGTATATCCATATTCATGAAAATTTATGGAATCATTCCCCATGGTTTAATGAAAAATGCACTTGCTTCCTCACATTTTGTTACCCTATAGGGTATCAAAAGTAATCAAACTCTCATCCAATTAGTACAACCCACAAGGAATGATTCCAAAAGTTTTAATGAATAAGGGTATACGTATTGACTAGATTCGTTTCCATTACGTTTCCGATTCTGGAGTTAAAACCAAACGGGCCCTAAAAAGTATTTTACCCGTACCAGCCATACAAACTATAACATACCTGTGTAAGGAATAATAGCAAAAACCAAGAGGGAGGAATATCAATATTGATTATCTGAACCTGACAAACAATTCATTCTCAACATTACTTTTCATATTCAAATCAAATAAACAGTATGAATGGACTATCAGATTAGAACATGAAACTGCATTTGAAAGAGAAACAAAGAGATTTTGATGTGATTGTGAACCTCTTATGAACAAAGGATGATATGAATGAAACTCACCAAAGATTATTTATATAATACTACAGAATCAGTTACCATACTAGAATTTTATAGATTTAGTGTGAGGTATTTGTAAGATGAGAAAAATATTAAGAAGAAATTCTATTAAAAATTGACCATAGAAAAGATTTTGTAGATTATAAGAAACTACATAGGCTTTGAAAATATTTTCTAGAGACTTTTCTAAATCAAATAAAATATTTAGTTACCATATACAGATTTTGTAGATTTAGCGAGATATTTAAGCTGAATAAATTTTTTTAAAGTGTGACCATATAAAAGTTTTGTAGAAACATAACACATTCCGTAATCTTTGAAAATATTTTCTAAAATTATTTTTATTTAACAATTTAAAAAAATTACGATAAAACTAATTGCAAATTAGTTTTTGGCCAAATCTTTACCTTTTAGATTTCTACCGTAGTTAATTGTTGATTTTTTGAATTACTAGTTCATATCCCGCACCTTGAGCGGGTATATTTAAATATTGATATTTTTTGAATAAAATATCTTGTGTATGTTGAACTAATGATATATTTATGGAAAAAAATGAAATATTTCTTTTAATTTACTATTGACAAAAATTTTGTAAAGACAAAAAAAGAGAATATAACTTTTAACTTACAAAATCTTACATTTAGATCTTTCGGCATTGTGAAAAAAATATTTGTAGAAAAAAAACAAGAAAAAAATATAGATATTTTAAAAAATGGATTTGATCAAATTTTTTAAAAATTGTTGCTTATGAGATGGTGTTTAGTGCGATAAAAAAGAATCAAAACATATTAGTTAGTCGGAATTCAAATGTATTTTAATTAAAAAAAAACAATAAAACCGATCTATATATATTACTAAAGCAGCACCCATTTTGTCCACATGTCAACCTCTAAGGCCGTCCACGTCAGCATTTTTTCAATTTATTTACAGATTTGCCACAATATATTTACAGATTTGCCATTAATTATTTTATAAGAAATATGCCACGTCAATTTTATTAAAATAAAAACTAAATCTACTTATCTACCAATAAAAATTTATAAACTAATGTATTATAATTTAATTTTGTTGAGAAAATCTCATGCACATCTTTTATTAAGATTTGACACATTTTTTAGATTTAAAACTAAATCAAATTTTGCTCCTCTAACTTTATATAAGTAAAATTGATAATATATTAAGTAAATATAATACTCGAACAATAATTTTTGTAATAAATTTTTAATTATGTTCTTTTATTTATTAAAAATATAATTAATCCTCAAATCTTAGTTATATTGATTAATGAAAAATAATTGTTTTTATAGATTTATATCAATATATAATGAAAATTGAAAATATTTTTTTTTGTTTAGACAAACTCGCACAAGGTGCGGGCACTAAACTAGTTTGTTTTTAAAACACAATAAAAAAGAATTTGTAAAATAGTTTTGTAAAAAATAATCCAACAGATTAGTTAGGCGGAATTCAAATGTATTTTTATAAAAAAAATTGGGTTATACACAACACATAAATCATGAAATTGAAAAGATATTGAAAGGAAATCACGGCGGTACCAAAAATTCAAGCAGATGGAGTAAATAATTGGGTTATTTGGTACAAATTACACAAATTCTCTCGAACTATAGATTACACACAACACATAAATCATGAAATTGAAAAGATAGAGAGAAGATAAGGATGTATGCTATTGTTTTCAAATAAATAAACGATAGCAAAACGAATGCGACTATTGAAAATCGGTATGAAAAAAAAGAATGATAGTACGGGGATATCAACGTAGAGAAGAACCTGAAAACAATATGATGAAGCAACATAGAAATTTCTTCAAATTACGAGAACCCTGAAAAAAGATGAAAGAAATTTGATCAATATTGGAAAACAAAAGCTGAATGGAAGAAGATGGGATATTATTTGTATATATAGTGTGAGAAATAAAAAGTACAAGAGAAGTTTAGGTTTTATCCCAACGTAAATCAATGTTAGGGGATAAAAACGCAGAGATTTTGTACATTTTGATATTACTAAATTTAATCATAAAAATATTTGACTCAATTTTGTTTCGTTCACTAATGATTTGTTTTTTTATCGTGCATTAGAAGTTTAGGATTTTTTCCAACGGAAATTATGATAGGAGATAACAACGCAGAGATTTTATAGATTTTGATATTATTAGATTTAGTTAAAAAATATATTTTTTTAAAATTTTGTTTTGTTAAGTTTTGTTTTTAAACGTGTAGGCGGGAGAAGTTTAGGGTTTATTCCAATGTAAATGTGTTAGGGGATAATAACGTAAAGATTTTTTTGATTTTGATATTATTAGATTTAGTTAAAAAAATTATTTTTTAATTTTGTTTTGTTTGGATTTATTTTTTAATTTGTAGGAAAAGTTTAGATTTTATCCCAACGTAAATTGTGTTTGGGGATAACAACGTCGAGATTTTGATATTATTAGATTTAGGTAAAAATATATTTTTAAAGTTTTATATTAGTAAAAAAGATTTATTGGCTTAATTCGTGATTTAGTAACAGATTTTGTAACGCCCCGCTTATTGGGAGCGTTTCCGATTTTTTATTTTCCTACTTCTATCGATATTTCATTAGATTAAATATTTTATTAAAAGTATTTTACAACGTAAAAATAAATTCCCGAGCATATTTATATTTTTGGTTAACTTTCGGAAATTCCGTTCCGAGCATTTTGGTATCGAGTCTAGCTTCTTTTTATTTTATTTTATTTACATATATATATATATATATATATATATATATATATATATATATATATATATATATTCTTTTTCTTCTATTTCTCTTTCTTTTTCCCTTTTTCTTTTGTCTCTTTTGTCTTGTCCCTGCTGCGGCTGGTGAGAAGCAATTGCAGCAAATCCAACCCCTCGTTGCTCCCCCCTCTGATAATTTCTCTCTCTCACGCCATCTCCCTGTGTATTCATCTCCTCCCTCTGTACAGCTCTCCCTGGCAACCCCCCTCACACCTCCCTTCCCCGCAACTCCCTCAGGTCTCGCCTCATCTCCTCTCTCTCAATCTCGCACTCCCCATCTCTTTTCTTCACTGCAGTTTAAGAGGACCGAAGCATTTCAGGAGAAGAGATTTGCAACCTCCGGGAAGCAGCCACCGCCTTCCCGTACGAGCCTCGCCGGAGCCACGCACCTGCTCCACTGCCGCCTGCAGGCCATTGCTTCGCCAGAAGCTAGTCCCCAGGTTGCCAGCGCCGTCTCTGTTATTAGTCTCCCTTTTTCAGCCTATTCCTCAACTCCACTCGAACCACCACTCTCGGCATCAAGCAGCAACTTCAACGAGCCACCATCCTCTCCCCTTTCTGCACTTCATCTTCTCCACCACATGTCTCTTCACCTTTCTCCTCTGAAACTCCCTCGCCGGAGATTGTAGCCGCAAAACACCGCTGGAGACGAGCTGTTGCGGCCCTATCGAAGCCGGAGGAAGCCTCGCCACCCTATCGGAGTTCCCTGCGCTGCTCCTCGCCGTCGGAGCTCCTGCGCAGCCCAGCCGCCGCCTCCATCTACATGTTCAAATAAACCCTATTGGAATATCACAATCGGGACACCCTTGTTTTCGTTATAATTGCAGAATTTTATCTGTATTTCTTAATTGCAATTTTGGCCCTTATTTCAGAAATTCCACCTTTTACCCCTGCAGAGTTTAATAACAATTTATGGCCAATATTTGGTATTTGCAATATTGACCTAGGTTTTGAGAATTAACTATTATGCCCTCTGCATGTGAAATTACAGATTTTGCCCAATGTTTTATTTACGGAATATATTCCAAGTTTATGGAACTTCATGAGTTGCCCGGAAAATGTTTTTACGGACTTTCAACCAAAGTTTTATAACGGATTTATTCTTAGAGTTTATATTTGTTAAACATTATGACCCATGTGTATATTTATACATCCGGAAAGTATTTAAGCGGTTTTAATATTTGTTTTGAAAACGGGTTTTACCTTAGATTTTATATAAGTTATATATTCCGTTCAAATTTAGCGTATAAGCTAAATTTGTTTAGCTTTGGTGTTAGGACCGGAAGCGCCCCGATAAAGGACTAACGAGTCCAAGCTCGACATCCATTATCGACATCCGTAGATCGTTTTCCGCCTTTGACCTCGTGTGAGTACCTCTTTCTCGATATAGTATTATTTAGTAATAGTACCATGCTAGGTTGGATCTCGCATAACTTAGTGGAAATGCCAAGTAGTGGCTTTGAACTTTATAAGGATTGAGGTGTGTATGTTATCATGTGAGCTTTGTTGAGGTTGTGAGTATGTGTTTGTTGAGATTGTGGAGTTAGGATGGAAGTATTCTAGCATGTGGTTATAGTTGAGATCTCGTGAGTTTATGAGGGCTAGGAGAGTATCCTAGTTTATGGGAGTGTATGACCAAATAAGAATATATAGTATTAGAAGTCTAAGGACTTCTAGCTTGCGTGAGTAGTTGTTGATTATCGTGCCTTGTCTTGAACAGGCTTTGGTTATATTCCTTCGGAGAGTGTTATCGTTTTCGGGTAGCTTTGAGACGAGGTAAGTCCTCGGACTTACTTAGCCGCTTCTATGCCTTATTTGGATATATATGGTGGTGTGTGTTAACCGTTTTTAAGAATGAAAATGGATTAGGATTTACTTGACCTTATTTATTGGCCCATTGTTACTACTATTATAATCGGGTGGTGACATCACCGCTCAGTTTTCCGAGGGAGACTGGGGGGATCTCTACGACCAGGCCATACACGGTATACGGGCGGGCTTCTTCATCACTCCCTCAGGGTATACGGGTTGGGCGCCGCCACACTCCTGTTGGTTACACGGGGACAGAGGCAAGAGTTATAAGACTCTTGTGTCACACTTGAAACAAATGAATTAGATATGAAACGACCTAAAAAGATATTATGGAATGAATGTTCATGTTGTGTGCCTTGTGTTCTCCTGTGTGTGTTTGTGCCATATTATCTTTATAATGCCTAGAATGTGAGCTAACGGTTTTATACCGATTGTTGTAGTTAATGTGCAGGATAGAATGTGGCCGAGTGATCCGGAGGAGTGGGCAGCCGGGGTTTCGTACATCTTAGGTTGAGTTGGGTTTTGGAGTCCTTGTGTTGTTGTTATTGTATATTGTGTTGATGTTGTTGTAAGGACGGTTGAAGTCTTTCCTTTCTTTTATTTTCGGGTTTCATAACTTTGCATAAAAATGTATTTCGGTTTTGGCCTTTATTTGTGCCTTGTTGCAAGATCCGGTGAAATTGTTGTCAGGCTAAGGGTCGGGACCCATTGTGAGGCCCCAACCCGTAGCATTCCGAGTCCCGCGGATTCGGGGTGTTACAAAAGAGGTATCAGAGCCCTAGGTTGACAACAATGACACTCGCAATCTTCTAAAGGCCGAATAAAAATAAACAGAACCCTCAAGGGTTCTGAGTTTTAAAGAAATGAATTTCGTTTTCAAATCATGTGCATGAGTCAGTTGGGGTAGAATGTACGGGACCACCACTTCCTCCGTGGATCTCGGCGACGTAGTTATTGATTATTATATTATGGATATATGTGTATATATGTAGATATGTATATGTGGACTTAGGATGTTTTGGACTATACTTGTATGTTGAATTGTAAATTGTTTATGGACTGATTATGTTTATAGTAGTAGCATGACGTTTATATCTTTATATATTTATATATAAACTTATGGTATGTTAAATCATATTAGTGATAGAGAACTTTATAGCTAAGATGATAGAAAGCTATCATCGGCCCCTTGGACGACGCCTTTTGGCTTAGGATAGTATACACACGAAGATGAGTATGTTCAAGTTATCGAGTTGAGCATCAAGTCTTTGCAAGCACCCCGGTGATTTCCCGGACTCCTTTAAGAGGACGTCGAAGAAGAAGACTAGAGATAACGTAACCAAAGAACAAACAAATAAAAGGGAACCTCGTGTCGACTTAAGTGAAACAAGATGGAAACTATACCAATATAAAAGCGACATAAAGACATGAGAGAGGTATCAAGGAAACAATGAAGGAGCATCAATGAGGCAACTAGAGACAACGAACTTAAAGTTTTTTTTTCCAAGTGCGGTGCCAATGAACTAAAGATGTGAATCAAGTAAAGAGGACTACATTCTCGCTCGAGAATAAAAGTGGTGTTTTAAGTAAGACAAGTTTTTCATAAGCACTCCTAAGTATGGGAGTCAAGATGAAAAGAGTGTTCTAAGAGTTTGGAAGGATTGACGCGAACCGGAAGTTAAGCTTACGGAGGTACCGGAGGGTGTAGTCACGATCTTTGCGAGATTCTAAGCGGGTAACTTATTCAAAAGTTTGAGAGTTACGAGGAGGATCACATGGTGAAAATTTACATAGTGGAATTTCTGTGGGTGTCAATCGATTTCCGTCATTGTGATGAGACTGATCAATGCTAAGAAGCAGGAAGTGTGTAAGGATGATGATCTTCAGAAGATGAAAGAGGAAACAAGGAGCTGGATAGAAGAACTTAAGTTATCAACCAAAAAGGATGCGAGTGGAGGCTGATTAATGTCAGAATATATGAGGAGTGCATTTGCGAAACATCATGAAGAGAGGTTAAGCCTATGAAAGTGGGTCATATGACACAAAAGATCAGTGAAGGTATAGTTATCTTAGAGAAACGGAAGGAAGATAGGAGCATAGTAGGAGCTAACGAAGTTGGAAATAGAGTAAAATGAGCTAGTGAAGTTAAGACAGAGTACCCCGAGAGGGTATCCTTTCAGGAGTATGGAAGTACGGTAGGAGGGTAAGTCGTTAATTTCGAAGAAGGTCAGATACAAGTTAATCGGTGACAACTGAGAACGCACAAGTGCGGGTTGTCTATTGATGTGTGTAGATGGGAAGAGTAAACAAGACTATGGGAACATATAGGATCAGGAACAAGAGTTTGGAGTTTTTGCGGTGGATCAATGTCAATAGTAAGGAGGTACATCAATGGACGCGGAATTGTCTTAAATCAAATAATGTTGAACGGGTTCAAGCAAGTAGTTATAACAAGACCCCCGAGGAGGAGATTGTAACGATCTTACACGACCTTGTTAGGTCTTGGGACTGACATATGGAGGAACGCCACGAGTTACAACTTTTAAGGTTTGATCATGGTAAAGGGAGCTAGTGGATCAACCGTAAGATGAGGCTTCCATTGTAGCTGTACATAGAATACCGAGAAATACATAAGGTGACCACAATAGTAAGGGAAGACTGAAGTTTTGAAGTTTGAAGTCGATGTGAGATGTACAAGAAGTACATGAAAGATTGAGGTTAGAACCTCTACGGTCGATTGGACGTTACATAAGAAAAGGGAGTAAGTTCTACACCTACTCGAAGGAATGATGCAAGCTTTGGAAGAATACGAAGAAGGTAATACTAATATATTATAAGGCGTGATTAAGTCCTGCAGTTAGGACCTTCATGACTTCACATAAGTGCGAAACCTTAAAAGCAGATTATTAGAGAAAGTCTCCCGAGTTCTGGAGATGAAGGATCTTTGAAAGAGGACGGTGAACATTGCAGCTAAAGAAGTATTAAACCACGTGTTCGATGGACATCACCTCAACAGGTCGGGGTGGACCACTTGACCAATTTTATGACAAGATTGTGTCGATATCTTACGATATGTGATGGGAGAAGAAAAGCTGATGTAACACCCCGAATCCTAGAGGACTCGAAATGCTACGAGCTGGGACCTCACAATGGGTCCTCGCCCTTAGCCTGGCAACAACTTCATCGGACCTTACAACACGGCACAAATAAAAAGGCAAAACAAAGAGTTTTATAACATGAGCGGAAATAATAAGAATCCAAATTATTAAAACAATACAGCCAAGTCTCAAAAACCAGAAATACCAACATCAGTCTCAATAGTCATAAAATGAAATATAACAGCCCCGTCCTATAATGCACGGAACCCCGGCTGCCCACTACCGCCGGATCACTCGATCGCCTCCCTAACCTGCAAGGCATCTACAAGCGGTATAAAACCGTTAGCTAACATTCTATGCATAAGTATAACGGTAAAAGCACAAACACACAACATACGCAATCAGCATGTAACACTCATTCCTTTTTATTATCTTTAATTAAGTGATACGTCATTACTAATGATACTTATTTTGTGACACGAGGGATTCCCAAACCTCGCCCCTGTCCCCGTTTACCAACGCGGAATGGTACTAATGCATGTGACCGTCTACGGGACTGGGCTGGTCGCAGGGAACCTCCTAGACTCTCGCAAGAGCTAGGCAGATGATGTCACGACCCGTTATCATACACTTGGGTCAATTATAAGATACTACAGTCGGCCTATTGCGTTTTTGTTATTTATCTTAACTATCACACACCACTCATACGCATCACACACATGCAAGAAGCTAGCTAAGTAAGTCAGTGAACTTACCAGAATTAAAACTCGTCTCTCTTAACAACACTAACAGTAGCTGCAGGAACTCAGTTGCCTGTCAAAGGAGGCACGTGGATCAACATTTTTCCTTGGATACTTAGAAGTCTAAAACTCCTAAGATGTATGATTCTATGTGCAGAAGTTATTACAGTGTCTATTTAAGGTAAAATGACTATTTTACCCTTGGTTCCGAGACTTCCAAAAACCCGTAAAAAGTACTTAAATTCTTACTTGAGGCTAACTAATCAAGTTCTACTCCCTAGTATGATTTTAGGTGACAACTATAAAAACTACCCATTTTCTATTTCCCGAAAAGTCACTAAAGTCCAACTACACCTTTAAATATAAAATTAAAATAAACTTATAAAAATTCTAAAATAAATTTCTAACTTATCTATGATCTCTAATCTACTCATAGGAGAAATAATTTCTTAAAACTGTTCAATCGTTATTCCTACGAAAATCTTTAAAGTTGCCTACAACACTACAATTGTTCCCATACTTAGTCAAAATTTTCTGCTAGAAAAACAGCTCAACTACTCCACTTTGAGACCCTATAACTTTCAATCCGACCGTTCATTTGTTCCCAAATATTAATACAGTAAACTATGTATATCTATCTATGATCTATTAAAAATTCAACGGTGGATCTTCAACCAATCGTTTTAACATTGGTTCACAACAGTGGCCATTCTTACTTTCAAAACTGAAGTTTTAAAGGGAGTTTCTCACTTCAATTTATATGATAATCTGATCTACTTCACTAGGTCATCTAATGGCCATAAATTGGACACTCTAGGAAGCTACAACAACTCGCTTACTACTCATCACTTCTCTTGTTCGATCTATCCTCATCACCACACTAAAACATTTTAAAACCTAAGTACACACATGTCTATTTCATCTATAGTTTAAAGATTGAACTGCAGCCAAGATAAAGGGAGAATGATTGATCATTTACCCAAGGTTTTGATGACTGCAGAAGGTATGTTGTTGCACTAGTGTGGGAGGGTCCGATTCCAAGGTGGCCGTATCTTCTTTTGTCACCGCAGGCCACGAACGAACAACCCTCCAACTGGTTATCTTCTGGGAAGGAATGTGTACTGAGAGTTAGATTTAGAGAGGAACTTAAGTGTAGAAGGGCTGACTGAAATTACTTACACTACTCCGGCTGCTGGCGAGCTTTCTACAACGAGCAGCCCCGGAACTAGATAGACGAGCAGCTGTTGTAGTTCTCTCCTCTGCTGGCTCTTTACCTTGCAGTTTCCTGTGGTTAGAATGTTGCTGAATCTGTGCAGAATCCAGGCAAGTGCAGCGTGAAAGATTAGGAAGAGACGATGTAATGACCGAAAATTTTAAGTTTCCGGTAAAGTGAAATTAAACAAAGTCCGATGAGACCATCGTAAATAAATAAATAAGTAAAATAAAAGGAGTTTAGTTCTATCATTTTATGTGACCTAGATTCACATAAAATGATAAATTAAAATGACCGAAAATAATTTTACGTTGTTAAAATAAAAATATTTATAATTTATAAATACGGAATTTAATTCCGTATTATATAAATTTCCGCACAAAAATTAACGGGTTACGAGTTCCGTTTAATACATGAGATTACCGCTCAGTTGGGCCAACCATCAGCCCACTTTCCTAAGCCCATTTTAAAACTTAATTAAAAATCTTAATTTAACTCTAACCCTAATCTCTCTTAACCTAATCCGCTAATTACCTCCCTCTTAATCTACCCTAATTGCCGCTTGTGCTGACTATCCTCGCCAACTGCACATCGCAACCTACGCCGCTCCGCTTCTCCCTGTTTGGACGAACGAAAGGACGACACCAGCCGCCGGACTGCGCCTTCACCGAACCGCCAGTGTCGCCGCTGCCTCCGACCGTAGTCGCCACCGCGAGCTTGCGCCGCCCCAGTCGAGTCCGGTAAGATTCTGGCCCCTCTTCTCCTCCGCCTTCCTTCTTCCGTTTCTTGTTTCGAGCCGAAGATCCTAACTCTGTCGCCTCGAGCCAGCCGGAATAGTCACGGAACAGCGCTTGCCTCCCTGACTGCAGTGGGCTGATCGAGACAGTGGCGAGGTTTCTCATTCGCTGCAGTAGGTGAGTCCTTGCCTCCTTTCCCTCTGTTTTCCCTTACGTGCGTGTGCCAACTGGAAGTTTGAATATCGTCTGGATCCTGCAGTAACTAGCCAAGAGAGGGAGGTGCAACGTTGGAGTCCAAGCAAGCGAGCCGACCGGGATTTACATAGCTGGAAATCGGACCCAACCGTTGGTTAGTATTCTCTGTAAAACTGTTAGTAAAGTAGTAGTGCAGTGGAGATTGAATTTTTGTTCCAAATCATAACCAGTAGGAATTAACCTTGTGTAGCTGCTGAGCATATAGACCTAAGGGGAAAAATAATGGACTGCTGTATTTTATGAACAATGGAAAAATAATGGCTGCTGTAAATTCGTTTTACATCCTTCAGCTTCTAGGTTACCAACAGCCCATCTTGTCGATCAATTATAAAACGTTTGGATAAAGATCCACCGTTGAAATTTTGATATCTTGTAGACAGATATATGTAGTTTAGCATATTAAAATTTGGGGAGAAATGAACGGTCGGATTGAAAGTTATGAGCTCCCGAAGTTAGGTAGTTGAGCAGTTTTGGTAAACTTAAAAATTTGGCTAAGTATAGGAAAGTAGAGTGAAGAACCGACTTTGGGAATTATTATAAAAATATCGGCTGAACAGTTTGGAGAAATTCTTTCTTCTAAGGTTAGATAGAACCTCATAGATGATCTAGAGGTTTAATTCGGAAATTTTATAAGCTGTTAAGAATTTTATATTTAGAGCCGAAGTTAAACCTTTTTCGATTCTTTCGGAAAATAGAAACATAGGAAAAATGTCAGTTTCGAACCAAATAAAATTCCAAGAGTTAGGATATAATTTTAGAACTTCAAATAGGAGTTTGGACATGAATTTTAGGATTTTCGAGAAAATCAGAACCAAGGGTAAAATGGTCATTTTACCCTAAAACTAATACTGTAACTAGTACATCTTAATACTTATTTGATCTTAGAAGTTTTAAACTTCTATCTACGTGAAAGTGTGCTAATACACTTATCGCCTTTGACAGGCAACTGAGTGAGTACAGTTTACAGAGCGAGTGGTTATTAAAGAGTCGAGCGTTATAACAGGTAAGTCCTTTGGGTTTACTTAGCTGACTACTAGATATGAGTATAAATGATGATGGTGGTGTGTGATTGACATGTTAGAGAGATAGGTTGTGATATATAAATACCGACCTGTATTTTTGGCCTAAGAGTAACGGGCGGTGGCATTCCGCTCAGTAGCTCGCGGGGCGCTGGGGGTTTCTTTCGGGACTAGTCCACACATGGTTTGTAGTGATGCTACCAAAGGAAGTCAGCTAGACCTACACCAGTTGGATAAGGAACGGAGGCGAGAACTAATAATAGTTCTCGTGCCACAACTTAAATTGAATAATGTGAATCACTTAAGTAATAGATAATAATTGGTTGAGTGCCAGCATGATGTTTGTTTATTTCTATTTCTACTTGTGTTTGTGCTGTTATCATTTTGCTTATATTTGGATAGTTAGCTAATTGTTGATATGTTGTTTAGACTTGACACAGGTTAGAGCAGATGCCGAGTAATCCAGATGGTAGTGGTCAGCCGGGGTGTCGTACTTTAGGACGTTTTGCAGTTTTTGCATTTGTGGGTTTTGCAGTTGAACATTGTTTCCTTTCGTGCTTTGTTTTATTACTTTTCCGGCTGTAGTTGATCTGGTCACATTCATGCATTGATAAAAACTATTTTATGATTTCTGGTTTTTCCTTATCTGTGCCTTGTTGTAAGATCATGTTAAGTTGTTGTCAAACTAAGGTCGGGACCCACTGTGCGGTCCTAACCAGTAACTCCCTAAGTTGTAAAATTTGGGGTGTTACAGACGATGCCAAGAATTGTTCTGCACGTGACTGAAGTTAGGAGAAAATAAAACGCTGCTGTAGGAGTTAGGGAGTATAACTGCTGCATTAAAACCGGTTGTTACAGAAGACTTCAGCAGCCGTTAACTGAAGGAGAGAAGGAAGGAGAAGGGCTGGCTATTCATATGTAAATCACAGGCTGGAGAGGGCTGCAAGCTGGGCTGGAGGGAGCTGAATGTGTTCGGCTAAAGGGGTTGTTAATGGGCTCGTAACTAGCTTCTCCCGGACTGCTGCAGGCTGGGCTTGAAGTCACCTGCTGGGCTGTTATGGGTAAGCAAAACTGGGCTGAGAAGTATGCTGTCTTGGCTTTGTCACAACCTTGTCAAAACTCGTCATGGCCTTGTCAGGCCCATGACTGAGTTTGTCACAGATTTGTCGGGCTTTGTCACAGCATCGTCTCAGCTTAGTCCTGCTCTCGTCACAGCTTGTCATGATCTCGTCTCAGCTTAGTCATGGCCTCGTCACAGCTTGTCATGATCTCGTCTCAGCTTAGTCATGGCCTCGTCACAGCTTGTCATGATCTCGTCACAGCTTGTTCTCAATAAGAATGAATTATAATAACTAGGGTTTGATATAAATCTATCATTTTATGTGAATTAATTTCTACATAAAATAATAGATAGTTATAAGGATTAGAGTTTGATATAATTTTATTATTTTATGTGAATTAAATTCTACATAAAATAATAGATAATTCTAAGGATTAGAGTTTGATATAATTTTATCATTTTATGTGAATAAAATTCTACATAAAATAATGAAATTTGTGAAGGAAGAGATACTAGATAGAATGGGAAACCGTCAACGGTTCGAAGTCCGATTTGATTCGGAATTAAACGGAATAAAAATTCCGGGTATTACATCAGTTCCCCCTTAAAATAAGTTTCGTCCCGAAACTTAGGACAAGGTACTTAATTAAAGTGTAACGAAAAAAAAATGGTCGTTACATCAGTTCCCCCTCAAAATAAGTTTCGTCCCGAAACATAGGGTAGTTGCCAAGATCATAAATGTAAGTGAGCCCTATGACTCACAAGTTACTACATCAAGACACATATGGTTCACACACAAGCTTATCAAACATATCACACATACAATCACTAAAGTAACCAAACAAGGATGTAGAACTACCTGACGGTCCTATAGACGTCTCTAGATCCGCATAAAACTCGGGATAATTCCGCCGGATACTATCCTCCGTCTCCCAAGTGGCCTCGTCAATCCCTCGTCTCGACCACTGTACTCTCAACATGGGTATTACCTTCGATCGAAGGCGTCTCATACCTCTCTCCAAAACTGCGATCGGGTGCTCAGGAAATGTATGATCCGGCTCAACCACTAGGTCGTTATGGCTCACTATGTGTCTCGGGTCGTGCACATACTCTCTCAACTGAGATACATGGAAGACTGGATGGACTCCCTCCAATCGGGGTGGCAATGTGAATCTATAAGCCACCTCTCCTATCCGCTCTAGGATCTCAAAGGGCCCGACATATCGGGGACTCAACTTCCCTTTAATGCCGAAGCGTCGAACACCCCTCGTCGGTGACACCTTCAACCATACCTGGGCGCCAACCCTGAACTCCAGAGGCCTGCGCCTCTTATCAGCATAAGATCTCTGACGGCTCTGTGCAGTCAACATCCGTTCTCAGATCAATGCTACCCGAGCCATCTCATCCTGCACCTGTTCGGGTGCTACCCCACTCATCCTCACAGGCTCATCCCAACATAGAGGTGTACGACACCTCCGCCCATATAGTACCTCGTAAGGAGCCATCCCAATAGTCGCGTGCCAACTATTGTTATAAGAAAACTCCACCAAAGGGAGGTGGTCGGGCCATACCTGCCCCCAATCAAGCACACACGCCCTCAACATGTCCTCAAGGGTCTGAATAGTCCTCTCAGACTGCCCGTCCGTCTGAGGATGGTATGCCGTGGTGAACTGTAAGCTCGTCCCTAAGGCGGCGTGTACTTGCTGCCAGAACCTCGAGGTAAAACGCCCATCCCTATCTGAAATGATCGTCCTCGGCACTCCGTGGAACCTCACAATCTGTCGGGTAAACTCCTCGGCTAAACGAGACACCGGCCACGTTTCCTTAATAGGAATGAATCGTGCCGTCTTCGTCAACCGATCCACTACAACCCATATCACATCAAAGCCTCTACTCAACCTTAGGCCAGTAACGAAGTCCATGGAAATGTCGTCCCACTTCCACTGGGGAACTGGAAGTGGTTGAAGCTCTCCTCCGGGCCTGTGGTGCTCAATCTTGACCTGCTGACAGGTCGCACACTGGGCTACATATCTAGCCACATCGGGCTTGAGCCCGCCCCACCAATAAGATCGTCGTATATCCTGATACATCTTACTCGCGCCGGGGTGGACGGAGTAAGGTGTAGAATGGGCCTCCTGCAGTATACGCTGCCTCAACTCTTTGTCAGAGGGTACACATATGCGCTCCTGGCGCCTCAAAATCCCATCTGCACCCACCACAAACTGTGGTGCCTCCCCTCTGGACATTCTCTCCCTGATCCTCGTCAGTGCTGGACAACCCTCCTATTTCTGCCGGATCTCTTCCGTGAGATCCGGTGAAACCTCTAATGCCGACAAATGCCCGTCAATATCGGGAAACCGGATGTCTACCTCCAACCAAATCAAATCTCTCTGCAACTGGGTCTGAACAGTCAATCTAGCAATCGCAGCCTCGCGAGGTGTCCTCCTACTAAGGGCATCGGCGACCACATTCGCCTTCCCCGGATGATAAAGGATCTCTAAGTCAAAGTCCTTAATCAGCTCTAGCCATCTCCTCTGGCGGTTATTCAACTCCCGTTGAGTGAATATGTACTTCAGACTCTTGTGGTCTGTAAAGATCTGACAAGTGGCCCCGTATAGGTAATGACGCCAGATCTTCAAGGCGTGAATAACTGGAGCTAGTTCAAGGTCGTGAGTAGGGTAATTCTCCTCATACGTCTTCAGCTGTCGAGACGCATACGCAATGACCCTACCCCTCTGTATCAGGACGCATCCCAAGCCCATCTTGGATGCATCGCTGTACACGACGAAGTCCTCAATGCCTTCTGGCTGTGCTAGCACCGGAGCAGAAGTTAATCTCTCCTTCAGCTCCTCAAAGCTCTGTTGACAGGGCTCGGTCCATGTAAATCTGATGAACTTCCTTAACAAGGAAGTAAGTGGTCTAGCAATCACAGAAAAACCCTTCACAAACCTACGGTAGTAACCAGCCAAACCTAGAAAACTGCGTACCTCCTTGACCGTCTTAGGGGGCGGCCATGATGCAATTGACTCTATCTTCGCTGGGTCCACCTTGACTCCTTCGGCAGAGACAATGTGGCCAAGGAAGGCAACCTCAGGCATCCAGAACTCACACTTAGAGAGCTTAGCATAAAGCTCTCTATCTTGTAAAACCTGCAACACTGTCCTCAGGTGTCCGGCGTGCTCCTCTCTACTCCGGGAGTACACTAAGATGTCGTCGATGAAAACTACCACAAACAAATCTAAGAAATCAATGAAGATACCATTCATCAACTCCATGAAGATAGCAGGAGCATTGGTGAGCCCGAAAGGCATCACCACGAACTCATAATGACCGTATCTGGTCCGAAATGCTGTCTTTGGTATGTCCTCTTCCCGCACTCTCAGCTGGTGGTATCCTGACCTCAAGTCAATACGTGAAAACACCGTAGCTCCCTGTAACTGATCCAGCAAATCATCAATACGCGGCAGCGGGTACTTATTCTTGACGGTGACTTTGTTCAACTCTCGATAGTCGATACAAAGCCTCATGGATCCGTCCTTCTTCCTGACGAAGAGGACTGGTGCACCCCAGGGAGACACACTGGGTCGGATGAAACCCTTCTCTGCCAACTCCTCGAGTTGCTTCTTAAGCTCAAGCATCTCGACTGGTGCCATGCGGTATGGAGCCTTGGAGATCGGCCTCGTGCCGGGCTCCAACTCAATCCCAAAATCTACGCTCCTCTGTGGTGGTAAGCCAGGCGGCTCGCCAAAGACATCCTCGAACTCACAAGCTACCGGGGTCTCTGTTAATGATGAACTCGTCTCCTCCTTCATGGCGTAACACCAGAAGGCCTCACATCCCTGACCTATGAGCCTTGCGGCTCGGACCGCACTAATGACTGTCCCTATCTTCCCGAGGTCCCACCCTTGAAAGACTTCCTCCTGCCCAGACTCCGTAGTGACCGTCATTGTCCTCCTCCTGACGTCCAGAACAGCTCTATGGCGGTCCATCCAGTCTATCCCAAGTATGACTTCCTCATGCACTAAGTGCATGACGTGAAAGTCGGCTAGCCAGTCACGACCTCCCAAGTGGATAGGACAATCGTGAATCTCTCAAGTACCACGAACCCTACTCCCATCGGGTAACCTTATAAGGAAAGGTTCCCCCTCTACTGTATCTAAGGTCAGCCTATCTATGCAATCATCAGATATGAAAGAGTGCATCGCACCCGTATCAAAAAGTACTCGGACTGGAAAGCCATGAATCGTGATAATACCTGTGGCTGCCGGCGCTGCTGGCTCTACGGCACTCCTCAACTCAAAGACTCGAGCATGAGTACCCCTAGTCTCTGAAGTGCCTCCACCACGCCGTCTACCTCTAGCTGGAATCTGAGCAAAACCCTGTGAATATAACTGGTGGCCTCCTACACTCCGGCTTAATGTGTCCCTGCTCCCTACAGTTCTAGCACTGACGTACTCTAGATCCCATCGGCGGTGCCACCTGGTGACTAGAACGGCCCTGGGACTGACCACGCCTATGACCTGACCCTCCTACTCCAGTGCTGACTGGTCTGGTCCTCTGTCTCTTGTCTGACCCTCCAGACTGCATAGCTCTACGGTGACCCAGTCGGTCCCTTTCATACGCTGAAGCCCGATCCTGATAATCAGCTAAGGAATCACAGCGGAACCCTGCTAAATAGGAGCGGGTAGTCTCTCTCAGTCTCCGGGAAAACAGATACACGTGCTGGTCCACAGGTGGTGCAGCAGGACCCAACAGTGACAGCTCCTCCCGGAATTTCCTAATAGCCTCAGCTATCGGAACATCCTCAAAACCTGCCTCCAAGAAGTCCTGCACTCGGTCCCTTCTCAGTGAGGTAGGACAAAAGGTCTCTCTCACGAGACTCAACAACTGCTCAAATCGGGACACTCCGCCCCTCACTGTCCTCCACCAGTATTGTGCCTGGTCCCTAAACAATGTTTGAACCAGCTCCACCTTACGACTCTCAAGGCAGCGAATCGCCTCTAGCGCGGACTCCACATGACTGATCCAATGTTCCACCTCAAGTCCAACGTTCCCGTCGAAGGTGGGAACTCGCTGATGGTTGAATGTCTTCAACCATTCATCTGGTCTCGGTACCCTCAGCTCGTCTCTTACTCGGTCATCCTCGACAGCTCTCACTGGTGCGGCTACCACCGGTGGAACTACCACCTGAGTCACCCTCTGAGAGACCTCTGCTGACCTAGATGGCACTGGCGGTGCTGGAGGTGGTGCTCCGGCCCTGTATGCCTCTTGCACCTGCTGGACATAAACTCGATACTCCGATGCTCCAATCGATACGCGGCCAGAATCAGCAGGCCCTGCACTCCGTACTCCGGACCTAGTAGCAGTCTCATCCCTAACCTCTGGAACAATACTCTCGGCCACCTCCTCAGCAGGTACATCCGCAGCTGGCGGATCTACAACAGGGACACGTCCTCGACATCGGCCCCTGTGAGGCCTGCCCACACGTCCCTGTCTTGGGGCTCCAGGATGAAGGGGAGGTCGGCCCTCTCCTCGTCCAACGTAAGCTGTCGCTCTCGTACGTGCCATCTGGTAATGACGTGATCAATATAAGACTATTTTAGTTCCTAGTAAGGACATGACTATCTTATTACTTTAGGTCACTTCTAAAGGTCACAAATTTACTAAAATTACAAGTTATAACAGAAGTCCAATAAACTATGCTATCGAGTTTAGCGGAGGTAGTGGCAGTCCGTGCATTCTATCCCAACCCGTTTATGCTCATGGTTTGGAAAACAAAATTTTCATTTTAAAAGTTCGGAACCCTTGCGGTTTCCGTTTATTTGTTTATTCGGCCTTTTTGAAGATGGCGAGTGCCGTTGTTGCCAACCTAGAGCTCTGATACCATATTGTAACACCCCGAATCATAGAGGACTCAAAATGCTACGAGCTGGGACCTCACAATGGGTCCCGGCCCTTAGCTTGGCAACAACTTCATCGGACCTTACAACACGGCACAAATAAAAAGGCAAAACAAAGAGTTTTATAACATGAGCGGAAATAATAAGAATCCAAATTCTGAAAACAATACAGCCAAGTCTCAAAAACCAGAAATACCAACATCAGTCTCAATAGTCATAAAATGAAATATAACAGCCCCGTCCTATAATGCACGGAACCCCGGCTGCCCACTACTGCCGGATCACTCAATCGCCTCCCTAACCTGCAACGCATCTACAAGCGGTATAAAACCGTTAGCTAACATTCTATGCATAAGTATAACGGTAAAAGCACAAACACACAACATACGCAATCAGCATGTAACACTCATTCCTTTTTATTATCTTTAATTAAGTGATTCGTCATTACTAATGATACTTATTTTGTGACACGAGGGATTCCCAAACCTCGCCCCTGTCCCCGTTTACCAACGCGGAATGGTACTAATGCATGTGACCGTCTACCGGACTGGGCTGGTCGCAGGGAACCTCCTAGACTCTCGCAAGAGCTAGGCAGATGATGTCACGACCCGTTATCATACACTTGGGTCAATTATAAGATATTACAGTCAGCCTATTGCGTTTTTGTTATTTATCTTAACTATCACACACCACTCATACGCATCACACACATGCAAGAAGCTAGCTAAGTAAGTCAGTGAACTTACCAGAATTAAAACTCGTCTCTCTTAACAACACTAACAGTAGCTGCAGGAACTCAGTTGCCTGTCAAAGGAGGCACGTGGATCAACATTTTTCCTTGGATACTTAGAAGTCTAAAACTCCTAAGATGTATGATTCTATGTGCAGAAGTTATTACAGTGTCTATTTAAGGTAAAATGACTATTTTACCCTTGGTTCCGAGACTTCCAAAAACCCGTAAAAAGTACTTAAATTCTTACTTGAGGCTAACTAATCAAGTTCTACTCCCTAAGATGATTTTAGGTGACAACTATAAAAACTACCCATTTTCTATTTCCCGAAAAGTCACTAAAGTCCAACTACAGCTTTAAATATAAAATTAAAATAAACTTATAAAAATTCTAAAATAAAATTCTAACTTATCTATGATCTCTAATCTACTCATAGGAGAAATAATTTCTTAAAATGTTCAATCGTTATTCCTACAAAAATCTTTAAAGTTGCCTACAACACTACAATTGTTCCCATACTTAGTCAAATTTTTCTGCTGGAAAAACAGCTCAACTACTCCACTTTGAGACCCTATAACTTTCAATCCGACCGTTCATTTGTTCCCAAATTTTAATACAGTAAACTATGTATATCTATCTATGATCGATTAAAAATTCAACGGTGGATCTTCAACCAATCGTTTTAACATTGGTTCACAACAGTGGCCATTCTTACTTTCAAAACTGAAGTTTTAAAGGGAGTTTCTCACTTCAATTTATATGATAATCTGATCTACTTCACTAGGTCATCTAATGGCCATAAATTGGACACTCTAGGAAGCTACAACAACTCGCTTACTACTCATCACTTCTCTAGTTCGATCTATCCTCATCACCACACTAAAACATTTTAAAACCTAAGTACACACATGTCTATTTCATCTATAGTTTAAAGATTGAACTGCAGCCAAGATAAAGGGAGAATGATTGATCATTTACCCAAGGTTTTGATGACTGCAGAAGGTAAGTTGTTGCACTAGTGTGGGAGGGTCCGATTCCAAGGTGGCCGTCTCTTCTTTTGTCACCGCAGGCCACGAACGAACAACCCTCCAACTGGTTATCTTCTGGGAAGGAGTGTGTACTGAGAGTTAGATTTAGAGAGGAACTTAAGTGTAGAAGTGCTGACTGAAATTACTTACACTACTCCGGCTGCTGGCGAGCTTTCTACAACGAGCAGCCCCAGAACTAGATAGACGAGCAGCTGTTGTAGTTCTCTCCTCTGCTGGCTCTTTTCTTTGCAGTTTCCTGTGGTTAGAATGTTGCTGAATCTGTGCAGAATCCAGGCAAGTGCAGCGTGAAAGATTAGGAAGAGACGATGCCAAGAATTGTTCCGCACGTGACTGAAGTTAGGAGAAAATAAAACGCTGCTGTAGGAGTTAGGGAGTATAACTGCTGCATTAAAACCGGCTGTTACAGAAGACTTCAACAGCCGTTAACTGAAGGAGAGAAGGAAGGAGAAGGGTTGGCTGTTCATACGTAAATCACAGGCTGGAGAGGGCTGCAAGCTGGGCTGGAGGGAGCTGAATGTGTTGGGATAAAGGGGCTGTTAATGGGCTCGTAACTAGCTTCTCCCGGACTGCTGCAGGCTGGGCTCGAAGTCACCTGCTGGGCTGTTATGGGTAAGCAAAACTGGGCTGAGAAGTATGCTGTCTTGGCTTTGTCACAGCCTTGTCGAAACTCGTCATGGCCTTGTCAGGCCCATGACTGAGTTTTTCACAGATTTGTCGGGCTTTGTCACAGCCTCGTCTCAGCTTAGTCCTGCTCTCGTCACAGCTTGTCATGATCTCGTCTCAGCTTAGTCATGGCCTCGTCACAGCTTGTCATGATCTCGTCACAGCTTGTCCTCAATAAGAATGAATTATAATAACTAGGGTTTGATATAAATCTATCATTTTATGTGAATTAATTTCTACATAAAATAATAGATAGTTATAAGGATTAGAGTTTGATATAATTTTATCATTTTATGTGAATTAAATTCTACATAAAATAATAGATAATTCTAAGGATTAGAGTTTGATATAATTTTATCATTTTATGTGAATTAAATTCTACATAAAATAATGAAATTTGTGAAGGAAGAGATACTAGATAGAATGGGAAACCGTCAACGGTTCGAAGTCCGATTTGATTCGGAATTAAACGGAATAAAAATTCCGGGTATTACATCTTTTACCCCTTAAAATAAGTTTCGTCCCGAAACTTAGGGTAGTTGCCAAGATCATAAATGTAAGTGAGCCCTATGACTCACAAGTTACTACATCAAGACACATATGGTTCACACACAAGCACATCAAACATATCACACATACAATCACTAAAGTAACCAAACAAGGATGTAGAACTACCTGACGGTCCTATAGACGTCTCTAGATCCGCATAAAACTCGGGATAATTCCGCCGGATACTATCCTCCGTCTCCCAAGTGGCCTCGTCAATCCCTCGTCTCGACCACTGTACTCTCAACATTGGTATTACCTTCGATCGAAGGCGTCTCATACCTCTCTCCAAAACTGCGATCGGGTGCTCAGGAAATGTATGATCCGGCTCAACCACTAGGTCGTCATGGCTCACTATGTGTCTCGGGTCGTGCACATACTCTCTCAATGGAGATACATGGAAGACTGGATGGACTCCCTCCAATCGGGGTGGCAATGCCAATCTATAAGCCACCTCTCCTATCCGCTCTAGGATCTCAAAGGGCCCGACATATCGGGGACTCAACTTCCCTTTAATGCCGAAGCGTCGAACACCCCTCGTCGGTGACACCTTCAACCATACCTGGGCACCAACCCTGAACTCCAGAGGCCTGCGCCTCTTATCAGCATAAGATCTCTGACGGCTCTGTGCAGTCAACATCCGCTCTCAGATCAATGCTACCCGAGCCATCTCATCCTGCACCTGTTCGGGTGCTACCCCACTCATCCTCCCAGGCTCATCCCAACATAGAGGTGTACGACACCTCCGCCCATATAGTGCCTCGTAAGGAGCCATCCCAATAGTCGCGTGCCAACTATTGTTATAAGAAAACTCCACCAAATGGAGGTGGTCGGGCCATACATGCCCTCAATCAAGCACACACGTCCTCAACATGTCCTCAAGGGTCTGAATAGTCCTCTCAGACTGCCCGTCCGTCTGAGGATGGTATGCCGTGGTGAACTGTAAGCTCGTCCTAAGGCGGCGTGTACCTGCCGCCAGAACCTCGAGGTAAAACGCCCATCCCTATCTGAAATGATCATCCTCGGCACTCCGTGGAACCTCACAATCTGTCGGGTAAAATCCTCGGCTAAACGAGACACCGGCCACGTTTCCTTAATAGGAATGAATCGTGCCATCTTCGTCAACCGATCCACTACAACCCATATCGCATCAAAGCCTCTACTCAACCTCAGGCCAGTAACGAAGTCCATGGAAATGTCGTCCCACTTCCACTGGGGAACTGGAAGTGGTTGGAGCTCTCCTCCGGGCCTGTTGTGCTCAATCTTGACCTGCTGACAGGTCGCACACTGGGCTACATATCTAGCCACATCGGGCTTGAGCCCGCCCCACCAATAAGATCGTCGTATATCCTGATACATCTTACTCGCGCCGGGGTGGACGGAGTAAGGTGTAGAATAGGCTTCCTGCAGTATACGCTGCCTCAACTGTCTGTCAGAGGGTACACATATGCGCTCCTGGCGCCTCAAAATCCCATCTGCACCCACCACAAACTGTGGTGCCTCCCCTCTGGACATTCTCTCCCTGATCCTCGTCAGTGCTGGACAACCCTCCTGTTTCTGCCGGATCTCTTCCGTGAGATCCGGTGAAACCTCTAATGCCGACAAATGCCCGTCAATATCGGGAAACCGGATGTCTACCTCCAACCAAATCAAATCTCTCTGCAACTGGGTCTGAAAAGTCAATCTAGCAATCGCAGCCTCGCGAGGTGTCCTCCTACTAAGGGCATCGGCGACCACATTCGCCTTCCCCGGATGATAAAGGATCTCTAAGTCAAAGTCCTTAATCAGCTCTAGCCATCTCCTCTGGCGGTTATTCAACTCCCGCTGAGTGAATATGTACTTCAGACTCTTGTGGTCTGTAAAGATCTGACAAGTGGCCCCGTATAGGTAATGACGCCAGATCTTCAAGGCGTGAATAACTGGAGCTAGCTCAAGGTCGTGAGTAGGGTAATTCTCCTTATACGTCTTCAGCTGTCGAGACGCATACGCAATGACCCTACCCCTCTGCATCAGGACGCATCCCAAGCCCATCTTGGACGCATCGATGTAAACGACGAAGTCCTCAACGCCTTCTGGCTGTGCTAGCACCGGAGCAGAAGTCAATCTCTCCTTCAGCTCCTCAAAGCTCCGCTGACAGGGCTCGGTCCATGTAAATCTGATGGACTTCCTTAACAAGGAAGTAAGTGGTCTAGCAATCACAGAAAAACCCTTCACAAACCTACGGTAGTAACCAGCCAAACCTAGAAAACTGCGTACCTCCTTGACCGTCTTAGGGGGCGGCCATGATGCAACTGACTCTATCTTCGCCGGGTCCACCTTGACTCCTTCGGCAGAGACAATGTGGCCAAGGAAGGCAACCTCAGGCATCCAGAACTCACACTTAGAGAGCTTAGCATAAAGCTCTCTATCCTGTAAAACCTGCAACACCGTCCTCAGGTGTCCGGCGTGCTCCTCTCTACTCCGGGAGTACACTAAGATTTCGTCGATGAAAACTACCACAAACTGATCTAAGAAATCAATGAAGATACCATTCATCAACTCCATGAAGACAGCAGGAGCATTGGTGAGCCCGAAAGGCATCACCACGAACTCATAATGACCGTATCTGGTCCGAAATGCTGTCTTTGGTATGTCCTCTTCCCGCACTCTCAGCTGGTGGTATCCTGACCTCAAGTCAATACGTGAAAACACCGTAGCTCCCTGTAACTGATCCAGCAAATCATCAATACGCGGCAGCGGGTACTTATTCTTGACGGTGACTTTGTTCAACTCTCGATAGTCGATACAAAGCCTCATGGATCCATCCTTCTTCCTGACGAAGAGGACTGGTGCACCCCAGGGAGACACACTGGGTCGGATGAAACCCTTCTCTGCCAACTCCTCGAGTTGCTTCTTAAGCTCAAGCATCTCGACTGGTGCCATGCGGTATGGAGCCTTGGAGATCGGCCTCGTGCCGGGCTCCAACTCAATCCCATAATCTACGCTCCTCTGTGGTGGTAAGCCAGGCGGCTCGCCAAAGACATCCTCGAACTCACAAGCTACCGGGGTCTCTGCTAATGATGAACTCGTCTCCTCCTTCATGGCGTAACACCAGAAGGCCTCACATCCCTGACCTATGAGCCTTGCGGCTCGGACCGCACTAATGACTGTCCCTATCTTCCCGAGGTCCCACCCTCGAAAGACTTCCTCCTTCCCAGACTCCGTAGTGACCGTCACTGTCCTCCTCCTGACGTCCAGAACAGCTCTATGGCGGTCCATCCAGTCCATCCAAAGTATGACTTCCTCATGCACTAAGTGCATGACGTGAAAGTCGGCTAGCCAGTCACGACCTCCCAAGTGGATAGGACAATCGTGAATCTCTTGAGTACCACGAACCCTACTCCTATCGGGTAACCTTATAAGGAAAGGTTCCCCCTCTACGGTATCTAAGGTCAGCCTATCTATGCAATCATCAGATGTGAAAGAGTGCGTCGCACCCGTATCAAAAAGTACTCGGACTGGAAAGCCATGAATCGTGATAATACCTGTGGCTGCGGGCGCTGCTGGCTCTACGGCACTCCTCAACTCAAAGACTCGAGCATGAGTACCCCTAGTCTCTGAATTGCCTCCACCACGCCCTCTACCTCTAGCTGGAATCTGAGCAGAACCCTGTGAATATAACTGGTGGCCTCCTACTCTCCGGCTTAATGTGTCCCTACTCCCCACAGTTGTAGCACTGACGTACTCTAGATCCCATCGGCGGTGCCACCTGGTGACTAGAACGGCCTTGGGACTGACCACGCCTATGACCTGACCCTCCTACTCCAGTGCTGACTGGTCCGGTCCTCTGTCTCTTGTTTGACCCTCCAGACTGCATAGCTCTACGGTGACCCAGTCGGTCCATTTCATACGCTGAAGCCCGATCTTGATAATCAGCTAAGGAATCACAGCGGAACCCTGCTAAATAGGAGCGGGTAGTCTCTCTCAGTCTCCGGGAAAACAGATACACGTGCTGGTCCACAGGTGGTGCAGCAGGACCCAACAGTGACAACTCCTCCCGGAACTTCCTAATAGCCTCAGCTATCGGAACATCCTCAAAACCTGCCTCCAAGAAGTCCTGCACTCGGTCCCTTCTCAGTGAGGTAGGACAAAAGGTCTCTCTCACGAGACTCAACAACTGCTCAAATCGGGACACTCCGCCCCTCACTGTCCTCCACCAGTATTGTGCCTGGTCCCTAAACAATGTTTGAACCAGCTCCACCTTACGACTCTCAGGGCAGCGAATCGCCTCTAGCGCGGACTCCACATGACTGATCCAATGTTCCACCTCAAGTCTAACGTTCCCGTCGAAGGTGGGAACTCGCTGATGGTTGAATGTCTTCAACCATTCATCTGGTCTCGGTACCCTCAGCTCGTCTCTTACTCGGTCATCCTCGACAGCTCTCACTGGTGCGGCTACCACCGGTGGAACTACCACCTGAGTCACCCTCTGAGAGACCTCTGCTGACCTAGATGGCACTGGCGGTGCTGGAGGTGGTGCTCCGGCCCTGTATGCCTCTTGCACCTGCTGGACATAAGCTCGATAATCCGATGCTCCAATCGATATGCGGCCAGAATCAACAGGCCCTGCACTCCGTACTCCGGACCTAGTAGCAGTCTCATCCCTAACCTCTGGAAAAATACTCTCGGCCACCTCCTCAGCAGGTACATCCGCAGCTGGCGGATCTACAACAGGGACACGTCCTCGACCTCGGCCCCTGTGAGGCCTGCCCACACGTCCCTGTCTTGGGGCTCCAGGAGGAAGGGGAGGTCGGCCCTCTCCTCGTCCAACGTAAGCTGTCGCTCTCGTACGTGTCATCTGGTAATGACGTGATCAATATAAGACTACTTTAGTTCCTAGTAAGGACATGACTATCTTATTACTTTAGGTCACTTCTAAAGGTCACAAAGTTACTAAAATTACAAGTTATAACAGAAGTCCAATAAACTATGCTATCGAGTTTAGCGGAGGTAGTGGCGGTCCGTGCATTCTATCCCAACCCGTTTATGCTCATGGTTTGGAAAACAAAATTTTCATTTTAAAAGTTCGGAACCCTTGCGGTTTCCGTTTATTTGTTTATTCGGCCTTTTTGAAGATGGCGAGTGCCGTTGTTGCCAACCTAGAGCTCTGATACCATATTGTAACACCCCGAATCATAGAGGACTCGAAATGCTACGAGCTGGGACCTCACAATGGGTCCCGGCCCTTAGCTTGGCAACAACTTCATCGGACCTTACAACACGGCACAAATAAAAAGGCAAAACAAAGAGTTTTATAACATGAGCGGAAATAATAAGAATCCAAATTCTGAAAACAATACAGCCAAGTCTCAAAAACCAGAAATACCAACATCAGTCTCAATAGTCATAAAATGAAATATAACAGCCCCGTCCTATAATGCACGGAACCCCGGCTGCCCACTACCGCCGGATCACTCGATCGCCTCCCTAACCTGCAAGGCATCTACAAGCGGTATAAAACCGTTAGCTAACATTCTATGCATAAGTATAACGGTAAAAGCACAAACACACAACATACGCAATCAGCATGTAACACTCATTCCTTTTTATTATCTTTAATTAAGTGATACGTCATTACTAATGATACTTATTTTGTGACACGAGAGATTCCCAAACCTCGCCCCTGTCCCCGTTTACCAACGCGGAATGGTACTAATGCATGTGACCGTCTACTGGACTGCGCTGGTCGCAGGGAACCTCCTAGACTCTCGCAAGAGCTAGGCAGATGATGTCACGACCCGTTATCATACACTTGGGTCAATTATAAGATACTACAGTCGGCCTATTGCGTTTTTGTTATTTATCTTAACTATCACACACCACTCATACGCATCACACACATGCAAGAAGCTAGCTAAGTAAGTCAGTGAACTTACCAGAATTAAAACTCGTCTCTCTTAACAACACTAACAGTAGCTGCAGGAACTCAGTTGCCTTTCAAAGGAGGCACGTGGATCAACATTTTTCCTTGGATACTTAGAAGTCTAAAACTCCTAAGATGTATGCTTCTATGTGCAGAAGTTATTACAGTGTCTATTTAAGGTAAAATGACTATTTTACCCTTGGTTCCGAGACTTCCAAAAACCCGTATAAAGTACTTATATTCTTACTTGAGGCTAACTAATCAAGTTCTACTCCCTAGGATGATTTTAGGTGACAACTATAAAAACTACCCATTTTCTATTTCCCGAAAAGTCACTAAAGTCCAACTACAGCTTTAAATATAAAATTAAAATAAACTTATAAAAATACTAAAATAAATTTCTAACTTATCTATGATCTCTAATCTACTCATAGGAGAAATAATTTCTTAAAACTGTTCACTCGTTATTCCTACAAAAATCTTTAAAGTTGCCTACAACACTACAATTGTTCCCATACTAGTCAAATTTTTCTGCTGGAAAAACAGCTCAACTACTCCACTTTGAGACCCTATAACTTTCAATCCGACCGTTCATTTGTTCCCAAATTTTAATACAGTAAACTATATATATCTATCTATGATCTATTAAAAATTCAACGGTGGATCTTCAACCAATCGTTTTAACATTGGTTCATAACAGTGGCCAATTTTACTTTCAAAACTGAAGTTTTAAAGGGAGTTTCTCACTTCAATTTATATGATAATCTGATCTACTTCACTAGGTCATCTAATGGCCATAAATTGGACACTCTAGGAAGCTACAACAACTCGCTTACTACTCATCACTTTTGTAGTTCGATCTATCCTCATCACCACACTAAAACATTTTAAAACCTAAGTACACACATGTCTATTTCATCTATAGTTTAAAGATTGAACTGCAGCCAAGATAAAGGGAGAATGATTGATCATTTACCCAAGGTTTTGATGACTGCAGAAGGTAAGTTGTTGCACTAGTGTGGGAGGGTCCGATTCCAAGGTGGCCGTCTCTTCTTTTGTCACCGCAGGCCACGAACGAACAGCCCTCCAACTGGTTATCTTCTGGGAAGGAGTGTGTACTGAGAGTTAGATTTAGAGAGGAACTTAAGTGTAGAAGGGCTGACTGAAATTACTTACACTACTCCGGCTGCTGGCGAGCTTTCTACAACGAGCAGCCCCGGAACTAGATAGACGAGCAGCTGTTGTAGTTCTCTCCTCTGCTGGCTCTTTTCCTTGCAGTTTCCTGTGGTTAGAATGTTGCTGAATCTGTGCAGAATCCAGGCAAGTGCAGCGTGAAAGATTAGGAAGAGACGATGCCAAGAATTGTTCTGCACATGACTGAAGTTAGGAGAAAATAAAACGCTGCTGTAGGAGTTAGGGAGTATAACTGCTGCATTAAAACCGGCTGTTACAGAAGACTTCAGCAGCCGTTAACTGAAGGAGAGAAGGAAGGAGAAGGGCTGGCTGTTCATACGTAAATCACAGGCTGGAGAGGGCTGCAAGCTGGGCTGGAGGGAGCTGAATGTGTTGGGCCGGAGGGGCTGTTAATGGGCTCGTAACTAGCTTCTCCCGGACTGCTGCAGGCTGGGCTCGAAGTCACCTGCTGGGCTGTTATGGGTAAGCAAAACTGGGCTGAGAAGTATGCTGTCTTGGCTTTGTCACAGCCTTGTCGAAACTCGTCATGGCCTTGTCAGGCCCATGACTGAGTTTGTCACAGATTTGTCGGGCTTTGTCACAGCCTCGTCTCAGCTTAGTCCTGCTCTCGTCACAGCTTGTCATGATCTCGTCTCATCTTAGTTATGGCCTTGTCACAGCTTGTCATGATCTCGTCACAGCTTGTCCTCAATAAGAATGAATTATAATAACTAGGGTTTGATATAAATCTATCATTTTATGTGAATTAATTTCTACATAAAATAATAGATAGTTATAAGGATTAGAGTTTGATATAATTTTATCATTTTATGTGAATTAAATTCTACATAAAATAATAGATAATTCTAAGGATTAGAGTTTGATATAATTTTATCATTTTATGTGAATTAAATTCTACATAAAATAATGAAATTTGTAAAGGAAGAGATACTAGATAGAATGGGAAACCGTCAACGATTCGAAGTCCGATTTGATTCGGAATTAAACGGAATAAAAATTTCGGGTATTACAGCTGAAACCCGAGATAGAACGGATTCCAATGCATTAGGAGGTGGATTTTCCATTAAGAAGATTTGAAGTTCATGATTGGAAGTGTATCTTACATTCTTGATTTGAAGTTATTATAGAGGACACCAGTCTACGAAGAGAGAGACGGCTATCTCCGTTTGTACATTGATTACTATAAGCTGAGGAAGATGACGATGAAGGACAAGCATCCCTTACAACGATTGGGTGATCTACTCGATAGGTTACAAGGGTCGGTAGTTCTTCTAAGATTAACTAAGATTTTATTGTCACCGTTTGAGAATTCGAGACTCGGATATTGTAATTACGGCACTCCGGACGAACCAGGGTCACTGCGAGTTGTAGTTACTCCACATGGGCTTACTGAGCATGAATGATGATAGTGGTGTGTGATTGAAATGTTTAGAGTTATAGGTTGTGATAGATATTTACCGACCTATACTTGGCCTAAGAGTAACGGGCGGTGGCATTCTGCTCAGTTAGCTTGAGGGCGTTGGGGGTTTCTTTAGGGACTAGTCCATACTCGGTTTGTAGTGATGCTACCGGCGGAGGTCATCTAGACCTACACCCAGTTGGATAAGGAACGGAGGCGAGAACTGTTAAAAGTTCTCGTGCCACAACTGTAAAATTGAATAAGATGAATCACCTAAGTAATAGATAATAAACGGTTGTGTGCCAGAATGATGTTTGTTTATATTATTCTGCGTGTGTTTGTTCTGTTATTATTCTACTTATATTTGGATAGTTAGCTAATAGTTGTTATTTTCTGTAGACGTACCACAGGTTAGAGCAGATGCCGAGTGATCCGGATGGTAGTGGTCAGCCGGGGTGTCGTACTTTTAGGACGTGTTGTAGTTTCTTTATTTGTGGGATTTCCAGTTGGACCTTGGTTCTTTTCTTTCTATCCGTAGTTGTTATCTTATGTTTTCCGGCTGTCGGTTGTTCTGGTCACATTCATACGTTGTTAAGACTTAATTTATGATTTTTGGTTTTTCCTTATCTGTGCCTTGTTGTAAGATCTTGTTAAGTTGTTGTCAAACTAAGGTCGGGACCCACTGTGAGGTCCTAACCAGTAACTCCCCGAGTTGTAAAATTTGGGGTGTTACAATACATGCGGCCTACAAAACACGAGATAAAATTAACAAACTCAAACACAACTCCAACCGAACCATCCTAAAATGTACGCACCTCGGCTGCCCACTCTTCCGGATCTCTCGGCCGCATTCCTAACGTGCAAGGCAACTACAACAATATCGGTATAAAACCGTTAGCTAGCATTCAAGGCATTAGAGTAGAGGTGATGGCACAAACACATATAACAATCATAAATACACATAAATCATCATAACACACAATTATAATTTAAACACCACAAGTCGTTTTATTATCTTTATTTAACATTATTCCCTTTCTAATCCACTTTTGGTGTGACACGAGAATCTCTCGCCCTTGTCTTCTTTCACCATGCCGGGTTTGTACTTGACGCCTATCAGCATCACCCGCTGGACTGGTCGCAAGGCGCCTCCCAGTCGCCCCATTTTGGACTGGACATTAGATGAGATTTAAATCAACGGTTCTCATCTAATGACATTTGGTAATTATATTATATAATGTGAGCCATTAAATGAGATTTAAATCTTATTTCCCCTTCCCCATTTGGGAGAGATGCCGCCTCTATTCTCAGAAAAAAAATTGGCAACATTAAAATGAGTACGTGGACCCCTTTCCCATTAAATGAGAAGAGGCGTTGATTTAAATCTCATCTAATGGCTCACATTATATAATATTTACATGAATGATATGTAATAGCCTTACAAGAAGGAAAATAAAACAACTCATATGAAGAAACTAAAGGCGCTCCCATCCCCATTTAAATGCGTACGTGGACCCGGCTGACTATCCATCCTAGATCTCTCTGCAACTATCTATCTCTACAAAATCTACAACACGGATAAACTGTTAGCTAACAATCCAAATATAAGTAGAATAAGAATAGCACAAACACAACCCAGGCAAAATAAAACAATCATCATGCTGGCACACAAACCTGCTATTATCTCACAACTTATGTGATTCACTTTATTCCGTTTTTAAAGTTGTGGCACGAGAAATCTAAGATTACTCGCCTCCGTTAATTATCCAACTGGTGATGGTTTGACACACCACCGCCAGTAGCGTCCCCGCAAACCAAGTATGGACTAGTCTCTAAAGATCCTCCCAGTCGCCCTCGGGCTTACTGGGTAGAATGCCACCGCCCATTACTCTTAGGCTAAAATATAGGTCGGTAGTCCGTAAAGAATAATTATACTTATACATATATGAGTCAAACACCACTATCATCATTCACACCAATATCTAGAAGTTAGCTAAGTAAGCCCAAAGGACTTACATGAATCAATCTCGATTCCCTTTATCTCAACTAGGTTACAACCGCAAAACTCAACCGCCTGTTATAAAAGGCAAGTGGATCAATAATGTACTTCAGTTTCTTAGTAGTCTCTAACTTCTAAGATACTCAGGTCTATCGTACAAGAATTTAACAAAATACCCTCCAAAGGGTAAAAAGACTATTTTACCCCTGGATCTCAAAACCCTAAAAATATTCTTACAATATTTCTAAGACTTCATATGGAACCTCAAACCATAATCCGAAACTCAAAAGACAAATCTAGCTAAGATGGAAGTATTTTCCAACCTCTAGCTTTCATGGAAAACTATCTAGAATCCTACTTTGACTCCTCTTAAGATACTAATACAAATATCTAAAAATCCTAATTAAAATATCTAACCCTTATATGCAATGCACTCTACTCACTAGAAGAAACAAAAGCAAGAAAGGATTGATAACTAATCCTACACAAAAATTCAAAGTTGACTCCTCAACACAACTTCTCCCATACTTAGCAAAAATCTGTATTTTACAAAACTTCACAACTAGCCTACTTTGGAACCTTATAAGTCTAGATTCGATCGCTGGATCGCCCACAACTTTTAACACATCACAATATTTCACTCTATGACCCATCAAAATTTCATGTCCATCACATATATTAAACCTATTCATATATAGATCCAAAAACTACTTCAACACACGTTTTCTCCAACACTTGGAATATTTCAACAACACTGAAAAACAGCTTACGGATCCAACTTTAACTTAAGATATGATGCTCACATAAAAATATAAAATTCCACAAAAATATTCTAGGTATTCAATGAAATTGTAATATCCGGAATTTTTATTCCGCTTAATTCCATAGCAAACCGGATTTCGATCCGTTGATTATAACACCCCGAATCCGCGGGACTCGGGGCGCTACGGGTTGGGACTTCACAATGGGTCCCGACCCTTAGCTTGACAACAACTTCACCGGATCTTACAACAAGACACAAATAAAGGCAAAACCGAAATACATTTTTATGCAAATGATATGATCCCAAAACAAATAAAAGACAACTTCAGCCGAGTTCTCAACTCCAAAGACTCGAACATAATACATAACAATATGCAAGAAACAATACCCAAATACAACTCCAACCAAACCCCTCCTAAAATGTACGGAACCCCGGCTGCCCACTCTTCCGGATCTCTCGACCGCATTCCTAACCTGCAAGACAATCTACAACAATCGGTATAAAACCGTTAGCTAATATTCGAGGCATTAGAATCAAGGTGAAAGGCACAAACACAAGTCAATCATCATAAACACCCAATACACTCCAAAGCACACAAGTCCGGTTTATTATCTTATTATTATTAAGTCATATCCCGTTCTAATTCAACTTAGGTTGTGACACGAGAGTCACCGAAACTCGCCTCGGTCCCTACTTACCGGCATGGAATGGTACTGATGCATCTGACTGTCTACCAGCACGGGATAGTCGCCGAGAACCTCCTAGCTCTCGCGGGAGCTAGGCAAGTTGTCACCGCCCGTTATCATACACTTGGGCCAAAATAATATAAAGGTCGGTAATCCTATTTCCGGTTTAGTTGTTATAAATAATAAAGAATAAACACACACCACCAAACACACATCAATGCTAATACAAGGAATACGAGCTAAGTAAGTTCGGAGACTTACCTTATCGTCACACTCAACTCACAACACTCTCGCTTCCCTTGGGAAGGATTCCACAACCTGCTCACAAGAAGATAACTATATCAACAACTCACTCAACTCAAGAAGTCTATGACTTCTACACAAATGATCTACGCGAGATCATTTGACTCACATTCTAGGACCGCATCCTAGAATCTCTCATGCTCACATCACACTCAACACAAGCTAGAAGTCCTAAGACTTCTAAACCTTCGGATCTCGCAAGATCATAACTCACAACACCACTAGGATACTCTCTTTCTAGTCCACAACCTCAACAATCATACAACATCAACCCCTAAATTCTCACAAGCTCAACATACAACTTCAAGCCATAAACAACCTCACAAGATTATATCAACACCTCAAGCCTAATGATTCTCACAAGATCAAGCCATGTACTCGAATCCTTTATAACAACCTCACTAGACCGCAATACTACCTCAAGCTTATAATCAACATCAATCCATCAAACAATATCACATCCTCAAAACTCACCTAAGGTCTAAATCACTACTTGGTATTCACTCTAAGTTATGCTAGATCCAACCTAGCATGATTCTAATACTAAACATAACTAAATCGAGTAAGATCATAAGCTCGGGGGAGAGGGTACTCACGTGACGTCAAAAGACGGAAGTCGAACTTGAACTCATTAGGCCTTTATCGGGGTCGATTCCGAACCTAACACCAAACTAAACAAATTTAGCTTTTATACGCTAAATTTGGGCATAATATATAATATATATAATATCGGAATAGAACTTTTAATAAAATCCAAGTTTAAAATCATAAAAACATTTCCGGGGTAATTTATACAATTTCATAAAATATGGGTTAGAAACTGCAATTAAATCCTTAGGTTATTTTCTGCAATTAATCCAACAGGGGCATTATTGCTAATTTCCACAAGTTGAGAGTTAAAACATAATGACAGTAATAGGGTATGAATTGTAATTACAGAAAAAAGAAATGGGGAGGGCCGCTTCGAAATTTACCCAACAGGGCTCTTCTTCCTTCAATACAAAGTGCAGGGCGGACGGTGAGAACGGGATGGCAGCGGCTGGCAACGGCGTCGAAGGAAGGGGTTGTGTAGGGGCTCCGGCGGCTCCGTTAGCGGCGAAGGCAGAGGAAGGCTTCTCCGGTGGTTGTGGAAGTTGAAGACATCAAGGGCAGTCCAGATCGAGGGCTTCAGGAGGTTGAGATGGACCGAGGCAGCCAAAGGTGGTCCCTCTGGTGGCTCTGGCCTTCGGCGAGGCAGGAGGCGCTTCTGGCGGTCCTGGGAAGCGAGGATCTTCTCCTGCTGTTGCTGGAGGCGCAACAGACAGGGGCTCGTTGGTGAGTGTTGCATAGGTCGAGAGAGAGAATGAAGATGGGTCAGAAGGTTGAAGGTGAAGGGCTCGCTGGTGCTTGCAAGAAAATAGAAGAAGGGATGGAGGAGTGGTGGTTCAGTCCTCCTCGCGGTGTTTCCGGTTGGACATGGGCAGTTGTAGAGGCTTGGAGATCGAGATACAAGATGAGGCTGTGTGGCTTCTTAGGAAGAGAGAGACGGAGGAAAACAGGGGAAGGAGGTGACTATGGTGGTCAGGCGACTGTGGCGTCGAGAGAGGGAGATCGTACAGGGGCTGGAGGTGGGGCTATTGGGATATCAGGGAAGCTGTGAAGGGGACGAGGCAACCCGTTAGTCGAGGTCTAAGTCTAGGTGTAAGATGCAGGTTTGTTGCGTGCAACGAGAGGCCGGGTAGGTGAGCAGCAGTGGTGAAAGACCGAAAGGTCGGGTATCTCGTCAGCGTAAGGAGAGAGAGTAAATAAATAATAGAAAGAAAAAGAAAAGAATAAAGAAAGGGGGTAACGAATGAACCCGATCAAAAATGCCTTCGGAATGAGATTTTTGAATCGGAAATATTTCCGAACTTTCCGTAAAATAAATTACGGAATATATATACAAATGTAAAATATATTAACTTATAAAAATTAATTTACAACATGAGAATACCCTTAAATATTTAGAAGTTATTAAAATATCGATAAAAATCGAGAAAAAAAAAAAATAAAATAAAAAATGAAAACGTGCCTAAAAATGGGGCGTTACATTAAATCCCCCTAAATATAAGTTTCGTCCCGAAACTTACTATGCGTCGAACTTCTTGGTCCCTAAGACCGAGGTATGAACTCTCAAACTAAGAAGGATTAAACCTTTGAATCTATACACAAACTACTCAAACTACCACCGCAAGATATATCGGGTAATAAAGCACATTCCCACACAGGCACAAACTACAATTAATATCACACATGCACATAACACAACTAAGGGAAGAACTAGGTCTAACCCATCGATTCTATCGAAGCTTCTAGCTCGGCATAAACTCAACAAAAGATATAATCGTCCGTCTTCCAGTTAGCCTCATCGGTTCCTCGTCTACCAATAGATCCTCATAATTAGAAACACATAAAACGCCGGGTGAACACCCTCTACTCTCGGCGGCCACGCCAACCAGCAACCACTTTCCTAACTCGAGCTAAGATCTCACAATGGTTCCGATATATCGAAAACTTAACTTCCTCCTTGTGTCTTTCTAAATGCAGCCTTTCCATTATTTTTCTTTCGATTTCTCTAACAAAGAAGAACGATTTCCCAATTTACACCATTGGCTTGGACTCTTGTCAAACCAAACTTTAATGTTACGTTTCCCCAATGCTTGTTGCAATTCTAGGTAACAAAGGAAATAATTTACGCCATACTACTTCTACTAACACGACACGTAGGCTATTACTTTTACATCGCTCCTCATTACTCGATCAAGACCTTGTCTTGCAATCATTTGTACACCTCAAACCCATAATACCTCAAGGTAAATCAAAACAGTTGCACCAATGAATCTTCTTCTTAACTCTCCACAACTCTATCGTCTATTCTTCGTCTCATTCAATACTTCATCGTCATCCGTAGTAGGTTACCATAAAAATTGTTACACAACTTCTCCCTTCACATATTTGGTAAAGCTCCGCACATCTAAGATAACTTGTAAGTCCTTCCATATCGCTCGGGGTTTGCCGTTCCGAGACAACTTGTCATACGACTTCTCTCTCGTAGTGATTCTGGTTGTCCAAAATTCCGTATCTGCAATATCTCAGTCTCGACTTCTCAATTGGTGACAATCAGACCTTAAATCAATCTTAGAAGAGACTACCGACCCTTGCAGTTGATCGAGTTGATCTCTCATTCGTTGTAAGAGATACTTGTCCTACATTGTCATCTTGCTCAACTTATAGTAATCGATGTACAAACGAAGATAACCGTCTCTCTCTTTGCAAACTGGTGTCCTCTATAACAACTTCAATCCAAGAATTCAAGATATACTTCCAAGTTTCCCATGTAGTGTATTGACAAACCCTTGTCGTCACGAGCTTGCAATTGCAATTGCTCCTTCAATTGCTTCCTTAATTCGAGTAACTTCACGGATATCATTTATTGATGTCATCTGCACAGCGCCTTAGGAATGGGAGTGAGCCCAAATCGATCTTAGCGGTAAGATCCTCATTTCGATTCATTAGGATCCGTGCTATTCCGGGTTCCATCTTTTCTCTTCCCGTCACATATCATAATAACCGACACAATCTTGTCTTATCACTTTACAAGTGGTCATGATACTAATGATCTACCCCAATCTGTTGGGTGATGTCCTTTAAACACATGCATCGCTCCATCTTTAACTACAATGTTTACCTTCCTCTTTCAGAGATCCTTCGTCTCTTGAACTCGAGAGGCTTGCTCGACTCTTCTGACTCTTGTAGCCTTATTTAAGTATTCCTTTATCTTAGTCTCATTCTCCCTCTTTGATGACATGATTGTAAAATCTTCTAAGGATTCTCACTTATGTGCAGCCATAAGGGTCCAAAACTGCAGGACTGAACCGTGCTTTCAAACAATTGATCTTATCTTCTTCGCTTTCCAAGACATCCCAACATATGGAAGGAGCTCTTCGTCTTCTACATAAGCTTTCACCATAGACATCCTTTCTTCAAGTAGGCGTAGAAATTTATACTTCATTTTCTTATGTAACGTTAAACCGACTGTAAAGGCTCTAACCTCAATCTTTCATGTACTTCTGGTACAACTCATATCGACAACAAACTTCAAAACTTCTGTCTTCTCTTACTCTTGTTGTTCACCTTATTCATCTCTCGGGATTCCATGAACAACTTCACAACCGTACTAGGATGCCTTTAGGCAGAATTCCCCAACCACAACTCTGGAAGATCCACTCATGACTCCACCAAGCACCAACATCATAACCCTAAGCTTGCAGCGTTGCCCCAATCGAGACTCCTCGTTTCACGTCATAGCCACTATGGCTTTGCCATACGAGTCACAAAAACCTTGACTTAGTTTGGCTCGTGAAAACACGACATCCAAAACCTTAGAACAAACATATCATACCTCCCATATATATACTCTCTTTCCGCACAACAACTATAGACGACTCACTTTCCTCTTCGTCCTTCCAAGTTGCTTTACCTTGATCCGTGTCATTTCTCCATATAACAACCCCCATGACCAAAGAAGGTCGTACCAGCTCGCTACAATTCCTCCCCACACGATACGTTACTAACACTTGCTGGACTCGATAATTTGTTACTTGATTAAGATATTTGCACTTTTATTGATACACTCCTTATTGTTGACATTTAACCACCAGGAATGTTCCAAGTTCTTGTTACCGTTCTTGTATGATCCCACAACTTGGTTACTCTTCCCTTCCACACTCATTCATAAACCACCCGCACATGCGTGTTCTTGGTTGCCACCAATTAGCTTATAACTGACCCTCTCCAACGTCAATGACTTACCATTCGTCTATACTTTCATGTTACCGTTCTCATGGAAATTACCCTCCTCGAGATACTCTACCTTAAACTCCGTTAATTCCTTCTTTAATCCATGCTTCCTCTTCTTTATAAGGTAACTATATCTTCTTTGCCTTGTTGTTTCATATAACTCCCTTTCATAGGCTTGACCATTCTTCCTTGATGTCTTTGAGGTGCACCTTCCCAAATATTATAGCCCTAGCTAGCATCCACTCGCGTTCCTCTTAGTTGGTATCTTAAGTCTTCTGATCCAAGCTCCTTGTGTCATCTTTCATCTTTGGGAGATCATTATTTATACACACTTCCTCCTTCTTGGCGTTTCATAGCTTTATCGTCATAATTGAAAACGGTTGACCCTCTTAAAGACATTCTACTATGTGAACCTTCACCACATGATTCTTCTCGTAGCTTCATATGTCCGAAGAAAGTCACCCACTTGGGATCTCGTAAAATCGACGCTTCACCTTCTGATACCTCCGTAAGCTTAACTTACGTGTCTCTTAAATCTTTTGTGATTGGTTCATCCACACCTCTCATCTTGACTCTCGTGCCTAGGAGCGTCTAAGGAAGGCTTCACTTCTTGTAATGGAACACCGCCTTTAACCTTGTTGGAATGCATCCCTCTCCTCCTTGATTTGCATCTTTAGTTGTCCACGTGTCTTCTTGAAGAACTTAAGTTCGTTATCCCTACTGGTTTCGTTGTGTTTCCAATCGTGACTTCTTTGTGACCACTCCCACACCTTCGTGTTTACTTTTTCTTGTATCATCTCCATCTCGATTTCTCTTAAGTCGTCTCGGATTTTCCTTCCACTTGTTCGTCCTTTGGTTATGTCATCTCTACTACTTCTCTTCAACATCCTCTTAAAGGAGTACAAGATCATAAGGTGCTCGGCTGAACGTAGCTCTCAACTCGATACTTGAGCATATTCGTCCTCGTATGTACACTATCGTATGTAAAACGACGTCGTCCAAGGGCGATGATATCATAATAGCATCTCGACTAAAAGGTCTTATATCTCCATATGCTACTATATATAATAGGAATACGTATCCATAACTATATAATGACTAAGTCCATATTACTACTAATACCACGCATTCAGCATTCCATTACAACAGTACAAGGTCCAAAATATATAATCGTTCACATATACAACTATACACAAAAATCATGTCCATCATGCAACTACAATCCACAATCAATAATATCCCAAAAACATCCTAAGTCCACGATACATATCTATATATATATATATATACATATATATATATATATATATATATATATATATATATACATATATACTAAAAATCCAATAAACTACGCTGCCGAGATCCGCGGAAGGAGTGGTGGTCCGTACATTCTACCCCGACTCATGCATGTGATTTTGAAAACGAAAACTTAGAACCCGTGGGGTTCTGTTTATTCCTTATTCGGCCTTTAGAAGATTGCGAGTGCCATTGTTGTCAACCTAGGGCTCTGATACCACTTTTGTAACACCCCGAATCCGCGGGACTCGGGGCGCTACGGGTTGGGACCTCACAATGGGTCCCGACCCTTAGCTTGACAACAACTTCACCGGATCTTACAACAAGACACAAATAAAGGCAAAACCGAAATACATTTTTATGCAAATGATATGATCCCAAAACAAATAAAAGACAACTTCAGCCGAGTTCTCAACTCCAAAGACTCGAACATAATACATAACAATATGCAAGAAACAATACCCAAATACAACTCCAACCAAACCCCTTCTAAAATGTACGGAACCCCGGCTGCCCACTCTTCCGGATCTCTCGACCGCATTCCTAACCTGCAAGACAATCTACAACAATCGGTATAAAACCGTTAGCTAATATTCGAGGCATTAGAATCAAGGTGAAAGGCACAAACACAAGTCAATCATCATAAACACCCAATACACTCCAAAGCACACAAGTCCGGTTTATTATCTTATTATTATTAAGTCATATCCCGTTCTAATTCAACTTAGGTTGTGACACGAGAGTCACCGAAACTCGCCTCGGTCCCTACTTACCGGCATGGAATGGTACTGATGCATCTGACTGTCTACCAGCACGGGATAGTCGCCGAGAACCTCCTAGCTCTCGCGGGAGCTAGGCAAGTTGTCACCGCCCGTTATCATACACTTGGGCCAAAATAATATAAAGGTCGGTAATCCTATTTCCGGTTTAGTTATTATAAATAATAAAGAATAAACTGTAACACCCCGAATCCGCAGGACTCGGGATGCTACGGGTTAGGACCTCACAATGGGTCCCGACCCTTAGCCTGACAACAATTTCACCGGATCTTACAACAAGACACAAATAAAGGCAAAACCGAAATTCATTTTTATGCAATGATATGAACCCCAAAAGAAAACAACGAAAGACTTCAGCCGAGATACAAGGCTAAAGGCAACCACCATACACGCGACATACATAATAACCTAAACAATACATAAAAACAACCTCCAAAACCCATCCTAAAAATGTACGGACCCCGGCTGCCCACTCTTCCGGATCTCTCGGCCGCGTCCCTAACCTGCAGGGTAACTACAACAATATCGGTATAAAACCGTTAGCTAGTATTCCAAGTATTAGAATCATGCTATTTGCACACACACACATAAGGCATCAAAAACACACAACATGCTCCAAAACACACAATCCGGTTTATTATCTTTTTATTATTAGGTCATATCCCGTTCTAATTCAACTTCTTTTGTGACACGAGAATCTTAAAGATCTCGCCCTTGTCCCCTTTCACCATACGGGTTTGTACTTGATGCGGATCAGCATCACCCGATGGGCTGGTCGCAAGGCACCTCCCAGTCATCCCCATTTTGGACTGGGTCACCGCCCGTTATCATACACTTGGGCCAAATATAAACATATAAAGTCGGTGGTCCTATTACCGGTTTAGATGTTATAACATAACAAATAAACACACACATAAATAATAAACACACACCACCAAACACGCATTGAAACTAATACAGAGAATACGAGCTAAGTAAGTCCGAAGACTTACCTGTCCCAAAGCTAAACCCGCTAAATCCCGTACTCAATTTCCCGTAGGAATGTAACTCAACGCCTGATCAGACAAGGCGCACAATCAATAACTAACCAATAATCTAGAAGCCCTCGGGCTTTTAATCTCCTAAAACCTATATGAGGTCAAAGCTCTAGCATGCTAGGTTCAACACATAATCTCGAAGATCATCCTATGGTCGTACTGCAAACATCACAACTATGTTCGTAAACCATCCAACAACGACACACTGTTCAAGGCCACTACTTGGCATTCTCTCTAAGCTATGCTAGACCAACCTAGCATGATACTAATACTAAACATAACTAGATTGAGGGAAAAGATACTCACACGATGTCGAAAGACGGAAGACAATATATGGATGTCGAGTTGGACTTGTTAGGTCTTTATCGGGACCCTTCCATACCTAACACCAAAATTAGACAAATTTAGCTCTTACGCTAAATTTGATCGGAATATATATATACATAAAACTAAAGAAAAGCTTGATTTCAATTTCCCACGTTAAAAACTCGCAAAAACCTTCTCGGACAAAATACGGGAATTTAGCAACTTGGTCATAACCCGAAATTACAACTTGAACCGTAAATCCGAATTAATCCAACAAGGCATAAAACATCATGTAAGCAATTACAAGATTATAACTCGAGGTAAAAACCCAAATTTTAAAATCCGTAAATATATTTTCCGGGCAACCTATACGACATCATAAACCCAAGGGAAACTCGTTTGCAAAACCGAGGATAAAGAAAACCGTTCAACCGTTTTCCGGGGCAAAATATATCGTTCCAAAACTATGGGTCATTTTCAATAAATAAATCCTTGTGCATATTCTGCAAATCTCAACAGAGGGCATATGTATCAGGTTCCCAAAAACTTGGATCAAAAATGCAATTATCAAACTATGGATAAAAACTATAAATATCCCAAAATGGTGAGCACAATTTACAATTCAAAGAATGGGCCTCCCTAACAGCAATTATACCAAAGAGAGGGGCCCGGTTTGAATTAAGTCACAAGGGTTTTTAGACAGCCCAGTAGAGCGCTGAGGAGAACAAAAGAACGAAGCATGGCCGGCGGAAGTTCATCAAGCGGTGATAGCATGAATTATAGTCTATATTTTTGGGTTTGTTTGGACGTTTTATCTTTCATAATCTGCATGTTTGTATGTACATTATGTGATTTTACTACCATTTCATCTACCTTTGCGAGAATCGAGGTCTACACCTAGTTTCGTTGTAATTGCAGGTAATATGGTACGTTTTGCATCAAAAAGGAGTCATGAGTCATTTGGAGCTACATCCAGGAAGCATAGCCATGAATTAAAGATTCACTTTGGACCAGTTTTGAGAGATTCTACATCCAGTTCTGAGTCACCTCGGTTGACCAGAGATTCATCTCGACCGAGGTGATCCAGAGAGGCCGACTCGACCGAGGCGAATACCTAGGACGCGGCGAGAATATTTTATTCCTGGCTGAGATCTTTTAAAGTTGGAAAGTGATCTTATATTTTTGGGCTTGGCTTCTGGAAGGAAGGAGATATGCAGAATCATATATTTTACCTATATTTATGGGATAATATCTTTCTAAGATTTCTTATCTTTGGAGGGTTATTTTTCCTATAAAAAGGGTTGGATTTTCCACAAATCCAACATCCGCTATCAGCGCAAGTAATCCGCCTATACCGAAAAATACGCAGCAGCCGCGTACTCCAATTTGGGAGAGAGTTGAAGAACCTTTTTGAAGGTTGAAGGAAGATTGAAGTCCATAGCTTTTATAGCTTTTATTGAAGGGTTTTGTAAGATTGTCTTCAATTCCCTCAATTGTTGTCTTGTCTTGTTGGATTATTATCCAAGGAACGCTTTTGTGTGATATTTGTTTCAGTTATTGAAGTCTTTTCATTAAATTCTTCTTTGTTCAAATATTCACCTTCTTCCCTTACATTTAATACTTTTATGATGATGATGAGTGGCTAATTTCCTTGTGTGATTCTAGGGTGATTGGCTGAAGGTTGTGGGAAAAACAATGATAGAATAATCTTAGATTCCAGTGGGATCCTGAAAGTTCGAGTCTTTAACCTTAACCCTAAGCACCTCGTTCAGTCGATGAACATTTCGGCCGAGGTGGAAACTGGCTGACCGAGGTGACTTATCTGATCCATAACTGAGAGTTAAGTGTTAGAGTTTGCCAAATCCTATTCTTATTATACCTTTCCTAGTTCAAAGCAAGCTTAGGATGAGACTTACCCGGTAATTCCTTAGTTTGTGTACCAACGATCATAAGTGTAGGTAATAAAGGTTTATCCTTTATTGGGGTTTGAGTGTGCTTCCATCCCATCTTTGTGAGTTAGCCTGAGACTTACCCGGTAAAGGTTGATTCTATTCCCTTAGATGGTATGTTAGTTTGAGGTTATAGTTCTTTATCTTAATTCCTTGAGACTTACCCGGTAATAGGAGTTACGGTTTGGGATTAGTGTGTAGTGAGACTTACCCGGTGATCTACTCCACTTTAGAAACACCTTCCCCACGCAAAAATCTCAGCTTTGTCCGCTTATCTACAGATCTTGAGTTGGAACCACAACTAGACGCTTTAATCCCTAGAATTACATGTTTGCTTTATTTGACATCTTATTCATCTTTGATTGTGTTAATTGCTCTTGTGGTTAGAATTGACATAGCATACCGTATTGACTCTGTTTCACCGAGTCCCTGTGATCGACCCCTGGAATTTTCTTGCTTTTACTACGATTGACCCGTACACTGCGGGTTCGCATCCTTGTTTTAAGCTTAAGTCTAGGGTTATAAATTTAAAGCTTGCACACACCGTTTGGAGCGAACAAGTTTTTGGCGCCGTTGCCGGGGACTTGGTCTAGACCGAGCCGGTACGGTTTGCTCTTGGGGCATTTGCCCCGTTTTGTCTAACCACTCTACTTGAGTGACTTTCGCAGGTTCTTTCTTAGGTATATGCGAAGAACCCGCACTGGGAAGGAAATCGTTCCTTACGATCCCGAACCAGAAAAGACATACAAGCGACGCTTAAGAGAAGCGAAGATGGCCCAACAAGACGATCGCGATCTTGCGGCCCAATTAAGAGAGACGCAGGAGCTGCTACATCTCAGTAAAGAAGAGCTAAGGCAAGAAAAAGAAGAGAATCATGCCAGGACTGCAGCAATCGAAGCTGAGATTGCAGCCATTCGGGACCAGATTCTACTTCGACCGAGGGAGGATCCAGTAGTTGATCCTCGACCGAGGCAGATTCCAGTACCCGATGCCCCGGCCGAGGTACTTCCACCTCGGATGCCAGTCCGAGATGTTCTTCTTGCAGGAATTCCACAAACTCTAGGTCAAAGGATGGACCCTAATCAACAACTGAGGCGTCCAGGAGTGAACCTAGGAGATCCAGCGGATCATGACTATGAACTTCGACCGCAAGTTCTAGCCATGATTCGCCAATGTCAATTCGGAGGACTAGAGAAGGAGTCGCCGCATCAACATCTTCAAAACTACGAGATCTTGATGGAAACCTTGCGACCATCCAGAATTGAGAACAACAACTACAAGCTAAGACCTTTTTACTTTTCTTTAAAAGATAGAGCTCTTACTTGGTATCAATCTCTCCCTCCAGGAAAAATTAGCACATGGGAAGAGATGACTACGGAATTCTTGACCAAATTCTTTCCACCCTCGAAGACCGCTGAAATGAGGGGGAAGATCAATGCTTTCATCATGAAGGACAAGGAGAGCTTGTCCAAATCTTGGGAGCGGTTCAAGGATATCCTTTTGGATTGCCCACATCATGGGATTCCAAAGATCGAGTTGTTGGAGATCTACTTCAAAGGGCTGGACGGAAGCACCCAGTTCAATCTCCAACTACTCTCCGCCGGTACCTTCATGGACATGGCGGTTGACGAGGCCTGGGACTTCATTGAGAAGCAAGCCTTGCACATGGAGAAATACACCCACCAAGGAGCTGAAGGTGGAGTTAAAAGAGTCAACTTTCAAGAGACTCAACCCAACAACAACCAACTCACGTCCTTGAAGAACGACGTGAAGCAATTAAAGGAGCTCTTGATGGCTCAAACTAAGAAGGAAGAGCAAGGGCAAAGGAACAACAACAACAATAACGGGTACCGTAACAACAACAACGGACCCCGAAACAATAACTACAACAATAGAGGATCCAATAGCAACAATTGGAGGGCGAATAACCAAAATCACGGTAACAACCACTCAAACTCCAACTCTAATGATTCCTCTAACCCTTTCCTCTCTTCTCCTTCTTCTTCTACTCCATTGAAAAGCCAAGGGCAAGGATCAAGTTCGTCTCAGCCGGAAAAGAAGGACGCAGTCCTGGAGGCAATCTTGATCAAGCTTAGTGCTATGGAGAATTCTATGACTTCATTTTCGAGGGCCCAAAAGTCCTTCGAACAACAACTTGCTAATAGGGCGAATGAAGCGCCAAGAGATCCGGGGAAGCTTCCAGCAAAGACGGAAACTAACCCTAAGGGCCAGTGCATGGCCATAACGACGAGGAGTGGACTCAAAACTGCAGATCCAGTACCTCGCTCGACGCAGACCACCTCGGTCCAGATCCAGTCGAAGAACACCTCGACCGAGATGCCAACCGAGGCGGCGCAACAGAAAGCAGGAGGAACGACAGAAACTTATGTTCCACCTCCTGCATATAAACCACCACTTCCATTCCCTCAGTCCAGAGCCAGAGCACATCTTGACAAGCACTTTGGTAAGTTTCTTGACTTGATGAATAAGCTACATATTAATATTCCTTTCCTTGATGCTATTTTAGGTATGCCCGCCTATGAGAAATTCTTAAAAGAGATCTTATCAAGGAAGAGGAAACTGGAGGATGTTGGTGAAGTTAGGATGACATCTAAATCTTCGGAGCTTATCAAGATCATGAAGGAAAAGATGCCACCTAAGTTGAGAGATCCCGGCTCATTTTGCATCCCCATTCAAGTCGGGGATGTCACTTGTGAAGCCCTTTGTGATCTAGGAGCCAGCGTGAGTATCATCCCGCTGGAGCTATGCACTAAGATCGGTCTTGGAGAGCCCAAGCCGGTCAAGATTCGACTTTACATGGCGGATCGCTCCATCACCCATCCCGTGGGCATTTTGGAGGACGTTCCGGTCAAGTTAGGTAACTTCTATCTACCTATAGATTTTGTCATACTTGACATTCCCGCAGATTACCCTGTTCCTATCATTCTCGGGAGGCCATTTCTAGCAACTTCGGGTTGCAATGTGGATTGCAAGAACGCCAAGTTGAAATTCAACGTTGGTGGCGATGAGGTGGAGTTCGCACTACTTGCAGCCATGAAAGGGGAGCAACTAACTGATGATATCTTCAACATCTACGATGAAGAAGAATCAAGAGAATTGGTGAGCTCTATCCTTATTAATGATCCACTCGAAAGAGTTATTAGCTTCAGTTTAATGGAGGAAGGTATAGATGCTTCTTGTGATGCAGATATCCGGAGCTTGAAGGCACTGGAAGAAGATCCAGGAGCTAAAACTGAGAAGCTAGTCCAGGAGACGAAGATCTCCAGTCTCGGTTCCAGTAACAATACCTCGACCGAGGCACTTTCTGGACGGAGCGAGGCATCTGAAGAACACCTCGGTCAACGCCTTTGCGCCTCGACCGAGGTCGACAGCGAGACGATTCAAACTGAGATTGCATTCAGTCCAGTTTCTGACACCACTCCACTGGAAAGAGGAAGCACAGACCCCTCTCAGAAAGCACCCCCAGTTGTGGAGCTTAAACAACTCCCTAGCCACTTGAGGTACATCTTTCTTGGGCCGGATTCTACTTATCCCGTTATTGCTAGTGCTTCCCTCTCCGATTCTGACTTATCTAAGCTAATGCATGTCTTGAGAAAGCATCGAAGAGCCATAGGTTACACCACTGATGATCTTATTGGCATTAACCCTTCTCTCTGCATGCATAGAATTTTAATGGAAGATAATCATAAGACTTCACGGGAACCTCAAAGACGGTTAAATCCGATCATGAAAGAGGTTGTGAAGAAGGAAGTTCTTAAGTTGTTGGATGCAGGTATTATTTATCCTATCTCGGACAGCAAGTGGGTTAGCCCGGTGCATGTCGTCCCGAAGAAAGGAGGGATGACCGTTGTAACGAATAAGAACAACGAGTTAATCCCAACAAGGACCGTTACGGGCTGGAGAGTTTGCATCGACTATAGGAAGCTGAACACGGCAACTCGGAAGGATCATTTTCCGCTTCCTTTCATTGATCAAATGCTCGAACGGTTGGCCCAGCATTCACACTTTTGTTACTTGGACGGCTATAGTGGGTTCTTCCAGATTCCTATCCATCCGGATGATCAGGAGAAGACCACTTTCACTTGTCCTTGGGGGACGTTTGCTTATCGGAGGATGCCATTCGGATTGTGCAATGCACCCGCTACCTTCCAGCGATGCATGATGGCTATCTTCTCCGAGTACATAGAGGAGATCATGGAGGTATTCATGGATGATTTTTCTGTATATGGTTCCTCTTTTGATGATTGCCTATCTAACCTTTCTCTAGTGCTTAAAAGATGTGAAGACACTAACCTCGTTTTGAATTGGGAGAAGTGTCATTTTATGGTTAATGAAGGCATTGTGCTAGGACACCTCGTTTCTAATCGAGGTATTGAGGTCGATCGAGCTAAGATCGAGACTATTGAGAAACTCCCTCCTTGTTCTGTTAAAGGAGTGAGGAGTTTTCTCGGGCATGCAGGTTTCTACAGGAGATTCATCAAGGACTTCTCCAAGATTTCTAAACCTCTAACAAACCTCTTGAATAAAGATGTTGTTTTTGAGTTTTCGCAGGAGTGTCTTGATGCTTTTTACAGGATTAAGGAAGCGTTGATCTCCGCTCCCATTATCCAACCTCCTGATTGGACCTTACCCTTTGAGGTCATGTGTGACGCTAGTGATGTAGCCGTAGGAGCGGTGCTTGGACAGAAGAAAGATGGACGGACCACCGCCATTTATTATGCTAGCAAAACGCTAGATGAAGCACAACGCAACTACGCTACCACCGAGAAAGAGTTATTGGCGGTTGTATATGCTTTTGAGAAGTTTCGTTCCTATCTAGTAGGGGCGAAAGTCATTGTCTACACCGACCATGCAGCCATTCGTTACTTGTTGGCTAAGAAAGATGCAAAGCCGCGCCTTATTCGATGGATTCTCTTGCTTCAAGAGTTTGACCTAGAGATCCGCGATAAGAAGGGATCCGAGAATTCAGTTGCGGATCACCTCAGCCGGCTACCGGAATCCTCCCGCGAGACGGATAGCCCACCCATAGACGATTCATTCCCCGACGAGCACCTACACGTCTTGGAGCGTTTGATGGATCTACTTACTTCACCCCACGATGGAGGTGAAGTATGGGGTGAGGGAATCTCCTACCTCGTTTGAGACGCATTATGGTCCACCTAGCGACCTTAAATCAAGCGCTTCTTGGGAGGCAACCCAAGGTATTGCTCTTCTTTCCCGTTTTCTAGTCTAGCTTAGATAGTTTTTGTTTTTGCTTTGCTTTGCTTTGTTTTTGGTGTTCTGGACAGACAACATGAAGGAGCACATCTGGAAGGACAGAAGCTCGAGATTCAGAGAAGACAGAAGCACCTCGGTCACTGTCAGAGCACCTCGACCGAGTTGATTCTTGAGGCAACCGAGGCGACTAGGGTTTCTGCAGAACCACCTCGGTCCATACCACCTCGGGCCAGTCGAGACCATCTCGACCGAGGTGACAGCAGATCCAGTAACAGTATAAAAAGAAAAAAAAATTACAGTTTCGTTTTTTTTTTTACTCTCCTCGATCGCGGCGAACAGAAGTACCTCGCTCTCCTTCGTCTCTCGCTCGTTTTCGAAGATTTCTGCTTCCAAACCGCGATTAAAGAGTAGAGGAGTCGATTGCTACTACAAATCTGCAGGAAATTTGAGCGTTTCGACCGAAACGAGGTAAAAACGTTCGAAAACCCTAACTCGCTCGTTTACTGCATATTGGGCTTTGGTTGCCCTTGATTCTGTTGAGGAAATCTTTAAGTACCCCTTAGGAAGCATCGGTAGTGATTTTTGGGGGAAAAGAACTGAAATTCAGAGAGTGGAAATCGAACTGTCTTCGCCTCGGTCCAGTCGCTCTGCACCTCGGTCGAGGTGATTCTTGGTATTTGTCAGTCGACCGAGGTAGTCTGACAGTGTGTTTTGAAGATGAGTTCAGATCGCCGTTTAGCTCTGAGAGACAGATCCTCCCCTTCCCCTTCTCCTTCCTCATCCCGTCCCTACCGCCCGGCCATCCACGAAAGATGCCGGGTAGACTATGAGAGGATAGCTGGCCGTCCAGTCATCGCACCACGATTTCTGGATGTGTCCGTTTTTGACTGCCTAGGGTTAGATGCTGACCTTAGGAGGATGATTGCTACAGTAGGGCTAGATCAGTTCACTGAGATCCGAGCCCCAGCCTACTTAGAGCCGACACTCGAGTTTGTTAGCTCCTTCTCCTACCTTCCCACAGAGCGGTCTGTGAAGTACCGGCTGATGAGCCGGAACTTCATCGTTCCTTTAGAGGTTTGGAGAGAGATCTTTGGCTTTCCTGACCCCACTGCTGTAGACTTCCCCTCCCGATCCGTAGCTAGGGAGTTCTGGGGACAGATAGCCCACATTACTACACACGCAGACAGATGGCGCCTTGGAGATTCCAGGGAGAAGGTCATCTTTCACCCAGCCTTCAGACTTGCCCACAGGATCTTCAGTGAGACACTTCTGGCGCGTACGGAGACGCCCCAGAAGATCAGACAGGGTGAGCTCTTCAGCCTCTATTGCATGGTTACAGGAGGCTTCCCAGACTTTGGCTTGCTCCTTGCAGAGGATCTGCATAGGATCAAGGCCAAGGCGAAGGGAGATATTTGCTGTGGAGGTCTAGTCACCCACATCGCCACTTACCACGGGATGGACCTCAGCGTTTGTACATTGGCGGCGGCTCCGAAGCCGCTGGGATTGCAGGAGATGATCACACGGAGGATTCTAGTTCCCCGTGGTTTGACCACTCCATACGTCGCCATGCCTTGGGAGCGGACTGCACCTCAGGGCATCCGCTGGTCTGCGCAGTTCACAGTCTTTGATCCGCATTTCTGGCAGACTGCTTGGGATACACTCATGGAGGATCATAGAGAGGCAGCAGCTGCCCCTGCTGAGGCTGAGGATGAGGATGACGACGATGATGAGACAGTGGATGAGAGAGGAGGTGGCGTCCCGATGGACACAGGGACAGATACAGCTGGGACGAGCGCGCCACCTATTATTGATTTAGATGATGAGGAGGACACTGAGCCGGCGCCAGCCGCGACATCTCCAGTCAGACCTACTGGACGCAGGAGGCGTGGAGTGAGGGACAGAGCTGCACACCGACGGATCGATGACCTGACAGATCAGGTTATCGACTCATATGCTGCACTTTCGCTGGATATCCGCGAGATGCAGGAGCGGCAGCATCATCAGCACATGATGGCTCAGCTACAGTTTGAGCGTATCATGGGCCATCCCTATGATCCGACTCAGTTCCCCTACATACCACCACCACCGCCGGATCAGGACTACTGAGGAGCTGCGGGGTTTCTTTATTATATTTTTTATGCAGTTCGGCTCTTATCCGGTGAGTTCTCCTGTTTTAGACTTTTATTATACCCACTGGGACAGTGTGTCTCAAGTATGGGGTATTTGTCTGTATTATTTGACTACGTGACTACTTGATGTATTCGACACTTATGATGTATTTTATTTATCGGATATTTTCATATTTATGCTTCATTTGCCTTTATATGATTATCTGATATTACATGCATACTTACAGGTTATTTGATTGAGAAAAACGTCGAAACTGAAAAAAATGGGGTATATAAAAATTTTTTTGACCTCGACCGGGGAGATTCTGGCCGAACGAGGTGATTCACCTCGGTTGAACCAAGAACACCTCGACCGAGGTGGTGTTAACTGAGAGTTTTCGAAAGCGAATTTTTGTTACTTATCTGGATATGATCTCAGTGAAGATCTTGTTTACCTACTGGTTTTAAATTCTTTATGTGTTTGAAAGGTTTTATGATATGTTTAAGTTGCTAAATGCTTTGTTTGAAATTATTGGCATGTTTAATACTTTGTTTTTATCCAAATTATGTTGAATTTGAAGGTTGACACCGCAGGTTAAGTTCTCTCACTTTCTTCTTGGAAAGACCAAGGCAATTCATTCTTCTCTCTTCTTCTTCTTGATCATGCTTAGCCCCTCATATACATTTTGCCTCCCTTTACCTATCCGGGAATTTGGAAGCAAGCGAAGTGGTGAAAGCAAGTTAAAGTTGAAAAGTGGGCTGGAAGTGAAAGTGTTAGAAAGCAATAATAGGTTTGGGGAAGTCAATCATGAAGATGAGTAACTCGGCACCATTCACATAGCCGGGTGTTTGTGTTTTGCCAAAGTCGGATTGAGCGATATTCCTATCGGGTCATGGTATGTGCATCAAGGGTTTGATGCATCTCAAGAAATTGATGATTGCAGATTTCCTAGGCTTCGGTTATTGTGCACCTCTGTCCATGCATCCCAAAAAGTAAAATAAAGAAAAAGTGCAAAATAAGCAAAGCTTATTGGTGGAAGATGTTGCAAGTCAAAAGTGAAAGTGAAGTTCATCCTTTTCCCGGATTCTAGCACCACATTACCTTACATACATCCCTACCCTACACGTTTCTTGACCTTTCTTTTGGGAAGCCCTTGAGACCTTGAGCTTGTTGATTGACTTAGCGGTTTAAACTGGATTATACATGATTAATTTTGATAATTATGATTTATTATGCATTCTATGATTTTATGCAAAGATGAACAACTTTTCTATATTCATAAAATGTTTTGAGCATATTAAGTTTTTAAATTCCAGGAAGTACTCTCTTAGAGTGATCTATGATAGTTGCACACCATAAAATGTTTTTGAAAGGCTTTTTCACTGATTTTCTTGACTTATAATCCATTCTATCTTGTCTTCTATATGCGGAACTTGCTTGGGGACAAGCAAGGGCTAAGTATGGGGTATTTTGATAGCATGAATTATAGTCTATATTTTTGGGTTTGTTTGGACGTTTTATCTTTCATAATCTGCATGTTTGTATGTACATTATGTGATTTTACTACCATTTCATCTACCTTTGCGAGAATCGAGGTCTACACCTAGTTTCGTTGTAATTGCAGGTAATATGGTACGTTTTGCATCAAAAAGGAGTCATGAGTCATTTGGAGCTACATCCAGGACGCATAGCCATGAATTAAAGATTCACTTTGGACCAGTTTTGAGAGATTCTACATCCAGTTCTGAGTCACCTCGGTTGACCAGAGATTCATCTCGACCGAGGTGATCCAGAGAGGCCGACTCGACCGAGGCGAATACCTAGGACGCGGCGAGAATATTTTATTCCTGGCTGAGATCTTTTAAAGTTGGAAAGTGATCTTATATTTTTGGGCTTGGCTTCTGGAAGGAAGGAGATATGCAGAATCATATATTTTACCTATATTTATGGGATAATATCTTTCTAAGATTTCTTATCTTTGGAGGGTTATTTTTCCTATAAAAAGGGTTGGATTTTCCACAAATCCAACATCCGCTATCAGCGCAAGTAATCCGCCTATACCGAAAAATACGCAGCAGCCACGTACTCCAATTTGGGAGAGAGTTGAAGAACCTTTTTGAAGGTTGAAGGAAGATTGAAGTCCATAGCTTTTATAGCTTTTATTGAAGGGTTTTGTAAGATTGTCTTCAATTCCCTCAATTGTTGTCTTGTCTTGTTGGATTATTATCCAAGGAACGCTTTTGTGTGATATTTGTTTCAGTTATTGAAGTCTTTTCATTAAATTCTTCTTTGTTCAAATATTCACCTTCTTCCCTTACATTTAATACTTTTATGATGATGATGAGTGGCTAATTTCCTTGTGTGATTCTAGGGTGATTGGCTGAAGGTTGTGGGAAAAACAATGATAGAATAATCTTAGATTCCAGTGGGATCCTGAAAGTTCGAGTCTTTAACCTTAACCCTAAGCACCTCGTTCAGTCGATGAACATTTCGGCCGAGGTGGAAACTGGCTGACCGAGGTGACTTATCTGATCCATAACTGAGAGTTAAGTGTTAGAGTTTGCCAAATCCTATTCTTATTATACCTTTCCTGGTTCAAAGCAAGCTTAGGATGAGACTTACCCGGTAATTCCTTAGTTTGTGTACCAACGATCATAAGTGTAGGTAATAAAGGTTTATCCTTTATTGGGGTTTGAGTGTGCTTCCATCCCATCTTTGTGAGTTAGCCTGAGACTTACCCGGTAAAGGTTGATTCTATTCCCTTAGATGGTATGTTAGTTTGAGGTTATAGTTCTTTATCTTAATTCCTTGAGACTTACCCGGTAATAGGAGTTACGGTTTGGGATTAGTGTGTAGTGAGACTTACCCGGTGATCTACTCCACTTTAGAAACACCTTCCCCACGCAAAAATCTCAGCTTTGTCCGCTTATCTACAGATCTTGAGTTGGAACCACAACTAGACGCTTTAATCCCTAGAATTACATGTTTGCTTTATTTGACATCTTATTCATCTTTGATTGTGTTAATTGCTCTTGTGGTTAGAATTGACATAGCATACCGTATTGACTCTGTTTCACCGAGTCCCTGTGATCGACCCCTGGAATTTTCTTGCTTTTACTACGATTGACCCGTACACTGCGGGTTCGCATCCTCGTTTTAAGCTTAAGTCTAGGGTTATAAATTTAAAGCTTGCACACACCGTTTGGAGCGAACAAGCGGCGGTTGCAATGCTGGCGACTCCGGTGGATCAAGGCGGAAGGCGACTCCGGTGGATCAAGGCGGAAGGCGACTCCGGTTCTTCCCGGTGGTTCACGGCCCCGATGGGCTTCCTCAGATGGGGCAACGAGGGTGGATCTCTGGTGTCAAGGAGATGAGTCGGAAGCGTGGGTTCGGTTGTCTCCGGCGGCGAAGCGGGGTGCCACAAGGGAGAGAGACGTTGGCTTCTAGGCGGCGCAGCACGAAGAGACAGAGGTAGATGGAGCTGGCGGCAAGGCTGAACTTGATGAGGGAGATAGAGGGTGAGCGTGAGAGAGTTGCAGGGAGAGGGGCTGAAACATAGAACAATGGAGAGGGAAAAGGGTGTAGCTGCTCAAAGCAGATTGAGTGAAGCAAGGGAGAGATCCAAAGGTATGACATAGGGGTAGACAGGTGAGGCCAAAGGACGGACTAGCAGGTATAGGCTGCAGGGGAGCTAAGGGCGTGTACAGGCATAGGATGTAGGTGAGGCCAAAGGCCGGAATAGCAAACAGCTCAACAAGGGTGAAGGAGAGAGATGAGAGAAGAAAGAAAAAAAAAAAGAAAAATAATTAACATAAAAGGAAAAGGAGCCATAGAATAACTCGATCAAAAGCGTTCCGAACGGAATTTTTGAATCAGAAAACATTCCCGACTTTTTCTGAAAAATAAAAAAATAAATATGGTGAACTCGCAAAATATACTTTGAAATACAAAAACTATTCTCGCAATTTACTTTTACGATATAATATAATTATTTTACACACGGAAAATAAAAATAAAATAAAATAAATATATCGATAAAATCCGGAGAAATAAATATCGCAAACGCGCCAAAAAAATTGGGGCGTTACATCAGATCCCCCTAAAAACAAGTTTCGTCCCGAAACTTGCCATACGCCGAACTTCTCGGTCCCTAAGGCCGAGGTATAAACTCATAACTAGGAAGGCTTAGACCTTCTAATCTATACACACAAACTACCTGAACTACAACCGCAAGATATATAACCGGACATAAGACCCATTCCCACACGGGGCACAAAACCACATATAACATCACACAAAAACACAAATAACTTAAGGGAAGAACTAGGTTTAACCCGTCGATTCTATCAAAGCTACTATCTCGGCGTAAAACTCAACCAAAGATACTATACTCTGTCTTCCTATTATCCTCTTCGGTTCTTCGTCTGCGACTAAATCACCGTAACTAACAATCTGTCTCGAGTCGTGTATGTACTCTCTCGACTGATACACATGAACACCAGGTGAACACTCTCTACTCTTGGTAGCTACGCCAACTGGTAAACCACTTTCCCAACTCGTGCTAACATCTCACAAAGGTCCGATATATCGGAACTCAGCTTCCTTCTCGGGTCTTTCTCAATGCAGCATTTTCATTATTGTTCTCTTTATTAGTCTCAAACAAGGAAGATCAAACTTCCAATTTACACCGTTGGCTTTGGTTCTTGTCAACCCAACTTTAATGTTATGTATCCTTAAATTCTAGAAGTAAGTCCCCAATAATGGAGAAAGTACTTCACTTCTCATTGATTCCCTAACGAGACACGTATGTTATTACTCTTACATCGCTCCTCAACACTCGATCAAGACCTTGTCTTCAAGAATCACATGTACCCTTCAAACCCATAATACCCTAGGTAAATTAAAACAGTTTCACCAATGAATCTTCTTTTTAACTCTCAACAACTCTATTGTCGACTCTTCGTCCCATTCAATGCTTCATTGTCCTCCGGAGGTTACCATAAATGCCGTTATACAACTTCTCACTTCACAGATCTGGTAATGCCCGACACATCTAAGAAAACTTGTACTTCTTTCACCTTCTTCGGGATTTGTCATCCCAAGACAACTTGTCATAACCCTTCTCTCCTTCAAGAGTAGACCCAAAATATCTTATCCGGGGCATCGGTAAGCCCATAGGGAATAACTACAACTCGTAGTGACTTTGATTGGTCCAAAATGCCGTACTTGCAATATATCAGACTCAAATTCTCAATTGGTGATAATCAAACCTTAACTCATTCTCATAAGAGACTACCGACCCTTGTAACTGATTGAGTAGAGCATCCATTCATTGTAAGGAAGACTTGTCCTTCGACTCACGGTAATCGACGTTCAATTGGAGAGAACTGTCTGTCTTTTTCACAAAAATTCTAGTGTTCTCATAATAACTTCAAATCAAGAGTTTAAGATAAATTTATGGTGTTCTCTATGACAGTGCATTGGTTCTAATGAACCTTTATCAACAAGTCCTTGCAATTGCTCCTTCGATTGCATCCTCAATTCGAGTATCCTTACGGGTATCATTTATTGATGTCTTTTGTACGGCGCCTTAGAAATGAGAGTTGAGCCCAAATCAATCTTAGCGGTAAAATTCACATTCCGATGCATTGGTCCGTTCTATCCCGGGTTCCATCTTTTCTCTACCCATCTCATATCATAATGACCGACACAACCTAGTCCTAACGCTTGACAAGTGGTCCACCCCGGTCTGTTGAGGGGACGTCCATCAAACACGTGGTTTAATACTTCTTTACCTGTAATGTTCACCGTCCTCTTTCAAAGATCTTTCATCTCCGGAATTCGAGAGACTTGCTCAAGTCTTCCGACCCTTGGAGCCTTGGTTAAGCAATAGTTCAGCTTAATCCCCTTTTTCACTTCAAAGGAAGGCGATAATAACATTTCTTGACTTTGCACATATGTTTAGTCACAAAAGTCCTAACTACAAGACTCAATCATGTCATATAACAAATCGATACAATATTCTTCGCTTCCTCCGACATCCGAACATAGGGGAGAAACTCCTCGTATTCTACATCAGCTTTCACAATAGACATCCTTTCTTCAATTAGGCATAAAAATTTACATTTCACTTTCTATTGTAACGCCAAACGACCGCAGAGGCTCTAACCTTGATCTTTTCATGTACTTCTTGTACATATCATATCAACTTCGAACTTCGAAACTTCAATCTTCTCCTACTCTTGTTGGTCACCTTATACTTCTCTTGGCATTTCATGAACAACTTCGCGGCCATATCAGTATGCCCCTTGGAGAATGCTAGGCAAAATTTCCAAACTACCATCACTGTAAGATCCACCCATTACTTTACCAAGCACTAACATCATAATCTCTAAGCTTGAAGTGTTGCCCTAATTCAGGTCCTCCCGTTCACGTCATAGCCACCATGTCTCTTCCATGTGAGTCACGAACTTGAATTAGCTTTTGCTCGTAAAAACATACACTCTATTACTTTAAAACAACTTACCATACATCCTCAAACATACCATGCATCCTCTTTATGTATTCCCCATTTCGTACATCAACTATAGAAGCCTCACCTTCCTCTCGCTCCTCTATTCTCTTCACTCTTATCAAACCTTAATAGTTCTTATACGTGTCGTTTCCTCCTAATGTTGACCCCATGACCTACGAAAGTCTCACCAGATCGTTACAATCCCTCTCAACAAGGTACGTCACCATCACTTGTTGGAATCGATAAAATGCTACTTGATTAAGATACTTGCACTTCCCTTGATATACTTCTTTATTGTCGACTTTCAACCACCACGAATACTCGAAGTTCTTGTTACTCTTCTTCATGATCCCACATCCTGTATTACTCTCCCCACCTACAGTCACCAGTATACAACCTACACCTGTGCATTTTTTTGTGGTCACCGATTAACTCATTGATGACCCTCTTCAAGATCAACGACTTACCCTCCTACCACATTGCCATGTTACCATACTCTTGAAAGATACCTTCTCGGGGTATTCCGCCATAACTTCACTAGCTCACTTTACTCTACTTCCAACTTTGTTAGCTCATATTACTCTCGTATTTCTGAAGAAGTCTCCCGCTTAAGCTCTCACAAAAACCGTCACTTCACTTTCTAGTTCTTCTGTAAGCTTAACTTACGCATCTCATGAATCTTCGTATTAGTTCGACCACACTTCACACTCTGACTCCCAAGTTTAGGATCATCTAGGAAAAACTTCACGTCTCAAGGAAATACCACTTCTACCCTTGCTAGTATGCACTCCTTTCCTTCCCGCTCCGCGTCTTTAGTTATCCATGCGTCGTTTTGAAGAATCATAATTTCGTTGTCTCGACTTCACTTCATTGTTACTCGTCATCGCTTTCTCGGAACCACTCCCACAACTTCAGATTGCTTCCCTATTTGTATATCTTCCATCTCAGTTTTGCTTATGTTGACTCGAGGTTCTCTTCTCTTTGTTTGTCCTTGTGATTAACATCATCTCTAGTCTTCATATGGCTGCTTAGATGCTCTCTAAGGAGTCTGAGGAATCATCGGGGTGCTCACTAAAACGTGATGTTCAACTTGATACTTGAGCATTTTCGTCTTTGTGGTGACACTATCCTAAGCCAAAAGGCATTGTTCAAGGTGCGATGATAGCTTTCTATCATCCTAACTACAAGGTCCAAAAACCATATGCTACTATATATCCTAGTACACGTATATGACTATATAAGTCCTATGTCCACATTGCTATAACCAACATATCACATCCAAGCAAAACTATTACAACAAAACAAGGTCCCAACACTTATATGATACCATCATGCCACATGTACAAACTCATATCAATATAGAAAATCATGCCACCATTTTCACATAACAAGTCTATCATGCATAATTATAATCCACATATAATAATAGTCCAACAACCATCCTAATAATCCAATAAACTACGCTGCCGAGATTCGCGGAAGGAGTGGTGGTCCCGTACATTCTATCCCAAACCCGACTCATGCATATGATTTTGAAAACGAAAAGTCAAAACCCGTGTGGGTTCTGTTTATTCCTCATTCGGCCTTTAGAAGATTGCGAGTGCCGTTGTTGTCAACCTAGGGCTCTGATACCACTTTTGTAACACCCCGAATCCGCAGGACTCGGGATGCTACGGGTTAGGACCTCACAATGGGTCCCGACCCTTAGCCTGACAACAATTTCACCGGATCTTACAACAAGACACAAATAAAGGCAAAACCGAAATTCATTTTTATGCAATGATATGAACCCCAAAAGAAAACAACGAAAGACTTCAGCCGAGATACAAGGCTAAAGGCAACCACCATACACGCGACATACATAATAACCTAAACAATACATAAAAACAACCTCCAAAACCCATCCTAAAAATGTACGGACCCCGGCTGCCCACTCTTCCGGATCTCTCGGCCGCGTCCCTAACCTGCAGGGTAACTACAACAATATCGGTATAAAACCGTTAGCTAGTATTCCAAGTATTAGAATCATGGTATTGGCACACACACACATAAGGCATCAAAAACACACAACATGCTCCAAAACACACAATCCGGTTTATTATCTTTTTATTATTAGGTCATATCCCGTTCTAATTCAACTTCTTTTGTGACACGAGAATCTTAAAGATCTCGCCCTTGTCCCCTTTCACCATACGGGTTTGTACTTGATGCGGATCAGCATCACCCGATGGGCTGGTCGCAAGGCACCTCCCAGTCATCCCCATTTTGGACTGGGTCACCGCCCGTTATCATACACTTGGGCCAAATATAAACATATAAAGTCGGTGGTCCTATTACCGGTTTAGATGTTATAACATAACAAATAAACACACACATAAATAATAAACACACACCACCAAACACGCATTGAAACTAATACAGAGAATACGAGCTAAGTAAGTCCGAAGACTTACCTGTCCCAAAGCTAAACCCGCTAAATCCCGTACTCAATTTCCCGTAGGAATGTAACTCAACGCCTGATCAGACAAGGCGCACAATCAATAACTAACCAATAATCTAGAAGCCCTCGGGCTTTTAATCTCCTAAAAGCTATATGAGGTCAAAGCTCTAGCATGCTAGGTTCAACACATAATCTCGAAGATCATCCTATGGTCGTACTGCAAACATCACAACTATGTTCGTAAACCATCCAACAACGACACACTGTTCAAGGCCACTACTTGGCATTCTCTCTAAGCTATGCTAGACCAACCTAGCATGATACTAATACTAAACATAACTAGATTGAGGGAAAAGATACTCACACGATGTCGAAAGACGGAAGACAATATATGGATGTCGAGTTGGACTTGTTAGGTCTTTATCGGGACCCTTCCATACCTAACACCAAAATTAGACAAATTTAGCTCTTACGCTAAATTTGATCGGAATATATATATACATAAAACTAAAGAAAAGCTTGATTTCAATTTCCCACGTTAAAAACTCGCAAAAACCTTCTCGGACAAAATACGGGAATTTAGCAACTTGGTCATAACCCGAAATTACAACTTGAACCGTAAATCCGAATTAATCCAACAAGGCATAAAACATCATGTAAGCAATTACAAGATTATAACTCGAGGTAAAAACCCAAATTTTAAAATCCGTAAATATATTTTCCGGGCAACCTATACGACATCATAAACCCAAGGGAAACTCGTTTGCAAAACCGAGGATAAAGAAAACCGTTCAACCGTTTTCCGGGGCAAAATATATCGTTCCAAAACTATGGGTCATTTTCAATAAATAAATCCTTGTGCATATTCTGCAAATCTCAACAGAGGGCATATGTATCAGGTTCCCAAAAACTTGGATAAAAAATGCAATTATCAAACTATGGATAAAAACTATAAATATCCCAAAATGGTGAGCACAATTTACAATTCAAAGAATGGGCCTCCCTAACAGCAATTATACCAAAGAGAGGGGCCCGGTTTGAATTAAGTCACAAGGGTTTTTAGACAGCCCAGTAGAGCGCTGAGGAGAACAAAAGAACGAAGCATGGCCGGCGGAAGTTCATCAAGCGGCGGTTGCAATGCTGGCGACTCCGGTGGATCAAGGCGGAAGGCGACTCCGGTGGATCAAGGCGGAAGGCGACTCCGGTTCTTCCCGGTGGTTCACGGCCCCGACGGGCTTCCTCAGATGGGGCAACGAGGGTGGATCTCTGGTGTCAAGGAGATGAGTCGGAAGCGTGGGTTCGGTTGTCTCCGGCGGCGAAGCGGGGTGCCACAAGGGAGAGAGACGTTGGCTTCTAGGCGGCGCAGCACGAAGAGACAGAGGTAGATGGAGCTGGCGGCAAGGCTGAACTTGATGAGGGAGATAGAGGGTGAGCGTGAGAGAGTTGCAGGGAGAGGGGCTGAAACATAGAACAATGGAGAGGGAAAAGGGTGTAGCTGCTCAAAGCAGATTGAGGGAAGCAAGGGAGAGATCCAAAGGTATGACATAGGGGTAGACAGGTGAGGCCAAAGGACGGACTAGCAGGTATAGGCTGCAGGGGAGCTAAGGGCGTGTACAGGCATAGGATGTAGGTGAGGCCAAAGGCCGGAATAGCAAACAGCTCAACAAGGGTGAAGGAGAGAGATGAGAGAAGAAAGAAAAAAAAAAAGAAAAATAATTAACATAAAAGGAAAAGGAGCCATAGAATAACTCGATCAAAAGTGTTCCGAACGGAATTTTTGAATCGGAAAACATTCCCGACTTTTTCTGAAAAATAAAAAAATAAATATGGTGAACTCGCAAAATATACTTTGAAATACAAAAACTATTCTCGCAATTTACTTTTACGATATAATATAATTATTTTACACACGGAAAATAAAAATAAAATAAATATATCGATAAAATCCGGAGAAATAAATATCGCAAACGCGCCAAAAAAATTGGGGCGTTACATAAACACACACCACCAAACACACATCAATGCTAATACAAGGAATACGAGCTAAGTAAGTCCGGAGACTTACCTTATCGTCACACTCAACTCACAACACTCTCGCTTCCCTTGGGAAGGATTCCACAACCTGCTCACAAGAAGATAACTATATCAACAACTCACTCAACTCAAGAAGTCTATGACTTCTACACAAATGATCTACGCGAGATCATTTGACTCACATTCTAGGACCGCATCCTAGAATCTCTCATGCTCACATCACACTCAACACAAGCTAGAAGTCCTAAGACTTCTAAACCTTCGGATCTCGCAAGATCATAACTCACAACACCACTAGGATACTCTCTTTCTAGTCCACAACCTCAACAATCATACAACATCAACCCCTAAATTCTCACAAGCTCAACATACAACTTCAAGCCATAAACAACCTCACAAGATTATATCAACACCTCAAGCCTAATGATTCTCACAAGATCAAGCCATGTACTCGAATCCTTTATAACAACCTCACTAGACCGCAATACTACCTCAAGCTTATAATCAACATCAATCCATCAAACAATATCACATCCTCAAAACTCACCTAAGGTCTAAATCACTACTTGGTATTCACTCTAAGTTATGCTAGATCCAACCTAGCATGATTCTAATACTAAACATAACTAAATCGAGTAAGATCATAAGCTCGGGGGAGAGGGTACTCACGTGACGTCAAAAGACGGAAGTCGAACTTGAACTCATTAGGCCTTTATCGGGGTCGATTCCGAACCTAACACCAAACTAAACAAATTTAGCTTTTATACGCTAAATTTGGGCATAATATATAATATATATAATATCGGAATAGAACTTTTAATAAAATCCAAGTTTAAAATCATAAAAACATTTCCGGGGTAATTTATACAATTTCATAAAATATGGGTTAGAAACTGCAATTAAATCCTTAGGTTATTTTCTGCAATTAATCCAACAGGGGCATTATTGCTAATTTCCACAAGTTGAGAGTTAAAACATAATGACAGTAATAGGGTATGAATTGTAATTACACAAAAAAGAAATGGGGAGGGCCGCTTCGAAATTTACCCAACAGGGCTCTTCTTCCTTCAATACAAAGTGCAGGGCGGACGGTGAGAACGGGATGGCAGCGGCGGCGAAGGAAGGGGTTGTGCAGGGGCTCCGGCGGCTCCGTTAGCGGCGAAGGCAGAGGAAGGCTTCTCCGGTGGTTGTGGAAGTTGAAGACATCAAGGGCAGTCCAGATCGAGGGCTTCAGGAGGTTGAGATGGACCGAGGCAGCCAAAGGTGGTCCCTCTGGTGGCTCTGGCCTTCGGCGAGGCAGGAGGCGCTTCTGGCGGTCCTGGGAAGCGAGGATCTTCTCCTGCTGTTGCTGGAGGCGCAACAGACAGGGGCTCGTTGGTGAGTGTTGCATAGGTCGAGAGAGAGAATGAAGATGGGTCAGAAGGTTGAAGGTGAAGGGCTCGCCGGTGCTTGCAAGAAAATAGAAGAAGGGATGGAGGAGTGGTGGTTCAGTCCTCCTCGCGGTGTTTCCGGTTGGACATGGGCAGTTGTAGAGGCTTGGAGATCGAGATACAAGATGAGGCTGTGTGGCTTCTTAGGAAGAGAGAGACGGAGGAAAACAGGGGAAGGAGGTGACTATGGTGGTCAGGCGACTGTGGCGTCGAGAGAGGGAGATCGTACAGGGGCTGGAGGTGGGGCTATTGGGATAGCAGGGAAGCTGTGAAGGGGACGAGGCAACCCGTTAGTCGAGGTCTAAGTCTAGGTGTAAGATGCAGGTTTGTTGCGTGCAACGAGAGGCCGGGTAGGTGAGCAGCAGTGGTGAAAGACCGAAAGGTCGGGTATCTCGTCAGCGTAAGGAGAGAGAGTAAATAGATAATAGAAAGAAAAGGAAAAGAATAAAGAAAGGGGGTAACGAATGAACCCGATCAAAAATGCCTTCGGAATGAGATTTTTGAATCGGAAATATTTCCGAACTTTCCGTAAAATAAATTACGGAATATATATACAAATGTAAAATATATTAACTTATAAAAATTAATTTACAACATGAGAATACCCTTAAATATTTAGAAGTTATTAAAATATCGATAAAAATCGAGAAAAAAAAAAATAAGAAAATAAAAAATGAAAACGTGCCTAAAAATGGTGCGTTACATTGATCTTTCTCTGTCTACCTAGTCGTACACACTATCTCAAATTTCTATCATTTTACGTAACCTCACTTCACATATAATGATAGAATTTTACATCAAACCCTAATCTATCAAACCCTAGTTTATATCATGACATGTCCTTGACAAAGTCATGACGTCCTATTGACGAGACCAAGACGAGACCATGACAAGATTTGACGAGACCAAGACGAGACCATGACAAGATTTGACGAGACCAAGACGAGATCATGACAATGCCATGCATGAACTTGACAAGGCCATGACAAGTTTTGACAAGGCCTTGACAACCTCATCCCACTCTTTCTACGTAGTTTCAGCCCAACCCTTTGCCCTGCTCCAGCCCAGCTTTGCCCTTGCTCCAGCCAGCTTTGTCCTCCTTTGTGTGTTGGCCCAACGGCACGTCCAGCCCAGCTTTGTCCTTGCGGGTGTACTGGCCTAGCGGCACGCGAGCCGAACAAGAAGAAGAGGAGCAGCCGGCCTTCACGCTCCGTCTTGACTCCCACGTAACGGCTGCTGAGTAAGTTGAAGACCTCCCCCTTACCTTTTGTAGTCCATAAAAGCCTTTGGTAAGAGATCAAACCTATCTTCCCTCTTCTCTATAGTTGTACATGAATGAAGTGTATAAACCATGGTTTTGTCATTTATAGAAGATCAAACTTTGAGCTTGTGGTCTCCCTTACCTTGATACAAAACGCTAGAGGTGAGTCTAGAACCTTGGACCATTTACACTTTCAGTTTCGAATTCTAGAAACTATGTTGAGCAGTCAAGTTTGAGCATAATTTTTTATGCCTTAGAGGTAGAATCCACCGTTCAATTTTTAGTATGATATAGAGTGATATGCATACAGTAATGTATGAAAACTTGGGACTTATCCAACGGTTAGATTTAGATATGTGAAGGTTCAAAGTGGACTAGTTAGGTTATTTGTGAAATGCTCAGAAATTGGCTAAGTATAGAATGTGAATTTTGAACCAACTTTGGAGAATTTTTTTAGAGATTGTTGTTGGGAATTTTGGAGAGTTTTTTGATCATATGGGTAGCGTTCATATCATAGATGACCTGGAGAATTATTTCGGAATTTTTACATTTTTATGTGGGCTTCATATTTGGAGCCAAAGTTGGGTCCTAGTGACTTGTTTTGGAAGTTTAAAAAAACGTGTAATGTTCTAGTCTTTACCTAAACTCAACTTTAAGAGTTAGAATATGATAGTTAGTCCCAAGTAAGAATTTAAGTACATATTACGAGAATTTTGGAAGATTCGGGACCAAGGGTAAAATGGTCATTTTACCTTAGATGTGTATTGTAGTAGTTTCTCTTGTGATAGGGTCTTATACCTTAGAAGTATTAGACTTCTAAATACCTAGGAAATGTGTTGACCCACTTGCCTCCTTTGACAGAAAACTGAGTTTCTACAGTTAAAGATCGAGTTGTGTTTAAGAGAGTCGAGACTTGATTCAGGTAAGTCCTTTGGGCTTACTTAGCTAGCTTTCAGATATGAGTGTGAATGATGATAGTGGTGTTTGAATGATGTGTGTATTAGTGTATTTCATAGTAATCATCGACGGACCTACATATTTGGCCTAAGAGTAACGGGCGGTAGCATTCTGCTCAGTTAGCCCGAGGGTGTTGTGGGTTTCATTAGGGACTAGTCCATACTCGGTTTGCGGGGACGCCACATGCGGAGGTGTGCCAAACCATCACAAGTTGGATAAGGAACGGAGGCAAGAAATCTTAAGATTTCTCGTGCCACAACTTTTAAAACGAGATGAACTAAATCACCTAAGCTATCAGATAATAACCAAATTGTGTGCCAACATGTTGAGTTTTTATATTTCCTTATGTGTGTTTTGTGATATTTATTATTCTGCTTATATTTGATTAGTTAGCTAATTGTTTAATCATTGTTTAGACTTGTCACAGGTTAGAGCGGATGTCGAGTGAACTGGATGGTAGCGGTCAGCCGGGGAGGTCGTACTTCTTAGGACGGGTTGTAGTCTTTTCTTTATGTTGGTCTTTCAGTTATGACTTTTTCATATTCTCAGATTGTGAGTTTTCCAAAGAAACTTTTGGTTTTCCAAATTCATGCATAGTCGGGTTGGGATAGAAAGTACGGCCGACCACCACTACCTCCGCGGATCTCGGTATTCTTAGTATGATTACTTTAGAATGTCATTGCTTTTTGACCGATTAGCTAGATTATAACTGTAGTTGTTATCACTCGTGCAGATGGCACGTACTAGTGCTACACCAGCTACTGGTCTAGGTAGAGGTCGCCCACCTCTTCCTCCAGCTAGACAAGATAGGGGTGATAGAACTTCTTCTGTTAGAGGACGTGGCTGTGGAGGTAGACCTCAACTGGTGAGAGGTCAAGGTCGAGGTCCTCGAGAGGATCCACCCGCAGCGAGCATGCCGGATGTTGTAGTGGAAGAGGTAGTTGAGAGTAAGGTTCCCGAGGTCGGGAATGAGACCACTGTTAGGTCTGGACCATAGGGGGCACATTCGACTAGGTCAAGACGCGTCTATAGTGTAACACCCTGAGTCCGCGGGACTCGAGATGTCACAATTGGCTAGGATCTCACAATGGATCCTGACCCTAGCTTGACAACAAGTTCACTGGAACTTACAACATGGAATTGGCAGATATAAAAACAAATGCATAAAACTGTATAAATTGTACAACCAAAAGGTAAAACAACATAGCCGAGTATAAACAACAACGTCCTCCCACAAGAGGTAACAAAAGATCATCCTCACGCCGGAGGGAAAAGGTAAACAAACCCAAAAGACACAACCATCCTATGTACGAGAGTTCCTCGGCCTGCCACTCTACTAGATCACCCAGTAACATGCCTATCCCGTGGGGTATCTACAACATGGTAATCAACCATTAGCTATCAATACATATATAGAGTAATGCATAAGCACAAACACAATCATGTAAAGATAAACACATCAGCATGATATCACACATTTACCAATTTTATCATCTTTATATAATAGTCATTCACTCAAGTAGTATATATATATATAAATGAAAGTATGTGACACGAGGACCAATACATCCCCGCCTCCGAGTGCTATATCCGGCTGTACGAGTATCAGTCACACAATCCGTGTACCCTATGGGACTGGATTGCGCCCTTCCTGTAAACCAGTCTAGCCTGACGTCAAAAAACCTCCCAGACTCCACTACGAGATGAAAGGGAAAGGTTATCACAGCCACGCAGTGGGGCAATCGATAAAACATAGGTTGGTATAAACAATATCTCATGCTATCATAGCAAACATATAAAGAACACACCACTCATGCAAACACCCAATAAAGGATGGTAGCTAAGTAAGTCCTACGGACTTACCTCAACCTCGTACAAAGATCAACCAGAAGCAACCTCCAATCCTGAGAGGGGCAGTGCCTAATAACAAGGCATAGAATAATATCAACCTCTATTTATGAAAGGGTCACACATAGACCCAAGGGATCCATAGGATCATCCTCAACCTAACCTCACAACCTCAACTAACATCAACCTAAGTCCTTAAAGTCACAAGACATTTATCGATCATAACCTCATCCAAACACATCCTCACACATCTACCATGATCTTATACACTTATACTAGAAAAGGAGGGAACAAAAGACATCCTAAGGTAAGCCTAGAAGCAACACAGACATGCAGAACCAAGAGAAGAATCTAGCTGATGCAGGTGGCCGCAAGGGCGGATCACAGGTGGCGCAGGGCTGGGTCCTGGCCGGTGCGGGGGCGGCTGCAAGGTGGCGCAGGAGTGGCTGGACAACAAAGGCACCACTTCAGCCCTTTCTTCACTTCTTCCTTCGACTCTTTCACTCTTTATTCACTACAACATCAACATACATACGGAACATACATATATATACATCAACACAAGCCAAACATGGATGAAGCATGATCCAAGCCGAAGGAACCTAAGCTACACTAAAGAAAGATAGGAAAAGAGATAAGAAGATGAAAGAATGAAGAAAGGAAGGATGGAATCCATGAAAGCTTACCAAGCTGAAAGTCCAAAAGCTCAACACATCACCAAAACATCCTCAAGCTGGCTCATAAGGCTCAGCAACCATAACCATCATCAAAGCCAAGTACAACTCTCACAAACTCAACCAAAACTTCAAGGAAGATCAAATAATCCAAGGGAGAAGAGAGGAGAAGCAAATGTACACAAGAGAGAGATGAAGCCAGAAAAGATAAAGCCTCATCAGAAGGAAAGAGATGAAGGTTATAAAGGGTGAAAAGAGTAAAGCACGAGTCAATGAGTCAAATAAAACGGCTGCAGACACACAAAGCCGCAGGGACGGACTCTGTGAGCCACAGGGGCGGCCCAGGCAAACCGCAGGGGCGCCTACTGGGTCACGCAGGGGCGGTCTAGGCATAAACTAGGTCCTCAACTCACCCTCTCAGCAACTCAGCAACTAGGCTCTTACAAAATCCCAAATCCTCTCGGACCCATAAGCCGAGGTAGAGCTCTCTCTCTCTATCGGAGGTATAACATATCCGTTTAGAAGGTCATACCCTATAACAATCTATAACCTCAACACCAACATGGAGGAATCATCAACTCCAGAAAACAAGGGCATAACACTACCCATAGGCGTAGAGGAATCACATCTCTCGCTATACCACATCACAAGGCATAGAGGAAGTACATCTCTAGCCAAACCATAAATGTATACATCGCACGGTGGAATAACATCTCCATTGTAACTATGTCCATCATAATAGCATGGAGGAAAGAACCATCTTCAGCTGAATCCTAATCAACTCAGATAGCATGGAGGAAAGAACCATCTCCGGCTATGACATAGATCATGCTAACACATCAAGATCTAATAAGATCAAAACACATCGTAACTAGGATGAAATAACATATCAAGGCAAGTAAGCATATAAACACATAATCACATACTCACCAAGATAGCACTAAGATCTACTCATCGACCCTAGGTGCATCTATCTCGGCATAAAACTCTGGATAGTTCCTCTGGATACAATCCTCAATGTCCCATGTAGCCTCCTCAGGTCCACGTCTAGACCACTGTATCCTCAGCATAGGAATGTCCTTCGAACGCAGGCGTCTCACACCTTGTTCTAGGACTGCAATAGGATGCTCAGCAAAGGTGTGGTCCGGCTCCACCACCAAATCATCATAACTCACAATGTGCCTCGGATCTAGTATGTACTCTCTCAGCCGAGACACATGGAACACAAGGTGAACACCCTCTAATCTTGGAGGCAATGCTAATTTGTAGGCTGCCCTCCCAACTCTATCCATTATCTCGAAAGGACCGACATATCAAGGAATCAGCTTCCCCTTTATGCCAAAACGTCTGACGCCACGCGTCGGAGATACTCTCAACCAGACATGAGCTCCTACCCTGAACTCTAGAGGCCGACGCCTCTTGTCTGCATACGACTTTTGGCGACTCTATGCAGCCAGCATCCTCTCTCTAATCAACGCTACTCGAGCCATATCATCCTGAATGTGCTCTGGCACTATCCAACTGATACCGCTAGGCTCATCCCAACATAAAGGTGTACGGAATCTACGTCCATACAGTGCCTCATAAGGAGTCATCCCAATAGATGTATGCCAACTGTTGTTGTATGAGAACTCAACAAATGGGAGGTAATTAGACCATCCCTGTCCCCAATCCAACACACAAGCTCGCAGCATATCCTCCAAGGTCTGGATGGTCCTCTCAAACTGACCATCTGTCTGGGGGTGAAACGCAGTTGTGAAGTTTAGACTCGTCCCCAAAGCAGCCTGAACCTGCTGCCAAAATCTCGAGGTAAACCGTCCATCTCGATCAGAGACGATTGTCCTCGGTACACCATGGAATCTCACTATCTGTCTAGTATACTCCTCAGCTAATCTGCTCACTTGCCATGTCTCTTTGATAGGAATGAAACGTGCCGTCTTCGTCAATCTGTCAACAACAACCCATATAACATCAAAACTCCTATTAGGTCTCAAACCAGTCACAAATACCATGTAGACGTCTCCCACTTCCACCACAGCACTAGTAGTAGATGTAGCTCACCTCCAGGTCTGCAATGCTCGATCTTGACCTGTTGACAGGTCGCGCACTGAGCCACAAATCTGGCTACATCGGGCTTCAACCCTCCCCACCAATATGAACGTCTCACATCATGGTACATCTTACTCGTACCTGGATGTACAGAGTAAGGTGTACAGTGAGCCTCTTGTAAGATCCTCTGTCTCAACTTTGCATTTGCAGGTACACAGATACGGTCATGATGCCTCATCATTCCATTTGCTCCAATAGAGAGATGTGGTGCCTCTCCACGACACATCCTCTCTCTCATCCTCATTAGTCTCGGGCAGGTCCCTTGCTTCTGTTGTATCTCATCTAACAGACCAGGTAGAACCTCTAGAGCATATAACTGGATATCCTCATCAGGAAACTAGATTTCCAACTCTATCCAAGCTAGATCCCTTTGACGATGAGGCTGAATTGTCAATCTGGCAATCGCCTTCTCTCAAGGCGTCTTCCTGCTCAAGGCGTCAGCTACAATATTCTCCTTTCCAAGATGATACAAAATATCAAGGTTAAATTCCTTGATCAACTCAAGCCATTGACCCTGGCGGTTATTTAACTCCCGCTACGTGAAAATATACTTTAGACTCTTATGGTCTGTGAAGAACAAACATGTAGCACCATAAAAGTAATGTCTCCAGATCTTCAAAGCATGAACTACCGCTGCCAACTCTAGATCGTGAGTCGGGTAGTTCTTCTCAAACGTCTTCAGCTGTCTAGGCGCATAAGCAATCACTCTGCCTCGCTGCATCAACACACATCCCAAGCCTATCTTGGATGCATCGTTGTAGACCACAAAATCATCAGAACCCTCTAGTTGTGCCAAGACAGGAGCAGAAGTCAAACGTCTCTTCAACTCCTCAAAAGTCTAGGCATATTGTTCGGTCCATACAAACCTGGTAGTCTTCCTCAAAAGACTCGTCAATGGACGGGCAATCACAGAAAATCCCTCCACAAAGCGTTTGTAGTAACTGGCTAGGCCAAGAAAGTTACGCACTTCCTTGACTTTCGTCGGTGTCATCCATGCAGCAACAGACTCGATCTTTGCCGGGTCAACCATAATCCCATCGGCGGAGACGATGTGTCCAAGGAAATTTACCTCAGACATCCAGAACTCACACTTAGAGAGCTTGACATACAACTCTCTATCCCTCAAATTTGCAAAACCGTCCTCAGATGACCGTCATGCTCCTCTCTGCTACGAGAGTATACCAAAATGTCGTCAATGAAGACCACCAAAAACTGATCAAGGAAGTCAATGTAGATACCGTTCATCAACTCCATGAAGACTGTTGGGGCATTCGTCAGCCCGAATGACATCACTACAAACTCGTAGTGTCCATAACGGGTACGAAATGCCGTCCTGTGTACATCCTGCTCTCTCACCCTCAGCTCGTGATATCCTGAACGCAAGTCAATCTTGAAGAAAATTGTCGCTCCCTGAAGTTGATGAAGTAGATCATCAATACGAGGCAGTGGATGCATGTTCTTGATGGTCACCTTGTTCAGCTCTTTGTAATCAATGCACAATCTCAACGATCCATCCTTCTTCCGCACGAAGAGGACAGGTGCACCCCATGGTGAAACGCTAGGGCGTATGAAGCCCTTTTCAGCCAACTCCTCAAGTTGCTTCTTCAGCTCCAACATCTCGACAGGTGCCATACGATATGGGGCCTTCGAGATGGGTCTCGTACCAGGCTCTAACTCTATACTGAAATCCACACTCTTCTGAGGCGGCAAGCTCGATGGTTCAGTAAAAACACCTGCAAACTCGCAGACCACTGGTATTTCCTCTAAAGCTGGACTCTCTCTATCCTTCATGGCATAACACCAAAAGACATCACATCCCTATGCAATCAGTCTAGCTGCTCATACGACACTGATTACAGAACCTGTCTTCCCAATGTCCCAACCTCGGAAGACCTCAATTTGACCAACTTCGGTAAAGACTATAACAGTCCATCTACCAACATATAAAACTGCACGGTGTCTACGTATCCAATCCATACCTAATATGACTTCTTCATAATCAATGACATGACTAAGAAGTCAACAAGCAAAACACTAGTCCCTAATTGAAGGGGAGAACTACGTAACTCACGGGTACCTTTGACCCGACTACCATCAGGTAACCCTATGGTAAAGGGTATCCCCTCTATCGTAGCTAAACTTAAAGGCTCCACACATGTATCAGAAATAAATGAATGCGTAGCACCAGTATCAAACAAAACTCTAACAGGTAAACCATGAAGTAGAATGGTACTTGTAGCAGCCGGTGCAGGTGGATCCTCTGCACTCCTCAACTCAAAATCTCTACCCTGAGCTCCTTTGACGTCAGTGGTACTCCCACCACGACCTCTACCTCTACTCGGCCAAGGAGCAGATCCTTGAGTAGATGGGCGATTTGGGACTCTCTGCTCTCCTTGTGTCTACTATTGAGGTATCCTCTTACCACCTCCCGCCACACTGGCAGGGAAGAACTGTAACATCCAGAAATTTTATTTCCGGATGTTGAGGTGTTCCCGATCTTTCCCGCGTCGGCGGCTTATTTCCCGTATGCACGTTGCTGAGTACGAGTTTATAACGCGAGAAGAGGGATTCCCGTTCTTCTTTCCGACCTCTTGGGAAGTGGAGTGAGGGGACAAGGAGACTGACCCTTGGGACATCCCACCTCCTTGCCAGCCTACTCCTCCCTTCGTTCTTTCCTTTTCCTCTTTTACGTTCTTTCTCCTCTCCAGCCTAGCCTTCTTCTTCCCTTTGGACCTCTTTTCTCTTACACCTTGGAGGAGTGGTATGAGGAGCTGCTGTGAGCTTTCCGGATCTGTAGTGGTAAGTGACTCTATCTCCTCTTCCTCTTGCTGCTGTATTCCCTTCTTTCCTTTCTCTTAACCTCCATGGCTATGGAGGAAGTTTTGAAGAGATATCTTGTAAAGCATTTGCATGTCCCTTTCCCTAGCTCTTTTAGGTCGTGTTGAGGAGGCTAAGACCTGTGTTGAAGGCTTGGAGGACGCCCAACAAGAGAAGGAGACCATAGGAGCAAAGAACCAGTCGAAGAAACGAAGAAGACGAACCTTCTGCTATTCGACCGCGGGGCGGAGTGCTAGAGGCGCAAGGGCGGACTGAGACCACCGCTGGGGCGGCCAAGACAACCGCAGGGGCGGCTCCCAAGGGCGTAGGGGGCGGCTGCAGGTGTTCCGCTGGGGCGTCAGCTTGCTTCTGCCGCTGTGTTTTCTTCACCAGTAGATTCCTCCCTCTCCTTCCTTTCGTTCTTTCCTTAGATTCTTGTTGGACATAGAGAGATGCATGGTTAGGATGGACTTAGGGCTTATGGGAATGCTATCTAGTGGTTGCTAGCCTTGGAGCCCTTATGGCTTGGTTGAATGTTGATCTTGAGTGTGAGCATGTTGGCCTTCCTAAACTAGTTGCTTCTCCTAGGGTGTTGTTGTTGATCTTGTTCTTAGATTGTATCGACAGTTGTGAGCTTCCTTTGTAGTGGTTAGTGTCTTGTGCACCTTGGATTCTAGGATACCTTCCTAGAATGAGAGTGGTGGGATCTTGGTTAGATCTTTAGAATGAAGTCTATTATTTCTGTAGCATGGACTTGTGTTGATGAGTACTTCCATATATGAGCAGGTTGTGTGCTTCCTCAGTAAGAAAGCTAGATTGTTGTGAGTTGAGAGTTGAGGTAAGTCTTCGGACTTACTTAGCCATATTCGTCGTATTAGATTCATTGCGTGCTTGGTGGTGTGTGTTTTATCGCTTTTATAATAACTTATAAAACCGGATAATAGGACTACCGACCTTTATGTTATATTGGCCCAAGTGTAAGATAACGGGTTGTGACATCACTGCCTGGCTCCCCGTGAGAGCTAGGGGGATCTCGGCGACTAGCCCGTGTTGGTTAGACGGTCGGAGGCATCCGACCGTTCCGTTGCCAGAAGAAGGGACCGAGGCGAGTTTCGGAGGATTCTCGTGTCACAAAAGAAGTTGAACTAGAACGGGATATGACTTAATAAATAAAAATAATAACCGGATTGATTGTGGAGCATGTTTATGTGATGTGATTACATATGTATGTGCTTGTGCCTTCACCTTGACTTTAATGCTTCGAATGTAGTTAACGGTTTTAAAACCGCTTGTTGTAGATGCCCCGCAGGTTAGGGACGTCGCCGAGTGAGGTTGAGGAGTGGACAGCCGAGGGTCGCCGTACATTGTAGGATGGGGGCGTTTTTGGGATTGTTGTGTTGTTATGTTACCTTATGATGGGATTGTGGTTGTACACTTTTCGGTTTTCCATTAGTGGAGTTTATGTTGTTTTGAGGACTCGGCTGAGTTTCCAAGTTGGACTATTTACCTTTTTCGTCTTGCATACATTAAAACGGTTTCAAGTTTTAAGGCTTTATTTGTGCCATGTTGGAAAGGTCCGGTGAGATTGTTGTCAAGCTAAGGGTCGGGACCCATTGTGTGGTCTCGCCCGTAGCATTCCAATATCCCGCAGATTTGGGGTGTTACAAAGATGGTATCAAAGCCCTAGGTTGATAACAATGGCACTCGCAACCTTCTAAAGGCCGAATGAAGAATAAACAGAACCCTTCGGGGGTTTTGACCTTTTTGGTTTTATAATCCATATGCATGAGTCGGGATTGGGTTAGAATGTACGGGACCACCACTCCTCACGCAAACCTCGGCGACATAGATTTCTGGATTTGACGCTTGTAAATATAATACTTAGCTACCTATATTACGACCTTAGGGTTGATGTTGGACTCGTATGTACTTAGATATGCATGTGACCTTAGGATGATTGGGCTTTATGCCTTGATTGTATTCTGGATTTCGGCACTCTTTTCTTAAGTTTTATAATTACCCTTCTATACATATGATGCAAGTATATAAATATATATATATATATATATATATATATATATATATATATATATATATTTATATATATATATATATATATATATATACCACCTTAATTTAATCGAACCAACGCGATACGATATCAGATGGCACGCACACGAGCTACTGCATACGTGGGACCCGCTAGGAGTAGACCACCCCTACCTCCTACCGCTCAGAGGCGGGGACGAGTAGGGAAACCTCCAGGCACGAGAGGTCGGGGACGTATCCCCATTGTGGACCCACCCGTTGTGGATCCGCCAACAACTAAGGATTCCGTCGAGGAGGTTGCAGAGAGCGTTATTCCCGAGGCTGGGGATAGGACAGTTGTGAGGTCCGGGGCACATAGTTCCCCATCTGCTAGGACCGGGGGAGCCTCTATTGGAGCTATGGTGTTTGAGGAGTATGTACGCCGGGTAGAGGAGGCGTTTAGGACTGGAGCATCGCCTCCAGCACCACCAGTGCCGGTACCTCCTGTTCCTGCACCAGCACCTGCACCAGCGAGATCAGTCGAGGTCTCACAAAGAACTACCCAGATTAGAGCCGTACCTGATGTAGTTGCACCGGCAGTAGTGGCACATGTGCCGGTTGTGGAGATAGCTAGGCCTAGAGACGAGCTGAGGTATCCTGGGCCCGATGACTAGTTGAAAGCTTTCAACCAGCAACATGTTCCCTACTTCGATGGGAAGGTAGGGCTAGAGGTAGAGCACTGGATTGGGCATGTGGAGTCAGCCTTGGAGGCGATCCGTTGCCCGGAGGAGAGACAGGTGGAGATAGTCCAGACATTGTTTCGAGAGGAGGCCCAGTACTGGTGGAGGTCGGTGAGAGGGGGTGTGACCAGGATGGACCAGCTGTTGCGACTCGTGAGAGAGACATTCTGCCCAGATTCACTACATCGAGATAGAGTTCAAGGCTTCCTAGAGGCCGGCTTTGAGGATGTTCTTGTCATGGAGGAGATTAGACGTTTCAGAGCGGAGTTGGCATTGCTGGGGCCCGCTACACCTCCAGCGGACCAGCATGTCTATCTCTTTTCCAAGAGACTGAGGGAGTCCACCCGTGCCTACTTGGCGGGATTTCGCTGCGATTCATTGGCAGAGTTCCAGGATCGAGCTTCGGCCTACGAGAGAGACCGACCTGGGACGAGGAGGGCAGCACAATCCGGGGGACCGGACAAGAGACAAAGGTCCGCACCTACCAGAGCCGGAGGACAAGGACACAACCAGGCTCCGGGACGTTCCGACCGTGGGCCGACATCCGACCGTGGGCCACAGTGCCATGGTTGTGGAGGCTATGGACACATTCGGAGGACTTGCACGAAGCCTCTCATAGCATGCTTTACTTGTGGTCAGGTGGGCCACTAAGGCGCTTTTTGCCATCAGGGTAGGTCACAGTCTCAACAGGGTTCTTCGCCTGCTGGGGTAGCTGGAGGTAGTCAGAGGCCTCCAAAGTTTCAACCACAAGGCTCTCAGCAGAGGTTCCAGGGATAGACACGTACCCAGGGATCAGCCCAGGGTCCGGGCCGTGATAGAGGCCGTGGTGGTGGTACACAAGAGACCAGAGGCACACAGGTCAGAGCGATTGAGCTGAGGAGTGTTATTGATCCTGCAGCAACCGGCAGCTAAAGGTACTATTCAGATCCATGGACTACCGGTCCTTGTTTTGTTTGATAGGGTGCCACACACTCTTTTGTCTTTGATGATTGCGTAGCTAGGTTGTCCTTAGTTACGGTAGAGGGGAGACCCTTTGTTGTGGGGTTACCCGACGGGGGTAGGGTTAGGGGTACCCGAGAGGTATGCGGTTGTCCCATACGTTTGGGAAATTGAGATTGGTTAGCCAACTTCTAAGTCATGTATTTAGTGCATGAAGAAGTCATCCTTGGCATGGACTGGATGGACCGCCACCGAGCCATTTTGGACATCAGTCAGAGGACCGTGACAGTTACCACGGAGACGGGACATGAGGTTATTTTCCGAGGTTGGGACCTCGGGAAGACCGGTACAGTCATTAGCGCGGTCCGTGCCGCGAGACTTATCGGACAGGGATGCGAGGCCTTCTGGTATTATGTTATGAAGAAAGAGACGGGACCGTCGGTGGAGGAGATTCCTGTGGCATGTGAGTTCGAGGATGTATTTGGAGAGCCACCCGGATTACCACCGTAGAGGATTGTTGATTTCGCCATTGAGTTGGGGCCCGGCACGAGGCCGATCTCCAAGGCCCCATACCGCATGGCGCCGATCGAGTTTCTAGAGCTGAAGAAGCAGCTCGAGGAGTTAGAAGAGAGGGGTTTCATACGCCCGAGCGTTTCCCCTTGGGGTGCACCAGTCCTCTTCGTTAGGAAGAAGGACGGATCTTTGAGACTTTGTATCGATTACCGGGAATTGAACAAAATCACCATCAAGAACAAGTACCCCCTACCGCGCATTGACGATTTGCTAGACCAGTTGCAGGGAGCCTCCGTATTTTCACGTATCGACTTGAGGTCGGGATACCACCGGCTGAGGGTGAGGGAGGAGGATATGCCGAAGACGGAATTTCGGACGAGATACGGCCACTATGAGTTTGTCGTGATGCCCTTCGGGCTCACGAACGCACCTGCCGTCTTCATGGAGTTGATGAACGGCATCTTCATTGACTTCTTGGACCAGTTTGTAGTGGTGTTTATAGATGATATCTTAGTCTACTCCCGGAGTAGGGAGGAGCTTGCGGGACACCTGAGGACGGTTCTCCGAGTCTTTCAGGATAGAGAACTTTATGGAAAGCTCTCTAAGTGCGAGTTCTGGATGCCCGAGGTGGACAATTCTAGGTCATATAGTTTCCGCCGAGGGTGTCATGGTTGACCCGGCGAAGATAGAGTCCGTTTCTTCATGGCCGCCTCCTCGGACGGTCAAGGAGGTGCGCGGTTTCTTGGGCTTAGCGGGATATTACCGCCGTTTCGTAGAGGGCTTCTCCGTGATTGCACGGCCCCTTACTTCCTTGCTAAGGAAGTCTACCAGGTTTGTCTGGTCCGAGCCTTGTCAGCGCAGTTTTGAGGAGCTGAAGAGGAGGTTGACCTCCGCTCCTGTGTTAGCCCAACCTGAGGGCGTAGAGGGCTTTGCTGTATATAGTGACGCCTCCAAGCTAGGCTTGGGGTGCGTTTTGATGCAGAGGGGTAGGGTTATTGCGTACGCTTCTCAGCAGCTGAAGCCGTACGAGGAGAATTATCCCACCCATGATCTTGAGCTTGCGGCAGTGATTCATGCCCTGAAGATCTGGCGACACTATTTGTACGGAGCCACGTGCCAGATCTTCACAGGCCATAAGAGTCTGAAGTATATATTCACTCAGCGGGAGTTGAATAACCGCCAGAGTAGATGGTTAGAGCTGATTAAGAATTTTGACTTGGAGATTTTATACCATCCGGGGAAGGCGAACGTGGTCTCCGATGCTCTGAGTAGGAAGACGCCTTGAGAGGAGGCTATAGCTCGACTCACGATTCAACCACAGTTGCAGAGAGATTTGGCGGAGTTAGAGCTAGATATTCAGTTTCCAGACATGCTCGACCGTCTGTCCGAGTTGGAGGTGTTACCTGATCTATCTGGAGAGATCCGGCAGAAGTAGGAGGGATGTCCCGTGTTGATGAGGATTCGGGACAGCATGGCTAAAGGTGAGGCACCACAGTTTATCACAGGGGTAGACGGGTTTTTGAGACGCCACGGACGTATTTGTGTACCGTCAGACCCGGAGTTATGAGAGCGGATCTTGCAGGAGGCACACTCTACACCTTACTCGGTGCACCCAGGCGCGAGTAAGATGTACCAAGACCTTAGGAGATCTTATTGGTGGGACGGGCTCAAGCCCGATGTATCTAGATATGTTGCCCGATGCGCGACCTGCCAGCAGGTCAAGATCGAGCACCAGAGACACGCAGGAGAGCTTCATCCACTGCCCGTGCCGCAGTGGAAGTGGGAGGACATATCTATGGACTTCGTGACTGGATTGAGGCTGAGTAGAAGCTTTGACGCCATTTGGGTAGTAGTGGATTGGTTGACGAAGACCGCACGTTTCATCCCTATTCGCGAAATGTGGTCGGTGAGTCGTCTAGCCGAGGAGTTTATGCGTAAGATTGTGAGGATACATGGAGTACCGAGGACTATCATCTCGGATAGGGACGGGCGCTTTACCTCGAGGTTCTGGCAGCAAGTACACGCCGTCCTAGGATCGAGTCTACACTTCACCTCCGCATACCATCCACAGACCGACGTCTAGTCCGAGCGGACTATTCAGACCCTAGAGGACATGTTGTGGGCATGTGTACTAGATTGGGGTCAGGTATGGCCGTACCACCTTCCATTGGTGGAGTTTTCTTATAATAATAGCTGGCACGCGTCGATTGGGATGGCACCTTATGAGGCGTTGTATGGGAGGAGATGCCGCACTCCCTTATGTTGGGACGAGCCGGGGAGTTCGAGTGTTGTAGCTCCGAATCAGATACAGGATGACATGGCTAGAGTGGCCTTGATACGAGAGAGGATGTTGACCACTCAGAGTCGTCAGAGATCTTACGCGGATAGGAGGCGTAGACCTCTCGAGTTTAGGGTAGGAGCCCACGTGTGGCTGAGGGTGTCACCAACTTGGGGTGTTAGACGATTCAGCATTAAGGGGAAGTTAAGCCCCCGATATGTCGGCCCATTCGAGGTAGTGGAGAGAGTCGGTGAGGTGGCATACCGACTAGCATTGCCACCGCGGTTAGAGGGTATACATCCGGTATTTCATGTGCCTCAGTTGAGAGAGTACGTCCATGACCCGAGGCACATCATTAGTCATGAGGACCTTGTGGTCGAGCCGGACCATACGTTCGCGGAGCACCCGATAGCGGTTTTGGAGAGGAGTACGAGACGCCTTCGATCGAAGGAGATACCGATGTTGAGAGTGCAGTGGTCGAGGCGAGGAGCAGATGAGTCTAATTGGGAGACGGAGGATAGTGTCCGGAGGAACTATCCCGAGTTTTATGCGAGTTTAGAGTCACCATTAGGGCAGTCGGGTTAGTCCCGAGCTTTTCCTTGTTTATGCCTATATGCTTTGTGTTGTGTTATGCTTGTATATGCTTTATGTGTGGATACCTTCGGGGTATCGGTGTGTGTACGAGTTTCGACTTCGGAGTTCTTCTTTTTGTGAGGTGTACGTCACCCAAGTTTTGGGACGAAACTTGTTTTTAGGGGGGTTAATTGTAACATCCGGAAATTTAATTTCCGGAAGTTGAGGTGTTCCCGATCTTTCCCGCATCGGCAGCTTATTTCCCGCAGGCACGTTGCTGAGTACGAGTTTTAACGCCAGAAGAGGGATTCCCGTTGTTCTTTCCGACCTCTTGGGAAGTGGAGTGAGGGGACAAGGAGGCTGACCCTTGGGACATCCCACCTCCTTGTCAGGCTACTCCTCCCTTCTTTCTTTCCTTTTCCTCTTTTACGTTCTTTCTCCTCTCCAGCCTAGCCTTCTTCTTCCCTTTGGACCTCTTTTCTCTTACACCTTGGAGGAGTGGTGTGAGGAGCCGTTGTTAGAGCTTTCCGGATCTGTAGTGGTAAGTGAATCTATCTCCTCTTCCTCTTGCTGTTGTATTCCCTTCTTTCCTTTCTTTTCACCTCCATGGCTATGGAGGAAGCTTTGAAGAGATATCTTGTAAAGCCTTTGCATGTCCCTTTCCTAAGCCCTTTTAGGTCGTGTTGAGGAGGCTAAGACCTGTGGTGAAGGCTTGGAGGACGCCCAACAAGAGAAGGAGACCATAGGAGCAAAGAACTAGTCGAAGAAACAAAGAAGACGAACCTTCTGATGTTCGACCGCGGGGGCGGAGTGCCAGAGGCGCAGGGGCGGACTGAGACCACCGTTGGGGCGGCCAGGACAACCGCAGGGGTGGCTCCCAGGGGCACAGGGGGCGGCTGCAGGTGTTCCGCCGGGGCGTCAGCTTGCTTCCACGGCTGCGTTTTCTTCACCAATAGGTTCCTCCCTCTCCTTCCTTTCGTTCCTTCCTTAGATTCTTGTTGGACATAGATAGATGCATGCTTAGGATGGACTTGGGGCTAATGAGAATGCCATCTAGTGGTTGCTAGCCTTGGAGCCCTTATTGCTTGGTTGAATGTTGATCTTGAGTGTGAGCATGTTGGCCTTCCTAAACTAGTTGCTTCTCCTAGGGTGTTGTTGTTGATCTTGGTCTTAGATCGTATTGACTGTTGTGAGCTTCTTTTTGTAGTGGTTAGTGTCTTGTGCACCTTGGGTTCTAGGATACCTTCCTAGAATGAGAGTGGTGGGATCTTGGTTAGATCTTTAGAATGAAGTCTAGGATTTCTTTAGCATGGACTTGTGTTGATGACTACTTCCGTGTATGAGCAGGTTGTGTGCTTCCTCAGTAAGGAAGCTAGAGTGTTGTGAGTTGAGAGTTTAGGTAAGTCTCCGGACTTACTTAGCCATATTCGTCTTATTAGATTCATTGCATGCTTGGTGGTGTGTGTTTTATCGCTTTTGTAATAACTTATAAAACTGGATAATAGGACTACCGACCTTTATGTTATACTGGCCCAAGTGTATGATAACAGGTTGTGACATCACTGCCTGGATCCCCGTGAGAGCTAGGGGGATCTCGGCGACTGGCCCGTGCTGGTTAGACGGTCGGAGGCATCCGACCGTTCCATTGCCGGAAGAAGGGACCGAGGCGAGTTTTGGAGGATTCTCGTGTCACAAAAGAAGTTGAACTAGAACGGGATATGACTTAATAAATAAAGATAATAACCAGATTGATTGTGGAGCATGTTTATGTGATGTGATTATATATGTATTTGCTTGTGCCTTCACCTTGACTTTAATGCTTCGAATGTAGCTAACGGTTTTAAAACCTCTTGTTGTAGATGCCCCGTAGGTTAGGGACATCGCCGAGTGAGGTGGAGGAGTGGACAGCCGAGGGTCGCCGTACATTGTAGGATGGGGGCATTTTTGGGGTTGTTGTGTTGTTATGTTACCTTATGATGATTTTGGTTGTACACTTTTCGGTTTTCCATTGGTGGAGTTTGTGTTGTTTTGAGGACTCGTCTGAGTTTCCAAGTTGTACTCTTTACCTTTTTCGTCTTGCATACATTAAAACGTTTTCAAGTTCTAAGCCTTTATTTGTGCCATGTTGGAAAGGTCCGGTGAGATTGTTGTCAGGCTAAGGGTCGGGACCCATTGTGTGGTCTCGTCGTGGGTCCCTATTACGTCTAGGAATAGATGCGCAATAAGCCTTAAATTTATACTCGTTATATTTTTCCTAACTCCTAGCGAACCCACAGTGTATGGGTCGTTTTGTAGCAAGGATAGTATTCCGAGGTCGAACTCGAAGACTAAGGTGAAATCTAATCAACAAGTGAGCATAGATAGTGTAGAACTAGTCTAAGAAAGGAGAAAGGAATAAAGAAATGAAAATCTCAATGTTTTTGGTTTGGTTTTGGGGTGATCAATCAAAGATCACAATTCATTCAAAATAATAAATCAAACTAACAACTCAAGCTAGCAAAACAAACAAGTAGCACAAACTCAAAATATGTGATCAAAGAGAGAAAAATGGATTCTAGAGGTCAAGATTTCCGGTTATGGCATTGGACTCAAGCTTCTAAAGATTCTAAGGATAACGCTGCGGTGTTGGGAAAGGGTCTTTCTCTAGTGGAAGCAATTACCGGGTAAGTCTCTCGATTCACTAATCCCGCATCAAACTCCTATTACCGGGTAAGTCTCAAGGGGTTAAAGTAGGGAATTCCACACAAACCGGACTCCACTTAAGGGGCAACCCTCTCCTTACCTGGTAAGTCTCGGAAAAGGGAAGTCTCAAGCAATAATCCTAGCACACTTGATCCAATAGCGGCTTGTGAGGCTCACTACTACCTAGAGTTCATTATCTTAGGTATCTAGGGTCGGAAATCATCGGGTAGATCTCTTTCCTCACTTAGGTTGATAGCATTAGGTGATCCTAAGCTAATTTATGCTTAATAAACACTAGGATTTCAACAACCTAACATCCTAACATACAGATTCATCAATTAAAGAGCAAGAGAGATAAAAATCGGATGGATCATGGATAAATCGGCCGATCTGGCTGAAGAACAGCCAGATTTTTCTTCCTGGGTTAGGTTTCGTGCATACAAATCATCCTAAACTAACATATAAGTCCATTCTATCATCACCCAAGCCATAACCATCAATCCATCACTCCAGAATCATAATAAACTAGCCAATAATATGCATATCAAGATCCAAAATCATCACACAAGCATACATGATTTCCATAGATGAATGATGAAAGATAAGCAAATAAAAACAATAGATCTCAGTTGAATCTAAGTTTTAGCAAGACTTACAACCCTTCAAATGAAGTTCCAAAACGTTCCTAACAAATCCTTGCAATAGTTCTTCAATCAAAGACTCCAAAAATCACTCAAAATCACTCAAAAACTCACTATAACTCTAAGTTTGGTGTTTTTCTTCTTCCTCCAAATTGAGAGAGTTTTTCTTCTTCTCCAAGTCTACCCTCCAATCCAATGAGCTGTGTGTGAGAGAATGTGGGAGAGAGAGATTCTCCTGAGTGATGGTCCGATTTTCTTCAACAGAGGCATGTTATGTTTGTCTAGCCATGAGTTGCTCCATTGCTTGCACCAATTATGGTCCTTGCGTCCTTTGTTGCTCCAATTATGTTCCTTCAAAGCCTTGGATGTGTACCACCATGAGGCTTGACCCTCGAATGTATCGATTAGTGCCCAAAAGATCCCCGAATTACCTACAAAACCGACAAAAGCTCGTGTAGACGTCTTTTCTAGAAATATGCATGAAATGAGTGTAAACGTCGTGAACTAATGTCAAACCGTGCATGAATAACGGGAAAAACTATCTAAATGTATGCCTATACTAACATCATAAATCACGTTATCAAAAATACCCCATACTTAAGATTTGCTCGTCCCCGAGCAAGACCCAACTATAGACTAAGAGATGACATGATTTATGCATGCAGAAAAATAACAAAATCTTTTTGGAATTGTGCTTCTAACATTGGATCACCTTCATAGTCATGTTTCATAGCAGTGGACAAGCAATTATGCATAAAATGAATGAAGGCATGGAAAGACAATTATACTTAACTAGAGAGCATGCATGAGAGGTGAAAATGAAGAAGTCAAGATGATCATGAGTATGTCCAATCTAGATCAACTAAGTCTTACACACATGCATTTAGGTCACAAGGACTTAGGAAAGAAGAGGCTAGGAAACGTTGTGATTAGGTGGGAATTTTTAGGTCATGTGATGCTAATCCGGGAAAGGAACTAACTCCACAATTTCGTTTTTGCTCAACTTCCCAACAAGTGTAAAATTTTCTCCATCTTTTCTTTGTTTTCTTTGCTTTTTCACTTATTTTTTAGACAATGGCATTGGTGTACAAAAGCTGAAACCTTGGTGATTAGCCGTCCTCGGGCTTTTTTATTTTTCGAGGTGCATCCACACCGGGCACACATACCAAAACTCGTTAGGACTATCGGTTTATTTGACTTTGGCAAGGCACAAACACCCGATTACGTGAATGGTGCCGAGCTACTTGTCATTTTAAACCAACGTCCCCAAACCTATATTTTTTTTCTACACTTTCACAACTAATTCAGCACTTCATTCATAACATTCTTTGATCAACAACTTCACCACACACTTGCTTTTCACACACATCGACACACTAACATGCTCCTAGTCCCGGATGGGTCAAAAGAGGTAAAATTTTTCATCAATTGAGGTACTCAAACAACATGATCAAGATGAGAAGTAGAGAAAGATGAATTGCCTTAATCACTCCTAAATGATGTGCAAGAACTAGCATGTAATTTTGACTTTCAATCCTCAATTCAATCAAGGCAAACATTCATGATCACAAATCATTCATGGGATTCAAGAAAAGTACTTCAAGTCCACATATGCATTCATCTATTCAATACATAAGGCCATCCATAGCCAATTCACAAGATAATTTCATCATAAGGGTCATTCCCAAGCTTTAGAAGCACTAAAATTTTTAAAATTTTTCTGATTTTTTGGATTTTTCGAAATATATATGTACATGTGACAATATTAAACTATCCTAGATGCTAATCATGCAAGTGATCATGAAAACCCCACCCCATACTTAGAAACACATTGTCCCTAATATGGAAACTAAATAAAGAAGTGAAAGAGAGTTCTCACAATGTAAAATTGGTGATGCTTTGGTATTTTGGTTCACATCGAATGATGATGGTGGATGATCGATCAAGGATGGTAGAGAGCTCTTGATGTTCATTATGGTGTCGGAACCTGCGCTTGGCACCGCAAGCCGTCCAAGTTCCACGTCCGCTCCACCCATGCTTGATTGGAGATCATCACTTTCCTTGACAGAAGGAAAAATCGGACCAACAGCCCAGGAAATCGGCCGATTTCTGTGAAGAACAGTCCGATTTTCCTGGGTAGTGTCTTCCTCGTTCATGTGCTTGGATCTTGTACCTTCAACAGTTCATTGAGGTTTTCACATGACCTCCAACATCTCATCACACATGACAATCAACAAGATCTAGCACCCAAAAACACAAAAGAAAAACAAGAAAAACGAAAGGGAAAAATATGTACCAATGGGTTGCCTCCCATTAAGCGCTTCTTTAAGGTCATTAGCTTGACCAAATTCAGGAGCGTTTCACTCAAGGTGAAGTGGGGCAATCACTTCCACCGGGGCTTCCGGGATGTACTTCTTCAAACGGTGCCCAATCACCTTGAAATTACCACAATGATCTCCTCTGTTCGCCACTTAGCGTGCGTGTAAATAAGCTTTAATTATAAAACTAGAAATCAAGCAAGCAAACCCGCAGGGTACGGATCGATATAGTTGAGCAAGAATTCCAGAGTATCGAACACAGGGATTTGGGGGGAACAAATTCAATTGTAGATTATCAAGAGAGTAAATGTAAGAAGCTTTTCAAGTATTGGGAAAAACAACAATCCTAAAGATCCAAGTATCCAGTTGTGGCAATCGATTCAAGATATACTAATGATGTAAGGACAGAGTTGAGATATGCAAAGGTATGCTAATGTAAGGTAATCGTACGGTGAAGTTCCAAAAACCTTATATGACTCACCTACAAGACACTCTCTATAAAGGTTGTTGAGGCTTCAATATAGAAAGGTTCTAAAGGTAAGAATTAATGAAAAATACCCAAACTTGTAATCCAAGGATCAAGACTAACTAAACCGATTAAGGTTGTGACACTCACGATTGAGGTAGAGGTTGTTGAGGCTTCACTACCACCTAGAAAAGGCAAGCCAAGACTAAGTTAAAGCAAATCTTTAACTTTGGATTAAAGTAAAAGCAGGTTCGTAACTTAACATAAAATTACGGGTAGTTCTTGAGTTCCACGGCCGTGGAAGCTCAAGAACAGACCGTGGATTAGGTTCATCGGCGATTCTCTCTAACTCTCAGGATCCAATCTATTTACGATCGATCTATCATCATCTAAGCCACAACTATCAACCCTCACCTTAGAATTGTTAAGGGTTTTTAGCCAACAATAGTCATAATGATATCGAATTCAAGGTTTAAAAGATTGAAAGATGAAAACTTCCGAAAACCTTCAATAACTTCCAAATCAGTCTCAAAGTCACAATCAAGAACAATAATCGTCACTAAATTCGGAATAGAACAAACAATCAAATTCTTAGATAAGAAGGAAGAACGGGATGTCAATCCGTCTTCTAAATCAAACCTAAGTAAGAAGCGAAATCTTCTTACGAACAATCTTCCGAATCTTCGATCTTCCGTCAATCCGGAAATCACAACAGCGATGCGCCAAAATCTCTCAACACAAATTCCGCCAAATGCGAAATTAGGGCAATTCCAAGCGCAATCATAAGATGTGTCTATGCGTAACCGAAGGTGACGGAATCTCTCTTCGTCCGTCCTTTTATAGTGTAAGATAGAATATCGGCCCGGCCCAATTGCGTAGGAGATCGTGGCTTAAAGTGTGGCGAAAAAGATCGCCAAGATCACGGTCGTGGAAGGGTTCCACGGCCGTAATTTAGAGCGTGGAAATCAACACGGTTTGAACCATCTTCTCCACGGCCGTAGAAGTTACTGGAATGAACCACGCTTCCTAACCAAGGTTCCACGGCCGTGGACTTGAACGTGGAAAGTAGTACGGCCGTATTTTAGAGCGTGGTTTAGGGCAAGAACGTGATTCTTCCTTAGCCTCGTGCATTCCTCAAGTTGGCACTCCCTTGGCTCCTATGAATGTCCTCAATCCATGGACATGCTCAATGTTCGCCCCTAAACGTGCGTGCAAATAAGCTTTAAATTTATAAAACTAGAATCAAGTAAGCGAACCCGCAGTGTACGGATCGGCGTAGATTAGCAAGTATTCCAGAGTATCAAACACAGGGATTTGGGTGGGAACAAATTCAATTGCAGATTATCAAGCAAGTAAGTATGAGAGGTTTTGCAAATATTGGGAAAACAACAATCTTAAAGATCCAAGTATCCAGCTGTGGCAATCGATTCAAGATATACTTAATGATATAAGACAGAGTTGAGATATGCAAAGGTATGCTAATGTAAGGTAATCGTACGGTGAAGTTCCAAAAACCTTATATGACTCACCTACAAGACACTCTCTATACAGGTTGTTGAGGCTTCAATATAGAAAGGTTCTAAAGATGAGAATTAATGTCAAATACCCAAACTTGTAATCCAAAGGTCAAAACTAACTTAACCGATTAAGGTTGTGACACTCATAATCGAGGTAGAGGTTGTTGAGGCTTCACTACCACCTAGAAAGGCAAGCCTAAACTAAGTTAAAGCAAATCTTTAACTTTGGATTAAAGTAAAAGCAGGTTCGTAAACTTAAGAGAAATTACGGGTAGTTCTTGAGATTCCACAGTCGTGGAACTCAAGAACAAACCGTGATTTAGGTTCGTCGACGATTCTCTTTAACTCTCAGGGTCTAATCTATTTACGATCGATCTATCATCATCTAAGCCACAACTATCAATCCTTCACCTTAGAATTGTTAAGGGTTTTTAGCCAATAATCATCATTATGATATCAAATTCAAGAATTATAAGATTGAAAGATGAGAACTTTCGAAAACTTCCAATAAACTCCAAACCAATCTCAAAGTCACAATCAAGAACAAATAATGTCACTAATTCCAGAATAGAACGAATAAACACTGATGACATGAATTATGACCTATTTTTAGGCATGTATTTATATAGATTTTCCCTTTATTTTGCATGCATAGACATACATTCATGGCATTTATGGTTATATTCACATACTTTGCAAGAATAGAGGTCTACACAGAGTTTTATTGCATTTGTAGGTAATTTGGCGAATTATGGAGCGAAATAGCATATTTAAGGATTAAGCCTTGAAGCGGGACAAAAAGGAGCAATAAAAGGAAGTTAGGACGCCCAAAGTATTTTCTGATACCTTCGGACGCGGCCCAAAGTATTCTCTGATACCGTCTGACGCGCAAAGTATTTTCTGATACCTTCGGACGCGGCCCAAAGTATTCTTTGATACCGTTTGACGCGGCCCAAAGTATTCTCTTGATACCGTCTGACGCGCCAAAGTATTTTATGATACCTTATGACGCGGCCTAGAGTATCTTCTGATACCAGCGGATTCGACTTCTTTTCAGCCCAGATTTCTAGGGTTTTACCTTTAAACCGTAGAATTATCCCTACAAATATTGGATAGCCTTCAACATTGAAAGGCGGACGGTGACAGCCCTAGGATTTGGATCCCCAAAGAGAGGGAGGCTTGAAGATTTATTGTGTACAGGGAAGATTCGGAGAAGGAGGCATTTTGGAGATTGTGTACTTCGAGATTATCTTAGGGTTTATCTTTGGAGACGGATTGACACCCCGTTCTTCATTGTTCCTTAAGATTGTTGTGAGGATTTCTATTCCTTTTTTCTGTATTCATTCAATACAAACATTTGTTATTGGATTTGAGATTGGTTATTTGATAGTTATTGAGTTTTTGAGGTTTTCGTCCATTTTCTCTTTAAACTTGATTATTGAATTGATGATGATGGTTATTGGCTAAAACCCTTTAGCAATTCTAAGGTGAAGGGTTAATAATTGTGGCTTAGATAATGATAGATCGATCGTAATTTGATTGGACCCTGAGAGTGCGAGAAATATCGTCGACACCCTAAATCACGGCCTGTTCTTAGGTTTCCACGGCCGTGATTCTTAAGATCTAGCCGTGATTTACCCCAATTTACGAATTTTGCTTTTATTTTTATCCAAGGATATAGATTAGCTTTAATCTAGTCTAGGTTTGCCCTTTTCTAGGTAGTAGTGAAGCCTCAACAACCTCTACTTCGATTTCGAGTGTCGCAACCTTAATCGGTTTAGTTAGTTTTGATCCTTGGGTTACAAGTTTGGGTATTTGAGATCAATTCTTGTCCTTAGATCGTTTCTATATTGCAGCCTCAACAACCTTTATAGAGAGAGTCTTTGGGTTAGACATATAGGGTTTTGGAACTTCGCCGTACATTACCTTACCTTAGAATACCTTTGCAAACCTCAACTCTATCCTTATATCTATAGTATATCTTGATACGATTGCCACAATTTGACATCCGAATCTTTAGGGTTGCTATTTTCCCCAATATTTGCAAAAGCTTCTATTTTCATTGCTCGATAATTTGTGAACTGAATTTGATCCCCCAAATCCCTGAGTTCGATACTCTGGAATACTTGCTTAACTACGCCGATCCGTACACTGCGGGTTCGCTTGCTTTTATTCTAGTTTTATAAATTTAAAACTTATTTGCACACACCTTTTGGGCGAACAAACACAATCTTAGATAAGAAGGAAGAACGGGATGTCAATCCGTCTTCTAAATCAAACCTAAACAAGAAGAGAAGTCTTCTTGCACAATCTTCCGAATCTTCCGTCAATCCGGGAAATCTGGAAACCCCAACGATAATCTCCACCAAAGTGCGAGATTAGGGCAAATCCAAACGCGAACGTCGATCTCAAGCGAGTAGCGGCGATGCAAACGGGTATAAGCGGGGCTAAGCGATGATCTATGCGTCGATCTATGCGTCGATGACGGAATCTCTCTTCGTCCGTCTTTTTATAGGGCAAGATAAAATATCAGCCCGACCCAATCTTCAAAAGATCGTGGCTTCGAAATGTGGCGAAAAAGATCGCCAAGATCACGGTCGTGGAAGATTCCACGACCGTAATTTAGAGCGTGGAAAGTGTCACGGTTTGAACCATGGATTCCACGACCGTAATAGTTATTGGAATGCATCACGCCTCTCTTGCAAGGTTCCACGGCCGTGGAACTAAACGTGGTTTGTAGTACGGCCGTATTTTAGAGCGTGGTTTAGGGCAAGAACGTGATTCTTCCCTAGACTCGTGCATTCCTCAAGTTGAACTCCATTTTGCTCCTAAGAATGCCCTCAATCCATGGACATACTCAATCAACTCTTCTTTGCTAAATTCCGTTCGGAAATGGCTCCCAATCACCTATAATCAACATAGAACTAGTGTAGACATCCATATCGACAATATAGGCAAACTAGCTCACTTATGCAACAATGCTCAATCAAAGACTATCAATATGGATCAAATACGCTTAGAAAACGTGTCTAAAGTATCACAATATTTCATGCTAACACTCAATCAACTCTATCCTTGCTCAATTCCGTTCGGAAATAGCTCTCAATTACCTAAAATCAACATAAAGCTTTGTAGATCTCTATATCGACATTATAGAAAAACTAGCTCACAAATGCATCAATGCTCAATCAATGACTATCAATGTGGATCAAATACACTTAGAAAACGTGCCTAAAACATCACAATATTTCATGCTAACATCCTCCTATCTCCACCGCTCCATGAGGAAAGACCTTCTTCACAACATAGGGACCCGTCCATCTTGACTTGAGCTTTCCGGGGAAAAGCCGCAGCCTCGAGTTGAAGAGAAGCACTAAGTCACCCTCATTCAACTCCTTTGGGATGAGGCGCTTGTCATGCCAACGCTTGGTCCTCTCCTTGTAAATCCGGGCATTTTCATAAGCATCCAACTGGATCTCCTCAAGGGCGTTCATGTCTAGCAACCTCTTCTCAACGGCCTCCTTGAGGTCAAAATTCAGCCACCTTATGGCCCAATATGCTCTATGCTCCATCTCTACCGGAAGGTGGCAAGACTTGCCATAAACTAGCTTGTAAGGAGTGGTGCCAATCGGTGTCTTGAAAGCGGTTCTATATGCCCACAAAGCATCATCGAGCTTCATAGCCCAATATTTTCTCGTCCTAGACACCGTCTTCTCAAGTATCCCTTTTATCTCCCGGTTGGAGATCTCCACTTGGCCACTAGTTTTGGGATGGTAAGGTGTTGCCACCTTATGAGTCACCCCATACTTAGCCAAAAGTGCTCCAAAGTTCCTATTAGTGAAGTGCTTCCCTCCATCACTTATGATCACCCTTGGTGTTCCAAACCTAGGGAAGATCACTCGGTTGAAGAACCGCACTACAACCTTGGCATCATTTGTGGGAGAGGCGATTGCCTCCACCCATCTCGAAACATAGTCTACCGCCAATAGGATGTAGAGGTTGCCACATGAAGAAGGGAATGGTTCCATGAAGTCCACACCCCACACATCAAATATCTCTACCTCTTGTATGTTGTTCAAGGGCATCTCATTCCTCCTTGAGATGTTGCCCGTCCTTTGGCAAGCATCACAAGCTACTGCAAAGTTTTGCACATCCTTGAACAAACTTGGCCAAAAGAAGCCCGATTGCAACACCTTAGCACATGTCTTGTGTGAGCTAGCATGCCCTCCACATGGCAAGGAATGACAATGGCGGATCACACTCTCCACCTCATCCTCTAGTATGCATCTTCTAAGGACTCCATCCGGCCCTCTCTTGAACAAAAGTGGTTCACTCCAATAGTAGTGCCTCACATCTTTGAAGAACTTCTTCCTTTGGGCATATGACAAACCGGGAGGCACTTCCTCACACACAAGATAGTTCACAATGTCGGCGTACCATGGCTCACTTCCTCTAGACACTTGGAACAAGCACTCCTCCACCAATTGCAATTGCTCATCCCGGAATGAGTCATCAATCGGGATGTCATCTCTCTCAAGCTCTAATGGTGGGAGTCTACTAAGGTGATCCGCCACAGAATTCTCGGACCCCTTCTTGTCCCGGATTTCCAAATCAAACTCTTGAAGAAGAAGGATCCACCGAATCAATCTAGGCTTGGCATCCTTCTTTGTAAGGAGATAACGGATCGCAGCATGATCCATGTACACAATGACCTTCGCTCCAACAAGATATGAGCGGAACTTCTCAAAGGCATACAGTACCGCTAGCAACTCTTTCTCGGTTGTGGCATAGTTGAGGTTGGCATCATCTAGCGTCTTGCTAGCATAATAAATGGCATGTGTACGCCCATCTTTCCTTTGTCCTAAAACAGCCCCAACGGCCACATCACTTGCATCACACATCACTTCAAATGGTAAGCTCCAATCCGGAGGTTGCATGATAGGTGCGGAGATCAAAGCATTCTTCAACCTACAAAAAGCTTCAAGGCAATCTTTGGAGAAAACAAACTCAACATCTTTCATTAGTAGGTTAGTAAGAGGCTTAGAAATCTTAGAGTAATCTTCAATAAACCTCCGGTAAAAACCGGCATGCCCTAGAAAGCTCCTTACCCCCTTCACCGAGGTAGGTGGTGGCAACTTCTCTATCGTTTCAATCTTGGCCCTATCAACCTCAATGCCACGGTTGGACACCAAGTGTCCCAACACAATACCTTCACTTACCATGAAGTGGCATTTTTTCCAATTTAAGACAAGATTTGTCTCCTCACATCTCTTAAGCACCAAAGACAAGTTAGCTAGGCAATCATCAAAAGAAGATCCATAAATGGAAAAATCATCCATAAATACTTACATGATGTTCTCAATATATTCAGAAAATATGGCCACCATACACCTTTGAAAGGTGGCGGGTGCATTACACAACCCAAATGGCATTCTCCTATATGCAAATGTTCCCCAAGGACATGTAAATGTGGTTTTCTCTTGGTCATCGGGCTGGATAGGGATTCGGAAGAATCCACTATAGCCATCTAGGTAACAAAAATGAGAGTGTTGAGCTAATCTCTCTAGCATTTGGTCAATGAAAGGAAGAGGGAAATGATCTTTCTTAGAGGCCACATTTAGTTTCCTATAGTCAATACACATCCTCCATCCCGTAACCGTCCTAGTTGGAATTAGTTCATTGTTCTCATTAGTTACTACGGTCATCCCACCCTTCTTAGGAACCACATGTACGGGACTAACCCATTTACTATCCGAAATAGGGTAGATGATTCCCGCATCTAGCAACTTAATGATCTCTTTCTTGACTACATCTTTCATTATAGGATTCAATCTTCTTTGATGTTCAATAGAGGGTTTATGGTTATCTTCCATCATTATCTTATGCATGCACAAAGAGGGCTTAATGCCAACAAGGTCATCAATGGTGTATCCTATTGCCTTTCTATGCAGTTTCAATTCATTCAACAATCTATTAAGCTCATCATCATTCAAAGATGCATTCACAATCACCGGATAAGTAGAATTTGAACCAAGGAAAGCATACTTTAAATGAGAAGGAAGAGGTTTAAGATCAAGTTGAGGAGGACCTTTTTCGGTTGGAGATGATCCATACAATGTAGGTTGAGATGATTGCTAAGCCATGGAAGCCTCCCCTAAGTCCCTTGATGATTGCTCACAATCACTTGGATGATGCTTAAAAGACTCAGGAAAATCGGGCCAGTCAGGAAAATCGGCCGATTTTCCTAAGTGTAGGTCGATCTCAGTTTCTGCATTTGCAAAATTTGATGGAACTTCAGGATAAGTAGGAAAATCGGCCGATATGGCCCCCTCTGTCCGATTTTCCTGGGTGATTCTCTCTTCCTCTAGTACTTCAAATCCAACACTTGGTAGCTCGTCTAATGCATTCAAGGCCTTGATTACTTCATTGCTACTCTCCTCAACTCCTTCCTCCATCAAACTTGAGCTAAAAACCTTCTCAAGTGGATCCTTAAGCAAGATTGAGCTCACAACCTCTCTAGACTCCTCTTCCTCAACAATGTTGAAGACATCTTCACCTAGGGCTGACCCCTTTACCATTGTGGACAAATTAAACTTGATGTTCTCTTCTCCAATGTTGAAAGAGAGAATTCCATTCTTGCAATCCACCAAACATCCGGAAGTAGCTAGGAAAGGTCTCCCCAAGATGATAGGAACCGGATAGTCCGCCGGGATATCCAAAACAATGAAGTCTATGGGCACATAGAACTTCCATAGTTGCACCGGAATGTCTTCCAAGATCCCAACCGGGTGAGTGATTGAACGGTCCGCCATGTAAAGGGTCATCTTGACCGGCTTTGGCTCTCCTAGCCCAACCTTGTTGCAAAGTGCAAGCGGGATGATGCTTACACTTGCCCCAAGATCACATAGGGCATCATACTTCACTTCTCCCACTCCGATTGGCACACAAAAGGATCCCGGATTTCTTAGCTTAGGAGACATCTCCTCCTTCATCGTTTGAATCAACTCCGAGGACCTCTTTGTCATCCTTACTTCCCCATACTCCTCCAACTTCCTCTTGTTGAAGAGTATTTCCTTCAAGAATTTGCCATATGCCGGCATACCTAGAATAGCATCCATGAACGGAATGTTAATATGCAATTTAGACATAAGTTCAAGGAATTTACCAAAGTGTTTGTCCAAACGAGCTCTTGCTCGTGATTGTGGGAATGGTAGTGGTGGCTTGTATGGAGGTGGTGCCACATATGATGGCTCATCTTCCTTGCTCTTCCTTCCATCTTCTTGCAATTGCTCTTCTTCATTCACCACTTGCTTCCCTTTGTCATTTCCCTTAGGTAAGGGATACTTCATGCTTAGCCCACTCCTTGTTGTAATAGCCAACACTTGGCCTCTTGGGTTATCTTCGGTTCTTCCGGGAAGCTTTCCCGGATCTCTATGGGCTTCACCCGCCTTTTGGAACACTTGTGCTTCCAAAACCTTTTTAGCCTTGGAAATAGAAGTCACCGTGCTCTCAAGACCACTCAACCTTCCAAGCAATTGCTCAAACATCATTTCGGTTCTATCCTTTGGAGGTTGAGTGAATCCGGTGGAGGTTCTTGTGAAGCCTTTGGCGGTGGAGTTGTGCTTGTGGAAGAGGGAGGGTTAAAGGCTCCATCCGGGTTAGAATAGGAATACCCGGGATGGTTGTGGTTAGGCCGGTAATTGTTGAATTGCCGGTTGTTGTTGATGTTCCTTGGGCCTTGATAGTTGTTGTAATTGCCCCTTCCCATGTAGTTCACATCTTCCTCCTTGGAAGACAAATTATCTTGCACTTGCACTTGAGGGCTTGCTTGACTCTTCAAAGTTGTAGCACACAACTCCCTCAAAGACTTAAGCTCATTGTTGATTGCATCAAGCTTGAAGTTACTCATGGTGACTTCACTCACCTCGTATGCTCCCGCCTTCCTCCCATCACTCTTCCTATGGGAGTACTTCTCAATCACTAGAGCTTGTTTCTCTACAAACTCCCAAGCTTCATCTACATTCTTTTTCATGAAAGTCCCACCGGAAAGAGATTGGAGCTTGAATTGGCTATCTTCATCAAGTCCTTTGAAGTAGATCTCTAATAGCTCAATTTTTGGTATACCATGATGTGGGTAATCTAGGAGAAGGTCTTTGAACCTCTCCCAAGACTTGAATAAACTCTCTCTATCCTTCATCACGAAGGCATTGATCTTCCCTCTTAGCTCGGTAGTCTTGGAAGGTGGGAAGAACTTAGTCAAGAACTCGGTTGTCATCTCCTTCCAAGTACTCACTCGCCCATGTGGAATAGATTGAAACCAAGCTAAGGCTTTATCCTTAAGTGAGAAGGAGAAAGCCCTAAGCTTATGGTTGTTGCTCTCCAATCTAGGCGGTCTAAGAGTCTCCATCAAGATCTCATAGTTCATCAAGTGTTGATGAGGAGACTCTCCTTCCATCCCTCCAAATTGATTATGCTGGATCATTCGTAGAACTTGAGGGCGGAGCTCGTAATTATGGGTTGCGGGATCTCCTAAGTTCACACCCGGACGGTGTGCTCTTTGTGCCGGATCCATACGCCGCCCTAATGTTTATGGCTCCTCAATAGCAATGGGCACAACCCGAATATTCGCCGCCGGCTGCGGTTGTGGTGGAGGAGGTGGAGGTTGTTGACGAATAAGCTTCCCTTGGACAAGAGCTTGCCTAATCTCTTCAATCTCCCTCCTAGTTGCTTCTTGCCTCTCATTGGCAAGTCTCCTTTCTTCCTCCAAGAGCACATCTCTTAGCCTAATTTGCTCTAAAGCCTCATCCAACTCAACTTGGAGATCTCTTCCGGCCATCTCTTTTCCCTTCCTAAGGCTCTTGGATCTAGATCTAAGGGTTTTCTCCGGTTCGGGATCGAATGGAGCTAAATCCTTGCCACGAGATCTTCGCATGCACCTAAAGAATGAGAGATGTCCTGAAAAGCAAAGACACGGACCAAACAAGATCAAAAGCAACAAGAAAGATCTACACTATAAACAATCACGAAAATGACTCAATCTAGACCTTGTCCCCGGCAACGGCACCAAAAACTTGTTACGTCTAGGAATAGATGCGCAATAAGCCTTAAATTTATACTCGTTATATTTTTCCTAACTCCTAGCGAACCCACAGTGTATGGGTCGTTTTGTAGCAAGGATAGTAATCCGAGGTCGAACTCGAAGACTAAGGTGAAATCGAATCAACAAGTGAGCATAGATAGTGTAGAACTAGTCTAAGAAAGGAGAAAGAATAAAGAAATGAAAATCTCAATGTTTTTGGTTTGGTTTTGGGGTGATCAATCAAAGATCACAATTCATGCAAAATAATAAATTAAACTAACAACTCAAGCTAGCAAAACAAACAAGTAGCACAAACTCAAAATATGTGATCAAAGAGAGAAAAATGGATTCTAGAGGTCAAGATTTCCGGTTATGGCATTGGACTCAAGCTTCTAAAGATTCTAAGGATAACGCTGCGGTGTTGGGAAAGGGTGTTTCTCTAGTGGAAGCAATTACCGGGTAAGTCTCTCGCTTCACTAATCCCGCATCAAACTCCTATTACCGGGTAAGTCTCAAGGGGTTAAAGTAGGGAATTCCACACAAACCGGACTCCACTTAAGGGGCAACCCTCTCCTTACCGGGTAAGTCACGGAAAAGGGAAGTCTCAAGCAATAATCCTAGCACACTCGATCCAATAGCGGCTTGTGAGGTTCACTACTACCTAGAGTTCATTATCTTAGGTATCTAAGGTCGGAAATCATCGGGTAGATCTCTTTCCTCACTTAGGTTTATAGCATTAGGTGATCCTAAGCTAATTTATGCTTAATAAACACTAGGATTTCAACAACCTAACATCCTAACATACAGATTCATCAATTAAAGAGCAACAGAGAGAAAAATCGGATGGATCATGGATAAATCAGCCGATCTGGCTGAAGAACAGCCCGATTTTTCTTCCTGGGTTAGTTTTCGTGCATACAAATCATCCTAAACTAACATATAAGTCCATTCTATCATCACCCAAGCCATAACCATCAATCCATCACTCCAGAATCACAATAAACTAGCCAATAGTATGCATATCAAGATCCAAAATCATCACACAAGCATACATGGTTTCCATAGATGAATGATGAAAGATAAGCAAATAAAAACAATAGATCTCAGCTGAATCTAAGTTTTAGCAAGACTTAAAACCCTTCAAATGAAGTTCCAAAACGTTCCTAACAAATCCTTGCAATAATTCTTCAATCAAAGACTCCAAAAATCACTCAAAACTCACTATAACTCTAAGTTTGGTGTTCTTCTTCTTCCTCCAAATTGAGAGAGTTTTTCTTCTTCTCCAAGTCTAGCCTCCAATCCAATGAGCTGTGTGTGAGAGAATGTGGGAGAGAGAGATTCTCAGCAACAGCTTGCAGGACCACTTATATTCTCCACCAAGAGCCAGGCCGGGCAAAGAGATCGTGGGACACGTGGCTTAAGCTGTTGAAGGCCAAAAATCGAACCAGTCAGGAAAATCGGCCGATTTTCCTGAGTGATGGTCCGATTTTCTTCAACAGAGGCATGTTATGTTCGTCTAGCCATGAGTTGCTCCACTGCTTACACCAATTATGGTCCTTGTGTCCTTTGTTGCTCCAATTATGTTCCTTCAAAGCCTTGGATGTGTACCACCATGAGGCTTGACCCTCGAATGTATCGATTAGTGCCCAAAAGATCCCCGAATTACCTACAAAACCGACAAAAGCTCGTGTAGACGTCTTTTCTAGAAATATGCACGAAATGAGTGTAAACGTCGTGAACTAATGTCAAACCGTGCATGAATAACGGGAAAAACTATCTAAATGTATGCCTATACTAACGTCACAAATCACGTTATCAGTCCCGACCGTAGCATTCCGATATCCCGCGGAGTCGGGGTGTTACAAGAACCATGCTGAGAAGCAACTCCACCTTGCCTACAGACGGCAACTCAATGTCCTGGTCTACCACAAGTGTACCAAGTCACAACTGGTCTGGGACAATCTGGATTTAGATGGCCAGGATCACCATAGTTGTAACACTGTCGTCTCTTGTTTGTAGTCAGTGCAGACGAGGGGTAACTCTGACATCTCTGGTCTCGTCTAGAACCAGATGCTCCTCCAACTCCACTGGTTTGCCAAGTGCGCTGCCACTTCTCAGACCGTCCCGTCTGAGAAGCTCTCCTCTGACTAGCTCGCTCCCTCTCATAAGGAGAAGCCCGGTCTTGATAATCAGCTAGGGACTCGCAATGGAATCCCGCCATGTATGAACGTGTTCTCTCCCTCTGACGACGAGAGAGCAAATACACATGCTGGTCCTCAGATGGTGCAGCTATACCTAGAAAGCTAACTCAGTCTGGAAGTGGCAGATGGCATCTACACTAGGTACATCCTCAAAACCAGCCTCCACGAAATCCTGCAGCTTCTCCCTCTTCAATGAGGCAGGGCAGAACTGCTCTCGAATCATGCTCCTCATGTGATCATAGCTGGTGGCTTTGGTTCGTACAGTGCTCCACTACTAATGTGCAAGGTCACAAAATAGAGACTGTACTAGCTCTATCCGTCTGTCCTCAAGACATCTAATAGACTCTAAAGCTGAGTCCACATGTCCTATCCATACCTCAGTCTTTAAACCGATCTCTCATGAGAAGGGTGGTACTCTCAGCTGATGAAATGCCTTCAAACATGCATCAGGTCGAGGCCCTCTAGTCTCCTCTACAGCTCGAACAGTCTCAACAACACGTGTCGGCATAACTGGCACCTGTGTGGCTCCCTGAGACATCTCAAAAGATCCCTCATGCCCTGGTAGATTTGGGGCTCGTCTGCCAGCTCTGACAGCCTCCTCAAAACGTCTGAGGTACTCTCTAAACTCCGGTCCCTCCATGGAGACACGATCTGAGTCATCTGACTGGACTCGATGTGAATGTTGTCTCCAAGATCCACCACTCCTCGTCTCGGGGACGACACTCTCTGCAACCTCCTCATGTATCTCCTTCACCACTAGTGGATCAGCAGCGGGAACTAGTACCTCACCTAACACACCTGGAGGAAGGGTTGGTCTACCTCTACCTCTACCAACATCGGCAGTAGCTCTAGTCCGAGCCATCTGCGGGGTATGCACACCTAACTTATAAGGCTCTATATAGGCCATATGTATAGATATATATATACTTAACACATATACAAACATAGTCCACAATACATATATACATATCTATACTGTAGAGATCGATAGCAGAGGTGGCGATTTCTCGTACATTCTAACCCAAAACCACACTTAAAATCAAAAACAATTTGAAAACGTTAGACCCCTTTCGAGTTCTATTTATTTCACCTATCAAACCTCATTGCAGGTAGCAAGTGCCATTGTTGTCAACCTAAGGCTCTGATACCAACTCTGTAACACCCCGATTCCGCGGGACTCAGGATGTCACATTGGGCTAGGATCTCACAATGGATCCTGACCCTAGCCTGACAACAATTTCATTGGACCTTACCACATGGCACTAATAGATATAAAAACAAATGCATAAAACAGCATAAATTGTACAACCAAAAGGTAAAACAACATAGCCGAGTATAAACAACAACGTCCTCACACAGGAGGTAACAAAAGATCATCCTCACGCAGGAGGAAATAGGTAAACAAACCCAAAAGACACAACCATCTTATGTACGAGAGGTCTGATAACACGATTTATGACTTAGGTATAGGTAATCATTTAGATAGATTTCTCACTCATTCATGCATGGTTTAGCAGTAGTTCACGACGTTTGCACTCAATTCACGTATTTTGTCGAGATAGACGTCTACACGGACTTTTGCATTGCTTTGTAGGTATTTTGGGAGATTTAGGAGCTTAATCGATAATTTTGAGGATCGTTCATCAAGATGACACGCCCTCGGACTCATTAGGATGCAAGCTAGAGGCTAAGGAGGACTCATGGAACCTTGTCAACACAAGCCATGCACCAAATCATAGCTTAATGGTCCAAGGCGAAGCTGAAGCACCAAACCACGGTCACTGGAGGGACCACGGCCGTGGAACCAACCGTGGTTTTTGCCAGACGGTTGTGACAGCTGTGCCACGATCTCTTGGCCTTCTTTAGCATGGTGGTAGTATAAAAGTGGTCCTACAAGGCTGAGAGAAGGCATCTTGGAGCAGCCATCCATTATCCTCTATCATCCAATCAAAAACTCTCTCAACAAGAAGATTCTCTAAGGAGGAGAGCTACCATTGAAGGAGGAGAAGAGCTCCATTGGAGAAGAAGAGAAGAACACACCATTTCTAGCACTTGATAGGTTTTGTAGTGAAGGATTTCGGAATCGTTTTCTAGGTTGTAAGAATCGTTTAAACCTTCTTTTGGAAGGGTTGTGAGTATTCCTAATCTTACTTTCATCTTGGTTTTGTTTGCTTCACTTTTTCATCTCTTTCTCTTCATTATCTTGCAAATGGAAGCCATGATTTTATGTTTGATGATTTCGATTGTTATGATGCATGTTGTAGGCTAAATAGATGCAATTCTAGGGTAAGAAAAGGATGGTTATGGCTAAGACTATGATAGGATGAACTTAGATTTACCTTTGGATGACTTGTTTACTTTAACGAAGCCTCTGTTGGAGTCCACGGTTTGTTTTTGTAATTCCACGGCCGTGGAAGGTGTAGAACAGCCCGTGATTCTCCCTGGTTCGATGGATCTAGTTTTAGATTGTTAGAATGTTGAAATCCTAGTGTTTGTTGAGTTAAATCTAACCTAGGATGACCTAGTGTTAGCAACTAAGTGTTAGAAGAGGCCTACCCGGTGATTCTTACTCTTAGATTTCAAAGATGACAAACCCTAGGTAGTGGTGAGCCTCATAAGCCGCCATTGGACTAAGTGTGCTAGGATAGTTGTTTAGGACTAACCCTTTCGAGACTTACCCGGTGAGGATAGGTTAGATTCCTAGGTGACAATCCGGTTTGTGTAGAATTCCATCCCATAGGTTCTTAGAGACTTACCCGGTGATGAGACCTTAGGGACGGACTAGTGGACCATGAGACCTACCCGGTGAATGATCCCAATCTAGAAACACTCACTCCCAACATATCATAGTTAATCCAAGGAATGATTAGATAGCTTGAGTCCTATGCCATAACCGGAACTTCCAACCCCTAGAATCCGCTTTTCTCTCTTTGATCTATATCTCGTTCTAGCTTGTTTGTTTGTGTTGATTTGTTAGCATAGTTGATTGTTCATTTTGCATGATATGTGATCCTTGATTGATCACCTATAAACCCACCAAAAACATTTAGATTTTCATTTCTTTATTCCCTTCTCTTTTCTAAATCTAGATCTTCACTAAACTTAATCACTATTCGAATCAATCTCACCTTAGTCTTTGTGTTCGACCTTGGAATACTATCCCTACTACAAACGTCCCGTACACTGCGGGTTCGCTAGGAGTTAGGAGAAATATAACGAGTTTTTAAATTTAAAACCTATTGCGTATCAAACACATCCTGAGCGTAACAAGTTTTTGGCGCCGTTGCCGGGGACTAGGTCTAGATTGAGTCTTTTTGTGATTGTTTATAGTGTAGATCTTTCTTGTTGCTTTTGATCTATTTTTGGTTTGTGTCTTTTCTTTTCAGGACATCTCTCACTCTATAGGTGTATGCGAAGATCTCGTGGCAAGGATTTAGCTCCATTCAATCCCGAACCGGAGAAAACCCTTAGATCTAGATCCAAGAGTATTCGAAAAGGAAAAGAGATGGCCGGAAGAGATCTCCAAGCTGAGTTGGATGAGGCTTTAGAGCAAATTAGGATAAGGGATGAAGCTTTGGAGAATAAGAGGAGACTTGCCAATGAGAGGCAAAAGGTAACTAGGAGGGAGATTGAGGAGATTAGGCAAGCTCTTGTGCAAAGGGAGCTTAACCGTCAACAACCTCCTCCACCTCCACCACAACCGCAGCCGGCGGTCAATATTCGGGTTGTGCCCATTGCTCTAGAAGAGCCGCAAACGTTAGGGCAACGTATGGATCCGACACAAAGAGCACACCGTCCGGGTGTGAACTTAGGAGATCCCGCAGCCCATGATTACGAGCTCCGCCCTCAAGTTCTACAAATGATCCGGCATAATCAATTTGGAGGGATGGAAGGAGAGTCTCCTCATCAACACTTGATGAATTATGAGATCTTGATGGAGACTCTTAGACCGCCTAGATTGGAGAGCAACAACCATAAGCTTAGGGCTTTCTCCTTCTCTCTTAAGGACAAAGCCTTAGCTTGGTATCAATCTATTCCACAAGGGCGAGTTGGTACTTGGGAGGAGATCACAACCGAGTTCTTGACTAAGTTCTTCCCACCTTCCAAGACTACCGAATTAAGAGGGAAGATCAATGCCTTCGTGATGAAGGATAGAGAGAGTTTGTTCAAGTCTTGGGAGAGATTCAAAGATCTTCTCCTAGATTGTCCACACCATGGTATACCAAAAATTGAGCTATTGGAGATCTACTTCAAGGGACTTGATGAAGATAGCCAATTCAAGCCCCAATCTCTTTCCGGTGGGACTTTCATGGAAAAGCATGTGGATGAGGCTTGGGAGTTTGTGGAGAAACAATCTCTAGTGATTGAGAAATACTCCCATAGGAAGAGTGAAGGGAGAAAGGCGGGAGCATATGAGGTGAGTGAAGTCACCATGAGCAACTTCAAGCTTGATGCCATCAATAATGAATTGAAATCTTTGAGGGAGTTGTGTGCTACAACCTTGAAGAGTCAAGCAAGCCCTCAAGTGCAAGTGCAAGCTAATTTGTCTTCCAAAGTGGAAGATGTCAATTACATGGGAAGGGGCAATTACAACAACTACCAAGGCCCAAGAAACTTCAACAATAACCGGCAATTCAACAATTACCGGCCCAACCACAACCATCCCGGGTTTTCCTTTTCTAACCCGGATGGAGCCTTGAATCCTCCCGCTTCCACAAGGACAACTCCACCACCAAAAGCTTCACAAGAACCTCCACCCGGATTTTCTCAACCTCCAAAGGATAGAACCGAAATGATGTTTGAGCAATTGCTTGGAAGGTTGAGTGGCCTTGAGAGCACGGTGACTTCCATTTCCAAAGCTCAAAAGGTGTTGTGATAGCATGAATTATAGTCTATATTTTGGGGTTTGTTTGGACGTTTTATCTTTCATAATCTGCATGTTTGTATGTACATTATGTGATTTTACTACCATTTCATCTACCTTTGCGAGAATCGAGGTCTACACCTAGTTTTGTTGTAATTGCAGGTAATTTAGTACGTTTTGCATCAAAAAGGAGCAAAAGGAATCATGAGTCATTTGGAGCTACATCCAGGAAGCATAGCCATGGATTAAAGATTTACTTTGGACCAGTCTTGAGAGATTTCACATTCAGTTATGACTCACCTCGGTTGACCAGAGATTCATCTCGACCGAGGTGATCCAGAGACGCCGACTCGACCGAGGCGAACACCTAGGACGCGGCGAGAATATTTTATTCTTGGATGAGATCTTTTAAATTTGGAAAGTGATCTTATATTTTTGGGCTTGGCTCCTGGAAGGAAGGAGATATGCAGAATCATATATTTTACCTATATTTATGGGAAAATATATTTCTAAGATTTATTATCTTTGGAGGGTTATTTTCCTATAAAAAGGGTTGGATTTTCACAAATCCAACATCTGGCTTACAGCCCGCATACGATCCGCTATCAGCACAAGGAAGTCGTTTGCACAGCAGCAGCGGTATACTCCAATTTGGGAGTTTTTGAAGAACCTTTTTGAAGGTTGAAGGAAGATTGAAGTCCATAGCTTTTATAGCTTTATTGAAGGGTTTTGTAAGATTGTCTTCAATTCCCTCAATTGTTGTCTTGTCTTTTTGGATTATTATCCAAGGAACGCTTTGTTGTGATATTTGATTCAGTTATTGAAGTCTTTTCATTAAATTCTTCTTTGTTCAAATATTCACCTTCTTCCCATATATTTAATACTTTCATTATGATGATGAGTGGCTAATTTCCTTGTGTGATTCTAGGGTGATTGGCTGAAGGTTGTGGGAAAAACAATGATAGAATAATCTTAGATTCCAGTAGGATCCTGAAAGTTCGAGTCTTTAACCTTAACCCTAAACATCTCGTTCAGTCGATGAACATTTCGGCCGAGGTGGAAACTGGCTGACCGAGGTGGCTTATCTGATCCATAACTGAGAGTTAAGTGTTACAGTTTGCCAAATCCTATTCTTATTACACCTTTCCTGGTTCAAAGCAAGCTTAGGATGAGACTTACCCGGTAATTCCTTAGTTTGTGTACCAACCATCATAAGTGTTGGTAATAAAGGTTGATCCTTTATTGGGGTTTGAGTGTGCTTCCATCCCATCTTTATGAGTTAGCCTGAGACTTACCCGGTAAAGGTTGATTCTATTCCCTTAGATGGCATGTTAGTTTGAGGTTATAGTTCTTTATCTTGATTCCTTGAGACTTACCCGGTAATAGGAGTTACGGTTTAGGATTAGTGTGTAGTGAGACTTACCCGGTGATCTACTCCACTTTAGTAACACCTTCCCCATGCAAAAATCTCAGCTTTGTCCGCTTATCTATAGATCTTGAGTTGGAACCACAACTAGATGCTTTAACCCCTAGAATTGCATGTTTGCTTTATTGACTTCTTATTCATCTTTGATTGTGTTAATCGCTCTTGTGGTTAGTATTGATATAAGCACACCGTATTGACTTTGTTTCACCGAGTCCCTATGATCGACCCCTGGAATTTTCTTGCTTTTACTACGATTGACCCGTACACTGCGGGTTCGCATCCTTGTTTTAAGCTTAAGTCTAGGGTTATAAATTTAAAGCTTGCACACACCGTTTGGAGCGAACAAGTTTTTGGCGCCGTTGCCGGGGACTTGGTCTAGACCGAGCCGGTACGGTTTGCTCTTGGGGCGCTTGCCCCGTTTCATCTAACCACTCTACTTGAGTGACGACTTTTGCAGGTTCTTTCTTAGGTATATGCGAAGAACCCGTGCTGGGAAGGAAATCGTTCCTTACGATCCCGAACCAGAAAAGACATACATGCGACGCTTAAGAGAAGCGAAGATGGCCCAACAAGACGATCGCGATCTTGCGGCCCAATTGAAAGAGGTGCTAGAGTTGCTACGCCTCAGCAAGGAAGAACTTAGGCAGGAGAAAGAAGAGAATCGCACCAAGACTGCAGCAATCGAAGCTGAGATTGCAGTCATACGAAACCATATTCTACTTCGACCGAGGGAAGATCCTTCTGTTGATCCTCGACCGATGCAGGATCCAGTAGTTGACCCGCGACCGAGGCAGATTCCAGTATCTGACGCCCCGGCCGATGTACTTCCACCTCGGATGTCAGTCCGAGATGTTCTTCTTGCAGGAATCCCACAAACCCTAGGTCAAAGGATGGACCCTAATCAACAGCTGAGGCGTCCAGGGGTGAACCTAGGAGATCCAGCGGATCATGACTACGAACTTCGACTGCAAGTTCTAGCCATGATTCGCCAATGCCAATTCGGAGGGCTAGAGAAAGAGTCGCCGCATCAACATCTTCAAAATTACGAGATCTTGATGGAAACCTTGCGACCTCCCAGAATTGAGAATAACAACTACAAGCTAAGACCTTTTTACTTTTCTTTAAAAGATAGAGCTCTTACTTGGTATCAATCTCTTCCTCTAGGAAAAATCAGCACATGGGAGGAGATGACCACGGAATTCTTGACCAAATTCTTTCCCCCCTCAAAGACCGCCTAAATGAGAGGGAAGATCAATGCTTTCATTATGAAGGACAAGGAGAGCTTGTCCAAATCTTGGGAGCGGTTCAAGGATATCCTTTTGGATTACCCACATCATGGGATTCCAAAGATCGAGTTGTTGGAGATCTACTTCAAAGGGCTGGACAGAAGCACCCAGTTCAATCTCCAACTACTCTCCGCCGGTACCTTCATGGACATGGCGATTGATGAGGCTTGGGACTTCATTGAGAAGCAAGCCTTGCACATGGAGAAATATACCCACCAAGGAGTTGAAGGTGGAGTTAAAAGAGTCAACTTTCAAGAGACTCAATCCAACAACAATCAACTCACGTCTTTGAAAAATGACGTGAAGCAATTGAAGGAGCTCTTGATGGCTCAAACTAAGAAGGAAGAGCAAGGGCAAAGGAACAACAACAATAACGGGTACCGTAACAACAACAACGGTCCCCGAAACAACAACTACAATAACAACAATAGAGGATCCAATAGCAACAACTGGAGGGCGAATAACCAAAATCACGGTAACAATCATTCAAACTCCAATTCTAATGATTCCTCTAACCCTTTCCTCTCTTCCCCTTCTTCTTCTTCTTCTACTCCATTGAAAAGCCAAGGGCAAGGATCAAGTTCGTCTCAGCCGGAAAAGAAAGACGCAGTTCTGGAGGCAATCTTGATCAAGCTTAGCGCTATGGAGAATTCTATGACTTCATTTTCGAGGGCCCAAAAGTCCTTCGAACAACAACTTGATAATAGGGCGAATGAAGCGCCAAGAGATCCAGGGAAGCTTCCAGCAAAGACGGAAACTAACCCTAAGGGCTAGTGCATGGCCATAACGATGAGGAGTGGACTCAAAACTGCAGATCCAGTACCTCGCTCGACGCAGACCACCTCGGTCCAGATCCAGTCGAAGAACACCTCGACCGAGATGCCAACTGAGGCGGAGCAACAGAAAGCAGGAGGGACGACAGAAACTTATGTTCCACCTCCTGCATACAAACCACCACTTCCATTCCCTCAGTCCAGAGCCAGAGCACATCTAGACAAGCACTTTGGTAAGTTTCTTGACTTGATGAATAAGCTACATATTAATATTCCTTTCCTTGATGTTATTTTAGGTATGCCCGCCTATGGGAAGTTCTTAAAAGAAATCTTATCAAGGAAGAGGAAGCTGGAGGATGTTGGTGAAGTTAGGATGACATCTAAATCTTCGGAGCTTATCAAGATCATGAAGGAAAAGATGCCACCTAAGTTGAGAGATCCCGGCTCATTTTGCATTCCCATTCAAGTTGGGGATGTAACTTGTGAAGCCCTTTGTGATCTAGGAGCCAGCGTGAGCATCATCCCGCTGGAGCTATGCACGAAGATCGGTCTTGGAGAGCCCAAGCCGGTCAAGATTCGACTTTACATGGCGGATCGCTCCATTACCCATCCCGTGGGCATTTTGGAAGATGTTCCAGTCAAGTTAGGTAACTTCTATCTACCCATAGATTTTGTCGTACTTGACATTCCCGCAGATTATCCTGTTCCTATTATTCTCGGGAGGCCATTTCTAGCAACTTTGGGTTGCAACGTGGATTGCAAGAACGCCAAGTTGAAATTCAACGTTGGTGGCGATGAGGTGGAGTTCGCACTACTTGCAGCCATGAAAGGGGAGCAGCTAACTGACGATATCTTCAACATCTACGATGAAGAAGAATCAAGAGAATTGGTGAGCTCTATCCTTATTAACGACCCACTCGAAAGAGTTATTAGCTTCAGTTTAATAGAGGAAGGTATAGATGCTTCTTGTGATGCAGATATACGGAGCTTAAAGGCACTGGAAGAGGATCCAGGAGCTAAAACTGAAAAGCTAATCCAGGAGGCGAAGATCTCCAGTCTCGGATCCAGTAGCAGTACCTCGACCGAAGCACTTTCTGGACTGAGCGAGGCGACCGAAGAACATCTCGGTCAACGTCTATGCACCTCGACCGAGGTCGATGGCGGGATGATGACAACTGAGATTTCCGAGAATAGCAAACTTCTTACTCCCTCCTCTGATATTCATCCACTGTTGGTGGATCATTCCATCCACCAACTTTCTGATAATAGAGGTCCTTGGTATGCTGATATTGTGAATTATCTTGTTTGCGAGGAAACACCACCCGGATTGACGTACTCTCAAAAGAAAAGATTCTTCAAGGAAGTACGACATTATTACTGGGATGAGCCGCTGCTATTTAAGCGCGGACCAGATGGGATGCTTCGAAGATGCATTCCGGAGGATGAAGTTAATAGCGTCATAAGGCATTGTCATTCACTTCCTTGTGGGGGGCATGCTAGCACCGATAAAACATGCGCTAAGATATTGCGTTCCGGTTTCTTTTGGCCTACATTATTTAAGGATGTGCAATCTTTTGTTGTCTCTTGTGATGCATGTCAAAGAACAGGGAACTTATCAAGGAGGAACGAGATGCCATTTAATAACATCCAAGAAGTGGAAATCTTTTATGTATGGGGGATTGACTTCATGGGACCTTTCCCATCCTCCGGAGGAAACCTCTACATTCTCCTTGCAGTTGATTACGTCTCTAGATGGGTTGAAGCCATCGCTTCTCCCACTAACGACGCCAAGGTGGCTGTGAAGTTCTTGAATAGAACTATCTTTCCATGATTTGGAACTCCACGCATCATCATTAGCGATGGAGGAACGCATTTCATCAACCGGAAGTTCAAAGCACTTCTATCGAAGTATGGGGTAACCCACAAGGTATCAACTGCTTATCACCCTCAAACTAGTGGACAAGTCGAGATCTCGAATAGAGAAATCAAGGAAATTTTGGAGAAGACCGTCTCTAGAATGAGGAAGGATTGGTCCATGAAGTTGGACGATGCTCTTTGGGCGTACAGGACCGCATTCAAGACTCCCATAGGTACCACTCCTTATAATTTGGTATATGGGAAGTCTTGCCACTTGCCCGTTGAATTGGAACACAAGGCATATTGGGCTATCAAATGGTTGAATTTCGACATCAAGGAGGCTGGTGAGAAGCGACTATTGGAACTTAACGAGCTGGAGGAGCTGCGTTTGAACGCTTATGAGAATGCCAAAATTTACAAGGAAAGGACGAAGAGATGGCATGACAAGCGTATCGTTCCAAAGGAGCTTAACGAAGGAGACTTAGTTCTACTCTTCAACTCCCGCCTCCGCCTTTTTCCAAGTAAGTTGAAATCTAGATGGACCGGACCTTATGTTGTGAAACATGTTTTCCCTCATGGTGCAGTTGATATATGGGGCAAAACTAGCGGAAGCTTCAAGGTCAACGGTCATAGACTTAAGAAGTACCAACCGGAAACGCCGGTTGAGGAGGTTGCACCGATATACCTCATTTGAGACGCATCATGGTCCAGCTAGCGACCTTAAATCAAGAGCTTCTTGGGAGGCAACCCAAGGTATTGCTTTCTTTTCCCGATTTCTAGTCTAGCTTAGATAGTTTTTGTTTTTGCTTTGCTTTGCTTTGTTTTTGGCGTTCTGGACAGACAACAGGGAATATCTAAGGAAGGAGCACAACTGGAAGGACAGAAGTTCGAGAATTCGAGAAGATGAAGTTTGACTGAGACATCTCGGTCCAGTCGAGGCCACCTCGACCGAGTTGATTCTTGAGCAACCGAGGCGACTAGGGTTCCTGCAGAACCACCTCGGTCCGTACCACCTCGGTCCAGTCGAGACCATCTCGACCGAGGTGACAGCAGATCCAGTAACAGTATAAAAAGGGAAAAAAATTTACTTTTCACTTTTTATTCACCTACCTCGACCGCGGCGACAGATCTACCTCGCCTCCTTCGCTTCTCGCTCGTTTTCGAAGATTTCCGCTTCCAAACTGCATATAAAGAGTAGAGGATCCTATTCCAACAGCAGATCTGCAAGAAATTCGATTGAATCTGCCAGAACGAGGTAAAAACGATCGAAACCCTAACTCGTTCGTTTACTTCGATTTGGGCTTTGGTTGCCCTTGATTTTGCTGAGAAAGGATTTAAGTACCCCTTAGGAAGCATTTGTAGTGATTTTAGGGGGAAAAGAACTGAAATTCTGAGATTTGGAATCGTAACTGCTGCGCCTCGGTCCAGTCGAACTGCATCTCGACCGAGGTGATTCTTGGAGATTGTCAGTGACCGAGGTAGCCTGACAGTGTTGATTGAAAATGAGTTCCGATCGTCGTCTAGCCCTTAGAGACAGATCCTCACCCTCCCCTTCTTCCTCTTCTTCCCGTCCTTACCGCCCGGTTATCCACGAGAGATGCCGGGTAGACTATGAGCGGATAGCTAGCCGTCCAGTTATCGCACAACGATTTCTGGACGTGTCGGCCTTTGACTGCCTAGAGTTTGTTAGCTCCTTCTCCTACCTCCCCACAGACCGGTCTGTGAAGTACCGGTTGATGAACCGGAACTTCATAGTTCCTTTAGAGATATAGAGAGAGATTTTTGGCTTTTCTGAGCCCACCGCCACCGACTTTCCCTCCCGATCCGTAGCTAGCGAGTTCTGGGGGCAGATAGCCCATATTACTGAGCATGCGGATAGATGGCGTCCTGGAGATTCCAGGGAGAGGGTCATCTTTCATCCAGCCTTTAGACTAGCCCACAGGATTTTTAGCGAGACACTTCTGGCGCGTACTGAGACGCCCCAGAAGATCAGACAGGGCGAGCTCTTCAGCCTCTACTGCATGGTTACAGGAGGTTTCCCAGACTTTGGCTTGCTCTTGGCAGAGGATCTGCACAAGATCAAGGCCAAGGCGAAGGGAGACATTTGCTGCGGAGGTCTAGTCACCCACATCGCCACCTACCACGGGATGGACCTCAGTGTTTGCACGATGGCGGCGGCTCCGAAGCCGCTGGGATTACAGGAGATGATCACACGGAGGATTCTAGTTCCCCGTGGTTTGACCACTCCATACGTAGCCATGCCTTGCGAGCGGACTGCACCTCAGGGGATCCGCTGGTCTGCACAGTTCACAGTCTTTGATCCGCATTACTGGCATACAGCTTGGGATACACTGATGAAGGATCACAGAGAGGCAGTAGCTGCCCCTGCTGAGGCTGAGGAGGATGACGACGACGACGAGGAGACATTAGATGAGAGAGAGGGTGGCGTCCCGATGGATACAGGGACAGATACTGCGGGGACGAGCGCGCCACCTATTATAGACTTGGATGATGAGGAGGATACTGAGCCGGCACCAGCTGAGACTTCTCCAGTCAAACCTGCTAGACGCAGGAGGCGCGGAGTGAGAGATCGAGTTGCTCACCGACGGATCGATGACCTGACGGATCAGGTTATCGACTCATATGCTGCATTATCGCTGGATATCCGCGAGATGCAGGAGCGGCAGCACCATCAGCACATCATGGCCCAGCTTCAGTTCGAGCGTGTCATGGGCCATCCTTACGATCCGACTCAGTACCCATATGCACCACCACCGGATCGAGACTATTGAGGAGCTGTAGGATTTTCTTTATTTTCTTTTATGCAGTTCGGCTTTTATCCGGTGAGTACTCTCATGTTTAGACTTCTATTTTACCCACTGGGACAGTGTGTCTCAAGTATGGGGTGTTTGTACTTATTTGACTACTTGATGTTATTTTGACTACCCTTTGATGTATGACACTTTATTTATCGGATATCTTCATATTTATGCTTCAGTTGCCTTTATATACATCTCGAGAAATTGATGCATCTCGAGAAATTGATGTTATTTTGACTACCCTTTGATGTATGACACTTTATTTGACTACTTGATGTTATTTTGACTACCCTTCAAGGGTTTGATGCATCTCGAGAAATTGATGATTGCAGATTTCCTAGGCTTCGGTTATTGTGCACCTCTGTCCATGCATCCCAAAAAGTAAAGTAAAAAGAAAAAGTGTGAGATAAGCAAAGCTTATTGGTGGAAGATGTTGCAAGTCAAAGTGAAAGTGAAGTTCGTCCTTTTCCCGGATTCTAGCACCACATTACCTTACATACATCCCTACCTTACACGTTTCTTGACCTTTTCTTTTGGGAAGCCCTTGAGACCTTGAGCTTGTTGATTGACTTAGCGGTTTAAACTTGATTATACATGATTAATTTTGATGATTATGATTTATTATGCATTCTATGATTTTATGCAAAGATGAACAACTTTCCTATATTTATAAAATGTTTTGAGCATATTGAGTTTTTAAATTCCAGGAAGTACTCTCTTAGAGTGATCTATGGTAGTTGCACACCATAAAATGTTTTTGGAAAACTTTTTCATTGATTTTCTTGACTTATAATCCATTCTATCTTATCTTTTATATGAGGAACTTGCTTGGGGACAAGCAAGGGCTAAGTATGGGGTATTTTGATAGCATGAATTATAGTCTATATTTTGGGGTTTGTTTGGACGTTTTATCTTTCATAATCTGCATGTTTGTATGTACATTATGTGATTTTACTACCATTTCATCTACCTTTGCGAGAATCGAGGTCTACACCTAGTTTTGTTGTAATTGCAGGTAATTTGGTACGTTTTGCATCAAAAAGGAGCAAAAGGAATCATGAGTCATTTGGAGCTACATCCAGGAAGCATAGCCATGGATTAAAGATTTACTTTGGACCAGTCTTGAGAGATTTCACATTCAGTTATGACTCACCTCGGTTGACCAGAGATTCATCTCGACCGAGGTGATCCAGAGACGCCGACTCGACCGAGGCGAACACCTAGGACGCGGCGAGAATATTTTATTCTTGGATGAGATCTTTTAAATTTGGAAAGTGATCTTATATTTTTGGGCTTGGCTCCTGGAAGGAAGGAGATATGCAGAATCATATATTTTACCTATATTTATGGGAAAATATCTTTCTAAGATTTATTATCTTTGGAGGGTTATTTTCCTATAAAAAGGGTTGGATTTTCAAAAATCCAACATCTGACTTACAGCCCGCATACGATCCGCTATCAGCACAAGGAAGTCGTTTGCACAGCAGCAGCGGTATACTCCAATTTGGGAGTTTTTGAAGAACCTTTTTGAAGGTTGAAGGAAGATTGAAGTCCATAGCTTTTATAGCTTTATTGAAGGGTTTTGTAAGATTGTCTTCAATTCCCTCAATTGTTGTCTTGTCTTTTTGGATTATTATCCAAGGAACGCTTTGTTGTGATATTTGATTCAGTTATTGAAGTCTTTTCATTAAATTCTTCTTTGTTCAAATATTCACCTTCTTCCCATATATTTAATACTTTCATTATGATGATGAGTGGCTAATTTCCTTGTGTGATTCTAGGGTGATTGGCTGAAGGTTGTGGGAAAAACAATGATAGAATAATCTTAGATTCCAGTAGGATCCTGAAAGTTCGAGTCTTTAACCTTAACCCTAAGCATCTCGTTCAGTCGATGAACATTTCGGCCGAGGTGGAAACTGGCTGACCGAGGTGGCTTATCTGATCCATAATTGAGAGTTAAGTGTTAGAGTTTGCCAAATCCTATTCTTATTACACCTTTCCTAGTTCAAAGCAAGCTTAGGATGAGACTTACCCGGTAATTCCTTAGTTTGTGTACCAACGATCATAAGTGTAGGTAATAAAGGTTTATCCTTTATTGGGGTTTGAGTGTGCTTCCATCCCATCTTTGTGAGTTAGCCTGATACTTACCCGGTAAAGGTTGATTCTATTCCCTTAGATGGCATGTTAGTTTGAGGTTATAGTTCTTTATCTTGATTCCTTGAGACTTACCCGGTAATAGGAGTTACGGTTTAGGATTAGTGTGTAGTGAGACTTACCCGGTGATCTACTCCACTTTCGTAACACCTTCCCCATGCAAAAATCTCAGCTTTGTCCGCTTATCTATAGATCTTGAGTTGGAACCACAACTAGATGCTTTAACCCCTAGAATTGCATGTTTGCTTTATTGACTTCTTATTCATCTTTGATTGTGTTAATCGCTCTTGTGGTTAGTATTGATATAAGCACACCGTATTGACTTTGTTTCACCGAGTCCCTGTGATCGACCCCTGGAATTTTCTTGCTTTTACTACGATTGACCCGTACACTGCGGGTTCGCATCCTTGTTTTAAGCTTAAGTCTAGGGTTATAAATTTAAAGCTTGCACACACCGTTTGGAGCGAACATGTTGGAAGCACAAGTGTTCCAAAAAGCGGGTGAAGTCCATAGAGATCCGGGAAAGCTTCCCGGAAGAACCGAAGACAACCCAAGAGGCCAAGTGTTGGCCATTACAATGAGGAGTGGGTTGAGTATGAAGGATCCTTTGCCCAAGGAAAATGCTAAGGGAAAGCAAGTGGTGGTAGAAGAAGAAGTATTGCAAGAAGATGGAGGCAAAAGCAAGGATGTTGAGCCCACATATGTGGCACCGCCTCCATACAAACCACCACTACCGTTCCCACAATCACGAGAAAGAGCTCGCTTGGACAATCACTTTGGTAAATTCCTTGAACTTATGTCTAAATTGCATATTAATATTCTGTTCATGGATGCTATCTTAGGTATGCCGGCATATGGCAAGTTCTTGAAGGAGATACTCTCCAACAAAAGGAAGTTGGAGTAGTATGGGGAGATAAGAATGACAAAGAGGTCCTCGGAATTGATCCAAACAATGAAGGAGGAGATGCCTCCTAAGCTAAGAGATCCGGGTTCCTTTTGTGTCCCAATTGGAGTGGGAGAAGTGAAGTATGAAGCCCTTTGTGATCTTGGGGCAAGTGTAAGCATCATACCGCTTGTACTTTGCAACAAGGTTGGGCTAGGAGAGCCGAAACTGGTCAAGATGACCCTCTATATGGCGGACCGCTCTATCACTCACCCGGTTGGGATCTTAGAAGACATTCCGGTGCAACTAGGAAGGTTCTATGTGCCGATTGATTTTGTTGTCTTGGATATTCCGGCGGACTATCCGGTTCCCATCATCTTGGGAAGACCCTTCCTAGCCACTTCCGGATGCCTAGTGGATTGCAAGAATGGGACTCTCTCTTTCAACATTGGAGAAGAGAACATCAAGTTCAAGCTGTCCACAATGATGAAAGGACCAACTCTTGATGAAGATGTATTCAACATAGTCGAGCAAGAGGAGTCTAGAGAAGTTGTGAGCTCGATCTTGATCAAAGACCCCTTGGAGAAGGTTCTTACCTTGAGTTTGATGGAGGAAGGTGTTGAGGAGGCTTGCAATGAAGAAATCAAGGCCTTGGAAGCACTAGAAAAGGAGACAAGAGCTGAATTTGAGGATCACGAAAGCATGCTGAACACCTGTAGGTTCCACGGACGTGGAATGTGTTCCACAGCCGTAGAACTCTCTTGAAAGCTCCAACGAGCAAGCTTGGCAACTTCCACGGCCGTGGATGTGCCAAGAACCGTGGACCCAACCGTGGTTCCCCCAGAAGCTGCTCTCATTGATGATCAAGCTTCAAGGAGACTTGAAGGGTCTTCATTTGCTTTGGATTCATCTCATCCAACGTTATTTGGATCGTCTCCACTCGATAAAGGTCCTCCTAAACTTGAACTTAAACCCCTCCCCTCTCATTTAAAGTATGCTTTCCTTGGTGATAATTCTACATATCCGGTGATTGTGAATGCATGCTTGAATGATGATGAACTTGCTAAGTTGTTGCATGAGCTAAGATTGCATAGGAAAGCCATTGGCTATACTATTGATGATTTAGTTGGCATTAAGCCCTCTTTGTGCATGCATAAGATATTGATGGAAGATAACCATAAACCCCCTATTGAACATCAAAGAAGTTTGAATCCTATAATGAAAGAGGTAGTCAAGAAAGAGATCATTAAGTTGCTAGATGCGGGGATTATCTACCCTATCTTGGATAGTAAGTGGGTTAGTCCCGTTCATGTAGTTCCTAAGAAGGGTGGGATGACCGTAGTGACTAATGAGAACAATGAACTAATCCCAACTAGGACGGTTACGGGATGGAGGATGTGTATTGACTATAGGAAATTGAACATGACCTCTAGGAAAGATCACTTCCCTCTTCCTTTCATTGACCAAATGCTAGAAAGGTTAGCTCAACATTCTCACTTTTGCTACTTAGATGGCTATAGTGGATTCTTCCAAATCCCTATCCACCCCGATGACCAAGAGATAACCACATTTACATGTCCATGGGGTACTTTTGCATATAGGAGAATGCCATTTGGGTTGTGTAATGCACCCGCCACCTTCCAAAGGTTTATGATGGCTATCTTTTCGAAATACATTGAAAATATCATGGAAGTGTTTATGGATAATTTTTCTGTTTATGGTCTTGCTTTGATAATTGCTTAGCTAACTTGTCATTAGTATTGAAAAGATGTGAGGAGACAAATCTTGTCTTAAATTGGGAAAAATGCCTCTTCATGGTAAGTAAAGGTATTGTGTTGGGACACTTGGTGTCCAACCATGGCATTGAGGTTGATAGGGCCAAGATTGAAGCAATAGAGAAGTTGCCGCCACCTACCTCGGTGAAAGGGGTAAGGAGTTTCTTAGGGCACGCCGGTTTTTACCGGAGGTTTATTCAAGACTTCTCTAAAATTTCTAAGCCTCTTACTAACCTACTAATGAAAGATGTTGAGTTTGTTTTCTCCAAGGATTTCCTTGAGGCTTTTTGTAGGTGAAGAACGCCTTGATCTCCGCACCTATCATGCAACCTCCGGATTGGAGTCTATCGTTTGAGATCATGTGTGATGCAAGTGATGTAGCCGTTGGGGCTATTTTGAGGCAAAGGAAAGATGGGCGCACACATGCCATTTATTATGCTAGCAAGACGCTAGATGATGCCCAACTCAATTATGCTACCACCGAGAAGGAGTTGCTAGCGGTTGTGTATGCATTTGAGAAGTTCCGCTCATATCTTGTTGGAGCGAAGGTCATAGTGTATACGGATCATGCTGCGATCCGTTATCTCCTTATCAAGAAGGATGCAAAGCCTAGGTTGATTCGGTGGATCCTTCTTCTTCAAGAGTTTGATTTGGAAATCCGGGACAAGAAGGGATCCGAGAACTCCGTGGCGGATCACCTTAGTAGACTCCCACCATTGGAGCTTGAAAGAGATGACATCCCGATTGATGACTCATTCCGGGATGAGCAATTGCAAATGGTGGAGGAGTGCTTGTTCCAAGTGTCTAGAGGAAATGAGCCATGGTATGCCGACATTGTGAACTATCTTGTGTGTGAGGAAGTGCCTCCCGGATTGACATATGCCCAAAGAAAGAAGTTCTTCAAGGATGTGAGGCACTACTATTGGAGTGAACCAGTTTTGTTCAAGAGAGGGCCGGATGGAATGTTTAGAAGATGCATACCGGAGGATGAGGTGGAGAGTGTGATCCGCCATTGTCATTCCTTGCCATGTGGAGGGCATGCTAGCTCACACAAGACATGTGCGAAGGTGTTGCAATCGGGCTTCTACTGGCCAAGTTTGTTCAAGGATGTGCAAAGCTTTGTGGTAGCTTGTGATGCTTGCCAAAGGACGGGCAACATCTCAAGGAGGAATGAGATGCCCTTGAACAACATACAAGAAGTGGAGATATTTGATGTGTGGGGTGTGGACTTCATGGGACCATTCCCTTCTTCATGTGGCAACCTCTACATCCTATTGGCGGTAGACTATGTTTCAAGATGGGTGGAGGCAATCGCCACTCCTACAAATGATGCCAAGGTGGTGGTGCGGTTCTTCAACCGAGTGATCTTCCCTAGGTTTGGAACACCAAGGGTGATCATAAGTGATGGAGGGAAGCACTTCACTAATAGGAACTTTGGGGCACTTTTGGCTAAGTATGGGGTGACTCATAAGGTGGCAACACCTTACCATCCCCAAACTAGTGGCTAAGTGGAGATCTCCAACCGGGAGATAAAGGGAATTCTTGAGAAGACGGTCTCTAGGACGAGAAAGGATTGGGCTATGAAGCTCAACGATGCCTTGTGGGCATATAGAACCGCTTTCAAGACACCAATTGGCACCACTCCTTACAAGCTAGTATATGGCAAGTCTTGCCACCTCCCGGTAGAGATGGAGCATAGAGCTTATTGGGCCATTAAGTGGCTAAATTTTGACCTCAAGGAGGCGGGAGAGAAGAGGTTGCTTGATATGAACGCTCTTGAGGAGATCCGGTTGGATGCTTATGAGAATGCCCGGATCTACAAGCAGAGGACCAAACGTTGGCATGACAAGCGCCTCATCCCGAAGGAGTTGAGTGAAGGCGACCTTGTCCTTCTCTTCAACTCAAGGCTGCGGCTCTTCCCCAGAAAGCTAAAATCAAGATGGACCGGGCCATATGTGGTGAAGAAGATCTTCCCCCATGGAGCTATTGAGATAGGAGGGGAGCATTGTGGAGATTTCAAGGTGAATGGGCACCGGTTGAAGAAGTATATCCCGGGAGCTCCGGTGGATATGATTGCCCCACTTCACCTAGAATGAGACGCCCCCGAGTTTGGTCAAGCTAATGACCTTAAAGAAGCGCTTGGTTGGAGGCAACCCATTGGTAACATTTTCCCTTTTTCGTTTTGTTTTTGTTTTTGATTTTTCTGTTTTTGTGTGTGTTTTGTGTGCTTTGTGTGTGTGCTAGAGTCTTGGTAGCATTGGAAGCCTTGCATGGCATGTAAATGATGATGATGAACCCCTCATCAATTATGGGTTGAGCGGACGCGGAACTTGGACGGCTAGCGGTGCCTAGCGCGGGTCCCGACGCCTTGATGAACACTTAGAGCTCTCTACCATTGTTGATAGGATCATCCACCATCAATCCACTTGAGAAATCCCAAATACCATAGCAAACCATTTTTACATTGTGAGAACCTTCTTTCACTCTTCTTTACTTCATTACCACATTGGGGACAATGTGTTTCTAAGTATGGGGTGGGGTTTGCATGATCTTTTGCATGATTAGCATCTAGGGTAGTTTAATATTATCACATGTTTTGCAGTATATATACTCATTTCGAAAAAATCCAAAAATCAGAAAATTTAAAAATTGTTTGTGCTTTCTAGGCTTGGATATGACCCTAATGATGAATCTTGTCTTGTGGATTGGCTATGGATGACCTTATGTGTTAAATTGATAAATGCATATGTAGACTTGAAGTACTTATCTTGAATCCCATGAATGGATTGTGATCATGATGTTTGCCTAGAATGGATTGAGTATTGAAAGTCGAAATTACACGCTAGTTCTTGCACATCATCTAGGAATGAATGAGACAATTCATCTTTCTCTACTTCTCATCTTGATCATGATGTTTGAGCACCTCAATTGATATAAATTTGACCTCTTTTGACCCATCCGGGAATAGGAGCATGTTAGTGTGTTGATGTGTGTGAAAAGCAAGTTGGGGTGAAGATGTTGATGAAAGAATGTCATGAATAAAATGCTGGAATTGTTGTGAAAGCGTAGACAAAAATATAGGTTTGGGGACGTTGGTTTAAATGACAAGTAACTCGGCACACTTCACATAATCGGGTGTTGGTGCCTTGCCAAAGTCAAATAAACCGATAGTCCTAATGAGCTTTGGTATGTGTGCCCGGTGTGGATGCACCTCGAAAAATAGAAAAAGCCCGAGGATGGCTAATCACCAAGGTTTCGGCTTTTGTAAACCAATGCCATTGTCTCAAAAATAAGTGAAAGAAAAAGAAAAGATAGAAAAGATGGAGAAAATATATACATGTGGGAAGTTGATCGAGGACAAAATTGTGGAGTTAGTTCAATTCCCGGATTAGCATCACATAGCCTAGAAAAATCCCCACCTAATCACAACGTTTCTTGGCCTTTTACTTCACAAGACCTTATGACCTATTTGCATGTTTGTAAGACTTAGTAATCTAGATTTGATATGCTCTTGATCATCTTGACTTCCTCATTCTTACATTTCACGCATGCCTTCGAGTTAAGTATAATTGTCTTTCCGTGCCTTCATTTATTTGATACATAATTGTTTGTCCATTGCCATGAAACATGACTATGAAGGTGATCCAATAGTAGGAGCACAAACCCAAAAAGATTTTTGCCATTTTTCTGCATACATAAATCATGTCGTCTCTTAGTCTATAGTTGGGAATTTGCTCGGGGACGAGCAAACCTTAAGTATGGGGTATTTTTGATAACACGATTTATGACTTAGGTTTAGGTAATCATTTAGATAGATTTCTCACTCATTCATGCATGGTTTAGCACTAGTTCACGACGTTTGCACTCAATTCACGTATTTTGTCGAGATAGATGTCTACACGGACTTTTGCATTGCTTTGTAGGTATTTTGGGAGATTTAGGAGCTTAATCGATACGTCTGAGGATCGTTCATCAAGATGACACGCCCTCGGACTCATTAGGATGCAAGCTAGAGGCTAAGGAGGACTCATGGAACCTTGTCAACACAAGTCATGCACCAAATCATAGCTTAATGGTCCAAGGCGAAGCTGAAGCACCAAACCACGGTCACTGAAGGGACCACGGCCGTGGAACCAACCGTGGTTTTTGCCAGACGGTTGTGACAGTTGTGCCACGATCTCTTGGCCTTCTCTAGCATGGTGGTAGTATAAAAGTGGTCCTGCAAGGCTGAGAGAAGGCATCTTGGAGCAGCCATCCATTATCCTCTATCATCCAATCAAAAACTCTCTCAACAAGAAGATTCTCTAAGGAGGAGAGCTACCATTGAAGGAGGAGAAGAGCTCCATTGAAGAAGAAGAGAAGAACACACCATTGCTAGCACTTGATAGGTTTTGTAGTGAAGGATTTCGGAATCGTTTTCTAGGTTGTAAGAATCGTTTAAATCTTCTTTTGGAAGGGTTGTGAATAAATGTTGAGAAAGAATTACAACCCTTCTAAAGAAGGTTAAATCCGTTCTTACAACCCTAGAAAATGTTTCCGACAATCTTCACTCTAAAATCTATGAAAGACTAATAATGGTGTGTTCTTCTCTTCTTCTCCAATGGAAGCTTTTCTTCTTCTCCAAGAGTAGCTCCAATCCAATCTTCCAATGAGAGAATATTGTTGTTGAGAATGTGGGAGAGAATGGGAGTGATGGGGTCTGTCCTAACAGCCTTGCAGGACCACCTTTTATCCTCCAAATTTGCAAGAGTCGGCCATGAAGATCGTGGGACAGTTGTCACAGCTGTCTGGGAAAACCACGACCCATTTCCACGCCCGTGGAAGTCCCAGTGGCCGTGGTTTTGGTGCTTCTGCATTCTATGGATCATTAAGCCACAATTTGGTGCATGGCATGCACTAATAAGGTCCCATGTGTCCTCCTTAGCCCCTAGCTTGCATCCCAATGAGTCCGAAGGTGTGTCATCTGGAGGAAAGATCCTCGAATGTATCGATTAAGCTCCTAAATCTCCCAAAATACCTAAAAAGCATGCAAAAATCCGTGTAGACGTCTATGTCGACAAAATATATGAATTGAGTGCAAACGTCGTGAACTAGCGCTAAACCATGCATGAATGAGCGGAAAAACTATCTAAATGAGTGCCTAAACCTAAGTCATAAATCGTGTTTTCAAAAATACCCCATACTTAAGGTTTGCTCGTCCCCGAGCAAGTCCCAACTATAGACTAAGAGATGACATGATTTATGCATGCAGAAAAACAACAAAATCTTTTTGGAGTTGTGCTTATACTATATTGGATCACCTTCATAGTCATGTTTCATGGTAATGGACAAGCGATCATGCATAAAATAAATGAAGGCACGGAAAGACAATTGTACTTAACTCGAAGGCATGCATGAAATGTAAAAATGAAGAAGTCAAGATGATCATGAGCATATCCAATCTAGATCACTAAGTCTTACACACATGCAAATAGGTCACAAGGGCTTGTGAAATGAGAGGCCACGAAATGTTGTGATTAGGTGGCGATTTTTCTAGGTTATGTGATGCTAATCCGGGAATGGAACTAACTCCACAATTTTGTCTTTGATCAACTTCCCACAAGTGTATATTTTCTCCATCTTTTCTTTCTTTTCTTTTCTTTTTCTTTCATTTATTTTTGAGACAATGACATTGGTGTACAAAAGCCGAAACCTTGGTGATTAGCCGTCCTCAGGTTTTTTTATTTTACGAGGTGCATCCACACCGGGCACACATACCAAAGCTCGTTAGGACTATCGGTTTATTTGACTTTGGCAAGGCACAAACACCCGATTATGTGAATGGTGCCGAGTTACTCGTCATCTAAACCAACGTCCCCAAACCTATATTTTTTCTACACTTTTCACAACAAATTCAGCACTTCATTCATAACATTCATCCATCAACAACTTCACCCCACACTTGCTTTTCACACACATCAACACACTAGCATGCTCCTATTCCCGGATGGGTCAAAAGAGGTCAAATTTTTCATCAATTGAGGTGCTCAAGCAACATGAGCAAGATGAGAAGTAGAGGAAAATGAATTGCCTTAGTCATTCCAAAATGATGTGCAAGAACTAGCATGCAATTTCGACTTTCAATCCTCAATCCAATCAAGGCAAGCATCATAATCATAAATCATTCATGGGATTCAAGATATGTACTTCAAGTCCACATATGCATGCATCAATTCAACACATAAGGCCATCCATAGCCAATTCACAAGACAATTTCATCATAAGGGTCATTCCCAAGCTTAGAAGCACTAAAATTTTTTAAAATTTTCTGATTTTTTTGGATTTTTCAAAATATGTACAATGCAAAACATAATGAAGCATGTGACTAAAAGAAACTACCCTAGATGCTAATCATGCAAAAGATCATGCAAACCCCACCCCATACTTAGAAACACATTGTCCCCAATGTGTAAATGAAGTAAAGAAGAGTGAAAGAGGGTTCTCACAATGTAAAAATGGTTTGCTTTGGTATTTGGGATCATTCAAGTGGAGTGATGGAGGATGATCCTATCAACGATGGTAAAGAGCTCAAAGTGTTGGTTATGGCGTCGGGATCCGCGCTAGGCGCCGCTAGCCGTCCAAGTCTCACGTCCGCTCCACCCACAATTGATGAGGGACTCATCGTCATCATCCATATGCCAATGCAAGGCTTCTATGCTACCAAGACTCTAGCACACACACAAAGCACACCAAACACACAAAAACAGAAAAATCAAAACCAAAACTAAAACGAAAAAGGGAAAGATGTCTACCAATGGGTTGCCTCCCATCAAGCGCTTCTTTAAGGTCATTAGTTTGACCAAACTCGGGGGCGTCTCATTCAAGGTGAAGTGGGGCAATCATATCCACCGGTGCTCCCGGGATATACTTCAACCGATGCCCATTCACCTTAAAATCTCCGCAATGCTCCCCTCCTATCTCAACCGCTCCATGGGGAAAGATCTTCTTCACCACATAAGGACCCATCCATCTTGACTTTAGCTTTCTGGGGAAGAGCCGCAGCCTTGAGTTGAAGAGAAGGACAAGGTCGCCTTCACTCAACTCTTTCGGGATGAGACGCTTGTCATGCCAACGTTTGGTCCTTTCCTTGTAGATCCGGGCGTTTTCATAGGCATCCAACCGGATCTCCTCAAGAGCGTTCATATCAAGCAACCTCTTCTCTCCGGCCTCCTTGAGGTCAAAATTCAGCCACCTTATAGCCCAATATGCTCTATGCTCCATCTCTACCGGAAGGTGGCAAGACTTGCCATAGACTAGCTTGTAAGGAGTGGTGCCAATAAGTGTCTTGAAAGCGGTTCTATAAGCCCACTAAGCATCGTCGAGCTTCATAGCCCAATCCTTTCTCATCCTAGAAACCGTCTTCTCAAGAATTCCCTTTATCTCCCGGTTGGAGATCTCCACTTGGCCACTAGTTTGGGGATGGTAAGGTGTTGCCACCTTATGAGTCACCCCATACTTAGCCAAAAGTGCCCCGAAGTTCCTATTTGTTAAGTGCTTTCCTCCATCACTTATGATCACCCTTGGTGTTCCAAACCTATGGAAGATCACTCGGTTGAAAAACCGCACCACAACCTTGGCATCATTTGTAGAGGAGGCGATTGCCTCCACCCATCTCGACACATAGTCCACCGCCAAGAGGATCTAGAGGTTTCCACATGAAGAGGGGAATGGCCCCATGAAGTCCACACCCCACACATCAAATATCTCCACCTCTTGTATGTTGTTCAAGGGCATCTCATTCCTCCTTGAGATGTTGCCCGTCCTTTGGCAAGCATCACAAGCTACCACAAAATTCTGCACATCCTTGAACAAACTCGGCCAAAAGAAACCCGATTGCAACACCTTAGCACATGTCTTGTGCGAGCTAGCATGGCCTCCACATGGCAAGGAGTGACAATGGCGGATCACACTCTCCGCCTCATCCTCCGGTATGCATCTTCTAAAAACTCCATCCGGTACTCTCTTGAACAAAAGTGGTTCACTCTAATAGTAGTGCCTCACATCCTTGAAGAACTTTTTCCTTTGGGCATAGGATAAACCGGGTGGCACCTCCTCACACACAAGGTAGTTCACAATGTCGGCATACCATGGCTCATTACCCCTTGACACTTGAAACAAGCACTCCTCCACCATTTGCAATTGCTCATCCCGGAATGAGTCATCAATCGGGATGTCATCTCTCTCAAGCTCCAATGGTGGGAGTCTACTAAGGTGATCCGCCACAGAATTTTCGGACCCCTACTTATCCCGGATTTCCAAGTCAAACTCTTGAAGAAGAAGGATCCACCGAATCAAACGAGGCTTGGCATCCTTCTTTGTAAGGAGATAACGGATCGCAGCATGATCCGTATACACAATGACCTTTTCCCCAACAAGATACGAGCAGAACTTCTCAAATGCGTACACAACCGCTAATAACTCCTTCTCGGTGGTAGCATAATTGAGTTGGGCATCATTTAGCGTCTTGCTAGCATAATAGATGGCATGTGTAAGCCCATCTTTCCTTTGTCCCAAAACAGCCCCAACGGCTACATCACTCGCGTCGCACATGATCTCAAACGGTAAACTCCAATCCGGAGGTTGCATGATGAGAGCGGTGATCAAAGCATTCTTCAACCTACAAAAAGCCTCAAGGCAATCCTTGGAGAAAAAAAACTCAACATCTTTCATTAGTAGGTTAGTAAGAGGCTTAGAAATCTTAGAGAAATCTTTAATAAATCTCCGGTAAAAACCAGCACGCCCTAGAAAACTCCTTACCCCCTTCACCGAGGTAGGTGGTGGCAATTTCTCTATGTTTTCTATCTTAGCTCTATCAACCTCAATGCCACGGTTGGACACCAAGTGACCCAACACAATACCTTCACTTACCATCAAGTGGCATTTCTCCCAATTCAAGACAAGATTAGTCTCCTCACATCTCTTAAGCACTAGAGACAAGTTAGCTAAACAATCATCGAAGGAAGATCCATAAACAGAAAAATCATCCATAAACACTTCCATGATATTTTCAATATACTCAGAAAAGATAGCCATCATACACCTTTGAAAGGTAGCGGGTGCATTACACAACCCAAATGGCATTCTCCTATATATAAAAGTACCCCAAAGACATGTAAATGTGGTTTTCTCTTGATCATCGGGGTGAATAGGGATTTGGAAGAATCCACTATAACCATCTAAGTAGCAAAAGTGAGAATGTTGAGCTAATCTCTCTAGCATTTGGTCAATAAAGGGAAGAGGGAAGAGATCTTTCCTAGAGGCAACATTTAGTTTCCTATAGTCTATGCACATCCTCCATCCCGTAACCAATCTAGTTGGAATTAGTTCATTATCCTCATTGGTTACTACGGTCATCCCACCCTTCTTAGGAACCACATGTACGGGACTAACCCACTTACTGTCCGAAATCGGGAAAATGATTCCCGCATCTAGCAATTTAAGGATCTCTTTCTTGACTACTTCTTTCATGATAGGGTTTAGTCTTCTTTGAGGTTCAATTGAAGGTTTATGGTTGTCTTCCATTAAGATCTTATGCATGCACAAAGAAGGTTTAATGCCAACTAAATCATCAATGGAATAGCCTATAGCTTTCCTATGCAATCTTAGTTCATGCAACAATCTAGCAAGTTCATCATCATTCAAGCATGCATTCACAATAACCGGATATGTAGAATTTTCACCAAGAAAAGCATACTTCAAATGAGAGGGGAGGGGTTTGATTTCAAGTTTAGATGGACCTTTATCGAGTGGAGACGATCCGTATAATGTTGGTTGAGATGAATCCAAAGCCATGGAAGACTCCCCAAGGCTCCTTGAAGCTTGATCAACAACCAATGCAGTTTTTGGGGAAAACACGGGCAAAATCACGGGCTCTGGCACAACCACGGCCATGGAACTTGCAAAGCTAGCCTTTTTGAGCATTCTAGAGAGTTCCACGGGACTTTCCACGGGCGTGATTCCCCCCACCTGGCCGTGGTTCCTACAGGAATTCAGCACACTTTCGTGGACTTCAAATTCAGCTCTTGTCTCCTTTTCTAATGCTTCCAAAGCCTTGATTTCTTCATTGCAGGCCTCCTCCACTCCTTCCTCCATCAAACTTTAGCTAAGAACCTTCTCCAAGGGGTCCTTGATCAAGATCGAGCTCACAACTTCTCGAGACTCCTCTTGCTCGACAATGTTGAACACATCTTCACCAAGGGTTGCCCTTTCATCATTGTGGATAATTTGAACTTGATATTCTCTTCTCCAATGTTGAAGGAGAGAATTCCATTTTTGCAATCCACCAAACATCCGGAAGTGGATAGGAAAGGTCTCCCTAAGATGATGGGAACCGGATAGTCCGCCGGGATGTCCAAAACAACGAAGTCTATGGGCACATAGAACTTCCCTAGTTGCACCGGTATGTCTTCCAATATTCCAACCGGGTGAGTAATTGAACGGTCCGCCATGTAAAGGGTCATCTTGACCGGCTTTGGCTCTCCTAGCCCAACCTTGTTACAAAGTGCAAGCGGTATGATGCTTACACTTGCCCCAAGATCACATAGGGCTTCATACTTCACTTCTCCCACTCCAATTGGCACACAAAAGGAACCCGGATCTCTTAGCTTGGGAGGCATCTCCTCCTTCATGGTTTCGATCAATTCCGAGGACCTCTTCGTCATCCTCACTTCCCCATACTCTTCCAACTTCCTTTTGTTGGAGAGTATCTCTTTCAAGAACTTGCCATATGCTGGCATACCTAGAATAGCATCCATGAACGGAATTTTAATATGCAGTTTAGACATAAGTTCAAGGAATTTACCGAAGTGTTTGTCCAAGCGAGCCCTTGCTCGTGATTGTGGGAACGGTAGTGGTGGCTTGTATGGAGGTGGTGCCACATATGTTGGCTCGTCTTCCTTGCTCTTGCCTCCATCTTCTTGCAATACGTCTTCTTCTACCACTACTTGCTTACCCTTATCATTTCCCTTAGGCAAGGGATCCTTCATGCTCAACCCGCTCCTTGTTGCGATGGCCAACACTTGGCCTCTCGGGTTGTCTTCGGTTCTTCCGGGAAGCTTTCCCGGATCTCTATGAGCTTCACCCGCCTTTTGGAACACTTGTGCTTCCAACACCTTTTGAGCCTTAGAAATGGAAGTCACCGTGCTCTCAAGACCACTCAACCTTCCAAGCAATTGCTCAAACATCATCTCGGTTCTATCCTTTGGAGGTTGAGTGAATCCGGGTGGAGGTTCTTGTGAAGCCTTTGGTGGTGGAGCTGCGCATGTGGAAGCGGGAGGGTTCAAGGCACCATCCGGGTTAGAATAGGAAAACCCGGGATGGTTGTGATTAGGCCGGTAATTGTTGAATTGCCGGTTGTTGTTGAAGTTTCTTGGGCCTTGATAATTGTTGTAGTTGCCCCTTCCCATGTAGTTCACATCTTCCTCCTTGGAAGACAAGTTTGCTTGCACTTGCACTTGAGGAGTTGCTTGATTCTTCAAAGTTGTAGCACACAACTCCCTCAAAGATTTCAGCTCATTGTTCATTGCATCAAGCTTGAAGTTACTCATGGTGACTTCACTCACCTCATATGCTCCCGCTTTCCTCCCATCACTCTTCCTATGGGAGTACTTCTCAATCAACAAAGCTTGTTTCTCTACAAATTCCCAAGCTTCATCCACATTCTTTTCCATGAAAGTCCCACCGGAAAGAGATTGAAGCTTGAATTGGATATCTTCATCAAGTCCCTTGAAGTAGATCTCCAAAAGCTCTATTTTCGGTATACCATGGTGCGGACAATCTAGGAGAAGGTCTTTGAACCTCTCCCAAGACTTTAATAAGCTTTCTCTATCCTTCATCACAACGGCATTGATCTTCCCTCTTAGCTCGGTAGTCTTGGAAGGTGGGAAGAACTTTGTCACAAACTCGGTTGTCATTTCCTCCCAAGTACTCACTCGCCCTTGTGGAATAGATTGATACCAAGCCAAGACTTTATCCTTAAGTGAGAAGGAGAAAGCCCTAAGCTTATGGTTGTTGCTCTCCAATCTAGACGGTCTTAGAGTCTCCATCAAGATCTCATAGTACATCAAGTGTTGATGAGGAGACTCTCCTTCCATCCCTCCAAATTGATTATGCCGGATCATTTGTAGAACTTGAGGGCGGAGCTCGTAATTATGGGTTGCGGGATCTCCTAAGTTCACACCCGGACGGTGTGCTCTTTGAGCCGGATCCATACGTCTCCCTAACGTTTGTGGCTCCTCAATAGGAACGGGCATAACCCGAATTTCAACCGCCGGCTGCGGTTGTAGTGGAGGTGGAGGAGGTTGTTGACGATTAAGTTCTCTTTGCACAAGAGCTTGTCTAATCTCTTCAATCTCCCTCCTAGTTGCTTCTTGCCTCTCATTGACAAGTCTCCTTTCATTCTCCAAGGCTTCATCCCTTAGCCTAATTTGCTCTAAAGCTTCATCCAACTCAGCTTGGAGATCTCTTCCGGCCATCTCTTTTCCCTTTCTAATGCTCTTGGATCTAGATCTAAGGGTTTTCTCCGGTTCGGGATCGAATGGAGCTAAATCCTTGCCACGAGATCTTCGCATACACCTAAAGAGTGAGAGATGTCCTGAAAAGCAAAGACACAAACCAAACGAGATCAAAAGCAACAAGAAAGACCTACACTATAAACAATCACATACAACGACTCAATCTTAACCCGTTCCCCGGCAACGGCGCCAAAAACTTGTTACGCTAAGAACGTGACACGCAAAAAGCCTTAAATTTATACTCGATATATTTCTCCTAACTCCTAGCGAACCCGCAGTGTACGGGACATTTTGTAGTAGGGATAGTATTTCGAGGTCGAACACAAAGACTGAGGTGAGATTGAATCGATTAGTTACTAAGGATAGTGTTGATCTAGGCTAAGAAAAGAGAAAGGAAGAAATAAATGAAAATCTCAATGTCTTTATATTGGTTTTGTGTGGTGATCAATCAAGGATCACAATGATGCAATATGGCAAAACAAACTAAGGAATCAAGCTAGAAGACAAATAAACGAGCAAACACGAAATATATAATCAAACAGAGAAAAGTGGATTCTAGGGGTTGAAAATTTCGGTTATGGCATTGGACTCAAGCTTCTAATCATTCTTTGGATTAACTATGGAATGTTGGGAAGGAATGTTTCTCAAATGGGGTCAATTACCGGGTAGGTCTCATGATCCACTAATCCGTTCCTAAGGTCTCATCACCGGGTAAGTCTCAAAGAGCCTAAGGATAGGAATTCTACACAAACCGGATGGTTATCTAGGGATCTAACCTCTCTTTACCGGGTAAGTCTCAGAAAGACAAGTCCTAAACACTTATCCTAGCACATTTAGTCCAATAGCGGCTTGTGAGACTCACTACTACCTAGAGTTCGTCATCTTCGGTATCTAACAGCAAGAATCACCGGGTAGGTCTCTTCTAACACTTAGTTGCTAACACTAGGTCACCCTAGGGTAGATTTAACTCAACAAACACTAGAATTTCAACTATCTAACATTCTAGAAATTAGATTCATCAAAACAAGTGAGTTAGTCAGAACCACGGGTTCTTCATCACAATCCACGGCCGTGGAAAGGTAAGAACAAACCGTGGTTTCCAACAGTAACTCGGTTCAAGCAAACGAATCAACCAAAGGTACATCTAAGTCCATTCTATCATAGTCCAAGCCATAACTATCATTTCCTTACCCTAGAATCACATCTATCTAGCCAACGACATGCATTGATAACATGAATTATAGTCTATATTTTGGGGTTTGTTTGGACGTTTTATCTTTCATAATCTGCATGTTTGTATGTGCATTATGTTTTTTTACTACCATTTCATCTACCTTTGCGAGAATCGAGGTCTACACCTAGTTTTGTTGTAATTGCAAGTAATATGGTACGTTTTGCATCAAAAAGGAGCAAAAGGAGTCATGAGTCATTTGAAGCTACATCCAGGGAGCATAGCCATGGATTAAAGATTTACTTTGGAGCAGATTCGAGAGATTTCACATTCTGTTGTGACTCACCTCGGTTGACCAGAGATTCATCTCGACCGAGGTGATCCAGAGACGCCGACTCGACCGAGGCGAACACCTAGGACGCGGCGAGAATAGTTTATTCTTGGATGAGATCTTTTAAATTTGGAAAGTGATCTTATATTTTTGGGCTTGGCTCCTGGAAGGAAGGAGATATGCAGAATCATATATTTTACCTATTTTTATGGGAAAATATCTTTCTAAGATTTATTATCTTTGGAGGGTTATTTTCCTATAAAAAGGGTTGGATTTTCCACAAATCCGACATCCGCTTACGGCTGGAGATCCGCTTACAGCTCGCATGCATCCGCTTACAGCTGGACATCTTGCTTACGAGAAGATCACGTTATAGCACGCAGCAGCAGCAGCATACTGCAATTGGGGAGATTCGAAGAACCTTTTTGAAGGTTGAAGGGAGATTGAAGTCTATAGCTTTTATAGCTTTTTGGAGGATTTTGTAAGATTGTCTTCAATTCCCTCATTTGTTGTCTTGTCTTTTTGGATTGCTATCCAAGGAACGCTTTGTTGTGATATTTGATTCAGTTATTGAAGTCTTTTCATTAAATTCTTCTTTGTTCAAATATTCACCTTCTTCCCATATATTTAATACTTTCGTAATGATGATGAGTGGCTAATTTCCTTGTGTGATTCTAGGGTGATTGGCTGAAGGTTGTGGGAAAAACAAAGATAGAATAATCTTAGATTCCAGTAGGATCCTGAAAGTTCGAGTCTTTAACCTTAACCCTAAGCATCTCGTTCGGTTGATGAACATCTCGGCCGGGGTGGAATTCTTCTGACCGAGGTGACTTATCCGATTCTAAACAGAAAGTTAAGTGTTAGAGTTTGCTAAATCCTATTCTTATTACACCTCCCTGGTTCAATGCAAGCTTAGGATGAGACTTACCCGGTAATTCCTTAGTTTGTGTATTAACGATCATAAGTGTAGGTAATAAATGTTTGTCCTTTATTGGGGTTTGAGTGTGCTTCCATTCCATCTTTGTGAGTTAGCCTGAGACTTACCCGGTAAAGGTTGATTCTATCCCCTTAGATGGTGTGTTAGTTTGAGGTTATAGTTCTTATCTTAATTCCTTGAGACTTACCCGGTAACAGGAGTTACGGTTTAGGATTACTGTGTAGTGAGACTTACCCGGTGATCTACTCCACTTTAGTAACACCTTCCCCACGCAAAAATCTCAGCTTTGTCCGCTTATCTATAGATCTTTAGTTGGAACCACAACTAGATGCTTTAATCCCTAGAATTGCATGTTTGCTTTATTGACTTCTTATTCATCTTTGATTGTGTTAATTGCTCTTGTGGTTAGTATTGACATAAGCATACTGTTATTGACTTTGTTTCACCGAGTCCCTGTGATCGACCCCTAGAATTTTCTTGCTTTTACTACGATTGACCCGTACACTGCATGTTCGCATCCTTGTTTTAAGCTTAAGTCTAGGGTTATAAATTTAAAGCTTGCACACACCGTTTGGAGCGAACAAGTTTTTGGCGCCGTTGCCGGGGACTTGGTCTAGACCGAGCCGGTACGGTTTGCTCTTGGGGCGCTTGCCCCGTGTCATCTAACCACTCTACTTGAGTGACTTTTGCAGGTTCTTTCTTAGGTATATGCGAAGAACCCGCGCTGGGAAGGAAATCGTTCCTTACGATCCCGAACCAGAGAAGACATACAAGAGACGCTTAAGAGAAGCGAAGATGGCCCAACAAGACTATCGCGATCTTGCGGCCCAATTGAAAGAGGCGCTAGAGCTGCTACGCCTCAGCAAGGAAGAACTCAGGCAAGAGAAAGAAGAGAATCGCACCAAGACTGCAGCAATCGAAGCCGAGATAGTAGTCATACGAGACCAGATTCTACTTCGACCGAGGGAAGATCCTCCTGTTGATCCTCGACCGATGCAGGATCCAGTAGTTGACCCTCGACCGAGGCAGATTCCAGTACCTGACGCCCCGGCCGATGTACTTCCACCTCGGATGCCAGTCCGAGATGTTCTTCTTGCACGAATCCCACAAACCCTAGGTCAAAGGATGGACCCTAATCAACAGCTGAGGCGTCCAGGGGTGAACCTAGAAGATCCAGCGGATCATGACTACGAACTTCGACCGCAAGTTCTATCCATGATTCGCAAATGCCAATTCGGAGGGCTAGAAAAGGAGTCACCGCATCAACATCTTCAAAACTACGAGATCTTGATGCAAACCTTGCGACCTTCCAGAATTGAAAATAACAACTACAAGCTAAGACCTTTTTACTTTTCTTTAAAAGATAGAGCTCTTACTTGGTATCAATCTCTTCCTCCAGGAAAAATTAGCACATGGGAGGAGATAACTACGGAATTCTTGACCAAATTCTTTCCCCCCTCAAAGACCGCTGAAATGAGAGGGAAGATCAATGCTTTCATTATGAAGGACAAGGAGAGCTTGTCCAAATCTTGGGAGCGGTTCAAGGATATCCTTTTGGATTGCCCACATCATGGGATTCCAATGATCGAGTTGTTGGAGATCTACTTCAAAGGTCTGGACGGAAGCACCCAGTTCAATCTCCAACTACTCTCCGCCGGCACCTTCATGGACATGGCGATTGATGAGGCTTGGGACTTCATTGAGAAGCAAGCCTTGCACATGGAGAAATATACCCACCAAGGAGCTGAAGGTGGAGTTAAAAGAGTCAACTTTCAAGAGACTCAATCCAACAACAATCAACTCACGTCTTTGAAGAATGACGTGAAGCAATTGAAGGAACTCTTGATGGCTCAAACTAAGAAGGAAGAGCAAGGGCAAAGGAACAACAACAATAACGGGTACCGTAACAACAACAACGGTCCCCAAAACAACAACTACAATAACAACAATAGAGGATCCAATAGCAACAACTGAAGGGCGAATAACCAAAATCACGGTAACAATCATTCAAACTCCAACTCTAATGATTCCTCTAACCCTTTCCTCTCTTCCCCTTCTTCTTCTTCTACTCCATTGAAGAGCCAAGGGCAAGGATCAAGTTCGTCTCAACCAGAAAAGAAAGACGCAGTTCTGGAGGCTATCTTGATCAAGCTTAGCGCCATGGAGAATTCTATGACTTCATTTTCGAGGGCCCAAAAGTCCTTCGAACAACAACTTGCTAGTAGGGCGAATGAAGCGCCAAGAGATCCAGGGAAGCTTCCAGCAAAGACGGAAACTAACCCTAAGGGCCAGTGCATGGCCATAATGAGGAGGAGTGAACTTAAAACTGCAGATCCAGTACCTCGCTCGACGCAGACCACCTCGGTCCAGACCCAGTCGAAGAACACCTCGACCGAGATACCAACCGAGGTGGAGCAACAGAAAGCAGGAGGGACGACTGAAACTTATATTCCACCTCCTGCATACAAACCACCACTTCCATTCCCTCAGTCCAGAGCCAGAGCACATCTAGACAAGCACTTTGGTAAGTTTCTTGACTTGATGAATAAGCTACATATTAATATTCCTTTCCTTGATGCTATTTTAGGTATGCCCGCCTATGGGAAGTTCTTAAAAGAAATTTTATCAAGGAAGAGGAAGCTGGAAGATGTTGGTGAAGTTAGAATGACATCTAAATCTTCGGAGCTTATCAAGATCATGAAGGAAAAGATGCCACCTAAGTTGAGAGATCCCGGCTCGTTTTGCATTCCCATTCAAGTAGGGATGTCACTTGCGAAGCCCTTTGTGATCTAGGAGCCAGCGTGAGCATCATCCCGTTGGAGCTATGCACGAAGATCGGTCTTGGAGAGCCCAAGCTGGTCAAGATTCGACTTTATATGGCGGATCGCTCCATTACCCATCCCGTGGGCATTTTGGAGGACGTTCCGGTCAAGTTAGGTAACTTCTATCTACCTATAGATTTTGTTGTACTTGACATTCCCGTAGATTATCCTGTTCCTATTATTCTCGGGAGGCCATTTCTAGCAACTTCGGGTTGCAACGTGGATTGCAAGAACGCCAAGTTGAAATTCAACGTTGGTGGCGATGAGGTGGAGTTCGCATTACTTGCAGCGATGAAAGGGGAGCAGCTAACTAATGATATCTTCAACATCTACGATGAAGAAGAATCAAGAGAATTGGTGAGCTGTATCCTTATTAACGATCCACTCGAAAGAGTTATTAGCTTCAGTTTAATGGAGGAAGGTATAGATGCTTCTTGTGATGCAGATATACGGAGCTTGAAGGCACTGGAAGAGGATCCAGGAGCTAAAACTGAGAAGCTAATCCAGGAGACGAAGATCTCCAGTCTCGGATCTAGTAGCAGTACCTCGACCGAGACACTTTCTGGACTAAGCGAGGCGACTGAAGAACACCTCGGTCAACGCCTCTGCGCCTCGACCGAGGTCGATGGCGAGATGATGTCAACTGAGATTGCCGAGAATAACAAATTTCTTACTCCCTCCTCTGATATTTATCCACTGTTGGTGGAGCATTCCATCCATCAACTTTCTGATAATAAAGGTCCTTGGTATGCTGATATTGTGAATTATCTTGTTTGCCAGGAGACACCGCCCGGATTGACGTACTCTCAAAAGAAAAGATTCTTCAAGGAAGTACGACATTATTACTGGGATGAGCCGCTGCTATTCAAGCGCGGACCGGATGGGATGCTTCGAAGGTGCATTCCGGAAGACGAGGTTAATAGCGTCATAAGGCATTGTCATTCACTTCCTTGTGGGGGACATGCTAGCACCGATAAAACATGCGCTAAGGTATTGCGTTCCGGTTTCTTTTGGCCCACATTATTTAAAGATGTACAAGCTTTTGTTGTCTCTTGTGATGCATGCCAAAGAAAAGGGAACTTATCAAGGAGGAACGAAATGCCACTTAATAACATCCAAGAAGTGGAAATCTTTGATGTATGGGGGATTGACTTCATGGGACCTTTCCCATCCTCCGGAGGAAACCTCTACATCCTCCTTGCAGTTGATTACGTCTCTAGATGGGTTGAAGCCATTGCTTCTCCCACTAACGACGCCAAGGTGGTTGTGAAGTTCTTGAATAGAACTATCTTTCCACGATTTGGAACTCCACGCATCATCATTAGCGATGGAGGAACGCATTTCATCAACCGGAAGTTCAAAGCACTTCTATCGAAGTATGGGGTAACCCACAAGGTATCAACTGCTTATCACCCTCAAACTAGTGGACAAGTCGAGATCTCGAATAGAGAAATCAAGGAAATTTTGGAGAAGACCGTCTCTAGAACGAGGAAGGATTGGTCCATAAAGTTGGACGATGCTCTTTGGGCGTACAGGACCGCATTCAAGACTCCCATAGGTACCACTCCTTATAATTTGGTATATGGGAAGTCTTGCCACTTGCCCGTTGAATTGGAACACAAGGCATATTGGGCTATCAAATGGTTGAATTTCGACATCAAGGAGGCTGGTGAGAAGCGACTATTGGAACTTAACGAGCTGGAGGAGCTGCGTTTGAACGCTTATGAGAATGCCAAAATTTACAAGGAAAGGACGAAGAGATGGCATGACAAGCGTATCGTTCCAAAGGAGCTTAACGAAGGAGACTTAGTTCTACTCTTCAACTCCCGCCTCCGCCTTTTTCCAAGTAAGTTGAAATCTAGATGGACCGGACCTTATGTTGTGAAACATGTTTTCCCTCATGGTGCAGTTGAGATATGGGGCAAAACTAGCGGAAGCTTCAAGGTCAACGGTCATAGACTTAAGAAGTACCAACCGGAAACGCCGGTTGAGGAGGTTGCACCGATATACCTCATTTGAGACGCATCATGGTCCAGCTAGCGACCTTAAATCAAGCGCTTCTTGGGAGGCAACCCAAGGTATTGCTTTCTTTTCCCGTTTTCTAGTCTAGCTTAGATAGTTTTTGTTTTTGCTTTGCTTTGCTTTGTTTTTGGCGTTCTGGACAGACAACAGGGAATATCTAAGGAAGGAGCACAACTGGAAGGACAGAAGTTCGAGAATTCGAGAAGATGAAGTTTGACTGAGACATCTCGGTCCAGTCGAGGCCACCTCGACCGAGTTGATTCTTGAGCAACCGAGGCGACTAGGGTTCCTGCAGAACCACCTCGGTCCGTACCACCTCGGTCCAGTCGAGACCATCTCGACCGAGGTGACAGCAGATCCAGTAACAGTATAAAAAGGGAAAAAAATTTACTTTTCACTTTTTATTCACCTACCTCGACCGCGGCGACAGATCTACCTCGCCTCCTTCGCTTCTCGCTCGTTTTCGAAGATTTCCGCTTCCAAACTGCATATAAAGAGTAGAGGATCCTATTCCAACAGCAGATCTGCAAGAAATTCGATTGAATCTGCCAGAACGAGGTAAAAACGATCGAAACCCTAACTCGTTCGTTTACTTCGATTTGGGCTTTGGTTGCCCTTGATTTTGCTGAGAAAGGATTTAAGTACCCCTTAGGAAGCATTTGTAGTGATTTTAGGGGGAAAAGAACTGAAATTCTGAGATTTGGAATCGTAACTGCTGCGCCTCGGTCCAGTCGAACTGCATCTCGACCGAGGTGATTCTTGGAGATTGTCAGTGACCGAGGTAGCCTGACAGTGTTGATTGAAAATGAGTTCCGATCGTCGTCTAGCCCTTAGAGACAGATCCTCACCCTCCCCTTCTTCCTCTTCTTCCCGTCCTTACCGCCCGGTTATCCACGAGAGATGCCGGGTAGACTATGAGCGGATAGCTAGCCGTCCAGTTATCGCACAACGATTTCTGGACGTGTCGGCCTTTGACTGCCTAGGGTTAGATGTAGCAGCTGCCCCGATGGATACAGGGACGGATACTGCAGGGATGAGCGCGCCACCGATCATCGATTTGGATGATGAGTAGGAGACGGAGCCTGCACCAGCTGAGACTTCTCCAGTCAGACCTGCTAGACGCAGGAGGCGCGGAGTGAGAGATCGAGCTGCCCACCGACGGATCGATGACCTGACGGATCAGGTTATTGACTCGTATGCTGCATTATCGCTGGATATCCGCGAGATGCAGGAGCGGCAGCACTATCAGCACGTCATGGCCCAGCTGCAGTTCGAGCGTGTCATGGGTTATCCGTTCGACCCGACACAGTATCCGTACGTGCCACCACCACCACCGCCGGATCAGGATTATTGAGGAGCTACAGGATTTTCTTTATTTTCTTTTATGCAGTTCAGCTATTTATCCGGTGAGTACTTTCATTTTCAGACTTTTATTTGACCCACTGGGACAATGTGTCTCAAGTATGGGGTGTTTGTACTTATCTGACTACGTGATGTATTTATTCGATTACTTTTGATGTATGATATTCCATTTTATCAAATATTTTATTTATGCTTCACTTCTGCATTTATATGATTATCTGATATTACATGCATACCTACAGGTTATTTGATTGAGAAAAACGTCGAAACCGAAAAAAAAAAATGATTTTAAAAAAAAAAAATTTTGACCTCGACCGAGTCAGTCTTGGCCAAACGAGGCATTTCACCTCGGTTGAACCAAGAACACCTCGACCGAGGTGCGTAACAGAAAGTTTTCGAAAACGATTTTGTGCTACTTATCTGGATATGATCTCAGTGAAGATCTTGTTTACTTACTGGTTTTAAATTCTTTATGTGTTTGAAAGGTTTTATAATATGTTTAAGTTGCTAAATGCTTTGTTTGAAATTATTAGCATGTTTAATACTTTGTTTTCATCCAAATTATGTTGAATTTGAAGGTTGACACCGCAGGTTAAGTTCTCTCACTTTCTTCTTGGAAAGACCAAGGCAATTCATTCTCTTCTTCTTCTTCTTCTTGATCATGCTTAGCCCCTCATATACATTTTGCCTCCCTTTACCTATCCGGAAATTTGGAAGCAAGCGAAGTGGTGAAAGCAAGTGGAGTTAAAGTTGAGAAGTGGCTGGAAGTGAAAGTGTAGAAAGCAATAATAGGTTTGGGGAAGTCAATCATGAAGATGAGTAACTCGGCACCATTCACATAGCCGGGTGTTTGTGTCTTGCCAAAGTCGGATTGAGCGATATTCCTAACGAGTCATGGTATGTGCATCAAGGGTTTGATGCATCTCGAGAAATTGATGATTGCATATTTCCTAGGCTTCGGTTATTGTGCACCTCTGTCCATGCATTCCAAAAAGTAAAGTAAAAAGAAAAAGTGTGAGATAAGCGAAGCTTATTGGTGGAAGATGTTGCAAGTCGAAGTGAAAGTGAAGTTCGTCCTTTTCCCGGATTCCAGCACCACATTACCTTACATACATCCCTACCCTACACGTTTCTTGACCTTTCTTTTGGGAAGCCCTTGAGACCTTGAGCTTGTTGATTGACTTAGCGGTTTAAATCGGATTATACATGATTAATTTTTATAATTATGATCTATTATGCATTCTATGATTTTATGCAAAGATAAACAACTTTCCTATATTTATAAAATGTTTTGAGCATATTGAGTTTTTAAATTTCAGGAAGTACTCTCTTAGAGTGATCTATGATAGTTGCACACCATGAAATGTTTTTGAAAGACTTTTCATTGATTTTCTTGACTTATAATCCATTCTATCTTGTCTTCTATATGAGGAACTTGCTTGGGGACAAGCAAGGGTTAAGTTTGGGGTATTTTGATAGCATGAATTATAGTCTATATTTTGGGGTTTGTTTGGACGTTTTATCTTTCATAATCTGCATGTTTGTATGTGCATTATGTGTTTTTACTACCATTTCATCTACCTTTGCGAGAATCGAGGTCTACACCTAGTTTTGTTGTAATTGCAGGTAATATGGTACGTTTTGCATCAAAAAGGAGCAAAAGGAGTCATGAGTCATTTGAAGCTACATCCAGGGAGCATAGCCATGGAGAAAAGATTTACTTTGGAGCAGATTCGAGAGATTTCACATTCTGTTGTGACTCACCTCGGTTGACTAGAGATTCATCTCGACCGAGGTGATCCAGAGACGCCGACTCGACCGAGGCGAACACCTAGGACGCGGCGAGAATATTTTATTCTTGGATGAGATCTTTTAAATTTGGAAAGTGATCTTATATTTTTGGGCTTGGCTCCTGGAAGGAAGGAGATATGCAGAATCATATACTTTACCTATTTTTATGGAAAAATATTTTTCTAAGATTTATTATCTTTGGAGGGTTATTTTCCTATAAAAAGGGTTGGATTTTCCACAAATCCGACATCCGCTTACGGCTGGAGATCCGCTTACAGCTCGCATGCATCCGCTTACAGCTGGGCATCTTGCTTACGAGAAGATCACGTTATAGCACGCAGCAGCAGCAGCATACTCCAATTGGGGAGATTCGAAGAACCTTTTTGAAGGTTGAAGGGAGATTGAAGTCTATAGCTTTTATAGCTTTTTGGAGGATTTTGTAAGATTGTCTTCAATTCCCTCATTTGTTGTCTTGTCTTTTTGGATTGCTATCCAAGGAACGCTTTGTTGTGATATTTGATTCAGTTATTGAAGTCTTTTCATTAAATTCTTCTTTGTTCAAATATTCACCTTCTTCCCATATATTTAATACTTTCATAATGATGATGAGTGGCTAATTTCCTTGTGTGATTCTAGGGTGATTGGCTGAAGGTTGTGGGAAAAACAATGATAGAATAATCTTAGATTCTAGTAGGATCCTGAAAGTTCGAGTCTTTAACCTTAACCCTAAGCATCTCGTTCGGTTGATGAACATCTCGGCCGGGGTGGAATTCTTCTGACCGAGGTGACTTATCCGATTCTAAACAGAAAGTTAAGTGTTAGAGTTTGCTAAATCCTATTCTTATTACACCTCCCTGGTTCAATGCAAGCTTAGGATGAGACTTACCCGGTAATTCCTTAGTTTGTGTATTAACGATCATAAGTGTAGGTAATAAAGGTTTGTCCTTTATTGGGGTTTGAGTGTGCTTCCATTCCATCTTTGTGAGTTAGCCTGAGACTTACCCGGTAAAGGTTGATTCTATCCCCTTAGATGGTGTGTTAGTTTGAGGTTATAGTTCTTATCTTAATTCCTTGAGACTTACCCGGTAATAGGAGTTACGGTTTAGGATTAGTGTGTAGTGAGACTTACCCGGTGATCTACTCCACTTAAGTAACACCTTCCCCACGCAAAAATCTCATCTTTGTCCGCTTATCTATAGATCTTGAGTTGGAACCACAACCTGATGCTTTAATCCCTAGAATTGCATGTTTGCTTTATTGACTTCTTATTCATCTTTGATTGTGTTAATTGCTCTTGTGGTTAGTATTGACATAAGCATACCGTTATTGACTTTGTTTCACCGAGTCCCTGTGATCGACCCCTGGAATTTTCTTGATTTTACTACGATTGACCCGTACACTGCGGGTTCGCATCCTTGTTTTAAGCTTAAGTCTAGGGTTATAAATTTAAAGCTTGCACACACCGTTTGGAGCGAACATGCATCATCACAATCAAGATCATCAAGCATAAAATCATGGAATCCATATCAAGAAGATGAAATGAAAGGAAGATGAAACAAGTGGAATAAGAAAGCAAGCTGAATAAATGTTGATAAAGACTTACAACCCTTCTAAAGAAGGTTCAATCCGTTCTTACAACCCTAGAAAAAGTTTCCAACAATCTTCACTCTAAAATCTATAAAAGACTAATAATGGTGTGTTCTTCTCTTCTTCTCCAATGGAAGCTTTTCTTCTTCTCCAAGAGTAGCTCCAATCCAATCTTCCAATGAGAGAATATTGTTGTTGAGAATGTGGGAGAGAATGGGAGTGATGGGGTCTGTCCTAACAGCCTTGTAGGACCACCTTTTATCCTCCAAATTTGCAAGATTCGGCCATGAAGATCGTGGGACAGATGTCACAGCTGTCTGGGGAAAACCACGGCCCATTTCCACGCCCGTGGAGGTCCTAGTGGCCGTGGTTTTGGTGCTTCTGCATTCTATGGATCATTAAGCCACAATTTGGTGCATGGCATGCACCAATAAGGTCCCATGTGTCCTCCTTAGCCCCTAGCTTGCATCCCAATGAGTCCGAAGGTGTGTCATCTCGAGGAACGATCCTCGAATGTATCGATTAAGCTCCTAAATCTCCCAAAATACCTACAAAGCATGCAAAAATCCGTGTAGACATCTATCTCGACAAAATAGATGAACTGAGTGCAAACGTCGTGAACTAGCGCTAAACCATGCATGAATGAGCGGAAAAACTATCTGAATGAGTGCCTAAACCTAAGTCATAAATCGTTCATGAGCTTAAGGAATAATCCAGGAATCATGGAATTGGGATAAAGATTCACTTTGGACCAGATTTGAGAGATTTAACATTCAGTTGTGATTCACCTCGGTTGACTATAGAGTCACCTCGACCGAGGTGATCCAGAGGAGCCGACTCGACCGAGGCGAACACCTGGGACGCGGCGAGAATATTTTATTCTTGGTTGAGATCTTTTATCCTTGGAAAGAGGATCTTATATTTTTGGGTTGGGTTCCTGGAAGGAAGAAGATAAGTTTGCCCATATATTTTACCTATTTTTATGGGAAGAGATCTTTCTAAGATATCTTATCTTTGGAGAGTAATTTTCCTATAAAAAGGGTTGGATTTTCAACAAATCCATATCATGCTATACCACAAATTGTGCTTAGACATCCGCTGCAGCCATACTCCAGTTGGGAGATTTGAAAAACCTTTTTGAAGGTTGAAGGAAGAAAGTCTACAGCTTTTATAGCTTTTTGAAGGGTTTTTGTAAGATCATCTTAGATTCCCTTCTTTGTTGATTGTCTTGTTGGATTTTAATCCAAGGAACGCTTGTTGTTTTGATAATTGATTCAGTTATTGAAGCCTTTCTCTTAAGGTTTTCTTGTTCAATTATTCTCTTTTCTCCCATATATTTGATTAATACTTTCATGATGATGAGTGGCTAATTTCTTTGTGTGATTCTAGGGTGATTGGCTGAAGGTTGTGGGAAAAACAATGATAGAATAATCTTAATCACAGTAGGACCCTGAAAGTTCGAGTCTTTACCTTAACTCTAAGCATCTCGCTCAGTCGATGAACATCTCGGCCGGGGTGGAATTTGGCTGACCGAGGTGACTTATCTGATCCGTAACTGAGAGTTAAGTGTTAGAGTTTGCCAAATCCTATTCTTATTACACCGTTCCTGGTTCAATACAAGCCTAGGATGAGACTTACCCGGTAAATCCTTTGTTTGTTTACCTAACATCATAAGTGTAGGTAATAAAGGTTTATCCTTTATTGGGGTTTGAGTGTGCTTTCATCCCATCTATGTGAGTTAGCTTGAGACTTACCCGGTAAAGGTTGATTCTGTTCCCTTAGGTGGTGTGTTGGTTTGAGGTTATAGTTCTTTTCTTTAATTCCTTGAGACTTACCCGGTAATAGGAGTTACAGTTTGGGATTAGTGAGTAGTGAGACTTACCCGGTGATCTATTCCACTTTAGTAACACCTTCCCTTTGCAAAAACCTCAAGTTTGTCCGCTTATCTTTAGATCTTGAGTTGGAACCACAACTAGATGCTTTAATCCCTAGAATTGCATATTTCCTTTATTGACTTTTTATCATCCTTGATTGTTTTAATTGCTTTTGTGGTTAGTAATTACAAAGCTTACCTATTCCGACTTTGTTTCACTAAGTCCCTGTGATCGACCCCTGGAATTCCTTACTTTTTACTACGATTGACCCGTACACTGCGGGTTCGCATTCTTGTTTTAAGCTTACATCTAGGGTTATAAATTTAAAGCTTGCATACACCGTTTGGAGAGAACAAGTTTTTGAAGCCGTTGCCGGGGACTTGGTCTAGACCGGGCCGGTTGCGGTTTGCTTTCGGGGCACTTGCCCCTGTTGCTACTAACTACTCTTTCTATGAGTTTTGTAGTTTTCAGGATTTCCAATGACTACATTTGATCCAGCCTGGATAGCAAGACAAAGTGCTAGGGCGGACCATTATGAATACTTGGAAGAGAAGTACTCCTTCTATTGGTTCAACAATGAATGGGAAAGAGAAGAGGCCATTAAGCATGAACTTGCAATGTGGGATGAACTGAATGTCCCTAAAAAGATTTGTGAGCAGCCCCTTGAAGATTCTCTTGAATCAAGATGGGAGAGGTTGATGAAGAAGGTGGAGGAGCTCAAGGAAAACACTCTATCCTATGCTAAGCCGGAAGAGGAGCATAAGGAAGTGTTGCAAGTTCCAAGCACCCCTCCAATCAAACCAGAAGTTTCTCCTGAAGCTTTTGAGGGAGAAGAAGATTTGGAAGATTTCGATCTAACTGTTGAGACCTCGGCCGAGGTGGAGGAAAAATCTGTAGAACTGCAAGATACGGAGAACCTTGGCCAATTTACTGAGACTGTGGTCAAGGTGGAAGAAAGATCAGCTGAGTTGGGAGGGATTTCGTTTGTGGATTATCAACCCAACATGAAACTTGTCTCAAGCTTTGGAGAACTTTACAAGGTACATTCTCCTACTTCATTTGAAATCCCTATTAAAATTTCTTAATTTTTCAGGAATGCACCGGAGAGTTGGAGGTCTCTTCCGAAAGAACCTCCTAAGATCAAGAGGAAACCTCCCTTGAAACTGTTGGAAGAAGATACTCCTTGGATTATAAGGAGTGGAGTTTGCAAGCACTACAGCGTTAAGGCGATGAAGTGTCTCTTGTTCAAGTATGGGGTCCCTCGCACGCTAAGGACCTTGTACTATCCCCAAGCTAAAGATGGGGAAGCTATTAGGATTCTCGAGAAGCTGTTTTCTCGATCAAGGAAAGGATGGGACGACAGACTAAGTTATGTCCCACGGAAAAAGAGGAAGACCGGTAGGATCCCGGTGAGGACCAAACCGTACAAGCTTGTACGTAGGAGATCCTACCATTTGCCGGTGAAGTTAGGAACTGGAACCTTTTTAGGAGAGTTTCATTATGGATCCAATGAGCACTTGCACTTGTTGGAGCGTTTGATAGACTTACTCATCTCACCCCTTGATGAAGGTGAAGTATGGGGTGAGGATACCTCCCATCACGCATAGAGATGCCGTATGGTCCAGCTAGCGACCTTAAAGCAAGCGCTTCTTGGGAGGCAACCCAAGGTATTGCTTTCTTTTCCCTTTTTCTAGTCTAGCTTAGATAGTTTGCTTTTGCTTTGCTTTGTTTTGTTTTTGGCGTCCTAGACAGACAACAGGTGACATCTAAGAAAGGAATACAACCCAGGAGCAGCACTGGAAGGATAGAAGTTTGAGAATTTGAGAAGACGGAGTTTAACTAAGGTACATCTCGGTTGTCGTCACAGCACCTCGACCGAGATGATTTCCGAACAACCGAGGCGACTAGGGCTTTTGACAACTCACCTCGGTCGGTACCACCTCGGTCCATTCGAGACCATCTCGACCAAGGGGACAGCAGTTTCAGAAAAAGGTATAAAAGGGGGATCGAATTCTCTCTCATCCCTCTCTCACTTTCTCGACCGCGGCACAGTTTCGCCTCGTTTTCCTATTCTTCGATCAATTTCGACGATTCTTGCTTCCAAATTACAAAGAAAGAGTAGAGGATCGGACTTCAAGCACTTCAACTTTGTCCGGTGAGTACTCTATTTTCCAGACTTATTTGACCCATTGGGACAATGTGTCCCAAGTATGGGGTATGCGGATATGTTATTTGACTATGGATGATTGTATGCTACTTTGATGGATATTTATGATCTTATTATGCTCTATTTGCTTATCTGAGATTGCATGCATGCATACAGGTTATTTGATTGAGAAAAACGTCAAAAACTGGTTTAGAAAAACAAAAAAAAAACATTTGACCTCGACCGGGATGATTTTGGCCAAACGAGGTACTTCACCTCGGTTGACTTAGAACACCTCGACCGAGGTGGTTTAACTGAGAGTTTTCAAAACGTTTTGTGCTTCTTATCTGGATATGATCTCAGTGAAGATCTTGTTTGCTGACTGGTTTTGAAATCTTTATATGTTTGAAAGGTTCTATAATATGTTTAAGTTGCTAAATGCTTTGTTTGAAATTTTTGGCATGTTTAATACTTTGTTTTTATCCAAATTATGTTGAATTTGAAGGTTGACACCACATTATGAGTTCTCTCACTTTCTTCCTGGAAAGACCAAGGCAATACATTCTTTTGTCTTCTTCTTCTTGATCATGCTTAGCCCCTCATATACATATTGGCCTCCCTTTACCTATCCGGGAATTTGGAAGCAAGCAAAGTGGTGAAAGCAAGTGAAGCAAAAGTTGAGAAGTTGGCTGGAAGTGAAAGTGTTAGAAAGTAATAAATAGGTTTGGGAAAGTCAATCATGATGATGAGTAACTCGGCACCATTCACATAGCCGGGTGTTTGTGTCTTGCCAAACTCGGATTGAGCGATATTTCTAACAGGTCATGGTACGTGGATCAAGGGTTTGATGCATCTCAAGAAATTGATGATTGCTGATTTCCTAGGCTTCGGTTATTGTGCACCTCTGTCCATGCATCCCAAAAAGTAAAGTAAAAAAGGAAAAAGTGTGAAATAAGCAAAGCTTATTGGTGGATGATGTTGAAAGTGAAGTGAAAGTGAAAGTGAAGTGATATCTTTTTCCCGGATTCTAGCACCACATTACCTTCTATACATCCCTACCCTACACGTTTCTTGACCTTTCTTTTGGGAAGACCTTGAGACCTCTAGCTTGTTGATTGACTTTGTGGTTTAAACTGGATTATACATGATTAATTTCGACAATTACGACTTATTGTGCATTCTATGATTTTATGCAAAGATGAACAACTTTCTCATTTCTATAAAATGTTTTGATGATATTTTGATTTTAAATTCCATGAAATATTCTCTTAGAGTGATCTATGATTGTAGCACACCATCAAAAATGTTTTGAAAGGCTTTTTCATTCATCTTTATGACTTATAATCCATTATATCTTATATTTTATATGCGGAACTTGATTGGGGACAAGCAAGGGCTAAGTATGGGGTATTTTGATAGCATGATATATTGTCTATATTTTGGGGCTTTTTTAGACGTTTTATCTTCAATAATCTGCATGTTTGTATGTATATTATGTGATTATATTGTCGTTTCATCTAACTTTGCGGAAATCGAGGTCTACACCTAGTTTTGTTGTAATCGTAGGTAAAATGGCACGTTTTGCATCAAAAAGGAGCAAAAGGAGCTAAGGAGTCAATGGAGCTACATTCAGGAGCTTAAGGAATAATCCAGGAATCATGGAATTGGATTAAAGATTCACTTTGGACAAGATTTGAGAGATTTCACATTCAGTTGTGATTCACCTCGGTTGACTATAGAGTCACCTCGACCGAGGTGATCCAGAGGAGCCGACTCGACCGAGGCGAACACCTGGGACGCGGCGAGAATATTTTATTCTTGGGTGAGATCTTTTATCTTTGGAAAGAGGATCTTATATTTTTGGGTTGGGTTCCTGGAAGGAAGAAGATAAGTTTGCCCATATATTTTACCTATTTTTATGGGAAGAGATCTTTCTAAGATATCTTATCTTTGGAGAGTAATTTTCCTATAAAAAGGGTTGATTTTCCACAAATCCATATCATGCTATACCACCAATTGTGCTTAGACATCCGCTGCAGCCATACTCCAGTTGGGAGATTTGAAGAACCTTTTTGAAGGTTGAAGGAAGAAAGTCTACAACTTTTATTGCTTTTTGAAGGGTTTTTGTAAGATCATCTTAGATTCCCTTCTTTGTTGATTGTCTTGTTGGATTTTAATCCAAGGAACGCTTGTTGTTTTGATAATTGATTCAGTTATTGAAGCCTTTCTCTTAAGGTTTTCTTGTTCAATTATTCTCTTTTCTCGCATATATTTCATTAATACTTTCATGATGATGAGTGGCTAATTTCCTTGTGTGATTCTAGGGTGATTGGTTGAAGGTTGTGGGAAAAACAATGATAGAATAATCTTAATCACAGTAGGACCCTGAAAGCTCAAGTCTTTAACTTAACTCTAAGCATCTCGCTCAGTCGATGAACATCTCGGCCGGGGTGGAATTTGGCTGACCGAGGTGACTTATCTGATCCGTAACTGAGAGTTAAGTGTTAGAGTTTGCCAAATCCTATTCTTATTACACCTTTCCTGGTTCAATACAAGCCTAGGATGAGACTTACCCGGTAATTCCTTTGTTTGTTTGACAACACGATTTATGATCTAGATTTAGGTAATCATTTAGATAGATTTCTCACTCATTCATGCATGGTTTCGCATTAGTTCAAGAAGTTTTGCACTCAATTCATGTATTTTGTCGAGATAGACGTCTACACGGACTTGTGCGTGTTTTATAGGTATTTCGGGAAATTTAGGAGCTAAAACGATGCGTTCGAGGATCGTTCATCTAGATGACACACCCTCGGATTCATTAGGGCACAAATCAAGGGCTAAGGAGGACTCATGGAACCTTGCCAACACTAGCCATGCACCAAATCACAGCTTAATGATCAAAGGCGAAGTTTCTGCACAGAATCACGGTTCTCTGACACTCCACGTGTAACACCCCGAATTCTCAAAACTCGGGACATTACTGGTTAGGACCTCACAATGGGTCCCGACCTCAGTTTGACAACAATATTACTAGGATCTTGCAACAAGACACAAATAAGAAAAACCGAAAGTCATAAAAATGTATTTTTTTTATAAGAATGAATGCAACAACGTCTAACAGCCTAATGTACTTAAACAACGGAAAAGTTTATCTATCTTCAACAAGAAGAAAGAAACAACAAGATAACAATCAACCCCACTCTAAGGAGTACGGAGACCCGGCTGACCACTACTTCCGGATCACTCAGCTGCTGTTCTAACCTGTGGTGAATCTAAAAACACAACAGAACAACCGTTAGCTAGTTATCTAAACATTAGGAGAATAATAATAGCACACACACATAAAATAATAAACACTCATCATGCTTTCAAACAATCCATTTATTATCTTCATTTAAGTCATTCACTCTAATGATACTTATTTTGTGACACGAGGAATTCCCAAACCTCGCCTCCGCCCCCGTGTACCCATCAGGAGTGGATCCGATGCATCTCACCGTGTACCTGTATGGTCTGGGTATAGAGAACCTCCCAGTCTCCTGGCAGAGCTGGGCAGTGATGTCACGGCCCGTTATACATACACTTGGGCATTAAAACATAACAACAACGGTCGTCCTAACAAGTTGTTATTATAACACACATGGTACACACACACAACTATTATCACTCAACTAATATCTATAAACCAGCTAAGTAAGTCGCAAGGACTTACCTTGATCAAAATCGTTATCTCAAATCTCAACTCGGTTCGAACCCGTGGTAACTCAAACGACTGTCAAATAAGGCATGTGGATCAAAATCACATCCAGATGTCCAACCTAATGCGAAGGAATTACGGAAAAAGCTCTCTTACGGTAAAAGACCATTTTACCCTTAGTGCCGAAAATTCTTAAAGTCAATCATTTAGTTCTAAAATTTTCTTTTAGATCCTATGTCCATAATCTAGTTCTCATTGAAAAGTTTGGTAAGGATTTATAAGAGTTACCCAACATTTTTAGTTTACACAAAAGTCGTTACGGTTGGACTTTGGGTTCATCTACACGACTTGGATAAGGATATAAAATCCCGAAATAAAATCCTAGCTCCTATATGATATACATACTAAACATAGGGGTAAAGACCTCACAAAAAATACTTAACCACAACTCTCTCATAAATCTCCAAAGTTGAGATAAAAGCTGAAGTTTCTCATACTTAGTCAATTTTCCTATGCTGTAAAAACAGTCCAACTGTCTTACTTTAGGACCTCGTAAATCCCAATCCGACCGTTAACTTTCTCTCAAATTTTAACACAGTAAACTACGTATTTCAATCTACAACATATTAAAAATTCAACGGTGGATGTTCATTCTAAGGTATCCAAAAACGGGTTCAAATTTAGAACTTTCAGCTCACAAAACTGAAATTTTCTTAAGAAGAGTAAGGTCCTAAGTTCGAGTCTCACTGTCATCAGTCTCTCTTATTTATCATGGTCTGAAGGTCTCAAGTTCGAACCCCTCTTCAGCCTTTCTAACTCCAGCCTACACTACTCCCTTAACATACATTTGTTCAACATTTTCTAACCTACACTACTCTCATTCAGCACACAAAACAAACGTACATCCTCACAATACTGTATGCAGAAGAGAGGGCTGCTTACTCGCTACAGGTCGGCAAGGAGGAAGACCCGGCGTTGGCTTCCGGCGCTGGCTGCAGAGGGCTGCGGGCAGCTGTGTCGGACTATTGCTGTGGAATGAGGTCTCACGGCTGTTGCAGCGGCTCCAGCAGCGTCCCGGCTTCGTTGCAGCAGGTCGAGCAGGGTCCGGCGTTGTTGCAGCAGGTCGAGCAAGGTCCGGCGTCGTTGCAGCAGGTCGAGCAAGGTCCGGCGTCGTTGCAGCAGGTCGAGCAGGGTCCGGCGTGATGTGTAGAAGGCTGCGGCGTCGGCGTGATGTGCAGAAGGCTGCGGCGTCGGCGTCACCCTCTTGGCTTCAGCGTCGGCGGGACGACTTCGGTGGTGTCTTGCGAGGCCGGTCCCTGCGCTGTGCGGCAGGAGAGTTATCAACGGTTCGATGGTTCAGGAAGGAGAAGGGTAGACCGTACTCACCTGCTCGACAAGGATGTGCACGGTCCGGCGCCAGGGAAGGTGGTTGCTACTGGTGGTCGACGGAATCGGCGGAAGAAAACCTGGTGGCTGCGGGGTTGTTGCCGGCTCGCGGTTCGGATCTGTTGCTGAGGGTTGAAGCGGCGGACTTCTCACAAAGGAGGGCAAGGTAGCGTAGTGGTTAGATTAGGTTAAACATTTTTAGGGAGTCAATTAGGATTAGGTTAATTTAGGTTTAAGCTTAATTATAACAATGGGCTGGCTGCAAGAATTATTGGGCCGGTATCAACTGGGCCAGGTTTGGGCTGCTCCTCAAATGAAACAAATGGGTTGAAAGAATACTCGTTGTTCGCCCGGAAATGTTAAACGTACGGAAATAAATTACGGAATTATTTTACAGACTTATATAAGTGATCATTTTATGTGAGTCAAGGTCATATAAAATGATATAATTTAATATTATTTTTATTTTATTTAAAGAATTAAGGATGGCGGATTGGAACCCGGTTTGATCGGGCATTAAACGGAAATTAAATTTTCCGGGTATTACACCACGGCCGTGGAATCAACCGTGGATTTTGCCAGATTCTTGTGACAGCTGTGCCACGACTCTCATGGCCAGCTCATGCAAGTTTGTTATAAAAGTGGTCCTTCATGGGTTGTGAGAAGCAGCTGGAAGCATCTTGGAGCAGCTCATCCATTTTCCATTTCCTCTAACAAAAATATCCTCTCAACAAGAAGATTTTCTAGGAAGGAAAGTGCCCAAAAGGAAGGAGAAGAGCTCCATTGAAGAGGAGAAGAAGAACACACACCATTGCCAAAATTGCTAGTTTTTTCCGGATTCTATTTCTAGAGTTGTATGAACCTTTGAACCTTCTTTTTGAAGGATTGTAAGTCACGCAATTTCTATTTTCAGCTTGGTTTGATTCTAGTCCACTTGTTCATCTCTTTTCTTCATTACCTTGCAAATGGATGTCATGATTTTATGTTTATTTGTTTCGATTTCTATCATGAAAGTTGTAGGCTAAATAGATGTGGTTCTAGGGTAAGGAAAGGATGGTTGTGGCTAGGGCTATGATAGGACGGACTTAGATTTATCTTTGGATGACTTGTGTGCATAAACGTAGCCTCTGTTAGGAATCACGGTCGGTTCTTGACAAACCACGGCCGTGGTTTAGGTAGAACAACCCGTGTTTTCTCCTGGTTCGATGGATTTAGCTTAGATTGTTAGAATGTTGAGATCCTAGGAGTTTGATGAGTTAATCTAGCCTAGAGTGACCTAGTGTTAGCTACTAAGTGTTAGAAGAGACCTACCCGGTGATTCTTACCCTTAGATTTCGAAGATTACAAACCCTAGGTAGTGGTGAGCCTCGTAAGCCGCCATTGGACTAAGTGTGCTAGGATAGTTGCTTAGAACTTCCCTTTCCGAGACTTACCCGGTAAGGATAGGTTAGACCTTTAGGCAACAATCCGGTTTGTGTAGAATTCCAATCCTTAGGTTCTTAGAGACTTACCCGGTGATGAGACCTTAGGAGTGGACTAGTGGATCATGAGACTTACCCGGTGATTGATCCCAATCTAGAAACACTTAATCCCAACATAGTTAATCCAAAGAATGAATAGATAACTTGAGTCCTATGCCATGACCGGAACTTCCAACCCCTAGAATCCGTCTTTTCTTTCTTTGATCTACATCTTGTTTAGCTTGTTTCTTGTTTTGATTCGCTATCTTAGTTGATTGCTTACTTTTACATGAATTGTGATCTTTGATTGATCACCAAAAACCAACCAAAAACAATTGAGATTTTCATTTCGTTATCCCCTTCTCATTTCTTAACTTAGATCTTCACTCGACTTAATCATAAACCGAATCAATCTCACCTTAGTCTTTGTGTTCGACCTCGGAATACTATCCACACTACGAACGTCCCGTACACTGCGGGTGCGCTAGGAGTTAGGAGAAATATAACGAGTATAAATTTAAGACTTATTGTGCACATATCCTGAGCGTAACAAGTTTTTGGCGCCGTTGCCGGGGACTAGGTCTAGATTGAGTCTATTTTGTGATTGTTTCTAGTGTAGATCTTTCTTGTTGCTTTTGATCTCTTTTTGGTTTGTGTCTTTGCTTTTCAAGACATCTATTACTCTTTAGGTGTATGCGAAGATCTCGTGGAAAGGATTTAGCTCCATTCGATCCCGAACCGGAGAAAACCCTTCGATCTAGATCCAAGAACATCCGAAAGGAGAAAGAGATGGCCGGAAGAAACCTCCAAGCTGAATTGGATGAAGCCTTAGAGCAAATAAGGCTAAGAGATGAGCTCTTGGAGGAAGAAAGGAGACTTGCCAATGAGAGGCAAGAGGAAACTAGGAGGGAGATTGAGGAGATTAGGCAAGCCCTTGTTCAAGGAGAGCTTAATCCCCGACAACCTCCGCCTCCACCACCACAACCCCAGCCGGCGGCCAATGTTAGGGTTGCTCCCATTGCTATTGAGGAACCACAAACCCTAGGGAGGCGTATGGATCCGGCACAAAGAGCACACCGTCCGGGTGTGAACTTAGGAGATCCCGCAACCCACAACTATGAGCTCCGCCCTCAAGTTCTACAAATGATCCGGCATAATCAATTTGGAGGGATGGAAGGAGAGTCTCATCATCAACACTTGATGAACTATGAGATTTTGATGGAGACTCTTAGACCGCCAAGATTGGAGAGCAACAACCATAAGCTTAGGGCTTTTTCCTTCTCTCTTAAGGATAAAGCCTTAGCTTGGTATCAATCTATTCCATAAGGGCGAGTCGGTACTTGGGAGGAGATGACAACCGAGTTTTTGACCAAGTTCTTCCCACCTTCCAAGACTACCGAATTAAGAGGGAAGATCAACGCCTTCGTGATGAAGGATAGAGAAAGTTTATTCAAGTCTTGGGAGAGGTTCAAAGATCTTCTCCTTGATTGTCCACACCATGGCATACCGAAAATTGAGCTATTGGAGATCTACTTCAAGGGACTTGATGAAGATAGCCAATTCAAGCTCCAATCTCTTTCCGGTGGGACTTTTATGGAGAAACATGTAGATGAGGCTTGGGAGTTTGTGGAGAAGCAAGCTCTAGTGATTAAAAAAATACTCTCATAGGAAGAGTGAAGGAAGAAAGGCGGGAGCATATGAGGTGAGTGAAGTCACCATGAGCAATTTCAAGCTTGACGCCATCAACAATGAGTTGAAGTCCTTGAGGGAGTTGTGTGCTACAACTTTGAAGAACCAAGCAACTCCTCAAGTGCTTCCACAAGCCAACTTGTCTTCCAAAGAGGAGGATGTGAATTATATGGGAAGGGGCAACTTCAACAATTACCAAGGCCCAAGGAGTTTCAACAACAACCGGCAATTCAACAATTACCGGCCCAACCACAACCATCCCGGATTTTCTTACTCTAACTCGGATGGAGCCTTGAACCCTCCCGCTTCCACAAGCTCAACTCCACCACCAAGAGCTTCACAAGAACCTCCACCCGGATTTACTCAACCTCCAAAGGATAGAACCGAAATAATGTTTGAGCAATTGCTTGGAAGGTTGAGTGGTCTTGAGAGCACCGTAACTTCAATCTCTAAGGCTCAAAAGGTCTTGGAAGCACAAGTGTTCCAAAAGGCGGGTGAAGCCCATAGAGATCCGGGAAAGCTTCCCGGAAGAACCGAAGACAACCCAAGAGGCCAAGTGTTGGCTATCACAACGAGAAGTGGGTTGAGTATGAAGGACCCTTTGCCCAAGGACCATGCCAAGGGAAAGCAAGTAGTGGTAGAAGAGGGAAGATTGCAAGAAGATGGAGGCAAGAGCAAGGACGTAGAGCCAACCTATGTGGCACCGCCTCCATACAAGCCACCACTACCGTTCCCACAATCAAGAGCAAGAGCTCGTTTGGACAATCACTTTGGTAAGTTCCTTGAACTAATGTCTAAATTGCATATTAACATTCCGTTCATGGATGCCATTTTAGGAATGCCGGCATATGGCAAGTTTTTGAAGGAAATACTCTCCAACAAAATGAAGTTGGAGGAGTATGGGGAGATAAGAATGACCAAGAGATCCTCGGAATTGATCCAAACGATGAAGGAGGAGATGCCTCCCAAGCTAAGAGATTCGGGCTCTTTTTGTGTCCCAATAGGAGTGGGAGATGTGAAGTACGAGACCCTTTGTGATCTTGGAGCAAGTGTAAGCATCATACCGCTTGCACTTTGCAACAAGGTCGGGCTAGGAGAGCCAAAGCCGGTCAAGATGACCCTCTATATGGCGGGTCGTTCAATCACTCATCCGGTTGGGATTCTAGAGGACATTCCGGTGCAACTAGGACAATTCTATGTGCTCATTGACTTCGTCGTCTTGGATATTCCGGCGGACTATCCGGTTCCTATCATCTTAGGAAGACCTTTCCTAGCCACTTCCGGATGCCTAGTGGATTGCAAGAACGGGACTCTCTCCTTCAACATTGGAGAAGAGAACATCAAGTTCAAGTTGTCCACAATGATGAAAGGGCCAACCCTTGATGAGGATGTCTTCAACATAGTCGAGCAAGAAGAATCTAGAAAAGTTGTGAGCTCGATCTTGATCAAGGATCCCTTGGAGAAAGTTCTTACCTTAAGTATGATGGAGGAAGGTGTTGAGGATGCTTGCAATGAAGAAATCAAGGCCTTGGAAGCATTGGAAGAGGAGCCAAGAGTTGGATTTGAAGGCCACGAAGAGGTGTTGAACAGCTGCAAGTTCCACGGTCGAGATTTACACTCCACGGCCGTCAAACTTTCTAGACAACTCCGGGAAGCAAGCTTAGAAAGAACCACGGCCGTGGAATATGAGCAAACCGTGTTTCAAGCCGTGGTTTTCCCTGAATCAACCCTTGATGGTGATCAAGCTTCTAGGAGCCTTGGAGGATCTTCACTTGCTTTGGATTCATCTCATCCAACCTTATTTGGATCGTCTTCAACCGATAAAGGTCCTCCTTCACTTGAACTTAAACCCCTTCCCTCTCATTTGAAGTATGCATTTCTTGGTGATAATTCTACATATCCTGTGATTGTTAATGCATGCTTGAGTGATGATGAACTTGCTAAGTTGTTCCATGAACTAAGATTGCATAGGAAAGCCATTGGTTATACCATTGATGATTTGGTTGTCATTAAGCCTTCTTTGTGCATGCATAAGATAATGATGGAAGATAATCATAAACCCTCTATTGAACATCAAAGGAGATTGAATCCTATAATGAAAGAGGTGGTCAAAAAGGAAATCATTAAGTTGCTAGATGCGGGAATTATCTACCCTATCTCGGATAGTAAGTGGGTTAGCCCCGTTCATGTAGTACCTAATAAGGGTGGGATGACCGTAGTAACCAATGAGAACAATGAACTAATCCCGACTAGGACGGTTACGGGGTGGAGGATGTGCATTGATTATAGGAAATTGAACATGGCATCTAGGAAAGATCACTTCCCTCTCCCCTTCATTGACCAAATGCTAGAAAGGTTAGCTTAACACTCTCATTTTTGTTACTTAGATGGCTATAGTGGATTCTTCCAAATCCCCATCCACCCTGATGACCAAGAGAAAACAACCTTTACATGTACATGGGGTACTTTTGCATATAGGAGAATGCCATTTGGGTTGTGTAATGCACCCGCCACCTTCCAAAGGTGTATGATGGATATCTTTTCGGAATATATAGAAAATATCATGGAAGTGTTCATGGATGATTTCTCTGTTTATGGTTTCTTCTTTCGATGATTGCTTGGCTAACTTGTCATTAGTGTTGCAAAGATGTGAGGAGACAAATCTTGTCTTAAATTGGGAAAAATGCCACTTCATGGTAAGTGAAGGCATCGTGTTAGGACACTTGGTGTCTAACCGTGGCATTGAGGTTGATAGGGCCAAGATTGAAACGATAGAGAAGTTGCCACCACCTACCTCGGTGAAGGGGGTAAGGAGTTTCTTAGGACATGCCGGTTTCTACCGGAGGTTTATTCAAGACTTCTCTAAAATCTCTAAGCCCCTCACTAACCTACTAATGAAGGATGTTGATTTTGTCTTTTCCAAAGATTGTCTTGAAGCCTTTTGTAGGTTGAAGAACGCCTTGATCTCCGCACCTATCATGCAACCTCCGGATTGGAGTCTACCATTTGAGATCATGTGTGATGCGAGCGATGTAGCCGTTGGGGCTGTTTTGGGGCAAAGGAAAGAAGGGCGTACTCATGCTAGTTATTATGCTAGCAAGACGCTAGATGATGCCCAACTCAATTATGCTACCACCGAGAAGGAATTGCTAGCGGTAGTTGTTCGCTCCAAACGGTGTGTGCAAGCTTTAAATTTATAACCCTAGACTTAAGCTTAAAACAAGGATGCGAACCCGCAGTGTACGGGTCAATCGTAGTAAAAGCAAGAAAATTCCAGGGGTCGATCACAGGGACTCGATGAAACAAAGTCAATACGGTATGCTATGTCAAAACTAACCACAAGAGCGATTAACACAATCAAAGATGAATAAGAAGTCAATAAAGCAAACATGCAATTCTAGGGATTAAAGCATCTAGTTGTGGTTCCAACTCAAGATCTATAGATAAGCGGACAAAGCTAAGATTTTTGCGTGGGGAAGGTGTTTCTAAAGTGGAGTAGATCACCGGGTAAGTCTCACTACACACTAATCCTAAACCGTAACTCCTATTACCGGGTAAGTCTCAAGGAATTAAGATAAAGAACTATAACCTCAAACTAACATACTATCTAAGGGAATAGAATCAACCTTTACCGGGTAAGTCTCAGGCTAACTCACAAAGATGGGATGGAAGCACACTCAAACCCCAATAAAGGATAAACCTTTATTACCTACACTTATGATCGTTGGTACACAAACTAAGGAATTACCGGGTAAGTCTCATCCTAAGCTTGCTTTGAACCAGGAAAGGTGTAATAAGAATAGGATTTGGCAAACTCTAACACTTAACTCTCAGTTATGTATCAGATAAGTCACCTCGGTCAGCCAGTTTCCACCTCGGCCGAAATGTTCGTCAACCGAACGAGATGCTTAGGGTTAAGGTTAAAGACTCAACTTTCAGGATCCTACTGGAATCTAAGATTATTCTATCATTGTTTTTCCCACAACCTTCAGCCAATCACCCTAGAATCACACAAGGAAATTAGCCACTCATCATCATAATGAAAGTATTAAAATATATGGGAAGAAGGTGAATATTTGAACAAAGAAGAATTTAATGAAAAGACTTCAATAACTGAATCAAATATCACAACAAAGCGTTCCTTGGATAACAATCCAAAAAGACAAGACAACAATTGAGGGAATTGAAGACAATCTTACAAAACCCTTCAATAAAGCTATAAAAGCTATGGACTTCAATCTTCCTTCAACCTTCAAAAAGGTTCTTCAATTCTCCCAACTTGGAGTAGGCTGCTGCTACGTAAACAACTCTCTTGCGCTGATAGCGGATCTAAGCACACTCCGATTTGTGGAAAATCCAACCCTTTTTATAGGAAAATAACCCTCCAAAGATAATAAATCTTAGAAAGATATTTTCCCATAAATATAGGTAAAATATATGATTCTGCATATCTCCTTCCTTCCAGGAGCCAAGCCCAAAAATATAAGATCACTTTCCAATTTTAAAAGATCTCAGCCAAGAAGAAAATATTCTTGCCGCGTCCTAGGTGTTCGCCTCGGTCGAGTCGGCGTCTCTGGATCACCTCGGTCGAGATGAATCTCTGGTCAACCGAGGTGAGTCATAACTGAATGTGAAATCTCTCAAAACTGGTCCAAAGTGAATCTTTAATCAATGGTTATGCTTCCTGGATGGTTCTTTATGTTCCTCAATGTAGCTCCAATGACTCCATAGCTCCTTTTGCTTCTTTTTAATGCAAAACGTGCCATTTTACCTACAATTACAGCAAAACTAGGTGTAGACCTCGATTCCCGCAAAGGTAGATGAAATGGTAATATAATCACATATTATACATGCTAACATGCAGATTATTGAAGATAAAACGTCCAAACAAACCCCAAAATATAGACTATAATTCATGCTATCAAAATACCCATACTTAGCCCTTTGCTTGTCCCCAAGCAAGTTCCGCATATAGAAGACAAGATAGAATGGATTAATAGTCATAAAAATCAATAAAAAATCTTTCAAAAACATTTTTATGGTGTGCAACTATCATAGATCACTCTAAGAGAATACTTCATGGAATTTAAAAACTCAATATGATCAAAACATTTTATAAATATAGGAAAGTTGTTCATCTTTGCATAAAATCATAGAATGCATAATAAATCATAATTATCAAAATTAATCATGTATAATCTAGTTTAAACCGCTAAGTCAATCAACAAGCTCAAGGTCTCAAGGGCTTCCCAAAAGAAAAGGTCAAGAAACGTGTAGGGTAGGGATGTATGTAAGGTAATGTGGTGCTAGAATCCGGGAAAAGGATGAACTTCACTTTCACTTTGACTTGCAACATCTTCCACCAATAAGCTTCGCTTATCTCACACTTTTTCTTTTTTTTTTTACTTTTTGGGATGCATGGACAGAGGTGCACAATAACCGAAGCCTAGGAAATCTGCAATCATCAATTTCTCGAGATGCATCAAACCCTTGATGCACATACCATGACCCGTTAGGAATATCGCTCAATCCGACTTTGGCAAGACACAAACACCCGGCTATGTGAATGGTGCCGAGTTACTCATCTTCATGATTGACTTCCCCAAACCTATTATTGCTTTCTAGCACTTTCACTTCCAGCCACTTCTTCAACTTTAACTCCACTTGCTTTCACCACTTCGCTTGCTTCCAAATTCCCGGATAGGTAAAGGGAGGCAAAATGTATATGAGGGGCTAAGCATGATCAAGAAGAAGAAGAAGAAGAGAATGAATTGCCTTGGTCTTTCCAAGAAGAAAGTGAGAGAACTTAACGTGCGGTGTCAACCTTCAAACTCAACATAATTTGGATAAAAACAAAGTATTAAACATGCCAATAATTTCAAACAAAGCATTTAGCAACTTAAACATATTATAAAACCTTTCAAACACATAAAGAATTTAAAACCAGTAAGTAAACAAAATCTTCACTGAGATCATATCCAGATAAGTAGCACAAAATCGTTTTCGAAAACTTTCTGTTACGCACCTCGGTCGAGGTGTTCTTGGTTCAACCGAGGTGAAATGCCTCGTTTGGCCAAGATTGACTCGGTCGAGGTTAAAATTTTTTTTTTTTTTTTTTTTTTAAAACCATTTTTTTTTCGGTTTCGACGTTTTTCTCAATAAAATAACCTGTAGGTATGCATGTAGTCTCAGATAAACACATAGATGCAAAAGTGAAGCATAAATATAAAATATCCGATAAAGCGTGAGTCATACATCAAAGTCATCAAATAAGTACATCAAATACCCCATACTTGGGACACACTGTCCCAGTGGGTCAGAATAAGTCTAAGGACAGGATACTCACCGAACATAGCTAAACTGCATGAAGAAGTAAGAAACAGCTCCCAGATAAGACCATCTCGGTTGGCGAAGTACATCTCGATCGAGGTGTTCTGACAGTACCCGAGATGTATCTCAGTAAAGCTCGTTTCCTCAACTTCTCGAAACTTCGTTCTTCTAGTGTAGCTCCTGAACTGTGATCCTTCCTTTTGGAATACCTGGTTGTTGTCTAGAGGAAAACAAAAACAAAGCAACTATCTAAACTAAACTAGAAAAGGGAGAAGAAAGCAATACCTTGGGTTGCCTCCCAAGAAGCGCTTGGTTTAAGGTCGCTAGCTGGACCCTTCTCCATAGAATTACTCAATGTACCTTGAACACCATGGAGTGCTCATCACATCCATCATAAAATTCTTCCAAAAAGGTTCCGGTTCCTAATTTCACCGGCAAATGGTAAGATCTCCCACGTACAAGCTTGTACGGTTTGATTCTCACCGGAATCCTTCTAGACTTCCTGCACTTCAATGGGACATTCCTCGTGTCCCATCCTTTCCTTGATCGAGAAAACAGTTTCTCGAGAATCATAGCAGCTTCCCCATCTATAGCTTGGGGATGGTACAGGGTCCTGAGCATGCGAGGGACCCCATACTTGAACAAGAGACACTTCATCGCCTTAACGGTGTAGTGCTTGCAAACTCCACTCCTTATAATCCAAGGAGTATCTTCTTCCAACAGTTTCAAGGGAGGTTTCATCTTGATCTTTGGAGGTTTTTTCGGAAGAGACCTCCAACTCTCCGGTGTGTTCCTGAAAAATTCAGAAATTTTAATAGGAATTTCAAATAAAGTAGGAGAATGTACCTTGTAAAGTTCTCCAAAGTTTGAGACAAGTTTCATGTTGGGTTGATAGTCCACACACGAAATCTCTCCCAACTCAACTGGCCTTTCTTCCACCTTGACCACAGTCTCAGTAATTTGGCCAAGGTTCGCCGCATCTTGCAGTTCTACAAATTCTTCTTCCATCTCGGTCGAGATCTTTTCCACCTCGGCCGAGGTCTCGGCAATTGGATCGAGATCTTCCACATCCTCCGCTTCCACAAAAGCTAGGAGAGACTTCCGGTTCGACCAGAGGAATGCTTGGAACGTGCAACACTTCCTTATGCTCCTCTTTCGGCTTAGCATAGGATAGGGTGCTTCCTTTGAGCTCCTCCACCTTCTTCATCAACTTCTCCAATCTTGATTCGAGAGAGTCTTCAAAAGGTTGCTCATAAATGTTTTTAGGGACATTCTTCTCATCCCATATCGCAAGTTCATGCTGAATGACCTCTTCTCTTTCCCATTCATTGTTGAACCAATAGAAGGAGTACTTTTCCTCCAAGTATTCATAATGGTCCGCCCTAGCACTTTGTCTTGCTATCCAGGCTGGATCAAATGTAGTCATCGGAAATCCTGAAAATTACAAAACTCATAGAAAGAGTAGTTAGTAGCAACAGGGGCAAGTGCCCCGAAAGCAAACCGCAACCGGCTCGGTCTAGACCAAGTCCCCGGCAACGGCGCCAAAAACTTGTTCGCTCCAAACGGTGTGTGCAAGCTTTAAATTTATAACCCTAGACTTAAGCTTAAAACAAGGATGCGAACCCGCAGTGTACGGGTCAATCGTAGTAAAAGCAAGAAAATTCCAGGGGTCGATCACAGGGACTCGATGAAACAAAGTCAATACGGTATGCTATGTCAAAACTAACCACAAGAGCGATTAACACAATCAAAGATGAATAAGAAGTCAATAAAGCAAACATGCAATTCTAGGGATTAAAGCATCTAGTTGTGGTTCCAACTCAAGATCTATAGATAAGCGGACAAAGCTGAGATTTTTGCGTGGGGAAGGTGTTTCTAAAGTGGAGTAGATCACCGGGTAAGTCTCACTACACACTAATCCTAAACCGTAACTCCTATTACCGGGTAAGTCTCAAGGAATTAAGATAAAGAACTATAACCTCAAACTAACATACTATCTAAGGGAATAGAATCAACCTTTACCGGGTAAGTCTCAGGCTAACTCACAAAGATGGGATGGAAGCACACTCAAACCCCAATAAAGGATAAACCTTTATTACCTACACTTATGATCGTTGGTACACAAACTAAGGAATTACCGGGTAAGTCTCATCCTAAGCTTGCTTTGAACCAGGAAAGGTGTAATAAGAATAGGATTTGACAAACTCTAACACTTAACTCTCAGTTATGGATCAGATAAGTCACCTCGGTCAGCCAGTTTCCACCTCGGCCGAAATGTTAGTCAACCGAACGAGATGCTTAGGGTTAAGGTTAAAGACTCAACTTTCAGGATCCTACTGGAATCTAAGATTATTCTATCATTGTTTTTCCCACAACCTTCAGCCAATCACCCTAGAATCACACAAGGAAATTAGCCACTCATCATCATAATGAAAGTATTAAAATATATGGGAAGAAGGTGAATATTTGAACAAAGAAGAATTTAATGAAAAGACTTCAATAACTGAATCAAATATCACAACAAAGCGTTCATTGGATAACAATCCAAAAAGACAAGACAACAATTGAGGGAATTGAAGACAATCTTACAAAACCCTTCAATAAAGCTATAAAAGCTATGGACTTCAATCTTCCTTCAACCTTCAAAAAGGTTCTTCAATTCTCCCAACTTGGAGTAGGCTGCTGCTACGTAAACAACTCTCTTGCGCTGATAGCGGATCTAAGCACACTCCGATTTGTGGAAAATCCAACCCTTTTTATAGGAAAATAACCCTCCAAAGATAATAAATCTTAGAAAGATATTTTCCCATAAATATAGGTAAAATATATGATTCTGCATATCTCCTTCCTTCCAGGAGCCAAGCCCAAAAATATAAGATCACTTTCCAATTTTAAAAGATCTCAGCCAAGAATAAAATATTCTCGCCGCGTCCTAGGTGTTCGCCTCGGTCGAGTCGGCGTCTCTGGATCACCTCGGTCGAGATGAATCTCTGGTCAACCGAGGTGAGTCATAACTGAATGTGAAATCTCTCAAAACTGGTCCAAAGTGAATCTTTAATCCATGGTTATGCTTCCTGGATGGTTCCTTATGTTCCTCAATGTAGCTCCAATGACTCCATAGCTCCTTTTGCTTCTTTTTGATGCAAAACGTGCCATTTTACCTACAATTACAGCAAAACTAGGTGTAGACCTCGATTCCCGCAAAGGTAGATGAAATGGTAATATAATCACATATTATACATGCTAACATGCAGATTATTGAAGATAAAACGTCCAAACAAACCCCAAAATATAGACTATAATTTATGCTATCAGTAGTGTATGCATTTGAGAAGTTCCGCTCATATCTTGTTGGAGCGAAGGTCATAGTTTATACGGATCATGCTGCGATCCGTTATCTACTTACCAAGAAGGATGCCAAGCCTAGGTTGATTCGGTGGATCCTTCTTCTTCAAGAGTTTGATTTAGAAATACGGGACAAGAAGGGATCCGAGAACTCGGTGGCGGATCACCTTAGTAGACTCCCACCATTGGAGCTTGAAAAGGATGACATCCCGATAGATGACTCATTCCGGGATGAGCAATTGCAAATGGTGGAGGAGTACTTGTTCCAAGTGTCTAGAGGAAGTGAGCCATGGTATGCCGACATCGTGAACTACTTAGTGTGTGAGGAAGTGCCTCCCGGTTTGACATATGCTCAAAGGAAAAAGTTCTTCAATGATGTGAGGCATTACTATTGGAGTGAGCCACTTCTATTCAAGAGAGGGCCGGATGGAATGTTTAGAAAATGCATACCGGAAGATGAAGTAGAGAGTGTGATCCGGCATTGTCACTCCTTACCATGTGGAGGCCATGCTAGCTCACACAAGACGTGTGCAAAGGTATTGCAATCCGGTTTTTATTGGCCTAATTTGTTTAGAGATGTGCAAGGTTTTGTAGCGGCGTGTGATGCTTGCCAAAGGACGGGCAACATCTCAAGGAGGAATGAAATGCCTTTGAACAACATCCAAGAAGTCGAAATATTTGATGTGTGGGGTGTGGACTTCATGGGACCATTTCCTTCTTCATGTGGCAATCTCTACATCCTATTGGCGGTGGACTATGTGTCAAGATGAGTGGAGGCAATCGCCTCTCCTACAAATGATGCCAAGGTGGTAGTGCGGTTCTTCAACCGAGTGATTTTCCCTAGGTTTGGAACACCAAGGGTGATCATTAGTGATGGAGGGAAGCACTTCACAAATAGGAATTTTGGGGCGCTTTTGGCTAAGTATGGGGTGACTCATAAGGTGACAACACCTTATTACCCCCAAACTAGTGGCCAAGTGGAGATCTCCAACCGGGAGATCAAGGCCATCCTTGAGAAGACGGTGTCTAGGACTAGAAAGGATTGGGCTATGAAGCTCAATGATGCCTTATGGGCATATAGAACCGCCTTCAAGACACCAATTGGAACCACTCCTTACAAGTTAGTCTATGGCAAGTCTTGCCATCTTCTAGTGGAAATGGAGCATAGAGCTTATTGGGCCATTAAGTGGCTAAATTTTGACCTCAAGGAGGCGGGAGAGAAGAGGTTGGTTCATATAAACGCCCTTGAGGAGATCCGGTTGGAAGCTTATGAGAATGCCCGGATCTACAAGGAGAGGACCAAAAGATGGCATGACAAGCGCCTCATCCCGAAGGAGTTGAGTGAAGGAGATCTTGTCCTTCTCTTCAACTCAAGGCTGCGGCTTTTTCCCGGAAAGCTCAAATCAAGATGGACCGGGCCATATGTGGTGAAGAAAATCTTTCCCCATGGAGCTATTGAGATAGGAGGGGAGCATTGTGGAAATTTCAAAGTGAATGGGCATCGGTTGAAGAAGTATATCCCGGGGGCTCCGGTGGACATGATTGCCCCACTTCACCTTGAGTAGACACTCCCGAGTTTGGTCAAGCTAATGACCTTAAAGAAGCGCTTGGTGGGAGGCAACCCTTCATTTTTCATTTTTCGTTTTTGCTTAGATTTTTCTGTTTTGTGTGCTTTGTGTGTTTTGTGTTTTGTGTGTGTGCTAGAGCATTAGTGGCATTGGAAGCCTTTCTTGACATATGAATGATGATGATGAACCCCTCACCAATTATGGGTGGAGCGGACGCGGAACTTGGACGGCTAGCGGTGCCTAGCGCGGGTTTCGAAGCTTTGGTGATGCTTAGAGCTCTCTACCATGTTTGATAGGATCATCCAACATCAATTCACTTGAGAATCCCAAATACCATAGCAAAACACTTTTACATTGTGAGAACCTTCTTTCACTTTCTTTACTTTATTTACACATTGGGGATAATGTGTTTCTAAGTATGGGGTGGGGTTTGCATGATCACTTGCATGATGAGCATCTAGGATAGTTTAATATTTGCACATGTCTTGCATTGTACATACTTAAATCGAAAATCACATAAAAATCAGAAAATTTAAAAAAAATTTTGTGCTTTCTAGGCTTGGATATGATCCTAATGATGAAATCTTGTCTTGTGAATTGGCTATGGATGGCCTTATGTGTTGAATTGATAAATATATATGTGGACTAGAACTACTTCTCTTAAATTCTATGAATGATTTGTGATTTTGATGTTTGCCTAGAATGGATGGAGTATTGAAAGTCGAAATTACATGATAGTTCTTGCATACCATCTAGGAATGAATGAGGCATTTCATCTTTCTCTACTTCTCATCTTGATCATGATTGCTTAAGCACCTCAATTGATATAAAATTGACCTCTTTTAACCCATCCGGGAATAGGAGCATGCTAGTGTGTTGAAGTGTGTAAAAAGCAAGTATGGGGTAAAGTTATTGATGAAAGGAATGTCATGAATGAAAATGCTGAAATTATTGTGGAAGTGTAGCCAAAAATATAGGTTTGGGGGCGGTGGTTTAAATGACAAGTAACTCGGTACACTTCACATAATCGGGTGTTGGTGCCTTGCCAAAGTCAAATGAACCAATAGCCCTAACGAGCTTTGGTATGTGTGCCCGGTGTGGATGCACCTCGAAAAATAGAAAAAGCCCGAGGATTGCTAATCACCAAGGTTTCGGCTATTGTACACCAATGCCATTGTCTCAAAAATAAGTCAAAGAAAAAGAAAAGAAAGCACGATAGGGAAAAATATACACTTGAGGGGAGTTGATCGAGGACAAGGAGGTGGAGTTAGTTCCATTCCCGGATTAGCATCACATAACCAAGAAAACTCCCCACCCAATCACAACGTTTCTTGGCCTTTATGTCACAAGACCTTATGACCTACTTGCATGTTTGTAAGACTTAGTAATCTAGATTGGATATACTCTTGATCTTCTTGACCTCTTCATCTTTACATCTCATGCATGTCTTTGAGTTAAGTACAACTGTCTTTCCATGCCTTCATTTGTTTGATACATAATTGCTTGTCCATTGTCATTGAACATGACTATGAAGGTGATCCAATAATAGAAGCACAAACCCAAAGAGATTTTACCATTTTTCTGCATACATAAATCATGCTATCTCGTATTCTATAGTTGAGCATTTGCTCGGGGACGAGCAAACCTTAAGTATGGGGTATTTTGATAACACGATTTATGATCTAGATTTAGGTAATCATTTAGATAGATTTCTCACTCATTCATGCATGGTTTAGCATTAGTTCAAGACGTTTTGCACTCAATTCATGTATTTTGTCGAGATAGACGTCTACACGGACTTGTGCGTGTTTTATAGGTATTTCAGGAAATTTAGGAGCTAAAACGATGCGTTCGAGGATCGTTCATCTAGATGACACACCCTCGGACTCATTAGGGCACAAATCAAGGGCTAAGGAGGACTCATGGAACCTTGCCAACACTAGCCATGCACCAAATCACAGCTTAATGATCAAAGGCGAAGTTTCTGCACAGAATCACGGTTCTCTGACACTCCACGGCCGTGGAATCAACCGTGGATTTTGCCAAGTGACAGCTGTGCCACGATTCTCATGGCCAGCTCATGCAAGTTTGTTATAAAAGTGGTCCTTCATGGGCTGTGAGAAGCAGTTGGAAGCATCTTGGACTAGCTCATCCATTTTCCATTTCCTCTAACAAAAATATCCTCTCAACAAGAAGATTTTCTAGGAAGGAAAGTGCCCAAAAGGAAGGAGAAGAGCTCCATTGAAGAGGAGAAGAAGAACACACACTATTGCCAAAATTGCTAGTTTTTTCCGGATTCTATTTCTAGAGTTGTATGAACCTTTGAACCATCTTTTTGAAGGATTGTAAGTCACGCAATTTCTATTTTCAGCTTGGTTTGATTCTAGTCCACTTGTTCATCTCTTTTCTTCATTACCTTGCAAATGGATGTCATGATTTTATGTTTGTTTGTTTCGATTTCTATCATGAATGTTGTAGGCTAAATAGATGTGGTTCTAGGGTAAGGAAAGGATGGTTGTGGCTAGGGCTATGATAGGACGGACTTAGATTTATCTTTGGATGACTTGTGTGCATAAACGTAGCCTCTGTTAGGAATCACGGTCGGTTCTTGACAAACCACGGCCGTGGTTTAGGTAGAACAACCCGTGTTTTCTCCTGGTTCGATGGATTTAGCTTAGATTGTTAGAATGTTGAGATCCTAGGAGTTTGTTGAGTTAATCTAGCCTAGAGTGACCTAGTGTTAGCTACTAAGTGTTAGAAGAGACCTACCCGGTTATTCTTACCCTTAGATTTCAAAGATTACAAACCCTAGGTAGTGGTGAGCCTCGTAAGCCGCCATTGGACTAAGTGTGCTAGGATAGTTGCTTAGAACTTCCCTTTCCGAGACTTACCCGGTAAGGATAGGTTAGACCTTTAGGCAACAATCCGGTTTGTGTAGAATTCCAATCCTTAGGTTCTTAGAGACTTACCCGGTGATGAGACCTTAGGAGTGGACTAGTGGATCATGAGACTTAGCCGGTGATTGATCCCAATCTAGAAACACTTAATCCCAACATAGTTAATCCAAAGAATGAATAGATAACTTGAGTCCTATGCCATGACCGGAACTTCCAACCCCTAGAATCCGTCTTTTCTTTCTTTGATCTACATCTTGTTTAGCTTGTTTCTTGTTTTGATTCGCTATCTTAGTTGATTGCTTACTTTTACATGAATTGTGATCTTTGATTGATCACCAAAAACCAACCAAAAACAATTGAGATTTTCATTTCTTTATTCCCTTCTCATTTCTTAACTTAGATCTTCACTAGACTTAATCATAAACCGAATCAATCTCACCTTAGTCTTTGTGTTCGACCTCGGAATACTATCCACACTACGAACGTCCCGTACACTGCGGGAGCGCTAGGAGTTAGGAGAAATATAACGAGTATAAATTTAAGACTTATTGTGCACATATCCTGAGCGTAACATTGTTTACCTAAGATCATAAGTGTAGGTAATAAAGGTTTATCCTTTATTGGGGTTTGAGTGTGCTTTCATCCCATCTATGTGAGTTAGCCTGAGACTTACCCGGTAAAGGTTGTTTCTATTCCCTTAGGTGGTGTGTTGGTTTGAGGTTATAGTTCTTTTCTTTAATTCCTTGAGACTTACCCGGTAATAGGAGTTACAGTTTGGGATTAGTGAGTAGTGAGACTTACCCGGTGATCTATTCCACTTTAGTAACACCTTCCCTTTGCAAAAACCTCAGCTTTGTCCGCTTATCTTTAGATCTTGAGTTGGAACCACAACTAGATGCTTTAATCCCTAGAATTGCATATTTCCTTTATTGACTTTTTATCATCCTTGATTGTTTTAATTGCTTTTGTGGTTAGTAATTACAAAGCTTACCTATTCCGACTTTGTTTCACTAAGTCCCTGTGATCGACCCCTGGAATTCCTTGCTTTTTACTACGATTGACCCGTATACTGCGGGTTCGTATCCTTGTTTTAATCTTACATCTAGGGTTATAAATTTAAAGCTTGCACACACCGTTTGGAGCGAACAACTGTCCAAGTGCGACTTCTAGATATCAGAAGTGGCTTTCCTAGGCCATGTAGTGATTGCTAAGGGGATTAAGGTTTATCCGACGAAGATCGAGTCAGTGTCTTCTTGGCAACCTCCGAATAATCTTAAGAAGGTTCGTAGCTTTCTCGGTTTGGCAAGCTACTACCGCCGGTTTGTGGAAGGGTTTTCCCTGATTGCCCGACCACTTACTTGTCTTCTGAGGAAGACTACTCAGTTCGTTTGGTATGAGCCGTGTCAGCAGAGCTTTGAGGAGTTGAAGAGGAGATTGATGTCTGCTCCTATTTTAGCAAAACCTGAGGGAACAAATGAATTTGTGGTATACATTGACGCAACCAAGCTAGGCTTGGGATGTGTCTTGTTGCGTAGGGGTAAAGTCATAGCCTGTGCGTCTCAGCAGTTGAAGACGTATGAGGAGAACTACCCCATACACGACCTAGAGTTATCTGCAGTAGTCCATGCTCTTAAGATCTGGCGTCACTATCTCTATGGGGCGACATGTCAGATCTTCACAGACCATAAGAGTCTGAAATACATATTCACTCAGCGGGAGTTGAATAACCGCAATAGGCAGTGGCTAGAGTTGATCAAAGATTTCAATCTTGAGATTCTCTACCACCCCGGAAAGGAGAATGTAGTTGCTGACGCTTTGAGTCAGAAGATGCCTCGGGAGAAGGCGATAGCCCGGTTGACAGTACAACCGCAGTTGCAAAGGGAATTGGCTTCGTTGGAGGTAGAGATTCAGTTTCCAGATACAGTTCAGTAGTTGGCTACCATGGAGTTACTTCCTGATCTGTTGGGTGAGATCCGACATAAGTAGGAGACTTGTCCGACTTTGACCAAAATCCGAGACATGATGTCTCGAGCTGAGGCACCTCAGTTCACTATTGGTGCTGACGGAGTGATGAGACGTCAAGATAATATTTGTGTACCATCAGACAGTGAGTTGAGACAACGGATATTCGGTGAGGCCCATGCTACCCCATACTCAGTACATCCAGGAGTGAGCAAGATATACAAGGACATGAGATGTTCCTTCTGGTAGGGTTGTTTGAAGCCCGACGTGGCTCACTATGTAGCTCAGTGTGCGACCTACCAGCAGGTCAAGATTGAGCATTGTAGGTCCGGAGGAGAGCTCCACCCACTGTCAGTACTACAATGGAAGTGGGAGGATATCTCTATGGATTTTGTCACGGGATTGAGACTCAACAGAGGTTTTGATGCTATTTGGGTGGTGGTAGACCGTCTGACGAAGACCGCACGTTTCATTCCGATTAGGGAAACGTGGCCGGTAAGTCGTCTAGTTGAGGAGTTCACTAGACACATTGTGAGACTCCATGGAGTACCGAGGACTATCGTCTCCGACAAGGATGGACGTTTCACCTTGAGATTTTGGCAGCAGGTACATACTACTTTGGGGACGAGTCTCCACTTTACCACTGCTTACCATCCATAGACTGACGGTCAGTCTGAGAGGAATATCCAGACGTTAGAGGACATGGTGCGGGCCTGTGTACTGGATTGGGGACATGTATGGCTTGATCACCTTCCCCTTGTAGAGTTTTCATATAATAACAGTTTGCACGCGCCTATTGGGATGGCCCCTTATGAGGCTTTGTACGGGCGGAGATGTCACACGCCATTGTGTTGGGATGAGCTTAGCAGAACTGATTGAGTAGCTCTAGACCAGATACCAAACGACATCGCTCGGATTGCTCTGGTCCGAGAGCGGATGTTAGCAGCTCAAAGTCGTCAGAAATCCTACGCCGACAAAAGGCGTCGGCCTCTGGAGTTTAGAGTAGGTGCACAGGTGTGGTTGAGAGTGTCACTAGCAATCGTATTGATTTGACTTCAAAATGTTCGCAGTTGTTCTCTTTAAGAATTTCTCCACATGTCGATAAAGTTCTGTTGTAACTTTGTGGTTATTCTTCTTATCTGCCAACCAGTCACCACTAGTTAACCCACACATGTAAAGTCTTAGTTGTTTCCAATTAGTCTGTTGTTGACCTTCTACAAAGTCATAGGCGTACATTTCTTCTACCTCTTTTTAAGTTTGATATAACTCGTGAAAATCTATCTCCTCCAGTTTCTCCGTTTATACTCCTTTAACTCCTTCTATAATCTACGCTTCCCTTTCTCAATACAAGACCATTATACTCTTAAAGAGTTTAGTTGTATCATTCATCTACCGTCAACAGGCTCATCAAATCTCCCGCGATAACTCGTAAATGCATCTTCGCGATTCCTTTTTCCTCAGTGATCGATCAATTTCTTGCGGTTCTCCGGTGTGAATCGTTGGTGTTGATAACTTAAGTCCCTTTGTGAGAGGGAAGTTATTGTAGGCCCTTGGGTACGCCAAAATCATTCCCACATATTCTTCTTCCTTAGCTGGTGTGGAATTATTATGTTGCCTTTATAGTGACCTTTTGATTGTGCTTTCAGGATTCTTTCATTTGGATATCTATATCACAATCTTTGTTGTAACTCACTTGTCTTATAGGAACTCACTCCACCTCCATGTTTATGAAATCTACTCTCCACATGCTGGATAATGCGTAAACTTCAGTTCTGCGGCTCTTTGAGTCTTCATAGTTGGGTCGACAACATTAATCTTCTTAACTCCCAGGCTTATGATTGTCTAGGTGTTGCCTCTTGATTAGGATGCCGACTTACTTTGCCAATAGTGGCCATATTTTGCCCTGCTTATGACAACAATCCTTCATCTTCTAGTCCGTTAGTAAGCATAAATTTAAAGCCTCTTGTCTGGATTGGTTCTATATCTTACTTTGACTTTCGTGACTATGATTGTTTCTGGAGGCATCCAATTTGTTACACAACATTTGAAAGAGCCTTTGGGTTGGCGTTCCTAATTCGCATAATTGTCGATCATCTACCGTTTCTCCGGAACTAATCTCGCGTGGATTCTTCATTTGATCCTGTTGAGTTGACTCGATCAGGTTCCCCTTCTTGCCATTTTTGTGGGTGTTGTCTTGTAGTCTTCACTCTTCCATCTCGACGTTCCTCACGAGTTCAAAGGACTTGACCGGATGTTTGCCTAACCTAATGCTCATAAGCTCAGCATACTTATCCTCGTGTTGACACCTTCCAAATCTACCTAGATGTGTTAATGGAGTGAGGATCTCATTCTGTTATCTCCGTTAAGGGCATAATACAACTATAAATGTTACTAACTTTCGGCATATAATCAAGCTAATACGTCAACATACATTTGTAAAAAAACTAAGCTGCCGAGATCCGCGAAGGTAGTGGTGGTCATCCAAACTTTCCATCACATCCCGACTTATGGATGTATTTTGAAAACCAAAAGTTTCTATGAAAAGTTCAAACCCCTTTCGGACTCTATTTATTTACTTATTCGGTCTTTTAGAAGATTTCAAGTGTAATTGTTGCCAACCTGGCTCTGATACCATGTTGTAACACACCGAATTCTCAAAACTCGGAAAGTTAATGGTTAGGACCTCACAATGGGTCCCGACCTCAGTTTGACAACAATTTTACTAGGATCTTACAACACGACACAAATAAAGAAACCGAAATTTATAATGCGATGTTTTATAAGTTATGAATTCAACACAACGTCTAACAACCAACAGTACTTAAGAACATAAAAGTCTATCTGTCCACATACTATAATGGAAACATAAATGCAAAAACTCAAACCCCACTCTAGGGAGTACGGAGACCTGGCTGACCACTACTTCCGGATCGCTCAGCTGCCGCTCTAACCTGTGTTAAATCTTGACAACACAACAAAACAACCGTTAGCTATCTATCTAAACGTTATGATAACACGATTTATGACTTAGGTTTAGGTAGTCATTTAGATAGATTTCTCACTCATTCATGCATGATTTAGCACTAGTTCACGACGTTTGCACTCAATTCACGTATTTTGTCGAGATAGACGTCTACACGGACTTTTGCATTGCTTTGTAGGTATTTTGGGAGATTTAGGAGCTTAATCGATACGTTTGAGGATCGTTCATCAAGATGACACACCCTCGGACTCATTAGGATGCAAGCTAGAGGCTAAGGAGGACTCATGGAACCTTGTCAACACAAGCCATGCACCAAATCGAAGCTTAATGAACCAAGGCAACGCTGAAGCACCAAACCACGGTCACTGGAGGGACCACGGCCGTTGAACCAACCGTGGTTTTTGCCAGACAGTTGTGACAGCTGTGCCACGATCTCTTGGCCTTCTCTAGCATGGTGGTAGTATAAAAGTGGTCCTGCAAGGCTGAGAGAAGGCATCTTGGGGCAGCCATCCATTATCCTCTATCATCCAATCAAAAAACTCTCCCAACAAGAAGATTCTCCAAGGAGGAGAGCTACCATTGAAGGAGGAGAGGGGCTCCATTGGAGAAGAGGAGAAGAACACACCATTGCTAGCACTTGATAGGTTCTGTAGTGAAGGATTTCGGAATCGTTTTCTAGGTTGTAAGAATCGTTCAAACCTTCTTTTGGAAGGGTTGTGAGTAATTCTAATCTTACTTTCATCTTGGTTTTGTTTGCTTCACTTGTTCATCTCTTTCTCTTCATTATCTTGCAAATAGAATCCATGATTTTATGTTCGATGATTTCGATTGTTATGATGCATGTTGTAGGCTAAATAGATGCGATTCTAGGGTAAGGAAATGATGGTTATGGCTAAGACTATGATAGGATGAACTTAGATTTACCTTTGGATGACTTGTTACTTGAACAAAGCCTCTGTTGGAGTCCACGGTTTGTTCTTGCCATTCCACGGCCGTGGAAGGTGTAGAACAGCCCGTGATTCTCCCTGGTTCGATGGATCTAGTTTTAGATTGTTAGAATGTTGAAATCCTAGTGTTTATTGAGTTAAATCTACCCTAGGGTGACCTAGTGTTAGCAACTAAGTGTTAGAAGAGACCTACCCGGTGATTCTTACTCTTAGATTTCAAAGATGACAAACCCTAGGTATTGGTGAGCCTCATAAGCCGTCATTGGACTAAGTGTGCTAGGATAGTTGTTTAGGACTAACCCTTTCGAGACTTACCCGGTAAGGATAGGTTAGATCCCTAGGTGACAATCCGGTTTGTGTAGAATTCCATCCCTTAGGCTCTTTGAGACTTACCCGGTGATGAGACCTTAGGAACGGACTAGTGGACCATGAGACCTACCCGGTGATTGATCCTTATCTAGAAACACTTACTCCCAACATATCATAGTCAATCCAAGGAATGATTAGATAGCTTCAGTCCTATGCCATAACCGGAACTTCCAACCCCTAGAATCCGCTTTCCCCTCTTTGATCTATATCTCGAGTTTAGCTTGTTTGTTTGTGTTGATTTGTTAGCATAGTTGATTGTTCATTTTGCATGATTTGTGATCCTTGATTGATCACCTAAAAACCCACCAAAAACATTGAGATTTTCATTTCTTTATTTCTTTCTCTTTTCTTCACCTAGATCTTCACTAAACTTGATCACTAATCGAATCAATCTCACCTTAGTCTTTGTGTTCGACCTCAGAATACTATCCCTACTACAAATGTCTCGTACACTGCGGGTTCGCTAGGAGTTAGGAGAAAAATAACGAGTTTATAAATTTAAAACCTATTGCGTATCACACACATCCTGAGCGGAACAAGTTTTTGGCGCCGTTGCCGGGGACTAGGTCTAGATTGAATCTTTTTGTGATTGTTTATAGTGTAGATCTTTCTTGTTTCTTTTGATCTCTCTTTGGCTTGTGTCTTTGCTTTTCAGGACATCTCTCACTCTTTAGGTGTATGCGAAGATCTCGTGGCAAGGATTTAGCTCCATTCGATCCCGAACCGGAGAAAACCCTTAGATCTAGATCCAAGATCATTAGAAAAGGGAAAGAGATGGCCGGAAGAGATCTCCAAGCTGAGTTGGATGAGGCTTTAGAGCAAATTAGGATAAGGGATGAAGCCTTGGAGAATGAGAGGAGACTTGCCAATGAGAGGCAAGAGGCAACTAGGAGGGAAATTAAGGAGATTAGGCAAGCTCTTGTGCAAAGAGAGCTTAACCGTCAACAACCTCCTCCACCTCCACCACAACCGCAGCCGGCGGTTAATATTCGGTTTGTGCCCATTACTATGGAAGAGCCACAAACGTTAGGGCAACGTATGGATCCGGCACAAAGAGCACACCGTCCGGGTGTGAACTTAGGAGATCCCGCAGCCCATGATTACGAGCTCCGCCCTCAAGTTCTACAAATGATCCGGCATAATCAATTTGGAGGGATGGAAGGAGAGTCTCCTCATCAACACTTGATGAATTATGAGATCTTGATGGAGACTCTTAGACCGCCTAGATTGGAGAGCAACAACCATAAGCTTAGGGCTTTCTCCTTCTCTCTTAAGGACAAGGCTTTAGCTTGGTATCAATCTATTCCACAAGGGCGAATTGGTACTTGGGAGGAGATGACAACCGAGTTTTTGACTAAGTTCTTCCCACCTTCCAAGACTACCGAGTTAAGAGGGAAGATCAATGCCTTCGTGATGAAGGATAGAGAGAGTTTGTTCAAGTCTTGGGAGAGGTTCAAAGATCTTCTCCTATATTGTTCACACCATGGTATACCAAAAATTGAGCTATTGGAGATCTACTTCAAAGGACTTGATGAAGATAGCCAATTCAAGCTCCAATCTCTTTCCGGTGGGACTTTCATGGAAAAGCATGTGGATGAAGCTTGGGAGTTTGTAGAGAAACAAGCTCTAGTGATTGAGAAATACTCCTATAGGAAGAGTGAAGGGAGAAAGGCGGGAGCATATGAGGTGAGTGAAGTCACCATGAGTAATTTGAAGCTTGACGCCATCAACAACGAGCTAAAGTTTTTGAGGGAGTTGTGTGCTACAACTTTGAAGAACCAAGCAACCCCTCAAGTGCAAGTGCAAGCAAACTTGTCTTCCAAGGAGGAGGATGTGAATTACATGGGAAGGGGCAATTACAACAACTATCAAGGCCCAAGGAACTTCAACAACAACCGGCAATTCAACAATTACCGGCCTAACCACAACCATCCCGGGTTTTCTTATTCTAACCCGGATGGAGCCTTGAACCCTCCCGCTTCCACAAGCACAACTCCACCGACAAAAGCTTCACAAGAACCTCCACCCGGAATTACTCAACCTCCAAAGGATAGAACCGAAATGATGTTTGAGCAATTGCTTGGAAGGTTGAGTGGTCTTGAGAGCACGGTGACTTCCATTTCCAAGGCTCAAAAGGTTTTGGAAGCACAAGTGTTCCAAAAGGCGGGTGAAGCCCATAGAGATCCGGGGAAGCTTCCCGGAAGAATCGAAGAAAACCCAAGAGGCCAAGTGTTGGTCATTACAACGAGGAGTGGGTTGAGTATGAAGGATCCTTTGCCCAAGGAAAATGTTAAGGGAAAGCAAGTGGTGGTAGAAGAAGAGATGTTGCAAGAAGATGGAGGCAAGAGCAAGGATGTTAAGCCAACTTATGTGGCACCGCCTCCATACAAGCCACCACTACCGTTCCAACAATCACGAGCAAGAGCTCTCTTGGACAATCACTTTGGTAAATTCCTTGAACTTATGTCTAAATTGCATATTAACATTCCGTTCATGGATGCTATCTTAGGTATGCCGGCGTATGGCAAGTTCTTGAAGGAAATACTCTCCAACAAAAGGAAGTTGGAGGAGTATGGGGAAATAAGAATGACAAAGAGATCCTCGGAGTTGATTCAAACGATGAAGGAGGAGATGCCTCCTAAGCTAAGAGATCCGGGATCCTTTTGTGTGCCAATCGGAGTAGGAGAAGTGAAGTATGACGCCCTATGTGATCTTGGGGCAAGTGTAAGCATCATCCCGCTTGCACTTTGCAACAAGGTTGGGCTAGGAGAGCCAAAGCCGGTCAAGATGACCCTTTATATGGCGGTTGGAATCTTAGAAGACATTCCGGTGCAACTAGGAAAGTTCTATGTGCCGATTGATTTTGTTATCTTGGATATTCCGGCGGACTATCCGGTTCCCATCATCTTGGGAAGACCTTTCCTAGCCACTTCCGGATGCCTAGTAGATTGCAAGAATGGGACTCTCTCCTTCAACATTGGAGAAGAGAACATCAAGTTCAAGCTGTCCACAATGATGAAAGGGCCAACCCTTGATGAGGATGTATTCAACATAGTCGAGCAAGAGGAGTCTAGAGAAGTTGTGAGCTCGATCTTGATCAAGAACCCCTTGGAGAAGGTTCTTACCTTGAGTTTGATGGAGGAAGGTGTTGAGGAGGCTTGCAATGAAGAAATCAAGGCCTTGGAAGCACTAGAAAAGGAGACAAGAGCTGAATTTGAGGATCACAAAAGCATGTTGAACACCTGTAGGTTCCACGGGCGTGGAATGTGTTCCACGGCCGTAGAACTCTCTGAAAAGCTCCAACGAGCAAGCTTGGCAACTTCCACGGCCATGGATGTGCCAAGAACCGTGGACCTAACCGTGGTTCCCCCAGAAGCAGCCCTCATTCATGATCAAGCTTCAAGGAGTCTTGGAGGGTCTTCATTTGCTTTGGATTCATCTCAACCAACGTTATTTGGATCGTCTCCACTCGATAAAGGTCCTCCTAAACTTGAACTTAAACCCCTCCCCTCTCATTTAGAGTATGCTTTCCTTGGTGATAATTCTACATATCCGGTGATTGTGAATGCATGCTTGAATGATGATGAACTTGCTAAGTTGTTGCATGAGCTAAGATTGCATAGGAAAGCCATTGGTTATACCATTGATGATTTAGTTGGCATAAAACCTTCTTTGTGCATGCATAAGATATTGATGGAAGATAACCATAAACCCTCTATTGAACATCAAAGAAGATTGAATCCTATAATGAAAGAGGTAGTCAAGAAAGAGATCATTAAGTTGCTAGATGCGGGGATTATCTACCCTATCTCGGATAGTAAGTGGGCTAGTCCCGTTCATGTAGTCCCTAAGAAGGGTGGGAAGACCGTAGTGACTAATGAGAACAATGAACTAATCCCAACTAGGACGGTTACGGGATGGAGGATGTGTATTGACTATAGGAAATTGAACATGGCCTCTAGGAAAGATCACTTCCCTCTTCCTTTCATTGACCAAATGCTAGAAAGGTTAGCTCAACATTCTCACTTTTGCTACTTAGATGGCTATAGTGGATTCTTCTAAATCCCTATCCACCCCGATGACCAAGAGAAAACCACTTTTACGTGTCCATGGGGAACTTTTGCATATAGGAGAATGCCATTTGGGTTGTGTAATGCACCCGCCACCTTCCAAAGGTGCATGATGGCTATATTTTCTTAATACATTGAGAATATCATGGAAGTGTTTATGGATGATTTTTCTGTTTGTGGTTCTTCCTTTGATAATTGCTTGGCTAACTTGTCATTAGTATTGAAAAGATGTGAGGAGACAAATCTTGTCTTGAATTGGGAAAAATGCCACTTCATGGTAAGTGAAGGTATTGTGTTGGGACACTTGGTGTCCAACCGTGGCATTGAGGTTGATAGGGCCAAGATTGAGACGATAGAGAAGTTGCCACCACCTACCTCGGTGAAGGGGGTAAGGAGTTTCTTAGGGCATGCCGGTTTCTACCGGAGGTTTATTAAAGACTTCTCTAAAATTTCTAAGCCTCTCACTAACCTACTAATGAAAGACGTTGAGTTTGTTTTCTCCAAGGATTGCCTTGAAGCTTTTTATAGGTTGTAGAACGCCTTGATCTCCGCACCTATCATGCAACCTCCGGATTGGAGTTTACCGTTTGAGATCATGTGTGATGCAAGTGATGTAGCCGTTGGGGCTGTTTTGGGGCAAAAGAAAGATGGGCGCACACATGCCATTTATTATGCTAGCAAGACGCTAGATGATGCCCAACTCAATTATGCTACCACCGAGAAGGAGTTGCTAGCGGTTGTGTATGCATTTGAGAAGTTCCGCTCATATCTTGTTGGAGCGAAGGTCATAGTGTGGACGGATCATGCTGCGATCCGTTACCTCCTTACAAAGAAGGATGCCAAGCCTAGGTTGATTCGGTGGATTCTTCTTCTTCAAGAGTTTGATTTGGAAATCCGGGACAAGAAGGGATCCGAGAACTCCGTGGCGGATCACCTTAGTAGACTCCCACCATTGGAGCTTGAAAGAGATGACATCCCGATTGATGACTCATTCCGGGATGAGCAATTGCAAATGGTGGAAGAGTGCTTGTTCCAAGTGTCTAGAGGAAGTGAGCCATGGTATGCCGACATCGTGAACTATCTTGTGTGTGAGGAAGTGCCTCCCGGTTTGACATATGCCCAAAGAAAGAAGTTCTTCAAAGATGTGAGGCACTACTATTGGAGTGAACCACTTTTGTTCAAGAGAGGGCCGGATGGAATGTTTAGAAGATGCATACCGGAGGATGAGGTGGAGAGTGTGATCCGCCATTGCCATTCCTTGCCATGTGGAGGGCATGCTAGCTCACACAAGACATGTGCGAAGGTGTTGCAATCGGGCTTCTTTTGGCCAAGCTTGTTCAAGGATGTGCAAAGCTTTGTGGTAGCTTGTGATGCTTGCCAAAGGACGGGCAACATCTCAAAGAGGAATGAGATGCCCTTGAACAACATACAAGAAGTGGAGATATTTAATGTGTGGGGTGTGGACTTCATGGGGTCATTCCCTTCTTCATGTGGCAACCTCTACATCCTATTGGCGGTAGACTATGTTTCAAGATGGGTGGAGGCAATCGCCTCTCCTACAAATGATGCCAAGGTGGTGGTGCGGTTCTTCAACCGAGTGATCTTCCCTAGGTTTGGAACACCAAGGGTGATCATAAGTGATGGAGGGAAGCACTTCACTAATAGGAACTTTGGGGCACTTTTGGCTAAGTATGGGGTGACTCATAAGGTGGCAACACCTTACCATCCCCAAACTAGTGGCTAAGTGGAGATCTCCAACCGGGAGATAAAGGGAATTCTTGAGAAGACGGTCTCTAGGACGAGAAAGGATTGGGCTATGAAGCTCAACGATGCCTTGTGGGCATATAGAACCGCTTTCAAGACACCAATTGGCACCACTCCTTACAAGCTAGTATATGGCAAGTCTTGCCACCTCCCGGTAGAGATGGAGCATAGAGCTTATTGGGCCATTAACTGGCTAAATTTTAACCTCAAGGAGGCCGGAGAGAAGAGGTTGCTTGATATGAACGCTCTTGAGGAGATCCGGTTGGATGCTTATGAGAATTGTAGCACCCCGAATCCGCGGGACTCGGGATGTCACATTGGGCTAGGATCTCACAATGGATCCTGACCCTAGCGTGACAACAAGTTCACTGGACCTTACAACATGGCACTGACAAATATAAAACAAATACATAAAACTGTATAAATTGTACAACCCAAAGTAAACAACAACATAGCCGAGTATATAAAACGACAACCTCACACAGGAGGTACAAAAGAACATCCTCACGAAGGAGGGGAACACAACAAACTCAAACCAACCACCTAATGTACGAGAGTCCTCAGCCTGTCACCCTGCCAGATCACTCAGCAGCGCCTAACCTGTAAACATCTACAACACGGTATGAAACCGTTAGCTAACCATACATATATGAGGTAATGCATAAGCACAAACACAATCATGGAAGATAAACACATCATCATGCTTTCACACATTTACCCATTTTATTATCTTTATATAATAATCATTCACTCAAAAACCATATATATATATAGATAGATGAAAGTATGTGACACGAGGACCGATACATCCCCGCCTCTGAGTACAATGTCCAGCTGTACGAGTATCGGTCACACAATCCGTGTACCCTATGGGAGTGGATTGCGCCCTTCCTGTAAACTAGTCTGGCCCGACATCAGAGAACCTCCCAGACTCCACGGCGGGATGAAAGGGAAAGGTTATCACAGCCACGCAGTGGGGCAGTCAATAGAACATAGGTCGATAAAAACTACAACTCATGCTATCATAGCAAACATATAAAGCACACACCACTCATGCAAACACCCAATATAGGGATGGTAGCTAAGTAAGTCCTACGAACTTACCTCAACATCGTACAATCACAACCACGATCAACCTCCAATCCTGAGAGGGACATTGCCTAATAACAAGGCATAAAGAGATATCAATACTCCTATCAATCAAAAAGGTCACATCTAGACCCAAGGGATCCATAAGGATCATAATCAATCTATAAGCCTCACAACCAACTAAACCTCAATATTTCAACATAACTCACAATTCCTCAAATCTCAAGGTACTATCTAATCAACATTCCTCAATCTCAATTCTAATCCTAATTTAATTAATTAACCTTTAGTTAATTAATTAGATTTCGCCCGAATAACGTTTTGCCCGCAGACAATTTCTAAACCCACCTGTCATTAGATTTCATCAAACAAGAACCCATAATCACCAGAATAATATAATGACCATAATAGAATTTCTAATTGTCCTATTTGACAAGCCTAAAGTCAATTTAGGCCAAATCGCAGTACGGAAAACGAATAAATTCATAACTTATTCGTTACTAACCCGATTGACGATTTGAAAGAAGATTCGGAATCACAACGACGCAGGCTACGCATGGACAGCATCAAATTCATCGGAATCTGAGCGACGGAACCGTCCTGGTGACATATATGCTCGACCAGCCCTCCATATACTCGGAAATGCAGAAACTCAGTACCGTTATGAAGAGAATGAAGAGAGGAATCCAGAAACTCAAACAGAATTGAAATCGGATTAGAAACGGAGAGTAGATCTGAGTTTGAAGGTTGAGAGAAATCAGAGCTTTTACTAGAAAACGTGAAAGGAAATGAATTAATAAAGGATTTTCCGCTATTTATAGTGAAGACGATAATTATCCTTTAGTAAAGTCGATAATTATCCTTTAACCGATCCAAAGGCGGGTCGAACCTCTTTCTCCAAACTTCTCGAGATTGGAACATTAAATCTGGAATATTGTAGGGATCATTATTCCACAACTGCCTCGGAAAACGTGTATTCCTAAGCCGTCTTTCTTAGCCGTTAAGAAACGAAATAGCGACTATTTTGGCCGTTTTGCCTCTCCATGTTATTTCATATCTAGGACATATCCGATGTCCTGATCATTTCTCTCAACTGCATTTTTATTAATTGGAGCTCCCAAATGCTCCAAATAACACCGGAGGGTAAAAATAATTATCCGGGGGGAAAAGTAAAAATTTCCTCAAACGTCCAAAATTACGCTAGGAACATAACGGTGAGACTCTTACTCATCACTTGCGAAGTCTTCGCGAGTTATATGTTAATTACTATCAACGATAAAGTTAATCAACATTAATTAGAATTCGGAAATCCTAGCTATTACAAGAATGCCCGGATCTACAAGGAGAGAACCAAACGGTGGCATGACAAGCGCCTCATCCCGAAGGAGTTGAGTGAAGGCGACCTTGTCCTTCTCTTCAACTCAAGGCTGCGGCTCTTCCCCGGAAAGCTAAAATCAAGATGGACCGGGCCATATGTGGTGAAGAAGATCTTCCCCCATGGAGCTATTGAGATAGGAGGAGAACATTGTGGAGATTTCAAGGTGAATGGGCACCGGTTGAAGAAGTATATCCCGGGAGCTCCGGTGGATATGATTGCCCCACTTCACCTAGAATGAGACGCCCCCGAGTTTGGTCAAGCTAATGACCTTAAAGAAGCGCTTGGTGGGAGGCAACCCATTGGTAACGTTTTCCCCTTTTCATTTTTCGTTTTTGCCTAGATTTTTCTGTTTTTGTGTGTTTGTGTGTTTGGTGTGCTTTGTGTGTGAGTTGGAGTCTTGGTACCATGGAAACCTTGCATAGAATGTGGATGATGATGATGAATCCCTCATCAATTATAGGTGGAGCGGACGCGGAACTTAGACGGCTAGCGGTGCCTAGCGCGGGTCCCGACGCCTTGATGAACACTTAGAGCTCTCTACCATTGTTGATAGGATCATCCACCATCAATCCACTTGAGAAATCTCAAATACCATAGCAAACCATTTTTACATTGTGAGAACCTTCTTTAACTCTTCTTTACTTAATTTACACATTGGGGACAATGTGTTTCTAAGTATGGGGTGGGGTTTGCATGATCTTTCGCATGATTAGCATCTAGGGTAGTTTAATATTATCACATGTCTTGCATTGTATATACTCATTTCGAAAAATCCAAAAAATCAGAAAATTTAAAATTTTTTGTGCTTTCTAGGCTTGGATATGACCCTAATGATGAATCTTGTCTTGTGGATTGGCTATGGATGGCCTTATGTGTTAAATTGATGAATGCATATGTGGACTTGAAGTACTTATCTTGAATCCCATGAATGGATTGTGATCATGATGTTTGCCTAGAATGGATTGAGTATTGAAAGTCGAAATTACACGCTAGTTCTTGCACATCATCTAGGAATGAATGAGGCAGTTCATCTTTCTCTACTTCTCATCTTGATCATGATGTTTGAGCACCTCAATTGATATAAATTTGACATCTTTTGACCCATCCGGGAATAGGAGCATGTTAGTGTGTTGATGTGTGTGAAAAGCAAGTTGGGGTGAAGATGTTGATGAAAGAATGTCATGAATAAAATGCTGACATTGTTGTGAAAGTGTAGACAAAAATATGGGTTTGGGGACGTTTGTTTAAATGACAAGTAACTCGACACACTTCACGTAATCGGGTGTTGGTGCCTTGCCAAAGTCAAATAAACCGATAGTCCTAACGAGCTTTGGTATGTGTGCCCGGTGTGGATGCACCTCGAAAAATAGAAAAAGCCCGAGGATGGCTAATCACCAAGGTTTCGGCTTTTGTACACCAATGTCATTGTCTCAAAAATAAGTGAAAGAAAAAGAAAAGATAGAAAAGATGGAGAAAATATATACATGTGGGAAGTTGATCGAGGACAAAACTGTGGAGTTAGTTCCATTCCCGGATTAGCATCACATAGCCTAGAAAAATCCCCACCTAATCACAACGTTTCTTGGTCTTTTACTTCACAAGACCTTATGACCTATTTGCATGTTTGTAAAACTTAGTAATCTAGATTGGATATGCTCTTCATCATCTTGACTTCCTCATTCTTACATTTCATGCATGCTTTCGAGTTAAGTATAATTGTCTTTCCGTGCCTTCATTTATTTGATACATAATTGTTTGTCAATCGCCATGAAACATGACTATGAAGGTGATCCAATAGTAGAAGCACAAACCCAAAAAGATTTTTGCCATTTTTCTGCATAAATAAATCATGTCGTCTCTTAGTCCATAGTTGGGAATTTGCTCGGGGACGAGCAAACCTTAAGTATGGGGTATTTTTGATAACACGATTTATGACTTAGGTTTAGGAAGTCATTTAGATAGATTTCTCACTCATTCATGCATGGTTTAGCACTAGTTCACGACGTTTGCACTCAATTCACGTATTTTGTCGAGATAGACGTCTACACGGACTTTTGCATTGCTTTGTAGGTATTTTGGGAGATTTAGGAGCTTAATCGATACGTTTGAGGATCGTTCATCAAGATGACACACCCTCGGACTCATTAGGATGCAAGCTAGAGGCTAAGGAGGACTCATGGAACCTTGTCAACACAAGCCATGCACCAAATCGAAGCTTAATGAACCAAGGCAACGCTGAAGCACCAAACCACGGTCACTGGAGGGACCACGGCCGTGGAACCAACCGTGGTTTTTGCCAGACGGTTGTGACAGCTGTTCCACGATCTCTTGGCCTTCTCTAGCATGGTGGTAGTATAAAAGTGGTCCTGCAAGGCTAAGAGAAGGCATCTTGGAGCTGCCATCCATTATCCTCTATCATCCAATCAAAAAACTCTCCCAACAAGAAGATTCTCCAAGGAGGAGAGCTACCATTGAAGGAGGAGAGGGGCTCCATTGGAGAAGAGGAGAAGAACACACCATTGCTAGCACTTGATAGGTTTTGTAGTGAAGGATTTCAGAATCGTTTTCTAGGTTGTAAGAATCGTTTAAACCTTCTTTTGGAATGGTTGTGAGTATTTCTAATCTTACTTTCATCTTGGTTTTGTTTGCTTCACTTGTACATCTCTTTCTCTTCATTATCTAGCAAATGGAAGCCATGATTTTATGTTTGATGATTTCGATTGTTATGATGCATGTTGTAGGCTAAATAGATTCGATTCTAGGGTAATGAAAGGATGGTTATGGCTAAGACTATGATAGGATGAACTTAGATTTACCTTTGGATGACTTGTTACTTGAACAAAGCCTCTGTTGGAGTCCACGGTTTGTTCTTGCCATTCCACGGCCGTGGAAGGTGTAGAACAGCCCGTGATTCTCCCTGGTTCGATGGATCTAGTTTTAGATTGTTAGAATGTTAAAATCCTAGTGTTTATTGAGTTAAATCTACCCTAGGGTGACCTAGTGTTAGCAACTAAGTGTTAGAAGAGACCTACCCGGTGATTCTTACTCTTAGATTTCAAAGATGACAAACCCTAGGTATTGGTGAGCCTCATAAGTCGCCATTGGACTAAGTGTGCTAGGATAGTTGTTTAGGACTAACCCTTTCGAGACTTACCCGGTAAGGAGAGGTTAGATCCCTAGGTGACAATCCGGTTTGTGTAGAATCCATCCCTTAGGCTCTTTGAGACTTACCCGGTGATTGATCCCAATCTAGAAACACTTACTCCCAACATATCATAGTCAATCCAAGGAATGATTAGATAGCTTGAGTCCTATGCCATAACCGGAACTTCCAACCCCTAGAATCCGCTTTCCCCTCTTTGATCTATATCTCGAGTTAAGCTTGTTTGTTTGTGTTGATTTGTTAGCATAGTTGATTGTTCATTTTGCATGATTTGTGATCCTTGATTGATCACCTAAAAACCCACCAAAAACATTGAGATTTTCATTTCTTTATTTCTTTCCCTTTTCTTCACCTAGATCTTCACTAAACTTGATCACTAATCGAATCAATCTCACCTTAGTCTTTGTGTTCGACCTCAGAATACTATCCCTACTACAAATGTCCCGTACACTGTGGGTTCGCTAGGAGTTAGGAGAAAAATAACGAGTTTATAAATTTAAAACCTATTGCGTATCACACACATCCTGAGCGGAACAAGTTTTTGGCGCCGTTGCCGGGGACTAGGTCTAGATTGAATCTTTTTGTGATTGTTTATAGTGTAGATCTTTCTTGTTTCTTTTGATCTCTCTTTGGCTTGTGTCTTTACTTTTCAGGACATCTCTCACTCTTTAGGTGTATGTGAAGATCTCGTGGCAAGGATTTAGCTCCATTCGATCCCGAACCGGAGAAAACCCTTAGATCTACATCCAAGAGCATTAGAAAAGGGAAAGAGATGGCCGGAAGAGATCTCCAAGCTGAGTTGGATGAGGCTTTAGAGCAAATTAGGATAAGGGATGAAGCCTTGGAGAATGAGAGGAGACTTGCCAATGAGAGGCAAGAGGCAACTAGGAGGGAAATTGAGGAGATTAGGCAAGCTCTTGTGCAAAGAGAGCTTAACCGTCAACAACCTCCTCCACCTCCACCACAACCGCAGCCGGCGGTTAATATTCGGTTTGTGCCCATTACTATGGAAGAGCCACAAACGTTAGGGCAACGTATGGATCCGGCACAAAGAGCACACCGTCCGGGTGTGAACTTAGGAGATACCGCAGCCCATGATTACGAGCTCCGCCCTCAAGTTCTACAAATGATCCGGCATAATCAATTTGGAGGGATGGAAGGAGAGTCTCCTCATCAACACTTGATGAATTATGAGATCTTGATGGAGACTCTTAGACCGCCTAGATTGGAGAGCAACAACCATAAGCTTAGGGCTTTCTCCTTCTCTCTTAAGGACAAGGCTTTAGCTTGGTATCAATCTATTCCACAAGGGCGAGTTGGTGCTTGGGAGGAGATGACAACCGAGTTTTTGACTAAGTTCTTCCCACCTTCCAAGACTACCGAGTTAAGAGGGAAGATCAATGCCTTCGTGATGAAGGATAGAGAGAGTTTGTTCAAGTCTTGGGAGAGGTTCAAAGATCTTCTCCTATATTGTCCACACCATGGTATACCAAAAATTGAGCTATTGGAGATCTACTTCAAAGGACTTGATGAAGATAGCCAATTCAAGCTCCAATCTCTTTCCGGTGGGACTTTCATGGAAAAGCATGTGGATGAAGCTTGGGAGTTTGTAGAGAAACAAGCTCTTGTGATTGAGAAATACTCCTATAGGAAGAGTGAAGGGAGAAAGGCGGGAGCATATGAGGTGAGTGAAGTCACCATGAGTAATTTCAAGCTTGACGCCATCAACAACGAGCTAAAGTCTTTGAGGGAGTTGTTTGCTACAACTTTGAAGAACCAAGCAACCCCTCAAGTGCAAGTGCAAGCAAACTTGTCTTCCAAGGAGGAGGATGTGAATTACATGGGAAGGGGCAATTACAACAACTATCAAGGCCCAAGGAACTTCAACAACAACCGGCAATTCAACAATTACCGGCCTAACCACAACCATCCCGGGTTTTCTTATTCTAACCCGGATGGAGCCTTGAACCCTCCCGCTTCCACAAGAACAACTCCACCGACAAAAGCTTCACAAGAACCTCCACCCGGATTTACTAAACCTCCAAAGGATAGAACCGAAATGATGTTTGAGCAATTGCTTGGAAGGTTGAGTGGTCTTGAGAGCACGGTGAATTCCATTTCCAAGGCTCAAAAGGTTTTGGAAGCACAAGTGTTCCAAAAGGCGGGTGAAGCCCATAGAGATCGGGGGAAGCTTCCCGGAAGAACCGAAGAAAACCCAAGAGGCCAAGTGTTGGCCATTACAACGAGGAGTGGGTTGAGTATGAAGGATCCTTTGCCCAAGGAAAATGCTAAGGGAAAGCAAGTGGTGGTAGAAGAAGAGATGTTGCAAGAAGATGGAGGCAAGAGCAAGGATGTTAAGCCAACTTATGTGGCACCGCCTCCATACAAGCCACCACTACCGTTCCCACAATCACGAGCAAGAGCTCGCTTGGACAATCACTTTGGTAAATTCCTTGAACTTATGTCTAAATTTCATATTAACATTCCGTTCATGGATGCTATCTTAGGTATGCCGGCGTATGGCAAGTTCTTGAAGGAAATACTCTCCAACAAAAGGAAGTTGGAGGAGTATGGGGAAATAAGAATGACAAAGAGATCCACGGAGATGATTCAAACGATGAAGGAGGAGATGCCTCCTAAGCTAAGAGATCCAGGATCCTTTTGTGTGCCAATCGGAGTAGGAGAAGTAAAGTATGACGCCCTATGTGATCTTGGGGCAAGTGTAAGCATCATCCCGCTTGCACTTTGCAACAAGGTTGGGCTAGGAGAGCCAAAGCCGGTCAAGATGACCCTTTATATGGCGGTTGGAATCTTAGAAGACATTCCTGTGCAACTAGGAAAGTTCTATGTGCCGATTTATTTTGTTATCTTGGATATTCCGGCGGACTATCCGGTTCCCATCATCTTGGGAAGACCTTTCCTAGCCACTTCCGGATGCCTAGTAGATTGCAAGAATGGGACTCTCTCCTTCAACATTGGAGAAGAGAACATCAAGTTCAAGCTGTCCACAATGATGAAAGGGCCAACCCTTGATGAGGATGTATTCAACATAGTCGAGCAAGAGGAGTCTAGAGAAGTTGTGAGCTCGATCTTGATCAAGGACCCCTTGGAGAAGGTTCTTACCTTGAGTTTGATGGAGGAAGGTGTTGAGGAGGCTTGCAATGAAGAAATCAAGGCCTTGGAAGCACTAGAAAAGGAGACAAGAGCTGAATTTGAGGATCACAAAAGCATGTTGAACACCTGTAGGTTCCACGGGCGTGGAATGTGTTCCACGGCCGTAGAACTCTCTGGAAAGCTCCAACGAGCAAGCTTGGCAACTTCCACGGCCGTGGATGTGCCAAGAACCGTGGACCCAACCGTGGTTCCCCCAGAAGCAGCCCTCATTCATGATCAAGCTTCAAGGAGTCTTGGAGGGTCTTCATTTGCTTTGGATTCATCTCAACCAACGTTATTTGGATCGTCTCCACTCGAAAAAGGTCCTCCTAAACTTGAACTTAAACCCCTCCCCTCTCATTTAGAGTATGCTTTCCTTGGTGATAATTCTACATATCCGGTGATTGTGAATGCATACTTGAATGATGATGAACTTGCTAAGTTATTGCATGAGCTAAGATTGCATAGGAAAGCCATTGGCTATACCATTGATGATTTAGTTGACATAAAACCTTCTTTGTACATGCATAAGATATTGATGGAAGATAACCATAAACCCTCTATTGAACATCAAAGAAGATTGAATCCTATAATGAAAGAGGTAGTCAAGAAAGAGATCATTAAGTTGCTAGATGCGGGGATTATCTACCCTATCTCGGATAGTAAGTGGGCTAGTCCCGTTCATGTAGTCCCTAAGAAGGGTGGGAAGACCGTAGTGACTAATGAGAACAATGAACTAATCCCAACTAGGACGGTTACAGGATGGAGGATGTGTATTGACTATAGGAAATTGAACATGGCCTCTAGGAAAGATCACTTCCCTCTTCCTTTCATTGACCAAATGCTAGAAAGGTTAGCTCAACATTCTCACTTTTGCTACTTAGATGGCTATAGTGGATTCTTCCAAATCCCTATCCACCCCGATGACCAAGAGAAAACCACTTTTACGTGTCCATGGGGAACTTTTGCATATAGGAGAATGCCATTTGGGTTGTGTAATGCACCCGCCACCTTCCAAAGGTGCATGATGGCTATATTTTCTTAATACATTGAGAATATCATGGAAGTGTTTATGGATGACTTTTCTGTTTGTGGTTCTTCCTTTGATAATTGCTTGGCTAACTTGTCATTAGTATTGAAAAGATGTGAGGAGACAAATCTTGTCTTGAATTGGGAAAAATGCCACTTCATGGTAAGTGAAGGTATTGTGTTGGGACACTTGGTGTCCAACCGTGGCATTGAGGTTGATAGGGCCAAGATTGAGACGATAGAGAAGTTGCCACCACCTACCTCGGTGAAGGGGGTAAGGAGTTTCTTAGGGCATGCCGGTTTCTACCGGAGGTTTATTAAAGACTTCTCTAAAATTTCTAAGCCTCTCACTAACCTACTAATGAAAGACGTTGAGTTTGTTTTCTCCAAGGATTGCCTTGAAGCTTTTTGTAGGTTGTAGAACGCCTTGATCTCCGCACCTATCATGCAACCTCCGGATTGGAGTTTACCGTTTGAGATCATGTGTGATGCAAGTGATGTAGCCGTTGGGGCTGTTTTGGGGCAAAAGAAAGATGGGCGCACACATGCCATTTATTATGCTAGCAAGACGCTAGATGATGCCCAACTCAATTATGCTACCACCGAGAAGGAGTTGCTAGCGGTTGTGTATGCATTTAAGAAGTTCCGCTCATATCTTGTTGGAGCGAAGGTCATAGTGTGGACGGATCATGCTGCGATCCGTTACCTCCTTACAAAGAAGGATGCCAAGCCTAGGTTGATTCGGTGGATTCTTCTTCTTCAAGAGTTTGATTTGGAAATCCGGGACAAGAAGGGATCCGAGAACTCCGTGGCGGATCACCTTAGTAGACTCCCACCATTGGAGCTTGAAAGAGATGACATCCCGATTGATGACTCATTCCGGGATGAGCAATTGCAAATGGTGGAAGAGTGCTTGTTCCAAGTGTCTAGAGGAAGTGAGCCATAGTATGCCGACATCGTGAACTATCTTGTGTGTGAGGAAGTGCCTCCCGGTTTGACATATTCCCAAAGAAAGAAGTTCTTCAAAGATGTGAGGCACTACTATTGGAGTGAACCACTTTTGTTCAAGAGAGGGCCGAATGGAATGTTTAGAAGATGCATACCGGAGGATGAGGTGGAGAGTGTGATCCGCCATTGCCATTCCTTGCCATGTGGAGGGCATGCTAGCTCACACAAGACATGTGCGAAGGTGTTGCAATCGGGCTTCTTTTGGCCAAGCTTGTTCAAGGATGTGCAAAGCTTTGTGGTAGCTTGTGATGTTTGCCAAAGGACGGGCAACATCTCAAGGAGGAATGAGATGCCCTTGAACAACATACAAGAAGTGGAGATATTTGATGTGTGGGGTGTGGACTTCATGGGGCCATTCCCTTCTTCATGTGGCAACCTCTACATCCTATTGGCGGTAGACTATGTTTCAAGATGGGTGGAGGCAATCGCCTCTCCTACAAATGATGCCAAGGTGGTGGTGCGGTTCTTCAACCGAGTGATCTTCCCTAGGTTTGGAACGCCAAGGGTGATCATAAGTGATGGAGGGAAGCACTTCACTAATAGGAACTTTGGGACACTTTTGGCTAAGTATGGGGTGACTCATAAGGTGGCAACACCTTACCATCCCCAAACTAGTGGCCAAGTGGAGATCTCCAACCGGGAAATAAAAGGAATTCTTGAGAAGACGGTCTCTAGGACGAGAAAGGATTGGGCTATGAAGCTCACTGATGCCTTGTGGGAATATAGAACCGCTTTCAAGACACCAATTGGCACCACTCCTTACAAGCTAGTCTATGGCAAGTCTTGCCACCTCCCGGTAGAGATGGAGCATAGAGCTTATTGGGCCATTAAGTGGCTAAATTTTGACCTCAAGGAGGCCGGAGAGAAGAGGTTGCTTGATATGAACGCTCTTGAGGAGATCCGGTTGGATGCTTATGAGAATGCCCGGATCTACAAGGAGAGAACCAAATGGTGGCATGACAAGCGCCTCATCCCGAAGGAGTTGAGTGAAGGCGACCTTGTCCTTCTCTTCAACTCAAGGCTGCGGCTCTTCCCTAGAAAGCTAAAATCAAGATGGACCGGGCCATATGTGGTGAAGAAGATCTTCCCCCATAGAGCTATTGAGATAGGAGGGGAGCATTGTGGAGATTTCAAGGTGATTGGGTACCGGTTGAAGAAGTATATCCCGGGAGCTCCGGTGGATATGATTGCCCCACTTCACCTAGAATGAGACGCCCCCGAGTTTGGTCAAGCTAATGACCTTAAAGAAGCGCTTGGTGGGAGGCAACCCATTGGTAACGTTTTCCCCTTTTCATTTTTCGTTTTTGCCTAGATTTTTCTGTTTTTGTGTGTTTGTGTGTTTGGTGTGCTTTGTTTGTGAGTTAGAGTCTTGATACCATGGAAACCTTGCATGGAATATGGATGATGATGATGAATCCCTCATCAATTATGGGTGGAGCGGACGCGGAACTTGGACGGCTAGCGGTGCCTAGCGCGGGTCCCGACGCCTTGATGAACACTTAGAGCTCTCTACCATTGTTGATAGGATCATCCACCATCAATCCACTTGAGAAATCTAAAATACCATAGCAAACCATTTTTACATTGTGAGAACCTTCTTTTACTCTTCTTTACTTCATTTACACATTGGGGACAATGTGTTTCTAAGTATGGGGTGGGGTTTGCATGATCTTTCGCATGATTAGCATCTAGGGTAGTTTAATATTATCACATGTCTTGCATTGTATATACTCATTTCAAAAAATCCAAAAAATCAGAAAATTTAAAATTTTTTGTGCTTTCTAGGCTTGGATATGACCCTAATGATGAATCTTGTCTTGTGGATTGGCTATGGATGACCTTATGTGTTAAATTGATGAATGCATATGTGGACTTGAAGTACTTATCTTGAATCCCATGAATGGATTGTGATCATGATGTTTGCCTAGAATGGATTGAGTATTGAAAGTCGAAATTACACGCTAGTTCTTGCACATCATCTAGGAATGAATGAGGCAATTCATCTTTCTCTACTTCTCATCTTGATCATGATGTTTGAGCACCTCAATTGATATAAATTTGACCTCTTTTGACCCATCCGGGAATAGGAGCATGTTAGTGTGTTGATGTGTGTGAAAAGCAAGTTGGGGTGAAGATGTTGATGAAAGAATGTCATGAATAAAATGCTGAAATTGTTGTGAAAGTGTAGACAAAAATATAGGTTTGGGGACATTGGTTTAAATGACAAGTAACTCGGCACACTTCACATAATCGGGTGTTGGTGCCTTGCCAAAGTCAAATAAACCGATAGTCCTAATGAGCTTTGGTATGTGTGCCCGGTGTGGATGCACCTCGAAAAATAAAAAAAGCCCGAGGATGGCTAATCACCAAGGTTTCGGCTTTTGTACACCAATGCCATTGTCTCAAAAATAAGTGAAAGAAAAAGAAAAGATAGAAAAGATGGAGAAAATATATACATGTGGGAAGTTGATCGAGGACAAAATTGTGGAGTTAGTTTCATTTCCGGATTAGCATCACATAGCCTAGAAAAATCACCACCTAATCACAACGTTTCTTGGCCTTTTACTTCATAAGACCTTATGACCTATTTGCATGTTTGTAAGACTTAGTAATCTAGATTGGATATGCTCTTGATCATCTTGACTTCCTCATTCTTACATTTCATGCATGCTTTCGAGTTAAGTATAATTGTCTTTCCGTGCCTTCATTTATTTGATACATAATTGTTTGTCCATCTCCATGAAACATGACTATGAAGGTGATCCAATAGTAGAAGCACAAACCCAAAAAGATTTTTGCCATTTTTCTACATACATAAATCATGTCGTCTCTTAGTCTATAGTTGGGAATTTGCTCGGGGACGAGCAAACCTTAAGTATGGGGTATTTTTGATAACACGATTTATGACTTAGGTTTAGGTAGTCATTTAGATAGATTTCTCACTCATTCATGCATGGTTTAGCACTAGTTCATGACGTTTGCACTCAATTCACGTATTTTGTCGAGATAGACGTCTACACGGACTTTTGCATTGCTTTGTAGGTATTTTGGGAGATTTAGGAGCTTAATCGATACGTTTGAGGATCGTTCATCAAGATGACACACCCTCGGACTCATTAGGATGCAAGATAGAGGCTAAGGAGGACTCATGGAACCTTGTCAACACAAGCCATGCACCAAATCGAAGCTTAATGAACCAAGGCAACGCTGAAGCACCAAACCACGGTCACTGGAGGGACCACGGCCGTGGAACCAACCGTGGTTTTTGCCAGATGGTTGTGACAGTTGTGCCACGATCTCTTGGCCTTCTCTAGCATGGTGGTAGTATAAAAGTGGTCCTGCAAGGCTGAGAAAAGGCATCTTGGAGCAGCCATCCATTATCCTCTATCATCCAATCAAAAAACTCTCCCAACAAGAAGATTCTCCAAGGAGCAGAGCTACCATTGAAGGAGGAGAGGGGCTCCATTGGAGAAGAGGAGAAGAACACACCATTGCTAGCACTTGATAGGTTTTGTAGTGAAGGATTTCGGAATCGTTTTCTAGGTTGTAAGAATCGTTTAAACCTTCTTTTGGAAGGGTTGTGAGTATTTCTAATCTTACTTTCATCTTGGTTTTGTTTGCTTCACTTGTTCATCTCTTTCTCTTCATTATCTTGCAAATGGAAGCCATGATTTTATATTTGATGATTTCGATTGTTATGATGCATGTTGTAGGCTAAATAGATGCGATTCTAGGGTAAGGAAAGGATGGTTATGGCTAAGACTATGATAGGATGAACTTAGATTTACCTTTGGATGACTTGTTACTTGAACAAAGCCTCTGTTGGAGTCCACGGTTTGTTCTTGCCATTCCACGGCCGTGGAAGGTGTAGAACAGCCCGTGATTCTCCCTGGTTCGATGGATCTAGTTTTAGATTGTTAGAATGTTGAAATCCTAGTGTTTGTTGATTTAAATCTACCCTAGGGTGACCTAGTGTTAGCAACTAAGTGTTAGAAGAGACCTACCCGGTGATTCTTACTCTTAGATTTCAAAGATGACAAACCCTAGGTATTGGTGAGCCTCATAAGCCGCCATTGGACTAAGTGTGCTAGGATAGTTGTTTAGGACTAACCCTTTCGAGACTTACCCGGTAAGGATAGGTTAGATCCCTAGGTGACAATCCGGTTTGTGTAGAATTCCATCCCTTAGGCTCTTTGCGACTTACCCGGTGATGAGACCTTAGGAACGGACTAGTGGACCATGAGACCTACCCGGTGATTGATCCCAATCTAGAAACACTTACTCCCAACATATCATAGTCAATCTAAGGAATGATTAGATAGCTTGAGTCCTATGCCATAACCGGAACTTCCAACCCATAGAATCCGCTTTCCCCTCTTTGATCTATATCTCGAGTTTAGCTTGTTTGTTTGTGTTAATTTATTAGCATAGTTGATTGTTCATTTTGCATGATTTGTGATCCTTGATTGATCACCTAAAAACCCACCAAAAACATTGAGATTTTCATTTCTTTATTTCTTTCCCTTTTCTTCACCTAGATCTTCACTAAACTTGATCACTAATCGAATCAATCTCACCTTAGTCTTTGTGTTCGACCTCGGAATATTATCCCTACTACAAACGTCCCGTACACTGCGGGTTCGCTAGGAGTTAGGAGAAAAATAACGAGTTTATAAATTTAAAACCTATTGCGTATCACACACATCCTGAGCGTAACACGTTAGATAAAAGAAAATAGCACACACACACAATAGCAAAACTAAACACACATCATTCTTTCAAAGAATCCATTTATTATCTTTACTTAGGTCATTCACTCTTACTAATGATACTTATTTTGCGACACGAGAGATTCTCATACCTCACCTCCGCCCCCGTGTACCCATCAGGAATGGATCCGATGCATCTCACCTTTTACATGTATGGTCTGGGTATAGAGAACCTCCCAGTCTCCTGTCAGAGTTGGGGCAGTGATGTCACGGCCCGTTCTACATACATTTGGGCCATAAAATAATAAAAGTCGTCCTAGGCATGTTATAATTATTAAACAATCAACACACACCACTATCATTATTCAACTAACATCTAGAAACCAGCTAAGTAAGTCGCAAGGACTTACCTGAACTCAGGGACAAACGGTCCTTGCACGGCATACTCCACACGTGCATATAATATCTTATACCTAATTAATGGTAATCATATCGATCAATATATTTATCGACTTACATGAACACTCTTAAGTCTCTCTTAGGTCTTCTAAGAAGGAGAAGCTCTTATTGAACTTTCAAAGAGTTTACTAAACTTCTTAGTGACATAGGATGTCATACACAAACAAAGTTATCAATCTGCTTATATAAGACTATATGTCTCACCAAAAGCTTCTAAGGTGTAAGTATTCTAAAAAAAAATATATCTCCTAATGTAATATAGGAACGAAGGACCCAATTTGTGTCTCCAAATTCCTCAAGTTAGGTCAATATGCTTCTAAACCTTAAAATTCCGTCTTAGTCAGTTTCCGATAATGTTCTATGAAAAAGTATATTTTCTATCCCTTTGTAAACTCAAGAACTCTTATAAAACAAAAGTTTTCCTCATCTAATTAAACGACTTACTCTAAATTAGCTTTCATAGTCAACTAAGACTATAAATCACCACCTTTAGACTATAGGCCAATTTCTAAGAATAATTACAAATGGGTACTTGATAACATGAATTATAGTCTATATTTTGGGTCCTGTTTAGACGTTTTATCTTCAATAATCTGCATGTTTGAATGTATATTATGTGATTATATTGTCGTTTCATCTACCTTTGCGGGAATCGAGGTCTACACCAAGTTTCGTTGTAATCGTAGGTAAAATGGCACGTTTTGCATCAAAATGTAGCTAAAGGAGCTAAGGAGTCATTGAAGCTACATTCAGGAGCTTAAGGAAGAATCCAAAAAGCATGGAAATGGATTAAATATTTACTTTGGACCAGATTTGAGAGATTTCGCTTTCAGTTGAGAGTCACCTCGGTCAGCTACAGTACCATCTCGACCGAGGTGATCCAGAGGAGCGTCCCGACCGAGGCGAACACCTTGGACGCGGCGAGATATATTTTATTCTTGGCTGAGATCTTTTATTTTTGGAAGGAAGGATCTTATATTTTTAGGCTGGATTTTGTTCGTTCCAAACGGTGTGTGCAAGCTTTAAATTTATAACCCTAGACTTAAGCTTAAAACAAGGATGCGAACCCGCAGTGTACGGGTCAATCGTAGTAAAAGCAAGAAAATTCCAGGGGTCGATCACAGGGACTCGGTGAAACAGAGTCAATACGGTGTGCTAATGTTAATACTAACCACAAGAGCGATTTAACACAATCAAAGATGAATAAGATGTCAAATAAAGCAAACATGCAATTCTAGGGATTAAGGCATCTAGTTGTGGTTCCAACTCAAGATCTGTAGATAAGCGGACAAAGCTGAGATTTTTGCGTGGGGAAAGTGTTTCTAAAGTGGAGTAGATCACCGGGTAAGTCTCACTACACACTAATCCCAAACCGTAACTCCTATTACCGGGTAAGTCTCAAGGAATTAAGATAAAGAACTATAACCTCAAACTAACATACCATCTAAGGGAATAGAATCAACCTTTACCGGGTAAGTCTCAGGCTAACTCACAAAGATGGGATGGAAGCACACTCAAACCCCAATAAAGGATAAACCTTTATTACCTACACTTATGATCGTTGGTTTACAAACCAAGGAATTACCGGGTAAGTCTCATCCTAAGCTTGCATTGAACCAGGAAAGGTGTAATAAGAATAGGATTTGGCAAACCCTAACACTTAACTCTCAGTTATGGATCAGATAAGTCACCTCGGTCAGCCAGTTTCCACCTCGGCCGAAATGTTCATCGACTGAACGAGATGCTTAGGGTTAAGGTTAAAGACTCGAACTTTCAGGATCCTACTGAAATCTAAGATTATTCTATCATTGTTTTTCCCACAACCTTCAGCCAATCACCCTAGAATCACACAAGGGAATTAGCCACTCATCATTATTATGAAAGTATTAATTGTAAGGGAAGAAGGTGAATATTTGAACAAAGAAGAATTTAATGAAAAGACTTCAATAACTGAATCAAATATCACAACAAAGCGTTCTTTGGATAACAATCCAAAAAGACAAGACAACAATTGAGGGAATTGAAGACAATCTTACAAAACCCTTCAAAAAGCTATAAAAGCTATGGACTTCTATCTTCCTTCGACCTTCAAAAAGGTTCTTCGAAGACTCCCAAATTGGAGTAGGCTGCGGCTGCTGCGTGTGTAAAACCTGATCGACGGTCTAGCGTGATCTAAGCACACTCGGATTTGTGGAAAATCCAACCCTTTTTATAGGAAAATAACCCTCCAAAGATAATAAATCTTAGAAAGATATTCTCCCATAAATATAGGTAAAATATATGATTCTGCATATCTCCTTCCTTCCAAGAGCCCAGCCCAAAAATATAAGATTACTTTCCAATTTTAAAAGATCTCAGCCAAGAATAAAATATTCTCGCCGCGTCCTAGGTGTTCGCCTCGGTCGAGTCGGCGTCTCTGGATCACCTCGGTCGAGATGAATCTCTGGTCAACCGAGGTGAGTCACAACTGAATGTGAAATCTCTCAAAACTGGCCCAAAGTAAATCCTTAATCCATGGCTATGCTTCCTGGATGTAGCTCCAAATGATTCATGACTCCTTTTGCTCCTTTTTGATGCAAAACGTACCATATTACCTGCAATTACAACGAAACTAGGTGTAGACCTCGATTCTCGCAAAGGTAGATGAAATGGTAGTAAAATCACATAATGTACATACAAACATGCAGATTATGAAAGATAAAACGTCCAAACAAACCCCAAAATATAGACTATAATTCATGCTATCAAAATACCCCATACTTAGCCCTTGCTTGTCCCCAAGCAAGTTCCGCATATAAAAGACAAGATAGAATGGATTAATAGTCAAGAAAATCAATGAAAAGTCTTTCAAAAACATTTTATGGTGTGCAACTATCATAGATCACTCTAAGAGAATACTTCATGGAATTAAAAACTCAATATGCTCAAAACATTTTATAAATATAGGAAAGTTGTTCATCTTTGCATAAAATCATAGAATGCATAATAAATCATAATTATCAAAATTAATCATGTATAATCCAGTTTAAACCGCTAAGTCAATCAACAAGCTCAAGGTCTCAAGGGCTTCAAAAGAAAAGGTCAAGAAACGTGTAGGGTAGGGATGTATGTAAGGTAATGTGGTGCTAGAATCCGGGAAAAGGGATGAACTTCACTTCCACTTTGACTTGCAACATCTTCCACCAATAAGCTTTGCTTATTTCGCACTTTTCTTTTACTTTACTTTTTGGGATGCATGGACAGAGGTGCACAATAACCGAAGCCTAGGAAATCTGCAATCATCAATTTCTTGAGATGCATCAAACCCTTGATGCACATACCATGACCCGTTAGGAATATCGCTCAATCCGACTTTGGCAAGACACAAACACCCGGCTATGTGAATGGTGCCGAGTTACTCATCTTCATGATTGACTTCCCCAAACCTATAACTGCTTTCTAACACTTTCACTTCCAGCCAACTTCTCAACTTTTACTTCACTTGCTTTCACCACCTTGCTTGCTTCCAAATTCCCGGATAGGTAAAAGGGAGGCAAAATGTATATGAGGGGTTAAGCATGATCAAGAAGAAGAAGAAGAAGAGAATGAATTGCCTTGGTCTTTCCAAGAAGAAAGTGAGAGAACTTAACCTGCGGTGTCAACCTTCAAATTCAACATAATTTGGATAAAAACAAAGTATTAAACATGCCAATAATTTCAAACAAAGCATTTAGCAACTTAAACATATTATAAAACTTTTCAAACACATAAAGAATTTAAAACCAGTAGGTAAACAAAATCTTCACTGAGGTCATATCCAAATAAGTAACAAAAATTCGTTTTCGAAAACTCTCAGTTAACACATCTCGGTCGAGGTGTTCTTGGTTCAACCGAGGTGGAACGCCTCGTTTGGCCAGAACTGACTCGGTCGAGATCGAAAATATTTTTTTTTTTTTAAAAAACCATTTTTGTTTCAGTTTTGACGTTTTTCTCAATCAAATAACCTGTAGGTATGCATGTAATATCAGATAATCATATAAAGGCAATGAAGCATAAATACGAAAATATCCGATAAATAAAATACATCAAAGGTGTCAAATACGTCAAAGGTAGCCACATAGTCAAATAACAAACACCCCATACTTGAGACACACTGTCCCAGTGGGTATAATAAAAGTCTAAAACAGGAGAACTCACCGGATAAGAGCCGAACTGCATAAAAAATATAATAAAGAAACCCTGCAGCTCCTCAGTAGTCCTGATCCGGCGGTGGTGGTGGTATGTAGGGGAACTGAGTCGGATCATAGGGATGGCCCATGATACGCTCAAACTGTAGCTGAGCCATCATGTGCTGATGATGCTGCCGCTCCTGCATCTCGCGGATATCCAGCGAAAGTGCAGCATATGAGTCGATAACCTGATCCGTCAGGTCATCGATCCGTCGGTGTGCAGCTCTGTCCCTCACTCCACGCCTCCTGCGTCCAGCAGGTCTGACTGGAGACATCGCGGCTGGCGCCGGCTCAGTGTCCTCCTCATCATCTAAATCAATAATAGGTGGCGCGCTCGTCCCACCTGTATCTGTACCTGTGTCCATCGGGACGCCACCTCCTCTCTCATCCATTGTCTCATCATCGTCGTCATCCTCATCCTCAGCCTCCTCCGCAGCTGCAGCAGGGGCAGCTGCTGCCTCTCTGTGATCCTCTATCAGTGTATCCCAAGCAGTCTGCCAGAAATGCGGATCAAAGACTGTGAACTGCGCAGACCAGCGGATGCCCTGAGGTGCAGTCCGCTCCCAAGGCATGGCGACGTATGGAGTGGTCAAACCACGGGGAACTAGAATCCTCCGTGTGATCATCTCCTGCAATCCCAGCGGCTTCGGAGCCGCCGCCAACGTGCAAACGCTGAGGTCCATCCCGTGGTAAGTAGCGATGTGGGTGACTAGACCTCCACAGCAAATATCTCCCTTCGCCTTGGCCTTGATCCTATGCAGATCCTCTGCTAGGAGCAAGCCAAAGTCTGGGAAGCCTCCTGTAACCATGCAATAGAGGCTGAAGAGCTCACCCTGTCTGATCTTCTGGGGCGTCTCCGTACGCGCCAGAAGTGTCTCACTGAAGATCCTGTGGGCAAGTCTGAAGGCTGGGTGAAAGATGACCTTCTCCCTGGAATCTCCAGGACGCCATCTGTCTGCGTGTGTAGTAATGTGGGCTATCTGTCCCCAGAACTCCCTAGCTACGGATCGGGAGGGGAAGTCTACAGCAGTGGGGTCAGGAAAGCCAAAGATCTCTCTCCAAATCTCTAAAGGAACTATGAAGTTCCGGCTCATCAACCGGTACTTCACAGACCGCTCTGTGGGAAGGTAGGAGAAGGAGCTAACAAACTCGAGTGTCGGCTCTAAGTAGGCTGGGGCTCGGATCTCAGTGAACTGATCTAGCCCCACTGTAGCTATCATCCTCCTAAGGTCAGCATCTAACCCTAGGCAGTCAAAAGCTGACACATCCAGAAATCGTGGTGCGATGACTGGACGGCCAGCTATCCTCTCATAGTCTACCCGGCATCTCTCGTGGATGGCCGGGCGGTAGGGACGGGATGCGGAAGGAGAAGGGGAAGGGGAGGATCTATCTCTAAGAGCTAAACGGCGATCTGAACTCATCTTCAAAACACACTGTCAGACTACCTCGGTCGACTGACAAATACCAAGAATCACCTCGACCGAGGTGCAGAACGACTGGGCCGAGGCGAAGACAGTCGCGAATTCAACTCTCTGATTTTCAGTTCTTTTCCCCCAAAAATCACTACCGATGCTTCCTAAGGGGTACTTAAAGGTTTCCTCAACAGAATCAAGGGCAACCAAAGCCCAAATTGCAGTAAACGAGCGAGTTAGGGTTTTCGAACGTTTTTACCTCGTTTCGGTCGAAACGCTCAAATTCCTTGCAGACCTGTAGTTGCAATCGGATCCTCTACTCTTTAATCGCGGTTTGGAAGCAGAAATCTTCGAAAACGAGCGAGAAACGAAGGAGGCGAGGTGGATCTGTCGCCGCGGTCGAGGAGGGTAAATAAAAAGTGAAAAGTAAAATTTTTCCCTATTTATACCGTTCCTGGATCTGCTGTCACCTCGGTCGAGATGGTCTCGACTGGCCCGAGGTGGTCTGGACCGAGGCGGTTCTGCAGAAACCCTAGTCGCCTCGGTTGCTTCAAGAATCAACTCGGTCGAGGTGCTCTGACAGTGACCGAGGTGCTTCTGTCTTCTCAGAATCTCGAACTTATGTCCTTCCAGATGTGCTCCTTCCTGTTGTCTGTCCAGAATGCCAAAAACAAAGCAAAGCAAAGCAAAAACAAAAACTATCTAAACTAGACTAGAAAACGGGAAAGAAGAGCAATACCTTGGGTTGCCTCCCAAGAAGCGCTTGATTTAAGGTCGCTAGCTGGACCATGATGCGTCTCAAACGAGGTAGGAGGTTCCCTCACCCCATACTTCACCTCCATCGTGGGGTGAAGTAAGTAGATCCATCAAACGCTCCAAGACGTGTAAGTGCTCGTCGGGGAATGAATCGTCTATGGGTGGGCTATCCGTCTCGCGGGAGGATTCCGGTAGCCGGCTGAGGTGATCCGCAACTGAATTCTCGGATCCCTTCTTATCGCGGATTTCTAGGTCAAACTCTTGAAGCAAGAGAATCCATCGAATAAGGCGCGGCTTTGCATCTTTCTTAGCCAATAAGTAACGAATGGCTGCATGGTCGGTGTAGACAATGACTTTCGCCCCTACTAGATAGGAACGAAACTTCTCGAAAGCGTATACAACCGCCAATAACTCCTCGGTGGTAGCGTAGTTGCGTTGTGCTTCATCTAGCGTCTTGCTAGCGTAATAAATGGCGGTGGTCCGTCCATCTTTCTTCTGCCCAAGCACCGCTCCTACGGCTACATCACTAGCGTCACACATGACCTCGAAGGGCAAGGTCCAATCAGGAGGCTGGATAATAGGAGCGGAGATCAACGCTTCCTTAAGCCTGTGAAAAGCATCAAGACACTCCTGCGAAAACTCAAAAACAACATCTTTATTCAAGAGGTTAGTTAGAGGTTTAGAAATCTTAGAGAAGTCCTTGATGAATCTCCTGTAGAAACCTGCATGCCCGAGAAAACTCCTCACACCTTTAACAGAACAAGGAGGAGGGAGTTTCTCAATAGTCTCGATCTTAGCTCGATCGACCTCAATACCTCGATTGGAAACGAGGTGTCCTAGCACAATGCCTTCATTAACCATAAAATGACACTTCTCCCAATTCAAAACAAGGTTAGTGTCTTCACATCTTTTAAGCACTAGAGAAAGGTTAGATAGGCAATCATCAAAAGAGGAACCGTATACAGAAAAATCATCCATGAATACCTCCATGATATCCTCTATGTACTCGGAAAAGATAGCCATCATGCATCGCTGGAAGGTAGCGGGTGCATTGCACAATCCGAATGGCATCCTCCGATAGGCAAACGTCCCCCAAGGACAAGTGAAAGTGGTCTTCTCCTGATCATCCGGGTGGATAGGAATCTGGAAGAATCCACTATAGCCGTCCAAGTAGCAGAAGTGTGAATGCTGGGCTAGCCGTTCGAGCATTTGATCGATGAAGGGGAGCGGAAAATGATCCTTCCGAGTCGCCGTGTTCAGCTTCCTATAGTCGATGCAAACTCTCCAGCCCGTAACGGTCCTTGTTGGGATCAACTCGTTGTTCTTATTTGTCACAACGGTCATCCCTCCTTTCTTCGGAACGACATGCACCGGGCTAACCCACTTGCTGTCCGAGATAGGATAAATAATACCTGCATCCAACAACTTAAGAACTTCCTTCTTCACAACCTCTTTCATGATCGGATTTAACCGTCTTTGAGGTTCCCGTGAAGTCTTATGATTATCCTCCATTAGAATTCTATGCATGCAGAAAGAAGGTTTAATGCCAATAAGATCATCCGTGGTGTAACCTATGGCTTTTCGATGCTTTCTCAGGACATGCATTAACTTAGATAATTCAGAATCGGAGAGGGAAGCACTAACAATAACGGGATAAGTAGAATCCGGCCCAAGAAAGATATACCTCAAGTGACTAGGGAGTTGTTTAAGCTCCACAACTGGGGGTGCTTTCTGAGAGGGATCTGTGCTTCCTCTTTCCAGTGGAGTGGTGTCAGAAACTGGACTAAATGCAATCTCAGTTTGAATCTTCTCGCTGTCGACCTCGGTCGAGACGCAGAGGCGTTGACCGAGGTGTTCTTCAGACGCCTCGCTCCGTCCAGAAAGTGCCTCGGTCGAGATACTTCTACTGGAACCGAGACTGGAGATCTTCGTCTCCTGGATTAGCTTCTCAGTTTTAGCTCCTGGATCCTCTTCCAGTGCCTTCAAGCTCCGTATATCTGCATCACAAGAAGCATCTATACCTTCCTCCATTAAACTGAAGCTAATAACTCTCTCGAGTGGATCGTTAATAAGGATAGAGCTCACCAATTCCCTTGATTCTTCTTCATCGTAGATGTTGAAGATATCATCAGTTAGTTGCTCCCCTTTCATGGCTGCAAGTAGTGCGAATTCCACCTCATCGCCACCAACGTTGAATTTCAACTTGGCGTTCTTGCAATCCACATTGCAACCCGAAGTTGCTAGAAATGGCCTCCCGAGAATGATAGGAACAGGATAATCTGCGGGAATGTCAAGTACGACAAAATCTATAGGTAGATAGAAGTTACCTAACTTGACCGGAACGTCCTCCAAAATGCCCACGGGATGGGTAATGGAGCGATCTGCCATGTAAAGTCGAATCTTGACCGGCTTGGGCTCTCCAAGACCGATCTTAGTGCATAGCTCCAGCGGGATGATGCTCACGCTGGCTCCTAGATCACAAAGGGCTTCACAAGTGACATCCCCGACTTGAATGGGAATGCAAAATGAGCCGGGATCTCTCAACTTAGGTGGCATCTTTTCCTTCATGATCTTGATAAGCTCCGAAGATTTAGATGTCATCCTAACTTCACCAACATCCTCCAGCTTCCTCTTCCTTGATAAGATTTCTTTTAGGAACTTCCCATAGGCGGGCATACCTAGAATAGCATCAAGGAAAGGAATATTAATATGTAGCTTATTCATCAAGTCAAGAAACTTACCAAAGTGCTTGTCTAGATGTGCTCTGGCTCTGGACTGAGGGAATGGAAGTGGTGGTTTATATGCAGGAGGCGGAACATAAGTTTCTGTCGTTCCTCCTGCTTTCTGTTGCGCCGCCTCGGTTGGCATCTCGGTCGAGGTGTTCTTCGACTGGGTCTGGACCGAGGTGGTCTGCATCGAGCGAGGTACTGGATCTGCAGTTTTGAGTCCACTCCTCGTCGTTATGGCCATGCACTGGCCCTTAGGGTTAGTTTCCGTCTTCGCTGGAAGCTTCCCTGGATCTCTTGGCGCTTCATTCGCCCTATTAGCAAGTTGTTGTTCGAAGGACTTTTGGGCCCTCGAAAATGAAGTCATAGAATTCTCCATAGCACTAAGCTTGATCAAGATTGCCTCCAGGACTGCGTCCTTCTTTTCCGGCTGAGACGAACTTGATCCTTGCCCTTGGCTTTTCAATGGAGTAGAAGAAGAAGAAGGAGAAGAGAGGAAAGGGTTAGAGGAATCATTAGAATTGGAGTTTGAGTGATTGTTACCGTGATTTTGGTTATTCGCCCTCCAATTGTTGCTATTGGATCCTCTATTGTTGTTGTTGTAGTTGTTGTTTCGGGGTCCGTTGTTGTTGTTACGGTACCCGTTATTGTTGTTGTTGTTGTTCCTTTGCCCTTGCTCTTCCTTCTTAGTTTGAGCCATCAAGAGCTCCTTCAATTGCTTCACGTCGTTCTTCAAGGACGTGAGCTGGTTGTTGTTGGGTTGAGTCTCTTGAAAGTTGACTCTTTTAACTCCACCCTCAGCTCCTTGGTGGGTGTACTTCTCCATGTGCAAGGCTTGCTTCTCAATGAAGTCCCAAGCCTCGTCAACCGCCATGTCCATGAAGGTACCGGCGGAGAGTAGTTGGAGATTGAACTGGGTGCTTCCATCCAGCCCTTTGAAGTAGATCTCCAACAACTCAATCTTTGGAATCCCATGATGTGGGCAATCCAAAAGGATATCCTTGAACCGCTCCCAAGATTTGGACAAGCTCTCCTTGTCCTTCATGATGAAAGCATTGATCTTCCCTCTCATTTCAGCAGTCTTTGAGGGGGGAAAGAATTTGGTCAAGAATTCTGTAGTCATCTCCTCCCATGTGCTAATTTTTCCTGGAGGAAGAGATTGATACCAAGTAAGAGCTCTATCTTTTAAAGAAAAGTAAAAAGGTCTTAGCTTGTAGTTGTTGTTCTCAATTCTGGACGGTCGCAAGGTTTCCATCAAGATCTCGTAGTTTTGAAGATGTTGATGCGGCGACTCCTTCTCTAGCCCTCCGAATTGGCATTGGCGAATCATGGCTAGAACTTGCGGTGAAGTTCGTAGTCATGATCCGCTGGATCTCCTAGGTTCACCCCTGGACGCCTCAGCTGTTGATTAGGGTCCATCCTTTGACCTAGGGTTTGTGGGATTCCTGCAAGAAGAACATCTCGGACTGGCATCCGAGGTGGAAGTACCTCGGCCGGGACGTCAGGTACTGGAATCTGCCTCGGTCGAGGATCGACTACTGGATCCTCCCTCGGTCGAAGTAGAATCTGGTCCCGAATGGCTGCAATCTCAGCTTCGATTGCTGCAGTCGTGGCATGATTCTCTTCTTTCTCTTGCCTTAGCTCTTCTTTACTGAGACGTAGCAGCTCCTGCGTCTCTCTCAATTGGGCCGCAAGATCGCGATCGTCTTGTTGGGCCATCTTCGCTTCTCTTAAGCGTCGCTTGTATGTCTTTTCTGGTTCGGGATCGTAAGGAACGATTTCCTTCCCAGTGCGGGTTCTTCGCATGTACCTAAGAAAGAACCTGCAAAGATCGTCACTCAAGTAGAGTGGTTAGACAAAACGGGGCAAATGCCCCAAGAGCAAACCGTACCGGCTCGGTCTAGACCAAGTCCCCGGCAACGGCGCCAAAAACTTGTTCGCTCCAAACGGTGTGTGCAAGCTTTAAATTTATAACCCTAGACTTAAGCTTAAAACAAGGATGCGAACCCGCAGTGTACGGGTCAATCGTAGTAAAAGCAAGAAAATTCCAGGGGTCAATCACAGGGACTCGGTGAAACAGAGTCAATACGGTGTGCTAATGTTAATACTAACCACAAGAGCGATTTAACACAATCAAAGATGAATAAGATGTCAAATAAAGCAAACATGCAATTCTAGGGATTAAGGCATCTAGTTGTGGTTCCAACTCAAGATCTGTAGATAAGCGGACAAAGCTGAGATTTTTGCGTGGGGAAAGTGTTTCTAAAGTGGAGTAGATCACCGGGTAAGTCTCACTACACACTAATCCCAAACCGTAACTCCTATTACCGGGTAAGTCTCAAGGAATTAAGATAAAGAACTATAACCTCAAACTAACATACCATCTAAGGGAATAGAATCAACCTTTACCGGGTAAGTCTCAGGCTAACTCACAAAGATGGGATGGAAGCACACTCAAACCCCAATAAAGGATAAACCTTTATTACCTACACTTATGATCGTTGGTTTACAAACCAAGGAATTACCGGGTAAGTCTCATCCTAAGCTTGCATTGAACCAGGAAAGGTGTAATAAGAATAGGATTTGGCAAACCCTAACACTTAACTCTCAGTTATGGATCAGATAAGTCACCTCGGTCAGCCAGTTTCCACCTCGGCCGAAATGTTCATCGACTGAACGAGATGCTTAGGGTTAAGGTTAAAGACTCGAACTTTCAGGATCCTACTGAAATCTAAGATTATTCTATCATTGTTTTTCCCACAACCTTCAGCCAATCACCCTAGAATCACACAAGGGAATTAGCCACTCATCATCATTATGAAAGTATTAATTGTAAGGGAAGAAGGTGAATATTTGAACAAAGAAGAATTTAATAAAAAGACATCAATAACTGAATCAAATATCACAACAAAGCGTTCTTTGGATAACAATCCAAAAAGACAAGACAACAATTGAGGGAATTGAAGACAATCTTACAAAACCCTTCAAAAAGCTATAAAAGCTATGGACTTCTATCTTCCTTCGACCTTCAAAAAGGTTCTTCGAAGACTCCCAAATTGGAGTAGGCTGCGGCTGCTGCGTGTGTAAACCCTGATCGACGGTCTAGCGTGATCTAAGCACACTCGGATTTGTGGAAAATCCAACCCTTTTTATAGGAAAATAACCCTCCAAAGATAATAAATCTTAGAAAGATATTCTCCCATAAATATAGGTAAAATATATGATTCTGCATATCTCCTTCCTTCCAAGAGCCCAGCCCAAAAATATAAGATTACTTTCCAATTTTAAAAGATCTCAGCCAAGAATAAAATATTCTCGCCGCGTCCTAGGTGTTCGCCTCGGTCGAGTCGGCGTCTCTGGATCACCTCGGTCGAGATGAATCTCTGGTCAACCGAGGTGAGTCACAACTGAATGTGAAATCTCTCAAAACTGGCCCAAAGTAAATCCTTAATCCATGGCTATGCTTCCTGGATGTAGTTCCAAATGATTCATGACTCCTTTTGCTCCTTTTTGATGCAAAACGTACCATATTACCTGCAATTACAACGAAACTAGTTGTAGACCTCGATTCTCGCAAAGGTAGATGAAATGGTAGTAAAATCACATAATGTACATACAAACATGCAGATTATGAAAGATAAAACGTCCAAACAAACCCCAAAATATAGACTATAATTCATGCTATCAGATTTCTGGAAGGAAGATCATATATTTTAGGGATTTATTTATGAGAGATAGATATATTTTATTAGGAAAATATCTTTTCAAGATATTTTATCTTTGGAGAGTAGTTTTCCTATATAAAGGGTTGGATTTTTCGCAAGTTCAACCATGCTTATACATGCTTAGAGCATCCAGCAGTTGGGAAGGATTTTAGGAAGGTTGAAGGAAGGAAGTTGATAGCTTTTATAGCTTTTGTGAAGGGTTTTGTAAGGTTTTCTTATATTTCCTTCTTGTTGATTGTCTTATTGGATTGTGATCCAAGGAACGCTTGTTTGTTTGATAATTGATTCAGTTATTGAAGCCTTTTCCTTAAGGTTTTCGTGTTCAAATATTCATTCTCTTCCCATATATTCGATTATTGCTTTTATGATGATGATTGGCTAATTTTTTTGTGTGATTCTAGGGTGATTGGCTGAAGGTTGTGGGAAAAACAATGATAGAATAATCTTAATCACGGTAGGACCCTGAAAGCTCGAGTCTTTATCCTTAACCCTAGACATCTCGCTCAGTCGATGAACATCTCGGCCGGGGTGGAATTTGTCTGACCGAGGTGCCCTTTTCTGATGTGAAACTGAGAGTTAAGTGTTAGAGTTTGCCAAATCCTATTCTTATTACACCTTTCCTGGTTCAATGCAAGCCTAAGATGAGACTTACCCGGTAATTCCTTTGTTTCTTTACCCAAGATCATAAGTGTAGGTAATAAAGGTTTATCCTTTATTGGGTTTGAGTGTGCCTTCATCCCATCTTTGTGAGTTAGCCTGAGACTTACCCGGTAAAGGTTGATTCTATTCCCTTAGGTGGTGTGTTGGTTTGAGGTTATAGTTCTTTTCCTTAATTCCTTGAGACTTACCCGGTAATAGGAGTTACGGTTTGAGATTAGTGAGTAGTGAGACTTACCCGGTGATCTATTCCACTTTAGTAACACCTTCCCTTTGCAAAAATCTCAGCTTTGTCCGCTTATCTTTAGATCTTGAGTTGGAACCACAACTAGATGCTTTAATCCCTAGAATTGCATCTCCTTAATTGACTTTTTATCATCTTTGATTGTCTTAATCGCTTTTGTGGTTAGTAATTATATAGACTACCTATACTTGCTTAGGTTTCACCTAAGTCCCTGAGATCGACACTCCGGAATTCTTGCTTTTTACTACGATTGACCCGTACACTGCGGGTTCGCATCCTTGTTTTTAGCATACATCTTGGGTTATAAATTTAAAGGTTGCACACACCGTTTGGAGCGAACAGTACTTAAATGTTATACTACTAGTTAAGATATAACCCCCATTTCTAAGAATAACTACAAATGGGTACTTAAATGTAATACTACTAGTTGAGATATAACCCGAACTTTCAAATTTCTAATTTACTCATGTATCTATAAAGCTGGATCTAATTCTTAAAATTTATCAAATAAGGGCTAAATCTAAAAAGGTCATAATTTATGGGCCCAAAACACAAAACTGAAAAGATTGGTTAAATCAAATAATTACCCCCAATCTGGATTATGCGCATTCGGTCTAGGGCTGCAATTCCCACTTGCGGCGGTCCCTGGCTCTAGACGGCGACGATCCATGGACTCTCGGATCATGGGTTGGCACTGGTGGTGAAGAGGGGCGTTGGTTGCGCACGACTGGAGGGAAAGACAACGCTGAAACTTCCGGTCTGGTTGGCGGTACAGGCGAGAATGTCCAGAGATGTGGAGGAGCGGTGAAGTTCGAGGGAGAGGACAAGGTGTCGGGTGGTGGCAGTCTTGATCCGACGTTGGCGAGGGTTGCATTTCTACAATCGGCGTCGGCTTCATTCCTCCAGTCAGCGACGGCCTTTGATCCTTAAGCTCCGGCGCCTGAATTTTCTAATCGACGTTCAGAGTTCAAGTTCGAAAGGTAAGGTAGGAAGTATGAACCCGTGAAACTTTGAATGTGTATGCACAATCTATTGTTTTGTGGTGAGAATGGGAATCGCCTTGTAAGGCATTTGATTTTGTTCACTAGGCATTGTCGTTCTCCCATTAGGGTGCCTCCATCAGCTAAAACCATGGTTCCACCTTACAGGTAAAATTGGAGTGGAAATGTTTGTTGTTGCGTGGTGAAGACGAAGGGAGAAGCAGTCCGGGGTTGGTCTTGTGTGCACAAAATCAGAGAAGATAACTAGTGTCGTTGCTCAATTGCAGGTTGAACACGAAGAGGATGGTTGTTGTTTGCTTTGCCCGTCTGCAGAAGATGTAGCAACTCATATGGTGATGTTGTTGTTTAAATGAACAGAAAAGAAAGGAGGGTTGTGTGAATGTGGTTTACGCACAAACTAGGAAGGTATTGAATGAAGGGAAGAGGAGATCTGTATGTGGCAATTGCAGAAGGAAATGGCTAACAACTTGCATCTTGAAGGGAAAGGGGAACCGTTGCTGCTGTTACACTTTCCATTCGCAGAGGGAGGCGTTGAAGGTTGGGGAGGTAGGCTGACGTGGAAGGTGTTATAAGGCAAGAGTATATAATTGTAGTTTGGATAAGCTGAATGTGGACGGGAAGAAGTATGAAGTTCAAGGTCGAAGAGAGGTGCCGGCTAAGGAAGTTCTTGCGACAGTCTAGCAGGAGTTTGCGTCTAAGGCTGTCCAAAAAGGGATGACGGGCCGGCTAACATCACTTGTCCTAGGACTTGTAATGGCCTGATCATGGGCTTGTCTAGTGGGCCCGGAAAGCCTTGTAAAATGGCTATCTATTTTAAATGTTGCAAGAGTATGTAGGTTACAAGTGTAATATACGTGATTAACATTTTCCCAAAAAAAACTTCTATGAAATCATGGTACTAACTGTTGTGTAAAGACCGAGTTGGTCGGAATCCGGTTTGACTCGGAAATAAATTTTTCGATCGAATATTACACTAAGGTTGGGACCCATTGTGAGGTCCTTACTAGTAATTCCCCGATTTCCGAAAATCATGGTGTTACAATATTTTTCCTAGATTATCTTTTAAAGATATCCTTCCTAGTTTATATAGAGATCTCCCTTATAAATAGCCTTAGAAAGGGATATTGTTAGATAGATTAGATTTGATATATTTTCCACATATTGTGTGAACTTGCAACTTCGTTTATAAAGTTTGTATTTTAATCATTCCTATTCATGACCGCATTCTACAAGAATACATTTTTTACATACTCCTTTGAGCAGGTTTTCTTCTTTTCAAGGGGATACACGATGACGCTAAAATGGATGCTTCTACAAAGAGTAACAAAAAATGGTAGAATTTAGAAATTTAAAGATATTGTCAAGGTTGAGAGGAAGATAAAAGTATCAAGGACCTTGAACAACAAGGCTGTTGTTAAAAGAGCAAGGATTAGAAAAAATGCGGTTGGGGATGGTGATAGTGCAGTGGACTATATCTCAGAGCTTCCTGATTCACTCATTCATGATATTCTGTCCTTTCTCCATGCAAGAAAGGCAGCTCGAATGAGCATTTTGTCTAAGAAATTGAGACAGGTATGGTCTCATTCCCACAGTTGGATATCGGCCATAGGTATTTCAGGCAGTATGGAGATGACTGAATAGATAAATTGGAAAACCATGGTAATAGTGTCCTGCAAAAATGTGCATTGCAAAGGATTAACATTGATAGATTCATGTTTTGTGTAACCTTCAACCCACTCGTAAAAAAATTGATCGGGACTTTGACTGAAGGTGCTACGGAAAGGAATGTTAAGGAGCTACACTTACAAGTTAGGGGAGACCTCTTTTTCGATGAACCTTATACTTTGCCAATATCTGTCCTTTCTACAACCACGCTAAATGTGTTAATCTTATCTGGCTGTAATTTGGAAACTACTGATAACATAAAGCTTCCCTTGCTGCAAAAGCTGCCACTAAATAAGGTCCATTTGAGCGATCAGATGCTACAAAATTTGATATGCAGCTGCCCATTGATTGAAGAATTGAGATTGGTTAAATGCTTGGAACTGCAAAATGTGAATATTTCTGCTCCTACCAAGCTCGAGAGATTTCACTTATGCTAGTGCGAGGACCTTGTAAGTGTTAAAATTTCAACACCAACGCTTCGGTCTATCTTGATACGGCATATGAGTTATTGGCAATGGTTGCCTTGGTTGAACGCTTATATAAACCTAAAAGGAAGCATAAGTCTGAGAGAGTTAGTCATGGAATGCCCGAAATTGGTTATTGGAGATTTTCTAGAGCTTCCCGTGGTAGTTCTTGAAATGACAAGAAGGAAGTTATTCAATTATAAAGTTCACTCGCTTGAGAAATTTGTTCTGAGAAAGGGTCCTTTTGGGTCTTTCATGCAAATATCAGGTGAAAATCTCACTAAACTAGGTGTTGTATATTGTATGCAATTGGCCGAGCTCCAAATTTGTGCACCACAACACCTAGTTTAGTGAGATTTTCACCTGATATTTGCATGAAAGACCCAAAAGGACCCTTTCTCAGAACAAATTTCTCAAGCGAGTGAACTTTATAATTGAATAACTTCCTTCTTGTCATTTCAAGAACTACCACGGGAAGCTCTAGAAAATCTCGAATAACCAATTTCGGGCATTCCATGACTAACTCTCTCAAACTTATGCATCCTTTTAGGTTTATATAAGCGTTCAACCAAGGCAACCATTGCCAATAACTCATATGCCATATCAAGATAAACCGAAGCGTTGGTGCTGAAATTTTAACACTTACAATGTCCTCGCACTAGCATAAGTGAAATCTCTCGAGCTTGGTAGGAGCAGAAATATTCACATTTTGCAGTTCCAAGCATTTAACCAATCTCAATTCTTCAATCAATGGGCAGCTGCATATCAAATTTTGTAGCATCTGATCGCTCAAATGGACCTTATTTAGTGGCAGCTTTTGCAGCAAGGGAAGCTTTATGTTATCAGTAGTTTCCAAGTTACAGCCAGATAAGATTAACACATTTAGCGTGGTTGTAGAAAGGACAGATATTGGCAAAGTATAAGGTTCATCGAAAAAGAGGTCTCCCCTAACTTGTAAGTGTAGCTCCTTAACATTCCTTTCCGTAGCACCTTCACTCAAAGTCCCGATCAATTTTTTTACAAGTGGTTTGAAGGTTACACAAAACATGAATCTATCAATGTTAATCCTTTGCAATGCACATTTTTGCAGGACACTATTACCGTGGTTTTCCAATTTATCTATTCAGTCATCTCCATACTGCCTGAAATACCTATGGCCGATATCCAACTGTGGGAATGAGACCATACCTGTCTCAATTTCTTAGACAAAATGCTCATTCGAGCTGCCTTTCTTGCATGGAGAAAGGACAGAATATCATGAATGAGTGAATCAGGAAGCTCTGAGATATAGTCCACTGCACTATCACCATCCCCAACCGCATTTTTTCTAATCCTTGCTCTTTTAATAACAACCTTGTTGTCCAAGGTCCTTGATACTTTTATCTTCCTCTCAACCTTGACAATATCTTTAAATTTCTAAATTCTACCATTTTTTGTTACTCTTTGTAGAAGCATCCATTTTAGCGTCATCGTGTATCCCCTTGAAAAGAAGAAAACCTACTCAAAGGAGTATGTAAAAAATGTATTCTTGTAGAATGCGGCCATGAAAATCTATTAGCAAGGTGAAGTTAAATACACTAACATTAACAAATGATGTAATGCCACCATGAATATCTTATAGAATGCGCCTCCATTACTAGAAACAATCTAATCACTTCAAAAGATGACGTCCTAGATAGGTGCAATTCAAATTCCTTTCATCTTTACCTACAGTGCAATAATTCAAAAGAATGACGTCCTAAATAGGTGCAATTCAAATATGAGAATGATCAATACCTTGCAATATGTGCATCACCTCAGTCAAACTTAAATTCAACTTTATGAAAATGTAGTCAACCTTAAATGTTTACTAGAAACAATAAGTGTATTACCCGCATTTTAAATAATATTGAATTAGATATAATAATATGTTATTATTTTTATATTTAAATTCATGTATAAATGTATCGATAAAAGTTATAATTATTCATTAATTTTGATGTAAAATATGACAAACAATTAGATAATATTTATATGTCAGGAGAAGTAGAGATATATCATTCTATAAATAAATATTATTATAGAGTCAAATTATTTTTGTTATATTAAGAGAATTTAATTTCCGGCATCCCAAGAGTTCAAATAAACAACCATTAATTTGCACTATTATCAGTTTTCAATTACTAATACTTTTTAAGAAAAACAAAAATATAAATTTGGATGATAAATAACTTAATTAAGATTTACAGGGCTATAAGAAATTCGAAAATCAAAATTAATGATTCTAAGTTGTAAATGGGGCTTACATTATTTTAGGGTAAATGAAAATATGGTTTGTTAGTTACGGATAATAATAATTTTAAGAACATCATTATATATATGTATATAATTGGATAATTAAAAACTTAATTAAGGTCTTGGAGGTTAAGAGAATTTAAAAATATGAATTACCTGGAAATTGTAGGGTTAATAAAGATTGCTATGAAAGCTTGATGATTACTATGTAAGCTTACCTACTAAACACATGATTACATTAACAAATACAAAATGAAATCAAGCAAAATCGGTAAAAAAATAAAAAAGAAATATAGTTGGTTGCATCATTAACTCTTCTTGGAAGATCTTCAACGTGTTCCTCCCAGTTTCCTCATGTTATCATCTCTCTACACTTCAAGAGCATCGTGAAGCAAATGTCTGGACCAAAACAACCTCTAGTACATCTAGTTCCACCATCAACTTCTCCACCCGCATCTTCAAGATTTTAGACAATTATGCTAGCATGAGCGAAAAAGTTATCTTGAAATTTTACTGCAAGATATATAGATAGATAAGAAGCATTAACAATCCGAATACTAAAGTCAAAAAATAGTTACACATCACCAAAAAGGCAATTCCAATACATACTTAAAAAGTAAAAGATCACAAAAGGATCATTTTGTTCATGCGATCTTCGATCTTCATTTGCTCCATCTCTCACCTTTTTCCTTCTCTTAGCAAATGTTATATTCTTCTCAATGCAACGAAGCAAGTGTTGCGCCAAGAAACAAACTCAAGTTATAACTTTTACACATTAACTACGATGCAGGGAAAGAAAATAACCGTTTTGCTACATCCAGTTGTTCCGCACATCTCCTTCAGTCCTAGACCCTTCATTATCACCGTGAATCACAATCTCCAACACCCAATTCGTTCACCGCAACCTAATCACAACATCAAGACAGTTGGGCAATCCAACCACGAACACCAGAGTATCAATATTGATCATCTAAACTTGTGTGAGGAATAGAGATCCGAAACTTAGAAGTATTTACCCACACCAAAACACACATTTTATTATACGAAATATACCAATAAAAGAAACAAAGAAACTTAGAAGTATATTTATCCATACTAACCATACAAACTATAATATACCTGTTTGGGGAATAATAGCAGAAACCGATAGGGAGGAATTTCAATATTGATCATCTGAATCTGACAAATAATTCATTCTCACCATTACTTTTCCTATTCAAATCAAAGAAACAATATAAATGGACTATCAGATTAGAAAATGAAACTGCATTTGAAAGAGAAACAAAGAGATTTTGATGTGATTGTGAATCTCTTATAAAGGAAGGGTGATATGAATGAAACTCAGCAAATATTATTTATATAGAACTAAAGAATCAGTTACCATACTCGGATTTTGTAGATTTAGTGTGAGGTACATGTTTGAAAAAAATATTGAGAAGGAATTCTATTTTAAATTGACCATAATTTTTTTTTTTGTAGATTATAAGAATCTACAGTGGCTTTGAAAATATCTTCTAGAATCATTTCTAAATCAAATAAAATATTTAGTTACCGTATTCAGATTTTGCAGATTTAGCGAGATATTTAAGCTGAATAAAATTTTGAAACTTTGACCATTAAAAACTTTTGTAGATACATAGCACATTCCGTAATCTTTGAAAATATTTTCAAAAATTATTTTTATTTAAAAATTTTAGAAAATTACGATAAAACTAATTGCAAATTAGTTTTTGGCCAAATCTTTACCTTTTAGATTTCTACCGTAGTTAATTGTTGATTTTTTGAATTACTAGTTCATATCCCGCACCTTGTGCGGGTATATTTAAATATTGATATTTTTTGAATAAAATATCATCAACTTGTGTATGTGGAAACTAATGATATATTTGTGGGAAAAAAATAAAATATTTCTTTTAACTTACTATTGACAAAAATTTTGTAAAGAAAAAAAAAAGAGAATATAATTTTTAACTTACAAAATCTTACCTTTAGATCTTTCGGCATTGGAAAAAAATATTTGTAGAAAAAAACCAGAAACAAAATATAGATATTTTAAAAAATGAATTTGATCAAGTTTTTAAAAATTGCAGCTTATGAGATGGTGTTTAGTCCGATCAAAAAGAATCCAAACAGATTAGTTAGTCGAAATTCAAATGTATTTTAATTAAAAAAAACAAATAGTAAAACCGATTTGTTTATAAAAAACAAGAAAAAAGATTTTGTAATACAGTTTTGTAGAAAAATATTCCAACAGATTAGTTAGTCCGAATCTAAATGTATTTTTATAAAAAAAATTGTAATACAAATTTATTTATAAAAAAAAAAGTAAACAGAACTTGTAAAACAGTTTCGTATAAAAAGAATCAAAATAAATTTTGCAAAAAAGAGTAAAACAAACCAAACATATTTCTATAAAAAACAGTAGAATATCTTTGAAAACAAAAAAAAATCATTTTTTTTAAATAAAGAAAAACAATGCCTGAAAAATATTTTTTAAAAAAGTAAAAAAATCTTTTAAATATTAAAACAAAATCTTAAAAGAAATATTGAAAAACAAAGTAATGAAATCTTTTTAGATAAATATTAAAAAAAAAGTAAACAAATCTTTTAAAGATACAAGTTGTGGCACATTAAAGTTTTTAAAGATATAGAATTTGTATTTCAATCTTTTTAAAATTAAAAATTAACAAAAGTTATTGAAAACAAAATAAAATTAAAAATAACGAAAATTTACACATATTCTCTCGAAAAACCGAAATTGAATAAAATATTCTTGTAATATGTATCTTTAAAAATTTTAAACATACACATATTCTTGGAATCTGAATAAGAAAACAAAATAAAATTACAAAAATCTAAATGAGAATAAAAAAAATTTGTAAAAAACCGAAACTAAATAAAAAGGTAATGAAAGATACACATATTCTCTCGAAAACAAACCGTGAAACAGAATCACGGAAGATATTGAAAACAAATCACTGCGGTACCAAAAATTCAAGCAGATGGAGTAAATAATTGGGTTATTTGGTACAAATTATACATATTCTCTTGAACTATAGATTACACACAACACATAAATCATGAAATTGAAAAGATAGAGAGAAGATAAGGAGATATGCTATTGTTTTTAAATAAATAAACAATAGCAAAACGAATGTGACGATTGAAAATCAGTATGAAAAAAAGGAATGATAGTACAGGGATATCAACGTAGAGAATAACGTGAAAACAATATGACGAAGCAACATAAAAATTTCTTCAATTACGTGAACCCTGAAAAAAGATGAAAGAAATTTGATCAATATTGGAAAACAAAAGCTGAATGGAAGAAGATGGGATATATTTGTGTATATAGCGTGAGAAATAAAACGTACAAGAGAAGTTTAGGTTTTATCCCAACGTAAATCAATGTTAGGAGATAAAAACGCAGAGATTTTGTACATTTTGATATTATTAAATTTAATTATAAAAATATTTGACTTAATTTTGTTTTGTTCACTAATGATTTGTTTTTTTAATGTGCATGAGAAGTTTAGGGTTTATCCCAACGGAAATTGTTCTAGGGGATAAAAACACAGAGATTTTGTAGATTTTGATATTATTAGATTTAGTTAAAAAAATATTTTTTTAAATTTTTTTTTGTTTGGATTTGTTTTTTAACGTGCATGCGAGAGAAGTTTAGCGTTTATCCTAATTTAAATGTGTTAAAGGATAATAACGTAAAGATTTTGTAGATTTTGATATTATTAGATTTAGTTAAAAAATATTTTTTTTTAATTTTGTTTTGTTTGGATTTATTTTTTAACTTGTAAATTCAGGGGATAACAACACCGAGATTTTGATATTATTAGATTTAGGTAAAAAAATATTTTTAAAATTTTATTTTAGTAAAAAAGATTTATTGGCTTAATTCGTGATTTAGTAAAAGATTTAATCCAAGAAAAACCGTGGGGTGCCATGTTAGTGTAGTGTATTTTAGTTGAGTATATAGATATGGATTAGTATTAAAAAAAGAATTAAAATACTCTTTATAAAAGATTTGATGAGAATATTTTTAAAAAAAATCCAGATCTAGATTTTGCTTTCAGGTTAAAGACACCAGTTAGTTTTAAAAAATTTATATGCTTTATAAAAAAAAAGATTTTATTTGCTTAATTCATGATTTAGTAAAAAAATTAATACGAAAAAAGTTGTAGGGCGCCACGTCAACAGTGTACTTTAGTAGAATATACAGAAGATTAGTTTAAGTTTCTGACGATATATTGTTGGAAAAAAAATTATGTTTGAGCTGACGCAAATCTTGGGAGGATACATGCCAAAAAAAAAAAATTTTTAAAACTAATAATAACTATGAATAATCCATTCAACCAACAATAACTACGAATAATGTATTAAACGATATGACACCTTCGTAACAAAACTAATAATAACTACGAACTTGTAACGTCCCTTTCTTTTGGGTGCGTTCCGTTTTTATTTCTCCCTATTTTCGATTCGTTCGTAACACGAGATTTCTTTTTATTATTATTTAAAAATAATCTCTCGACATAAAAATATGTTTTCGGGTATTTATTTGTTTTGGTGTACATATACGCATTTTCCGTATTTTATTTTAGTCGGGAATTTCCGATTCGGGGATCCCGTTCCGATTGTTTAATCGAGTTATTTGTTTTTTATATACACTCCTCTATTACTTATCTATTTCTTTTTTTTTTTTTATCCTTTTCCTCCTTTTTCCTTCCTTTCTTTCTATTACTGTTTTTTTTCCCTCCTGTGTTGGCGTGATGCGCTCAGCAAAGGAAAGGCAGACTGCCGACTCCTCGGTTCCCCTCCGTCTGCAGCCTACCGCCTAGCCTCGCAGGCCGACTCCTCGCCCTCCCACACCTGGTGACTACCCAAGCCACCTATCTCACGTCTCTCTCCCTCTGTTACTTCCCTTCTGCAGCTCTCTTCTCTCCCCATTCTTTTACCTCTCTGTTGCAAGTGCGGAGATAGATTGGGAGGTTGCACCACACCGGGCAGAAGCTGCGCCGCTAAAGGAAGGAGAGCCACTCCACAACGCCGCCTCGACCGTGTCGGAGCTCCCGCAGGCGGCCTCCTCTCTTTCGTCATGCTCGTCGTTTGTCTGTCGCCAGGAAGGGGCTACCGCTGCCGGAGATTGGGCCGACAGGTTGCTGCAACCTCGCCGTTGGAGCCACGCAGCCCGCCACCTCCCTTGGCTTCTCTCCCCGTCTACGCATCGGGTTCAACAAAGTCCTTCTCTGTCCGCCACTGCCGCCCCAGTGCCGCCCTCACCGCCGTCAAAGCCACCGGAGGGACACCCATTGCGTTCCTCGCCGTCCATGCTCCCCACGAGAGCTCACCGGAGCCGAGGCCGAAGCCGCCGGCACTCTCTGTATCCCTCTGCCGCAACCTGCTTTCTCCTTCCCCAGCTGTATGTATCGATTAAGGGAGAAGCCTTTTAGGGTTTCTAAATCGAGCCCTTAATTTATGTTAATTACAAAATGTACCCAGCTTTATATATTTATATATTTTACCCACATTTTGGAATCTTGCATTTATATCCTTTGCTGGAAAATTACAGATTATAGCCCTTAGTTACATTTTCAAAATATGAGCCAAGTTTATGAATTCGTTCATCTTTGCCCTAAAAATGTATTTGTCGATTTTAAACTCGGGTTTCAATTAAGGGGTATTCTTATATTTGAATATACTACATATTATGGCTTTATTGGATTAATCTTGGTTTATGACAAAGATTTTATTGTGGGTATTAACCTTGGTTTTGAAAGCGAGTTTTCCTTAAATTTATATACGTTAAATCTTCCATTCAAATTTAGCGTATAAGCTAAATTTGTTTAGCTTTGGTTTTAGGTTCGGAAGCGCCCTGATAAAGGCCCAACGAATCAATTCTCGACATCCTTAGATCGTCTTCCGTCTTTATACGTCATGTGAGTACCCTCTCCCCCGAGCTTATGATCTTACCTCGATTTAGTTATGTTTAGTATTAGTATCATGCTAGGTTGGATCTAGCATAACTTAGAGTGAATACCAAGTATTGGTTATGGACCTTAGGTGAGTTTTGTGAATTGTGAAATGTTGTAAGGCTTGAGGAGTGGATGTTATCTTGTGAGGTTGTTTATGACATTAAGTTGTATGTTTAGCTGGTGAGAATTTAGGGGTTGAGGTTGTATGATTGTTAGGATTGTGGTGACTAGGACGAGAGTATCCTAGCATGTGTAGTGATGGTTATGACCTTGTGAGATCGTGAGGATTAGGAGTTGTTATCCTATCATGGTTATGGGTTATGATCTTACGAGATCATTGGGACTAGAAGTCTAAGGACTTCTAGCATGTGAGAGAGATGTTGACCGTGTGCCTTTTTACAGGCGTTGAGTGTCTTCCTGCGGGAAGCTGAGAGCGGGATATAGCGGGATTATCTTTGGGACGAGGTAAGTCTCCGGACTTACTTAGCTCGTATTCCTTGTATTAGCGTTGATGTGTGTTTGGTGGTGTGTGTTTATTGTTGATGTTATAACAACTAAACCGGAAATAGGATTATCGACCTTTATATATTATTTTGGCCCAAGTGTATGATAACGGGCGGTGATATCATCTGCCTAGCTCTTGCGAGAGTCTAGGAGGTTCTTGGCGACTAGCCCATGCTGGTTAGACGGTCGGAGGCATCCGCACCGTTCCATGCCGGTAAGTAGGGACCGAGGCGGGACCACGGTGGTCTCGTGTCACAAAACTAAGTTGAATTAGAACGGGATATGACTTAATAATAAAAAGATAATAAACCGGAATTGTTTGCTTTGAGAATGTTGTGTGTTTATGATGATTTACTTGTGTTTGTGCCTTTCCCATTGATTCTAATGCTTTGAATATGAGCTAACGGTTTTATACCGACTGTTGTAGATTGCATTGCAGGTTAGGATTGCGGCCGAGAGATCCGGAAGAGTGGGCAGTCGGGGTTCCGTACATTTTAGGATTGGGTTTTGGGATGGAGTCGAGTTTGAGTATTGTGTTTATTGTATGTTTTATGGCGTTAGCCTTTGGGGTTGTATTTTCGGCTGAAGTCCTTTGTTGTATTCTTTCGGGTTTTTCTTTTCTTTGCATAAAAATGTATTTCGGTTTTGGCCTTTATTTGTGCCTTGTTGCAAGATCCGGTGAAATTGTTGTCAAGCTAAGGGTCGGGACCCATTGTGAGGTCCCAACCCGTAACATCCCGAGTCCTGCGGATTTGGGGTGTTATAGAACTGTTCTCATGATTACACGATAAGGCATGTTCTCATATGATATATATATATATATATATAGGGTCAGGATCCAGTAAGAACAAGTGTTACGGTAAGAAATAAGAACAGCTAAGGATCGTAGGATCAAAGCACGGATAGCTCAGATTTGACATCTAAATAAGGCATTAATATATTCTTATTCATTGTATGATGCTGCATATGGTAATTACATTATACAAAAAAAATTATGGAAAGAATTTTTTATATATTAATTACTACTTCTCATTGCCGACAATTTAAAACAAGTAGCACATATGTGTTATACTGTAACACCCCAAATTTTACAACTCGGTGTAATAACCAAAAATTTTAATTTCCGGTAAACCGAATTTAACCAAATCCCGATACGTCAATCTTAAATAAATATATAAATAAAATAAAACGAGTTTAAATTCTATCATTTTATGTGACCTTAAGTCACATAAAATGATGAAACTAGGTAACCGGAAATATTTCCGTACCTATAAAGTAAAAATAATAATTTACCTAACACGGAATATAATTCCGTAAAATTTTACGCAAATGCCCTACCGATCCGTACGAGTAACGGATTCGCTTCAGCTCATTCTAATGAAGGAAAAATGGGCCCATTTGCATAGAGTGTTGGCGGCCCAGCCCAACCCCTTCCTAATCCTAATTAAAACCTAAATAAAACTAACCTAATTCTTAACCTAATCCTATACCTTCAGGAGAGTGCCGCTCTTTGCTTTCCCTTTCCCCTCTCTGTACGAAGACAACAACCGCAACAAACGCTACCACCGTGCCGCTGGTCGACCACCGAAGCTCCCCAGCAACCAGGCACGTCGGGAAGAGCCGCAGCAACACCGATTGACGCCGGAACGCGACCTCACGCAGCGTGGTAAGTAGACCGCATCTCTCCCTCTTCCGTTCTGCTCCCGTACCGAACCGATCTTCCTCACCGCTTCGACTGCTGGCCTCGTGGCTGAATGCCGTCTCGCCGCTGGGTCCATTGGTCGCCGAACACCGTCCTGCCACTGGGTCCAGTCGCCGCAATCGCCGGTCTGCAGTAGGTGAGCCGGCGTTCCTTTCCCTCTCTCCCCTTCTTCCTATTCGGTTCCTTCGGTTCGTACAGTAACGAACAACAGCGGGTTTTCTCCGGTTTCTGCAGTGTGGGACCAAGGTGGTGTGCGCTGCTTGGAACCTGCTCGAGCCGGCATACGAGCCCGGTCCAGGACGCCGGCTACACCTCGCTAACTGATGAAGGACGGGCTACTGCAGGCTCTTTAGGTGAGTACTTTGTGCGTAATGGGTTGTGAGTATATAAGTATAATCGAGAGGGATAGGCACGGTTTTGATGAGTCATGTACTGAGTAGACGAATAATGGTACAGTCAGATAGGAGTAAGCCAGAAGTTCTGGAATTTCATTGTAATTGTGTACATATGTGTATAATGTATAAATGTATATATATTTGCACTATAGTGCTTTGCAAAAATAATAAAGGTGGGTAAGATATAAATGAGATATAAATATATATATGAATAGGTTGGGATTTCGAGACTTATATATATAAAGGAACATAAGAATATATATACTCATGACGTAAATGTACATATATCCGTACGAGATGGGAAATAAAATATATAGATATATATATGAGTACCGAATAATTACATAATTTAATAAGTGAGTTGAGGAGAAAGGTTAAGGTATATAGTACGGATAATATATGTAATAGAGTAGATGGCAACCGGGAAGGAGGAAGAGTGTTATTCTTTTTCGAGTGGATTCAAGTTTGAACTTATGACCTATAAGTAGCTAACCGAGAGACACAAAGTATGAAAACAAGTTCTAAAAGGAATTAGAAGGTTTAAGAATAAACTTGAGAACCTTCGGCACTGAGGGTAAAATGGTCTTTTACCATAAGAAACTTTTTCCGTAATTCCTTAGCATGAGGTTGGACATTTGGATATTATTTTGACCGACATGCGTTATTTGACAGGCGTTTGAGTTACCACGAGTACGGACTGTTTTGAGACGTGTTAGATTGTGTTTTGACTCAGGTAAGTCCTTGCGACTTACTTAGCTAGTTTCTGGGTATTAGTTGAGTGATAGTGGTTGTGTGTGTTATGTGCGTGTTTTAATAATAATAACTTGCTAGGACGACCGTTATTATTATGTTTAAGGCCCAAGTGTATGTATAACGGGTCGTGACATCACTGCCCAGCTCTGACAGGAGACTGGGAGGTTCTCTATACCCAGACCAGGCAGGTACAAGGTGAGATGCATCGGATCCATTCCTGATGGTTACACGGGGGCGGAGGCGAGGTTTGGGAATCCCTTGTGTCACAAAATAAGTATCATTAGCGTGAAAGAGTAACTTAACTCAAGATAATAAAATGGACTTGTTTGAAAGCATGATGGGTGTTTATATTTTTATGTGTGTGTGTGCTACTACTATTCTTCTAATATTTAGATAACTAGCTAACGGTTCCTCTTGTTGTGTTTTTAGACTTACCGCAGGTTAGACCAGCAGCTGAGTGATCCGGAAGTAGTTGTCAGCCGGGTCTCCGTACTCCTTAGAGTGGGGGTTGGAGTTGTGTTTGTCCTTCTTTCTTTCGTTAAGACAGTTGTTCGTCTTTCCCTTGTTTAAGTACTTTAGGCTGCTAGATCGTGTTGCATTCATTACCTTTTAAATAATATTTTATGAATTTCGGTTTTTCCTTATTTGTGTCTTGTTGCAAGATCCTAGTAATATTGTTGTCAAACTGAGGTCGGGACCCATTGTGAGGTCCTAACCAGTAACGTCCCGAGTTCTGAGAATTCGGGGTGTTACAACATGGTATCAGAGGCAGGTTGGCAACAATGGCACTTGAAATCTTCTGAAAGACCGAATAAGTACTTGAGCAGAACCCGAAAAGGGATTTGAGTTTTAAAAAGAACTTTTGGTTTTCAAATGCATGCATAGTCTGGTTGGGAATAGAAAAGTACGGCTGACCACCACTACTACCGCGGATCTCAGTATGCTTAGTATGAACTTTAGGTTTTACTTTAGTTGGACTTATTAGCTTGATTAAGCAGATGTGATATAAATAAGTACATGTAGAAGATTAGTAGGAATTATAGTTATATTATACTCTTAACGGAGATAAGTAAATGAGATCCTCACTCCGTTGACACACCTAAGTATATTTGAAGGGTTTCAACGTAAGGATAAGTACGCTCAGCTTATGAGCATTAGGGTAGGCGAACGTCCGAGCAACTCCTTCGGACTTGTTGAGGAACGTTGAGACGGAAAAGTGAAGACCAAAAGACAACACCAACGACAATAGCAAGAAGGAGATACAACCAACTCCACAGGGTCAAATGAAGAAAATACATGAGAGAAGTTCCGGAAAAGCGTTGGCTGACTGGCAATTATACAAATTAGGAGAGATAACCCATAAATTCTTTCAAGTGTGGTGGAAAGCAACGTTACAGACAAAGAAGATGGCGGCAGAAACAAGCTTAGGTGTGGAAGTCAAAGAGAGGTGGTAGGACCCAGACAAGAGATATAGAATTCAAGCTCACCGACGGACCAAAAGGTGAAAGTTGATGTCAGAGACAGAACAAAATATGATCACCTCGATAGTTTGCTTGACACCACAATCAAAATGGATAACCAAGACAGTCAAAAGCATAGAAGTCTACACAAAATACATTGTCCATCCAAATATGAAGAATTAAAGAGCTGTAAAATGGAAGCTTACGCGTTGCCAACAAGTGAAAGGCAGATTTCACCAACATGGAAGCGGAGTGACTTTCTAGAAGACAAGTGAGTGACAGCAAGGCCGTGATACAAATATCAAAATCATAGAATCCTGAAAGCAGAGTCAAAGGGATCACTATAAAGGCAGCATTATAATACCAATCAAAGAAGGAAGTTTGGGAGAAGGATCTTGGCGTACCCGAATGCCCACAATAATCTCCCTCTCACAAGTAGACTTAAAATTTTCAACACCAACGATTTACCCCGGGAACCACGAGCAGCTGATGGCTGAGGTAAAAGTAATCGCGAAGATGCACACACGAGCTATCGTGAGAGAATTGATGAGTCCGTTGACGGTAGATGAATGATAATCCTAAACACGGAAAGAGTATAACGCCCTGATAGTGCGGAAGAGAAGTGTAGATTATAGAAGAGTTAAAGAAGTACAAGCGGAGAAACTAGAGAAGATAGATTTTCATCAGGTTTATCAAATTTCAAAGAGATAGAAGAAATGTAAGCCTATGATCTTGTAGAAGGTCAACTATAGACTACTTGGTAACAACTGGGACTTTACACGTGCGGGTTAACTAGGAGTGACTGGTTGCCAAATAATAAGAATAACCACAGAGTTACAAAAGAACTTTATTGACATGAGGAGGAATCCTTAAAGCGACCAATTGCGGCAACTGTGAAGCCAATGAATACGAGTGCTGGTAACATTGAATAAGTTCAAGTCAGTAACTCTTAAGAGAATTGACGGTCCGAAATGACCCGTTATATCAGTAATGATATAAAAAAGAATTGTTGTGAGGCCTTATGGTGTTATGCCACGAAGGAAAGCAAGAGCCTGACGATAGAGGAGATACCTGTTGCATGTGAGTTTGCAGAGGTATTCAGTGACGACCTGCCAGGATTACCCCCACAGAGGAGCGTTGATTTCAGCATTGACTTGGAGCCGAGCACGAGACCAATCTCGAAGGCTCCGTACCGTATGGCACTGATAGAGCTGTTTGAGCTGAAGAAGCAGTTAGAGGAGCTAGCAGAGAAGGGTTTCATACGCCCTAGTGTATCTCCTTGGGGTGCGCCAATATTATTTGTGAAGAAGAAGGACAGATCAATGAGGCTGTGCATAGACTACAAAGAACTGAATAAGGTCACCATCAAGAAAAAGTATCCACTGCCGCGCATAGATGATCTGTTGGATCAGTTGCATGGGGCGTCTGTATTCTCGATGATAGACTTGAGGTCAGGTTACCACCAGTTGAGGGTGAGAGATCAGGACATACCTAAGACGGCATTCCGGACTAGGTATGGTCATTCTGAGTTCGTAGTAATGCCATTTGGGATCACTAACGCACCAGCAGTGTTCATGGAGTTGATGAATGGGATATTCATTGACTTCTTAGACCAATTTGTGGTGGTCTTCATTGACGACATCCTAGTTTACTATAGGAGTTGAGAGGAGCATGCCGGACACTTGAGGACAGTATTGCAGATTCTGCAGGATAGCCAGCTGTATGCTAAGCTATCCAAGTGTGAGTTTTGGATGTCAGAGGTGGCTTTCCTAGGCCACGTGGTGACTGCTGAGGGTATTAAAGTCGACCCGATGAAGATAGAGTCAGTATCTTCTTGGCAACCTTCTAAGAATGTTAAGGAGGTTCGCAGCTTTCTAGGTTTATCAGGTTACTACCGCCGGTTTGTAGAAGGGTTCTCTTTGATTGCCCGACCACTTACTTGCCTTCTGAGGAAGACTACTCGGTTTGTCTGGTCTGAGCCGTGTCAGCAGAGTTTTGAGGAGCTGAAGAGGAGATTTACATCCGCTCCGATTTTGGCACAACCTAAGGGTACAGATGATTTTGTTGTATACAGTGACGCATCCAAGCTAGGCTTGGGGTGTGTTTTGATGCAGAGGGGTAAGGTCATAGCCTATGCGTCTCGGCAGTTGAAGCCGTACGAGGAGAACTACCCCACACATGATCTAGAGTTGGCTGCAGTAGCCCATGCTCTTAAGATCTGGCGTCACTATCTCTATGGGGCGACGTGCCAGATCTTCACAAACCATAAGAGTCTGAAGTATATATTCACTCAGCGGGAGTTGAATAACCGCCAGAGGCGGTGGTTAGAGTTGATCAAGGATTTCGACCTTGAGATTTTGTACCACACCAGAAAGGCGAATGTAGTAGTTGACGCTTTGAACCGAAAGACGCCTAGGGAGAGGGCGATAGCCCAGTTGACAATACAGCCACAGTTGCAGAGAGACTTGGCTTGGTTGGAGATAGAGATTCAGTTTCCCGATACGGATAGTCAATTGGCTACTTTGGAGTTACTTCTTGATTTGTTGGATGAGATCTGACAAAAGCAAGAGACTTGCCCGACTTTGATCAGGATCCGAGACAGGATGTCTCGAGATGAGGCCCCACAGTTCACTAATGGTGCTGATGGAGTGATGAGACGTCAGGACCGTGTTTGTGTGCCGTCAAACAGTGAGTTGAGATAGAGGATACTAGGTGAGGCTCATGCTACCCCATACTCAGTACATCCTAGAGCGAGTAAGATGTACAAGGATGTGAGACAGTCTTTCTGGTGGGGTGGTTTGAGGCCCGATATGACTCGGCTCAGTGTGCGACCTGCCAGCAGGTCAAGATTGAGCATCGTAGGTCTGGAGGAGAGCTCCGCCCACTTCCAGTACCACAGTGAAAGTGGGAGGATATATCTATGGATTTTGTCACAAGTTTGAGACTCAGCTGAGGATTTGAAGCTATTTGGGTAGTGGTAGACCGCCTGACGAAGACCGCACGTTTCATTCCGATTAAGGAAATGTTGCTAGTGAGTCATCTAGCTGAGGAGTTCACCAGACACATTGTGAGACTCCATGGAGTACCGAGGACTATCGTCTCTGACAGAGATGGACGTTTTACCTCGAGATTTTGGCAGCAGGTACATACTGCTTTGGGGACGAGTCTCAACTTTACTAGCCTACCACCCACAGACAGACGGACAGTCTGAGAGGACAATTCAGACCTTAGAGGACAAGCTCCGGCCGTGTGTACTAGATTGGGGACAGGTATGGCCAGATCATCTTCCACTGGTAGAGTTTTCATATAATAACAGCTGGCACGCGTCTATTGGGATGGCCCCTTATGAGGCTTTGTACGGACGGAGATGTCGTACACCATTATGTTGGGATGAGCCCAGCAGAGTGGATGGAGTAGCTCTAGATCAGATACAGGATGACATCGCTCGGATTGCCCTAGTCCGGGAGCGGATGTTAGCAGCTCAGAGTCGTCAGAAGTCCTACGCCGACAAAAGGCGTCGACCTTTAGGGTTTAGAGTGGGTGCTCAGTTGTGGTTGAGAGTGTCACCTACGAGAGGAGTCAGGCGTTTCGGCATTAAGGGGAAGCTGAGTCCCCGATATGTCGGACCTTTTGAGATCTTGGAGAGAGTTGCAAAGGGGGCCTACAGACTAGCATTACTGCCGAGACTAGAGGGTGTCCATCCGGTCTTTCATGTATCTCAGTTGAGAGAGTACATCCCGGATCCGAGACATGTCATCAGCCACGAGGATATGACATTTGAGCCTGACCATACATTTGTAGAGTACCCTGTAGCTGTCTTGGAGCGCAGTACTAGACGTCTGCGGTCCAAGGAGATACCTATGTTGAGGGTCCAGTGGTCTAGACGAGGAGCTGATGGGGCCACTTGGGAGACTGAGGAGAGTATCAGACGTAACTATCCAGAGTTCCTTGAGGGGTTAGAGGTTTCTCATGTATTGACGAGTTAGTACTCGGATGTTGTGTTATTTGACCTTTCAGGTTTTTGTATTGATTTGAGTGATTACGTTTTATGTGATACATGTCTACTTTTGATGATTGAGTAGTTACATGATAAGAGATGATTCTAAGTTTCGGGACGAAACTTCTTTTAAGAGGGCACTGATGTAATAACCAAAAATTTTAATTTCCGGTAAACCGAATTTAACCAAATCCCGATACGTCAATCTTAAATAAATATATAAAAAAAATGAAACGAGTTTAAATTCTATCATTTTATGTGACCTTAAGTCACATAAAATGATGAAACTAGGTAACCGGAAATATTTCCGTACCTATAAAGTAAAAATAATAATTTACCTAACACGGAATATAATTCCGTAAAATTTTACGCAAATGCCCTACCGATCCGTACGAGTAACGGGTTCGCTTCAACTCATTCTAATGAAGGAAAAATGGGCCCATTTGCATAGAGTGTTGGCGGCCCAGCCCAACCCCTTCCTAATCCTAATTAAAACCTAAATAAAACTAACCTAATTCTTAACCTAATCCTATACCTTCAGGAGAGTGCCGCTCTTTGCTTTCCCTTTCCCCTCTCTGTACGAAGACAACAACCGCAACAAACGCTACCACCGTGCCGCTGGTCGACCACCGAAGCTCCCCAGCAACCAGGCACGTCGGGAAGAGCCGCAGCAACACCGATTGATGCCGGAACGCGACCTCACGCAGCGTCGTAAGTAGACCGCATCTCTCCCTCTTCCGTTCTGCTCCCGTACCGAACCGATCTTCCTCACCGCTTCGACTGCTGGCCTCGTCGCTGAATGCCGTCTCGCCGCTGGGTCCAGTCGTCGCCCAACACCGTCCTGCCGCTGGGTCCAGTCGCCGCCGACGCCGGTCTGCAGTAGGTGAGCCGGCGTTCCTTTCCCTCTCTCCCCTTCTTCCTATTCGGTTCCTTCGGTTCGTACAGTAACGAACAACAGCGGGTTTTCTCCGGTTTCTGCAGTGTGGGACCAAGGTGGTGTGCGCTGCTTGGAACCTGCTCGATCCGGCATACGAGCCCGGTCCAGGACGCCGGCTACACCTCGCTAACTGATGAAGGACGGGCTACTGCAGGCTCTTTAGGTGAGTACTTTGTGCGTAATGGGTTGTGAGTATATAAGTATAATCGAGAGGGATAGGCACGGTTTTGATGAGTCATGTACTGAGTAGACGAATAATGGTACAGTCAGATAGGAGTAAGCCAGAAGTTCTGGAATTTCATTGTAATTGTGTACATATGTGTATAATGTATAAATGTATATATATTTGCACTATAGTGCTTTGCAAAAATAATAAAGGTGGGTAAGATATAAATGAGATATAAATATATATATGAATAGGTTGGGATTTCGAGACTTATATATATAAAGGAACATAAGAATATATATACTCATGACGTAAATGTACATATATCCGTACGAGATGGGAAATAAAATATATAGATATATATATGAGTACCGAATAATTACATAATTTAATAAGTGAGTTGAGGAGAAAGGTTAAGGTATATAGTACGGATAATATATGTAATAGAGTAGATGGCAACCGGGAAGGAGGAAGAGTGTTATTCTTTTTCGAATGGATTCAAGTTTGAACTTATGACCTATAAGTAGCTAACCGAGAGACACAAAGTATGAAAACAAGTTCTAAAAGGAATTAGAAGGTTTAAGAATAAACTTGAGAACCTTCGGCACTGAGGGTAAAATGGTCTTTTACCATAAGAAACTTTTTCCGTAATTCCTTAGCATGAGGTTGGACATTTGGATATTATTTTGACCGACATGCGTTATTTGACAGGCGTTTGAGTTACCACGAGTACGGACTGTTTTGAGACGTGTTAGATTGTGTTTTGACTCAGGTAAGTCCTTGCGACTTACTTAGCTAGTTTCTGGGTATTAGTTGAGTGATAGTGGTTGTGTGTGTTATGTGCGTGTTTTAATAATAATAACTTGCTAGGACGACCATTATTATTATGTTTAAGGCCCAAGTGTATGTATAACGGGTCGTGACATCACTGCCCAGCTCTGACAGGAGACTGGGAGGTTCTCTATACCCAGACCAGGCAGGTACAAGGTGAGATGCATCGGATCCATTCCTGATGGTTACACGGGGGCGGAGGCGAGGTTTGGGAATCCCTCGTGTCACAAAATAAGTATCATTAGCGTGAAAGAGTAACTTAACTCAAGATAATAAAATGGACTTGTTTGAAAGCATGATGGGTGTTTATATTTTTATGTGTGTGTGTGCTACTACTATTCTTCTAATATTTAGATAACTAGCTAACGATTCCTCTTGTTGTGTTTTTAGACTTACCGCAGGTTAGACCAGCAGCTGAGTGATCCGGAAGTAGTGGTCAGCTGGGTCTCCGTACTCCTTAGAGTGGGGGTTGGGGTTGTGTTTGTCCTTCTTTCTTTCGTTAAGACAGTTGTTCGTCTTTCCCTTGTTTAAGTACTTTAGGCTGCTAGATCGTGTTGCATTCATTACCTTTAAAATAATATTTTATGAATTTCGGTTTTTCCTTATTTGTGTCTTGTTGCAAGATCCTAGTAATATTGTTGTCAAACTGAGGTCGGGACCCATTGTGAGGTCCTAACCAGTAACGTCCCGAGTTCTGAGAATTCGGGGTGTTACACTCGGGGAGTTACTGGTTAGGACCGCACAGTGGGTCCCGACCTTAGTTTGACAACATCTTAACAAGATCTTACAACAAGGCACAAATAATGAAAAACCATAAATCATAAAATAAATCTTAACAATGTGTGAATGTGACCAGAACAACTGACAGCCGGAAAACATAAGATAACAAAGTACAGAAAGAAAGAAAGGAACCAAGGTCCAACTGGAATCCCATAAATAAAGAAACTGCGTCACATTCTAAAAGTACGACACCCCGGCTGACCACTACCATCCGGATCACTCGGCATCTGCTCTAACCTGTGGTAAGTCTACACAACATAACAACTGTTAGCTAACTATCCAAATATAAGTAGAATAACAATAGCACAAACACACGCAGAAAAATTATAAACAAACATCATGCTGGCACTCAACCGTTTATTATCTATTATTTAGGTGATTCATCTTATTCAATTTTACAGTTGTGGCACGAGAGCTATTACAGTTCTCGCCTCCGTTCCTTATCCAACTGGGTGTAGGTCTAGCTGACCTCCGCCGGTAGCATCACTACAAACCGAGTATGGACTAGTCCCTAAAGAAACCCCCAGTGCCCTCAAGCTAACTGAGCAGAATGCCACCGCCCGTTACTCTTAGGCCAAGTATAGGTCGGTAATTATTTATCACAACCTATAACTCTAAACATTTCAATCACACACCACTATCATCATTCATGCTCATATTCAGAAGTCAGCTAAGTAAGCCCAAAGGACTTACCTGTTATAAATCTCGACTCTCTGTAAACCAAACTCGCTCTGTAAACTGTAGCAACTCAGTTGCCTGCCAAAGGAGATAAGTGCATTAGCACACTCCCACGTAATTAGAAGTCTAAGACTTCTAAGATAGAAGATCGTAATAGGACATAACCAATTACAGTACTAATTTATGGTAAAATGACTATTTTACCCTTGGTCCCGAAACTCCCAGAATTTCCAAAACTCAAGTCTAAACTTCTATTTGAGACTATAAAGTCATATTCTAAGTCCTAAAGTTTAGTTTGGTTACAAACTGTCACTTTTCTTATTTCCTATTTTCCGAAAGATCGTAAATGTCCAACTTCGGTTTCAAATATAAAATTCGTAAAAGCTTATAAAAATTCCGAAACAACTCTCCAGATCATTTATGATGTTCCATCTACCCTTAGGAGCAAGAATTTCTCAAAACTGTTCATCCATCATTTTTATAAAAAATTCCAAAGTTGGTTACAACACTTGAAGTTTCCTATACTTAGCCAAAATCTGAGTACACTTTGAAAAATCATACATCACAAACCACTCGCTGGATGCCTCTCAAATTTTAATATGTTCTACAACAATATGTAAACTATATCATATCCAAAATTCAAGCCCAACGGATATCAAGAGCTTATTCAAAATCATCTCACAAAACAGCATCACTTGCTGTTTTCCCCAACACTCAGCACATATATAAAAACGTCAACTTTGAAACACAATAACTCTCAAACCGTAACTCCGATTCTTCCCAAATTTTAATATGATCCAAAACCAGATGTCAACTATATCAGATCAAAAATTCAAGCCTAACAGAGATCAAAAGCCTATTCAAAACTATTTTACAAAACAGCATCCCATGCTGTTTTTCTCAACTCAGCACATTTATAAAACTGAACTTTGAAACCCCATATCTCTCAAACCATAATTCAGAATAAGCCAAAATTTTAATATGATCTACTATGCAATATCGACTATGGCATATCCGAAAATCAGCAGAAAAGGGATAGTCTAACGTACCCAAATCTAGACTCAAAGTTGGCTATTCATCACTTTTTGAAACTCGGAAAACGCCTCAGCTTTTCAAGTCATTTTTCGAGGCTGTCAGGGACTGTTCTAAGATCCCAACGGAATTCTAATTAGCAAAATAATATATACATAGGGTACGGAGGTGAAGTGAAGTAGGGTCCTTACCCGTCAATCAAAACCCGACAAGCTCGCATGGATGAGGAAGAAGGGTGAAGGCGATCTTCTGTTACTTCCGTCTCAGGAGATCTAGGCTTCTCCTACTGCTTGTTATCGTTGGAGGAGGCATCAGGGGAGCCTCAGCTTGTTGACTCAATGCAGTCGGAGGGAGGGTGCGAGCCGCTTGTGGCTCCAGCGTTGCTGTCGACGAGGGTAGGACGATCCTGGACGGAGAAGACGACGGCCAAGGTTGTTGCTTAGGTACTAGAGAGGAGATGAGGGAGGCTGTTGGGTTGGTGCAGAAGCGGTGATGATGATCTTGGAACGTTGTACGTGCACCTGGACGTGACCGAGAAGAAAGGAAACAAAATCTGCAGCAGCGTCATTCCAGGGGCGTTAAATGACTCTCCAGCTCAACAACCGTTACATTTGAGTCCAGAAGAAACGTGAAGGCCTGTTGCTCTTCTCATCTGGCTGGGCTCGAAGTGTTGTTGGGCTGCGCGAGGTAGAGCAGCAGGCTCCTCTCTGGGCTGTGCACTGGGCTGAAGGAGCTGAAGATGCGCTGGGCTGAAGCTGGCAAGCTGGAAGGCTGGACGCTGGGCTGGAAGGCTGGACGCTGGGCGGAACGCGCTGCTGGGCGCTGCTGGGCACACTGGCGTTGGGCTGTCAACAACCTGTCTGGGCTTGTCACAGACGCGTCACAGCCTTGTCTGGGCCTTGTCACAGACTCGTCACAGCCATGTCTGGCCTTGTCACAGCTTCGTCACAGACTTGTCTGGGCCTTGTCACAGCTTCGTCACAGACTTTTCAACGACGAGTCATATTCTAAATTAGGGTTTGGGCTAAACTTATTATTTTATGTGAAGGTAAGCTACATAAAATGATAAACTTTTAAAAGATTCTATCATTTTATGTGAAGGAAATCTACATAAAATGATAAATTTTATAGTAATGTGTCTAACTAAGTAGACGGATATGGATCAACTGATCGAGATCGGGTTTATTACAGAAATAAACGGAATAAAAATTCCGGATATTACATATACCCTATAAAATACAAGTGCATATAGATTATACTTTAATGCATGCACGAGTAGTGATGCACATATATGTTATATTTTCATATTACAATGCATGCACGATTAGTGTTTCACTTGCAATCATGAAATAGTGTCATTTAATATATCTATATAATGCATGATTTCTACTAGTATAAGCATACATTGTTGTGCTAGTATAACGATACATCAATAATAAAATTTTGTTCTTAACTCTTTTTATTCTCTACTCCACAAATAAGATGCACGGGTAATAAGCATGCATTCATGTGCAGGATCTTTGCACGTTTTAAATATATATATTCCACCATATAGCACATTTATTTCAATTTGATCGTGTAGGAGTTATGCACGTTTCTAATGATTGTGCATGAAAATATTTATTGTTTTAAGTCGGAGTCGTGTAGTTTGCAATAACTAGTCGTGCATGAGTTAATTTGCTTTAAATTGGAGTCGTGCATTTAATAATGTTTATGCATATATTCTTTTGTTTTAGTTAGTCATGTTGTTTGAACATAATACGTTACTGACCTAGTCGTGCATGAGTATATTCCTATTAACTTGGATTCATGCATATGTGCAATATGTAGTCGTGCAATTCTGGAGAGGATGTGAATTAAAAAAAAAAACCCAGAATTAAATAGAAGATTTTGGTAATAATTGGATCGATATGTTAAATAGGAAATTATGTATATACCGTAACTCATATGGAAATGTGTAATGTATCATTAAATATTACCTAAATACATGTTTCATCATATCCGTCGAATGAGTTAGATCGTGCGGTATAGATCCGTTCTCATTTTTTACCGTAATACACGTTCTCACCCGATCCTTTTCCTATATATATATATATATAGAGAGAGAGAGAGAGAGAGGTTGACTCTCATGTAAACAACTCTGACCATATAAAATGAGAACAAATTGTATCCGTTAAATCGTTAAATACATGGCTGAGATTAGGCGATATTAAAGGGAAAAAAATCATGTTATTAATGGAACAAATATTCGCCGGACCTGACTCTATATATTCGGCGGTATAGTCACATATATTCGGTGTTTACATGTTCACAATCTATATGCTCCTTTTAGTGTGCACGCAAACTGTTCGACATAATGTCTTATAGAAAATAGTTTATAATATTTACAAGAACAACGACGTAAAAAGTATGAACACCCATGAATAAAAACATGAACAATGACGTATAAAAGTATGAACACTGATGACTTGTCTATAACTTTTACACATACATAACATATTATGATCATCTTTTAACGTTTTGTGATGAATTTTTTATTTTTTGTGGTTAGATACTGTAAATGAACATCTATGCATTATAAAATGAACACGAAAAATTAAATGAACATGACACTTTGATAAATAAAAACCCTATAAACACCGATGTATAAAAACATGAACAATGACACATAAAAGTATGAACACTGATGACTATTTTTGAATGTAAGGGTATTGTTCCAGATTTTAAGTCAATTTACAAAAATGTCATTAATGGTGAGCGTGTGGGAGCCCTTGATTTAAAATACATCGAATGACTTATATCCCTCCTAATTCCTATCTACAAGCTCTCTCCTCACTTGAACTAATATATATATATATATATATATATATATATAGAGTATAGATCCTATGAGAACACCCCCTAACGTGAGAACATGAGAACAGATTCATAATTATTATTAGTTTTGTTACGAATGTGCCATATCGTTTAATGTATTATTCGTAGTTATTGTTGGTTGAGTGGATTATTCGTAGTTATTGTTGGATTCCTAATTATTATTATTCGTAGTTATTATTATTTTTGATATCTACTCTAAATCTCAACCCTTAATACTCACATCCAACGGTGTACGATTGTTCTCATGTTCTCACGTTAGGGAGTGTTCTCATGGGAACCACACCCTATATATATATATATATATATATATATATATATATATATATATATATATATATATATAAAAGATTAAACAGGTGCTAGCCCCCTAGCGACAATATGCCCAATACAATCAAAACCAAATCAATATGCAAATTCTAATATAATATAAAACCTAATCAACTCTTAGCCATCAAGATAGAAGAAGAAACATCGAACACATTTGACCAAAAATGAGTGTATTTGCGAGTCTTGCGACTCATTCATATCTAAAAACAAGATTATGCCTCCTACATAAACAAGATTTGTTTACCAACAAATCAGTAAAACTCACAATCAACTGGTAGGAACTCATTTTAAACGCAATTAGGAATCACAAACACCGATTCAAACCCTAAAATACTCAAGCTAGGGTTTGGATGACTTTCAAATAGGAGAGGGGACAAATAAGCAATAGTAAAATGGAGTGAACAGAGACAACTGAATGAAAAGTAAATCGAGGACAGTTGAGCTTAATTCATGAGAAGGTACATGCTAAAAACACTCAATACCAAAAACACTCCCTACTGTTCACCACAAGAAAAACCCTAGCCGTCACCGTCTTCCTTCAGCCTGAATCGAAATAATCACCCACAACCACCGGTTCCAAAACCGTCTGTCACCAACCGGAATGGCGGATGTCCTCGTCATGACAAAAACCCCAAAACAAACAAGTTTCAGACCCGATCTGAAGGATCTCGACGCTAGTTTCAAATCCCACCGGACACTTATGTTTTCGGCCACGCAAAGAACGTTTCGGATCCTTAAGGGATTTCTCGCTGCTGCCTCATTCTTTCAATCTGTTTCATGTAACACCCCAAATTCTCGGAACTCGGGGAGCTACTGGCTAGGACCTCACAATGGGTCCCGACCTTGGTTTAACAACAACATTACTTGGAATTTACAACAAGGCACAAATGTACTTAAACAATTTTGAAACATAATATTTTTATTGTATGTATGTACACAGGTGACAGCCTTACAAAACATAAACATATACATAACATGCATGCTGTATGGGAGACTCCCCCGTCCCCATCTAATGAGTACGTGGACTCGGCTGACCATCCGTTCCGGATCTCTCTGCAACTGTCTATCTCTACGGATCTACAACACGGATAAACCGTTAACTAACAATCCAAATATAAGCAGAATAACAATAGCACAAACACACGCAGAAAAATTATAAACAAACATCATGCTGGCACTCAACCGTTTATTATCTATTATTTAGGTGATTCATCTTATTCAATTTTACAGTTGTGGCACGAGAGCTATTAACAGCTCTCCCCTCCGTTCCTTATCCAAATGGGTGTAGGTCTATCTGACCTCCGCCGGTAGCATCACTACAAACCGAGTATGGACTAGTCCCTAAAGAAACCCCCAGCGCTCGCAAGCTAACTGAGCAGAATGCCACCGCCCGTTACTCTTAGGCCAAGTATAGGTCGGTAAATATATATATCACAACCTATCTCTCTAAACATTTCAATCACACGCCACTATCATCATTCATGCTCCTATTTAGAAGTCAGCTAAGTAAGCCCAAAGGACTTACCCGACTCAAATCTCAAATCCCGTTATCTCGACTCGGTCTGTAACCGCAGGAACTCAACCGCCTGTTATAAAAGGCAAGTGGATCAATAATGTATCCCACTTAATTAGAAGTCTCTGACTTCTAGGATATTTAACTCTATCATCAGATAAATTACCGAAATACCCTTATACGGATAATTGACCGTTTTACCCCTGGTCCCGAAACTTTATAAAATTCCATAACAAAGTTCCAAACTATTCTTTGGAACTCAAAACCACACTCAAACTCTCAAAGGAAAGTTTGCTAAAGATTTAGAAGAGCTAACTACATTCTTGACTTTCATAAAAAGTCGTCAAGGTCCGACTTTGGTTTAAGATATGAGAACCGAATAAAAATATAAAAAGTCCAACAAAATCTCTAAATCTTTTATGCTATGCACTCTATCCATAGTAGTCAGAATTTCCCAAAAATACATAATAATCACTTCTACACAAATTCTCGACACGTCGTTTTTTCTGTACCATTGAGTTTCTTGCTCTGTGTGTAAGGACTCACCACACTTCCGCTGTGTTCTTTGATAATTATGTTGTCACCCGTTAATCATAAGGACATTTTCCGTGAGTCCAAATGATTGACCCCAAAGCTCTTCCTCTCAATTACACCATACGTCCTATCCAGATGAAGTACCTAATACCTTCCTTATTTGCCTCGAGGAACTAAGATGACGGTTGGAAGACGACCTCTTCCGTTTACCTTTGGAATTCTTCTAACATGGATCTAAACTCTCTGACTCAACCGGAGTTTGATCGTAACCAGCCAAGAAGTAACCTCAGACACGATCCTCTCTATACCTTTAGTTATCTAAGAAGATTTTCGTTATCTACTTGAGGAAATCCTCCAAAATATCGGTATAGTTAATTCAATAATCCACCATCACAGATATCTCTTCTTAACTGTACATAACTCATCAATACCAGCAACACTTGCACGTCCTCCGCTGACGTTGCTTATTCTATCGTTGACTTACCTCAACATATCGTACTCACTCTTCTCATACTTCTGATGGCGTAAAATTCCTGGTACGCATCCACTACTCGGTTAACTCTTTTCCCCTTTGTTAGTTCGTTCTATTCTCCCCACTTCTGTTTCCTTAGACCAATTCTCTTCCACCAGTCCACTAGGTCATTTTCACATGTTCCTTCATTAGCGTTGTTTATAATATTGCTCTGTTGAACTCCATTGACTCTGTTACCGGCCTCTTATTCCTTTTGATACTGGTATCGTCATTCCTTACAACTTCTTATATCTCTGACGAGGTCAAAACTCCTCTACACTTGTGGAGTCTATCTTCACTCTTACTCTCAATTGTAGGTCTTCATTCTGTGCATCTCTTGGTCATAAGGGTTTCTTCCCCAATTATCGTAAGAGAATCCTCATCCTACCTTGTATGAATGGTTACGCACACTCTGTCTTGACTGACATAGAAACTTATCAAAGTGTATACTTACTCCTCTAGTTCTCTTTTTATAATTCATTTGTACTAGTTGTGATATGTACCTTTTTCCTAGACAGTAGGTAGTAAATCACTCACACAGTTTCCTTGGTCTCAAATGACATAAGGGGGTTATTCCTGGCCGTCTCGTCTTTCTTCTTAAGTTCTTAATTAGGGTTCTTGGCTCGAACTCACTCCATATTATTATTAAGGTTACTAGCACGCGTATCAATTTAGCTTCCCATCTGTCGTCGTTGATCCCTTGGAGGGTCCTCCAAATATCTATAAAATTCTTTCATAAGTCTATGGCTATCCTCCTTATCTGCTAACCAGATAACACTAGTTGACCCGCACGTGTTATGTCTCAGTTATTACCAACTAGTTGGTAGTTGACCTTCAATAAGATCACGGACTTATTGTTCTTCTTTCTCTTTCGAAGTTTGATACAGTTGGTGAAATCTATTTCCTCCAGTTTCTTTGTTAAAACTCTTTAACTCCTTCCACAATCTACACCTCTCTTGTTCTCTTATGAGATCGCTATACCCTTGTGAGTCCAGTCATAGCCTTCATTTGTCGTGAATGAGTTTATAAAGTCTTCATGAATCTTCTTACGTTGTCCATTGTTTGATTGCAGTTCTCCGATATGACCGTCAATGTTGGTAACTTAACTTTTAGGTAAATGATAAGTTATTGGGGACTCTCTCTAGTCCAACAAAATTACTTTCCCACATTGTTCCCCTTGATTGGTGTGTTTTGATCTTGCTACCTTTATAGACATTCGTTGTCTCAATTTTAGACTTCTAGTTTCTTTGGTACTTATGTCGAAGTTTCATTCAAAATTCTCCTATCCTTGAAGGACTCCACATGCTTCCATGGTTACAAAATTTATTTCTCGTCATTAGACTCACTCTCTATCTTTGTACCTTTTAATTTCTCACAACTGGGTCCACCCTCTATCTTCTTTGTACTCTCATGTCCATGCTTGCTTATGGCGGCGTCCGCATTGATAGTAACGTCCCTTACTCCGAAATTCTTGGTTGTACTCCGTTCTATATGATTCTTGTTTTTCCATTATTATCTCCATTCTACGCTTTCGTCGTCTCTTGCATGGTTCTTCTAATTCATCTCTCGACTTCATACGACTAAGTCCCTTGCATGACTTCCAATTTCTTCTATCTAAGCTGACTCGGGAACTTCTTTCTCATCCGGTTGTACTGGTGGTAAAAATTATCTAAACATCTTTACTGTTTTGCCCACCCGTCCTTCGGATGATTTATAAGGTCACCAGGACGTCCATCAGACTATCATACTCAATCTTGGTCTGAATCCCTTATCTCGTGTGGAAAACTCTTCCAACTCGTTACCGCTTTATCATGAGGCGCTAATCGCTTCATGATATCACAACTAAAGAATACAAGATATCCTTTAAGATACTAGCATACTACCCACACACAGATATATAATTTACACTAAAACCTATCAATATAAGTCTATATACTAACTCACCTATCGTTCCAAGCTGCAGAGATCCACGGAGAACGATGGTGGTCCGACGTACTACTAACCCAACAACCCGACTATGCACGTGTATAAAAACAAATTCGTTTTTGAAAATCTTAGACCCTTTTCGGGTTCTGGTTATTTTATACATTCGGTCTTTTAGAAGATTTCAAGTGCCATTGTTGCCAACCCAGAGCACTGATACCATGTTGTAACACCCCAAATTCTCGGAACTCGGGGAGCTACTGGTTAGGACCTCACAATGGGTCCCGACCTTGGTTTAACAACAACATTACTTGGATCTTACAACAAGGCACAAATGTACTTAAACAATTTTGAAACGTAATATTTTTATTGTATGTATGTACACAGGTGACAGCCTTACAAAACATAAACATATACATAACATGCATGCTGTATGGGAGACTCCCCCGTCCCCATCTAATGAGTACGTGGACCCGGCTGACCATCCGTTCCGGATCTCTCTGCAACTGTCTATCTCTACGGATCTACAACACGGATAAACCGTTAACTAACAATCCAAATATAAGCAGAATAACAATAGCACAAACACACGCAGAAAAATTATAAACAAACATCATGCTGGCACTCAACCGTTTATTATCTATTATTTAGGTGATTCATCTTATTCAATTTTACAGTTGTGGCACGAGAGCTATTAACAGCTCTCGCCTCCGTTCCTTATCCAACTGAGTGTAGGTCTAGCTGACCTCCGCCGGTAGCATCACTACAAACCGAGTATGGACTAGTCCCTAAAGAAACCCCCAGCGCTCGCAAGCTAACTGAGCAGAATGCCACCGCCCGTTACTCTTAGGCCAAGTATAGGTCGGTAAATATATATATCACAGCCTATCTCTCTAAACATTTCAATCACACGCCACTATCATCATTCATGCTCCTATTTAGAAGTCAGCTAAGTAAGCCCAAAGGACTTACCTGACTCAAATCTCAAATCCCGTTATCTCGACTCGGTCTGTAACCGCAGGAACTCAACCGCCTGTTATAAAAGGCAAGTGGATCAATAATGTATCCCACTTAATTAGAAGTCTCTGACTTCTAGGATATTTAACTCTATCATCAGATAAATTACCGAAATACCCTTATACGGATAATTGACCGTTTTACCCCTGGTCCCGAAACTTTATAAAATTCCATAACAAAGTTCCAAACTATTCTTTGGAACTCAAAACCACACTCAAACTCTCAAAGGAAAGTTTGCTAAAGATTTAGAAGAGCTAACTACATTCTTGACTTTCATAAAAAGTCGTTAAGGTCCGACTTTGGTTTAAGATATGAGAACCGAATAAAAATATAAAAAGTCCAACAAAATCTCTAAATCTTTTATGCTATGCACTCTATCCATAGTAGTCAGAATTTCCCAAAAATACATAATAATCACTTCTACACAAATTCTCAAAGTTGGTTCCAAAACCAGAAATTTATACTTAGCCAATTTCTGAGTTCTTTCTCAAACAGCTCAACTAGCCTACTTTGGGCTCCTATGGATCCAGATCCGACCGTTGGATCGGTCTCAACTTTTGATATGTTGAACTATGTATGACCCTCTATAACATACTAAAACCTGAACGGTGGATTATGTTTCTAAGGTATCCAAACCTAAGCTCAAACATGACTGCACAACCCAGAAAATTCCAGCACTTAACAATTTCAGCAACATCCAGAAAACTGTTTAAGGTCTCAACTTAAAAAATTCATAACTCCTAAACCACTAGCTGGATTCATCCCAAATTTTAATATGTTCCACCACAACATGCCAACTATATCATATCCAAAATTCAAGTCAAACAGAGATCAAACTCTTATTCAAAACTATCTCCCAAAACAGCATCACATGCTGTTTTTCCCCACACTCAGCATAGTTATAAAAACTGTGTGAGGAGTCAACTTTGAGACACCCTAACTGTCAAATTGTAATTCCAATTCTTCCCAATTTTTAGTATGATCTACTATGAACTACTGACTACAACATATCCGAAAATCAGCCACACAGGAGGAGTCTAACTTATCCAAAACTGGATTACAAAACTGTGTCAACATGCAGTTTTCCCAACACTTAGAATATTTCAGCACAACAGAAAATAAAACTGCTTACGACCCAAACTTTGAAAAATCATATCTCCTAAACTATAACTTAGAATAGGCTCAAATTTCAGTATGTTCTACACTGCAATACCGACAACAACATATCCAAAAACCAGGAGCAAAGGGAGAGTCTAGCTTACTCAAATCTGACCTCAAAGTTGACTGTTCGTCACCTTACAACCCAGAAAAACGCAGCAGCTCTTCAAGCCATCTTCTAGGGCTTCTATGGAGGGTCTAAAGACATAATTTTGTACTCTCATCAGCACATACACAAAGAGGGTAACTCATAGAAGAGGGTTGCGATCCTTACCCAACTAGCCGGACAAAGCATGCTTGTGTGAATGAAGGCAAAGAAGGGTCATGACGTGCTGCTGTTAGGGTTCATTGGTTAGAGATCTGGCATCAGAAGGTAAGGGTCGGCTGTTGCAAGCGGTTGTCCACGACCTGCTGCTCCAGTGAAGTGTGTACGAGGAGGATAGCTGGTCTCACCAGCCATAGGGCTCGTAGCGTCCACAGCCCGACATGCCCAGGAGAGTGCTGCAGTCAACCTTCTCTTCATGCCTACTGCGTGTAGAAGGGAGCCATAGGAGGGCTCGAGATGAAGATGGAAGGAGTGAAGGCCGTTGTTGAGCGGTTGTACTTGTCCGGTTCGTATGCTGGTGTCGACAGCGGAGAGAAGCCAGCCCCTTAGGTGCCATTGCTAGGGTCGTCGATCTGCAGCAGCAACGCGAGCCTGTTGGCTCGAGGAAGATGTGTCTTGCTGCTGCTTGCGAGATCTGTGCTGGCCTGGACGTGCAGAAGGACCCGCAATGGCTGCTGCTTGCAAGACGTGCAGAGAGGGGAGGAGGCAAGGAGAGGAATCCGGCGTGAAGGTGCAAATAGGGTTGTTGTGCTGCTGCGTGAGAGGCGTGTAGAGAGAGGCGCGGCTAGGGAACAAAGCGACGCAGGAAGTGGGCTGGGAGAGAGGAGCCTTAACGGGCCAGTTGGCTTACTCGAAACGGGCCCGGATGGTAAGGTTCATGGCTGAAAATGGGCTTGTCAAACTCATGTCCTGACTTGTCAAAAGTTGTCATGACTTCGTATGGATCTCGTCATGACCTCGTCAAAACTCGTCAAAAGAGCTAGATATATATATAATTAGGGTTTGGTGTTTTTATTTTTATTTTTATTATTATTTTATGTGATTATAATACTTACATAAAATGATAAAAAAAATGCTAGTCATAAAGTTAGGTATCTTAAAGAGGTCAACGGTCCCTAATTCTCGGTTTGACTCGGAATTAATCGGGAATAAATTTTCCGGTTATTACATCAGTACCCCCTAAAAATAAGTTTCGTCCCGAAACTTAGGGTTAGAAAATCATGATTGGCCTTTAAGGCCCCAGTCGGGCGTATCAAATCCCTACACAAAAGCCTCATCGATTCTACATCTAAGTACTCAGACACCAAAGGTCATTAATATAACACACAAGACTAAACACTCAAGCATGAAATAAACAAATAGTCAAACAATAGCACCCACATGCAGGATCAAGCCGTGACTAGTTGTTTTCAAGGTTACCACTATCTTTGTATAGATCTCTGAAAGGTTACGACGTCTCATATTATCCACCATATCTCTAGTAGCCTCGTCGGCTTTTCATAAAACTCATTTCTCCGAAAATCTTTTCACGTACATACATCATAAGCGCTTGCTACCACGTTCTAGATTGGTTATCGAATATCTCCCCGGTATCATTCGGCCCAACTGTCCGATCCTCTATTCTGAGGACCTAACTCGTGTCTAGTAGGTATTCCTTCTAACTAAATATGTTGACCAATGGGGTTGTTCTCCTCAATAGGGTGAGGAATAGTAGTCCGTCACTTGCTTTTAATTCCGCTTGCAAGGTCTCACAAGGTTGCCTTACTAACTCACCTCTAGATCTTTTGATGTCCTTCCTAAAAAAATTTATTCCAATTTCATTCCTTCTGTCTTCTAAAAAGGTTCCAAGTATCCGATCTAGGATATTCCCATAAACATCTACCGGCACTTCACTAAGTGCTTAAGGCTAGTTTTGTCACAATTCACTTGGTCTTGTCTCCTAATATAACTCACTCATATGGTTCCTCCATTAAAGAATCATCATCTGCCCATTATTATTTTATAGATCTTTAATATATTACTGACTCAACTCAAGCTTCTTACCCAGTTTCCAAGATCTTAGTGGCATATGATGTGTCCAGAATGATGATACTAGACACAAGCTGATCTCACATCACCGTCGTTTTGATCATAACTACTCGACAAATGCTAACAGCCCATCATCATTGCACTCATATATCCACCACACTTACCGGATCGCGAATATCCCTCTGACGTCAAACGAAACGCGGATCCATTCTGATATAACATTATATGTAAACTCTACTCCGAGATTATGCCTTCTTTAGGAACGACTATTGGGTTTCGAGTATACTCCTGTCGCTTCTCTTTCTTATGTATCCTTCGACTCAAAGTGGTAGTTACTCACTTTGCTTTCTAGTGCAGACCTTGCACATTACTTTTATTTACCTCGTTAAATCTTTCTTCAATCAATCCAGAAAATTCACTCTAGAGTACTTCATTAGGTATTGGATTCCGAAACTACTTATCCAACAACATGTGACAAGCCGCCATTCTTCACTTGGATCCATAATAGGGTACCACTCCTTTTCTATAACCTCTATATGCCATACTTTCCCGTCTACCTTGATGGTGGTACAATTCTTCCATAAAATTTATAGTCACTCCGCATAGCCCATCTCATGTTAGTTCTCATCAAAACGTATCTCACCAACTACCATCATCTTAAACTCGACACGTCGTTTTTTCTGTACCATTGAGTTTCTTGCTCTGTGTGTAAGGACTCACCACACTTCCGCTGTGTTCTTTGATAATTATGTTGTCACCCGTTAATCATAAGGACATTTTCCGTGAGTCCAAATGATTGACCCCAAAGCTCTTCCTCTCAATTACACCATACGTCCTATCCAGATGAAGTACCTAATACCTTCCTTATTTGCCTCGAGGAACTAAGATGACGGTTGGAAGACGACCTCTTCCGTTTACCTTTGGAATTCTTCTAACATGGATCTAAACTCTCTGACTCAACCGGAGTTTGATCGTAACCAGCCAAGAAGTAACCTCAGACACGATCCTCTCTATACCTTTAGTTATCTAAGAAGATTTTCGTTATCTACTTGAGGAAATCCTCCAAAATATCGGTATAGTTAATTCAATAATCCACCATCACAGATATCTCTTCTTAACTGTACATAACTCATCAATACCAGCAACACTTGCACGTCCTCCGCTGACGTTGCTTATTCTATCGTTGACTTACCTCAACATATCGTACTCACTCTTCTCATACTTCTGATGGCGTAAAATTCCTGGTACGCATCCACTACTCGGTTAACTCTTTTCCCCTTTGTTAGTTCGTTCTATTCTCCCCACTTCTGTTTCCTTAGACCAATTCTCTTCCACCAGTCCACTAGGTCATTTTCACATGTTCCTTCATTAGCGTTGTTTATAATATTGCTCTGTTGAACTCCATTGACTCTGTTACCGGCCTCTTATTCCTTTTGATACTGGTATCGTCATTCCTTACAACTTCTTATATCTCTGACGAGGTCAAAACTCCTCTACACTTGTGGAGTCTATCTTCACTCTTACTCTCAATTGTAGGTCTTCATTCTGTGCATCTCTTGGTCATAAGGGTTTCTTCCCCAATTATCGTAAGAGAATCCTCATCCTACCTTGTATAAATGGTTACGCACACTCTGTCTTGACTGACATAGAAACTTATCAAAGTGTATACTTACTCCTCTAGTTCTCTTTTTATAATTCATTTGTACTAGTTGTGATATGTACCTTTTTCCTAGACAGTAGGTAGTAAATCACTCACACAGTTTCCTTGGTCTCAAATGACATAAGGGGGTTATTCCTGGCCGTCTCGTCTTTCTTCTTAAGTTCTTAATTAGGGTTCTTGGCTCGAACTCACTCCATATTATTATTAAGGTTACTAGCACGCGTATCAATTTAGCTTCCCATCTGTCGTCGTTGATCCCTTGGAGGGTCCTCCAAATATCTATAAAATTCTTTCATAAGTCTATGGCTATCCTCCTTATCTGCTAACCAGATAACACTAGTTGACCCGCACGTGTTATGTCTCAGTTATTACCAACTAGTTGGTAGTTGACCTTCAATAAGATCACGGACTTATTGTTCTTCTTTCTCTTTCGAAGTTTGATACAGTTGGTGAAATCTATTTCCTCCAGTTTCTTTGTTAAAACTCTTTAACTCCTTCCACAATCTACACCTCTCTTGTTCTCTTATGAGATCGCTATACCCTTGTGAGTCCAGTCATAGCCTTCATCTGTCGTGAATGAGTTTATAAAGTCTTCATGAATCTTCTTACGTTGTCCATTGTTTGATTGCAGTTCTCCGATATGACCGTCAATGTTGGTAACTTAACTTTTAGGTAAATGATAAGTTATTGGGGACTCTCTCTAGTCCAACAAAATTACTTTCCCACATTGTTCCCCTTGATTGGTGTGTTTTGATCTTGCTACCTTTATAGACATTCGTTGTCTCAATTTTAGACTTCTAGTTTCTTTGGTACTTATGTCGAAGTTTCATTCAAAATTCTCCTATCCTTGAAGGACTCCACATGCTTCCATGGTTACAAAATTTATTTCTCGTCATTAGACTCACTCTCTATCTTTGTACCTTTTAATTTCTCACAACTGGGTCCACCCTCTATCTTCTTTGTACTCTCATGTCCATGCTTGCTTATGGCGGCGTCCGCATTGATAGTAACGTCCCTTACTCCGAAATTCTTGGTTGTACTCCGTTCTATATGATTCTTGTTTTTCCATTATTTTCTCCATTCTACGCTCTCGTCGTCTCTTGCATGGTTCTTCTAATTCATCTCTCGACTTCATACGACTAAGTCCCTTGCATGACTTCCAATTTCTTCTATCTAAGCTGACTCGGGAACTTCTTTCTCATCCGGTTGTACTGGTGGTAAAAATTATCTAAACATCTTTACTGTTTTGCCCACCCGTCCTTCGGATGATTTATAAGATCACCAGGACGTCCATCAGACTATCATACTCAATCTTGGTCTGAATCCCTTATCTCGTGTGGAAAACTCTTCCAACTCGTTACCGCTTTATCATGAGGCGCTAATCGCTTCATGATATCACAACTAAAGAATACAAGATATCCTTTAGGATACTAGCATACTACCCACACACAGATATATAATTTACACTAAAACCTATCAATATAAGTCTATATACTAACTCACCTATCGTTCCAAGCTGCAGAGATCCACGGAGAACGATGGTGGTCCGACGTACTACTAACCCAACAACCCGACTATGCACGTGTATAAAAACAAATTCGTTTTTGAAAATCTTAGACCCCTTTCGGGTTCTGGTTATTTTATACATTCGGTCTTTTAGAAGATTTCAAGTGCCATTGTTGCCAACCCAGAGCACTGATACCATGTTGTAACACCCCAAATTCTCGGAACTCGGGGAGCTACTGGCTAGGACCTCACAATGGGTCCCGACCTTGGTTTAACAACAACATTACTTGGATTTTACAACAAGGCACAAATGTACTTAAACAATTTTGAAACATAATATTTTTATTGTATGTATGTACACAGGTGACAGCCTTACAAAACATAAACATATACATAACATGCATGCTGTATGGGAGACTCCCCCGTCCCCATCTAATGAGTACGTGGACTCGGCTGACCATCCGTTCCGGATCTCTCTGCAACTGTCTATCTCTACGGATCTACAACACGGATAAACCGTTAACTAACAATCCAAATATAAGCAGAATAACAATAGCACAAACACACGCAGAAAAATTATAAACAAACATCATGCTGGCACTCAACCGTTTATTATCTATTATTTAGGTGATTCATCTTATTCAATTTTACAGTTGTGGCACGAGAGCTATTAACAGCTCTCCCCTCCGTTCCTTATCCAAATGGGTGTAGGTCTATCTGACCTCCACCGGTAGCATCACTACAAACCGAGTATGGACTAGTCCCTAAAGAAACCCCCAGCGCTCGCAAGCTAACTGAGCAGAATGCCACCGCCCGTTACTCTTAGGCCAAGTATAGGTCGGTAAATATATATATCACAACCTATCTCTCTAAACATTTCAATCACACGCCACTATCATCATTCATGCTCCTATTTAGAAGTCAGCTAAGTAAGCCCAAAGGACTTACCTGACTCAAATCTCAAATCCCGTTATCTCGACTCGGTCTGTAACCGCAGGAACTCAACCGCCTGTTATAAAAGGCAAGTGGATCAATAATGTATCCCACTTAATTAGAAGTCTCTGACTTCTAGGATATTTAACTCTATCATCAGATAAATTACCGAAATACCCTTATACGGATAATTGACCGTTTTACCCCTGGTCCCGAAACTTTATAAAATTCCATAACAAAGTTCCAAACTATTCTTTGGAACTCAAAACCACACTCAAACTCTCAAAGGAAAGTTTGCTAAAGATTTAGAAGAGCTAACTACATTCTTGACTTTCATAAAAAGTCGTCAAGGTCCGACTTTGGCTTAAGATATGAGAACCGAATAAAAATATAAAAAGTCCAACAAAATCTCTAAATCTTTTATGCTATGCACTCTATCCATAGTAGTCAGAATTTCCCAAAAATACATAATAATCACTTCTACACAAATTCTCAAAGTTGGTTCCAAAACCAGAAATTTATACTTAGCCAATTTCTAAGTTCTTTCTCAAACAACTCAACTAGCCTACTTTGGGCTCCTATGGATCCAGATCCGACCGTTGGATCGGTCTCAACTTTTGATATGTTGAACTATGTATGACCCTCTATAGCATACTAAAACCTGAACGGTGGATTATGTTTCTAAGGTATCCAAACCTAAGCTCAAACATGACTGCACAACCCAGAAAATTCCAGCACTTAACAATTTCAGCAACATCCAGAAAACTGTTTAAGGTCTCAACTTCAAAAATTCATAACTCCTAAACCACTAGTTGGATTCATCCCAAATTTTAATATGTTCCACCACAACATGCCAACTATATCATAATCAAAATTCAAGTCAAACAGAGATCAAACTCTTATTCAAAACTATCTCCCAAAACAGCATCACATGCTGTTTTTCCCCACACTCAACATAGTTATAAAAACTGTGTGAGGAGTCAACTTTGAGACACCCTAACTGTCAAACTGTAATTGCAATTCTTCCCAATTTTTAGAATGATCTACTATGAACTACTGACTACTACATATCCGAAAATCAGCCACACAGGAGGAGTCTAACTTATCCAAAACTGGATTACAAAACTGTGTCAACATGCAGTTTTCCCAACACTTAGAATATTTCAGCACAACAGAAAATAAAACTGCTTACGACCCAAACTTTGAAAAATCATATCTCCTAAACTATAACTTAGAATAGGCTCAAATTTCATTATGTTCTACACTGCAATACCGACAACAACATATCCAAAAACCAGGAGCAAAGGGAGAGTCTAGCTTACCCAAATCTGACCTCAAAGTTGACTGTTCGTCACCTTACAACCCAGAAAAACGCAGCAGCTCTTCAAGCCATCTTCTAGGGCTTCTATGGAGGGTCTAAAGACATAATTTTGTACTCTCATCAGCACATACACAAAGAGGGTAACTCATAGAAGAGGGTTGCGATCCTTACCCAACTAGCCGGACAAAGCATGCTTGTGTGAATGAAGGCAAAGAAGGGTCATGACGTGCTGCTGTTAGGGTTCATTGGTTAGAGATCTGGCATCAGAAGGTAAGGGTCGGCTGTTGCAAGCGGTTGTCCACGACCTGCTACTCCAGTGAAGTGTGTACGAGGAGGATAGCTGGTCTCACCAGCCATAGGGCTCGCAGCGTCCACAGCCCGACATGCCCAGGAGAGTGCTGCAGTCAACCTTCTCTTCATGCCTGCTGCGTGTAGAAGGGAGCCATAGGAGGGCTCGAGATGAAGATGGAAGGAGTGAAGGCCGTTGTTGAGCGGTTGTACTTGTCCGGTTCATATGCTGGTGTCGACAGCGGAGAGAAGCCAGCCCCTTAGGTTCCATTGCTAGGGTCGTCGATCTGCAGCAGCAACGCGAGCCTGTTGGCTCGAGGAAGATGTGTCTTGCTGCTGCTGCTTGCGAGATCTGTGCTGGCCTGGACGTGCAGAAGGATCCGCAATGGCTGCTGCTTGCGAGACGTGCAGAGAGGGGAGGAGGCAAGGAGAGGAATCCGGCGTGAAGGTGCAAATAGGGTTGTTGTGCTGCTGCGTGAGAGGCGTGTAGAGAGAGGCGCGGCTAGGGCACAAAGCGACGCAAGAAGTGGGCTAGGAGAGAGAAGCCTTAACGGGCCAGTTGGCTTACTCGAAACGGGCCCGGATGGTAAGGTTCATGGCTGAAAATGGGCTTGTCAAACTCATGTCCTGACTTGTCAAAAGTTGTCATGACTTCGTATGGATCTCGTCATGACCTCGTCAAAACTCGTCAAAAGAGCTAGATATATATATAATTAGGGTTTGGTGTTTTTATTTTTATTTTTATTATTATTTTATGTGGTTATAATACTTACATAAAATGATAAAAAAAATGCTAGTCATAAAGTTAGGTATCTTAAAGAGGTCAACGGTCCCTAATTCTCGGTTTGACTCGGAATTAATCGGGAATAAATTTTCCGGTTATCACATTTCACTAGATCCAAACGGATCTACAAATGGTCACCAATGTGATTTTGATGATTACACCTTATCTGGTCTCAAACCCCTTTTTCGGAGCCGGACAATGAGGCATCTTTACACCTTTTCTGACGGTGAACGGCCAATGCCGCTCTTTCTGTTTCTTCCGGCTAGAGTTAAGAAACGGATACTAAGAGTAACACGCTTGGACAACACTTGCTCTTTCTTCAATGGGGATATCATGAAGAGAGATTGGGTGTCTAGACTTTTGATTTCAATCACTTTTGATTCTCTCACCATCAACTAGGTCAGAGTGCCGCCTGCCATCCTCTGGTTAGGCGCATTCCTGGAGTGCTTCAGCAGTGACTGTTTGAATTCCGTGATGTTTGATCCTGTCTTCAATTGTAACCAATCTACCCAGGAAATAATCTCTTTCTCTGAGCACTTTTACAGTGCTTCCTTTCCTACACCCAGGTGCTATCTGTTACTCTCCTTCATTTACTTGTCGGATGGTATCTTAACGGATGATATCCCCCTATTTACTAATAAGCTTTCAACCGTTAATGTCCCAAAACTTGGAAAAAAGCCATTGTGTATCCTGAACTATTATCTGCCTTCTTCATCATTTTACTATGATTGTTGGAATGAGATTTTGTGCTTGGAAATTTATGACAGTCTTATTACCCTTGTCGTTATGTACAACACTTGTTATCACCAGGTTAACGATCCCCATGATAAATTTGTTCCTTTTACTACATGTATGTTTTTTTCTAAAGCATGCTTATGTAGGATCTTGACTCAGTACAGTCAGTATGGGTTTATCCTTAACATTTACAAAAGTCTTGTTAAAATTATCTTTCCCCAATTTAGCTTCATCGCCTGCTTTTTTTGGATGATCAATCTGAACTATAAACCTGCCATTGTTCACTGGTGTTGGTTTCTGATTCTTGATAATTATTTTATTACCGGCATTTTGCTCTTCATGCTGATTCCTGATTCTATCTATGCTTCAAAAGGCTTTGGTTTACCTGACTTTCATTCCCATGATTGTATCCTCATTTTTGCTTGTCGGCAATTATGGAGGTTTTGGCTTCTGCATAGCCACATGTTTAGACATAGACACCAGTGCTTATACACTGTGTTGACTCACCCTTGTTCCATCACTTTTAAAAAGGTTCTCTATGGATTCGACCAATCCGTTCTTTACTTTAACAAGCAAACTTACTCGAAGTGTGTTTTTGTACAGGAAGGGATACAACCCACACATTTACTTGCTATTATTGACCAAAATCTAAGGGGAGCTGAAGACCTCTACCGAATGACCCTCTTTGGATTCGACAAATCCAATTTTACTTGGGGCAAAACCATGCTTATGTATGAAGAACTTTACGTTTATGTCATTTTGGAAGCCAAAAACCTCTACTTCAAGTCAAAGATGAAATTCTGGAGTGTGTTACTTGTTAATCCCTCTACAAATTATTCCTTTGGTCATGAAACGGAAGGAATTTACCCTATGTTTCATATTTTTAAAGTATATTGGAAACACTATGTTAAATGTGTATTGTATGGTACCAAGCTCAACCTGTGGTTTTCATTTAAAAAATATTATTTCTTCTTGGCTACTTTCTATCACTCATTGCCTTTTACTAACAAATTGCTTTATAACAGTGATCATCCTCTTTCTGATAACAGACAAATGGGGCCTAAATCCTTGAGTCATGGGAATAAAAATCTCCTTCAAAACAATCTACTCCAAAAGAGATTAGGCCCTAAGGCCCACGATACCCTCCAAATTGAAATTACCATCATTAAACCAACATGATTATAAGCTTTTGGAATATTAGAGGTATGGGTCGGAGCAACCTCTGGACAAACCTCGAAGCTGTCTGCAAAATACACAATATTAATATCATAGCTCTGGCAGAAACAAAATCTGAAAATCCGCCGGAAGACCGTCTTTGGAGATCGGCGGGCTTTGATAACATCATTTATTGTCCCGCTACTGGGAGGGCGGGGGGCTTATGCTTACTTTGGAAAGCTTACCAACTTAAGAATCAATCGATTCGTCTGATCTCAAAAATTGACCGATTCATTTGTATTGAATTGATATGTAACAATCTAAACCGCAAAATGCACATTATTTTCGCTTATGCACCACCTCAAGAGATATCTAAAAACCCATTTTGGGATTCGATAACCAACCTAATCAATGCATCAGCAATACCATGCATAATTATGGGAGATCTAAACGAAATCCAACATCATTCGGAAAAACAAGGAGGAGCCACAATCAATTCTAACAGATTTAATAGACTCAATAATTTTAAAAATGTTTGTAATCTCGATGACGTTCAAACAACAGGTAACCAGTTTACTTGGAGGGAAAAACGTGACGGCCCAAACAATATCCTTGAAAAACTTGACCGGGTCCTAGTCCACAATCAAATTATTCAATGGTATCCCCTATTAAAAACAAAAAATCATGCATTTACAATATCGGATCATTGTCAAATCTCACTGGAACTAGCGGACTCAATACCGTTCACACCACAACCATTTAAATTTGAAATGATGTGGACTAAACGTAAAGCTTTTGAGAACATTGTTAAACAAACTTGGCGTGCTAACTACTGGGGGACTGAGATGTTTAACCTCATCAGGAAGACACAACTTTTAAAAATAATAGCGAAAGAATGGAGCAAATTAAATTTTGGAAATATTTTTAAGCAACTTAAAGAAGTTGAAACCCAACTTTTGGACATTCAAGGCCTATCACCGCCTAACCTAAACCAAAGAGTTGAAAGTCTTCAAAGAAATCTCCTTATGAAACAAAATCGTCTTATCAACTTCCACCAAAGTTATTGGAGACAAAGAATAAAAAATAAAAACTTGAGAAACATTGACACAAACTCCAAATACTTTCACCGGATTGCTACCGGTAGAAGAAATAGGAAACATCTAAAGGAACTAGTTGATTCAAATGGGACAATTATTTCAGGTGAAAATGAAATGCGAATGGAAGTTACAAAAGAATTTATAACCAAATTCTCTTGCTCCTGTAACGACCCGTTTATTGGGTGTATTTTTTTGTTAATTTTTTAATGGCCTCAATATATTTTTCCGAGTATTTTTACGCCGTAATTTGAATTTTAAGAGTTTTGATATATATATATATATATATATGTATGTATATATATATGTATGTATGTATTTTATAGTAGCAATTTATATATCGTAAACTATATTTTCACGAGTATATATTTTGTTTATATATTCAATATTTTTTTTTATTTTGCGAAAAAGTTCAGAAAAGTTCGAAAAAGTTTTCCGATCAAAAAATTCCGTTCCGAATGCTTGAAATCGGGTCTATCCTTTTATTAGTTCTTTTTATTCTTCAATTTCATTTCCCTTTATTCTTTTATCTACTTCTCTCTCTTTCTGGCTGATGAACAGCCGCTCAGCCCCTCGCTAGCTGACTTCTCGCCTTCTACGCTACCAGCCTGCAGTTGCCTTCTGCACATCCGACTCCTCGAATCTCCCTCTGTGCCTATCCCTTTTTGTACGCCATCACCCCTTCCCTCTGGCCCTATCTCTCGCTCCCCATTACCCTGCAACCGACCCCTCCTTTTCCCCTCTGTCTACCATGACCAGCCTCAACCCTGCCTTCCCTCCTTTCCTTCCCCAGCTTCGAAGACAGCATCCCCTCCTCACCCTCTGTTTTGTTCTCAACCCAAACTTACCTCTCTTCACCTTCCTTCCCTGAACCGCCGGGAGAGTGCCGCCGCAAGCAGTCGAACCTCACCGGTGAAGGAAGAGCCCATCAGCCGTTGGTGTGGTGCCCAAGCCTCGTCGCCTTTGTTGAACCTCGACCACCGGAGACGAAGCCCTGCCCTCTGTCGCCGCCCCAGTTTCGTCCTCACATCGTTCTGCAGCCACCAAGGGGAGCCATCGGAGCCGCCTCGCCTTGCTTTCTCCTTGCCGGAGTCCCGCCTACGCCGCCGCCCTCTCAGCACCTTTCCCTTTCCGTGTTGATTCAGAGGTTGAAGAAACCTATTTGGATTAATTACGATCGGCCCCCTCTTATATTTGGTGAAATTATAGTTTGTACACTATATTACATATTTGCGTTTATAGCCATAATTTTCAGAATTTGCAATTGTGACCTCTGCTGAATTAATTATAGAATTGGCCCAGAATTCTAATTGTTGAGGATGACCCGTATTTCTAAATGGTATATTTTGCCCCGGAAAGCGTTTGAGCGGTTTTGTTTATCCTTGGCTTGAAAAACGAGTTTTACCTTGGGTTTATGATGTTGTTTAGGTTGCCCGAAAAATACAATTGCGGACTTTAAACTTGGGATTTACTTCGAGTTAAATTCTTACTTATATATACTATATATATTGTGACTTTGTTGGATTAATTTCGGTTTACGGGTCAAGGTTTTAATCAAGGTTTTATGACAAAGTTTCTTGTATTGTACTTTTACCCCGGAAGGGAATTACGCGATTTTAAAGTTGATGTTTGAAAAATGAGTTTTACCTTTGAGTTATATATTATATATATTTAAAATCAAATTTAGCATATGAGCTAAATTTGCCTAGATTTGGTGTTAGGTTCGGAAGCGCCCCATAGAAGGCCAACGAAACCATTCTCGACACCCATAGACCGTCTTCCGTCTTTTGACGTCGGGTGAGTTGCCTTTTCCTCGATCTAGTTATGTTTAGTTGATAACACGATTTATGACTTAGGTTTAGGTAATCAATTAGATAGATTCATCACTCATTCATGCATGGTTTAGCACAAATTCGCGACGTTTGCACTCAATTCACGTATTTTGTCGAGATAGACGTCTACACGGACTTGTGCTTTCCTTTGTAGGTATTTCGGGGGTCTTTTAGACATTAACCGATACATTAGAGGGCCAAGCCTCATGGTGGTACATATCCAAGGCCTTGAAGGAACATAATTGGAGCAACAAAGGACACAAAGACCACTATTGGTGCAAGCAATGGAGCAACTCATGGCTAGACGATCATAGCATGCTTCTGTTGAAGAAAATCGACCTACACCCAGGAAAATCGGCCGATTTTTCCTACTGGGTCGATTTTTGGGCCTTTGATAGCTTAAGCCACGTGTCCCACAATCTCTTGTCCGGCCTTGCTCTTGGTGGAGAATATAAGTGGTCCTTCAAAGCTGTTGCTGGGGGAATGGATTCATTCTCCTCCTCTCCCACATCCTCTAGCATCTTCCCAAAAAAGAATCTTCCAATTGGGAGCTCTCTTCAAGACACCCTTGTGGGTGTTCTTGGGAGAGATTAGTGTAGATTTCAATTTCATAGTGAGATTTGAGTGATTTTTGTGAAGAAGCTTGTTGAAGGTTGTAAGATCCGACTTGGAGCTACATTTGGTGTGTTGAAAGACTTATTTTGAGCTCAAATCTAGCTAAGTTTCATTGCTTTCATTTCCTTACATCATCTTCTTGCTATGGATTCCATGCATGCTTGTATGATGATTTTAGATCTTGAAATGCATGTTATTGGCTTGTTTGTTGTGATTCTGGAGTGATGGATTGATGGTTATAGCTTGGGTGATGATAGAATGGACTTATATGTTAGTTTAGGATGATTTATATGCACGAAACCTAACTCAGACATAAAAATCGACCTGTTCTTCATAGTAAATCGGCCGATTTTTGCTATGATCAACCCGATTTTTCCTTCTGTTGCTCTTTAATTGATGAATCTGTATGTTAGGATGTTATATTGTTGAAATCCTAGTGTTTGTTGAGCATGATATAGCTTAGGGTGACCTAATGCTAGCAAACTAAGTGAGGAAAGAGACCTACCCGGTGATTTCCGATCTTAGATACAAAAGATGATGAACTCTAGGTAGTAGTGAGCCTCATAAGCCGCTATTGGATCAAGTGTGCTAGGATTGTTGCTTGAGACTTACCTTTTCCGAGACTTACCCGGTAAGGAGAGGTTTGCCCCTTAAGTAGTGTCCGGTTTGTGTAGAATTCCCAACTTTACCTCCTTGAGACTTACCCGGTAATAGGAGTTTGGTGCGGGATTAGTGAAGCATGAGACTTACCCGGTACTTGCTTCCATTAGAGAAACACCCTTTCCCAACACCGCAACTTTATCCTTAGAATCTTTAGAAGCTTGAGTCCAATGCCATAACCGGAAATCTTGATCTCTAGAATCCACATTCTTCTCTCTTTGACCTCATATCTTGTGTTTGTGTCATTTGTTTGTTTGCTAGCTTGAGTTGTTAGTTTGATTCATTATCTTACTTGATTTGTGATCTTGCTTGATCACCACAAAAACCCAACCAAAAATATCGTGATTTTCATTTCTTTATTTCTTTCTCTTTTCTTATACTAGATTCACACTATCTTTGATCATTGAATGACTTGATTTCGCCTCAGTCCTTGTGTTCGACCTCGGAATACTTTCCTTTCTACATAACGATCCGTACACTGTGGGTTTCGCTAGGTAGTTTAGGAGATTAGATCGAGTTTATAAATGTAAAGCTTTTTGTGCTATTTCCTAGCGTAACAAGTTTTTGGCGCCGTTTCCGGGGACTAGGTCTAGATTAAGTCATTTGATTTTGATTGCTTTTAGTGTTTATCTTTCTTGTTACTTTTGATCTTGTGTTGTTTTTGTCTTTGCCTTTTCATGTTTGCCATGGACGGATTGTACCTCCAAGACGACCTTGACAACATGGAGTATGAGGAGTGGATGGAAGGCCAAGATCTAGGACCTCTTCATGATGAGTTTGAGTATTGGGAGGAGTTCAATGCCTATCATGAGTCCCATGATCAAGCTCACATGATTACATTACCTCATGAGGAACCTCACCATCAACTTCATGAAGATCGATTGGAATCAATGCTAGAGGAAATGTTGAGGAAGATGGATGATCTAGAAAGCAACCTTGCTTCCATTTCTAGTTCCCACATGGAGCTTGAAGCGGAAGTATGTCATCAAGAGGAGGTTCACTATGAGGAGATCCAAGAATTGCCCGATTCAACCATAACCAATAGAAGCCTTGAGGAAGAGTTAAATGAAGCTCGAGAGCAATTGTGGCTAAGGGATTTGGCCCTGAAGGAAGAAAGGAGATTGAATACCGAGAGAGAAGAACAAATGAGGAGGGAGATTGAGGAGATTAGGAATGCTCTTATGCTAGGAGATCCTACCACCCTTCAAGGCTTACCTCCACCTCCTTCACCTTTGGAGGAGTGCAATGAAGTATTCTCACCCCCGGTCATCCTTGCCATCAACCCCGGAACCACACTTGAAGAGCTCACGAGGGAGAGCCCTAAGCTAACCTCAACTCCTTCCAATCCTTTCTTGCTTGCCCGGAGTACACACGAAGATTGGAGCCCCTTTCCTAAGGAGTTTCCCATGTTGAATGATGGAGGCAAGCATGATGGACCCATGATGGTTATGGAGCACCTCAATGAAGAATTCTTTCCAAGAATCGGCTTTCTTCGGATTATGGAGGATGAGGATGGCAAGCATCTCACCGGTGTGACCGCGGAGTACCAATTGTCTAAGTATGGGGTGGCACCTATGGTTGCAACTCCATACTATCATCAAGGGAGCGGTGATGAAGGAGTCTACTACTCACCGGTGAAGAGAGAACTTAAAGCTTATTTGGGCATCAAGTGGCCCTTGCTTGTCATCATGGATGCCGGAAAGCGATGGTTGCTTGGACTCCTCAAGCAAACCATGGTATTCGAGGTGGATTGACACATCCTCGGAGTTTGGTCAAGCTAATGACCTTAAAGAAGCGCTTAATGGGAGGCAACCCATTGGTACATGTCTTTCCCTTTTATTTTTCTTGTTTTTGTTTGATTTTGCTTTTGGTGTGCTTTGTTTTTCTTTTGTGTTTTTGGGTGCTAGATCTTGTTGTTGTCATGTGTGATGAGATGCTGGAGGTCATGTGAAAACCTCATGGAACTGTTGAGAAGAAGGTACAAGATCCAAGCACATGGACGAGGAAGAAAGTACCCAGGAAAATCGGACTGTTCTTCACAGAAATCGGCCGATTTTCCTGGGCAGATGGTCCGATTTTTCCTCTGTAAAGGAAAGTGATGATCTCCAATCAAGCATGGGTGGAGCGGACGTGGAACTTGGACGGCTTGCGGTGCCAAGCGCGGGTTCCGACACCATCATGAACATCAAGAGCTCTCTACCATCCTTGATCAATCATCCACCATCATCATCCAATGTGAACCGAAATACCAAAGCATCACCAATTTACATTGTGAGGACTCTCTTTCACTTCTTTATTTAGTTTACACATTGGGGACAATGTGTTTCTAAGTATGGGGTGGGGTTTTCATGATCACTTGCATGATTAGCATCTAGGATAGTTTAATATTGTCACATGTTTCATTATGTCTTGCATTGTATATACATATTTCGAAAAATCCAAAAAAATCAGAAAATTTTAAAAATTTTAATGCTTCTAAGGCTTGGGAATGACCCTTATGATGAAAATTGTCTTGTGAATTGGCTATGAATGGCCTTATGTGTCAAAATTATGATAGCATATGTGGACTTGAAGTACTTATCTTGAAACCCATGAATGAATTTGTGATCATGAATGTTTGCCTTGATAGAATTGAGTATTGAAAGTCGAAATTGCATGCTAGTTCTTGCACATCATTTAGGAGTAATTAAGGCAATTCATCTTTCTCTACTTCTCATCTTCACCATGTTGTTTGAGCACCTCAATTGATATAAATTAACCTCTTTTGACCCATCCGGGAATAGGAGCATGATAGTGTGTTGATGTGTGTGAAAAGCAAGTGTGGGGTGAAGTTGTCGATGAAAGAATGTTGTGAATAAAATGCTGAAATTGTTGTGAAAGTGTAGCCAAAAATATAGGCTTGGGGACATTGGCTTAGATGACAAGTAACTCGGTACACTTCACATAATCGGGTGTTGGTGCCTTGCCAAAGTCAAATAAACCAATAGTCCTAACGAGCTTTGGTATGTGTGCCCGGTGTGGATGCATCTCGAAAAATAGAAAAAGCCCAAGAATGGCTAATCACCAAGGTTTCGGCTTTTGCACACCAATTCCATTGTCTCAAAAATAAAAGAAAGAAAAGAAAGAAAAGAAAATTAAAAAAAAAATATATACACTTGAGGGAAGTTGATAAGAAATGTGAAGTTGTGGTTGTTTAGTTCCTTTCCCGGATTAGCATCACATAGCCTAGAAAATTCCCACCTAATCACAACGTTTCTTGGCCTTCTATTTTACAAGTCCTTTTGACCTACTTGCATGTGTGTAAGGCTAAATGATTTAGATTGTATATACTCATGATCATCTTGACTTCTTCATCTTTACATTTCATTGCATGCTATCAAGTTAAGTGCAATTGTCTTTCCATGCTTTCATTTATTTGATACATAGTTGCTTGTCCATTGCCATGAAACATGACTATGAAGGTGATCCAATATTAGAAGCACAAATCCAAAAAGATTTTGCCATTTTTCTACATACATAAATCATGTCATCTCTTAGTCTATAGTTGGGAATTTGCTCGGGGACGAGCAAACCTTAAGTATGGGGTATTTTTGATAACACGATTTATGACTTAGGTTTAGGTAATCAATTAGATAGATTCATCACTCATTCATGCATGGTTTAGCACAAATTCGCGACGTTTGCACTCAATTCACGTATTTTGTCGAGATAGACGTCTACACGGACTTGTGCGTTGCTTTGTAGGTATTTCGGGGGTCTTTTGGACATTAACCGATACATTAGAGGGCCAAGCCTCATGGTGGTACATATCCAAGGCCTTGAAGGAACATAATTGGAGCAACAAAGGACACAAAGACCACTATTGGTGCAAGCAATGGAGCAACTCATGGCTAGACGATCATAGCATGCTTCTGTTGAAGAAAATCGACCTACACCCAGGAAAATCGGCCGATTTTTCCTACTGGGTCGATTTTTGGGCCTTTGATAGCTTATGCCACGTGTCCCACGATCTCTTGTCCGGCCTTGCTCTTGGTGGAGAATATAAGTGGTCCTTCAAAGCTGTTGCTGGGGGAATGGATTCATTCTCCTCCTCTCCCACATCCTCTAGCATCTTCCCAAAAAAGAATCTTCCAATTGGGAGCTCTCTTCAAGACACCCTTGTGGGTGTTCTTGGGAGAGATTAGTGTAGATTTCAATTTCATAGTGAGATTTGAGTGATTTTTGTGAAGAAGCTTGTTGAAGGTTGTAAGATCCGACTTGGAGCTACATTTGGTGTGTTGAAAGACTTGTTTTGAGCTCAAATCTAGCTAAGTTTCATTGCTTTCATTTCCTTACTTCATCTTCTTGCTATGGATTCCATGTATGCTTGTATGATGATTTTAGATCTTGAAATGCATGTTATTGGCTAGTTTGTTGTGATTCTGGAGTGATGGATTGATGGTTATAGCTTGGGTGATGATAGAATGGACTTATATGTTAGTTTAGGATGATTTATATGCACGAAACCTAACTCAGACATAAAAATCGACCTGTTCTTCATAGTAAATCGGCCGATTTTTGCTATGATCAGCCCGATTTTCCTTCTGTTGCTCTTTAATTGATAAATCTGTATGTTAGGATGTTATATTGTTGAAATCCTAGTGTTTGTTGAGCATGATATAGCTTAGGGTGACCTAATGCTAGCAAACTTAGTGAGGAAAGAGACCTACCCGGTGATTTCCGATCTTAGATACAAAAGATGATGAACTCTAGGTAGTAGTGAGCCTCATAAGCCGCTATTGGATCAAGTGTGCTAGGATTGTTGCTTGAGACTTACCTTTTCCGAGACTTACCCGGTAAGGAGAGGTTTGCCCCTTAAGTAGTGTCCGGTTTGTGTAGAATTCCCAACTTTACCTCCTTGAGACTTACCCGGTAATAGGAGTTTGGTGCGGGATTAGTGAAGCATGAGACTTACCCGGTACTTGCTTCCATTAGAGAAACACCCTTTCCCAACACCGCAGCTTTATCCTTAGAATCTTTAGAAGCTTGAGTCCAATGCCATAACCGGAAATCTTGATCTCTAGAATCCACATTCTTCTCTCTTTGACCTCATATCTTGTGTTTGTGTCATTTGTTTGTTTGCTAGCTTGAGTTGTTAGTTTGATTCATTATCTTACTTGATTTGTGATCTTGCTTGATCACCACAAAAACCCAACCAAAAATATCGTGATTTTCATTTCTTTATTTCTTTCTCTTTTCTTATACTAGATTCACACTATCTTTGATCATTGAATGACTTGATTTCGCCTCAGTCCTTGTGTTCGACCTCGGAATACTTTCCTTTCTACATAACGATCCGTACACTGCGGGTTTCGCTAGGTAGTTTAGGAGATTAGATCGAGTTTATAAATGTAAAGCTTTTTGTGCTATTTCCTAGCGTAACATTAGTATTAGTATCATGCTAGGTTGGATAATCTAGCATAACCTAGTGAGAATACCAAGTAGTGGTTTGGACCTTAGGATCGTGGATTGGTTTATGAGTATTGTGATGTTTTGGTACGATCATAGGATGATCTTTGGGATTGAGAGTTGGACCTAGCAGGCTAGGGTTGTGACCTCGTATAGGTTTGGGAGACTAGAAGCCCTCGGGCTTCTATCTTATTGGTTAGTTATTGATTGTGTACCTTGTCTGACCAGGCGTTGAGTTACATTCCCGCGGGAAATTGAGTACGGGATTTAGCGGGTTTAGCTTTGGGACAGGTAAGTCTTCGGACTTACTTAGCTCGTATTCTTTGTATTAGTTTCAATGCGTGTTTGGTGGTGTGTGTTTATTGTTTATGTGTGTGTTTATTGCTTATGTTATAACATCTAAACCGGTAATAGGACCACCGACTTTATATGTTTATATTTGGCCCAAGTGTATGATAACGGGCGGTGACCGCTTGTCCAGTCCAAAATGGGGATGACTGGGAGGTGCCTTGCGACCAGCCCATCGGGTGATGCTGATCCGCATCAAGTACAAACCCGTATGGTGAAAGGGGACAAGGGCGAGATCTTTAAGATTCTCGTGTCACAAAAGAAGTTGAATTAGAACGGGATATGACCTAATAATAAAAAGATAATAAACCGGATTGTGTGTTTTGGAACATGTTGTGTGTTTATGATGCCTTATGTGTGTGTGTGTGCCAATACCATGATTCTAATGCCTTGAATGCTAGCTAACGGTTTTATACCGATATTGTTGTAGTTGCCTTGCAGGTTAGGGACGAGGCCGAGAGATCCGGAAGAGTGGGCAGCCGGGGTCCGTACATTTTAGGATGGGTTTTGGGGGTTGTTTTTATGTATTGTTTAGGGTATTATGTATGTCGCGTGTATGGCGGTTGCCTTTAGCGTTGTATCTCGGCTGAAGTCTTTCGTTGTTTTCTTTTGGGGTTCATATCATTGCATTAAAATGAATTTCGGTTTTGCCTTTATTTGTGTCTTGTTGTAAGATCCAGTGAAATTGTTGTCAGGCTAAGGGTCGGGACCCATTGTGAGGTCTCCGCCCGTAGCATCCCGAGTCCCGCGGAATCGGGGTGTTACAAAAGTGGTATCAGAGCCCTAGGTTGACAACAATGGCACTCGCAATCTTCTAAAGGCCGAATAAGGAATAAACAGAACCCCGCGGGTTTTGAGTTTTCGTTTTCAAAATCACATGCATGAGTCGGGGTAGAATGTACGGACCACCACTTCTTCCGTCGATCTCGGCAGCATAGTTTATTGGATTTTTAGTATATATATGTATATATGTAGATATGTATCGTGGACTTAGGATGTTTTTGGGTTATTATTGTATGTGGATTGTAGTTGCATGATGAACATGATTTATGTGTATAGTTGTTTTATATGTGAATGATTATATGTTTTGGACCTTGTATTGTTGTAATGGAATGCCGAATGCGTGATATTAGTAGTAATATGGACTTAGGACTTATATAGTTATGGATACGTATTCTTGTTATATATAGTAGCATAGGGAGATATAGGACCTTTTAGTTGAGATGCTATTACGATATCATCGCCCTTGGACGACGTCGTTTTACATAGGATAGTGTACATACGAGGAGAAATATGCTCAAGTATTGAGTTGAGAGCTACGTTCGGGCAAACACCTTGGAGTTCTTGTACTCCTTTAAGAGGATGTCGAAGAGGAGGAGTAGAGATGACACAACCAAAGGACGAACAAGTGGAAGGAAAATCCGAGACGACTTAAGAGAAATCAAGATGGAGAACATACAAGAAAAAGGAGTGAGACAAAGGTGTGGAAATGGTTACAAAGAAGTCACGAATAGAAAGACAACGAGACCAATAGGGATAACAACCATAAGTTCCTCAAGGAGACGTGGGGACAACTAAAGATTCGAATCGAGGAGGAGAGGGATACATTCTAACAAGGTTAAAGGTGACATTCTATTAAGATGTGAAGTTTTCTTTAGACACTCCTAAGCCTTGGAGTCAAGACGAGAAGAATGATCGAATCATTTGCTAAAGATTTAAGATACCGCAAGTTAAGCTTACGAGGTACCAACTAGAAGTGTCAACATTACGAGAGTTATGAGAAGAAGGCGTGGTGGAGATTCACATGGTAGAATTTTCCTAGAAGAGTTGACCGGTTTTCCGTTATGATGATAAGGCTAAGTGATACCAAGAAGAAAGAAGTGTGAATATATGTTTATCCCGAGAGGATGAGAGATGCAACAAGAAGCTTTTATTGATGGAGAGACTTGAGATACCAATCAAGAGAAACATGAACGGACAATATATGAGGCTAGAACTTTGGTGAAGGTGTACTTGAAGGACAACATGGAATAATGGTTAAGCCTAGGAGAGGGAGTCATATGAAACAACAAGGCAAAGAAGATATAGTTACCTTATAAAGAAGAGGAAGTATAAAATGAAGAAAGAACTAACGAAGTTTAAGGTAAAGTACCCCGAGAAGGGTAGCCTTCATGACAATGGTAAAATGAGAAGTGTAGTAGAGTATAAGTCGCTGACTTCGGAGAAGGTCAAATACAAGTTAAGCGGTGACAACTAAGAACGCACAGGTGCGAGTTGTCTATTGATGAGTGTAAAGCGGATGAGTAAACAAGATTATGGGATCATGAAGAGGGGTAAGTAGGACGGGGAATATTCGTGGTGGTTGAATGTCGGCAATAAAGATGTATATCAAGGAAAGTGTAAATGTTTTAATCATGTAGCAAATTATCGAATCCAACCAGTGATGGTAATGTACCTTGTTGAGAGGGATTGTAACGATCTGGTGCGATTTTCTTAGGTCATGAGATTGTCATATGGAGGAATGACATGGATCAGGGTAAAGGAAACTAGGAGGACAAAAAGGAAGGGAGTCTATTTGAGTTGATGTACGTAAAGGGGAATACATAAATGGGATGCATGGTATGTTGTGGTAATGAAATGTAGGGAATAATTTCGCGAACAGAAGATGAGATAGATGTTTTAAACTCACATGGAAGAGACATGGTGGCTATGGAGTGAAAGGGAGGACCTAGATTAGGGCAACACTACAAGCTTAGAGTTTATTATGCTAATGCTTGGAAAGTAATGAGTGGATCTTTCAGTGATTGTGGTTGGAGAGATTGGCCTAGCGTTCTCCACGGAGCATATTGGTACGGTTGTGAAGTTGTTCACGGAATACCAAGAGATGAATAAGGTGACCAACTAGAGTAAGAGAAAACCGAAGTCTTGAAGTTTGATGTCGACATAAGATATACGAGAAGTATATATATGAAAGATTGAGGTTAGAACCTTTGCGGTCGGATTGACGTTACATAAGGAAATGAAGAAGTTCTTCACCTACTCGAAAGAATGATGCAAGCTTAGGTAGAATACGAAAAACTCCCTTAATACGTTTGGATGTCCGGGAGAGCGAGGAAGATAAGATTAATTGGTTATAAAATGTGGTTATGCCCTACAGTTAGGACGTTTATGGCAACACATAAGTATGAGTTTCTTAAAAGGTTATTACGACCAGACCTTCAAGGTGAAAAAGATGAAACAATACACTCGAGAGAAGGCCCCGTGAAAGAGAACAAGATCGGTCATAGTTGAAGAGAGAACAATACACGAGTCTTAAAGACGTCACCTCAGTAGACCGAGGTAGATCAATTGTATCATGACCACCTGTCTAGTTTTAAGACAAGGTCGTGCCGGTCCAAGGTAAAAAAAAAAAAAAAAAAAGAGACGAAAGCCGAGGTACCACGGATTCCAATACGTCGGAATGTGGATTTTTCCACTAAGGTCAAGCTTGACTCGATTCCGAGATCAAAGACGCCGTATGGAATGACACTTGTGAAGAGACATGAGTTGTGGAAGAAAGTGAAGAAGCAATTGCAAGAACTTTTTGAAAAGAGTTCATTAGAATTAGTGAAAGGCTATGGAGAACTCCAAATGTTATCTTAAACTCTTGATTTAAAGTTCATGTTGGGATAAATCTTGAATTCTTGATTTGAAGTTATTATAGAGGACACCAGTTTGCAAGGAGAGAGACGGTTATCTCCGTTTGTACGTTGATAACCGTTAGCCGAACAAGATAACAATGAAGAACGAGTATCCCTCACCTCGGATAGATGATCTACGTGACTGGCTGCAAGGGTCGGTAGTCTCTTCTAAAAATTATTTAAGGTCTGATTGTCACCGATTGAGAATTCAAGACGGATATATTGCAAATACGGCATTCCGTACAAACCATGGTAACTACGAGTTGTAGTGATTCCATATGGACTTACTAATGCCTAGATAAGATATTTTGGTCTACTCTCGTAGAAGAGAGAAGTTGTAAGACAAGTTGTTTCTGGATGGCAACCCCCCAAAGAATGTGTAAGAAGTTACAAGTTTTCTTGAATGCCGGTCATTCCGAAATTTGTGGGGAGATTGTCCAAAGTAACACCATTTATGGATAACCTACTCCGGATGACATTGAAGTATTATGGGGGACGAAGAATGGACAATAGAGTTGTTGAGAGTTATGAGGAGATTCATTGGTGCATTTTTTTTTACGTTGTCTCGAGGTATGATGGGTTTGACATGTACAAGCTATTCTTCAAGACAAGGTCTTGATTGAGTAATGAGGAACGATGTAGAAGTTATAGCATACCTGTCTCGTTAGTAATAGCAGTATAAAGCAAAATATTTCCTACATTACTTAGAACTTACAACTATATTGAGAAGATATAACAACAAAGTTGGGTTTAGCAGGACCAATTAAGAAGTTTGATCTTCTTTGTTAGAGACAACCAAAGAGAAACATAATGGAAGTTTTGTATGGAGAAAGACCCGAGACAAAAGTTAAGTTTCCGATATATCGGACCTTTTTGAGATCTTAGAGCGAGTTGAGAAAGTAGTTTACCAGTTGGCGTAGCTGCCGAGAGTAGCGGTTGTTCACCTAGGGTTTCATGTGTATCAATCTAGGAAATACATGCATGACTCAAGAGGTATTGCCGGTCTTGATGATTTAGTGGCAGTCGAAGAATCGACGGGTTACACCTAGGTCTTCCCTTGGGTGAGCCATGTGCATGTGTGATATTATTTGTATTTGTGACCTATGCGACAATGTACTATATGTCATGTTATATCTCGCCGTGATGGTTTGAATAGTTTGTGTATATAGATTAGAAAATTTCACCCTTCTTAGAGTGAGAGTTCATACCTCGGCCTTAAGGAACCGAGAAGTTCGGCGTGTGGCAAGTTTCGGGACGAAACTTGTTTTTAGGGGGATCTAATGTAACGACCCGTTTATTGGGTGTATTTTTTTGTTAATTTTTTAATGGCCTCAATATATTTTTCCGAGTATTTTTACGCCGTAATTTGAATTTTAAGAGTTTTGATATATATATATATATGTAACACCCCAAATTTTACAACTCGGGGAGCTACTAGTGAGGACCGCACAGTGGGTTCCGACCTTAGTTTGACAACAACTTAACATGATCTTACAACAAGGCACAGATAAGGAAAACCAGAAATCATAAAATAGTTCATAACAATGCATGAATGTGACCAGATCAACTACAGCCGGAAAACGTAATATAACAAAGTACGAAAGGAAACAAAGTTCAACTGTAAAACCCACAACTGAAGAAACTGTAAAACATCCTAAAGTACGACACCCCGGCTGACCACTACCGTCTGGATCACTCGGCATCTGCTCTAACCTATGGCAAATCTAAACAACATATCAACAGTTAGCTAACTATCCAAATATAAGCAAAAATGATAACAACACAAACACAAGCAGAAACAAAATAAACAAACATCATGCTGGCACTCAACCGTTTATTATCTATTATTTAAGTGATTCATGTTACGTCTAGGAATAGGTGTGATGTGCACGCAATAAGTCTTAAATTTATACTCGTTATATTTATCCTAACTCCTAGCGAACCCGCAGTGTACGGGACGTTTGTAGAAAGGTAAGTATTCCGAGGTCGAACACAAAGACTAAGGTGAAATCGAGTCAAGCAATGATCAAAGATAGTGTGAATCTAGACTAAGATAAGATGAGGAACAAAGAAAATTGGAAAACGCAATGTTTTTGTTGGTTTTTATGGTGATCAAGCAATGATCACGGATCAAGCAAAGTAATAAAACAAACTAACAACTCAAGCTAGCAAACAAACAAATGACACAAACACAAGATATAAGATCAAAGAGAGAAAAGTAGATTCTAGAGGTCAAGATTTCCGGTTATGGCATTGGGCTCAAGGTTCTAAGGATTCTAAGGACAAGCTGCGGTGTTGGGAAAGAATATTCACTAATGGAAGCGATTACCGGGTAAGTCTTTCACTTCACTAATCCCGCATCAAACTCCTATTACCGGGTAGGTCTTAAGGGGTTAGAGTAAGGAATTCCGCACAAACTAGATGCTACTTAAGGGTAACCCTCTCCTTACCGGGTAAGTCTCGGAATAGGGAAATCTCAAGCAATAATCCTAGCACATTCGATCCAATAGCGGCTTATGAGGCTCACTACTACCTAGCATTCATCATCTTGGGTATCTAAGGTCGGAAATCATCGGGTAGATCTCTTCCCTCACTTAGATTGGTAGCATTAGGTGATACTAAGCTAAATTAGGCTAAATAAACACTAGGATTTAAACAACCAAACACCCTAGCATGCAGATTTATCATTTAAAGAGCAACAGAAGAATAAATCGGGCTGTTCTACAGATAAATCGGCCGATTTATCTGATGAACAGGTCGATTTTTCCTTCTGTTGTGAGTTTCGTGCATATAAATCATCCTAAACTGACATATAAGCCCATCCTATCATCACCCTAGCCATAACCATCAATCCATCACTCTAAAATCACAAGAAACTAGCCAATAATATGCATATCAAGATCCGAAATCATCAAACAAGCATGCATGGTGTTCATAGATGAGTAATGAAATATGAGTAAGCAAAATCAATAAATCTCAGCCAAATCCAAGTTGTAGCGAGACTTACAAACTCTAAAATGAAGATTCAAAACGTTCTTAACAATCCTTGCAATTAGTTCTTCGATCCAAGACTACAAAATCACTCAAAATCACTCTAAACTCTTAGAATGGTGTTCTTCTCCTTCCTTCAATCTTTGAGAGCTTTTCTTCTCCTCCAATCTTCCTACCAAAATTGATGAGCTGTGAATGAGAGTGTGGGAGAGGAGAGATGCTCAACAACCACCTGCAGGACCACTTATATTCTCCACCAAGAGCAAGGACGGACAAGAGATCGTGGGACACGTGGCTTAAGCTGTCAAAGGCCCAAAAATCGACCCAGAGGAAAAAATCGGCCGATTTTCCTGGGTGTAGGTCGATTTTCTTCAACAGAAGCATGCTATGATCGTCTAGCCATGAGTTGCTCCATTGCTTGCACCAATAGTGGTCTTTGTGTCCTTTGTTGCTCCAATTATGCTCCTCCAAGGCTTTGGATGTGTACCATCATGAGGCTTGGCCCTCAAATGTATCGATTAACGTCCAATAGATCCTCGAATTACCTACAAAACCGATAAAAGGTAGTGTAGACGTCTTTTCTAGAAATGTGCATGAATTGAGCGAAGACGTCATGAACCAATGCCAAAACGTGCATGAATGAGTGAGAAATATATCTAATTGATTACCTAATCCTAAGTCATAAATCTTGTTATCAAAAATACCCCATACTTAAGGTTTGCTCGTCCCCGAGCAAATTCCCAACTATAGACTAAGAGATGACATGATTTATGTATGCAGAAAAAAATGGCAAAATCTTTTTGGAGTTGTGCTTCTAACATTGGATCACCTTCATAGTCATGTTTCATGGTAATGGACAAGCAATTACGCATCAAATAAATGAAAGCATGGAAAGACTATTACACTTAACTTGATAGCATGCAATGAAATGTAAAGATGAAGAAGTCAAGATGATCATGAGTATATCCAATCTAAATCACTTAGTCTTACACACATGCAAGTAGGTCAAAAGGACTTGTGAAATAGAAGGCCAAGAAACGTTGTGATTAGGTGGGAATTTTCTAGGCTATGTGATGCTAATCCGGGAAAGGAACTAAACAACACAACTTCAAATTTTCTTATCAACTTCCCTCAAGTGTATATTTTTTTCTTCATTTTCTTTTCTTTCTTTTCTTTCTTTTATTTTTGAGACAATGGCATTGGTGTGCAAAAGCCGAAACCTTGGTGATTAGCCATTCTCGGGCTTTTTCTAATTTTTCGAGATGCATCCACACCGGGCACACATACCAAAACTCGTTAGGACTATCGGTTTATTTGACCTTGGCAAGGCACCAACACCCGATTATGTGAAGTGTACCGAGTTACTTGTCATTTAAACCAATGTCCCCAAACCTATATTTTTGTCTACACTTTCACAACAATTTTAGCATTTTATTCACATCATTCTTTCATCAACAACTTCACCCCACACTTGCTTTTCACACACATCAACACACTATCATGCTCCTATTCCCGGATGGGTCAAAAGAGGTCCAATTTATCTCAATTGAGGTGCTCAAGCAACATGATCAAGATGAGAAGTAGAGGAAGATGAATTGCCTTAATCACTCCTAATTGATGTGCAAGAACTAGCATGCAATTTCGACTTTCAATCCTCAATTAAATCGAGACAAGCATCATAATCACAAGTCATTCATGGAATTCAAGATAAGTATTTCAAGTCCACATATTCATCATCTATTCAACACGTAAGGCCATCCATGGCCAATCCATAAGACGAGATTCATCATTAGGGTCATATCCAAGCTTTAGAAGCACTAAAAATTTTTAAAATTTTCTGAATTTTTTTTTTGGAATTTTCGAAATATGTATGTACAATGCAAGATATAATAAAACATGTGACTAAAAAGAAACTACTCTAGATGCTAATCATGCAAGTGATCATGAAAACCCCACCCCATACTTAGAAACACATTGTCCCCAATGTGGAAACTAACTAAAGATGTGAAAGAGAGTCCTCACAATGTAAAATTGGTGATGCTTTGGTATTTCGGTTCACATCAAATGATGATGGTGGATAATCGATCAAGGATGGTAGAGAGCTCTTGATGTTCATTATGGTGTCGGAACCCGCGCTTGGCGCCGCAAGCCGTCCAAGTTCCACGTACGCTCCACCCATGCTTGATTGGAGATCATCACTTTTCTTTACAGAGGAAAAATCGGCCAAGCAACCCAGGAAAATCGGCCGATTTTTGTGAAGAACAGTCCGATTTTCCTGGGTACTTTCTTCCTCGTCCATGTGCTTGGATCTTGTACCTTCAACAGTTCCATGAGGCCTTCACATGACCTCCAACATCTCATAACTCATGACAATCAACAAGATCTAGCACCCAAAAACACAAAAGAAGAACAAAGCACACCAAGAGTGAGATTAAACAAAAGCAAGAAAAAGAAAGGGAAAAACATGTACCAATGGGTTGCCTCCCATTAAGCGCTTCTTTAGGGTCATTAGCTTGACCAAAGTCAGGAGCGTTTCAATCAAGGTGAAGCGGGGCAATCACTTCCACCGGGGCTTCCGGGATGTACTTCTTCAATCTATGCCCATTCACCTTGAAGTCACCACAATGATCTCCTCCTATCTCTACCGCTCCATGAGGAAAGATCTTCTTCACCACATATGGCCCGGTCCATCTTGATTTGAGCTTTCCGGGGAAGAGCCGCAGCCTCGAGTTGAAGAGAAGGACAAGGTCGCCTTCACTCAACTCCTTTGGAATGATCCTCTTATCATGCCATCGCTTGGTTCTCTCCTTGTAGATCCGAGCATTCTCATATGCATCCAACCGGATCTCCTCAAGGGCGTTAATGTCTAGCAACCGCTTGTCACCGGCCTCCTTGAGATCAAAATTTAGCCACCTTATAGCCCAATATGCTCTATGCTCCATCTCTACCGGAAGGTGGCAAGACTTTCCATAGACCAACTTGTAAGGAGTGGTGCCAATTGGTGTTTTGAAGGCGGTCCTATATGCCCACAAGGCATCATCGAGCTTCATAGCCCAATCTTTTCTCGTCCTTGATACCGTCTTCTCAAGAATGGCCTTGATCTCCCGGTTAGAGATCTCCACTTGGCCACTAGTTTGGGGATGGTAAGGTGTTGCCACCTTATGAGTCACCCCATACTTAGCCAAAAGTGCTCCAAAATTCCTATTGGTGAAGTGCTTCCCTCCATCGCTTATGATCACCCTAGGTGTTCCAAACCTAGGAAAGATCACTCGGTTGAAGAACCGCACCACAACCTTGGCATCATTTGTAGGAGAGGCGATTGCCTCCACCCATCTTGAAACATAGTCAACCGCCAATAGGATGTAGAGGTTGCCACATGAAGAGGGGAAAGGTCCCATGAAGTCCACACCCCATACATCAAATATTTCTACCTCTTGGATGTTGTTCAAGGGCATCTCATTCCTCCTTGAGATGTTGCCCGTCCTTTGGCAAGCATCACAAGCTACCACAAAGCCTTGCACGTCTTTGAACAAACTTGGCCAAAAGAAACCCGATTGCAACACTTTAGCACATGTCTTGTGTGAGCTAGCATGCCCTCCACATGGCAAGGAATGACAATGGCGGATCACACTCTCCACCTCATCTTCCGGTATGCATCTCCTAAACATTCCATCCGGCCCTCTTTTGAACAAAAGTGGCTCACTCCAATAGTAGTGCCTCACGTCCTTGAAGAACTTCTTCCTTTGGGCATATGTCAAACCGGGAGGCACTTCCTCACACACCAAGTAGTTTACAATGTCGGCATACCATGGCTCACTTCCTCTAGACACTTGGAACAAGCACTCCTCCACCATTTGCAATTGCTCATCCCGGAATGAGTCATCAATCGGGATGTCATCTCTCTCAATCTCTAAGGGAGGTAGTCTACTAAGGTGATCCGCGACGGAGTTCTCGGATCCCTTCTTGTCCCGGATTTCCAAATCAAATTCTTGAAGAAGAAGGATCCACCGAATCAACCTAGGCTTGGCATCCTTCTTGGTAAGTAGATAACGGATCGCGGCATGATCCGTATAGACCATGACCTTCGCTCCAACAAGATATGAGCGGAACTTCTCAAAAGCATACACCACCGCTAGCAACTCTTTCTCGGTTGAGGCATAGTTAAGTTGGGCATCATCTAGCGTCTTGCTAGCATAATAAATGGCATGACTGCGCCCATCTTTCCTTTGCCCCAAGACAGCCCCAACGGCTACATCGCTTGCATCACACATGATCTCAAACGGTAGGCTCCAATCCGGAGGTTGCATGATAGGTGCGGAGATCAAAGCGTTCTTCAACCTACAAAAAGCCTCAAGGCAATCTTTGGAGAAAACAAATTCAACATCCTTCATTAGTAGGTTAGTAAGGGGCTTAGAAATTTTAGAGAAGTCTTGAATAAACCTCCGGTAAAAACCAGCATGCCCTAAGAAACTCCTTACCCCTTTCACCGAGGTAGGTGGTGGCAACTTCTCTATAGTTTCAATCTTGGCCCTATCAACCTCAATGCCACGGTTAGACACCAAGTGTCCTAACACAATACCTTCACTTACCATGAAGTGGCATTTTTCCCAATTTAAGACGAGATTTGTCTCCTCACATCTTTGCAATACTAAGGACAAATTAGCCAAGCAATCATCGAAAGAAGAACCATAAACAGAGAAATCATCCATGAACACTTCCATGATATTTTCTATGTATTCCAAAAAGATGGCCATCATACACCTTTGGAAGGTGGCGGGTGCATTACACAACCCAAATGGCATCCTCCTATATGCAAAAGTACCCCATGGACATGTAAAGGTTGTTTTCTCTTGGTCATCGGGGTGGATAGGGATTTGGAAGAATCTACTATAGCCATCTAGGTAACAAAAATGGGAATGTTGAGCTAACCTCTCTAGCATTTGGTCAATGAAAGGGAGAGGGAAGTAATCTTTCCTAGAGGCCATGTTAAGCTTTCTATAATCAATACACATCCTCCATCCCGTAACCGTTCTAGTGGGGATTAGTTCATTGTTCTCATTAGTCACTACGGTCATCCCACCCTTCTTAGGTACTACATGAACGGGACTAACCCACTTACTATCCGAGATAGGGTAGATAATTCCCGCATCTAGCAACTTTATGATCTCCTTCTTAACTACCTCTTTCATTATAGGATTTAGCCTTCTTTGATGTTCAATAGAGGGTTTATGATTATCTTCCATCATTATCCTATGCATGCACAAAGAGGGCTTGATGCCAACAAGATCATCAATGGTGTATCCTATTGCCTTTCTATGCAGTTTCAATTCACTCAACAACCTATTAAGCTCATCATCACTCAAAGATGCATTCACAATCACCGGATAAGTAGAATTTGAACCAAGGAAAGCATACTTGAAATGAGAAGGAAGAGGTTTAAGATCAAGTTGAGGAGGACCTTTTTCGGTTGGAGACAATCCATACAATGTAGGTTGAGATGATTGCAAAGCCATGGAAGCCTCCTTGAAGTCCCTTGATGATTGCTCATACTCAAGTGGTTGATGCTGAAAAGACTCAGGAAAATCGACCCAGGAAGAAAAATCGGTCGATTTTTCTGAAGGGGGGTCGATCTGAGTTTCTGTTTTGGCAAAACTGGCTGAAATTTCAGCATAAGTACAAAAATCGGCCGATTTTTGCCCTTCAGTCCGATTTTTCTGGCAGTTTTCCTCTTCTTCTAGCACTTCAAACCCAACACTTGGTAGCTCGTCCAATGCATTCAAGGCCTTGATTACTTCATTGCTACTCTCCTCAATTCCTTCTTCCATCAAGCTTGAGCTAAGAACTCTCTCAAGCGGATCCTTGAGCAAGATTGAGCTCACAACCTCTCTAGACTCCTCTTCTTCAACTATGTTGAATATATCCTCATCAAGGGTTGGTCCTTTCATCATTGTCGATAGCTTGAACTTGATATTCTCTTCTCCAATGTTGAAGGAGAGAGTTCCATTCTTGCAATCTACTAGACATCCGGAAGTGGCTAGGAAAGGTCTCCCCAAGATGATAGGAACCGGATAGTCCGCCGGGATATCCAAGACAACGAAGTCTATGGGCACATAGAACTTCCCCAGTTGCACCGGAATGTCTTCCAAGATCCCAACCGGATGAGTGATTGAGCGGTCCGCCATGTAAAGGGTCATCTTGACCGGCTTTGGCTCTCCTAGCCCAACCTTGTTGTAAAGTGCAAGCGGGATGATGCTTACACTTGCCCCAAGATCACATAGGGCATCATACTTCACTTCTCCTACTCCGATTGGCACACAAAAGGATCCCGGATCCCTTAGCTTGGGAGGCATCTCCTCCTTCATCGTTTGAATCAACTCCGAGGATCTCTTAGTCATCCTTATCTCACCATACTCCTCCAACTTCCTTTTGTTGGAGAGTATTTCCTTCAAGAACTTGCCATATGCCGGCATCCCTAAAATAGCATCCATGAACGGAATGTTAATATGCAATTTAGACATTAGTTCAAGGAACTTACCAAAGTGATTGTCCAAGCGAGCTCTTGCTCGTGATTGAGGGAACGGTAGTGGTGGCTTGTATGGGGGCGGTGCCACATAGGTTGGCTCTACATCCTTGCTCTTGCCCCCATCTCCTTGCAAAGTTTCTTCTTCATTCACCACTTGCTTCCCTTTAGCATTCTCCTTGGGCAAAGGATCCTTCATGCTTAACCCACTTCTTGTTGTAATAGCCAACACTTGGCCTCTTGGGTTTTCTTCGGTTCTTCCGGGAAGCTTTCCCGGATCTCTATGTGCTTCACCCGCCTTTTGGAACACTTGTGCTTCCAAAACCTTTTGAGCCTTTGAGATAGAAGTCACCGTGCTCTCAAGACCACTCAACCTTCCAAGCAATTGCTCAAACATCATTTCGATTCTATCTTTTGGAGGTTGAGTAAATCCGGGTGGAGGTTCTTGTGAAGCTCTTGGTGGTGGAGTTGTGCTTGTAGAAGCGGGAGGGTTCAAGGCTCCATCCGGGTTAGAGTAAGAAAACCCGGGATGGTTATGGTTGGGCCAGTAATTGTTGAATTGCCGGTTGTTTTTGAAGTTCCTTGGGCCTTGGTAGTTATTGTAGTTGCCCCTTCCCATATAGTTCACATCCTCCTCCTTGGAAGACAAGTTAGCTTGTGGAATCACTTGAGGGGTTGCTTGGTTCTTCAAGGTTGTAGCACACAACTCCCTCAAGGACTATAGCTCGTTGTTGATGGCGTCGAGCTTGAAGTTGCTCATGGTGACCTCACTCACCTCATATGCTCCCGCCTTTCTCCCTTCACTCTTCCTATGGGAGTATTTCTCAATCACTAGAGCTTGCTTCTCCACAAACTCCCAAGCATCATCCACATGCTTCTCCATGAAAGTCCCACCGGAAAGGGATTGAAGCTTGAATTGGCTATCTTCATCAAGTCCCTTGAAGTAGATCTCTAATAGCTCAATTTTCGGTATGCCATGGTGTGGACAATCTAGGAGAAGGTCTTTGAATCTCTCCCAAGACTTGAACAAACTCTCTCTATCCTTCATTACAAAGGCATTGATCTTCCCTCTCAATTCGGTAGTCTTGGAAGGTGGGAAGAACTTAGTCAAAAACTCGGTTGTCATCTCCTCCCAAGTACCAACTCGCCCTTGTGGAATAGATTGATACCAAGCCAAGGCCTTGTCCTTAAGAGAGAAGGAGAAAGCCCTAAGTTTATGGTTGTTGCTCTCCAATCTTGGCGGTCTAAGAGTCTCCATCAAAATCTCGTAGTTCATCAAATGTTGGTGAGGAGACTCTCCTTCCATCCCTCCAAATTGATTATGCCGGATCATTTGTAGAACTTGAGGGCGGAGCTCGTAGTTGTGGGCTGCGGGATCTCCTAAGTTCACACCCGGACGGTGTGCTCTTTGTGCCGGATCCATACGTCTCCCTAGGGTTTGTGGCTCTTCAATGGCAATGGGCACAACCCTAACATTAGCCGCCGGCTGCGTTGTTCCACCGGTGGTGGAGGAGGTGGAGGTTGTCGGCGATTAAGCTCTCCTTGAACAAGGGCTTGCCTAATCTCCTCAATCTCCCTCCTAGTTTCCTCTTGCCTCTCATTGGCAAGTCTCCTTTCTTCCTCCAAGAGCTCATCTCTTAGCCTTATTTGCTCTAAGGCTTCATCCAACTCAGCTTGGAGGTTCCTTCCGGCCATCTCTTTCTCTTTTCGGATGTTCTTGGATCTAGATCGAAGGGTTTTCTCCGGTTCGGGATCGAATGGAGCTAAATCCTTGCCACGAGATCTTCGCATACACCTAAAGAGTAATAGATGTCCTGAAAAGCAAAGACACACACCAAAGAGAGATCAAAAGCAACAAGAAAGATCTACACTACAAACAATCACGAAATGACTCAATCTAGACCTAGTCCCCGGCAACGGCGCCAAAAACTTGTTACGTCTAGGAGTAGATGTGATGTGCACGCAATAAGTCTTAAATTTATACTCGTTATATTTATCCTAACTCCTAGCGAACCCGCAGTGTACGGGACGTTTGTAGAAAGGTAAGTATTCCGAGGTCGAACACAAAGACTAAGGTGAAATCGAGTCAAGCAATGATCAAAGATAGTGTGAATCTAGACTAAGATAAGATGAGGAACAAAGAAAATTGGAAAACTCAATGTTTTTGTTGGTTTTTATGGTGATCAAGCAAAGATCACGGATCAAGCAAAGTAATAAAACAAACTAACAACTCAAGCTAGCAAACAAACAAATGACACAAACACAAGATATAAGATCAAAGAGAGAAAAGTAGATTCTAGAGGTCAAGATTTCCGGTTATGGCATTGGGCTCAAGGTTCTAAGGATTCTAAGGACAAGCTGCGGTGTTGGGAAAGAATATTCACTAATGGAAGCGATTACCGGGTAAGTCTCTCACTTCACTAATCCCGCATCAAACTCCTATTACCGGGTAGGTCTCAAGGGGTTAGAGTAATGAATTCCGCACAAACTAGATGCTACTTAAGGGTAACCCTCTCCTTACCGGGTAAGTCTCGGAATAGGGAAATCTCAAGCAATAATCCTAGCACATTCGATCCAATAGCGGCTTATGAGGCTCACTACTACCTAGCATTCATCATCTTGGGTATCTAAGGTCGGAAATCATCGGGTAGATCTCTTCCCTCACTTAGATTGGTAGTATTAGGTGATACTAAGCTAAATTAGGCTAAATAAACACTAGGATTTAAACAACCAAACACCCTAGCATGCAGATTTATCATTTAAAGAGCAACAGAAGAATAAATCGGGCTGTTCTACAGATAAATCGGCCGATTTATCTGATGAACAGGTCGATTTTTCCTTCTGTTGTGAGTTTCGTGCATATAAATCATCCTAAACTGACATATAAGCCCATCCTATCATCACCCTAGCCATAACCATCAATCCATCACTCTAAAATCACAAGAAACTAGCCAATAATATGCATATCAAGATCCGAAATCATCAAACAAGCATGCATGGTGTTCATAGATGAGTAATGAAATATGAGTAAGCAAAATCAATAAATCTCAGCCAAATCCAAGTTGTAACGAGACTTACAAACTCTAAAATGAAGATTCAAAACGTTCTTAACAATCCTTGCATTTAGTTCTTCGATCCAAGACTACAAAATCACTCAAAATCACTCTAAACTCTTAGAATGGTGTTCTTCTCCTTCCTTCAATCTTTGAGAGCTTTTCTTCTCCTCCAATCTTCCTACCAAAATTGATGAGCTGTGAATGAGAGTGTGGGAGAGGAGAGATGCTCAGCAACCACCTGCAGGACCACTTATATTCTCCACCAAGAGCAAGGACGGACAAGAGATCGTGGGACACGTGGCTTATGCTGTCAAAGGCCCAAAAATCGACCCAGAGGAAAAAATCGGCCGATTTTCCTGGGTGTAGGTCGATTTTCTTCAACAGAAGCATGCTGTGATCGTCTAGCCATGAGTTGCTCCATTGCTTGCACCAATAGTGGTCTTTGTGTCCTTTGTTGCTCCAATTATGCTCCTCCAAGGCTTTGGATGTGTACCATCATGAGGCTTGGCCCTCAAATGTATCGATTAACGTCCAATAGATCCCCGAATTACCTACAAAACCGATAAAAGGTAGTGTAGACGTCTTTTCTAGAAATGTGCATGAATTGAGCGAAGACGTCATGAACCAATGCCAAAACGTGCATGAATGAGTGAGAAATCTATCTAATTGATTACCTAATCCTAAGTCATAAATCTTGTTATCAATTCACATTATTCAATTTAAGTTGTGGCACGAGAAGTATTATCAGTTCTTGCCTCCGTTCCTTATCCAACTGGTGTAGGTCTAGCTGACATCCACTGGTAGCATCACTACAAACCAAGTATGGACTAGTCCCTAAAGAAACCCCCAGCGCTCGCAAGCTACTGAGCAGAATGCCACCGCCCGTTACTCTTAGGCCAAAATATAGGTCGGTAATTATATATCACAACCTATCTCTCTAAACATTTCAATCACACACCACCATCATCATTTATACTCATATTTAGAAGTCCGCTAAGTAAGCCCAAAGGACTTACCTGTTATCACGCTCGACTCTTTGTATACCACTCGCTCTGTAAACTGTAGTAACTCAGTTACCTGTCAAAGGCGATAAGTGTATTAGCACACTCTCACGTAGTTAGAAGTCTAAAACTTCTAAGATCGAATAATGTATTAAGACATAACTAGTTATAGTGTTAATTTAGGGTAAAATGACCATTTTACCCTTGGTCCCGAAATTCCCGAAAAATCTAGAATTCATGTCTAAACTCCTATTTGAGGTTCTAAAATCATATTCTAACTCCTAAAATTTTATTTGGTTCCAAACTGACATTTTTCCTATGTTTCTATTTTCCGGAAGAAACGTAAAGGTCTAACTTCGGTTCTAAATATAAAATTCTTAACAGCTTATACTAATTCCGAATTAAATCTCTAGATCATCTATGAGGTTCTATCTAACCTTAGGAGAAAGAATTCCTCCAAACTGTTCAGCCATTAATTATATAAAAATTCACAAAGTTGGCTACTTCACTCAAAATTCCTATACTTAGCCAAAACTTAAGTTTACCAAAACTACTCAACTACCTAACTTCGGGAGCTCATAACTTCTAATCCGACCGTTCATTTCTGCCCAAATTGTAATATGCTAAACTACATATATCCATCTACAACATATCCAAAATTCAACGGTGGATCTTTATTCAAATGTTAAATCATTGGTCGACAAGATAGGCAGTTCCTCACTTCCAAAACTGAAGTAAAAGAAGCTATATAGGTTCTGATTTCGAACTCGCTGCATTCATACCCTCGGCAATACACTTAATGTCTCTATAATACACTTCACTCACCAACAGAACAGTAACCAGCAGGACTTACGTGATTCAGTAGCGCGTGCTCTCCGTCCTTTGGCTCTTGACTCGTAACAGGGAGGGCTGGCCGGCGTCACTGGGGCTAAAACAGGAGGAAATCATTATTCTGAATTGGTAAGGGTGAGGTAAGAAGAATGACGAAGGGCCTACCGTAGGTATACACAAAAAATCTCGCAAGGTTTTGTTCCGTCTTAAGCAACTTACGGCTGGCTATGGTGGCTGTAATTCGATGGACTCAGCCCTTTGATTCCGTAGATGGTTGCAGTTGAGGCACAGCAGCGCCGATCGAAGAGACAAGGAGAGGAGGATGGTGAGTGTTGTACACAGATGGGTCGCTCAACAGATTTCAGTGAAGACGGGAAAACAAACAAGATTATTGTACTAACCTTGATTCGGTCGGGAGATCAGAGGGTGATCGTATGCGTTCGGGACCGCTGAACGTGTACAGGCGGAGGCTGTGTACGCAATCGCCGGGTGTGCTTGTGTTTCCCAATCCAAATCCGAACGTATGAAGATAGGAGAGAGAGGGTTGCTGATGAATCTGGACGTAAAGGAGAAGGAAGGTGAACTACTGTATCCCGTGATTTTAGGAAGCGTTTAAGGCAAGAAGATCTGCTCTCTAATTAATTCTGTATAGGTGCTGAACGGTTTTTCTCACAGTCGGTTGGCTTCTCTCTGCACATCCGGATGGCTGGAGGAACGGGCTAATGTTCTGCTGCTGTTGGGCTGCTGGGCTGCACGAACACTGGACTGGAAGAAGCAGCAGTCGTGGGCTTGCGTTGGGCTGAAGCAGGCTGCTTCGTTACCTCCTCCAGCAGCTGGGCTGGCGCTGGGCTGAAGCAGGCTGTTGCGTTATTTCCTCCAGCAGTTGGGCTGGCGCTGGGCTGAAGCAGTCAAGGCAAACAGTGGGCTGTTGGGCTGGGCTAGCTGGCTGCAGAACTGGATCCGTTGGAGCTGAAATATCGGTTAACAGATGGGCTAAACTGGGCTGCGACTGGCTCCTTAACTTAGCGAGTTTCTGGCTGGACAAGATTCCGACACTTAAATATACGGGCTAGGCGGATATGGAGTTTATTATAGATTAAGATCGGTTAAGAATTCTATCATTTTATGCGGAAGTAGTTTGCATAAAATGATAAACTATTTAAAAGATTCTATCATTTTATGTGCAGGAGTCTACATAAAATGATAAATCCTATGATAATATGTCTAACTAAGTAGACGGATAAGCATAAACTGATTGAGATCGAGTTTATAACAGAACTAGATGGAATGAAAATTCCGGATATTACATCAGTACCCCCTTAAAATAAGTTTCGTCCCGAAACTTAGGATAAGGTACCTACCCCATACATTTCCCCTCAAGAATTATATTCTAGCAAGCAACTACTCACGTCATCAAGCACATAGACATAAATAATTATGTAAACATATAATCACAGAAGTCATATAAGGTATTGTCTCGGTACTAACCCGTCGGTACTGAGGTAGCGGCTAACTCCGCAAAGAACTCAGGGTAGTTACGTCTAATACTCTCCTCTGTCTCCCAGGTAGCCTCATCAATCCCTCGTCTAGACCACTGAATCCTCAGCATCGGTATCTCCTTAGAACGCAGGCGCCTAATGCTACGCTCTAGGACGGCTACTGGATACTCCACAAAAGTGTGGTCTGGCTCGACTATCAGATCCTCATGACTGATGACGTGTCTAGGATCCGGTATGTACTCTCGCAGCTGAGATACATGAAAAACTGGGTGTACTCCCTCCAATCTCGGTGGCAGTGCTAGTCGGTAGGCAACCTCTCCGACTCTCTCTACGATCTCAAATGGACCAACGTATCGGGGACTCAGCTTCCCCTTAATGCCGAAACGTCTTACTCCTCTCGTAGGTGAAACTCTCAACCATACCTGTGCACCTACTCTGAATTCCAAAGGTCGACGCCTTTTGTCGGCGTAGGACTTCTGACGACTCTGAGCTGCTAACATCCTCTCCCGGACTAAGGCAATCCGGGCGATGTCGTCCTGTATCTGATCTGGTACTACTCCATCAGCCTTGCTAGGCTCATCCCAACATAGCGGTGTACGACATCTCCGCCCGTACAAAGCCTCGTAAGGCGCCATCCCAATAGACGCATGCCAGCTGTTATTATATGAAAACTCTACCAGTGGGAGATGATCTGGCCATACCTGTCCCCAATCTAGCACACATGCCCGCAACATGTCCTCTAATGTCTGGATGGTCCTCTCGGACTGTCCGTCTGTCTGTGGGTGGTAGGCAGTGGTAAAGTGGAAACTCGTCCCCAGAGCAGTATGTACTTGCTGCCAAAACCTCGAGGTAAAACGTCCATCCCTGTCGGAGACGATAGTCCTCGGTACTCCATGGAGTCTCACAATGTGTCTGGTGAACTCCTCTGCTAGACGACTTACCGGCCACGTTTCCTTAATCGGAATGAAACGTGCGGTCTTCATCAGACGGTCTACCACCACCCAAATGGCATCAAAACCTCTGCTGAGCCTCAATCCGGTAACAAAATCCATAGAAATATCTTCCCACTTCCAATGTGGTACTGGAAGTGGGTGGAGCTCTCCTCCGGATCTACGATGCTCAATCTTGACCTGCTGATAGGTCGCACACTGGGCTACATATCGGCCCACATCAGGCTTCAAACCACCCCACCAGAAGGAACGTCTCACGTCCTTATACATCTTACTCGCTCCTGGATGTACGAAGTAAGGGGTAGCATGAGCCTCACCTACTATCCTCTGTCTCAGCTCACTGTCTGATGGCACACAGATACGGTCCTGCCGTCTCATCACTCCATCGGCACCGATAGTGAACTGAGGTGCCTCATCTCGTGACATCCGGTCTCGGATCCGGGTCAGCGTCGGACAGGTCTCCTGCTTCTGTCGGATCTCACCCAACAGGTCAGGAAGTAACTCTAAGGTGGCTAACTGATGAGCTGTATCGGGGAACTGGATCTCTATCTCCAACCAAGCTAAGTCTCTCTGTAACTGTGGCTGTACTGTCAACCGAGCTATCGCCTTCTCCCGAGGCGTCTTCCGACTCAAAGCGTCAACAACTACATTCGCCTTTCCGGGGTGGTAGAGAATCTCAAGGTCAAAATCCTTGATCAACTCTAGCCACCGCCTTTGGCGGTTATTCAACTCCCGCTGAGTGAATATGTACTTCAGACTCTTATGGTCTGTGAAGATCTGACAGGTCGCGCCATAGAGATAATGACGTCAGATCTTAAGAGCATGTACTACAACAGCTAACTCTAGGTCATGAGTGGGGTAGTTCTCCTCATACGTCTTCAGCTGTCGAGACGCATACGCTATGACCTTACCCCTCTGCATCAAGACACACCCCAAGCCCAGCTTGGATGCGTCACTGTACACTACAAAGTCCTCTGTACCCTCAGGCTGTGCTAAGATCGGAGCAGACGTCAATCTCCTCTTCAGCTCCTCGAAACTCTGCTGAAACGGCTCAAACCAGACGAACCGAGTAGTCTTCCTTAGGAGAGAAGTAAGTGGTCGGGCGATCAGGGAAAACCCTTCCACAAACCGACGGTAATACCCTGCCAATCCAAGGAAGCTGCGAACCTCCTTAACATTCTTCGGAGGTTGCCAAGAGGACACTGACTCAATCTTCGCTGAGTCGACCTTAATCCCCTCAGCAGTCACTACATGGCCTAGGAAAGCCACCTCTGACATCCAAAACTCACACTTGGATAGCTTAACATATAGCTGGCAATCTTGTAGAATCTGTAACACTATCCTCAAGTGTCCGACATGCTCCTCTCGACTTCTAGAGTAAACTAGAATGTCGTCAATGAAGACCACTACAAACTGGTCTAAGAAGTCGATGAAAATCCCATTTATCAACTCCATAAATACTGCTGGCGCATTAGTGAGCCCGAATGGCATCACTACAAACTCATAGTGACCATACCTAGTCCGGAATGCTGTCTTAGGTATGTCCTGATCTCTCACCCTCAGCTGGTGATAACCCGACCTCAAATCTATCCTCGAGAACACTGACGCTCCATGTAGCTGGTCCAGCAGATCATCTATGCGAGGTAGTGGATACTTATTCTTGATGGTGACCTTGTTCAACTCCTTGTAGTCGATACACAGTCTCATCGATCCATCCTTCTTCCTCACAAACAATACTGGTGCGCCCCAGGGAGCAACACTAGGGCGTATGAAGCCCTTCTCTACTAACTCCTCTAGCTGCTTTTTCAACTCAAGCAGCTCTATCGGGGCCATGCGGTACGGGGCCTTCGAGATCGGTCTCGTGCCCGGCTCTAACTCGATGCTAAAGTCCACACTCCTCTGTGGAGGTAGCCCTGGTAAGTCGTCCCTGAAGACCTCTGCAAACTCGCATGCGACTGGTATCTCCTCTACTGTCAGGCTCTTGCGCTCCTTCATGGCATAACACCAGAAGGCCTCGCAACCCTGTGCTATCAATCTGGCTGCTCTCACTGCGCTGATAACTGTGCCGGACTTTCCGAGGTCCCAACCTCGGAATATCACTCTGTGACCCTCCTCCGTGGCGACAGTCACAGTCCTCCTACCAATATCCAAGACTGCTCCATGCCTAGTCATCCAATCCATCCCCAGTATCACGTCCTCATGGGCTAAGGGCATAACTAGAAAATCTACTAACCAAATCCGGCCTCCCAGGTGAATAGGGCAGTCATAAATCTCTCGAGATCCTCTAACGTTACCCCCATCTAGTAACCCAACCACAAAAGGTACACCCTCTACTGTAGCTAAGGACAACCTATCTACACATGCATCTGATATAAATGAGTGCGTAGCACCCGTATCGAATAAAACTCTCACAGGTAAGTCATGGATCCAAATAGTACCTGTGGTCGCAGGTGCTGCAGGCTGCTCAGTGTTCCTCAGCTCGATCACTCTCGATGGTCCTCCTCTAGTGTCAGTGGTGCTACCACGTCCCCTGCCACGACCTGATCCCTGTGCAGTACTGTATGAAGCAGGATGTCCTGGAACCCGGTACTACTGCTGCTGACTCGGAGCTCGGTACTGAGGGGGTCTCTGTACACTCTTCTCAGCACCTGCAGGAGAAGATCCCTGCTGAGAAGGAGTCTTGCCCTGCCGGCAGAAAGTAGCTCTGTGTCCCGGCTTCCCACAAGTGAAGCAAGTGATAGGTGGTTTCGGGCAATCCGTCTTAATGTGATCACGGCCACCACAGTTAAAGCACTGTCGATCTCCACCGGGAGTCCGAACTGTAGAGTGGTAGCTGGACCTCCCCTGAGTCTGTCCTCGACTATAACCTGCTACTGTTGCACTACTACCAGCATGTCCTGTCCTCTGCCGCTTATCCGGCCCACTAGACTGAGCTGCTTTCCTAGAAGCTGGCCTATCTCTCTCATAAGCAGAGGCCCTATCTTGATAATCAGACAAGGTCTCACAGCGGAATCCAGCCAGATAGGATCGGGTACTCTCTCTCAACCTCGTGGAGAAAAGGTAAACATGCTGCTCTTCTGGAGGTGCAGATGGTTCAACCAAAGTCAACTCTTTCTGAAACTTCTTTATGGCTGCAGCAATCGGGATATCTTCAAATCCCGTCTCAATGAAATCCTGGAATCTCTCCCTCCTCAGCGAAACAGGGCAGTACCTATCCCTAACAATGTTCCTCATCTGCTCCCAGCTGGTGACTCGGCTACGAATGGTACGCCACCATGAATGGGCATCATCTGTGAAACAGGTCTACACCAAATCCACTTGTCGATCCTCGGGGCAACGTATTGCCTCCAAAGCAGTCTCTATCTTCCCTATCCAGTGCTCCACCTCTAACCCTATCTCTCAACTGAATGAGGGAACCTTCTGAGAGTTGAAAGCTTTCAACCACTCATCTGGTCTCGGTGCTCTAGACCCAGTAGGCACTCTATCAGCATCAGCTCTCCTCTCAGATACAGCCGGCACCTGTGACACTCCCTGTGTCACCTGAGCTGACCTAGCCGGTACCACCGGTGGTACCTGAGTAAGCCTCTCAACTCTGGCAGCTTCCTCCCTGCGCTCAACATAGGCTCTGAACTCCCTATACTCAGATGCTCCAATAGAAACACGTCCTGACTCAGTAGAACATGCTCCTTGCGCTCCAGACCTAGCGGCGGTCTCAGGCCTGACCTCGGGGCCTACACTCTCGGCTACCTCTTCCACAGTAGCCTCTGGTATGCTGGCTGCAGGTGGGTCCTCTCGAGGAACTCGTCCTCGACCTCTCCCTAGTGGAGGTCTACCCCCACGACCACGCCCTCTAACAGCAGGGGCGCTATCAGCTCGATCCTGTCTGACTGGGGGAAGGGGGGGACGACCCCTACCTCGGCCAGTCACTTGTGCAGCCCTAGTACGTGCCATCTGCACGAATAGTAATAACTACAGTTATAAACTAGCTAATCTATCATAACAGTAAAAATCTATAATTATTCTAAGAATACCGAGATCCGCAGAGGTAGTGGTGGTCATCCGTACTTTCTATCCCAACCCGACTCTGTATGCATTTTAAAACCAAAATTCTCTTTGGGAAACTCAGACCCTTTTCGGGTTCTGTTTATTTACTTATATGACCTTTTTAGAAGATTCAAGTGCCATTGTTGCCAACCTAGAGCTCTGATACCATGTTGTAACACCCCAAATTTTACAACTCGGGGAGCTACTGGTGAGGACCGCAAATGGGTCCCGACCTTAGTTTGACAACAACTTAACATGATCTTACAACAAGGCACAGATAAGGAAAACCAGAAATCATAAAATAGTTCTTAACAATGCATGAATATGACCAGATCAACTACAGCCGGAAAACGTAATATAACAAAGTACAAAAGGAAACAAAGTTCAACTGTAAAACCCACAACTGAAGAAACTGTAAAACATCCTAAAGTACGACACCCCGGCTGACCACTACCGTCTGGATCACTCGGCATCTGCTCTAACCTGTGGCAAATCTAAACAACATATCAACAGTTAGCTAACTATCCAAATATAAGCAAAAATGATAACAGCACAAACACAAGCAGAAACAAAATAAACAAACATCATGCTGGCACTCAACCGTTTATTATCTATTATTTAAGTGATTCACATTATTCAATTTAAGTTGTGGCACGAGAAGTATTATCAGTTCTCGCCTCCGTTCCTTATCCAACTGGTGTAGGTCTAGCTGACTTCCACTGGTAGCATCACTACAAACCAAGTATGGACTAGTCCCTAAAGAAACCCCCAGCGCTCGCAAGCTACTGAGCAGAATGCCACCGCCCGTTACTCTTAGGCCAAAATATAGGTCGGTAATTATATATCACAACCTATCTCTCTAAACATTTCAATCACACACCACCATCATCATTTATACTCATATTTAGAAGTCCGCTAAGTAAGCCCAAAGGACTTACCTGTTATCACGCTCGACTCTTTGTAAACCACTCGCTCTGTAAACTGTAGTAACTCAGTTGCCTGTCAAAGGCGATAAGTGTATTAGCACACTCTCACGTAGTTAGAAGTCTAAAACTTCTAAGATCGAATAATGTATTAAGACATAACTAGTTATAGTGTTAATTTAGGGTAAAATGACCATTTTACCCTTGGTCCCGAAATTCCCGAAAAATCTAGAATTCATGTCTAAACTCCTATTTGAGGTTCTAAAATCATATTCTAACTCCTAAAATTTTATTTGGTTCCAAACTGACATTTTTCCTATGTTTCTATTTTCCGGAAGAAACGTAAAGGTCTAACTTTGGTTCTAAATATAAAATTCTTAACAGCTTATACTAATTCCGAATTAAATCTCTAGATCATCTATGAGGTTCTATCTAACCTTAGGAGAAAGAATTCCTCCAAACTGTTCATCCATTAATTTGATAAAAATTCACAAAGTTGGCTACTTCACTCAAAATTCCTATACTTAGCCAAAACTTAAGTTTACCAAAACTGCTCAACTACCTAACTTCGGGAGCTCATAACTTCTAATCCGACCGTTCATTTCTGCCCAAATTTTAATATGCTAAACTACATATATCCATCTACAACATATCCAAAATTCAACGGTGGATCTTTATCCAAATGTTAAATCATTGGTCGACAAGATAGGCAGTTCTTCACTTCCAAAACTGAAGTAAAAGAAGGTATATAGGTTCTGATTTCGAACTCGCTGCATTCATACCCTCGGCAATACACTTAATGTCTCTATAATACACTTCACTCACCAACAGAACAGTAACCAGCAGGACTTACGTGATTCAGTAGCGCGTGCTCTCCGTCCTTTGGCTCTTGACTCGTAACAGGGAGGGCTGGCCGGCGTCACTGGGGCTAAAACAGGAGGAAATCATTATTCTGAATTGGTAAGGGTGAGGTAAGAAGAATGACGAAGGGCCTACCGTAGGTATACACAGAAAATCTCGCAAGGTTCTGTTCCGTCTTAAGCAACTTGCGGCTGGCTATGGTGGCTGTAATTCGATGGACTCAGCCCTTTGATTCCGTAGATGGCTGCAGTTGAGGCACAACAGCGCCGGTCGAAGAGACAAGGAGAGGAGGATGGTGAGTGTTGTACGCAGATGGGTCGCTCAACAGATTTCAGTGAAGACGGGAAAACAAACAAGATTATTGTACTAACCTTGATTCGGTCGGGAGATCAGAGGGTGATCGTATGCGTTTGGGACTGCTGAACGTGTACAGGCGGAGGCTGTGTACGCAATCGCCGGGTGTGCTTCTGTTTCCCAATCCAAATCCGAACGTATGAAGATAGGAGAGAGAGGGTTGCTGATGAATGTGGACGTAAAGGAGAAGGAAGGTGAACTGTTGTATCCCGTGATTTTAGGAAGCGTTTAAGGCAAGAAGATCTGCTCTCTAATTAATTCTGTATAGGTGCTGAACAGTTTTTCTCACAGTCAGTTGGCTTCTCTCTGCACATCCGGATGGCTGGAGGAACGGGCTAATGTTCTGCTGTTGTTGGGCTGCTGGGCTGCACGAACACTGGACTGGAAGAAGCAGCAGTCGTGGGCTTGCGTTGGGCTGAAGCAGGCTGCTTCGTTACCTCCTCCAGCAGCTGGGCTGGCGCTGGGCTGAAGCAGGCTGCTGCGTTATTTCCTCCAGCAGTTGGGCTGGCGCTGGGCTGAAGCAGTCAAGGCAAATAGTGGGCTGTTGGGCTGGGCTAGCTGGCTGCAGAACTGGATCCGTTGGAGCTGAAATATCGGTTAACAGATGGGCTAAACTGGGCTGCGACTGGCTCCTTAACTTAGCGAGTTTCTGGCTGGACAAGATTCCGACACATAAATATACGGGCTAGGCGGATATGGAGTTTATTATAGATTAAGATCGGTTAAGAATTCTATCATTTTATGCGGAAGTAGTTTGCATAAAATGATAAACTATTTAAAAGATTCTATCATTTTATGTGAAGGAGTCTACATAAAATGATAAATGCTATGATAATATGTCTAACTAAGTAGACGGATAAGCATAAACTGATTGAGATCGAGTTTATAACAGAACTAGACGGAATGAAAATTCCGGATATTACAATATATATATATATATATATATATATATATATATATATATATATATATATATATATGTATGTATTTTACATTAGCAATTTATATATCGTAAACTATATTTTCACGAGTATATATTTTGTTTATATATTCAGTATTTTTTTTTATTTTGCGGAAAAGTTCAAAAAAGTTCGAAAAAGTTTTCCGATCCAAAAATTCCGTTCCGAATGCTTGAAATCGGGTCTATCCTTTTATTAGTTCTTTTTATTCTTCAATTTCATTTCCCTTTATTCTTTTATCTACTTCTCTCTCTTTCTGGCTGATGAACAGCCGCTCAGCCCCTCGCTAGCTGACTTCTCGCCTTCTACGCTACCAGCCTGCAGTTGCCTTCTGCACATCCGACTCCTCGAATCTCCCTATGTGCCTATCCCTTTTTGTACGCCATCACCCCTTCCCTCTGGCCCTATCTCTCACTCCCCGTTACCCTGCAACCGACCCCTCCTTTTCCCCTCTGTCTACCATGACCAGCCTCAGCCCTGCCTTCCCTCCTTTCCTTCCCCAGCTTCAAAGACAGCATCCCCTCCTCACCCTCTGTTTTGTTCTCAACCCAAACTTACCTCTCTTCACCTTCCTTCCCTGAACCGCCGGGAGAGTGCCGCCGCAAGCAGTCGAACCTCACCGGTGAAGGAAGAGCCCATCAGCCGTTGGTGTGGTGCCCAAGCCTCGTCGCCTTTGTTGAACCTCGACCACCGGAGACGAAGCCCTGCCCTCTGTCGCCGCCCCAGTTTCGTCCTCACATCGTTTTGCAGCCACCAAGGGGAGCCATCGGAGCCGCCTCGCCTTGCTTTCTCCTTGCCGGAGTCCCGCCTACGCCGCCGCCCTCTCAGCACATTTCCCTTTCCGCGTTGATTCAGAGGTTGAAGAAACCTATTTGGATTAATTACGATCGGCCCCCCCTTATATTTGGTGAAATTACAGTTTGTACACTATATTACATATTTGCGTTTATAGCCATAATTTTCAGAATTTGCAATTGTGACCTCTGCTGAATTAATTATAGAATTGGCCCAGAATTCTAATTGTTGAGGATGACCCGTATTTCTAAATGGTATATTTTGCCCCGAAAAGCGTTTGAGCGGTTTTGTTTATCCTTGGCTTGAAAAACGAGTTTTACCTTGGGTTTATGATGTTGTTTAGGTTGCCCGGAAAATACAATTGCGGACTTTAAACTTGGGATTTACTTCCAGTTAAATTCTTACTTATATATACTATATATATTGTGACCTTGTTGGATTAATTTCGGTTTACGGGTCAAGGTTTTAATCAAGGTTTTATGACCAAGTTTCTTGTATTGTACTTTTACCCCGGAAGGGAATTACGCGATTTTAAAGTTGATGTTTGAAAAATGAGTTTTACCTTTGAGTTATATATTATATATATTTAAAATCAAATTTAGCATATGAGCTAAATTTGCCTAGATTTGGTGTTAGGTTCGGAAGCGCCCCATAGAAGGCCAACGAAACCATTCTCGACACCCATAGACCGTCTTCCGTCTTTTGACGTCGGGTGAGTTGCCTTTTCCTCGATCTAGTTATGTTTAGTATTAGTATCATGCTAGGTTGGATAATCTAGCATAACCTAGTGAGAATACCAAGTAGTGGTTTGGACCTTAGGATCGTGGATTGGTTTATGAGTATTGTGATGTTTTGGTACGATCATAGGATGATCTTTGGGATTGAGAGTTGGACCTGAGGCTAGGGTTGTGACCTCGTATAGGTTTGGGAGACTAGAAGCCCTCGGGCTTCTATCTTATTGGTTAGTTATTGATTGTGTGCCTTGTCTGACCAGGCGTTGAGTTACATTCCCGCGGGAAATTGAGTACGGGATATAGCGGGTTTAGCTTTGGGACAGGTAAGTCTTCGGACTTACTTAGCTCGTATTCTTTGTATTAGTTTCAATGCGTGTTTGGTGGTGTGTGTTTATTGTTTATGTGTGTGTTTATTGCTTATGTTATAACATCTAAACCGGTAATAGGACCACCTACTTTATATGTTTATATTTGGCCCAAGTGTATGATAACGGGCAGTGACCGCTTGTCCAGTCCAAAATGGGGATGATTGGGAGGTGCCTTGCGACCAGCCCATCGGGTGATGCTGATCCGCATCAAGTACAAACCCGTATGGTGAAAGGGGACAAGGGCGAGATCTTTAAGATTCTCGTGTCACAAAAGAAGTTGAATTAGAACGGGATATGACCTAATAATAAAAAGATAATAAACCGGATTGTGTGTTTTGGAACATGTTGTGTGTTTATGATGCCTTATGTGTGTGTGTGTGCCAATACCATTATTCTAATGCCTTGAATTCAAGCTAAAGGTTTTATACCGATATTGTTGTAGTTGCCTTGCAGGTTAGGGACGCGGCCGAGAGATCCGGAAGAGTGGGCAGCCGGGGTCCGTACATTTTAGGATAGGTTTTGGGGGTTGTTTTTATGTATTGTTTAGGGTATTATGTATGTCGCGTGTATGGCGGTTGCCTTTAGCGTTGTATCTCGGCTGAAGTCTTTCGTTGTTTTCTTTTGGGGTTCATATCATTGCATTAAAATGAATTTCGGTTTTGCCTTTATTTGTGTCTTGTTGTAAGATCCAGTGAAATTGTTGTCAGGCTAAGGGTCGGGACCCATTGTGAGGTCTCCGCCCGTAGCATCCCGAGTCCCGCGGAATCGGGGTGTTACAGCTCCCCACTAGATAAAAACCTATTGGAAGAAAAACTTCAACTTATCAAGAACAAAGTCAGTAACAAAGACAATGAAAGACTAACAAAACCACCAACAAATGAGGAAATAAAAAATGCTATATTTGATATCGGATGTGATAAATCCCCAGGACCTGACGGTATGCCCGCCGGTTTCTACCAAAAATACTGGCACATAGTTGGAAATGATGTTTCAAAAGCAATTAAAAACTTTTTCAGAAGTGGTAAACTACTCAAACAAATAAACCACACATTTATTACTTTAATTCCGAAAGTAGACAATCCTACTAATATTAACCAATTTAGACCTATTAGTCTCTACTCAACAATATACAAAATAATTGCTAAAATCATTACGAATAGAATGGAACCCATCATGCCAAAACTCATTCACCCTCTCCAAGGAGCTTTCGTTACTAAAAGATCAATACATGATAACATTTTAATTGCACACGAGATCTTCCACTCCTTTCGTAGTAAAAAAGGCAAGGAAGGCTAGACAACAATTAAACTTGATATGGAAAAGGCATATGATCAAGTTAGTTGGGAATTTATCATTCGCATCCTACAAAATTTTGGATTCAATAAAAAATTTGTGGGATGGATCGAGGAATGCATCTCCACGGTTTCTTTCTCGGTTCTTGTTAACAATGGACCAACAGATCAATTCTTTCCCGGAAAAGGACTTAGACAAGGAGACCCATTATCACCATACCTTTTCATATTAGGAGCTGAAATCCTTACACAAATGATTCAAAATGACAGCAATAATTATGATAGCCATATTGGTTTTTATGTTTGTAGGAACGCAACACCAATCCCTTTCCAATCATTTGCCGATGATATGATCATTTTTACCAAAGCAAACTCAAACTCATGCTTGAGAACGAAAGAAATACTTGAATCTTACTGCTCCATATCTGGACAAAAAATAAACTACCTTAAATCTGCCTTCCAAACTACTAAAAACACAACCATAAGTTGCATCAATGAAATAAAAAATATACTTAATATGGAGCATACAACCTCCCTTGATAGCAATCTTGGGTGCCCTATCATTAATGGAAGAGTTAATAAAGAAACATTGATACCTATCTGAAGTTTACGTATTAGCCAGCAAGTGGAGAGTAGATTTCATAAACATGGAGGTGGAGTTAGTTCCTATAAGACAAGTGAGTTACAACAAAGATTGTGATGCAAATATCCAAATGAAAGAATCCTGAAAGCACAATCAAAAGGTCACTATAAAGGAAACATACTAATTCCACACCAGCTAAGGAAGAAGAATGTGTGGGAATGATTTTGGCGTACCCAAGGGCCTACAATAACTTCCCTCTCACAAAGGGACTTAAGTTATCAACACCAACGATTCATACCGGAGAACCGCAAGCAATTGATCACTGAGGAAAAAGGAATCGCGAAGATGCATTTACGAGTTATCGCAGGAGATTTGATGAGCCTATTGACGGTAGATGAATGATACAACTAAACTCTTTAAGAGTATAATGGTCTTGTATTGAGAAAGGGAAGTGTAGATTATAGATGGAGTTTAAGGAGTATAAACGGAGAAACTGGAGGAGATAGATTTTCACGAGGTATATCAAACTTCAAAAGAGGTAGAAGAAATGTACGTCTATGACTTTGTAGAAGGTCAACAACAGGCTAATTGGAAACAACTGAGACTTTACATGTGTGGGTTAACTAGTGGTGACTGGTTGGCAGATAAGAAGAATAACCACAAAGTTACAAAATAACTTTATCGACATGTGGAGAAATCCTTAAAGAGAACAACTGCGACAATTTTGAAGTCAAATCAATACGAGTGCTAGTGACACTCTCAACCATACCTGTGCACCTACTATAAAGTCCAGAGGCCGACGCCTCTTGTCGGCGTAGGATTTCTGACGACTCTGAGCTGCTACCATCCGCTCTCGGGCCAGAGCAATCCGAGCGATGTCGTTTGGTATCTGGTCTGGAGCTACTCAATTAGTTCTGCTATGCTCATCCCAACACAATGGCGTGTGACATCTCCGTCCGTAAAAAGCCTCATAAGGGGCCATCCCAATAGGCGCGTGCCAACTGCTATTATATGAAAACTCTACAAGGGGAAGGTGATCAGGCCATACATGTCCCCAATCCAGTACACAGGTCCGCACCATGTCCTCTAATGTCTGGATGTTCCTCTCAGACTGACCTTCAGTCTGTGGATGGTAAGCAGTGGTAAAGTGGAGACTCGTCCCCAAAGTAGTATGTACCTGCTGCCAAAATCTCGAGGTGAAACGTCCATCCCTGTCGGAGACGATAGTCCTCGGTACTCCATGGAGTCTCACAATGTGTGTAGTGAACTCCTCAGCTAAACGACTTAATGGCCACGTTTCTCTAATCTGAATGAAACGTGCGGTCTTCGTCAGACGGTCTACCACCACCCAAATAGCATCAAAACCTTTGATGAGTCTCAATCCCGTGACAAAATCCATAGGGATATCCTCCCACTTCCATTGTGGTATTGACAGTGGGTGGAGCTCTCCTCCAGACCTACGATGCTCAATCTTGACCTGCTGGCAGGTCACACACTAAGCTACATACTAAGCCACGTCGGGCTTCAAACCACCCCACAGAAGGAACGTCGGACGTCCTTGTACATCTTGCTCACTCCTGGATGTACTGAGTATGGGGTAGCATGGGCCTCACCGAATATCCGTTGTCTCAACTCACTGTCTGATGGTACACAAATATGATCTTGACGTCTCATCACTCTGTCAGCACCAATAGTGAACTGAGGTGCCTCATCTCGAAACATCATGTCTCGGATTTTGGTCAAAGTCGGACAGGTCTCCTACTTCTGTCGGATCTCACCCAACAGATCAGGAAGTAACTCCAAGGTAGCCAACTACTAAATTGTATCTAGAAACTGAATCTCTACCTCCAACCAAGCCAAATCCCTTTGCAACTACGGCGGTATTGTCAACCGGGCTATCGCCTTCTCCCGAGCCATCTTCTGACTCAAAGTGTCAACAACTACATTCTCCTTTCCGGGGTGGTAGTGAATCTCAAGATCGAAATCCTTGATCAACTCTAGCCACTACCTATTGCGGTTATTCAACTCCCGCTGAGTGAATATGTATTTCAGACTCTTATGGTATGTGAAGATCTGACATGTCGCCCCATAGAGATAGTGACGCCAGATCTTAAGAGCATGGACTACTGCAGCTAACTCTAGGTCGTGGGTGGGGTAGTTCTCCTCATACGTCTTCAACTGCTGAGATGCATAGGCTATGACCTTACCCTTTTGCATCAAGACACATCCCAAGCCTAGCTTCGATGCGTCACTGTATACCACAAATTCATTTGTACCCTCAGGTTTTGCTAAAATCGGAGCAAACGTCAATCTCCTCTTCAGCTCCTCAAAGCTTTGCTGACACGGCTCAAACCAAACGAACTGAGTAGTCTTCCGAGGAAGACAAGTAAGTGGTCGGGCAATCAGGGAAAACCCTTCCACAAACTGGCGGTAGTAGCCTTCCAAACCGAGAAAGTTAGGAACCTTCTTAACATTATTCGGAGGTTGCCAAGAAGACACTGACTCGATCTTTGTCGGATCGACCTTAATCTCCTCAGCAATCACTACATGGCCTAGGAAGGCCACCTCTGATATCCAGAACTCGCACTTGGACAGCTTAGCATAAAGCTATTTATCATGTAGAATTTGTAACACTGTCCTCAAATGTCCGGTATGCTCCTCTCGACTCCTAGAGTAAACTAGGATGTCTTCAATGAAGAATACTACAAACTGGTCTAAGAAGTCAATGAAAATCCCATTCATCAACTCCATGAATACCGCTGGCGCATTAGTGATCCCGAATGGCATCACTACAAACTCATAGTGGCCATACCTAGTCCGGAATGCCGTCTTATGTATGTCTTGGTCTTTCACCCTCAGCTGGTTATAACCCGACCTCAAGTCTATCCTCAAAAACACTGACGCTCCACGCAACTGGTCCAACATATCATCTATGCAAGGCAATAGATACTTGTTCTTGATGGTGACCTTGTTCAACTCTCTGTAATCAATGCACAACCTCATCGACCATCCTTCTTTCTCACAAATAACATTGGCACTCCCTAGAGGGACACACTAGCGCGTATGAAGCCCTTATCAGCCAGTTCCTCCAACTCCTTCTTCAGATCAAGCAGCTCTATCGGTGCCATGTGGTACAAGGCCTTCGAGATCGGTCTCGTGCCCGGCTCTAACTCAATGCTAAAGTCAACGCTCCTCTATGGGGGTAACCTTGGCAGGTCATCACTAAATACCTCTACAAACTCGCATGCGACTGGTATCTCCTCTACTATTAGACTCTTGCATTCCTTCACGGCGTAACACCAGAAGGCCTCGCAACCCTGTGTTATCAGTCTCGGTGCTCTCACTGCGCTGATAACGGTGCCGGACTTTCCGAGGTCCCAACCTCGAAATATCACTTTGTGACCCTCCTTAGTGGAGACAGTCATAATCCTCCTGCCAATGTCTAAGACCACTCCATGTCTCGTCATCCAATCTATCCCTAAAATCTTGTCCTCATGTGCTAAGGGCATGACTAGGAAATCTACCGGCAAATCCCGATCTCCCAAATAAATGGGACAGTCATGAATCTCTCGGGATCCTCTAATCTTACCCCTACCAGGTAACCCAACTACAAAAGGTACTTCCTCTACGGTAGCTAAGGACAACCTATCTACGCATGCATATGATATAAAGGAATGCGTAGCACCCGTATCAAACAAAATTCGCACAAGTAAATCATGAATCCAAATAGTACATGTGGTCGTAGGTGCCGCTGGCTGATCAGCACTCCTAAGCTCAAACACTCTCGACGGGGCTCTTTTGGTGTCAGTAGTACCACCACGTCCCCTGCCACGGCCTGATCCATGTGCAGTACTATGTGAAGCAGGGTGTCTTGGAGCCCGGTACTTCTGTTGCTACAGACTCTACGCTCGGTATTGAGGAGGCCTCTATCTACTCCTCTCAGCACCTGTAGGGGAAGAACCCTGTTGTGACGGAGCTCTACCCTGATGGCAAAAAGAACCCATGTGTCCCGGCTTCCCACAAGTGAAGTAGGTAGTAGGTGGCCTCTTACAGTATGGCCTGAGATGATCACGACTGCCGCAGTTAAAACACTGCCGCTCTCTACCCGGAGCCTGGACTGGAGTGTGATAGCTCGGTCTCCCATGAGTCTGCCCTCATCCAAACCCGGATATAGTTGTACCACCACCAGCATAACCTATCCTCTGCCACTTATCCGGCCCACCCGACTGAACTGCTCTCCTCGGAACTGGCCTATCCCTCTCATATGCAGAAGCCCTATCCTGATAGTCTAGCAGAAACTCGCAGCGGAATCCTGCAAGATAAGAACGAGTGCTCTCTCTTAATCTCCGGGAAAAGAGGTACACATGCTGCTCTTCAGGAGGTGTAGCTGGTCCAAGTAGTGTCAACTCCTTCTGAAACTTCTTGATTGCCTTATCAACTGGAATATCCTCAAATCCCGCCTCAATAAAGTCCTGAAACGTATCTCTCCTCAACGAGGCAGGGTAGTACCTCTCTCTAATAATGCTCCTCATATGATCCCAACTAGTGACTCGGCTACGAATGGTACGCCACCAGTAATGTGCCTGCTCCGTGAACAAGGTCTGTACTAACTCTACCTGTCGATCCTCTGGGCAACGTACCGCCTTTAGTGCAGTCTCTACGTTCCCTATCCAATGCTCCACTTCCAACCCTATCTCTCCATCGAATGAGGTAACTTTCAAGGTGTTGAAAGCTTTCTACCACTCATCCGGCCTCGGGTCACTAGATCCAACAGGAGCTCTGTCAGCCTCAACTCTCCTCTCAGGCACAGCTGGTGCCTGAGTCATTCTCTGTGACACCTAAGCTGACCTAGCCGGTGTTGGCGGTACCTGGGCAAGTCCCTCTATCCTGGAAGCCTCCTCCATACGCTGGACGTACGGTCGGTACTCTCTGTACTCAGATGCCCCTATATGTAAGAGCCTAGTTACTGAGAGGGTGAGCTGAGGACCCAATTTATGCCTAACCGCCCATGCGTGACCCAGTAGGCGCCCCTGCGGTTTGCCTGGGCCGCCCCTGTTGCTCACAGAGTCCGCCCCTGCGGCTCTGTGTGTCTACAACCGTTTTCTTTGACTCGTTGACTCGTGCTTTACTCTTTCCAGCGGTTATAACCTAAATCTCTTTCCTTCTGATGAGGGTTTATCTTATCTTGCTTCATCTCTCTCTCTCTTGCGTACATTTTCTTCTCCTCTCTTCTCCCTTGGATCATCTTTGATCTTCCTTGAAGTTTTGGTTGAGTTTGTGAGAGTTGTACTTGGCTTTGATGATGGTTATGGTTGCTCAGCCTTATGAGCCAACTTGAGGATGTTTTGGTGATGTGTTGAGCTTCTGGACTTTCAGCTTGGTAAGCTTTCATGGCTTCCATCCTTCCTTTCTTCATTCTTTCATCTTCTTATCTCTTTTCCTATCTTTCTTTAGTTTAGCTTATGTTCCTTAGGCTTGGATCATGCTTCAACCATGTTTGGCTTGTGTTGATGTATATATATGTATGTTCTGTATGTATGTTGACGTTGGAGTAAAGAAAGAGTCAAAGAATCAAAGGAAGAAGTGAAGAAAGGGCAGAAGTGGTGCCTCAGCTGTCCAGCCGCCCTTGCGCCACCTTGCAGCCGCCCCAGCACCGGCCAAGACCAGCCCCTGCGCCACCTGTGATCCGCCCCTGCACCTACCTGCATCAACTAGGTTCTTCTCTTGGTTCTGCAGGTGTGTGTTGCTTCTAGGCTTACCTTTGGATGTCTTTTGTTCCCTCCTTTCCTAGTATGAGTGTATAGGATCATGCTAGATGTGTGAGGATGTGTTTGGATGTGGTTATGATCGATATATGTCTTGTATGACTTTAAGGACTTAGGTTGATGTTAGTTGAGGTTTTGAGGTTAGTTTGAGGATGATCCTATGGATCCCTTGGATCTAGGTGTGACCCTTTGATAAATAGAGGTTGATATTCTTCTATGCCTTCTTATTAGGCAGTGCCCCTCTCTCAGGATTGGAGGTTGCTTCTAGTTGATCTTTGTACGAGGTTGAGGTAAGTCCGTAGGACTTACTTAGCTATCATCCTTATGTTGGGTGTTTGCATGAGTTGTGTGTGCTTTATATGTTTGCTATGATAGCATGAGATATCGTTTATACCGACCTATGTTTTATTGATTGCCCCACTGCGTGGTTGTGATAACCTTTCCCTTTCATCCCGTAGTGGAGTCTGGGAGATTCTGTGATGTCAGGTCAGATTGGTTTATAGGAAGGGCGCAATCCACTCCCATAGGGTACACGGATTGTGTGACCGATACTCGTACAACTAGATATAGCACTCAGAGGCGGGGATGTATTGGTCCTCGTGTCACATACTTTTATATACATATATATACATATATATATACGACTTGAGTGAATGACTATTATATAAAGATGATAAAATGGGTAAATGTGTGACATCATGCTGACGTGTTTATCTTTACATGATAGTGTTTGTGCTTATGCATTACTCTATATATGTATGGATAGCTAATGGTTTATTACCATATTTTAGATGCCCCACAGGATAGGCATGATGCCGGGTGATCTAGCAGAGTGGCAAGCCGAGGACCTCTCGTATATAAGATGGTTGTGTCTTTTGGGTTTGTTTACCTTTTTCCTCTTGCGTGAGGATGATCTTTTGTTACCTCCTGTGTGAGGACGTTGTTGTTTATACTCGGCTATGTTGTTTTACCTTTTGGTTGTACAATTTATACAGTTTTATGCATTTGTTTTTATATCTGTCAATGCCATGTTGTAAGGTCCAATGAACTTGTTGTCAGGCTATGGTCAGGATCCATTTTAAGATCCTAGCACAATGTGACATCCTGAGTCCCGCGGAATCGGGGTGTTATGTAGTTGGTATCAGAGCCTTAGGTTGACAACAATGGCACTTGCTACCTGCAATGAGGTTTGATAGGTAAAATAAACAGAACCCGAAAGGGGTCTAACGTTTTCAAATTGTTTTTGGTTTTAAGTGTGGTTTTAGGTTAGAATGTACGAGAAATCGCCACCTCTGCTATGGATCTCTGCAGTATAGATATGTATATATGTATTGTTGACTATGTTTGTATATGTGTTAAGTAAATATATTTATATATATATATGTATATATATATATACATATGGCCTATATAGAGCCTTATAAGCTAGGTGTGCATACCCCGTAGATGGATCGGACTAGAGCTACTGCCAATGTTGGTAGAGGTAGAGGTAGACCAACCCTTCCTCCGGGTGTGGTAGGTGAGGTACCAGTTCCCGCTATTGATCCACCAGTGGTGGAGGAGATACATGAGGAGGTTGCAGAGAGTGTCGTCCCCGAGACAAGGAGTGGTGGATCTTGGAGACAACATTCAAATTGAGTCCAATCAAATGACTCAGATCGTGTCTCCATGGAGGGACCGGAGTTTAGAGAGTACCTCAGACGTTTTGAGGTGGCTGTCAGAGCTGGCAGACGAGCCCCAAATCTACCAGGTCATGAGGGATCTTTTGAGATGTCTCAGGGAGCCACATAGGTGCCAATTATGCCGGCACGTGTTGTTGAGACTATTTGAGCTGTAGAGGAGACTAGAGGGCCTCGACCTGATGCATGGTTGAAGGCATTTCATCAGCAGGGTGTACCACCCTGCTGATGAAGGCATTTCGAATCATGAGAGATAGGTTTAAAGACTGAGGTATAGATAGGACATGTAGACTCAGCTTTAGAGTCTATCAAATGTCCCGAGGACAGACGGATAGAGCTAGTACAGTCTCTATTCCGTGACCCTGCACATTAGTAGTGGAGGACTGTACAAACCAAAGCCACCAGCTATGATCACATGAGGAGCATGATTCGAGAGCAGTTCTGCCTTGCCTCATTGAAGAGGGAGAAGCTGCAGGATTTCGTGGAGGCTGGTTTTGAGGATGTACCTATTGTAGATGTCATCTGCCACTTCCAGACTGAGTTAGCTTTGCTAGGTATAGCTGCACCATCTGAGGACTAGCATGTGTATTTGTTCTCTCATCGTCTGAGGGAGAGCACACGTTCATACATGGTGGGATTCCATTGCGAGTCCCTAGCTGATTATCAAGACCGGGCTTCTCCTTATGAGAGGGAGCGAGCTAGTCAGAGGAGAGCTTCTCAGACGGGACGGTCTGAGAAGAGGCAGCGCACTAGGCAGACTAGTGGAGTTGGAGGAGCATTTGGTTCTAGACGAGACCAGAGATGTCAAAGTTACCCCTCGTCTGCACTGACTGTAAACAAGGGACAACAGTGTTACAACTATGGTAATCCTGGCCATCTTAAGCTAGATTGTCCCAGACCAGTTGTGACTTGTTACACTTGTGGTAGACCAGGACATTGAGCTGCCTTCTGTAGGCTGGGTGGAGTTGCATCTCAGCAGGGTTCTTCCCTACTAGTGTGGCGGGAGGTGGTAAGAGGACACCTCAATAGTAGACACAAGGACATCAGAGAGTCCCAGATCGCCCATCTACTCAGGGATCTGCTCCCGGGTCGAGTAGAGGTAGAGGTCGTGGTGGGAGTGCCACTGACGTCAAATGAGCTCATGGTAGAGCTTTTGAGTTGAGGAGTGCAGAGGATCCACCTGCACCGGCTGCTACAAGTACCATTCTACTTCATGGTTTACCTGTTAGAGTTTTGTTTGATACTGGTGCTATGCATTCATTTATTTCTGATACATGTGTGGATCCTTTGAGTTTAGCTACCATAGAGGGGATACCCTTTACCATAGGGTTACCTGATGGTAGTCGGGTCAGAGGTACCCGTGAGTTACGTAGTTCTCCCCTTCATTTAGAGACTCGTGTTTTGCTTGTTGACTTCTTAGTCATGTCATTGATGTATGAAGAAGTCAAATTAGGTATGGATTGGATGCGTAGACACCGTGCAATTTTATATGTTGGTAGATGGACTGTTATAGTCTTTACCGAGGTTGGTCAGATTGAGGTCTTCCGAGGTTGGGACATTGGGAAGACAGGTTCTGTCATTAGTGCCGTATGAGCAGCTAGACTGATTGCACAGGGATGTGATGTCTTTTGGTGTTATGCCATGAAGGATGGAGAGAGTCCAGCTTTAGAGGAAATACCAGTGGTATGCGAGTTTGCAGATGTTTTTACTGAACCATCGAGCTTGCCGCCTCAGAGGAGTGTGGATTTCAGTATAGAGTTAGAGCCTGGTACGAGACCCATCTCGAAGGCCCCATATTGTATGGAACCTGTCGAGATGTTGGAGCTGAAGAAGCAACTTTAGGAGTTGGCTGAAAAGGGCTTCATACGCCCTAGCGTTTCACCATGGGGTGCACCTGTCCTCTTCGTGCGGAAGAAGGATGGATCGTTGAGATTGTGCATTGATTACAGAGAGTTGAACAAGGTGACCATCAAGAACAGGCATCCACTGCCTCGTATTGATGATCTACTTCATCAGCTTCAGGAAGCGACAATTTTCTTCCGGACTGACTTGCGTTCAGGATATCACCAGCTGAGGGTGAGAGAGCAGGATGTACACATGACGGCATTTTGTACCCGTTATGGACACTACGAGTTTGTAGTGATGTCATTCGGGCTGAGGAATGCCGCAACAGTCTTCGTGGAGTTGATGAACGGTATCTACATCGACTTCCTTGAATAGTATGTGGTGGTCTTCATTGACGACATTTTTGTATACTCTCGTAGCAGAGAAGAGCATGACGGTCACCTGAGGACGGTTTTGCAGATTTGAGGGATAGAGAGTTGTATGCCAAGCTCTCTAAGTGCGAGTTCTGGATGTCTGAGGTAACTTTCCTTGGACACATCGTCTCCGCCAATAGGATTATGGTTGACCCGGAAAAGATCGAGCCAGTTGCTGCATGGATGACACCGACGAACGTCAAGGAAGTGCGTAACTTTCTTGGCCTAGCCGGTTACTACAGACGCTTTGTGGAGGGATTTTCTGTGATTGCCCGTCCACTGACGAGTCTTCTGAGGAAGACTACCAGGTTTTTGTGGACCGACCAATATGCCCAGAGTTTTGAAAAGTTGAAGAGACATTTGACTTCTACTCTTGTCTTGGCACAACCAGAGCGTTCTAATGATTTTGTGGTCTACAACGATGCGTCCAAGCTAGGCTTGGGATGTGTGTTGATGCAGCGAGGCAGAGTGATTGCTTATGCGTCTAGACAGCTGAAGACGTAGGAGGAGAACTACCTGACTCACGATTTGGAGTTGGCAGCGGTAGTTCCTACTTTGAAGATCTGGAGACATTACCTTTGTGGTGCTACATGTCAGTTCTTCACAGACCATAAGAGTCTGAAGTATATTTTCACGCAGCGGGAGTTAAATAACCGCCAGCGTCGATGGCTTGAGTTGATCAAGGAATTTAACCTTGATATTTTGTATCATCTTGGAAAGGAGAATGTTGTAGTTGACGCCTTGAGCAGGAAGACGCCTTGAGAGAAGGCGATTGCCAAATTGACAATTCAGCCTCAGCTTCAGAGGGATCTAGCATGGATAGAGTTGGAAATCCAGTTTCCTGATAAGGATATCTAGTTATATGCTGTAGAGGTTTTACTTGGTCTATTAGATGAGATACAACAGAAGCAAGGGACCTGCCCGACACTAATGAGGATGAGAGAGAGGATGTCTCGTGGAGAGGCACCACAGTTCTCTATTGGAGCACATGGAATGATGAGGCATCATGACCGTATTTGTGTACCTGCAAATGCAAAGTTGAGACAGAGGATCGTACAAGAGGCTCACTGTACACCTTACTTTGTACATCCAGGTACGAGTAAGATGTACCATGATGTGAGACGTTCATATTGGTGGGGAGGGTTGAAGCCCGATGTAGCCAGTTTTGTGGCTCAGTGCGCGACCTGTCAACAGGTCAAGATCGAGCATTACAGACCTGGAGGTGAGCTACATCCACTGCTACTGCCGTAGTGGAAGTGGGAGGATGTCTCCATGGACTTTGTGACTGGTTTGAGACCTAATAGGAGTTTTGATGCTATATGGGTTGTTGTTGACAGATTGACGAAGACGGCACGTTTCATTCCTATCAGAGAGACGTGGCCAGTGAGCAGATTAGCTGAGGAGTATATTAGACAGATAGTGAGACTCCATGGTGTACCGAGGACAATCGTCTCTGATTGAGATGGATGGTTTACCTCGAGATTTTGGCAGTAGGTTCAGGCTGCTTTGGGGACGAGTCTAAACTTCACAACTGCGTTTCACCCCCAAACAGATGGTCTGTTTGAGAGGACCATCCAGACCCTGGAGGATATGTTGCAAGCTTGTGTGTTGGATTGGGGACAGGGATGGTCTAATTACCTCCCACTTGTTGAGTTCTCATACAACAACAGTTGGCATGCATCTATTGGGATGACTCCTTATGAGGCACTGCATGGATGTAGATGTTGTACACCTTTATGTTGGGATGAGCCTAGCAGTATCAGTTGGATAGAGACCGAGCACATTCAGGATGATATGGCTCGAGTAGCGTTGATTAGAGAGAGGATGATGGCTGCACAGTCGCCAGAAGTCGTATGCAGACAAGAGGCGTCGGCCTCTAGAGTTCAGGGTAGGAGCTCATGTCTGGTTGAGAGTATCTCCGACGCGTGGCGTCAGACGTTTTGGCATAAAGGGGAAGCTGATTCCCCGATATGTCGGTCGTTTCGAGATAATGGATAGAGTTGGGAGGGCAGCCTACAGATTAGCATTGCCTCCGAGATTAGAGGGTGTTCACCCTGTGTTCCATGTGTCTCAGCTGAGAGAGTACATACTAGATCCGAGGCACATTGTGAGTTATGATGATTTGGTGGTGGAGCCGGACCACACCTTTGTTGAGCAACCTATTGCAGTCCTAGAACGAGGTGTGAGACGCTTGCGTTCGAAGGACATTTCTATGCTGAGGATACAATGGTCTAGACGTGGACCCGAGGAGGCTACATGGGAGATTGAGGATAGTATCCAGAGGAACTATCCAGAGTTTTATGCCGAGATAGATGCACCTAGGGTCGATGAGTAGATCTTAATGCTATCATGGTGAGTATGTGATTATGTGTTTATATGTTTACAGCCTTGATATGTTATTCCATCCTAGTTACGATGTGTATTGATCTTATTAGATCTTGCTGTGCTAGCATGATGTATGTCATAGCTGGAGATGGTTCTTTCCTCCATGCTATCTGAGTTGATTAGGATTCAGCTGGAGATGGTTCTTTCCTCCATGCTATTTTGATGGACATAGTTACAATGGAGATGTTATTCCACCGTGCGATGTATACATTTATGGTTTGGCTAGAGATGTACTTCCTCTATGCCTTGTGATGTGGTATAGCGAGAGATGTGATTCCTCTACGCCTATGGGTAGTGTTATGGCCTTGTTTTTTGGAGTTGATGATCCTCCATGTTGGTGTTAAGGTTATAGATTGTTATAGGGTATGACCTTCTAAACGGATATGTTATACCTCCGATAGAGATAGAGAGCTATACCTCGGCTTATGGGTCGGAGTGGATTTGGGATTTTGTAAGAGCCTAGTTGCTGAGTTGCTGAGAGGGTGAGTTGAGGACCTAGTTTATGCCTAGACCGCCCCTGCGTGACCCAGTAGGCGCCCCTGCGGTTTGCCTGGGCCGTGCCTGTGGCTCATAGAGTCCGCCCCTGCGGCTCTGTGTGTCTACAGCCGTTTTATTTGACTCATTGACTCGTGCTTTACTCTTTTCACCATTTATAACTTTCATCTATTTCCTTCTGATGAGGGTTTATCTTTTCTGGCTTCATCTCTCTCTTGTGTACATTTTCTTCTCCTCTCTTCTCTCTTCGATCATCTTGGATCTTCCTTGAAGTTTTGGTTGAGTTTGTGAGATTTATGACTAGAGTTTAGGTAATCATTTAGATAGATATTTCACTCATTCATGCATGGTTTAGCACTAGTTCACGACGTTTGCACTCAATTCACGTATTTTGTCGAGATAGACGTCTACACGGACTTTTGCATTGCTTTGTAGGTATTTTGGGAGATTTAGGAGCTTAATCAATACGTTTGAGGATCGTTCATCAAGATGACACGCCCTCGGACTCATTAGGATGCAAGCTATAGGCTAAGGAGGACTCATGGAACCTTGTCAACACAAGCCATGCACCAAATCGAAGCTTAATGAACCAAGGCAACGCTGAAGCACCAAACCACGGTCACTGGAGGGACCACGGCCGTGGAATTAACCGTAGTTTTTGCCAGACGGTTGTGACAGCTGTGCCACGATCTCATGGCCTTCTCTAGCAAGGTTGTAGTATAAAAGTGGTCCTGCAAGGCTGAGAGAGGGCATCTGGGAGCAGCCATCCATTATCCCCTATCATCCAATCAAAAACTCTCCCAACAAGAAGATTCTCTCAAGGAGGAGAGCTACCATTGAAGGAGGAGAAGAGCTCCATTGGAGAAGAAGAGAAGACCACACCATTGCTAGCACTTGATAGGTTTTGTAGTGAAGGATTTCGGAATCGTTTTCTAGGGTTGTAAGAATCGTTTAAACCTTCTTTTGGAAGGGTTGTGAGTCTTTCTAATCTTACTTTCATCTTGGTTTTGTTTGCTTCACTTGTTCATCTCTGTCTCTACATTATCTTGCAAATGGAAGCCATGATTTTATGTTTGATGATTTCGATTGTTATGATGAATGTTGTAGGCTAAGTAGATGCGATTCTAGGGTAAGGAAAGGATGGTTATGGCTAGGACTATGATAGATGGCCTTAGATTTGCCCTTGTATGATTCTTTTGCTTGAACGAAGTCACTGCTATGGTCCACGGTTAGTTCTTGCCCTTCCACGGCCGTGGAAGTGGTAGAATAGCCCGTGGTTTCCCCGGTTTGATGGATCTAAGTTCTAGATTGTTAGAATGTTGAAATCCTAGTGTTTGTTGAGTTTAATCTATCCTAGGGTGACCTAGTGTTAGCAACTAAGTGTTAGAAGAGACCTACCCGGTGATTCTTACTCTTAGATTTCAAAGATGACAAACTCTAGGTAGTGGTGAGCCTCATAAGCCGTCATTGGACTAAGTGTGCTAGGATAGTTGTTTAGGACTAAACCTTTCGAGACTTACCCGGTGAGGATAGGTTAGATCCCTAGGTGAGAATCCGGTTTATGTAGAATTCCGTCCCTTAGGCTCTTAGAGACTTACCCGGTGATGAGACCTTAGGAACGGACTAGTGGACCATGAGACCTACCCGGTGATTGATCCCAATCTAGAAACACTCACTCCCAACATATCATAGTTAATCCAAGGAATGATTAGATAGCTTGAGTCCTATGCCATAACCGGAATTTCCAACCCCTAGAATCCGCTCTTTTGTCTTTGATCCATATCTCGTGTTTAGCTTGTTTGTTTGTGTTGATTTGTTAGCTTAGTTGATTATTATATTTCGCATGATTTGTGATCCTTGATTGATCACCTCAAACCCACCAAAAAGATTTGAGATTTCATTTCTTATTTCCCTTTTCTTTTCTTAGGCTTAGATCTTCACTAAACTTAATCACTAATCGAATCAATCTCACCTTAGTCTTTGTGTTCGACCTCGGAATACCATCCCTACTACAAACGTCCCGTACACTACGGGTTCGCTAGGAGTTAGGAGAAATATAACGAGTATAAATTTAAAACCTATTGCGTATCACACACATCCTGAGCGTAACAAGTTTTTGGCGCCGTTGCCGGGGACTAGGTCTAGATTGAGTCTTTTTGTGATTGTTTGTAGTGTAGATCTTTCTTGTTGCTTTTGATCTCTCTTTGGTTTGTGTCTTAACTTTTCAGGACATCTCTCAACTCTTTAGGTGTATGCGAAGATCTCGTGGCAAGAATTTAGCTCCATTCGATCCCAAACCGGAGAAAACCCTTAGATCTAGATCCAAGAGCATTAAAAAGGGAAAAGAGATGGCCGGAAGAGATCTCCAAGATGAGTTGGATGAGGCTTTAGAGCAAATTAGGATAAGGGATGAAGCCTTGGAGAATGAGAGGAGACTTGCCAATGAGAGGCAAGAGGCAACTAGGAGGGAGATTGAGGAGATTAGGCAAGCTCTTGTGCAAAGAGAGCTTAACCGTCAACAACCACCTCCACCACAACCGCAGCCGGCGGCGGTTAATATTCGGGTTGTGCCCATTGCTATGGAAGAGCCACAAACATTAGGGCAACGTATGGATCCGGCACAAAGAGCACACCGTCCGGGTGTGAACTTAGGAGATCCCGCAGCCCATGATTACGAACTCCGCCCTCAAGTTCTACAAATGATACGGCATAATCAATTTGGAGGGATGGAAGAAGAGTCTCCTCATCAACACTTGATGAATTATGAGATCTTCATGGAGACTCTTAGACCTCCTAGATTGGAGAGCAGCAACCATAAGCTTAGGGCTTTCTCCTTCTCTCTTAAGGATAAAGCCTTGGCTTGGTATCAATCTATTCCACAAGGGCGAGTTGGTACTTGGGAGGAGATGACAACCGAGTTTTTGACTAAGTTCTTCCCACCTTCCAAGACTACCCAGTTAAGAGGGAAGATCAATGCCTTCGTGATGAAGGATAGAGAGAGTTTGTTCAAGTCTTGGGAGAGGTTCAAAGACCTTCTCCTAGATTGTCCACACCATGGTATACCGAAAATTGAGCTATTGGAGATCTACTTCAAGGGACTTGATGAAGATAGCCAATTCAAGCTCCAATCTCTTTCCGGTGGGACTTTCATGGAAAAGCATGTGGATGAAGCTTGGGAGTTTGTAGAGAAACAAGCTCTAATGATTGAGAAATACTCCCATAGGAAGATAGCCAATTCAATCTATTGTTTTGTGGTGAGAATGGGAATCGCCTTGTAAGGCATTTGATTTGTTCACTAGGCATTGTCGTTCTCCCATTAGGGTGCCTCCATCAACTAAAACCATGGTTCCACCTTACAGGTAAAATTGGAATGGAAATTGTTTGTTGTTGCGTGGTGAAGACGAAGGGAAAAGCAGTCCGGGGTTGGTCTTGTGTGCACAAAATCAAAGAAGATAACTAGTGTCGTTGCTCAATTGCAGGGTGAACACGAAGAGGATGGTTGTTGTTTGCTTTGCCCGTCTGCAGAAGATGCAGCAACTCATATGGTGATGTTGTTGGTTACATGAACAGAAAAGAAAGGAGGGTTGTGTGAATGTGGTTTACGCTCAAACTGGGAAGGTATTGAATGAAGGGAAGAGGAGATCTGTATGTGGCAATTGCAGACAGAAATGGCTAACAACTTGCATCTTGAAGGGAAAGGGGAACCATTGCTGTTGTTACACTTTCCATTCGCAGAGGGAGGCGTTGAAGGTTGGGGAGGTAGGCTGACGTGGAAGGTGTTATAAGGCAAGAGTATATAATTGTAGTTTGGATAAGCTGAATGTGGACGGGAAGAAGTATGAAGTTCAAGGTCGAAGAGAGGTGCCGGCTAAGGAAGTTCTTGCAACAGCCTAGCTGGAGTTGGCGTCAAAGGCTGTCCAAAAAGGGATGACGGGCCGGCTAACATCACTTGTCCTAGGACTTGTAATGGCCTGATCATGGGCTTTTCTAGTGGGCCCGGAAAGCCTTGTAAAATGGCTATCTATTTTAAATGTTGCAAGAGTATGTAGGTTACAAGTGTAATATACGTGATTAACATTTTCCCAAAAAAAACTTCTATGAAATCATGGTACTAACTGTTGTGTAAAGATTGAGTTGGTCGGAATCCGGTTTGACTCGGAAATAAATTTTTCGATCGAATATTACACTAAGGTTGGGACCCATTGTGAGGTCCTTACTAGTAATTCCCCGATTTCCGAAAATCATGGTGTTACAATATTTTTCCTAGATTATCTTTTAAAGATATCCTTCCTAGTTTATATAGAGATATCCCTTATAAATAGCCTTAGAAAGGGATATTGTTAGATAGATTAGATTTGATATATTTTCCACATATTGTGTGAACTTGCAGCTTCGTTTATGAAGTTTGTATTTTATTCATTCCTATTCATGACCGCATTCTACAAGAATACATTTTTTACATACTCCTTTGAGCAGGTTTTCTTCTTTTCAAGGGGATACACGATGACGCTAAAATGGATGCTTCTACAAAGAGTAACAAAAAATGGTAAAATTTAGAAATTTAAAGATATTGTCAAGGTTGAGAGGAAGATAAAAGTATCAAGGACCTTGGACAACAAGGCTGTTGTTAAAAGAGCAAGGATTAGAAAAAATGCGGTTGGGGATGGTGATAGTGCAGTGGACTATATCTCAGAGCTTCCTGATTCACTCATTCATGATATTCTGTCCTTTCTCCATGCAAGAAAGGCAGCTCGAATGAGCATTTTGTCTAAGAAATTGAGACAGGTATGGTCTCATTCCCACAATTGGATATCGGCCATAGGTATTTCAGGCAGTATGGAGATGACTGAATAGATAAATTGGAAAACCATGGTAATAGTGTCCTGCAAAAATGTGCATTGCAAAGGATTAACATTGATAGATTCATGTTTTGTGTAACCTTCAACCCACTCGTAAAAAAATTGATCGGGACTTTGACTGAAGGTGCTACGGAAAGGAATGTTAAGGAGCTACACTTACAAGTTAGGGGAGACCTCTTTTTCGATGAACCTTATACTTTGCCAATATCTGTCCTTTCTACAACCACGCTAAATGTGTTAATCTTATCTAGCTGTAACTTGGAAACTACTGATAACATAAAGCTTCCCTTGCTGCAAAAGTTGCCACTAAATAAGGTCCATTTGAGCGATCAGATGCTACAAAATTTGATATGCAGCTGTCCATTGATTGAAGAATTGAGATTGGTTAAATGCTTGGAACTGCAAAATGTGAATATTTCTGCTCCTACCAAGCTCGAGAGATTTCACTTATGCTAGTGCGAGGACCTTGTAAGTGTTAAAATTTCAGCACCAACGCTTCGGTCTATCTTGATACGGCATATGAGTTATTGGCAATGGTTGCCTTGGTTGAACGCTTATATAAACCTAAAAGGAAGCATAAGTCTGAGAGAGTTAGTCATGGAATGCCCGAAATTGGTTATTGGAGATTTTCTAGAGCTTCCCGTGGTAGTTTTTGAAATGACAGGAAGGAAGTTATTCAATTATAAAGTTCACTCGCTTGAGAAATTTGTTCTGAGAAAGGGTCCTTTTGGGTCTTTCATGCAAATATCAGGTGAAAATCTCACTAAACTAGGTGTTGTATATTGTATGCAATTGGCCGAGCTCCAAATTTGTGCACCACAACACCTAGTTTAGTGAGATTTTCACCTGATATTTGCATGAAAGACCCAAAAGGACCCTTTCTCAGAACAAATTTCTCAAGCGAGTGAACTTTATAATTGAATAACTTTCTTCCTGTCATTTCAAGAACTACCACGGGAAGCTCTAGAAAATCTCCAATAACCAATTTCGGGCATTCCATGACTAACTCTCTCAGACTTATGCATCCTTTTAGGTTTATATAAGCGTTCAACCAAGGCAACCATTGCCAATAACTCATATGCCGTATCAAGTTAAACCGAAGCGTTGGTGCTGAAATTTTAACACTTACAAGGTCCTCGCACTAGCATAAGTGAAATCTCTCGAGCTTGGTAGGAGCAGAAATATTCACATTTTGCAGTTCCAAGCATTTAACCAATCTCAATTCTTCAATCAATGGGCAGCTGCATATCAAATTTTGTAGCATCTGATCGCTCAAATGGACCTTATTTAGTGGCAGCTTTTGCAGCAAGGGAAGCTTTATGTTATCAGTAGTTTCCAAGTTACAGCCAGATAAGATTAACACATTTAGCGTGGTTGTAGAAAGGACAGATATTGGCAAAGTATAAGGTTCGTCGAAAAAGAGGTCTCCCCTAACTTGTAAGTGTAGCTCCTTAACATTCCTTTCCGTAGCACCTTCAGTCAAAGTCCCGATCAATTTTTTTACAAGTGGGTTGAAGGTTACACAAAACATGAATCTATCAATGTTAATCGTTTGCAATGCACATTTTTGCAGGACACTATTACCATGGTTTTCCAATTTATCTATTCAGTCATCTCCATACTGCCTGAAACACCTATGGCCGATATCCAACTGTGGGAATGAGACCATACCTGTCTCAATTTCTTAGACAAAATGCTCATTCGAGCTGCCTTTCTTGCATGGAGAAAGGACAGAATATCATGAATGAGTGAATCAGGAAGCTCTGAGATATAGTCCACTGCACTATCACCATCCCAACCGCATTTTTTCTAATCCTTGCTCTTTTAACAACAGCCTTGTTGTCCAAGGTCCTTGATACTTTTATCTTCCTCTCAACCTTGACAATATCTTTAAATTTCTAAATTCTACCATTTTTTGTTACTCTTTGTAGAAGCATCCATTTTAGCGTCATCGTGTATCCCCTTGAAAAGAAGAAAACCTGCTCAAAGGAGTATGTAAAAAATGTATTCTTGTAGAATGCGGCCATGAAAATCTATTAGCAAGGTGAAGTTAAATACACTAACATTAACAAATGATGTGTAATGCCACCATGAATATCTTATAGAATGCGCCTCCATTACTAGAAACAATCTAATCACTTCAAAAGATGACGTCCTAGATAGGTGCAATTCAAATTCCTTTCATCTTTACCTACAGTGCAATAATTCAAAAGAATGACGTCCTAAATAGGTGCAATTCAAATATGAGAATGATCAATACCTTGCAATATGTGCATCACCTCAGTCAAACTTAAATTCAACTTTATGAAAATGTAGTCAACCTTAAATGTTTACTAGAAACAATAAGTGTATTACCCGCATTTTAAATAATATTGAATTAGATATAATAATATGTTATTATTTTTATATTTAAATTCATGTATAAATGTATCGATAAAAGTTATAATTATTCATTAATTTTGATGTAAAATATGACAAACAATTAGATAATATTTATATGTCAGGAGAAGTAGAGATATATCATTCTATAAATAAATATTATTATAGAGTCAGATTATTTTTGTTATATTAAGAGAATTTAATTTCCGGCATCCCAAGAGTTCAAATAAACAACCATTAATTTGCACTATTATCAGTTTTCAATTACTAATACTTTTTAAGAAAAACAAAAATATAAATTTGGATGATAAATAACTTAATTAAGATTTACAGGGCTATAAGAAATTCGAAAATCAAAATTAATGATTCTAAGTTGTAAAGGGGGCTTACATTATTTTAGGGTAAATGAAAATATGGTTTGTTAGTTACGGATAATAATAGTTTTAAGAACATCATTATATATATGTATATAATTGGATAATTAAAAACTTAATTAAGGTCTTGGAGGTTAAGAGAATTTAAAAATATGAATTACCTGGAAATTGTAGGGTTAATAAAGATTGCTATGAAAGCTTGATGATTGCTATGTAAGCTTACCTACTAAACACATGATTACAGTAACAAATACAAAATGAAATCAAGCAAAATCGGTAAAAAATAAAAATAAAAAAAAATAAAAAAGAAATATAGTTGGTTGCATCATTAACTCTTCTTGGAAGATCTTCAACGTGTTCCTCCCAGTTTCCTCATGTTATCATCTCTCTACACTTCAAGAGCATCGTGAAGCAAATGTCTGGACCAAAACAACCTCTAGTACATCTAGTTCCACCATCAACTTCTCCACCCGCATCTTCAAGATTTTAGACAATTATGCTAGCATGAGCGAAAAAGTTATCTTGAAATTTTACTGCAAGATATATAGATAGATAAGAAGCATTAACGATCCGAATACTAAAGTCAAAAAATAGTTACACATCACCAAAAAGGCAATTCCAATACATACTTAAAAAGTAAAAGATCACAAAAGGATCATTTTGTTCATGCGATCTTCGATCTTCATTTGCTCCATCTCTCACCTTTTTCCTTCTCTTAGCAAATGTTATCTTCTTCTCAATGCAACGAAGCAAGTGTTGCGCCAAGAAACAAACTCAAGTTTTAACTTTTACACATTAACTACGATGCAGGGAAAGAAAATAACCGTTTTGCTACATCCAGTTGTTCCGCACATCTCCTTCAGTCCTAGACCCTTCATTATCACCGTGAATCACAATCTCCAACCCAATTCCTTCACCGCAACCTAATCACAACATCAAGACAGTTGGGCAATCCAACCACGAACACCAGAGTATCAATATTGATCATCTAAACTTGTGTGAGGAATAGAGATCCGAAACTTAGAAGTATTTACCCACACCAAAACACACATTTTATTATACAAAATACACCAGTAAAAGAAACAAAGAAACTTTGAAGTATATTTATCCATACTAACCATACAAACTATAATATACCTGTTTGGGTAATAATAGCAGAAACCGATAGGGAGGAATTTCAATATTGATCATCTGAATCTGACAAATAATTCATTCTCACCATTACTTTTCCTATTCAAATCAAAGAAACAATATAAATGGACTATCAGATTAGAAAATGAAACTGCATTTGAAAGAGAAACAAAGAGATTTTGATGTGATTGTGAATCTCTTATGAACAAAGGGTGATATGAATGAAACTCAACAAATATTATTTATATAGAACTAAAGAATCAGTTACCGTACTCGGATTTTGTAGATTTAGTGTGAAGTACATGTTTGAAAAAATATTGAGAAGGAATTCTATTTTAAATTGACCATAATTTTTTTTTTGTAGATTATAAGAATCTACAGTGGCTTTGAAAATATCTTATAGAATCATTTCTAAATCAAATAAAATATTTAGTTACCATATTCAGATTTTGCAGATTTAGCGAAATATTTAAGCTGAATAAAATTTTGAAAGTTTGACCATATAAAACTTTTTAGATACATAGCACATTCCGTAATCTTTGAAAATATTTTCAAAAATTATTTTTATTTAAAAATTTTAGAAAATTACGATAAAACTAATTGCAAATTAGTTTTTGGCCAAATCTTTACCTTTTAGATTTCTACCGTAGTTAATTGTTGATTTTTTGAATTACTAGTTCATATCCCGCACCTTGTGCGGGTATATTTAAATATTGATGTATTTTGAATAAAATATCATCAACTTGTGTATGTGGAAACTAATGATATATTTGTGGAAAAAAAAATATTTCTTTTAACTTACTATTGACAAAAAATTTGTAAAGACAAAAAAAAAAGAGAATATAATTTTTAACTTACAAAATCTTACCTTTAGATCTTTCGGCATTGGAAAAAAATATTTGTAGAAAAAAACCAAAAACAAAATATAGATATTTTAAAAAATGAATTTGATCAAGTTTTTTTAAAAATTGCAGCTTATGAGATGGTGTTTAGTCCGATCAAAAAGAATCCAAACAGATTAGTTAGTCGAAATTCAAATGTGTTTTAATTAAAAAAAAACAAACAGTATAACCGATTTGTTTATAAAAAACAAGAAAAAAGATTTTGTAATACAGTTTTGTAGAAAAATAATCCAACAGATTAGTTAGTCCGAATCTAAATGTATTTTTATAAAAAAAATTGTAATACAAATTTATTTATAAGAAAAAAAAAGCAAACAGAACTTGTAAAACAGTTTCGTATAAAAAGAATCAAAATAAATTTTGCAAAAAAGAGTAAAACAAACCAAACATATTTTTATAAAAAAAACAATAGAATATCTTTGAAAACAAAAAAAAATCATTTTTTTTAAATAAAGAAAAACAATGCCTGGAAAATATTTTTTAAAAAAGTAAACAAATCTTTTAAATATTAAAACAAAATCTTAAAAGAAATATTGAAAAACAAAGTAATGAAATCTTTTTAGATAAATATTAAAAAAAAAGTAAACAAATCTTTTAAAGATACAAGTTGTGGCATATTAAAGTTTTTAAAGATATAGAATTTGTATTTCAATCTTTTTAAAATTAAAAATTAACGAAATTTATTGAAAACAAAATAAAATTAAAAATAACGAAAATTTACACATATTCTCTCGAAAAACCGAAATTGAATAAAATATTCTTGTAATCTGTATCTTTAAAAATTTTAAAGATACACATATTCTTGGAATGTGAATAAGAAAACAAAATAAAATTACAAAAATATGAATTAGAATAAAAAAAATTTGTAAAAAACCGAAACTAAATAAAAAAGTAACGAAAGATACATATATTCTCTCAAAAACAAACCGTGAAACAGAATCACGGAAGATATTGAAAACAAATCACGGCGGTACCAAAAATTCAAGTAGATGGAGTAAATAGTTGGGTTATTTGGTACAAATTAAACATATTCTCTCGAATTATAGATTACACACAACACATAAATCATGAAATTGAAAAGATAGAGAGAAGATAAGGAGATATGCTATTGTTTTCAAATAAATAAACAATAGCAAAACGAATGTGACGATTGAAAATCAGTATGAAAAAAAAGAATGATAGTACGGAGATATCAACGTAGAGAATAACGTGAAAACAATATGACGAAGCAACATAAAAATTTCTTCAAATTACGAGAACCCTGAAAAAAGATGAAAGAAATTTGATCAATATTGGAAAACAAAAGCTGAATGGAAGAAGATGGGATATATTTGTATATATAGCGTGAGAAATAAAACGTACAAGAGAAGTTTAGGATTTATCCCAACGTAAATCAATGTTAGGAGATAAAAACTCAGAGATTTTGTACATTTTGATATTATTAAATTTAATTATAAAAATATTTGACTTAATTTTGTTTTGTTCACTAATGATTTGTTTTTTAATGTGCATGAGAAGTTTAGGGTTTATCCCAACGGAAATTGTTCTAGGGGATAAAAACACAGAGATTTTGTAGATTTTGATATTATTAGATTTAGTTAAAAAAATATTTTAATTTTTTTTTGTTTGGGTTTGTTTTTTAACGTGCATGCGAGAGAAGTTTAGCGTTTATCCCAATTTAAATGTGTTAAAGGATAATAACGTAAAGATTTTGTAGATTTTGATATTATTAGATTTAGTTAAAAAATATTTTTTTTTAATTTTGTTTTGTTTGGATTTATTTTTTAACTTGTAAATTCAGGGGATAACAACGCCGAGATTTTGATATTATTAGATTTAGGTAAAAAAATATTTTTAAAATTTTATTTTTGTAAAAAAGATTTATTGGCTTAATTCGTGATTTAGTAAAAGATTTAATCCGAGAAAAACCGTGGGGGCGCCAAGTCAGTGTAGTGTATTTTAATTGAGTATATAGATAAGGATTAGTATTAAAAAAAGAATTAAAATACTCTTTATAAAAGATTTGATGAGAATATTTTTAAAAAAAATCCAGATCTAGATTTTGCTTTCAAGTTAAAGACACCAGTTGGTTTTAAAAAATTTATATGCTTTATAAAAAAAAAGATTTTATTAGCTTAATTCATGATTTAGTAAAAACAATTAATACGAATAATGTATTAAACGATATGACACCTTCGTAACAAAACTAATAATAACTACGAACTGTTCTCATGATTACACGATAAGGCATGTTCTCATATGATATATATATATATATATATATATATATATATATATATATATATATATATATATATATATATATATATATATATATATAGAGAGAGAGAGAGAGAGAGAGGTTGACTCTCATGTAAACAGCTCTTACCATATAAAATGAGAACAAATTGTATCCGTTAAATCGTTAAATAGATGGCTGAGATTAGGCGATATTAAAGGAAAAAAAAATCATGTTATTAATGGAACAAATATTCGCCGGACCTGACTCTATATATTCGGCGGTATAGTCACATATATTCGGTGTTTACATGTTCACAATCTATATGCTCCTTTTAGTGTGCACGCAAACTGTTCGACATAATGTCTTATAGAAAATAGTTTATAATATTTACAAGAACAACGCCGTAAAAAGTATGAACACCCATGAATAAAAACATGAACAATGACGTATAAAAGTATGAACACTGATGACTTATCTATAACTTTTACACATACATAACATATTATGATCATCTTTTAACGTTTTGTGATGAATTTTTTATTTTTTGTGGTTAGATACTGTAAATGAACATCTATCCATTATAAAATGAACACGAAAAATTAAAAGAACATGACACTTTGATAAATAAAAACCCTATGAACACCGATGTAATAAAACATGAACAATGACACATAAAAGTATGAACACTGATGACTATTTTTGAATGTAAGGGTATTGTTCCAGATTTTAAGTCAATTTACAAAAATGTCATTAACGGTGAGCGTGTGGGAGCCCTTGATTTAAAATACATCGAATGACTTATATCCCTCCTAATTCTTATCTACAAGCTCTCTCCTCACTTGAACTAATATATATATATATATATATATATATATATATATATATATATATATATATATATATAAAAAGATTAAACAGGTGCTAACCCCCTAGCGACAATATGCCCAATACAATCAAAACCAAATCAATGCAATATGCAAATTTAATATAATATAAAACCTAATCAACTATTAGCCATCAAGATAGAAGAGGAAACATCGAACACATTTGACCAAAAATGAGTGTATTTGCGACTCATTCATATCTAAAAACAAGATTATGCCTCCTACATAAACAAGATTTGTTTACCAACAAATCAGTAAAACTCACAATCAACTGGTAGGAACTCATTTTAAACGCAATTAGGAATCACAAACACCGATTCAAACCCTAAAATATTCAAGCTAGGGTTTGGATGACTTTCAAATAGGGGAGGGGACAAATAAGCAATAGTAAAATGGAGTGAACAGAGACAACTGAATGAAAAGTAAATCGAATACAAACCTGTTCTCCGACTGGAGCGACAGGATTCGCTCATCTACTCCGGCGAGGGATAAAATGCCGCTTGAAACAAAATTGAATACAGACATGGGGTTTCAAATTTTATAAGGTGTAAGAGCGAGGGATATTCTTACGAGTTGAGACTTCTTATACTCGGGTGCCCCTGGCGGTTAGGTGGGTTCATAAAACACAATCTGAATTAATTAGGTTTAACCGGTGCAATTCTTGTATTTACACGGTTAATTACTTTTAATAAAATTAATGTGAAATATATTTTACAATTATATTTTTTTAATTATTAAGGTAAAAGAACATTTTTTTTGTTAACATGTTATAATTTTTATAATTTAAAAATTAAGTCTAAAAGAAATTCTATCTTGTCGTTGTTAGGAAAGAAATACATGAAAATTAAAATGTATTTAGAAGGTAAAATCATAAATAGGTAGATATTGTTTTTTTATAAATTAACAATACTTAATTTCATTAACTTAAATGATATAGATTAATAAATTTTAGTTAACTAAAGTGATATATATATATATATATATATATATATATATATATATATATATATATATATATATATATATATATATATATATATATATATATATATACACACTGTAGATAGGAATTAGGAGGGTTGTGAGCCATTGGATGAGTTTTAAATCAAGGGCTCACATTCGCTCATCATTAATGACATTTTTGTAAATTGACTTAAAATTTGAGAAAATTCATTACTTTTGAAAATAGGTCGTCAGTATTCATATTTTTATATGTCATTGTTCATGTTTTTATTCATCGGTGTTGTAACACCCCAAATCCTGGAGGACTCGAAATGTCACGAGTTGGGACCTCACAATGGGTCTCGGCCCTTAGCCTGACAACAACTTCATCGGACCTTGCAATACAGCACAAATAAAAAGGCAAAACAACATAGTTTTATTTCATGAGCGAAAGCAAAAGTACAAACTCAAAACAATCCAGCCGAGTCTCAAATCCAAAATAAAACAACATAAGTCTCAAAGACATGAAATAAGATAGACAGTCCCGTCCTATAATGCACGGAACCCCGGCTGTCCACTACCGCCGGATCACTCGATCGCCTCTCTAACCTGTAGAGAATCTACAAGGCGGTATAATACCGTTAGCTAACATTCTATACATAAGTATAAAGGTAAAAGCACAAACACACACAACATACACAACCAACATGCAACACTCAATCCGTTTATTATCTTTAGTTAGGTGATAAGCCATTACGAATGATACTTATTTTGTGACACGAGGGATTACCAAACCTCGCCCCTGTCCCCGTTTACCAACGAGGAATGGTACTAATGCATCTGATCGTCTACCTGTCTGGGCTGGTCGCAGGGAACCTCCTAACTCTCGCAAGAGCTAGGCAGTGATGTCAAGACTCGTTATCATACACTTGGGTCAATTACGTAATATAATAAAGTCGGCCTAATCCGGTTTTGTTGTTATTCTAACTAACAAACACCACTCAAACACATTACACTCATACAAGAATTCAGCTAAGTAAGTCCGTGGACTTACTAGTCTCCGAAGTGCAAACGATCACCACACTCTCAAGTTCCCTCGGAAAAAACGCACAACGCCTGTTCAAGACAAGGCACACGAATCAAACAACACTCTAGTCAACTAGAAATTCTTAGACTCCTAGGCTCAACATCGTCACAAGAATCACAACTCAAGATAGATCAACCCTCAAGCCAACTAGAAGTCCTTAGGTTTCTAGTGCTCACAATCCTCACCACTCATAAACACCCAAGATACATGATAGTCTCAGTCCATTGCCTTAAAGGTGTAACACCCCGAATCCTCGGGACTCAAGATGTCACATTGGGCTAGGATCTCACAATGGATCCTGACCCTAGCCTGACAACAAGTTCACTAGACCTTACAACATGGCACTGACAGATATAAAACAAATACATAAAACAATATAAACTGTACGACCCAAATTAAACAACAACATAGCCGAGTATATAAAACGACATCCTCACATAGGAGGTACAAAAGATCATCCTCACGCAGGAGGGGAAACACAACAACCCCAAACCAACCACCTAATGTACGAGAGTCCTCGGCCTGTCACCCTGCCAGATCACCCAGTAGCGCCTAACCTGTAAACATCTACAACACGGTATGAAACCGTTAGCTAACCATACATATATGAGGTAATGCATAAGCACAATCACACATAGGGAAAAATAAACATATCAGCATGCTTTCACTCATTTACCCATTTATTCATCTCAATATAATGGTCAGTCACTCAAATCGTATAGATATAATATATATGAAACTAGGTGACACGAGGACCGATACATCCTCGCCTCTGAGCCTGCTAGCCAGCCGTACTAGTATCGGTCACACAATCCGTGTACCCTATGGGAGTGGATTGCGCCCTTCTTGTAAACCGGTCTGGCCTGACATCAGAGAACCTCCCAGACTCCACGGCGGGATGAAAGGGAAAGGTTATCACAACCACGCAGTGGGGCAATCAATAAAACATAGGTCGGTAAATACGACATCACATGCTATCATAGCAAACATATAAGGCACACACCACTCATACAAACACCCAATATAAGGATGGTAGCTAAGTAAGTCCTACGGACTTACCTCAACCTCGTACAAACTCAACCACGATCACCTCTACACTGGAGGGACAACACGGCCTATAAACAAGGCATAAAGAGATACATCAACCTCTATTCATCAAAGGGGTCACACCTAGACCCAAAGGGATCCATAAGGATCATACTCAATCTATGAGCCTCACAATCAACTAAACCTCAATATCTCAACATAACTCACAATTCCTCAAATCTCAAGGTAGTATCTAATCAACATTCCTCAATCTCAATTATAATCCTAATTTAATTAATTAACCTTTAATTAATTAATTAGATTTTGCCAAAATAACGTTTTGCCCGCAGGCAATTTCTAAACCCACTTGTCAACAGATTTCATCAAACAAACTATCCATAATCACCAGAATAATATAACGACCATAATGGAATTTCTAATTATCCATTTTGACAAGCCTAAAGTTAATTTAGGCCAAATCGCAGTACGAAAAACGAATAAATTCATAACTTATTCGTTACTAACCCGATTGACGATCTGAAAGAAGATTCGGAAATACAGCGACGCATGCTACGCATGGACAACATCAAATTCACCGGAATCTGAGCGACGGAACCGTCCTGGTGACATATATGCTCGACCAGCCCTCCATATACTCGGAAATGCAGAAACTCAGTACCGATATGGAGAGAATGAAGAGAGGAATCCAGAAACTCAAACGGAATTGAAATCGGATTAGAAACGGAGAGTAGATCTGAGTTTGAAGGTTGAGAGAAATCAGAGCTTTTACGAGGAAACGAAATGAATTAATAAAGAATTTTCCGCTATTTATAGGGAAGACGATAATTATCCTTTGGTAAAGTCGATAATTATCCTTTAACCGATCCAAAGGCGGGTCGAACCTCTTTCTCCAAACTTCTCGAGATTGGAAGATTAAATCTGGAATATTGTAGGGATAATAATTCCACAACTGCCTCGAAAAACGTGTATTCCTAAGCCGTCTTTCTTAGCCGTTAAGAAACGAAATAGCGACTCTTTTGACCGTTTTGCCTCTCCATGTTATTTCATATCTAAGACATATCCGATGTCCTGATCATTTCTCTCAACTGCATTTTTATTAATTGGAGCTCCCAAATGCTCCAAATAACACCGGAGGGTAAAAATAATTACCCGGAGGAAAAAGTAAAAATTTTCCCAAACGTCCAAAATTTCGCGAGGAACATAACGGTGGGACTCATACTCATCACTTGCGAAATCTTCGCGAGTTATATGCAATTACTATCAACGATTAAGTTAATCAACATTAATTAGAATTCGGAAATCCTAGCTATTACATCACACACCCCTTAAAAAAAAGTTTTGTCCCGAAACTTGAACAATTCCCAAATCCTCTCGGACCCATACGCCGAGGTATAACTCTCACTCTTTCTATCGGAGGTATCACATCTCCGTTCAAAAGATCACAACCTATAACAATCTATAACTTCAAGTATAAACATGGAGGAATCATCACTCCAGGAAACAGGGCCATAACGCTACCCAAAGGCGTAGAGGAATCACGTCTCTTGCCATACCACATCACAAGGCATAGAGGAAGCACATCTCTAGCCAAAACATATCACATGCATAGAGGAAATACGTCTCTAGCCAACCCATAAACATATATATCGCATGGAGGAATCACATCTCCACTGAACTATGTCCATCAAGGTAGCATGGAGGAAAGAACCATCTCCAGCTGAATCCTAATCCCACTCAAATAGCGTGGAAGAAAGAATCATCTCCAGCTATAAATATGATCATACTCGGGTAGCGTGGAGGAAGTAATCATCTCCAGCTATAGCATACATCACGCTAGCACATCAAGATCTACTAAGATCATAAATCACATCACAACTAGCATGGAATAACATATCAAGGCATATAAGCACATAAGCACAACATTCATCAAGATAGCACTAAGATATACTCGTACTCCCACAAATGGGCATGTCCTAATATATACTCTGGATAGTCCCTCTAGGCACTATCCTCAGTCTCTCACATAGCCTCTTCAGGTCTTCATCTCGACCATCATATTCTCAATATGGGAATGTCTTTCGAATGCAAGCGTTTCATATCTCATTCCAAGAATGTAATCGAATGCTCAATAAAAGTGTGGTTGGATTCAACCACCAAATCATCGTAACTCACAAGGTGTCTCGAGTCTGGTATATACTCCTCAGTTGAGACATATGAAACACTAGGTGGATATCCTCTAATCTCAAAGGCAAAGCTAAACATCATGCTACCTTCTCCGTACTGATCGATCTCAAATAAACCGTAGTGGAAACTCAGTTCCCTTTCCATATTAACACGTCTAACGTCTCGCAGCTGAGATACTTACCACCAGACATGAACTCTCGCTTGAACTTTAGAGGTTAACGCCTCTTGTCTACATATAATATATGGCGACTTTGTACAGCCAGCATTCTTCTTTCAATCAACGTTACTTGAACTATAAAATCCTGAATCTGGTCAGGTGTTATTCCACTACTACTGCTAGATCACTTCTAGCATAAGGATCTATGACATCTATGTCTATATATATTGCCTCATAGGGCCATCCCAGAAAGATGCACGTCCTTCATTGTTATATAATAAACTCATTAATGGAAGGTAATATAACCATCCACGTTTTCCATTCAACTTACAACTTATAATAGATCTTTAAGATCTAGATGATCCTCTCTAACTGACCATCTGTCAGGGGGGTGAAGTGTAGTCATGGGGTACAGACTCGTCCCCAAAGTAGTCTGAATCTGCTGCCCAAAATCTCAAAGTAAAAACATCCATCTCGATAAGAAATGATCGTTCTCGGTATACCATGAAGTTTCACTATCTGTCTAGTGTACTCCTCAGTCAATTCATTCACTAGCCACATCCTTCTGATAGAAATGAAACGTGCCGGTTTCATTAATCTGTTACCAACAATCTAGATAACATCAATCTTCTACTAGGTCACAATCCCATAACAAAGTCCATAGAGATGTCCTCCCAAATTCTACTACTACACTGTTAGTGGGTGAGGCTTATATCTAGATCGGAAATACTCTATCTGTACCTGCTGACAGGTCACACACTGTATCACAAATCTGGTTATATCGGCTTCATACAATATAATCATCTCATCTCGTGGTACATCTTACTCGTACCTGAATGTACTGAATAAGACGTACAGTGGGTATACCGTAATATTCTCTGTCTCCATCTACATCAGTAGGTACACAAAAGCGGTCATGACTCTTCATCAGTCCATCTACTCCCATGGAGAACTATGGTGCCTCAGTACGAGACATCCTTTCTGTGAGAATGTGAATAATATTCCCCTTAGGGTTTCCGTCATCAGACGGTTTATATTTATAATAAACTGACTTTATATAATTACAATAGGCATCCCTCTATTTACATTAATTACATATTCTATCATACCCCCGCAGTCGAAACTGGAGGAGGCATTACAGTAAGACTGGATCTAAAATCTAGAAACAACTGTCGAGGTAGTCCTTTTGTAAAAATGTCTGCATATTGAAAAGCCAAAGGTACGTGAAGAACTCTAACGTGACCACGGGCAACCTTGTCTCGGACGAAGTGAATGTCTATCTCAATGTGCTTGGTCCGTTGGTGTTGAACTGGGTTGCTGGCTAGATAAGTAGCAGATATGTTGTCTGTGTAGACAATAAAAGCCTTGGCAAGTGGACAATGTAACTCCAGCAGAAGGTTACGCAACCAAGAACATTCGGAAACAACATTGGCGACTCCTCTATACTCTGCCTCTACACTGGATCTAGGGACAACAGATTGTCGTTTGGCAGACCATGAGATTAAAGTGTCATTGAAGAAGACACAGTAACCGGAGGTCGAGCGGCTTGTATCAGGACAACCTGCCCAATCAGCATCTGTGTAGGCAATAAGATCAGATTTCGGAGAATAAGAGATGGTGATACCTAACGAAGATGTCCCAAAAATGTAGCGAATAATGCGCTTGAGAGCTGCAAAATGAGCTTCCCTGGGGTCGTGCATAAATAGGCACACCTGCTGTACGGCAAAACTAATGTCAGGCCGAGTGAAGGTGAGGTACTGCAATGCCCCAGCAAGACTGCGATAAAGAGTCGGATCACTCATAACAGGGCTGGAAGATGCACTTAACTTGACGGATGTCTCAGCTGGGGTGGCAGCTAGTTTACAGTTAGACATCTTTGCTCTGTCAACAATTTCGCGAGCATATTTATCCTGGGAGAGGAATAAGCCAGTGGATGTCCGACGAACAGAAATGCCCAAGAAATAGGACAAGGGGCCTAAATCTTTCAGAGCAAATTCCTTACTTAAAAGCTTGATCAAATGTTGGCGCAGGGCGTCAGAAGATGCCGTAAGGACAATGTCATCGACATACAAAAGCAGATATGCGGTGTCAGGTCCTTGATTATAAATAAAAAGGGAGGAGTCACTCTTACTGCTAATGAATCCAATGCGATGTAAAAAGCCTGCAAAGCGTTGAAACCATGCCCGGGGAGCTTGTTTCAGACCATAGAGAGACTTCTGCAATAGGCAGACGTGATTGGGTTTGGAGGTGTCGCGAAAGCCTGGTGGTTGAAACATATACACTGTTTCGTTCAGATGGCCGTGAAGGAAAGCATTATGAACATCCAACTGATGAATGGACCAAGAGCGGGATACTGCAATGCTGAGAACCATACGGATGGTTGCTAGCTTAACAACAGGACTGAAAGTCTCATCACAGTCAACGCCAACCTGCTGAGAACACCCGTTAGCTACTAAACGAGCTTTGTATCGCTCCAGGGAACCATCAGACCTGTATTTATGCTTAAAAATCCACATACATCTCACAATATTAGCATCTTTAGGACGAGGAACCAGAATCCATGTCTTATTTCGCATAAGGGCTCGATATTCGTCAAGCATGGCATGGTTCCAAAACGGGTCCTGGAGAGCGAGGTTGTGAGATTTGGGTATGGGCGAGATAAGACGAGAAGGGGTGGTGGATACGGTGAGATCGAATATAGGTTTCGGTTTCACAATACCGGATCGACTCCGGGTCTGGGGCCGGGTGGGCACGGTAGTTGGTTGGGCAGTACTCGAATGTATAGGTTGGGATTGGGACATGGGTAGTGTATTTAATTGGTGTGGGATAGGAGGTGGGCTGGGAGCAGGCTGAGTTACTACGCCAGATGGGCCTGAAGTGGCAAGTGGGCTGAGGTTATCACTTGGGCCGGCTGGAGTGAGAGCTGGGCTGGAGGAGCCAGTAGCAAATGGAGGGAGCACGCCAGATGGGCCAGCAACTGCGAATGGGTCAGGCGCAGAAGCTGCTGGGCTGGACGTGGGCGTAAGCTGAGATGGCTCCTGAAGGCTTCGAAGCAAAACAGTGTGATACGGGGAGGGTCCGTCATCGGTGAAAAAATCATAGGATTCCGGGGAGGGATTGTTCCGGGTGGAAAACGGAAAAATAGATTCATCAAAAGTGACATGACGAGAAAGGATGATTTTATTGGAACCTAACTCTAGACATTTGTAACCCCGATGATGAGACGGGTATCCTAGGAAGACGCATTTTGAAGTGCGAGGTTGAAGTTTGTGGGAAATGGTTGCACTTTGATTGGGATAACAAAGGCAACCGAAAACCCGGAGATGACCTAAGGTGGGTGTAGTGTGATATAACACTTGTGTAGGGGATCGATTTTGAATTGTGGTGGATGGAAGAATGTTGAGGAGATAACAAGATGTCTCTAAGGCGTGAGGCCAATAGGAGACGGGAATAGATGCATGAAAGAGAAGAGATCGCATCATGTTATTGAGCGTACGAATGGTACGTTCGGCTTTGCCATTTTGAGGAGAGGTATGAGGACACGAAAATCGAAAAGAAATGCCATGAGTAGCAAAAAAATTGTGAAAATTTGTGTTGTTAAACTCGCTCCCCATGTCGCATTGAAAATTTTTAATGTTTGTGCAAAATTGTGTTTGAACGAATTTGTGCAATTGCCCAAAAAGATCAAAGACTTGTGACTTAAACTTAATTGGATAAACCCATAAGAAGTGAGAAAAGTCATCAAGAAATAATAAGTAGTATTTAAAACCTTCCCGGCGAGGGATAGGAGAGGTCCAAATATCACTATGAATAATATCAAAAGGACCAAAAGTACTAGTAGATGAACGATCAAACGCAAGTCTATGATGTTTTCCAAGTTGACACGCATGACAAAGAGAAGTAGAAGTCTCTTTAACACATTTAAAAAAGGAAGAATTGCGAAGAAAATTAAAGACCGGTATGCCGGGATGACCTAGACGAGCATGCCAAGTGGAGGAAAACTTTGCCGAGAGGGCATGTGGTGAACTAACGGGTGAAGTTGTGACCGGATAAAGCTCCCCGGAGCTATTACACCTCAGACGAACGGTCCCCATGCGTAGATCCTTCACAGAGAAACCAAAAGGGTCAAATTCAACGGAAGCAATGTTATCGGTGGTAAAACGTCTAACGGACACAAGGTTTTTGACAATTTTTGGTGCAACAAGGATATTTGATAAACGGAGAGGTTTATTTGTGGTGGGTAGGATAGCATCACCAAGACCTGTAGAAGGAATACGCATACCATTGCCAACAATTATCAAATTTAATGGACCATTATGTGAAAAAGACAAGAGATTACCGGAATCGTTCTTCATGTGTGAGGTGGCGCCCGTGTCCATGTATCATAAATTGTCAGTCGGATTTAAACTCATTGTAGCAAACGAGTGGTCCAAAGTTGTGGGTTGTGGAGTGAAATTAACTTGCTGCTGCATGAGCTGGGCCTGTTGTTGACTGAAATTTGGGCCTGATCCAAGAAGGCCCTGCTGATTATTGGGGTAAGGACAGGGCGGATATGACGCTGGGCCAGATGAAGCGTGGGCCGGCATCCAAGCTGGTGGAGCAGGCGGCCCACCAGGGAAGGAGGACAGGGGGACCCATCCAACGTTGGGCCTGAAAACGAACCGGTGGGCTGGGGCAGAGCTTGCGGGCCTGTTTTTATTTTTCTTTCCTCTGCTGCGGTTTCCAGTGGGCTTGTCTGCAGAGGATTGGGCCGGCGAATTTCCTGCAGATCCAGATGACGTAGAAGCTGCTGCAGTCAGCGCCGACGAGGGTTTGTCGGTACCAATTTGTGCCGCCAGTCGAGTTTCTTCGAGAAGAAGTTGAGAACGTGCTTTGATAAAGCTCGGAAGAGGATCCGTTTGCTGAATAAAACTTGCCACAACATTGTATTCAAACGGGAGACCCGAGATAAGTTGAAGGACCAATCGAGTTGCAGGAACCGGTGATCCAACACCCTTTAATTGGTCTGCCAAAGACTTGAGATGTTGACAAAAAGAATTGACGGAGGAGAAACCGGATAACTTACAGTTTGAGAATTCGTGTTCAAAATACACTGCCCGGGTGTTCTTGTTATCTTGAAAAATATCCTTGACGCGATTCCAGGCTTGAAGCACGGTGTCGTCGGAGTCAAGAATCTGAAGAAGAATGTCACGGGAGACCGTACTATATATCCACTGAAGAACAGTGGCATCAACTTGAAGCCATAATGAGTTGTCGATGTCAGTAGGTCGCGGAACGGAAGCATCAATATGATCAAGAACGTTATGGGCTTTCGCAGTAACGCGAAAAAGAGTTACCCAAGATGTATACGGAGTATCATGATCGAGAACAAGAACAATGTTGTTCTTGATGTTAGAGATGCCGAGAGCAGAGTGGAAGGAAGGCTTTTTGTCCGTCATTGGAGCGAGATGGACGAAAAACACAGGGTTGAAGGGGAAGAGGCAGCGGAATAGGGTTAGAGGATAGAAACCTCTGATACCATGTGAGAATGTGAATAATATTCCCCTTAGGGTTTCCGTCATCAGACGGTTTATATTTATAATAAACTGACTTTACATAATTACAATAGGCATCCCTCTATTTACATTAATTACATATTTTATCACTTTCTCTAAACCTTGTCAAGGTCGGGCAGGTCTCCTACTTCTGTTGGACTTCATCCAACAGACCAGGTAGAACCTCTGAGGTATAACTGGGTATCCTCATCAAGAAATTGATTGTCCAACTCTACCCAAGCTAGATCTCTCTGAAGCTGAGGCGGAACTATCAGTCTCACAATCATCTTCTCTTGGAGAGTCTTTCTATTCAAGTTATCGGCGACAACGTTCAACTTCTCTGAATGATATGGAATCTTCAAGTCAAAGTCTTGATCAACTTAAGCTCTTAAAACTGGCGGTTATTCAACCCCTGTTGCATAAAATAAACTTCAGATTTCTATGATCTATGAAAATCTGACATGAAGATCACACCGGTACGGTCTTCAAAACTTAAAGGCTTGAACTACCACTACTAACTCTAAATCATTAGTCGGGTAGTTCTCATCATACGTTTCTCAGTTGTAAACACACATATCAATAACCCTACTCCTCTGTAGTAATGCACATCTCAGACTTAGTTGGGATGTATCACCGTAAATCACAGGATCCCAAAAATCTTCTGACTGCAACAGAATGGAAGCAGAGGTCAAATGCCTCCTCAACTCTTCAAAACTTAGACACACTGCTTTCATTACGTAGTTATGGTGGTCTTCTCAAAAGACTCGCAAATGAATACGTAATCATATAAAATCCTTCCTCAAAGCATTGGTAGCAATCGGATGAGCCGAGAAAACTACGTATTCCTTAATGTTCATCAGTATCTCCCATGGTACAACATACTAAATTATCGCCTGGTCAACCATGATCCCACTGGCGGAGACAACATGGCCTAAAAAGGCTACCACTGACATCTTAACTTACATTTAGAGGGCGTAGCATACAACTCTCTATCTCTCGAAATCTACAGAACGGTCCTCAGACGATCGGTCTACTATTCTCTGCTATGAGAGTATACCGACATGTCATCAATGAAGTCCACCACCAAATAATCAAGGAAGTCGATGAAGATACTTTTCATCAACTCCATAAAACCTACTAAAACATTTGTCAACCCAAATGACATCACTACAAACTCGTAGTGTCCATAACGGGTATGGGATGTTATCTCATACACATGTTGCTCTCTCATCCATGACTAGGGATATCTTGAGCACAAAGGAATCTTGAAAACACAATTGCTTCTTGAAGCTTAACTCATCAGGTTGTCAATACGGAACATGGAACGTACTAGGGTAAAAGAAGCCCGTTTCAGTCAACTTTTCAAGTTATCAGTACAATATCTCAACAAGCACCATATAGTGTGGCTTTCCCATTCAATCTTGTATCATACTTCAACTCGATAACAATGTCCACACTCCGCTGAGGTGGCAACTAGACGGTTCAGTAACACGTCTATAAACTCATAAACAACTGGAATACCTTCCAATGTTGGACTATCTCGCTCCTTCATGGTATAACACTAGAAGACGTCACATCCTTGTGCTACCAGCTCGCTGCTCGTACAGTCTTGATGACAAACCCGTCTCTTTAAAGGTCTTAACCTCAAAAGACCTCTATTTAACTCAACTCAGTAAAGACTATAATAGTCTTAATATTAAAAGCTAACACCACATGATATCTATTCATCCAAACCATACACATAATGACTTCCTCATGCACCTACGACATGACAAAGAAGTCTGCAACCATACATGCGTCCCTGAAATAAGGGAACAAATACGCATCTCACGGGTATCTCAGACCCAAAAAGGTAATCTTGTAAAGGAAAATCCACCTTCTACTATATACCAAAAGTCAACCATTAACGCATGCATCGAAAGACATGAAGTGCATAACACTCACAACAAGCAAAACTCCAACAGGTAAACCATTAACGAGAATGGTACCTATAACAGCTAACACTCGTAGCTCCACTACATATCATCACTCAATGTCAGATCCATGCTCCTCAAGTATCACTGAGGTCATTACTATAGCCGCCAGTCTTTCTGCACCGGAAAGAGGAAGGTCTTGCTGGGAAGAAACACCACCGTGCTGACAGAAAGGGCCAGATGACCTAACTCACCACAAGTGAAACAAGCTATCAGTGCCAAAGGGGGCACATAATGCAAATGATCTGGATAGCCACAACTGAAACATAATCATCCCATCCTTGCAACCTGTGCAACTGAAGGGTAACTCGACCTTCGTCGTCCACCTAGAATGATCTCACTCTTGAAGGGAATATGTAAAGGCAATGCCTTGCCCTGTCGACAAAACTTCGCTCTATGCCCTGCTTTACCACACGTAAAGCATATGATGGGCGCCTTTGGGCACACAGCTCGCCAGTGTCCCAACTTCCACGCAATTAAAACACTGTAGTTCCTTGCTAGTCATCTTCATGGCCAAAGGATCACTAGATTGTCCTGATATTGGACTTGGTTCCCCATTCATCATCTTTGCTTCTCCAGTAACTGATTCAGTCCATTGTTTCTTTCCGGATCCAAAGCTTCAGTTGATCTCACAATTGTTGGTAAATCTGCTGTGGATCTACCCGCTATCACCGCTTCATATACTTGTTACATATATTCTTGAAACTCGGATCTACTCATGGAGACACGATCAGCCTCTTCAAACTTGTTCTCTGCCATAGGCGAAACAACAGCGGAAACTGGTCCCTGACTTATCACCACTGGAGGAAGAGGGGGTGTACCCCTACCTCATCCCACTACAGATACTACTCTATGAGGCATACTTTTATAAATCATTGTTTATGTTTTTATTCATCGGTGTTCATACTTTTTTATGTCATTGTTCATGTAAATATTATAGACTATTTTTCTATGAGGCATTTTGTCGAACAGTTTGTGCGCACAATAAAAGGAGCAAATAGATTGTTCAATTGGAGATATTAGATCAACTCATCATATATGATTGCATGTATTTTCTCAATCAAACTTATTATAAACAAAAATGATTCAAACAAATTTGATTTCGAAAACAAACATCAATCATAATGAAACCTAGACCTTAAGAATGGAAACCTAAACCATGAGAGTAGAAATTCGAAAAAACAATACTTGAATCGTCTTGTATTCTCTTTGATTTCACCATTTTTATGTAATCAATCTCTGATTTGGCTGAACATCGAAGCAAATATGAAGCTTACTTGCTTGTGTGTTAGCGGTGAGAGGGAGAGAAAAAAATGTGGGATTAAGAAATATGAGAGAGAAGTTTGAACGTTTCTTTCTTTCTTTCTTTTGATCATCTTATTTTTTTAGATTTATTGTAATTACCAAAATGTCATTAATGATATCTTATGTGAGAGCCCTTGATTTAAAACACATCCGATGGTCACAACGCTCATTATTCCTATCTGGAACACCGGAACCGGCCTCTCTCTCTCTCTCTCTCTCTATATATATATATATATATATATATATATATATATATATGTATATATATATATATATATATATATATAATACTAAATTTTCTAAATAACCTGAATTTTGAAATTATTAATTTAATTCCTAATTTTTTATCTTGTATTTTACCCTTAGTTAAATGTTTTTCTTTATGGTTCTTTTGACGTTTCAATTGATGACGATGAACCGACGATATTGATTTGGTAACAACACCGTTGATGACCATAATATTGATCACATTATAGTTGATGACAATAAAATTGTTGTAACACTCCAAATTCTAAGAACTCGCTACTGGTTAGGACCTCACAATGGGTCTCAACCTTAGTTTGACAACAAATTTACTAGGATCTTGCAATAGGCACAAACGTATTTAAAATATTTTGAAACATTAAATAATATTTACATGAATGATATGTAATAGCCTTACAAGAAGGAAAATAAAACAACGCATATGAAGAAACTGAAGACGCTCCGGTCCCCATCTAAATGAGTACGTGGACCTAGCTGAATATCCGTCTTGGATGTCTCTACAACTGTCTATCTCTACAAAATCTACAACACGGATAAATTGTTAGTTAACAATCCAAATATAAGTAGAATAAGAATAGCACAAACACAACCCAGACAAAATAAAATAATCATCATGTTGGCACACAAACCTGCTATTATCTCATAACTTAGGTGATTCACTTTATTCCGTTTTTAAAGTTATGGCACGAGAAATCTAAGATTACTCGCCTCCGTTCCTTATCCAATTGGTGATGGTTTGGCACACCTCCGCCGGTAGTGTCCCCGCAAACCAAGTATGGACTAGTCTATAAAGATCCTTCTAGTCGCCCTCGGGCTTACTGGGCAGAATGCCACCACCCATTACTCTTAGGCTAAAATATAGGTCGGTAGTACGTAAGGAATAATTATACTTATATACATATAAGTCAAACACCACTATCATCATTGACACCAATATCTAGAAGTTAGCTAAGTAAGCCCAAAGGACTTACCTGAATCTGTAACATCCCAAATTCTCGGAACTCGGGGAGCTACTAGTTAGGACCTCACAATGGGTCCCGACCTTGGTTTAACAACAACATTACTTGGATCTTACAACAAGGCACAAATGTACTTAAAACAATTTCGAAACATAATATTTTTTTTATTGTATGAATGTACACATGTGACAGCCTTACAAAACATAAACATATACATAACATGCATGCTGTATGGGAGACTCCCCCGTCCCCATCTAATGAGTGCGTGGACCCGGCTGACCATCCGTCCCGAATCTCTCTGCAACTATTTATCTCTACGGATCTACAACACGGATAAACCGTTAACTAACAGACCAAAAATAAGTAGAATAAGGATAGCACAAACACAAACAAGGTAACATAAACAATCATCATGCTGGCACACAAACCGGTTATTATCTAGTAGTTAAGTGATTCACCTTATTCCATTTTACAGTTGTGGCACGAGAATCTTAAGAGTTCTCGCCTCCGTTCCTTATCCAACTGGGTGTATGTCTAGCTTACCTCCGCCGGTAGCATCACTACAAACCGAGTGTGGACTAGTCCCTAAAGAAACCCCCAGCGCCCTCAAGCTAACTGAGCAGAATGCCACCGCCCGTTACTCTTAGGCCAAGGTATAGGTCGGTATATAAATATTACTAAAATATAACTATAAGCATCTCATTCACACACCACTACCATTATTCATACTCATATCTAGAAGTCAGCTAAGTAAGCCCAAAAGACTTACCTGAATTCAAACATAATCTCGTTATCTCGACTCGGTCTGTAACCGCAGGAACTCAACCGCCTGTTATAAAAGGCAAGTGGATCAATAATATATCCCACTTAATTAGAAGTCTCTGACTTCTAAGATATTTAACTCTATCATCAACTAAATTACCAAAATACCCTTATACGGATAAATGACTGTTTTACCCCTGGTCCCGAAACTTTATAAAATTCCAAACAAAGTTCCAAACTATTCTTTGGAACTCACAACCACACTCAAACTCTCAAAGGAAAGTTTGCTAAAGATTTAGAAGAGTTAACTACATTCTTGACTTTCATAAAAAGTCGTCAAGGTCCGACTTTGGCTTAAGATATGAGAACCGAATAAAAATATAAAAAGTCTAACAAAAATCTCTAAGTCTTTTATGCTATGCACTCTATCCATAGTAGTCAGAATTTCCCAAAAATACCTAATAATCACTTCTACACAAATTCTCAAAGTCAGTTCCTAAACCAGAAATTCAGACTTAGCCAAAAACTGAGTATTTCTTAACTGCTCAGCCAGTTCACTTTGGACCTTCATAGATCTAAATCCAACCGTTGGATCAACCGCAAGTTTTAATACACTACACTATGCAAGACACTCTATAACATGTTAAAAACGGAACGGTGGATTATGTTTCTAAGGTATCCAAACTTAAGCTCAAACATGACTGCACAACCCAGAAAAATTTCAGCACTCAACAAACATCCAGAAAACTGTTTAAGGTCTCAACTTCAAAAATTCATAACTCCTAAACCACTTGCTGGATTCATCCCAAATTTTAATATGTTCCACCACAATATGCCAACTATATCATATCCAAAATTCAAATCAAACAGAGATCAAACTCTTATTCAAAACTATCTCTCAAAACAGCATCACATGCTGTTTTTCCTAACACTCAGCACAGTTATAAAAACTGTGTGAGGAGTCAACTTTGAGACACCATAACTCTTAAACCGTAGCATGGATTCCTCTAAAATTTTAGTACGATCTACTATACTATATCAACTATAACTTGTCAGAAATTCAAATCTAACAAAAGTCAATAACCCCTCCAAATTTATTCCACAAAACTGCATCTCAAGCAAATTTCCTCAAACTCAGCACACTAAAGAAAAACTGCATGAAGAGCCAACTTTGGACAACCATAACTCCTAAACTATAATTCGGAATACTCTAAAATTTCAGTATGTTATACTATATAATACCAACTGTAACATATCCGAAAATCAGCAACAAAAGAGAAGTATAACTTACCCAAATCTGGACCCAAAGTTGACTGTTTGTCACTTCCGAAAACTCTTAAAAACGCATCAGCTCAGCAAGCACTCTCTAGGGCTGTTGTGAACCGTTCCAAGATCCCAACGGGATTCAAATTAGCACATATAGAGAGAGGGTAAAGAATGAAGAGGGTCGAGGTCCTTACCCGACTAGACGGACTCAATAAAATCGTGTGTAGACTGAAGAAGACGGATCGAGATTCCTATCACTTGGACGCACCAGCGGCTGAGAGGAGGCGCCCCTGCGGCCCAGACTGAACCACCTGCGTCTCTAGCTACCGCACCAGCGGTTCCGGGTTCGTAGCCTCACCTGCGGCTAGGGCAAGGCGCACCAGCAGGGTCTACTGGCGTAAAGGAGTTGCGGTTGTGGGGCTGGAGGCGAAGGGATAGTCCGGTGCTGTTGTCGCCTACAGACCACGAGGGAGGCGGCTCGTTTGCTGCGTTATGTCGATGAAGACGAAGGATGGCTGCTGTTGGAGGTTGCCGGCATGGTGACAACGGGGAGGTGGCTGTCGTCGGTTCTTGCGTCGGCTTGGCGTGGAGGAGGAGAGGGCGCCGGCTGGAGTCAACAGGGGGAAGAGGAGAGGGCTGCTAGGGTTCCGGCGCTTCTGGATAGACGAGGAGAGACGTGCGTGAGAGGAGAGGCGTGCGAGGGGAGATGGGCGGCAAGAGAAGAGACGTGAGAGAGAGATTGAGGGAACTGCAGATCCAAAGTGTAACCCTAATGGGCCCGGATGGCATGTTCATGACGGGCCCGACTGGCCTGTAATGACGGCCTAGTGGACTCGGAATTAAACTAGAAAAACTTAAAAGGAGAACGAATCGGTCGCAGTCCAGTGGACTCGGAATTAAACCAAAAATAAAATTTCTAGATGTTACATCAGTTACCCCTTAGCATAAGTTTTGTCCCGAAACTTAAAAGAAGGTAACATAAGGACGAAGTCTATACAAAAGAAATAAAGCGCCAGAAAAAGTCATAATTTGTCAAGTTCTTATTTGTTTCGGAAATAGTCGGAAGAAAATTTTTTGGGTATTACATCAGTACCCTCTTAAAATAAATTTCGTCCCGAAACTTAGAAGAAGACTCGTAATGTCGGAGTCCATACAAAAGAACTAAAGCGCCGGAAAGAGGTCACAACGGTCGAGTTATGATTTGTTTCCGAAATAGCCGGAAGAAATATTTCCGGGTATTACATCAATCTGGCCTTAGAATAAGTTTCACCCCGAAACTTAAAATACGCCAGTCATAAGGTCAACCCTCAAAGTACGAATCTAGTGTATCTACTTGTTACCGCACACGACTGATCGTTTCCACATATAAGTATCCCTCACATCAAGGTCACCAATAACACACATCCCGACTAAGCATTCACGCATGAAAATAAGCAAGTAGTCAGACAGTATAACACAGATATAGGGCCAAGCCCTAACTTGTCACCCCCTAGATTACAACCATCTCGACAAAGGTCTCTGAAAGGTTATGTCTCATACCATCCATATTATGAGACATATGTCCTAATCTTTGTCTGGTAAGTATCCCTCTAACTGAATCCGTAGAAACTGGGTTTACACTCTCCAATAGGGTGAGGATTACCAATCCATCACTCAATTATAAACCACTTTATAGCCTCAAGTAGTCGCATTTTGCAACTCACCTTCAGGTCCTTTGATGACCGTTCAGAAAATAACCTAGTTAATTTCTTCCCTTCTTTATGATTACTTGACTACACACTCAGGTCAAAGGTCTTAGACTTCCGCCATCACTTTACCAAGTGCCTAATGCTCTTCGTATCATGACCTACTTGATCTTGTCTTTTAATATGACTCAATCATCTTATTCCTCAGGTAAGGAATCATCACCTTTACCCTTTTCTGGTCTAGCACTTGAGACACAAATCCAATGGTCATCGTCTGCATTGACTTAGCATTAATATACTATTTATGGATCTCTAATATATTGTTAGCTCAACCTTAGGCTTCTCACGTATTTTCCAAGGTCTTGAGTGACATAAAATATGTCCGGAATGACGATATTAGATACCAGGTGATCTCATGTCGCCGTTACTTGCTCACACTACTCAATAGTTGTTAGCATTGCACTGGGTCCTATAATATCCCTCTGACTCAAAACGCAACTCGACTCCGTTCTGATATAAAATTCTCCATATACTCTACTCTTGAGATTAAGTTTTCTATATGTACGGATACTGGTTCGTAAGTACACTCTCGTGGCTTCCTTTTCTTATATGTCTTTCGATTCAGCTTGATAGTTACTCACCTTGAGCTTGTTAGTGCAGGCCCTACACAATACCTTTATTACATTGTTACTCCCTTTTTCGTTCCATTAAGAAACTCATTCTAAAGTACCCTGTTAGGTATTAAATTCCAAATTGACTTGTTTGCAGACATGTGCCGAGGTCGGCATGCTTCATTTGGATCTATAATGGGTACCACTCTCTTTCTATAATTCTGTGTGCACATACTTTCTCGTCTATCTAGATAGTGATACAGTTCCTTTACAAAATTTCCTGTCACTCCACGTAGCCTATTTCAAGTTCCTTCCAAACGAAATGCAATTCACCAATTATCACCGTCTTAAACTCGACACGTCATTTCCTATATTCTCGAATTTCTTGCTCTGTGGGTTAGGACCCATCACGCTTCCGCAGTGCTACTTTGATAGTTATATTGCCATCCGTTAATCATAAGGACATTTTCCGTGTGTCCAAAATGATTGACTCCAACACTCCTCTTAATTACACCATAAGTCCTATCCGGATGAAGTACCCGATACCCTCCCTTCTTGCCTGAAGGGACTAAGATAACGGTTGGAAGACGACCCCTTCCGTTTACCTTTGGAAGTCTCCTAACACGCATCCAAACTCTTTGACTCACCCGGAGTTGATCTTAACCATCCAGAAGAAATCTCTAACACAATTCTCTTCGTGCCCTTAGTTAATCGAAGAAAGGTGTCATTACCTACTTGAGGTAATCCTCCAAGGCGTCGGTAAGGCAAATCCATAAATCCACAATCACAAATATTTTTTTTAACGGCACATAACTCCTCAATATCAAAAGAAACATTTGCACGTCCTCCGTTGACGTCAGTCAGTCTATAGTTGCCTTATTTCAATATCCTGAACTCCCTCTTCTCATGCTCTACTTGAATAAATTTGGTAAGCCTCAACTACTCGGTTAATCCTTTCCCTTCGTTAGTTCGTTATATCCTTCCCACTTCCATTTCCTTAGGCCAACTCTAATTCTCGAGTCCCCTCGGTCATTCTCTCATGTTCCTTCCTTAGTGTTGTTTATAATATTGCTCCGTTGGACTCTATTGATTCTGCTACCGGCCTCCTACTCTTTTTGATACTAGCGTTGTGATTCCTCACCACTTCTTATCTCTCTAACGAGGTTAAAACTCCTCTACCCTTGTAGGGTTCTATCTTCGCTCTTACTCTCACTTATAGGTCTTCATTCCGTGCATCTCTTAGTCACAAAGGTTTCTTCCGCAATTATCGTAGGAGAATCATCATTTTCCCTTGTATGAAATGCTATGCACACTCTGTCCTGTCTCACATAGAACCTTATCAAAAGTTTATACTTCTTACTCCTCTAGTTCTCTTTTTTATAATCCATCTGTACTAGTTGTGATATGTATCTTTTTCCTAGCCGGTAAGTAGTAAATCACTTACACAATTCTCTCGGTCTCAAAACACATAAGGGTCATTCCTGTCGTCTAGTCTTTCCTCTTAAGTTCTTAATTAGAGTTACTGACGCGTCTCCTTATCTTCCAACCAGTTACTACTAGTTGACCTACATGTGTTATGACTCAGTTATTACCAACCAGTCTTTAGTTGACCTTCTATAAAATCACGGACTTATTGTTCTTCTATTTCTTTTGAAGTTTGATACGCTTGGTGAAATCTATCTCTCCCAATTTCTTTGTTAATACTCCTTCAGCTCCTTCCAAAGTTGCATTTCTCTTATTCTCTTATGGGATCACTATATTCTTCTGAGTCTAGTCCTAACATTCATCTGCCGTCAATGAGTTTATTAAGTCTTCCACGATAACTTGTAAGCGTGTCTTTAGAATTATTCTTACTTTGTTCATTATCTTTTTGCGGTTATCTAATATGACTGTAACTGTTGGTAACTCAGATCTTTAGGTGAATGAGAAGTTATTGTGGACTCCTTAGTCCACCAGAATCACTTTTCCACATTCTTCCCTTTATCTGGTTTTGTGTTGTAATGCCACTTTTATAGAATTCTTTTGTCTAAATTTCAGACTTCTACTGTATTTGATACTTACGTCTGGATTTCTCACAATTTCTTGCATCTCTAAGTAAGTCAACCCGTCTCTATGATGATGAAATTTATTTCACGTCTTTAAACTCATTTGTCAATGGTTGTCTTTGTACTCCTTTAATTCTTCGCCTCGGGTCAGCACCTTATCTTCTTTGTACTCTCATGCCCATACTTGCATGTGGCGGCGTCTGCCTTGATTGTAACATCTTTTATTATGAAATTCTTGGTTGTACTCCGTTCTGTATGGTTCTTGTTCCCTTATCGTTATCTCTAATCTGATCTCTTGTCGTCCCTTACATGATTCTTCTAATTCATCTTTCAGTCTCATACGACCAAGTCCCTTGTATGACTTCCTGTTCCTTCTGCCTGAGTTGACTCGGGGATTCCTTTCCCATCGGACGGTACTTGTGGTGAAAATTGTCTCCACATCTGTACTTCTTTGCCCACTCGTTCTTCGGATGATTTATATGGTCACAAGGACGCCCACCAGAGTATAACACTCAATCCTCGGTCTGAATCCATTATCTCGTGTTGAAAACTCTTCAAGTCCGTTACCGATTTATCATGAGGCGATAATCGATTCATGATATCATAACTAAAGGATATAAGGTATCCTTTAGGATACTAACATGCTAAACATACACATTTATATAATCATACATTAAAACATATCAATATAAGTCTATATACTAACTCACTTATCATTCCAAGTTGCAGAGATCCACGAAGAACGATGGTGGTCCGACGTACTACTAACCCAACAACCCGACTATGCACGTGTGTAAAAACAGAAATCTGTTTTGAAAATCTTAGACCCCTTTTGGGTTCTGGTTATATATACATTCGGTCTTTTAGAAGATTTCAAGTGCCATTTTTGCCAACCCAGAGCTCTGATACCATGTTGTAACACCCCAAATTCTCGAAACTCGGGGAGCTACTAGTTAGGACCTCACAATGGGTCCCGACCTTGGTTTAACAACAACATTACTTGGATCTTACAACAAGGCACAAATGTACTTAAAACAATTTCGAAACATAATATTTTTTTTATTGTATGAATGTACACATGTAACAGCCTTACAAAACATAAACATATACATAACATGCATGCTGTATGGAAGACTCCCCCGTCCCCATCTAATGAGTACGTGGACCCGGCTGACCATCCGTCCCAAATCTCTCTGCACCTATTTATCTCTACGGATCTACAACACGGATAAACCGTTAGCTAACAGACCAAAAATAAGAAGAATAAGGATAGCACAAACACAAACAAGGTAACATAAACAATCATCATGCTGGCACACAAACCGGTTATTATCTAGTAGTTAAGTGATTCACCTTATTCCATTTTACAGTTGTGGCACGAGAATCTTAAGAGTTCTCGCCTCCGTTCCTTATCCAACTAGGTGTAGGTCTAGCTTACCTCCGCCGGTAGCATCACTACAAACCGAGTGTGGACTAGTCCCTAAAGAAACCCCCCAACGCCCTCAAGCTAACTGAGCAGAATGCCACCGCCCGTTACTCTTAGGCCAAGGTATAGGTCGGTATATAAATATTACTAAAATATAACTATAAGCATCTCATTCACACACCACTACCATTATTCATACTCATATCTAGAAGTCAGCTAAGTAAGCCCAAAGGACTTACCTGAATTCAAACATAATCTCATTATCTCGACTCGGTCTGTAACCGCAGAAACTCAACTGTCTGTTATAAAAGGCAAGTGGATCAATAATATATCCCACTTAATTAGAAGTCTCTGACTTCTAAGATATTTAACTCTATCATCAGCTAAATTACCAAAATACCCTTATACGGATAAATGACTGTTTTACCCCTCGTCCCGAAACTTTATAAAATTCCAAACAAAGTTCCAAACTATTCTTTGGAACTCAAAACCACACTCAAACTCTCAAAGGAAAGTTTGCTAAAGATTTAGAAGAGTTAACTACATTCTTGACTTTCATAAAAAGTCGTCAAGGTCCGACTTTGGCTTAAGATATGAGAACCGAATAAAAATATAAAAAGTCTAACAAAAATCTCTAAGTCTTTTATGCTATTCACTCTATCCATAGTAGTCAGAATTTCCCAAAAATACCTAATAATCACTTCTACACAAATTCTCAAAGTCAGTTACTAAACCAGAAATTCAGACTTAGCCAAAAACTGAGTATTTCTTAACTGCTCAGGCAGTCCACTTGGGACCGTCATAGATCTAAATCCAACCGTTGGATCAACCCCAACTTTTAATACACCACACTATGCAAGACACTCTATAACATGTTAAAAACGGAACGGTGGATTATGTTTCTAAGGTATCCAAACTTAAGCTCAAACATGACTGCACAACCCAAAAAAATTCCAGCACTCAACAAACATCCAGAAAACTGTTTAAGGTCTCAACTTCAAAAATTCATAACTCCTAAACCACTTGCTGGATTCATCCCAAATTTTAATATGTTCCACCACAATATGCCAACTATATCATATCCAAAATTCATGTCAAACAGAGATCAAACTCTTATTCAAAACTATCTCTCAAAACAGCATCACATGCTGTTTTTTCTAACACTCAGCACAGTTATAAAAACTGTGTGAGGAGTCAACTTTGAGACACCATAACTCTCAAACCGTAGCATGGATTCCTCTAAAATTTTAGTACGATCTACTATACTATATCAACTATAACTTGTCGGAAATTCAAATCTAACAGAAGTCAATAACCCCTCCCAATTTATTCCACAAAACTGCATCGCAAGCAAATTTCCTCAAACTCAGCACACTAAAGAAAAACTGCATGAAGAGCCAACTTTGGACAACCATAACTCCTAAAATATAATTCGGAATACTCTAAAATTTGAGTATGTTATACTATATAATACCAACTGTAACATATCCGAAAATCAGCAACAAAGGAGAAGTCTAACTTACCCAAATCTGGACCCAAAGTTGATTGTTTGTCACTTCCGAAAACTCATAAAAACGCATCAGCTCAGCAAGCACTCTCTAGGGCTGTTGTGAACCGTTCCAAGATCCCAACGGGATTCAAATTAGCACATATAGAGAGAGGGTAAAGAAGGAAGAGGGTCGAGGTCCTTACCCGACTAGACGGACTCAATAAGCTCGTGTGTAGACTGAAGAAGACGGATCGAGATTCCTATCACTTGGACGCACCAGCGGCTGAGAGGAGGCGCCCCTGCAGCCCAGACTGAACCACCTGCGTCTCTAGCTACCGCACCAGCGGTTCCGGGTTCGTAGCCTCACCTGCGGCTAGGGCAAGGCGCACCAGCAGGGTCTGCTGTCGTAAAGGAGTTGCGGTTGTGGGGCTGGAGGCGAAGGGATAGTCCAGTCCTGTTGTCGCCTACAGGCCACGAGGGAGGCGGCTCGTTTGCTGCGTTCTATCGATGAAGACGAAGGATGGCTGCTGTTGGAGGTTGCCGGCATGGTAACAACGGGGAGGTGGCTGTCGTCGGTTCTTGCGTCGGCTTGGCGTGGAGGAGGAGAGGGCGCCAGCTGGAGTCAACAGGGGGAAGAGGAGAGGGCTGCTAGGGTTCCGGCGCTTCTGGATAGACGAGGAGAGACGTGCGTGAGAGGAGAGGCGTGCGAGGGGAGATGGGCGGCAAGAGAAGAGACGTGAGAGAGAGATTGAGGGAACTGCAGATCCAAAGTGTAACCCTAATGGGCCTGGATGGCATGTTCATGACGGGCCCGGCTGGCCTGTGATGACGGCCCAGTGGACTCGGAATTAAACCAGAAAAACTTAAAAGGAGAACGAATCGGTCGCAGTCCAGTGGACTCGGAATTAAACCAGAAATAAAATTTCTAGATGTTACAGAATCAATCTCGATTCCCGTTATCTCAACTCAGTCTGCAACCGTAAAACTCAACCGCCTGTTATAAAAGGCAAGTGGATCAATAATGTATTTCACTTTCTTAGAAGCCTGTTAAGTTCTAAGATACTCAGGTCTATCGTACGAGAATTTAACAAAATACCCTCCTAAGGATAAAAAGACTATTTTATCCCTGGGTCACAAAATCCTAAAAATATTCTTAGAATATTTCTAAGACTTCTACTTTGACCCCTCTTAAGATACTAATACAAATATCTAAAAATCCAAATAAAATATCTAACCCTTATATGCAATGCACTCTACTCACTAGAAGAAACAAAAGCAAGAAAGGATTGATAACTAATCCTACACAAAAATTCCAAGTTGACTCCTCAACACCAATTCTCTCATACTTAGCAAAAATCTGTATTTTACAAAACTTCACAACTATCCTACTTTGGAACCTTATAAGTCTAGATTCGATCGCTGGATCGACCACAGCTTTTGACACATCACAATATTTCAACCACCCTGAAAAACGGCTTACGGATCCAACTTTAACTTAAGATATGATGCTCGTATAAAAATATAAAATTCCACAAAAATATTCTAGGTATTCTATGACATGCCCTCTACTCATAGAAGCAAAGGTATATAAAAACATTCAACCAAAATCCTTATATAAATCTCCAAATTTGGTTCCAAAATCTAGTAATTTCACACTGACCAAAAACTGAGTATTTTTCCTAACTTCACAACTAGTCCACTTTGGACCTTTATAAATCTTACCGTTGGATCAACCCCAACTTTTGATACATCACCCTATGCATGGCACTCTATAACATACTAAAAACGGAACAGTGGATTATATTTCTAAGGTATCTAAACTTAATGTTCACACATGACTGCACAACACAAAAAGTTTCCAACACTTAGAAAACTTTCAGCAACCATCCAGAAAACTACTTACAGCTTCGACTTTGAAAATTCATAACTACTAAACCTCTTGATGAAATGCTCTCAAATTTTGATATATTCTACTATGTAATCCTAACTATGACATATCCAAAATTCAAGTCCAACCGAAGGATATAACCCAATCAAATCTGTATCACTAAACAACATCAAAGGCAGTTTTCTTCATACTTCGACAAAATTCAGCACAACCTATAAACTGCTCAAGGTCTCTACTTTGGAACACCATAACTCTTAAATTGTAACTCCAATTCCTTTCAAAATAAATTATGTTATACTATACAATACCAACTATAACATATCCGAAAATCAGCAACAAAGGTGGAGTCTAACTTACCCAAATCTGGATCCGAAGTTGATTGTTCCTCACTTCCGAAAACTCGGAAACGTAATAGCTCTTCTAGTCATCTTTAATGGATGCTCTAGAAGGTCTCACGACAAAAACATGGGATCTAATCAGCACATATATAGAGAGGGTAATGCAGTGAAGGGAGGTGCTGTAACACCCCAAACCCACGGGACTCGGAGTGTCACATTGGGCTAGGATCTCACAATGGATCCTGACCTAGCCTGACAACAAGTTCACTGGACCTTACAACATGACACCGACAGATATAAAAACATATACATAAAGCTGTATAAAACTGTACAACCAAAAGGTACAACAACATAGCCGAGTACATAAACCAACACCTCACACAGGAGGTAACAAAAGATCATCCTCACGCAGAAGGGAAAGGTAAACAAACCCAAAAGCCCACACCACCTATGTACGAGACGTCCTCGGCCTGCCACCCTGCTAGATCACCCATCATCATGCCTATCCTATGAGGCATCTACAACATGGTAATAAACCATTAGTTAACCATACACATATATAGAGTAATGCATAAGCACAATCACAAGTAAGTAAAGATAAACACATCAGCATGCTTTCACACATTTACCCATTTAATCTTCTCGATAATATGGTCGTCCACTCAAATCGTATAGATATAATATATATGAAACTACGTGACACAAGGGCCGATACATCCTCGCCTCTGAGCATGCTAGCCAGCCGTACTAGTATCGGTCACACAATCCGTGTACCCTATGAGAGTGGATTGCGCCCTTCCTATAAACCGGTCTAGCCTGACTCAAGAGAACCTCTCAGACTCCTCGGCGGGATGAAAGGGAAATGTTATCACAACCACACATACGGGGCAAAACATAGGTCGGTATATACGACATCACATGCTATCATAACAAACATACAAAGCACACACCACTCATGCAAACACCCAATATAAGGATGACAACTAAATAAGTCCTACGGACTTACCTCAACCTTGATCACAACTCAACCACGATCACCTCTACACTAGAGGGACAACACAGCCTATAAACAAGGCATACAGAGATATATCAATCTCCTAACATCATAAGGGTCACACCTAGATCCAAAGGGATCCAAAGGATCAACCTCAACCTCACTCATAACCTAAAGAACCTCAAAAGCCATACAAGGTATAAACCGATCACAACCTCATCAAAACTCAACCTCACACATCTAGCATGATCCTAAACACTCACACTAGGAAAGCAGGGAACAAAGGCACCCTAAGGAAGGCCTAGAAGCAACACACATGCAGAACCAAGTGAAACTCCAAGTTGGTGCAGGTGGCCACAAGGGTGGCTAGAAGGTGGCGCAGGGGCGGTCCACTGGCCGGCGCAAGGGCGGCTCAAGTCAGGCGTTGGGGCGGCTGGCGTGCATAAGACACCACTTCAGCTCCTTTCTTCACTTCTTCCTTCGATTCTCTACTCTTCTTCACTCCAGCAGCAATATACATATATCATATACATATATATACATCAACACAAGCCAAAGCATGGCTGAACATGATCCAACCCTAAGGAAACCATACTAAACTAAGGAAAGGAATGAAAGGATGAAGAAAAGAAGAAAGGAAGAGGAGAAGCCATGGAACTCACCAAGCTGAGCTCTCCAGAAGATCAATACCACACCAAACAACCTCAAGCTGGCTTCACAAGGCACAACAACATCAGCAACCTCAAAGCCAGGCAAGGCTATGCAAGATCTCTCACCAAAACTCAACAGAGATCAACCAAAGTGATCCAAGGGAGAAGAGGAGAAGAAAGTGTACGTAAGGAGAGAGAGAGTCTAAGAATGTAAACCCTCATCAGAGGTAAGGGATGAAGATATATATAGAGGTAAAAGGGTAAAGCACGGGTCAAAGGGTCAAAGAAGACGGTTGCAGCGCACAAAGCCGCAGGGGTGGCCCAGACAAACCATAGGGGTGGTTCCAGGCTCACGCAGGGGCGGTCCAGGCAAAACTCTGGCCCTCTGCTCACTCTCTCAGCAACTCAGTAACTAGGATCTTACATATCACCCCCCTAAAAACAAGTTTCGTCCCGAAACTTGCAAGATTCCGAAGCCTCTCGGACCCATAAGCCGAGGTATAACTCACTCTCTCTATCAGAGGTATCACATCTCTGCTTAGAAGGTCAAAACCCTAAAACAGATCTATAACCTCACACATCAACATGGAGGAATCATCAACTCCAGAAAATAGGGCCATAACGCTACCCAAAGGCGTAGAGGAATCACATCTCTCGCCATCCAATAACACAGGGCATAGAGGAAGCACATCTCTAGCCAAAACATATCACAAGCATAGAGGAAATACATCTCCATCCAAACCATCAATGTATACACCGCATGGAGGAATCACATCTCCTCTAAAACTATGTCCATTAAAGTAGCGTGGAGGAAAGAAACATCTCCAACTAAACCCTAATCAACTCTAGATAACATGGAGGAAAGAACCATCTCCAGCTATAAACATAAGTCATACTCAAATAGCATGGAGGGAATAATCATCTCCAGCTATAACATACATCATGCTAGTATAGCAAGATCTAATAAGATCATAAAACATATCACAACTAGCATGGAAAAGCACATCAAGGCATATAAGCACATAATCACATACTCACCAAGATAGCACCAAGATCTACTCCTCGACCCTAGATGCATCTATCTCGGCATAAAACTCTGGATAGTTCCTCTGGATACTATCCTCAGTCTCCCATGTAGCCTCCTCAGGTCCACGTCTAGACCATTGTATCCTCATCATAGGAATGTCGTTCGAACGCAGGTGTCTCACACCTCGCTCTAGGACTGCAATAGGATGCTCAACAAAGGTGTGGTCTGGCTCTACCACCAAATCATCATAACTCACGATGTGCCCGAGATCTGGTAAGTACTCTCTCAGCTAAGACACATGGAACACAAGGTGAACACCCTCTAATCTCGGAGGCAAAGCTAATCTGTAGGCTGCCCTCCCAACTCTGTCCAGTATCTCAAAAGGACCGACATATTGGGGACTCAACTTCCCCTTTATGCCAAAACATATGACGCCACGCGTCGGAGATACTATAAACCAGACATGAGCTCCTACCCTGAACTCTAGTCTGCATATGAATTCTAGCGACTCTGTGCAGCCAGCATCCTCTCTCTAATTGTTCGCTGCAAACGGTGTGTGCATGCTTTAAATTTATAACCCTAGATGTAAGCTTAAAACAAGGATGCGAACCCGCAGTGTACGGGTCAATCGTAGTAAAAAAGCAAGGAATTCCAGGGGTCGATCATAAGGACTTAGTGAAACAAAGTCGGAATAGGTAAGCTTTAGCAATTACTAACCACAAAAGCAATTAAAACAATCAAGGATGATAAAAAGTCAATAAAGGAAATATGCAATTCTAGGGATTAAAGCATCTAGTTGTGGTTCCAACTCAAGATCTAAAGATAAGCGGACAAAGCTGAGATTTTTGCATAGGGAAGGTATTACTAAAGTGGAATAGATCACCGGGTAATTCTCACTACTCACTAATCCCAAACCGTAACTCCTATTACCGGGTAAGTCTCAAGGAATTAAGATAAAGAACTATAACCTCAAACTAACACACCACCTAAGGGAATAGAATCAACCTTTACCGGGTAAGTCTCAGGCTAACTCACAAAGATGGGATGAAAGCACACTCAAACCCCAATAAAGGATAAACTTTTATTACCTACACTTATGATCTTAGGTAAACAAACAAAGGAATTACCGGGTAAGTCTCATCCTAGGCTTGCATTGAACCAGGAAAGGTGTAATAAGAATAGGATTTGGCAAACTCTAACACTTAACTATCAATTTCGGATCAGATAAGTCACCTCGGTCAGCCAAATTCCACCCCGGCCGAGATGCTCATCGACTGAGTGAGATGCTTAGGGTTAAGGATAAAGACTCGAGCTTTCAGGGTCCTACTGTGATTAAGATTATTCTATCATTGTTTTTTCCACAACCTTCAGCCAATCACCCTAGAATCACACAAAGAAATTAGCCACTCATCATCATGAAAGTATTAATCAAATATATGGGAAGAAAGAGAATAATTGAACAAGAAAACCTTAAGAGAAAGGCTTCAATAACTGAATCAATTATCAAACAAACAAGCGTTCCTTGGATAGAAATCCAACAAGACAATCAACAAAGAAGGGAATCTAAGATGATCTTACAAAAACCCTTCAAAAAGCTATAAAAGCTATAGACTTTCTTCCTTCAACCTTCAAAAAGGTTCTTCAAATCTCCCAACTGGAGTATGGCTGCAGCGGATGTCTAAACACAATCGGTGGTATAGCATGATATTTCGGTGTAAGCGGGTTGTTGCGGGTGATAGCGGATGTTGTATTTGTGGGAAATCCGACCCTTTTTATAGGAAAATTACTCTCCAAAGATAAGATATCTTAGAAAGATCTCTTCCCATAAAAATAGGTAAAAGATATGGTCTAACTTATCTTCTTCCTTCCAGGAATCCAGCCAAAAAAATATAAGATCCTCTTTCCAAAGATAAAAGATCTCAGCCAAGAATAAAATATTCTCACCGCGTCCTAGGTGTTCGCCTCGGTCGAGTCGGCTCGTCTAGATCACCTCGGTCGAGGTGACTCTGTAGTCAACCGAGGTGAATCACATCTGAATGTGAAATCTCTCAAATCTGGTCCAAAGTGAATCTTTAATCCAATTGCATGATTCCTGGATGTTTCCTCAAGCTCCTGAATGTAGCTCCAATGACTCCATAGCTCCTTTTGCTCCTTTTTGATGCAAAACGTGCCATTTTACCTACGATTACAACAAAACTAGGTGTAGACCTCGATTCCCGCAAAGGTAGATGAAACGACAATATAATCACATAATATACATACAAACATACAGATTATTGAAGATAAAAAGTCTAAACAGGCTCCAAATATAGACAATAATTCATGCTATCAAAATACCCCATACTTAGCCCTTGCTTGTCCCCAAGCAAGTTCCGCATATAAAATACAAGATAGAATGGATTATAAGTCATAAAGATCAATGAAAAAGTCTTTCAAAAACATTTTAATGGTGTGCTACAATCTTAGATCACTCTAAGAGAATACTTCATGGAATTTAAAATCAAAACATGTTTAAAAGATTTTATAAATATAAGAAAGTTGTTCATCTTTGCATAAAATTATAGAATGCATAATAAATCATAATTATCGAAATTAATCATGCATAATCCAGTTTAAACCACTAAGTCAATCAACAAGCTCGAGGTCTCAAGGGCTTCCCAAAAGAAAGGTCAAGAAACGTGTAGGGTAAGGATGTATATAAGGTAATGTGGTACTAGAATCCGGGAATAGGATCTTTCTTCACTTTACTTGAACTTCAACATCTTCCACCAATAAGCTTTGCTTATTTCACACTTTTTCTTTTTTACTTTACATTTTGGGATGCATGGACAGAGGTGCACAATAACCGAAGCCTAGGAGATCAGGAATCATCAATTTCTTGAGATGCATCAAACCCTTGATGCACATACCATGACCCGTTAGGAATATCGCTCAATCCGACTTTGGCAAGACACAAACACCCGACTATGTGAATGGTGCCGAGTTACTCATCATCATGATTGACTTCCCCAAACCTATTTATTGCTTTCTAACACTTTCACTTCCACCCAACTTCTCAACTTTTACTTCACTTGCTTTCACCACTTTGCTTGCTTCCAAATTCCCGGATAGGTAAAGGGAGGCAAAAATGTATATGAGGGGCTAAGCATGATCAAGAAGAAGAAGAGAGAAGAATGTATTGCCTTGGTCTTTCCAGGAAGAAAGTGAGAGAACTCATAACGTGGTGTCAACCTTCAAATTCAACATAATTTGGATAAAAACAAAATATTAAACATGCAAAAAATTTCAAACAAAGCATTTAGCAACTTAAACATATCATAAAACCTTTCAAACATATAAAGATTTCAAAACCAGTCTGCAAACAAGATCTTCACTGAGATCATATCCAGATAAGAAGCACAAAACATTTTGAAAACTCTCAGTTAAACCACCTCGGTCGAGGTGTTCTAAGTCAACCGAGGTGAAGTACCTCGTTTGACCAGAACTGCCCCGGTCGAGGTCAAATTTTTTTTTTTTCTGTCCAGTTTTTGACGTTTTTCTCAACAAATGCAGGGGCAACCAAAGCCCAAATTGAAGGAAAACAGTGGAGAAGAGTGAGGTTAGGGTTTTTTCGATATTTACCCCGATTTGGTCGATTCGGTTCGTTTGTCTTGCAGATTAGCACTTGCACTAGGATCCTCTACTCGTTCTTTGTAATTTGGAAGCAAGAATCTTCGAAATCGATCGAAGAACGGCGAAGGGAGGCGAAGGGCGTGCCGCGGTCGAGGAGAAGGTAAAGGAGGAGAGAGAAATCTCAGCCCCCTTTTATACCCTTTTCTGGAACTGCTGTCACCTCGGTCGAGGTGGTCTCGACTGGACCGAGGTGGTACGGACCGAGGTGGATCTTCAGAAACCCTAGTCGCCTCGAATGCTCAAGAATCATCTCGGTCGAGGTGCTTTGACAACAACCAAGATGTGTCTCAGTCAATCTCCGTCTTCTCAAATTCTCGAACTTCTGTCCTTCCAGTTGTGCTCCTGGTTTGTATCCCTTCCTTAGATGTCACCGGTTGTCTGTCTAGGACGTCAAAAACAAAACAAAGCAAAGCAAAAGCAAACTATCTAAGCTAGACTAGAAAAAGGGAAAAGAAAGCAATACCTTTGGTTGCCTCCCAAGAAGCGCTTGATTTAAGGTCGCTAGCTGGACCGTACGGCATCTCTCAAACGAGGTATAGTGGTGCAACCTCCTCAATCGGAACTTCCGGCTTGTATTTCTTAAGTCTATGACCATTGACCTTGAAGCTTCCACTCGTTTCGCCCCATATCTCAACTGCACCATGAGGAAAAACATGTTTCACAACATAAGGTCCGGTCCATCTAGATTTCAACTTACCTGGAAAGAGGCGGAGGCGGGAGTTGAAGAGTAGAACTAAGTCTCCTTCTTTAAGCTCCTTAGGGATGATACGCTTGTCATGCCATCTCTTTGTCCTTTCTTTATAGATTTTAGCATTCTCATAAGCGTTCAAACGCAGCTCCTCCAGCTCATTGATATCCAATAGCCGCTTCTCGCCGGCTTCCTTAATGTCGAAGTTCAACCATTTGATCGCCCAATATGCTTTGTGTTCTAACTCAACGGGCAAATGACAAGACTTCCCATATACCAAATTATAAGGGGTGGTACCAATGGGAGTCTTAAATACGGTCCTGTAGGCCCAACGAGCGTCGTCCAATTTCATGGACCAATCCTTCCTCGTCCTAGAGACGGTCTTCGCCAAAATTGCTTTAATTTCTCTATTCGAGATCTCGACCTGTCCACTAGTTTGAGGGTGATAAGGGGTTGCTACCTTGTGGGTAACCCCATACTTCGATAGAAGTGCCTTAAACTTCCGGTTGATGAAATGCGTCCCTCCATCGCTGATGATGATACGTGGAGTTCCAAAACGTGGAAAGATAGTCCTGTTAAAGAACTTCACAACCACCTTGGCGTCATTAGTAGGAGAAGCAATGGCTTCAACCTATCTAGAGACGTAATCAACTGCTAGAAGAATATAGAGGTTTCCTCCGGAGGATGGGAAAGGTCCCATGAAGTCTATCCCCCATACATCAAAGATTTCCACCTCTTGAATGTTATTAAGTGGCATTTCGTTCCTCCTATATAAGTTCCCTGTTCTTTGGCATGCATCACAAGAGACAACAAACGATTGCACATCTTTAAATAATGTAGGCCAAAAGAAAACGGAACGTAATACCTTAGCGCATGTCTTGTTGGCGCTAGCATGTCCTCCACAAGGAAGTGAATGACAATGCCGTATGACGCTATTAACTTCATCTTCCGGAATGCATCTTCGAAGCAACCCATCCGGTCCGCGCTTGAATAGCAGCGGTTCATCCCAGTAGTAATGGCGTACGTCCTTGAAGAATTTCTTCCTTTGAGTATACGTCAATCCGGGTGGTATTTCCTAGCAAACAAGATAATTAACAATATCAGCATACCAAGGTCCTTTATTAATAGAAAGTTGGTGGATAAAATTTTCCACCAACTGAGGATGAATGTCAGAGAAAGGAGTAAGAAGTTTGTTATTTTCAGTAGTCTCTGTTGACATCATCTCTCCTTCGACCTCGGTCGAGGCGCAGAGGCGTTGACCGAGATGTTCTTCAGTCGCCTCGCTTGGTCCAGAAAGTGCCTCGGTCAAGTTACTGTAACTGGAACCGAAACTGGAGATCTTCGTCTCCAGGATTAGTTTCTCAGTTTTATCTCCTGGATCTTCTTCCAGTGCCTTTAAGCTCCGTATATCTGCATCACAAGAAGCATCTATACCTTCCTCCATTAAACTAAAAACTAATAACTCTTTCAAGTGGATCGTTAATAAGGATAGAGCTCACCAATTCTCTTGATTCTTCTTCATCATAGATGTTGACGATATCATCTCCTAGCTGCTCTCCCTTCATGGCCGCAAGTAATGCGAACTCCACTTCATCTCCGCCAATGTTGAATTTCAACTTGGCGTTCTTACAATCCACATTGCAACCCGAAGTTGCTAGAAATGGCCTCCCGAGAATGATAGGAACAAGATAATCTGCGGGAATGTCAAGTACAACAAAGTCTATAGGTAAATAGAAGTTACCTAACTTAACCGGAACGTCTTCCAAAATGCCCACGGGATGGGTGATGGAGCGGTCCGCCATGTATAATCGAATCTTCACCGGCTTGGGCTCTCCAAGTCCGATCTTCACACATAGTTCCAGCGGAATGATGCTCACGTTGTCTCCTAGATCACATAAGGCTTCACAAGTGACATCCCCAACTTGAATGGGAATGCAAAATGAGCCGGGATCTCTTAACTTGGGTGACATCTTCTCCTTCATGATTTGTATGAGTTCCGAAGATTTAGATGTCATCCTTACTTCACCAAAGTCTTCCAACTTCCTCTTCCTTGATAGGATCTCTTTCAAGAACTTCCCATAGGCAGGCATCCCTAGAATAGCATCAAGGAAAGGAATGTTAATATGTAGTTTATTCATCAAGTCAAGGAACTTACCAAAGTGCTTGTCTAGATGTGCTCTGACCCTTGACTGGGGGAATGGAAATGGTGGTTTGTATGCAGGAGGTGGAATATAAACTTCAGTTTTCTCCTCCGCTTTCTGTGGCTCCACCTCGGTTGGCATATTGGCCGAAGTGTTCTTCGACTGCACCTGGACCGAGGTGGTCTTCATCGGTATTGGCACCGACTGAGGCACTTGATCTGTAGTCTTCAGTCCACTCCTCGTCGTTATGGCCATTATCTGGCCCTTAGGGTTGCTTTCCGTTCTTGCTGGAAGCTTCCCTGGATCTCTTGGCGTCTCGTTCGCCCTACTAGCAAGTTGTTGTTCAAAGGCTTTTTGGGCCTTCGAAAATGAAGTTATGGATGTCTCCATAGCACTAAGCTTGATCAAGATGGCCTCCAGCACTGCGTCTTTCTTTTCCGGCTGGGACGAACTTGATCCTTGCCCCTGGCTCTTTAATGGAGTAGAAGAAGAAGAAGAAGAAGAAGGGGAAGAGAGGAAAGGATTAGAGGAATCGTTAGAATTGGAGTTAGAATGATTGTTACCCAAATTTTGGTTGTTCGCCCTCCAATTATTGTCGTTGGATCCTCTATTGTTGTTGTAGTTGTTGTTCCGGGAACTGTTGTTGTTGTTACGGTATCCATTGTTGTTTTTCCTTGATCCTTGATCTTCCTACTTGGTTTGAGCAACCAAGAGTTCCTTCAATTGCTTCACGTCATTCTTCAAAGATGTGAGTTGATTGTTGTTAGGCGGAGCATCTTGAAAGTTAACTCTTTTAACTCCACCTTCAAATCCTTGGTGGGAGTATTTCTCCATATGCAAAGCTTGCTTCTCTATAAAGTCCCAAGCTTCGTCAATCGCCATGTCCATAAATGTACCGGCGGATAGTAGTTGGAGGTTGAACCGGGTGCTTCCGTCCAATCCCTTGAAGTATATCTCCAACAACTCTATCTTTGGAATCCCATGATGTGGGCAATCCAAAAGAATGTCTTTAAACCTCTCCCATAACTTCGACAAGCTCTCCTTGTCCTTCATAATAAATGCATAAATCTTCCCTCTCATTTCAGCAGTCTTAGAGGGGGGAAAGAATTTAGTCAAGAATTCCGTAGTCATCTCCTCCCAAGTACTGATTTTTCCTGGAGGAAGAGATTGATACCAAGTAAGAGCTCTATCTTTTAAAGAAAAGTAAAAAGGTCTTAGCTTGTAGTTGTTTTCTATTCTTGAGGGTCTCAAGGTCTCCATCAACATCTCATAGTTTTGTAGATGTTGATGCGGAGATTCTTTCTCTAGCCCTCCGAATTGGCATTGGCGATTCATGGAAAGAACTTGTGGTCGAAGTTCATAGTCATGGTCCGCCGAATCTCCTAGGTTAACTCCTGGACGCCTCAGTTGTTGATTGGGGTCCATCCTTTGACCTAGGGTTTTCGGGATTCCTGCAAAAAGAGCGCCTCGGACTGGTATCCGAGGTGGAAGTACCTCGGCCGGGGCATCAGGTACTGGGACCTGCCTCGGTCGAGGGTCTGGAACTGGATCCTGCATCGGTCGAGGATCGGGAACTGGGTCTTCCCTCGGTCGAAGTAGATACTGGTCTCGTAAGGCTGCCATATCTGCTTCGATCGCTTCAGTCCTGGTGTGAGTTTCTTCTTTCTCTTGCCTCAATTCTTCCCTGCTGAGACGTAGCTGTTCTAACGCCTCCTTCAATTCGGCCTCAAGATCGCGATTGTCTTGGTTGGCTATCTTCGCTTCTCTTAAGCGTCGTTTATATGTCTTTTCTGGTTCGGGATCGTAAGGAACGATTTCCTTCCCAGCGCGGGTTCTTCGCATAAACCTAAGAAAGAACCTGCGAAAGTCACTCAAGTAGAGTGGTTAGTAGACACGGGGGCAAGTGCCCCAAAAGCGTACCGCAACCGGCTCGGTCTAGACCAAGTCCCCGGCAACGGCGCCAAAAACTTGTTCGCTCCAAACGGTGTGTGCAAGATTTAAATTTATAACCCTAGATGTAAGCTTAAAACAAGAATGCGAACCCGCAGTGTACGGGTCAATCGTAGTAAAAAAGCAAGGAATTCTAGGGGTCGATCACAGGGACTTAGTCAAACAAAGTCGGAATGGGTAAGCTTTAGCAATTACTAACCACAAAAGCAATTAAAACAATCAAGGATGATAAAAAGTCAATAAAGGAAATATGCAATTCTAGGGATTAAAGCATCTAGCTGTGGTTCCAACTCAAGATCTAAAGATAAGCGGACAAAGCTGAGATTTTTGCATAGGGAAGGTATTACTAAAGTGGAATAGATCACCGGGTAAGTCTCACTACTCACTAATCCCAAACCGTAACTCCTATTACCGGGTAAGTCTCAAGGAATTAAGATAAAGAACTATAACCTCAAACTAACACACCACCTAAGGGAATAGAATCAACCTTTACCGGGTAAGTCTCAGGCTAACTCACAAAGATGGGATGAAAGCACACTCAAACCCCAATAAAGGATAAAACTTTATTACCTACACTTATGATCTTAGGTAAACAAACAAAGACATTACCGGGTAAGTCTCATCCTAGGCTTGCATTGAACCAGGAAAGGTGTAATAAGAATAGGATTTGGCAAACTCTAACACTTAACTCTCAGTTTCGGATCAGATAAGTCACCTCGGTCAGCCAAATTCCACCCCGGCCGAGATGTTCATCGACTGAGCGAGATACTTAGGGTTAAGGATAAAGACTCGAGCTTTCAGGGTCCTACTGTGATTAAGATTATTCTATCATTGTTTTACCCACAACCTTCAGCCAATCACCCTAGAATCACAAAGAGATTAGCCACTCATCATCATGAAAGTATTAATCAAATATATGGGAAGAAAGAGAATAATTGAACAAGAAAACCTTAAGAGAAAGGCTTCAATAACTGAATCAATTATCAAACAAACAAGCGTTCTTTGGATAAAAATCCAACAAGACAATCAATAAAGAAGGGTATCTAAGATGATCTTACAAAAACCCTTCAAAAAGCTATAAAAGCTATAGACTTTCTTCCTTCAACCTTCAAAAAGGTTCTTCAAATCTCCCAACTGGAGTATGGCTGCAGCAGATGTCTAAACACAATCGGTGGTATAGCATGATATTTCGGTGTAAGCGGGTTGTTGCGGGTGATAGCGGATGTTGGATTTGTGGGAAATCCGACCCTTTTTATAGGAAAATTACTCTCCAAAGATAAGATATCTTAGAAAGATCTCTTCCCATAAAAATAGGTAAAAGATATGGTCTAACTTATCTTCTTCCATCCAGGAATCCAGCCCAAAAAATATAAGATCCTCTTTCCAAAGATAAAAGATCTCAGCCAAGAATAAAATATTCTCGCCGCGTCCCAGGTGTTCGCCTCGGTCGACTCGGCTCGTCTGGATCACCTCGGTCGAGGTGACTCTGTAGTCAACCGAGGTGAATCACATCTGAATGTGAAATCTCTCAAATCTGGTCCAAAGTGAATCTTTAATCCAATTGCATGATTCCTGGATGTTTCCTCAAGCTCCTGAATGTAGCTCCAATGACTCCATAGCTCCTTTTGCTCCTTTTTGATGCAAAACGTGCCATTTTACCTACGATTACAACAAAACTAGGTGTAGACCTCGATTCTCACAAAGGTAGATGAAACGACAATATAATCACATAATATACATACAAACATGCAAATTATTGAAGATAAAACGTCTAAACAGGCTCCAAAATATAGACAATAATTCATGCTATCACTAATCAGCGCTACTCGAGCCATATCATCCTAAATCTGCTCTGGCGCTATCCCACTAATACTGCTAAACTCATCCCTGCATAAAAGTGTACGGAATCTACGTCCATACAATGCCTCATAAGGAGTCATCCCAATAGATGCATGCCAATTATTGTTGTATGAGAACTCTACAAGTGGGAGGTAATCTGACCATCCTTGTCCCAAATCCAACACACAAGCTCGCAGCATATCCTCCAGGGTCTGGATGGTCCTCTCAGACTAACCATCTATCTGGGGGTGAAACGCAGTCGTGAAGTGTAGAATCGTCCCTAAAGCAGTCTGAATATGCTGCCAAAACCTCGAGGTAAATCGTCCATCTCGATCAGAGACGATCGTCTTCGGTACACCATGGAGTCTCACTATCTGTCTAGTGTACTCCTAAGCCAATCTACTCACTGGTCACGTCTCTCTAATAGAAATGAAACATGCCGTCTTCGTCAGTCTATCAACAACAACCCAGATTGCATCAAAACTCCTACTGGGTCTCAAACCAGTCACAAAAATCCATGGAGACGTCCTCCCACTTCCACTACGGCACTGACAGTGGATGGAGCTCACCTCCAGGTCTACAATGCTCTATCTTGACCTGCTGGCAGGTCGCACACTGAGCCACAAATCTGGCTACATTAGGCTTCAACCCTCCCCACCAATATGAATGTCTCACATCATGGTACATCTTACTCGTACCTTGATGTACAGAGTAAGGTGTACAGTGAGCCTCCTGTAAGATATTCTGCCTCAACTCTGCATCAGCAGGAACACAAATGCGATCATGTCGCCTCATCACTCCATCAGCTCCAATGGAAAACTATGGTGCCTCTCCACGAGACATCCTCTCTCTAATCCTCATCAAGGTTGGGTAGGTCCCCTGCTTCTGTTTGATCTCATCCAACAGACCAGGTAAAACCTCTAATGCATATAACTGGGCATTCTCATCAGGAAATTGGATGTCCAACTCTAGCCAGGCTAGATCCCTCTGAAGTTGAGGCTGTACAGTCAATCTTGCAATCGCCTTCTCTCGAGGCGTCTTCTTGCTCAAGGCGTCAGCTACCACATTCGCCTTGCCAGGATGATACAAAATCTCAAGGTCAAAGTCCTTGATCAACTCAAGCCATCGACGCTGGCGGTTATTCTACTCCTGCTGCGTGAAAATATACTTCAGACTCTTATAGTGTGTGAAGATCTGACATGTAACACCATACAGGTAATGTCTCCACATCTTCAAAGCATGAACTACCGCTGCTAACTCCAGATCATGAGTCGGGTAGTTCTCCTCATACGTCTTCAGCTGACGAGACGCATAAGTAATCACTCTGCCTCTATACATCAACACACATCCCAAGCCTAGCTTGGATGCATCACTATAGACCACAAAATCATCGGAACCCTCTGGTTGTGCCAAGACAGAAGAAGAAGTCAAACGCCTCTTTAACTTCTCAAAACTCTGAGCACACTGGTCGGTCCATACAAATCTGGTGGTCTTCCTCAGAAGAATCGTCAGTGGATGGGCAATCACAGAAAATCCCTCCACAAAGCGTCTGTAATAGCCGGCTAGGCCAAGAAAGCTACGCACTTCCTTGACGTTCGTCAGTGTCGTCCATGCAGCAACAAACTCGATCTTCGCCAGATCTACCATAATCCCGTCGGCGGAGACGATATGCCCAAGGAAAGCAACCTCAGACATCCAGAACTCGCACTTAGAGAGCTTAGCATACAGCTCTCTATCCCTCAAAATTTGCAATACCGTCCTCAGATGACCGGCATGCTCCTCTTTGCTACGAGAGTACACCAAAATGTCGTCACTAAAGACCACCACAAACTGATCAAGGAAGTCGATGAATATATTGTTCATCAACTCCATAAAGACTGTTGGGGCATTCGTCAGCCCGAATGACATCACTACAAACTCGTAGTGTCCATAACAGGTACGAAATGCCGTCCTGTGTACGTCCTGCTCTCTCACCCTAAGTTGGTGATATCCTGAGCGCAAATCAATCCGGGAGAAAACTGTAGCTCCATGAAGCTGATCAAGTAGATCATCAATACGAGGCAATGGATACCTGTTCTTGATGGTCACCTTGTTCAGCTCTCTGTAATCAATACATAACCTCAAACATCCGTCCTTCTTCCGCGTGAAGAGGACATGTGCACCCTATGGTGAAACGCTAGGGCGTATGAAGCCCTTCTCAGCTAACTCCTCGAGTTGCTTCTTCAGCTCCAACATCTCGACATGTGACATACGGTATGGGGCCTTTGAGATGGGTCTCGTACCAGGTTCAAGCTCTATACTAAATTCCACACTCCGTTGAGGCGGCTAGCTCGACGGCTCAACAAACACATCTACAAACTCGCAAACCACTGGAATATCCTCCACAGCTGGACTCTCTCCATCCTTCATGGCATAGCACCAGAAGGCATCACATCCCTGTGCAATCAACCTTGCTGCTCGTACGGCGCTGATAACAGAACCTGTCTTCCCAAGGTCCCAACCTCGGAAGACCTTGATCTGACCAACCTCGGTAGAGACTGTAACAGTCCGTCTACCAACATCCAAAACCGCATTGTGTCTACGCATCCAATCCATACCTAATATGACTTCTTCATGTATCAATGACATGACTAAGAAGTCAACAAGTAAAACACGAGTACCTAAACGAAGGGGACAACTACGTATCTCACGGGTACCTCTGACCCGACTACCATCAGGTAACCCTATAGTAAAGGGTATACCCTATATGCTATCTAAACTCAGACGCTCAACACATGTATCAGAAATAAATGAATGCGTAGCACTAGTATCAAACAAGACTCTAACAGGTAAACCATGAAGCAGAATGGTACCTGTAGCAGCCGGTGCAGGTGGATCCTCTACACTCCTCAACTCAAAATCTCTCCCTCGCGCTCCTCTGGCATCACTGGTGCCAACATCTCTACATCTACCTCTACTCGGTCTTGGAGTAGAACCCTGAGTAGCTGGATGCTCTATGACTCTCTGTTGTCCCTGTGTCTGCTGTTGAGGTGTCCTCTGACCACCTCCTGCTACACTAGCAGGGGAAGAACCCTGTTGAGATGCCACTCTACCCTGACTACAGAAGGCAGCTCGATGGCCGGGGTCACCACAGTTGTAACATTGTCGTCCCTTATCTGCAGTCGTTGTAGATGAGGGGTAGCTTTGGCGTCTCTGGTCTCGTCTAGAACCAGATGCTCCTCCTACTCCACTGGTATGCCTAGTGCGTTGTCTCTTCTTAGACCATCCCGTTTGAGAAGCTCTTCTCTGGCTGGCTCGCTCCTTGTCAAAAGTAGAAGCCCGGTCCTGGTAATCAGCTAGGGAGTCACAAGAATCCCGCCATGTATGAACGAGTGCTCTCTCTCAGACGGTGCAACTGGACCCAACAAAGCTAACTCGGTTTGGAAGCACGAATGGCATCAGTATTAGGCCCGTCCTCAAAGCCGGCCTCCACAAAATCCTGCAGCTTCTCCCTCCTTAGTGAGGCAGGGCAGGACTACTCTCGAATCATGCGCCTCATGTGGTCATAGCTGGTGGCTCTAGTCCGTACAGTCCTCCACCACTGGTGGGGAAGGTCATGGAATAGAGACTGGACTAGCTCTATCCGTCTGTCCTCAGGACATCTGATAGACTCTAAAGCTGAGTCTACATGCCCAATCCAAACCTCATTCTCTAAACCAATCTCCCCTGAAAAGTGTGGCATTCCCTACTGGTGAAATGCCTTCAACCAGGCATCTGGTTGAGGCCCTCTAGTCTCCACTGAGACTCGAACCGGCTCAGCAACTCGTGCAGGTGCAACTGGCACCTGTGTCGCTCCCTGAGATCTCTCAGAAGATCCCTCATGTACGGGTAAATATGGGGCCCGTCTGCCAGCCCTAATATCCTCCTCGAAACGTCGGAGGTACTCTCGGAACTCCGGTCCTCCCATGGAGACACGGTCAGCATCATCAGACTGAGCTCGATGTGAAGGATGTCTCACAGATCCACCACTCCTCATCTCTGGGACGACGCTCTTTGCAACCTCTTCATGTATCTCCTCCAACACTAGTGGATCAACAGCGGGAACTGGTCCCACACCTACCACACCCGGAGGATGGGGTGGTCTACCTCTACCTTTGCCTACAGCGGCAGTAGGTCTAGTCCGAGCCATTTGCGGGGTATGCATGTTACGCTAAGAACGTGTGCACGCAATAAGCTTTAAATTTATACTCGTTATATTTCTCCTAACTCCTAGCGAACCCGCAGTGTACGGGACGTTTTGTAGTAGGGATAGTATTCCGAGGTCGAACACAAAGACTGAGGTGAGATTTATTCGATTAGTGATTAAGTTTAGTGAAGATCTAGGCTTAGTGAAAGAGAAAGAAATAAAGAAATGAAAATCTCAATGTTTTTGGTGGGTTTTCAGGTGATCAATCAAGGGTCACAAATCAAGCAAAATAAGCAATCAACTAAGCTAACAAATCTACACAAACAAACAAGCTAACACAAGATACTAGATCAAAGAGAGAAAAGCGGATTCTAGGGGTTGGAAATTCCGGTTATGGCATAGGACTCAAGCTATCTAATCATTCCTTGGATTAACCACAATATGTTGGGAGTGAGTGTTTCTAGATTGGGATCAATCACCGGGTAGGTCTCATGGTCCACTAGTCCGTTCCTAAGGTCTCATCACCGGGTAAGTCTCAAAGAGCCTAAGGAATGGAATTCTACACAAACCGGATTGTCACCTAGGGATCTAACCTTTCTTCACCGGGTAAGTCTCGGAAGGGTGAGTCCTAAACAACTATCCTAGCACACTTAGTCCAATGGCAGCTTATGAGGCTCACCACTACCTAGAGTTTATCATCTTCGAAATCTAAGAGTAAGAATCACCGGGTAGGTCTCTTCTAACACTTAGTTGCTAACACTAGGTCTCCCTAGGATAGAATTAACTCAACAAACACTAGGGTTTCAACATTCTAACATTCTAGAACTTAGACTCATCAAATCAAACAAATCAGACAAACCACGGGCTATTCTACCACTTCCACGGCCGTGGGCTAGCAAGAACAAACCGTGGACTCCAACAGAGGCTTCGTTCAAGTAAATGAATAATCCAAAGGCAATTTTAAGTCCATCCTATCATAGTCCAAGACATAACCATCCTTTCCTTACCCTAGAATCGCATCTATTTAGCCTACAATATACATCATAACAATCGAAATCATCGAACATAAAATCATGGCTTCCATTTGCAAGATAATGATGAGAAAGAGATGAATAAGTGAAGCAAGTAAAACCAAGCTGAAAGTAAGATTAGAAAGACTCACAACCCTTCAAAAGAAGGTTTAATCGATTCTTACAACCCTAGAAAACGAATCCGATAATCTTCACTACAAAACTTATCAAAGACTAGCAATGGTGTGTTCTTCTCTTCTTCTCCAATGGAGCTTTTTTTCCTCCTCCAATGGTAGCTCTCCTCTTGAGAGAATCTTCTTGTTGAGAGTATGGGAGAGAATGGTAGTGAGGGGTCTGTCCTTCTCAGCCTTGCAGGACCACTTTTATACTACAACATTGCTAGAGTCGGCCATGAGATCGTGGCACAGCTATCACAACCGTCTGGCAAAAACCACGGTCCATTTACACGGCCGTGGAAGTGCCAGTGACCGTGGTTTTGGTGCCTCATCTTGCTTTGGATCATTGAGTCACGATTTGGTGCATGGCTGTTAGCATGAAATATTGTGATATTTTAGGCACGTTTTCTAAGTGTATTTCATCCATATTGATAGTCATTGATTAAGCATTGATGTATTTGTGAGCTAGTTTGTCTATAATGTCGATATAGAGATAGCTTTATGTTGATTGTAGGCAATTAAGAGCTATTTCCGAACGGAATTGAGCAAGGATGGAGTTTGATTGAGCATGTCCTTGAATTGAGGACATTCCTAGGAGCTAAGGATGTGCTAACTTGAAGAATAGCACAAGGAAAGGAAGAATCACGTTCTAGCCCTAAACCACGCTCTAAAATACAGACGTACTACATTCCACGTTCAAGTCCACGGCCGTGGAACATTGGCAAGGGAAGCGTGGTTCATTGTAGCAACTTCTACGGCCGTGGGAGGCTTGTGTCAAACCGTGACACTTTCCACGCTCTAAATTACGGTCGTGGAACCCTTCCACGACCGTGATCTTGGCAATCTTTTTCGCCACAGTTTAAGCCACGATCTTCTACGCAATTGGGCCGGGCCGATATTTTATATTACACTATAAAAGGACGGAAGAAGAGAGATTCCGTCACCTTCGCTTACGCTTAGAAGCATTTCCGCTTACACCTTGGAATTGCCCTAATTTCGCATTTGGCGGAGATTGTGATTGAGAAGATTTGCGCTTTGCCGTTGAGATTTCGGGATTGACGGAAGAGTTGAAGATTTGGAAGATTGTTTGTGAGAAGATTTCGCTTCTCATTAGGTTTGATTTGAAGACGGATTGACATCCCGTTCTTCCTTCTTATCTAAGATTTGTGATTGTTTGTGTTATTCCAAATCTATTGACGTTATTGTTCTTAATTTGTGGATTTGAGATTGACTTGAAAGTTATTGAAGGTTTTCGGAAGTTTTCATCTTTCATTCTTTTAAACCTTGAATTTGATATCAATATGACTATTGTTGGCTAAAACCCTTTAGCAATTCTAAGGTAAAGGGTTGATAGTTGTGGCTTAGATGATGATAGATCGATCGTAAACAGATTGGACCCTGAGAGTTAAAGAGAATCGCCGACGAACCCTAAATCACGGTCTGTTCTTGAGTTCCACGACCGTGGAACCTCAAGATCCAACCGTGATTTCCCTTAAGTTTACGAACTTGCTTTTACTTTAGTCCAAAGTTAAAGATTTGCTTTAACTTAGTCTTGGCTTGCCTTTTCTAGGTGGTAGTGAAGCCTCAACAACCTCTACCTCGATTATGAGTGTCATAACCTTAATCGGTTTAGTTAGTCTTGATCCTTGGATTACAAGTTTGGGTATTTGACGTTAATTCTTACCTTTAGAACCTTTTTATACTGAAGCCTCAACAACCTTTATAGGGAGTGTCTTTTAGGTAAGTCATATAAGGTTTTTGGAACTTCACCGTACGATCACCTTACATTCGCATACCTTTGCATACCTCAACTCTGTCCATATATCTTTAGTATATCTTGAATCGATTGCCACAGCTGGATACTTGGATCTTTAGGATTGATGTTTTCCCAATATTTAAAAAGCTTCTTACATTTACTTGCTTGATAACCTATAATTGAATTTGTTCCCCCAAATCCCTGTATTCGATACTTTGGAATTCTTGCTCAACTATATCGATCCGTACACTGCGGGTTCGCTTGCTTGATTTCTAGTTTTATAAATTTAAAGCTTATTTGCACGCACGCTAAGTGGCGAACAAGTTTTTGGCGCCGTTGCCGGGGATTTGGTTTAGGCCGAATTTGGTTATCGGTTGTCAAGCTTGGGAGCTTCTCCCTTGTTATTTGATATCTCTTTGAGTGCATGCGCAGGTCTAGGAACACCAAGGACCTCTTACCTCTTGATCAAGAGCTTGAGAGGACTTTAAGGCAAAAGCGTAACGAAAAGAAAATGGCTGAAGAAAACGAACGTGATCTTCAATCGGAGTTAGCGGAGAAAGAAGCTCAACTCCAATGGAGTGAGAAGACACGTAGAGAAGAGACGGTTCGTCACCAAATGAAGGTTGATGATCTAACGGACATGATGTTCCAAATGAGGTTGGAGATAAACAACCTTAAGGAGAAAAAGAAAAGGAGGAGACCGGGAAGATCGGTTAGAGCCAACTCATCCAATGAGGATAGGGACTCCTCCATGCCACCGCTAGAGGAAATTGATCCAACGATCAATGTGAATCCATTCCATCCACGGGCAGCTGCAAATCGCCGTGTTCCACCTAGGAATGCAAGGATCGAACGTGTGGATGAGGAGCCAAGAACTCTTGACCAAAGGATGGATCCAACGCAGCAACCACGCCTTTAGGTGTGAACTTTGATGCTGATGATGTACAAGGGTTTAGCTTCAACCCGCAGGTTATTACTCTTGTTCGCCAAAACCAATTTGGCGGGACAAGCGCTGAATCTCCACACCAACACTTACAAAACTTTGAGTGTATGATGGAGACAATGAGGCCGAAGAACGCTACTACCAACAACTATAAGCTCAAGCCTTTCTTCTTCTCCTTGAAGGGGAAAGCATTGTCTTGGTACCAAGCTCTACCTAGTGGGAAACTAGACACGTGGGAAGACCTTTCCGCGGAGTTCCTCACTAAGTTCTTTCCGCCATCCAAAACAGCGGAACTTAGAGGTAAGATTAATGCATTTTCCATGAGATCTAACGAAAGTTTGTTTCAATCTTGGGAAAGGTTTCAGGATTTGCTATTGGATTGCCCTCATCATGGCATATCCAAGCTTGCATTGTTGGAGATATACTATAAGGGGCTGGATGTGGAGACACAATTCAAGCTCCAATCCTTCTCATGTGGCACATTCATGGACATGAAGGAAGATGACGCTTGGGACTTCATTGAGAAGCAAGCAAGGGTAATAGAGAAGTATTCTCACCGGAAAGTGGAGGGAAATCGTGTGGAGCAAGGAGCAAAGCTCACACATGAAGCTCAAAATCAGATTTTCTCCCTCAACAATGAGATCAAAGAGTTGAAGGAAGCTATCAAGACCAACTTTCCAAAGCAAAACGGAAAAGATGTTGGCTACTTGGGCAACAATAACAATGGTGGTGAGAATACAAACCGCAACAACAACAATAACCGGAACAACAACCGGAATCATTGGAATGGCAACAACAACAACCGGAACAATAATTGGAACAACAATAGGGGTTCAAACAACAACAATTGGCACTCTAATCAACAAAATTCCGGTAACTCTTATCCTTCCAATTCAAATTCACTAACTCCACCTTCCTCTTCCTCTACTCCTTTGAAAAGCCAGGGGCAAACATCTAATGAAGGAAACACTTCGGGGAAGGAGAAGCCCGATCCCATGTTGGAAACGATTTTGGGAAAGCTTCAAGGTTTGGAGAACCGCATCATTAAGGTTGATGATCAAATTTCTAAGGTTGATAAAGCCCAAAAGGTTTTAGAAAACCAAATGTTCAGCCAAGCGGAGGAAGTTCCTAGGAATCATGGGAAACTTCCAGGAAAAACGGAGGACAACCCTAAGGGAAGGGTGATGGCAATCACAACTAGGAGCGGAGTGACTACCACCGATCCGCAGCCTAAGTTTGTTGAAGTCTCCGTTGAGAAAGACAAAGAGAAGGGGAAGGAGAAGGAAGATGTCTACGTTCCTCCTCCAGCTTACAAACCTCCCCTACCATTCCCTCAATCTAGAGTGAGAGCGCGCCTAGATAAACAATTTGGTAAGTTTATAGAACTCATGAGCAAGCTGCATATTAATATACCTTTCATTGATGCTATTATAAGTATGTTGGCTTATGGCAAGTTCTTAAAGGAGATCCTCTCTAACAAGAGAAAGTTAGAGGATTTCGGTGAGGTTAAGATGAGTTCGGATTCTTCGGATCTCATCAAGACCATGAAGGAGAAAATGCCCCCAAAGCTAAAGGATCCGGGGTCATTTTGTATTCCCATAGGAGTGGGAGTTGTCACATATGATGCATTATGTGACTTGGGAGCAAGTGTGAGCATCATACCACTTGCATTATGTAGGAAGATCGGTTTAGGCGACCCTAAACCGGTGAAGATGACGTTGTACATGGCAGATCGATCCATCACTCGCCCCGTCGGTATTGTAGTAGACGTCCCGGTCAAGCTAGATAAATTCTTTGTTCCCATTGATTTTGTTGTGCTTGACATTCCTGCAGATAGTCCGGTCCCGATCATACTCGGAAGACCGTTTCTTGCAACTTCCGGCTGCAAAGTCGATTGCAAGAATGCTAGACTCGCCTTTGATATAGGAGAAGAGAAGGTAGAGTTCGTTCTTTCCACTCTAGTGAAGGAGCCAATCTTTGATGAGGATATATTCAATATCCAAGATGAAAAAGGGTTGTCTAGAGAGGAGGTAAGTGCTATTCTCTTCAAAGATCCCTTACAAAAGGTTATTACTATGACTCTAATGGATGTAGGGGAGGAAGAGGAGTGTGTTCGCCCCTAAACGTGCGTGCAAATAAGTTTTAATTATAAAACTAGAATAAAAGCAAGCGAACCCGCAGTGTACGGATCGGCGTAGATTAGCAAGTATTCCAGAGTATCGAACACAGGGATTTGGGTGGGAACAAATTCAATTGTAGATTATCAAGCGAGTTAATATGAGAGTTCTTGCAAATATTGGGAAAACAACAATCCTAAAGATCCAAGTATCCAGATGTGGCAATCGATTCAAGATTTACTATTGATATAAAGACAAAGTTTAGATATGCAAAGGTATGCTAATGTAAGGTAATCGTACGGTGAAATTCCAAAAACCTTATATTACTCACCTACAAGACACTCTCTATACAGGTTGTTGAGGCTTCAATATAGAAAGGTTCTAAAGGTGAGAATTAATGTCAAATACCCAAACTTATAGTCCAAGGATCAAGACTAACTTAACCGATTAAGGTTGTGACACTCATAATCGAGGTAGAGGTTGTTGAGGCTTCACTACCACCTAGAAAAGGCAAGCCAAGACTAAGTTAAAGCAAATCTTTAACTTTGGACTAAAGTAAAAGCAGACTCGAGGACTTAAGGGAAATCATGGTTAGTTCTTGAGGTTCCACGGCCGTGGACTCAAGAACAGGCCGTAATTTAGGGTTCGTCGACGATTCTCTCTAACTCTCAGGGTCTAATCTATTTACGATCGATCTATCATCATCTAAGCCAAAACTATCAACCCTTCACTTTAGAATTGTTAAGGGTTTTTAGCCAATAACAGTCATATTGATATCAATTCAAGAATTAAAAGATTGAAAGATGAAAACTTCCGAAAACTTTCAATAAACTTTAAACCAATCTCAAAGTCACAATCAAGAACGAATAATATCACTAATTCCAGAATAGAACAAATAAACAAAATCTTAGGTAAGAAGGAAGAACGGGATGTCAATCCGTCTTCTAAATCAAAGCTAAACAAGAAGAGAAGTCTTCGTGCAAGAAACCTCTGAATCTTCCGTAAATCCGGAAAATATGGAAATCCCAACGGTAATCTCCACCAAAGTGCGAGATTTGGGCCAATCCAAGCGCGAACGTAGATCTCCAATGAGATCTCAAAATGTGTCCAAACGAATGCCGCCAAAAGTCTCTCTAAGCGGCGATCTAAACGGGGGTAAGCGTCCCCTTAAGAAATCTCTCTTCGTCCGTCTTTTTATAGTGTAGGGCAAAATGTTGGCCCGGCCCAATCTTTAAAAGATCGTGGCTTCAAAGTGTGGCGAAAAAGATCGCCAAAGTCACGGTCGTGGAAGGTTCCACGACCGTAATTTAGAGCGTGGAAAATGTCACGGTTTGAACCATGGATTCCACGACCGTAATAGTTACTGGAATGCATCACGCCTCTCTTGCAACATTCCACGACCGTGGAACTAAACGTGGTTTGAAATCCGGCCGTATTTTAGAGCGTGGTTTAGGGCAAGAACGTGATTCTTCCCTAGCCTCGTGCATTCCTCAAGTTTAACTCCTTTTTGCTCCTAAGAATGTCCTTTATTCTTGGACATACTCAATCAACTCTTCTTCGCTCGATTCCGTTCGGAAATAGCTCTTAAGTACCTATAATCAACATAAAGCTTGTGTAGACATCTATATCGACAATATAGGCAAACTAGCTCACTTATGCAACAAAGCTCAATCAATGACTATCAATATGAACCAAATACATGTAGAAAACGTGCCTAAAATATCACAATATTTCATGCTAACAAATAACCCCATACTTGCAACTTGCTTGTCCCTAAGCAAGGTCTCTCAAAAAGCTTTTAGAATAAGAGTTAGGATGAAATATGTGTACCTTCTCAAAGCAATACTTCTTTTGGATAATGTGCCTTCTAAAGAATAGATCATTCTCAAACCTTGCTTCAAATGTTATAAGACTTTCATACACTTATCCGAAGAGTAAAAAGCAAAGAAAATTCATGAATCAATTAAACTTCTAAACAAGCATCATAACCTTCAAACATTATCAAAATCAATCATAAGAAACTTCAATTTAGACCACAAAGTCATATAACATTCTTTTGATCTTAAGGACTTTCAAAGAAAAGGTCTAGAATGTGGAAGGGAAGGAAACTTTTAGGGAGTGTGGTGCATGAATCCGGGAAAGTGGACAACTATTCCTTCTTCTTCTTTTGCGGTTTCCGCAGCACTTTCAACTTAGAGCTTCGCTCTCTTCTTTTCATTTTTCGACTTTACTTTTGGAGTTATGGATAGAGGTGCACAAAAACCGAAGCCTAGGAGATCGGAGTTTCTCAATTTTCAAGAGATGCCTCAAACCCTTAGCGCACATACCATAATCCGCTAGGAATATCGCTCAATCCGATTTTGGCAAGACACAAACAGCCGGCTATGTGAATGGTGCCGAGTTACTCATCGTCATGATTGACTTCCCCAAACCTATAATTTCTTTCTATTCTTTTGATTGCAAATAATTGCTTTCATGGACCTCTCACATCAAACATGCCTTTTTCATTCACTTCTCCAAGTTCCCGGATAGGTAAAAGAGGTTAATATTTCAATGAGGAGCTAAAATGATCAAAGAAAGAAGAAAGAAAATCAAATTGCCTTAATCATCTCAACAAGAAGCATAAGAACTTATAGTGTGATTTCAACTTCAATTTCTCAACATGATTTAAGTAACATTCTTCACATTATAAAACTTGCAAAAGAGGTAAAATTCATTCATTCAAATTTCTTTTCAATTCACTATTCTTTTAAGCATGCAATTGTCATTAAACTCAATTCACAAGTAGTGATTATCATGGAAATTATCTCTAACATAGAAGCACATAATTTTTCAAAATTTTTCAATTTTTATGAGTTTTTTTTCAAGTTCTTTTTCATGCAATGCAATAATAAAACGTGCAACAATATAATGAACATACAATGATAGTCTCGAATAAAAGCAAACATAGCGAGTAGAGTTATTACAAACTTTTAGTACATCCCACCCCATACTTAGGACGAACATTGTCCCTAATGTTCAAAATAAAGAAAGAAAAGAAAGAAAAGAAAAAGAAAAAGAAACTCACAAAGTGGTGGTGGAATGTCTAAAGCGAACGGTCAATCATCGATCACTGCGGCGCTGGTGGAGGCGGGAATGGAGAGAAGCTGGAGTCATAAAATCGCCCAAACTGCTGGCGGTAGACATCCCTCATCATGTGGTCGAAGTCGTCTAAGCGTCCATCTCTAGCATCGGCTCGGATCTCCAATGCTCCTACTCTCTCTGAAAGGCCAGTGGCCCAATCCGGCATCTGCTCGTACCATCCCGGGGCCTGACTGTACCATGCTGGAGCGTCGGATGGTGCTGGAGCTGGTGGAGGTGTTGCTGGCTGCTCTGTGGACCAAGGAGGGGGAACGTCATACCATGTGGGAGGTGTGGTCATCCACGTAGGTCTCTCACTCACGCTAGCGCGGCGAGAAGACGAGCCTGAAGCTCTAGCTGGACGTGGAGAACGTCTACGTACATCGGGGGCCGCCTCCGGCTGATCCGGAAACGTGCCAAACTCCTGCTCGGTTCCTCCACCCTCAAACTGATCTCTCATATCCTCCTCCTCAACAACCGGTGGTGGTACGTACGGGGGAGCTAATATCCTGTTCGTATGCATAGCAGCGAACATCTCCTTCCAATTATGGCGTCCCGCCATAATGGAGTACTCTGGAAGCCACTCTATACCCCTACCCGTCCTACTCTCCCAAGGCATGCCCGCATAAGGCGGACTTCTATGTGTGGGGAAGATGAGACCCCTAACCATGAAGGCATGGAGTCCTAAAGGAACGGCCGGTATACGGGTGCAAGCAGAAAAATCGACACCCAAGCTCCTAGAAATGTGGGTAACTATCCCACCATATCCTATGTTGCCCTTCTTCTTGTTCTTGAGCTTGCTCATCGTAGCAGCCAAGAGAGTGGCACAATCAGCCCGGCGCCCGTACAACATGGAGTATAGCAAAAACAGCTCATCCGTCTTGATCTTTTGGGGCGTCTCCGTCCTAGGAAAGAGACTCTCCGAAAGAACACGGTGAGCTATCTTCAAGGCTAGATGGTACATCAATCTAGCCTTGGTATCAGCGGGTTGCCAACGGTCCTCGTCGGCGTAAATCATCGCAATCTCCTTCCAAAAGTCCTTGGCATAAATGCCACTAGGGAATCGACCATTAAAGGTCTCATGAAACCCGAAAATGGTCCAAACTCACGGATGCTAAGATGATAGTCTCTTTCCATAAGACGGATAGAGGCGGTCCTGTCTACGTGGCTGTGCTCGAAAGACGTCACAACCTCCCGGGTAATCTCCTCATAAGCGTCTTCTCGGATAGCCGAGAAGACAACTAGTCCGGCTCTATCCAAGAGCCAAGTAAGGTCGTCTACAATGTTGAGAGGAACTAGATCCTCCAACAACAAGTATCTAGGGCCAATCACAGCCCTCTCCTTGATCCCCTCGAGTGTATCGAGATGATCCTCATGTATGGTCGGGATTCTAGGGTGAGGAGGTGAAGATGGAGGTGAGGGTGAGGATGGAGGTGAAGGGGAAGATGGTGGTGGTGCCCTAGAGGATGAGGAGGAGGAGGGATTACCCTTTCTCTTCTTGTTCTGATCATTTTTCTTCTCTTTAATCCTCCCCGAAACTCTTCTCACAAAATCCATTCTGCTCAAAATTACGGTCTGTTCTTCAGAAACCACGGCCGTAATTCCCCCAGAGACCGTGATTCGTCTCAGAAAATCGCAAATCTCAGCAAATCAATACACAAATCCCACAAACAGGCAGTCCTAATCTAATTTCTTCCAATCTCAATCAGTTCTTCCTAAAATTTCTAACAAAAACAAATCAAATCGACAAGATTCAAGAAGAGTGGAAAAACCTATTTTTTGGATTGAAAAATCCGAATTGTGCGTTCCTTGGTGAATTTCCGCTCGATTTGTCGCTTGGATCTTGTTGGTGGTCGAATGTGCTTCGGTTTAGGAGGAAGAATCGTTAAAAACGATTAAGAAACGAGGATTTGAGAGAGGGTCGTGGATTTTCGGCAATTAGGTCGTGGAAGAGGGGTTTTGGGATGAATTTTGTGAAGAACGTGGTTTATATAGTGGCCGGCAAAATTTTTGAAAATCACGGTTTGTCGAGGTGTTCCACGGCCGTGGAAATGTACGGAACCGTGGTTTTGGTGATTTTTCAAAGGCTTTTGGAAATTACGGGAACTGTAGCTGTTACGACCGTAATTTAGACTGTGGAACTCTCTGTAAAGCTCCAAAGTCCAAATTTCGTCAATTTTCTTCAACATTATCCTTCCCTTTTCCTTCTTCATCGTTCCTGCATCCAAAAACACGAACATACCGGAAGAAATCGAGGCGAAAACAAAGCAAAAACGTCTATTCTAAGCTAAACTATGAATCGAAAACAAAAAACGAAAATGCATTACCTTGGGTTGCCTCCCAAGAAGCGCTTTGTTTGAGGTCCGTAGCTAGACCAATTTCACACTTATTCGAGTGTGGTAGGTGCGAAATCTTCATCTTGGAGTTCCGGCGTGTACTTCTTTAGTCGTTGGCCGTTCACCTTAAAACTTCCGCTCGCTTCACCCCATACTTTAACTGGAAAGAGGCGAAGTCTTGAATTGAAGAGGAGAACTTGATCTCCTTCTTTGAAATCCTTTGGAATGATATGCTTATCATGCCAACGCTTTGCTCTCTCTTTGTAGATCTTAGCGTTTTCATAAGCGTTCAAGCGGAGTTCATCCAGCTTATTAAGGTCTAGGAGACGCTTCTCTCCCGCTTCCTTCATGCCGAAATTCAGCCACTTGATAGCCCAAAACACTTTGTGCTCCAACTCCACCGGCAAGTGACAAGACTTTCCATACACAAGATTGTATGGTGTGGTTCCTATGGGAGTCTTGTACGCAGTCCGGTACGCCCATAATGCATCGTCAAGCTTCAAAGACCAATCCTTCCTAGTCCTTGAAACCGTCTTCTCAAGAATTCCTTTGATCTCCCTATTTGAGATCTCAACTTGTCCACTAGTTTGTGGATGATAAGGGGTAGCGACCTTGTGAGTAACCCCATACTTAGCTAGAAGAGCTTCAAAGCGACGGGCTATGAAGTGAGAACCTCCATCACTAATGATAGTCCTTGGTGTCCCAAATCGCGGGAAGATGGTCTTGTTGAAGAACTTAACCACCACCATGGCATCATTTGTGGGAGAGGCAATTGCTTCTACCCATCTAGAAACGTAATCTACCGCCAATAGTATGTATTGGTTTCCACAAGAGGATGGGAATGATCCCATGAAATCAATTCCCCAAACGTCGAAAATCTCCACCTCTTGGATGTTGTTGAGGGGCATCTCATTCCTTCTAGAAATATTGCCTGTTCTTTGACAAGCATCGCAGCAAGAAACAAAGGATTGCACATCTCTAAATAAAGTAGGCCAAAAGAATCCAGATTGCAATACCTTTGCGCTAGTCTTGTTTGAACTAGCGTGTCCTCCACAAGGTAGTGAATGACAATGGTGGATGACACTTTGCATCTCATCTTCCGGCACACATCGCCGAATGATGCCATCCGGACCTCTCTTAAAGAGGAGAGGCTCGTTCCAATAATATTCCCGGACATCCTTAAAGAACTTCTTCCTTTGTGCGTAGGATAATCCGGGTGGTATATCCTGGCAAACCAAATAGTTAACAAAATCAGCAAACCATGGTTCGTTACCTTTGGAGATCACGTTGATGCACTCCTCTATGATGTGTAGGTGTTCGTCCGGGAAGGAGTCATCAATGGGCAAATGGTCGTCCTCTAGATGTGTTAGGCGACTCAAATGATCCGCAACAGAATTTTCTGAACCTTTCTTGTCGCGGATCTCAAGATCGAATTCTTGTAGGAGAAGAATCCATCTAATTAGCCTTGGCTTCGCATCTTTCTTCGCAAGGAGGTACCGGATCGCAGCATGATCTGTGTAGACAATCACCTTTGCACCTACAAGATAAGAGCGAAACTTGTCAATAGCGTAGACAATGGCTAAAAACTCTTTCTCGGTAGTGGCGTAGTTGAGCTGTGCTTCATCTAGCGTCTTGCTAGCATAATATATGGCATGGGTTCGCCCTTCCTTTCGTTGTCCAAGAACAGCTCCAATAGCTACGTCACTAGCATCGCACATAACCTCAAAGGGAAGAGCCCAATCCGGAGGTTGGATAATGGGTGCTGAAATTAGAGCTTGCCGAATTGTGTTAAACGCATCCAAGCATTCCTGCGAAAACTCAAAAACTGCATCCTTCATCAATAGATTAGTGAGCGGTTTTGATATCTTAGAAAAGTCCTTAATGAAACGTCTATAGAATCCAGCATGTCCTAGGAAACTTCTTATCCCTTTCATCGAAGTTGGGGGAGGAAGTTTCTCTATGGTCTCTATCTTAGCTTTATCTACCTCTATCCCTCTACTTGAGACTAAGTGACCTAATACGATTCCTTCCCTAACCATAAATTGACACTTTTCCCAATTAAGAACTAGGTTACTGTCTTCACACTTTTGCAAAACAAGAGAAAGGTTAGAAAGGCAATCGTTAAAAGAGGAACCGTATACGGAGAAGTCGTCCATGAAGACTTCCATGATTTCCTCTATGTATTCGGAGAAGATGGCCATCATGCACCGTTGAAAGGTGGCTGGGGCGTTGCAAAGCCCGAACGGCATTCTCCTATAGGCAAACGTACCCCATGGGCACGTAAATGTGGTCTTCTCCTGATCATCCGGATGTATCGGGATCTGAAAGAAACCACTATAACCGTCAAGGTAGCAAAAATGTGAATGTTGTGCTAACCTTTCAAGCATTTGATCAATGAATGGCAATGGGAAGTGATCTTTCCGCGTTGCATTGTTGAGCTTGCGGTAGTCTATGCACATCCGCCATCCAGTCACGGTTCGGGTAGGAATGAGCTCGTTGTTCTTGTTGGTGATGACCGTCATTCCTCCCTTCTTCGGAACTACTTGAACCGGACTCACCCACTTACTATCGGAGATAGAGTAGATGATACCTGCATCAAGAAGCTTAAAAATTTTCCTTCTTGACAACCTCCTTCATGGTCGGATTTAACCGCCTTTGAGGTTGTCTTGAAGTTCTAAAATCCTCCTCCATTAGTATCTTATGCATGCATAGGGAGGGTTTAATTCCTACTAAGTCCTCTATAGTATAGCCTAAGGCTTTCCTATGTTTCCTAAGGACAGTCATAAGTTGATCATGTTCATCTATGCTAAGATCGGAGCTAACAATAACCGGAAAGGTAGAATTAGGTCCATGAAAAGCATACCTTAGATGAGTAGGAAGTGGTTTTAGTTCCATTGCTTTCGGAGCTTCCAATGATCCTTGAGGAGCATCCGATGTTTCCTTAGAAGTTTCTAAGGGTGTTGAGTGTGTTGGAGAAGAATCAGAAAAAATTGAAGAAGTGTCCCGATCACTCTCTTCCACGGCCAAAATTACGGGCTCCCCATGTCTTCCACGGCCGTGGTTTAGAGCGTGGAAGGGAAATATGGTTGTCTCATCTTCTCCACGACCGTATAATCCTCTGGAATGGAGGACGGTTTTGGTTGTGAAATCCACGGTCGTGGAATACAAGGTATGACCGTGGATTCTAACGTTCTCAGCCTCATCGTGGAGTTTCTCAAACTCTACTTCATGTACCTCTTCTTGTGCTTCTAAGGCTTCAATTGCCTCATTGCACTCTTCTTCTTCTCCTACATTGGTTAGACTCATAGTGATAACTTTTTGTAAGGGGTCATTGAAGAGAATCGCACTTACCTCTTCCCTAGACAAACCTTCTTCATCTTGGATATCGTATATATCCTCGTCAAAGATTGGCTCCTTCACTAGAGTGGAAAGAACGAACTCTACTTTCTCTTCTCCAATATCAAAAGCGAGTCTCCCATTCTTGCAATCGACCATACAGCCGGAAGTTGCAAGAAACGGTCTTCTGAGTATGATCGGGACCGGACTATCTGCAGGAATATCAAGCACGACAAAATCAATGGGAACAAAGAATTTACCTAGCTTGACCGGGATGTCTTCTACAATACCGACGGGATGAGTGATGGATCGATCCGCCATGTATAACGTCATCTTCACCGGTTTAGGATCGCCTAAACCGATCTTCCTGCACAATGCAAGTGGTATGATGCTCACACTTGCTCCTAAGTCACATAAAGCGTCATATGTGACATCTCCCACTCCAATGGGAATGCAAAATGACCCCGGATCCTTCAACTTTGGGGGCATTTTCTTCTTCATGGTCTTGATGAGATCCGAAGAATCCGAACTCATCTTGACCTCTCTGAAATCTTCTAGCTTCCTCTTGTTAGAGAGAAGCTCCTTCAAGAACTTGCCATAAGCTGGCATACCTACAATAGCATCAATGAAGGGTATATTAATATGCAGCTTACTCATGAGTTCTATGAACTTACCGAATTGTTTATCTAGGCATGCTCGCGCTCTGGATTGAGGGAATGGTAGGGGAGGTTTGTAAGCTGGAGGAGGAACATAGACATCTTCCTTCTCCTTCCCCTTCTCTTTGTCCTTCTCTACGGGGACTTCAACGAATGTAGGCTGCAGATCGGTGGTAGTCACTCCGCTCCTAGTTGTTATTGCCATCACCCTTCCCTTGGGGTTGTCCTCCGTCTTTCCTGGAAGCTTCCCTTGATTCCTAGGAACTTCCTCCGCATGGTTGAACATTTGGTTTTCTAAAACCTTTTGAGCTTTATCAACCTTAGAAACTTGATTATCAACCTTGATGAGGCGGTTCTCCAACCCTTGAAGCTTTCCCAAGATCGTCTCCAACATGGGATCGGGTTTCTCCTTTCCAGAAGTGTTTCCTCCATTTGATGTTTGCCCCTGGCTTCTCAAAGGAGTAGAGGAAGAGGAAGGTGGAGTTAGTGAATTAGAATTGGAAGGATAAGAGTTACCGTAATTTTGATGATTGGAGCGCCAATTGTTGTTACTTGAACCCCTATTGTTGTTCCAATTGTTGTTCCGGCCATTATTATTGTTGTTGTTGCCATTCCAATTGTTGCTCCGGTTATTATTCCGGTTGTTGTTGTTATTGCGGTTTGTGTTATCACCGCCATTGTTGTTGCCCACATAACCAACATCCTTCCCTTGTTGCTTTGGGAAGTTGGTCTTGATAGCCTCCTTCAACTCTTTGATTTCATTGTTGAGGGAGAAAATCTGATTTTGAGCTTCATGTGTGAGCTTTGCTCCTTGCTCCACACGATTTCCCTCCACTTTCCGGTGGGAATACTTCTCTATGACTCTTGCTTGCTTCTCAATGAAGTCCCAAGCGTCATCTTCTCTCATGTCTATGAACGTTCCACATGAGAGGGATTGGAGGTTGAATTGCGTTCCCGCATCCAGCCCCTTATAGTAAATCTCCAGCAAGGCAAGTTTGGATATGCCATGATGAGGGCAATCCAAGAGCAAATCCTGAAACCTTTCCCAAGATTGAAACAAACTTTCGTTAGGTCTCATGGAAAAAGAATTAATCTTACCTCTAAGTTCCGCCGTTTTGGAAGGCGGAAAGAATTTGGTGAGGAACTCCGCGGAAAGGTCTTCCCACGTATCTAGTTTCCCATTAGGAAGAGCTTGGTACCAAGACAACGCTTTCCCTTTCAAAGAAAAGAAGAAAGGCTTGAGCTTGTAACTGTTGGTAGTAGCATTCTTCGGTCTCATCGTCTCCATCATACACTCAAAGTTTTGCAAGTGTTGGTGTGGAGATTCGGCGCTTGTCCCGCCAAATTGGTTTTGGCGAACAAGAGTAATGACTTGAGGGTTAAAGCTAAACCCTTGTACATCTTCAGCATCAAAATTCACGCCCAAACAGCGTGGTTGTTGTGTCGGATCCATCCGCTGGCCAAGAGTTCTTGGCTCGTTATCCACACGTTCGATCATTGCGTTTTTAGGGGGAACACGACGATCAGTAGCTCCTTGTGGATGGAAAGAATTCACATTGATCGTGGGATCAATCTCCTCTAGCGGTGGCATGGAAGAGTCACTATCATCAGCGGATGAATGACTTCTTCTTCTTCTTGATCTTGATGCTCTTTTTGAGGATTTCTTGCTTCCCTTATTCTTAAGGTCGCTTAGTTGTATCCTCATTTGGAACATCTGATCCTGTAGATTGTTAACTTGGGATTGATGGTGATCCATCTCATCCCGGCGAACGTTCTCATTTCATCGGAGTTGAGCTTATTTCTCCGCCAACTCCGCTTGAAAATCACGTTCGTTTTCTTCAGCCATCTTCTTTTCCTTGCGCTTTTGCCTTAAAGTTTTCTCTAGCTCTTGATCAAGAGGTAAGAGATCTTCGGTGTTCCTAGACCTGCGCATGCACTCAAAGTAATATCAAATAGCGAGAGCAAGCTCCCAAGCTTGACAACCGGCAACCGAATTCGGCCGAAACCAAATCCCCGGCAACGGCGCCAAAAACTTGTTCGCCCCTAAACGTGCGTGCAAATAAGTTTTAATTATAAAACTAGAATAAAAGCAAGCGAACCCGCAGTGTACGGATCGGCATAGATTAGCAAGTATTCCAGAGTATCGAACACATGGATTTGGGTGGGAACAAATTCAATTGTAGATTATCAAGCGAGTTAATATGAGAGTTCTTGCAAATATTGGGAAAACAATAATCCTAAAGATCCAAGTATCCAGCTGTGGCAATCGATTCAAGATTTACTATTGATATAAAGACAGAGTTGAGATATGCAAAGGTAAGCTAATGTAAGGTAATCATACGGTGAAATTCCAAAAACCTTATATGACTCACCTACAAGACACTCTCTATACAGGTTGTTGAGGCTTCAATATAGAAAGGTTCTAAAGGTGAGAATTAATGTCAAATACCCAAACTTATAGTCCAAGGATCAAGACTAACTTAACCGATTAAGGTTGTGACACTCATAATCGAGGTAGAGGTTGTTGAGGCTTCACTACCACCTAGAAAAGGCAAGCCAAGACTAAGTTAAAGCAAATCTTTAACTTTGGACTAAAGTAAAAGCAGACTCGAGGACTTAAGGGAAATCACGGTTAGTTCTTGAGGTTCCACGGCCGTGGACTCAAGAACAGGCCGTAATTTAGGGTTCGTCGATGATTCTCTCTAACTCTCAGGGTCTAATCTGTTTACGATCGATCTATCATCATCTAAGCCACAACTATCAACCCTTCACTTTAGAATTGTTAAGGGTTTTTAGCCAATAACAGTCATATTGATATCAATTCAAGAATTAAAAGATTGAAAGATGAAAACTTCCGAAAACTTTCAATAAACTTTAAACCAATCTCAAAGTTACAATCAAGAACGAATAATATCACTAATTCCAGAATAGAACAAATAAACAAAATCTTATGTAAGAAGGAAGAACGGGATGTCAATCCGTCTTCAAAATCAAACCTAAACAAGAAGAGTAGTCTTCTTGCAAGAAACCTCTGAATCTTCCGTAAATCCGGAAAATATGGAAATCCCAACGGTAATCTCCACCAAAGTGCGAGATTTGGGCCAATCCAAGCGCGAACGTAGATCTCCAATGAGATCTCAAAATGCGTCCAAACGAATGCCGCCAAAAGTCTCTCTAAGCGGCGATCTAAACGGGGGTAAGCGTCCCCTTAAGAAATCTCTCTTCGTCCGTCTTTTTATAGTGTAGGGCAAAATGTCGGCCCGGCCCAATCTTCAAAAGATCGTGGCTTCAAAGTGTGGCGAAAAAGATCGCCAAAATCACGGTCGTGGAAGGTTCCACGACCGTAATTTAGAGCGTTGAAAATGTCACGGTTTGAACCATGGATTCCACGACCGTAATAGTTACTGGAATGCATCATGCCTCTCTTGCAACATTCCACGACCGTGGAACTAAACGTGGTTTGAAATCCGGCCGTATTTTAGAGCGTGGTTTAGGGCAAGAACGTGATTCTTCCCTAGCCTCGTGCATTCCTCAAGTTGAACTCCTTTTTGCTCCTAAGAATGTCCTTTATTCTTGGACATACTCAATCAACTCTTCTTCGCTCGATTCCGTTCGGAAATAGCTCTTAAGTACCTATAATCAACATAAAGCTTGTGTAGACATCTATATCGACAATATAGGCAAACTAGCTCACTTATGCAACAAAGCTCAATCAATGACTATCAATATGAATCAAATACATGTAGAAAACGCGCCTAAAATATCACAATATTTCATGCTAACAGAGTGCAATGAGGCAATTGAAGCCTTAGAAGCACAAGAAGAAGTATGTAAAGAGGAGTTTGAAAAACTCCACGACGAAGCAGAAAACGTGAGAATCCACGGCCATACACTATATTCCACGGCCGTGGATTTCACCAACAAAAGCGTGGCTCACTCCAAAGGGTTACACGGTCGTGGAGGAAACAGAGCAACCGTATTTCCTTTCCACGCCCTAAACCACGGCCGTGGAGGATGCAGGGAAACCGTGATTCTGGCCGTGGAAGAGGGTGATCGTACCTCTTCTTCAACTTCTCTTTATTCTTCTCCTACACCTTCTACTTCCTTAGACACTTCTAAGGAAGCATCGGAAGCTCCACAAGAGCCATTGGAAGCTCCGAAAGCGATGGAACTAAAGCCACTTCCTACTCATCTAAGGTACGCTTTTCTAGGACCTAATTCTACCTTTCCGGTTATTGTTAGTTCCGATCTAAGCATAGATGAACATAATAAGCTCATGGTTGTCCTTAGGAAACATAGAAAAGCTTTAGGATATACTATTGAGGACTTAGTAGGAATCAAACCCTCCCTATGCATGCATAAAATATTAATGGAGGAGGACTTTAGGACTTCAAGACAACCTCAAAGGCGGTTAAATCTGACCATGAAGGAGGTTGTCAAGAAGGAAATTCTTAAACTTCTTGATGCAGGTATCATCTACCCTATCTCCGATAGCAAGTGGGTGAGTCCGGTTCAAGTAGTTCCAAAGAAGGGAGGAATGACGGTCATCACCAACAAGAATAACAAACTCATTCCTACTCGAACCGTAACGGGATGGTGGATGTGCATAAACTACCGCAAGCTTAACAATGCGACAAGGAAGGATCACTTCCCATTACCATTCATCGATCAAATGCTTGAAAGGTTAGTGCAACATTCGCACTTTTGCTATCTTGACGGTTATAGTGGTTTCTTTCAGATTCCGATACACCCGGATGATCAGGAGAAGACCACATTCACGTGCCCGTGGGGTACGTTTGCCTATAGGAGGATGCCGTTCGGGCTTTGCAACGCCCCAACCACCTTTCAAAGGTGTATGATGGCCATCTTCTCCGAATACATTGAGGAAATCATGGAGGTCTTCATGGATGACTTCTCCGTATACGGTTCCTCTTTTGACAATTGCCTTTCTAACCTTTCTCTTGTTTTACAAAGGTGTGAAGACACTAACCTAGTTTTAAATTGGGAGAAGTGTCAATTTATGGTAAAGGAAGGAATTGTATTAGGACACTTAATCTCTAATAGAGGGATAGAGGTAGATAAAGCTAAGATAGAGACCATAGAAAAGCTTCCTCCCCCAACTTCGGTGAAAGGGATAAGAAGTTTTCTAGGACATGCCGGATTCTATAGACGCTTCATAAAAGACTTCTCTAAAATATCAAAACCTCTTACTAATCTATTGATGAAGGATGCGGTTTTTGAGTTTTCGCAGGAATGTTTAGATGCGTTCAATATGATTCGGGAAGCTCTAATTTCAGCACCTATTATCCAACCTTCAGATTGGAACCTTCCCTTTGAGGTTATGTGCAATGCTATTAACGTAGCTATAGGAGATGTTCTTGGACAAAGAAAGGAAGGGCGAACCCATGCCATATACTATGCTAGCAAGACGCTAGATGAAGCGCAGCTCAACTACGCCACTACGGAAAAGTAATTTTTAGCCATTGTTTAGTTTATTGATAAATTTTGCTCTTATCTTGTAGGTCCAAAGGTGATTGTCTACACGGATCATGCTGTGATCCGGTACCTCCTTGCAAAGAAGGATGCGAAGCCAAGGCTAATTAGATGGATTCTTCTCCTACAAGAATTCGATCTAGAGATCCGCGACAAGAAAGGTTCAGAAAATGCTGTTGCGGATCATTTGAGTCGCCTAACACATCTAGAGGACGACCATTTACCTATAGATGACTCCTTCCCGGACGAACACCTACACATTATAGAGGAGTGCATCGATGTGATCTCCAAAGGTAACGAACCATGGTTTGCTGATTTTGTTAACTATTTGGTTTGTCAGGAGATACCGCCCGGATTATCCTACGCACAAAGAAAGAAGTTCTTTAAGGATGTCCGGGAATACTTTTGGAATGAACCTCTCCTCTTTAAGAGAGGTCCGGATGGCATTATTCGGCGATGTGTGCCGGAAGATGAGATGCAAAGTGTCATCCGCCATTGTCATTCACTACCTTGTGGAGGACACGCTAGTTCGAACAAGACTAGCGCTAAGGTATTGCAATCTGGATTCTTTTGGCCTACTTTATTTAGAGATGTGCAATCCTTTGTTTCCTGCTGCGATGCTTGTCAAAGAACAGGAAATATCTCTAGGAGGAATGAGATGCCTCTCAATAACATCCAAGAGGTGGAGATTTTTTATGTTTGGGGAGTTGACTTTATGGGACCGTTCCCATCATCTTGTGGAAACCAATACATACTCTTGTCGGTGGATTACGTTTCTAGATGGGTGGAGCAATTGCCTCTCCCACCAATGATGCCATGGTGGTCGTTAAGTTCTTTAACAAGACCATCTTCCCACGATTTGGGACGCCAAGGACTATCATTAGTGATGGAGGTTCTCACTTCATTGCCCGGCGCTTTGAAGCTCTTCTAGCTAAGTATGGGGTTACTTACAAGATCGCCACCCCTTATCATCCACAAACTAGTGGACAAGTTGAGATCTCAAACCGGGAGATCAAAGGAATTCTAGAGAAGACGGTTTCAAGGACTAGGAAGGATTGGTCCTTGAAGCTTGATGATGCATTGTGGGCGTACCGGACTGCGTACAAGACTCCCATAGGAACCACACCATACAACGTTGTGTATGGGAAGTCTTGTCACTTACCGGTAGAGTTGGAGCATAAGGCGTTTTGGGCTATCAAGTGGTTGAATTTCAGCATGAAGGAAGCGGGAGAGAAGCGTCTCTTGGACCTCAATGAGCTTGATGAACTCCGCTTGAACGCCTATGAAAACGCCAAAATTTATAAGGAGAGAGCAAAGCGTTGACATGATAAGCATATCATTCCAAAGGACTTCAAAGAAGGAGATCAAGTTCTCCTCTTCAATTCAAGGCTTCGCCTCTTTCCAGGTAAGCTTAAATCTCGTTGGACCGGACCTTTTCTAATCAAACGTATTTTCTCCCATGGTGCAGTTGAAGTATGGGGTGAAGCGGGCGGAAGCTTTAAGGTGAACGGTCAACGACTCAAGAAGTATACGCCGGAACTCCAAGTTGAAGAGTTCGCGCCTAGCGCACTCGAATAAGTGCGAATTTGGTCTAGCTACGGACCTTAAACAAAGCGCTTCTTGGGAGGCAACCCAATGTATTGCATTTACGTTTTTGTTTTCGATTCTTAGTTTAGCTTAGTTTAGACGTTTTTGCTTTGTTTTGCCTTCGATTCCTTCCGGTATGTTCGTGTTTTTGGATGTAGGAATAGTGGAAAAGGAAAGGGGAAGAGTAATTTTGAAGAAAAGTGACGAAACTTGGACTTTGGAGCATTACAGAGAGTTCCACGGCCTAAACCACGGTCGTGACAGCTACAGTGACCGTAATTTCCAAAAGCCTGAGAAAAATCACCAAAACCACGGTTCCGTACATTTCCACGGCCGTGGAACCCCCCGATAGACCGTGGTTTTCAAAAATTTTTCCGGTCACTATATAAACCACGTTCTTCACAAAAACACATCTCACAAAGCTTTTCCACACCCTATTTCGCCGAAATCACGCCCCTCGCCTAAATTCTTCGTTCGTTAATCGTTTTCAACGATTCTTCGACCCAAACTGAAGCAAATCCAACCACCAACGAGATCCAAGCAATGATTCGAGCGGCAAATCACCAAGGAACGCAGAATTCGGATTTTAAAATCCGAAACCTAGGTTTTTTCCGCTCTTCTCTTTCTTCGTCAATTCGGCTTCGTTTTTGCTAGCATTTATAGGAGAACTGATTGAAATTGGAAGGAATTAGCATAGGACTGATTGACTGCTGAGTTTGGTGATTATCTGCTGAGTTTTGAGAAAAGTCGAGACGAACCACGGTCTCTATCACTTCCACGGCCGAAGAACACCAAGAACAGACCGTGGTTTTCAACAATAATGGATTTTGTGAGGAGAGTTTCCGGGAGAAATAAGGATAAGAACAAGGAGAAGGATAAGAATAAAAAGAGAAAGGGTAACCCCTCTTCCTCTTCATCCTCTAGAGCACCACCACCTTCTTCCCCTTCACCTTCATCACCATCACCTCCTAGCCCTAGAGTACCCGCCATTCACGAGGATCATCTCGATGCCTTAGAGAGGATCCATAAGAGGGCTGTGATAGGACCTAGGTACCTATAATTAGAGGATTTAGCTCCTCTACATATCGTAGGAGACCTTACTTGGCTCTTGGATAGAGTCGGTCTCATCGTCTTTTCGGCTATCCGAGAAGACGCGTATGAGGAGATTACTAGAGAGGTTGTGACGTCTTTTGAGCACAGCCACGTTGATAGGACAATTTCTTTCCGTCTGATGGAAAGAAACTATGATTTCTCCATCCGGGAGTTCGGAGCCTTCTTTGGGTTCCAAGAGACCTTCAATGGTCGTTTCCCCAGCGGCGTTTACGCCAAGGATTTTTGGGAGGAAGTAGCCATGATATACGCCAGCGAGGACCGCTGGCAACCAGTTGATACCAAGGCTAAGTTGATGTATCACTTAGCCTTGAAGATTGCTCACCGTGTACTTTCTGAGTGTCTCTTCCCTAGGATGGAGACACCTCAGAAGATCAAGACGGATGAGCTCTTTCTTCTGTACTCCATGCTCTATGGACGACCTGCTGACTGCGCCACCCTCTTAGCTGCTACCATGAGCAAGCTAAAGAACAAGAGGGCTGGCAACATTGGATATGGTGGGATAGTCACCCACCTTGCTAGGGCGTTAGGGGTAGATTTTTCTGCATGTACACGTATAGCTGATGTACCCCTAGGACTCCAGGCCTTCATGACTAGAGGTCTCATTTTCCCCACCCATAGAGGTCACCCTTATGCAGCTATGCCATGGGAGAGCATGACGGGGAGGGGCATTGAGTGGCTCCCACAGTATTCCATTATGGCTGGACACCATAATTGGAAGGAGACGTTCGCTGCTATGCATGCGAACAGGATTACAGCCCCTCCATATGTCCCACCACCACCGGTAGTTGAGGAGAAGATGAGAGATCCATATGAGGGAGGAGGAGGAGCCGAGCAGGATTTTGGCACTTTTCCGGATCAGCCGGACGTGCCTAGACGTTCTCCACGACCCGCCAGAGCTTCAGGTTCATCTTCTCGCCGCGCCAGCGTGAGCGAGAGATGCACTTGGATGGAGACACCTCCTGCGTGGTACGGAGCTCCACCACCATGGTCCACACAGGCACCACCAGCACCAGCACCAGCACTGTCAGATGCACCGGGGTGGTACAGCTAGGCTCCAGGTTGGTATGAGTAGATGCCGGATTGGGCCACCAGTCTTTCTGATAGAGTGGGAGCATTGTATATTCGAGCCGATGCTAGAGATGGACGTATGGATGACCTCGACCATATGATGAGGGATGTCTACCGCCAGTAGTTCGGGAGGTACTACGATCCTAGCTTCTCTCCATTCCCACCTCCACCGCAGTGACGACATTGATGACCGACAGTTTAGCCGCTCCACCGCCATTTTGTGATTATTTTTCTTTCTTTCTTTTCTTCTTTTTCTTTTATTTGAACATTAGGGACAATGTTTGTTCCAAGTATGGGGTGGGGTGTGACTAAAAGTTTGTAATAACTCTTACTCACATTGATTGCTTCTATTGAGACTATCTTGCATGTTCCATTATATTTTTGCACGTTTCATTATTGTATTGCATGAAAAAGAGTTTGAAAAACCCATAAAAATTGAAAAATTTTGAAAATTTTGTGCTTCTAAGGATAGAGATGATTTCTATGATAATCGCTACTTGTGAATTGAGTTTGATGACAATTGCATGCTTAACGAATAGTGAATTGAAAAGAAATTGAATGAGTTGATTATACCTCTTTTGCAAGTTTCATAATGTGAAGAATGTTACTTAAATCATGTTGAGGAATTAAGGTTGAAATCACACTATAAGTTCTTATACTTCTTGTTGAGATGATTAAGGCAATTCGATTTTCTTTCTTCCTTCTTTGATCATTTAGCTCCTCATTGAAATATTGACCTCCTTTACCTATCCGGGAATTTGGAGAAGATGAATGAAAAAGGCATGTTTGATGTGGGAGGGCCATGAAAGCAATACTTTGCAATCAAAAGAATAGAAAGAAATTGTATGTTTGGGGAAGTCAATCATGATGATGAGTAACTCGGCACCATTCACATAGTCGGGTGTTTGTGTCTTGCCAAAGTCGAATTGAGCGATATTCCTAGCGGATTATGGTATGTGCGCTAAGGGTTTGAGGCATCTCATAAAAATTGAGAAACGCCAATCTCCTAGGCTTCGGTTTTTGTGCACCTCTATCCATAACTCCAAAAGTAAAGTCGAAAAATGAAAAGAAGGGAGCGAAGCTCTAAGTTGAAAGTGTTGCGGAAACCGCAAGAGAAGAAGAAAAGAGTAGTTATCCACTTTCCCGGTTTCATGCACCACATTCCTTAAAGTTTTCCTTCCCTTTCCACATTCTAGACCTTTTTGAAAGTCCTTAAGATCAAAAGAATGTTAAATGACTTGGTGATCTAAATTGAAGCTTCTTATGATTGATTTTGATAATGTTTGAAGGTTATGATGTTTGTATGGAAGTTTAATTGATTCATGAGCTTTCTTTACTCTTTACTCTTTGATTAAGTGTATGAAAGTCTTGGAGAACCGCATCATTAAGGTTGATGATCAAATTTCTAAGGTTGATAAAGCCCAAAAGGTTTTAGAAAACCAAATGTTCAGCCAAGCGGAGGAAGTTCCTAGGAATCATGGGAAACTTCCAGGAAAAACGGAGGACAACCCTAAGGGAAGGGTGATGGCAATCACAACTAGGAGCGGAGTGACTACCACCGATCCGCAGCCTAAGTTTGTTGAAGTCTCCGTTGAGAAAGACAAAGAGAAGGGGAAGGAGAAGGAAGATGTCTACGTTCCTCCTCCAGCTTACAAACCTCCCCTACCATTCCCTCAATCTAGAGCGAGAGCGCGCCTAGATAAACAATTTGGTAAGTTTATAGAACTCATGAGCAAGCTGCATATTAATATACCTTTCATTGATGCTATTGTAGGTATGCCGGCTTATGGCAAGTTCTTAAAGGAGATCCTCTCTAACAAGAGAAAGTTAGAGGATTTCGGTGAGGTTAAGATGAGTTCGGATTCTTCGGATCTCATCAAGACCATGAAGGAGAAAATGCCCCCAAAGCTAAAGGATCCGGGGTCATTTTGTATTCCCACAGGAGTGGGAGATGTCACATATGATGCATTATGTGACTTGGGAGCAAGTGTGAGCATCATACCACTTGCATTATGTAGGAAGATCGGTTTAGGCGACCCTAAACCGGTGAAGATGACGTTGTACATGGCGGATCGATCCATCACTCGCCCCGTCGGAATTATAGAAGACGTCCCGGTCAAGCTAGATAAATTCTTTGTTCCCATTGATTTTGTTGTGCTTGACATTCCTGCAGATAGTCTGGTCCCGATCATACTAGGAAGACCGTTTCTTCCAACTTCCGGCTGCAAAGTCGATTGCAAGAATGCTAGACTCGCCTTTGATATAGGAGAAGAGAAGGTAGAGTTCGTTCTTTCCACTCTAGTGAAGGAGCCAATCTTTGATGAGGATATATTCAATATCCAAGATGAAGAAGGGTTGTCTAGAGAGGAGGTAAGTGCTATTCTCTTCAAAGATCCCTTACAAAAGGTTATTACTATGAGTCTAATGGATGTAGGGGAAGAAGAGGAGTGCAATGAGGCAATTGAAGCCTTAGAAGCACAAGAAGAAGTATGTAAAGAGGAGTTTGAAAAACTCCACGACGAAGCAGAAAACGTGAGAATCCACGGCCATACACTATATTCCACGGCCGTGGATTTCACCAACCAAAGCGTGGCTCACTCCAAAGGGTTACACGGTCGTGGAGGAAACAGAGAAACCGTATTTCCTTTCCACGCCCTAAACCACGGCCGTGGAGGATGCAGGGAAACCGTGATTCTAGCCGTGGAAGAGGGTGATCGTACCTCTTCTTCAACTTCTCTTGAATCTTCTCCTACACCTTCTACTTTAGACACTTCTAAGGAAGCATCGGAAGCTCCACAAGAGCCATTGGAAGCTCCGAAAGCGATGGAACTAAAGCCACTTCCTACTCATCTAAGGTACGCTTTTCTAGGACCTAATTCTACCTTTCCGGTTATTGTTAGTTCCGATCTAAGCATAGATGAACATAATAAGCTCATGGTTGTCCTTAGGAAACATAGAAAAGCTTTAGGATATACTATTGAGGACTTAGTAGGAATCAAACCCTCCCTATGCATGCATAAAATATTAATGGAGGAGGACTTTAGGACTTCAAGACAACCTCAAAGGCGGTTAAATCTGACCATGAAGGAGGTTGTCAAGAAGGAAATTCTTAAACTTCTTGATGCAGGTATCATCTACCCTATCTCCGATAGCAAGTGGGTGAGTCCGGTTCAAGTAGTTCCGAAGAAGGGAGGAATGACGGTCATCACCAACAAGAATAACGAACTCATTCCTACTTGAACCATAACGGGATGGCGGATGTGCATAAACTACCGCAAGCTTAACAATGCGATAAGGAAGGATCACTTCCCATTACCATTCATCGATCAAATGCTTGAAAGGTTAGCGCAACATTCGCACTTTTGCTATCTTGACGGTTATAGTGGTTTCATTCAGATTCCGATACACCCGGATGATCAGGAGAAGACAACATTCACGTGCCCGTGGGGTACGTTTGCCTATAGGAGGATGCCGTTCAGGCTTTGCAACGCCCCAGCCACCTTTCAAAGGTGTATGATGGCCATCTTCTCCGAATACATTGAGGAAATCATGGAGGTCTTCATGGATGACTTCTCCGTATACGGTTCCTCTCCGTATACGGTTCCTCCGTATACGATTTGGTGCATGGCTGTTAGCATGAAATATTGTGATATTTTAGGCACGTTTTCTAAGTGTATTTCATCCATATTGATAGTCATTGATTAAGCATTGATGTATTTGTGAGCTAGTTTGTCTATAATGTCGATATAGAGATCTACACAAGCTTTATGTTGATTGTAGGCAATTAAGAGCTATTTCCGAACGGAATTGAGCAAGGATGGAGTTTGATTGAGCATGTCCATGAATTGAGGACATTCCTAGGAGCTAAGGATGTGCTAACTTGAAGAATAGCACGAGGAAAGGAATAATCACGTTCTAGCCCTAAACCACGCTCTAAAATACGGCCGTACTACATTCCACGTTCAAGTCCACGGCCGTGGAACATTGGCAAGGGAAGCGTGGTTCATTCCAACAACTTCTACGGCCGTGGAAGGCTTGTGTCAAACCGTGACACTTTCCACGCTCTAAATTACGGTCGTGGAACCCTTCCACGACCGTGATCTTGGCGATCTTTTTCGCCACACTTTAAGCCACGATCTTCTACGCAATTGGGCCGGGCCAATATTTTATCTTACAGTATAAAAGGACGGAAGAAGAGAGATTCCGTCACCTTCGCTTACGCTTAGACGCATTTCCGCTTACACCTTGAAATTGCCCTAATTTCGCATTTGGCGGAGATTGTGATTGAGAAGATTCGCGCTTTGCCGTTGAGATTTCGGGATTGACGGAAGAGTTGAAGATTTGGAAGATTGTTTGTGAGAAGATTTCGCTTCTCATTAGGTTTGATTTGAAGACTGATTGACATCCCGTTCTTCCTTCTTATCTAAGATTTGTGATTGTTTGTGTTATTCCAAATCTATTGACGTTATTGTTCTTAATTTGTGGATTTGAGATTGACTTGAAAGTTATTGAAGGTTTTCGGAAGTTTTCATCTTTCATTCTTTTAAACCTTGAATTTGATATCAATATAACTATTGTTGGCTAAAACCCTTTAGCAATTCTAAGGTGAAGGGTTGATAGTTGTGGCTTAGATGATGATAGATCGATCGTAAACAGATTGGACCCTGAGAGTTAAAGAGAATCGCCGACGAACCCTAAATCACGGTCTGTTCTTGAGTTCCACGACCGTGGAACCTCAAGATCCAACCGTGATTTCCCTTAAGTTTACGAACTTGCTTTTACTTTAGTCCAAAGTTAATGATTTGCTTTAACTTAGTCTTGGCTTGCCTTTTCTAGGTGGTAGTGAAGCCTCAACAACCTCTACCTCGATTATGAGTGTCATAACCTTAATCGGTTTAGTTAGTCTTGATCCTTGGATTACAAGTTTGGGTATTTGACGTTAATTCTTACCTTTAGAACCTTTCTATACTGAAGCCTCAACAACCTTTATAGGGAGTGTCTTTTAGGTAAGTCATATAAGGTTTTTGGAACTTCACCGTACGATCACCTTACATTCGCATACCTTTGCATACCTCAACTCTGTCCATATATCTTTAGTATATCTTGAATCGATTGCCACAGCTGGATACTTGGATCTTTAGGATTGCTGTTTTCCCAATATTTAAAAAGCTTTTTACATTTACTTGCTTGATAACCTATAATTGAATTTGTTCCCCCCAAATCCATGTGTTCGATACTCTGGAATTCTTGCTCAACTATATCGATCCGTACACTGCGGGTTCACTTGCTTGATTTTTAGTTTTATAAATTTAAAGCTTATTTGCACGCACGCTAAGTGGCGAACAATGGCTTGCACCAACAAGGTCCCATGGGTCTTGCTTAGCCTCTAGCTTGCATCCCAATGAGTCCGAAGGTGTGTCACCTTGATGAACGATCCTCAAACGTATCGATTAAGCTCCTAAATCTCCCAAATTACCTACAAAGCAATGCAAAACTCCGTGTAGACGTCTATCTCGACAAAATACGTGAATTGAGTGCAAACGTCGTGAACTAGTGCTAAACCATGCATGAATGAGTGAAAAATCTATCTAAATGATTACCTAAACCTAAGTCATAAATCGTGTTATCAAAAATACCCCATACTTAAGGTTTGCTCGTCCCCAATCAAGTCCCAACTATAGACTAAGAGATGACATGATTTGTTCATGCAGAAAAACGACAAAATCATTTTGGATTTGTGCTTCTAATATTGGATCACCTTCATAGTCATGTTTCATGGCAATGGACAAGCACTTATGTATCGAAATAATGAAGGCACGGAAAGACAATTACACTTAACTAGAAAGAATTGCATGAAATGTGAAAGTGAAGATGTCAAGATGATCATGAGCATATTCAATCTAGATCACTAAGTCTTACACACATGCAAATAGGTCACAAGGGCTTTGGAAATAAGAGGCTAAGAAATGTTGTGATTAGGTGGGAATTTGTCTAGGTCATGTGATGCTAATCCGGGAATGGAACTAACTCCACAATTTTATCTTTGATCAACTTCCCATAAGTGTATATTTTTCTCCATTTTTCCTTTCTTTTCTTTTCTTTTTCTTTCACTTATTTTTGAGACAATGGCATTGGTGTACAAAAGCCGAACCCTTGGTGATTAGTCTTCCTCGGGCTTTTTTATTTTTCGAGGTGCATCCACACCGGGCACACATACCAAAGCTCGTTAGGACTATCGGTTTATTTGACTTTGGCAAGGCACAAACACCTGATTATGTGAATGGTGCCGAGTTACTTGTCATTTAAACCAACGTCCCCAAACCTATATTTTTGTCTACACTTTCACAACAAATTCAGCACTTCATTCATAACATTCTTTTATCAACAACTTCACCCCACACTTTCTTTTCACACACATCAACACACTAACATGCTCATATTCCCGGATGGGTCAAAAGAGGTCAAATTTATATCAATTGAGGTGCTCAAACAACATGATCAAGATGAGAAGTAGAGAAAGATGAATTTCCTCATTCATTCCTAAATGATATGCAAGAACTAGCATGTAATTTCGACTTTCAATATTCAATCTAATCAAGACAAACATCATGATCACAATCCATTCATGGGATTCAAGATAAGTACTTCAAGTCCAGATATGCATTCATCAATTCAACACATAAGGCTATCCATAGCCAATTCACACAACAATCTCATCATAAGGGTCATTCCCAAGCTTAGAAGCACTAAAATTTTTTAAATTTTCTGATTTTTTTGGAATTTTCGAAATATGTATGTACAATGCAAGACATGTGACGATATTAAACTATCTTAGATGCTAATCATGCAAAAGATCATGCAAACCCCACCCCATACTTAGAAACACATTGTCCCCAATGTGGTATTCAAGTAAAGAAGAGTGAAAGAAGGTTCTCACAATGTAAAAATAGTTTGCTTTGGTATTTGGGATTACTCAAGTGGAGTGATGTCGGATGATCCTATCAACAATGGTAGAGAGCTCTAAATGTTCATCAAGGCGTCGGGACCCGCGCTAGGCACCGCTAGCCGTCCAAATCCCGCGTCCGCTCCACCCATAATTGATGAGGGACTCATCATCATCATCCATATGCCATGCAAGGCTTCCATGCTACAAAGACTCTATCACACACACAAAGCACACCAACACGCAAAAACAGAAAAATCGAAAACAAAAACAAAAGCGAAAAAGGGGAAAACGTTACCAATGGGTTGCCTCCCATCAAGCGCTTCTTTAAGGTCATTAGCTTGACCAAACCCGGGGGTGTCTATTCAAGGTGAAGTGGGGCAATCATATCCACCGGAGTTCCCGGGATATACTTCTTCAACCGGTGCCCATTCACCTTAAAATCTCCACAATGCTCCCCTCCTATTTCAACCGCTCCATGGGGAAAGATCTTCTTCACCACATAAGGACCCGTCCACCTCGACTTTAGCTTTCCGGGGAAGAGCCGCAGCCTTGAGTTGAAGAGAAGGACAAGGTCGCCTTCACTCAACTCCTTTGGGATGAGACGTTTGTCATGCCATCGTTTGGTCCTTTCTTTGTAGATCCGGGCGTTTTCATAGGCATCCAACCGGATCTCCTCAAGGGCGTTCATATCAAGCAATCTCTTCTCTCCGGCCTCCTTGAGGTCAAAAATTAGCCACTTAAAGGCCCAATAAGCTCTATGCTCCATTTCTACCGGAAGGTGGCAAGACTTGCCATAGACTAACTTGTAAGGAGTGGTGCCAATTGGTGTCTTGAAGGCGGTCCTATATCCCCACTAGGCATCATCGAGCTTCATAGCCCAATCCTTTCTCGTCCTAGAGACCGTCTTCTCAAGAATTCCCTTTATCTCCCGGTTGGAGATCTCCACTTGGCCACTAGTTTGGGGATGGTAAGGTGTTGCCACCTTATGAGTCACCCCATACTTAGCCAAAAGTGCCCCAAAGTTCCTATTAGTGAAGTGCTTCCCTCCATCACTTATTATCACCCTTGGTGTTCCAAACCTAGGGAAGATCACTCGGTTGAAGAACCGCACCACAACCTTGGCATCATTTGTAGGAGAGGCGATTGCCTCCACCCATCTCGAAACATAGTCTACCGCCAATAGGATGTAGAGGTTGCCACATGAAGAAGGGAATGGTCCCAAGAAGTCCACACCCCACACATCAAATATTTCCACTTCTTGTATGTTGTTCAAGGGCATCTCATTCCTCCTTGAGATGTTGCCCGTCCTTTGGCAAGCATCACAAGCTACTACAAAGTTTTGCACATCCTTGAACAAACTTGGCCAAAAGAAACCCGATTGCAACACCTTCGCACATGTCTTGTGTGAGCTAGCGTGCCCTCCACATGGCAAGGAATGACAATGGCGGATCACACTCTCCACCTCATCCTACGGTATGCATCTTCTAAAGACTCCATCCGGCCCTCTCTTGAACAAAAGTGGTTCACTCCAATAGTAGTGCCTCACATCTTTGAAGAACTTCTTCCTTTGGGCATATGACAAACCGGGAGGCACTTCCTCACACACAAGATAGTTCACAATGTCGGCATACCATGGCTCATTTCCTCTAGACACTTGGAACAAGCACTCCTCCACCATTTGCAATTGCTCATCCCGGAATGAATCATCAATCGGGATGTCATCTTTCTCAAGCTCTAGTGGTGGGAGTCTACTAAGGTGATCCGCCACAGAATTTTTGGACCCCTTCTTGTCCCGGATTTCCAAATCAAATTCTTGAAGAAGAAGGATCCACCAAATCAACCTAGGCTTGGCATCCTTCTTTTTAAGGAGATAACGGATCGCAGCATGATCCGTATACACTATGACCTTCGCTCCAACAAGATATGAGCAGAACTTTTCAAATGCATACAGAACCGCCAGCAACTCCTTCTCGGTGGTAGCATAATTGAGTTGGGCATCATCTAGCGTCTTGCTAGCATAATAAATGGCATGTGTGCGCCCATCTTTCCTTTGTCCCAAAACAGCCCCAACGGCTACATCACTTGCATCACACATGATCTCAAACGGTAGACTCCAATCCGGAGGTTGCATGATAGGTGCGGAGATCAAGGCATTCTTCAACCTACAAAAAGCTTCAAGGCAATCTTTGGAGAAAACAAACTCAACATCTTTCATTAGTAGGTTAGTAAGGGGCTTAGAAATCTTAGAGAAGTCTTTAATAAACCTCCGGTAAAAACCGGCATGCCCTAGAAAACTCCTTACCCCCTTCACCGAGGTAGGTGGTGGCAACTTCTCTATCGTTTCAATCTTGGCCCTATCAACCTCAATGCCACGGTTGGACACCAAATGTCCCAACACAATACCTTCACTTACCATGAAGTGGCATTTTTCCCAATTCAAGACTAGATTAGTCTCCTCACATCTTTTAAGCACTAAAGACAAGTTAGCTAAGCAATTATCAAAGGAAGATCCATAAACAGAAAAGTCATCCATAAACACTTCCATGATATTCTCAATGTACTCAGAAAAGATAGCCATCATACACCTTTGAAAGGTGGCGGGTGCATTACACAACCCAAATGGCATTCTCCTATATGCAAAAGTTCCCCATGGACATGTAAAGGTGGTTTTTTCTTGGTCATCGGGATGGATAGGGATTTGGAAGAATCCACTATAGCCATCTAAGTAGCAAAAATGGGAATGTTGAGCTAATCTCTCTAGCATTTGGTCAATGAAAGGAAGAGGGAAGTGATCTTTCCTAGAGGCCATGTTAAGCTTCCTATAGTCAATACACATTCTCCATCCCGTAACTGTCCTAGTTGGGATTAGTTCATTGTTCTTATTAGTTACTACGGTCATCCCACCCTTTTTAGGAACTACATGTATGGGACTAACCCACTTACTATCCGAGATAGGGTAGATGATTCCCGCATCTAGCAACTTAATGATCTCTTTCTTGACTACCTCTTTCATTATAGGATTCAATCTTCTTTGATGTTCAATAGAGGGTTTATGGTCATCTTCCATCAATATCTTATGCATGCACAAAGAGGGTTTTATGCCAACTAAATCATCAATAGTATATCCAATGGCTTTCCTGTGCAATCTTAGCTCATGCAACAACCTAGCAATTTCATCATCATTCAAGCATGCATTCACAATCACCGGATATGTAGAATTATCACCAAGAAAAGCATACTTCAAATGAGAGGGGAGGGGTTTGAGTTCAAGTTTAGGAGGACCTTTATCGAGTGGAGACGATCCAAATAACGTTGGTTGAGATAAACCCAAAGCAAATGAAGGTTCTCCAAGGTTCCTTGAAGCTTGATCATCAACAAGGGCTGCTTCTGGGGAAACCACGGGCAACTCCACGGATCCTGGCACATCCACGGCCATGGACCTTGCTAAGTTTGCTCTTCGGAGCTCTCCAGAGAGTTCCACGGCCGTGGAACTCCTTCCACGACCGTGGTTCCTACAGGTACTTAGCATGCTCTCGTGAACTTCAAATTCAGCTCTTGTCTCCTTTTCTAATGCTTCCAAGGCCTTGATTTCTTCATTGCAAGCCTCCTCAATACCTTCCTCCATCAAATTTAAGCTAAGAACCTTCTCCAAGGGGTCCTTGATCAAGATCGAGCTCACAACTGCTCTAGACTCCTCTTGCTCAACAATGTTGAATATGTTCGCTCCAAACGGTGTGTGCAAGCTTTAAATTTATAACCCTAGACTTAAGCTTAAAACAAGGATGCGAACCCGCAGTGTACGTGTCAATCGTAGTAAAAGCAAGAAAATTCTAGGGGTCGATCACAGGGACTCGGTGAAACAAAGTCAACATAGTATGCTACGTTAGTTCTAACCACAAGAGCGATTAACACAATCAAAGATGAATAAGATGTCAAATAAAGCAAACATGTAATTCTAGGGATTAAAGCATCTAGTTGTGGTTCCAACTCAAGATCTATAGATAAGCGGACAAAGCTGAGATTTTTGCGTGGGGAAGGTGTTACTAAGTGGAGTAGATCACCGGGTAAGTCTCACTACACACTAATCCTAAACCGTAACTCCTATTACCGGGTAAGTCTCAAGGAATTAAGATAAAGAACTATAACCTCAAACTAACACACCATCTAAGGGGATAGAATCAACCTTTACCGGGTAAGTCTCAGGCTAACTCACGAAAATGGGGTGGAAGCACACTCAAACCCCCAATAAAGGATAAACCTTTATTACCTACACTTATGATCGTTGATACACAAACTAAGGAATTACCGGGTAAGTCTCATCCTAAGCTTGCTTTGAACCAGGAAGGTGTAATAAGAATAGGATTTGGCAAACTCTAACACTTAACTCTCAGTTACGGATCAAATAAGTCACCTCGGTCAGAAGAATTCCACCCCGGCCGAGATGTTCATCAACCGAACGAGATGCTTAGGGTTAAGATTAAAGACTCGAACTTTCAGGATCCTACTGGAATCTAAGATTATTCTATCATTGTTTTTCCCACAACCTTCAGCCAATCACCCTAGAATCACACAAGGAAATTAGCCACTCATCATCATAATGAAAGTATTAAAATATATAGGAAGAAGGTGAATATTTGAACAAAGAAGAATTTAATGAAAAGACTTCAATAATTGAATCAAATATCACAACAAAGCGTTCTTTGGATAATAATCCAACAAGACAAGACAACAATTGAGGGAATTGAAGACAATCTTACAAAACCCTTCAATAAAGCTATAAAAGCTATGAACTTCAATCTTCCTTCAACCTTCAAAAAGGTTCTTCAAATCTCCCAACTTGGAGTAGGCTGCTGCTGCGTATTTTTCGGTGTATGCGGGGTCTAAGCACTCTTTGATTTGTGGAAAATCCAACCCTTTTTATAGGAAAATAACCCTCCAAAGATAATAAATCTTAGAAAGATATTCTCCCATAAATATAGGTAAAATATATGATTCTGCATATCTCCTTCCTTCCAAGAGCTCAGCCCAAAAATATAAGATTACTTTCCAAGTTTAAAAGATCTCAGCCAAGAATAAAATATTCTTGCCGCGTCCTAGGTTTTCGCCTCGGTCGAGTCGGCGTCTCTGGATCACCTCGGTCGAGATGAATCTCTGGTCAACCGAGGTGAGTCACAACTGAATGTGAAATCTCTCAAAACTGGCCCAAAGTAAATCCTTAATCCATGGCTATGCTTCCTGGATGTAGCTCCAAATGACTCGTGACTTCTTTTGCTCCTTTTTGATGCAAAACGTACCATATTACCTGCAATTACAACGAAACTAGGTGTAGACCTCGATTCTCGCAAAGGTAGATGAAATGGCAGTAAAATCACATAATGTACATACAAACATGCAGATTATTGAAGATAAAACGTTCAAACAAACCCCAAAATATAGACTATAATTCATGCTATCAGAATACATCTTCATCAATGGTTGGCCCTTTCATCATTGTGGACAGCTTGAACTTGATATTATCTTCTCCAATGTTGAAGGAGAGAATTCCATTCTTACAATCCACCAAGCATCCGGAAGTGGCTAGGAAAGGTCTCCCTAAGATGATGGGAACCGGATGGTCCGCCGGAATGTCCAAGACAACAAAATCAATCGGCACATAGAACTTCCCAAGTTGCACCGGAATGTCCTCCAAGATCCCAACCGGGTGAGTGATTGAACGGTCCGCCATGTAGAGGGTCATCTTGACCGGTTTTGGCTCTCCTAGCCCAACCTTGTTGCAAAGTGCAAGCGGTATGATGCTTACACTTGCCCCAAGATCACATAGGGCTTCATACCTCACTTCTCCCACTCCAATTGGCACACAAAATGAACCGGGATCTCTTAGCTTAGGAGGCATCTCCTCCTTCATTGTTTGGATCAATTCCGAGGATCTCTTTGTCATCCTCACTTTCCCATACTCTTCCAACTTCCTCTTGTTGGAGAGTATTTCCTTCAAGAACTTGCCATACGCCGGCATACCTAAGATAGCATCCATGAACGGAATGTTAATATGCAATTTAGACATAAGTTCAAGGAATTTACCAAAGTGTTTGTCCAAACGAGCTCTTGCTCGTGATTGAGGGAATGGTAGTGGTGGCTTGTATGGAGGCGGTGCCACATATGTTGGCTCAACATCCTTGCTCTTGCCTCCATCTTCTTGCAATATTTCCTCTTCTATCACCACTTGCTTCCCATTGTCATTTCCTTTAGGTAAGGGATCCTTCATACTCAACCCACTTCTTGTTGTAATAGCCAACACTTGGCCTCTTGGGTTGTCCTCGGTTCTTCCGGGAAGCTTTCCCGGGTCTCTATGCGCTTCACCCGCCTTTTGGAACACTTGTTCTTCCAAAACTTTTTGAGCTTTAGAAATTGAAGTCACAGTGCTCTCAAGACCACTCAACTTTCCAAGCAATTGCTCAAACATCATTTCGGTTCTATCCTTTGGAGGTTGAGTGAATCCGGGTGGAGGTTCTTGTGAAGTCTTTGGTGGTGGAGCTGCGCTTGTGGAAGCGGGAGGGTTCAAGGCACCATCCGGGTTAGAATAGGAAAACCCGGGATGGTTGTGGTTAGGCCGGTAATTGTTGAATTGCCGGTTGTTGTTGAAGTTCCTTGGGCCTTGATAGTTGTTGTAGTTGCCCCTTCCTATGTAATTCACATCTTCCTCCTTGGAAGACAAGTTTGCTTGCACTTGAACTTGAGGGGTTGCTTGGTTCTTCAAAGTTGTAGCACACAACTCCCTCAAAGACTTAAGCTCGTTGTTGATGGCGTCAAGCTTGAAATTGCTCATGTTGACTTCACTCACCTCATATGCTCCCGCCTTTCTCCCATCACTCTTCCTATGGGAGTACTTCTCAATCACCAAAGCTTGTTTCTCTACGAACTCCCAAGCATCATCTACATTTTTTTCCATGAAAGTCCCACCGGAAAGAGATTGAAGCTTGAATTGGCTATCTTCATCAAGTCCTTTGAAGTAGATCTCCAATAGCTCAATTTTCGGTATACCATGGTGTGGACAATCTAGGAGAAGGTCTTTGAACCTCTCCCAAGACTTGAATAAACTCTCTCTATCCTTCATCACGAAGGCATTGATCTTCCCTCTTAACTCGGTAGTCTTGGAAGGTGGGAAGAACTTAGTCAAAAACTCGGTTGTCATCTCCTCCTAAGTACTCACTCGCCCTTGTGGAATAGATTGATACCAAGCCAAGGCTTTATCCTTAAGAGAGAAGGAGAAAGCCCTAAGCTTATGGTTGTTGCTTTCCAATCTAGGCGGTCTAAGAGTCTCCATCAAGATCTCATAGTTCATCAAGTGTTGATGAGGAGACTCTCCTTCCATCCCTCCAAATTGATTATACCGGATCATTTGTAGAACTTGAGGGCGGAGCTCGTAATCATGGGCTGCGGGATCTCCTAAGTTCACACCCGGACGGTGTGCTCTTTGTGCCGGATCCATACGTTGCCCTAACATTTGTGGCTCTTCAATGGCAATGGGCACAACCCGAATATCAACCGCCGGCTGTGGTTGTGGTGGAGGTGGAGGTTGTTGACCATTAAGTTCTCTTTGCACAAGAGCTTGCCTAATCTCTTCAATCTCCCTCCTAGTTGCCTCTTGCCTCTCATTGACAAGTCTCCTTTCATTCTCCAAGGCTTCATCCCTTATCCTAATTTGCTCTAAAGCCTCATCCAACTCAGCTTGGAGATCTCAGCCAAGAATAAAATATTCTTGCCGCGTCCTAGGTTTTCGCCTCGGTCGAGTCGGCGTCTCTGGCGCACCTCGGTCGAGATGAATCTCTGGTCAACCGAGGTGAGTCACAACTGAATGTGAAATCTCTCAAAACTGGCCCAAAGTAAATCCTTAATCCATGGCTATGCTTCCTGGATGTAGCTCCAAATGACTCTTGACTTCTTTTGCTCCTTTTTGATGCAAAACGTATGATATTACCTGCAATTACAACGAAACTAGGTGTAGACCTCGATTCTCGCAAAGGTAGATGAAATGGCAGTAAAATCACATAATGTACATACAAACATGCAGATTATTGAAGATAAAACGTTCAAACAAACCCCAAAATATAGACTATAATTCATGCTATCAAAATACCCCATACTTAGCCCTTGCTTGTCCCCAAGCAAGTTCCGCATATAGAAGACAAGATAGAATGGATTATAAGTCAAGAAAATCAATGAAAAAGCTTTTCAAAAACATTTTATGGTGTGCAACTACCATAGATCATTCTAAGAGAGTACTTCCTGGAATTTAAAAACTCAATATGCTCAAAACATTTTATAAATATAGGAAAGTTGTTCATCTTTGCACAAAATCATAGAATGCATAATAAATCACAATTATCAAAATTAATCATGTATAATCCAGTTTAAACCGCTAAGTCAATCAACAAGCTCAAGGTCTCAAGGGCTTCCCAAAAGAAAAGGTCAAGAAACGTGTAGGGTAGGGATGTATGTAAGGTAATGTGGTGCTGGAATCCGGGAAAAGGATGAACTTCACTTTCACTTTGACTTGCAACACCTTCCACCAATAAGCTTTGCTTATTTCGCACTTTTCTTTTACTTTACTTTTTGGGATGCATGGACAGAGGTGCACAATTACCGAAGCCTAGGAAATCCGCAATCATCAATTTCTCGAGATGCATCAAACCCTTGATGCACATACCATGACCCGATAGGAATATCGCTCAATCCGACTTTGGCAAGACACAAACACCCGGCTATGTGAATGGTGCCGAGTTACTCATCTTCATGATTGACTTCCCCAAACCTATTATTACTTTCTAGCACTTTCACTTCCAGCTCACTTCTCGACTTTAACTTGCTTTCACCACTTTGCTTGCTTCCAAATTCCCGGATAGGTAAAGGGAGGCAAAATGTATATGAGGGGCTAAGCATGATCAAGGAGAAGAAGAAGAAGAGAATGAATTGCCTTGGTCTTTCCAAGAAGAAAGTGAGAGAACTTAACCTGCGGTGTCAACCTTCAAATTCAACATAATTTGGATAAAAACAAAGTATTAAACATGCCAATAATTTTAAACAAAGCATTTAGCAACTTAAACATATCATAAAACCTTTCAAACACATAAAGAATCTAAAACCAGTCAGTAAACAAGATCTTCACTGAGATCACATCCAGATAAAAAGCACAAAAATCGTTTTCGAAACTCTCAGATAACCCACCTCGGTCGAGGTGTTCTTGGTTCAACCGAGGTGAATCACCTCGTTTGGCCAGAATCTCCCCGGTCGAGGTGTTTTTTTTTTTTTTTTTTCGGTTTCGACGTTTTTCTCAATCAAATAACCTGTAGGTATGCATGTAATATCAGATAATCATATAAAGGCAAATGAAGCATAAATATGAAAATATCCGATAAATATAATACATCAAAAGTAGTCGAATACATCACGTAGTCAAGTAGTCAAATAACAAACACCCCATACTTGAGACACACTGTCCCAGTGGGTATAATAAAAGTCTAAACAAGAGAACTCACCGAATAGAAGCCGAACTGCATAAAAAAGATATAATAATAAAGTCTGCAGCTCCTCAGTAGTCTCGATCCGGTGGTGGTGGTGGTATGTAGGGGTACTGAGTCGGGTCATAGGGATGGCCCATGATACGCTCAAACTGTAGCTGAGCCATCATGTGCTGATGATGCTGCCGCTCCTGCATCTCGCGGATATCCAGCGAAAGTGCAGCATATGAGTCGATAACCTGATCTGTCAAGTCATCGATCCGTCGGTGTGCAGCTCTGTCCCTAACTCCACGCCTCCTGCGTCTAGCAGGTCTGACTGGAGACGCCTCAGCTGGCGCCGGCTCAGTGTCCTCCTCGTCATCATCCAAATCAATAATAGGTGGCGCGCTCGTCCCAACTGTATCTGTACCTGTGTCCATCGGGACGCCACCTCCTCTCTCATCTACTGTATCATCATCATCGTCGTCCTCGTCCTCAACCTCCTCCTCAGCCTTAGCAGGGGTAGCTGCTCCCTCTGTGTAATCCTCCATAAGTGGACCCCATGCTGTCTGCCAGTAGTGTGGATCAAAGACAGAGAACTGTGCAGACCATCTGATGCCCTGAGGTGCAGTCAGCTCCCATGGCATAGCAACGTAAGGTGTAGTCAAACCACGGGGAACTAGAATCCTCCGTGTAATCATCTCCTGAAGTCCGAGCGGCTTGGCAGCCGCCACCATGGTACACCTACTCAGATCCATATCCTGATACCTAGCGATATGGGTCACTATCCCTCCGCAGCATATATCTCCCTTCCCTTTGGCCTTGATCCTGTGCAGATCCTCTGCCAGCATCAATCCAAAGTCAGGGTATCCACCTGTGACCATGCAGTATAAAGAGAAGAGCTCCCCCTGTCGGACCTTCTGGGGCGTCTCAGTACGCGCCAGAAGCGTCTCGCTGAAGATCCTGTGTACCAACCGAAAAGCTAGATGATAGATAAGCTTCGCCCTGGAATCACCAGGGCGCCACCTGTCTGCATCCCTCGTAATGTGGGCGATCTGACCCCAGAACTCTCTAGCTACAGCTCGGGTCGGGAAGTCTACAGCAGTGGGGGCAGGGAAGCCAAAAATGTCTCTCCATTGGTCAAGAGGTACTAAGTAGTTCCGGTTCATCAACCGGTACTTCACAGCCCTCTCTGTGGGGAGGTAAGTGAAGGAACTGACAAACTCGAGGGTCGGCTCAAGGTAGGCTGGGGCTCGGATCTCAGTAAACTGATCCAGCCCGATGGTGGTGATCATCCTCCTAAGCTCTCCATCTACGTGGAGACAATCAAAGGCAGAAACGTCCAGAAATCTAGGAGCGATAACTGGACGACTAGCAATACGATCATAATCTACCCGGTGTCTCTCGTGAATCACCGGGATAGAAGGTCGGGATGAGGAAGAAGAAGGGGAAGGAGAGGATCTGTCTCTAAGGGCTAACAATCTGTCAGAACTCATCTTAAAACTGTACTGTCAGACCACCTCGGTCGACTGACAAACTCCAAGAATCGCCTCGACCGAGGTGCAGGTCGACTGGACCGAGGCGAAGGCAGTGCGATTTCCAACTCTCTGAATTTCAGTTCTTTTCCCCCAAAAATCACTACCGATGCTTCCTAAGGGGTACTTAAAGGTTTCCTCAACAGAATCAAGGGCAACCAATGCCCAAATTTCAGTAAACGAACGAGTTTAGGTTTTCGAACGTTTTTACCTCGTTCCGGTCGAAATGCTCAAATTTCTTGCAGATCTGTAGTTGCAATCGACTCCTCTATCCTTCAATCTCGGTTTGGAAGCAGAAAACGTCGAAAACGAGCAAGAAACGAGGTGAGCGAGGTGCGTCTGTTCGCCGCGGTCGAGGAGGGTAAAAAATGAAAATGTAATTTTTCCCCCTTTTATACTTTTACTGGATCTGCTGTCACCTCGGTCGAGATGGTCTCGACTGATCCGAGGTGGTATGGACCGAGGCGGTTCTGCAGAAACCCTAGTCGCCTCGGTTGCTCAAGAATCAACTCGGTCAAGGTGCTTTGACAGTGACCGAGGTCTTTCTGTCTTCTCAGATTCTCGAACTTCTGTCCTTCCAGTTGTGCTCCTCCTTAGATATTCCCTGTTGTCTGTCCAGAACGCCAAAAACAAAGCAAAGCAAAGCAAAAACAAAAACTATCTAAGCTAGACTAGAAAACGGGAAAGAAGAGCAATACCTTGGGTTGCCTCCCAAGAAGCGCTTGATTTAAGGTCGCTAGCTGGACCATGGTGCGTCTCAAACGAGGTAGATTGGTGCAACCTCCTCAACCGGTGTTTCCGGTTGGTACTTCTTAAGTCTATGACCGTTGACCTTGAAATTTCCGCTAGTTTCTCCCCATATCTCAACTGCACCATGAGGGAAAACATGTTTTACAACGTAAGGCCCGGTCCATCTAGATTTCAACTTACCTGGAAAAAGGCGGAGGCGGGAGTTGAAGAGTAGAACTAAATCTCCCTCGTTAAGCTCTTTTGGAACGATACGCTTGTCATGCCATCTCTTTGTTCTTTCCTTGTAGATTTTGGCATTCTCATAGGCGTTCAACCGCAGCTCTTCCAGCTCATTAAGCTCCAATAGTCGTTTCTTACCAGCCTCCTTGATGTCAAAGTTCAACCATTTGATAGCCCAATATGCCTTGTGCTCCAGCTCAACGGGCAAATGGCAAGACTTCCCGTATACCAAATTGTAAGGGGTGGTACCTATGGGAGTCTTGAATGCTGTCCTGTACGCCCAAAGAGCATCGTCCAATTTCATGGACCAATCCTTCCTCGTTCTAGAGACGGTCTTCTCCAAAATTGCCTTGATTTCTCTATTTGAGATCTCGACCTGTCCACTAGTTTGAGGGTGATAAGCGGTTGATACCTTGTGGGTTACCCCATACTTTGATAGAAGTGCCTTAAACTTCCGGTTGATGAAATGCGTTCCTCCATCGCTGATGATGATGCGGGGAGTTCCAAATCGTGGAAAGATAGTTCTATTCAAGAACTTTACAACCACCTTGGCGTTGTTAGTGGGAGAAGCAATGGCTTCAACCCATCTAGAGACGTAATCAACTGCAAGGAGAATGTAGAGGTTTCCTCCGGAGGATGGGAAAGGTCCCATGAAGTCAATCCCCCATACATCAAAGATTTCCACTTCTTGGATGTTGTTAAGTGGCATCTCGTTCCTCCTTGACAAGTTCTCTGTCCTTTGGCATGCATCACAAGAAACAACAAAAGATTGCACATCCTTAAATAATGTAGGCCAAAAGAAACCGGAACGCAATACCTTAGCGCATGTTTTATCGGTGCTAGCATGTCCTCCACAAGGAAGTGAATGACAATGCCTTATGACGCTATTAACTTCATCTTCCGGAATGCACCTTCGAAGCATCCCATCCGGTCCGCGCTTGAATAGCAGCGGCTCATCCCAGTAGTAATGTCGTACTTCCTTGAAGAATCTCTTCTTTTGAGAGTACGTCAAACCGGGCGGTATTTCCTGGCAAACAAGATAATTTACAATATCAGCATACCAAGGACCTTTATTATCAGAAAGTTGGTGGAGGGAATGGTCCGCCAACAGTGGGTGAATGTCAGAGAAAGGAGTAAGAAAATTGTTATTCTCAGCAATCTCAGTTGACATCGTCTCGCTGTCGACCTCGGTCGAGGCGCAAAGGCGTTGACCGAGGTGTTCTTCAGTCGCCTCGCTCAGTCCAGAAAGTGCCTCGGTCGAGGTACTGCTACTGGGTCCGAGGTTGGAGATCTTCGTCTCCTGGATCAGCTTCTCTGTTATAGCTCCTGGATCCTCTTCCAGTGCCTTCAAGCTCCGTATATCTGCGTCACAAGAAGCATCTATACCTTCCTCCATTAAACTGAAGCTTATGACTCTTTCGAGCGGATCGTTAATAAGGATAGAGCTCACCAATTCTCTTGATTCTTCTTCATCGTAGATGTTGAAGATATCATCAGTTAGTTGCTCCCCTTTCATGGCTGCAAGTAGTGCGAATTCCACCTCATCGCCACCAACGTTGAATTTCAACTTGGCGTTCTTGCAATCCACGTTGCAACCCGAAGTTGCTAGAAATGGCCTCCCGAGAATAATAGGTACTGGATAATCTGCGGGAATGTCAAGTACAACAAAATCTATAGGTAGATAGAAGTTACCTAACTTGACCGGAACGTCTTCCAAGATGCCCACGGGATGGGTAATGGAGCGATCCGCCATGTAAAGTCGAATCTTGACCGGTTTGGGCTCTCCAAGACCGATCTTAGTGCACAACTCCAGCGGGATGATGCTCACGCTGGCTCCTAGATCACATAGGGCTTCACAAGTGACATCCCCAACTTGAATGGGAATGCAAAATGAGCCGGGATCTCTTAACTTAGGTGGCATCTTTTCCTTCATGATCTTGATAAGCTCCGAAGATTTAGATGTCATCCTAACTTCACCTACATCCTCCAGTTTCCTCTTCCTTGATAAGATTTCTTTTAAGAACTTCCCATAGGCGGGCATACCTAGAATGGCATCAAGGAAAGGAATATTAATATGTAGCTTATTCATCAAGTCAAGAAACTTACCGAAGTGCTTGTCAAGATGTGCTCTGGCCCTGGACTGGGGGAATGGAAGTGGTGGTTTATATGCAGGAGGTGGAACATAAGTTTCTGTCGTTCCTCCTGCTTTCTGTTGCGCCGCCTCGGTTGGCATCTCGGTCGAGGTGTTCTTCGACTGGGTCTGGACCGAGGTGGTCTGCATCGAGCGAGGTACTGGATCTGCAGTTTTGAGTCCACTCCTCGTCGTTATGGCCATGCACTGGCCCTTAGGGTTAGTTTCCGTCTTTGCTGGAAGCTTCCCTGGATCTCTTGGCGCTTCATTCGCCCTATTAGCAAGTTGTTGTTCGAAGGACTTTTGGGCCCTCGAAAATGAAGTCATAGAATTCTCCATAGCACTAAGCTTGATCAAGATTGCCTCCAGGACTGCGTCTTTCTTTTCCGGCTGAGACGAACTTGATCCTTGCCCTTGGCTCTTCAATGGAGTAGAAGAAGAAGAAGGAGAAGAGAGGAAAGGGTTAGAGGAATCATTAGAGTTGGAGTTTGAATGGTTGTTACCGTGGTTTTGGTTATTCGCCCTCCAGTTGTTGCTATTGGATCCTCTATTGTTGTTGTTGTAGTTGTTTCGGGGTCCGTTGTTGTTGTTACGGTACCCGTTATTGTTGTTGTTGTTCCTTTGCCCTTGCTCTTCCTTCTTAGTTTGAGCCATCAAGAGCTCCTTCAATTGCTTCACGTCGTTCTTCAAGGACGTGAGTTGATTGTTGTTGGGTTGAGTCTCTTGAAAGTTGACTCTTTTAACTCCACCTTCAGTTCCTTGGTGGGTGTACTTCTCCATGTGCAAGGCTTGCTTCTCAATGAAGTCCCAAGCCTCGTCAACCGCCATGTCCATGAATGTACCGGCGGAGAGTAGTTGGAGATTGAACTGGGTGCTTCCGTCCAGCCCTTTGAAGTAGATCTCCAACAACTCGATCTTTGGAATCCCATGATGTGGGCAATCCAAAAGGATATCCTTGAACCGCTCCCAAGATTTGGACAAGCTCTCCTTGTCCTTCATGATGAAAGCGTTGATCTTCCCTCTCATTTCAGCGGTCTTTGAGGGGGGAAAGAATTTGGTCAAGAATTCCGTAGTCATCTCCTCCCATGTGCTAATTTTTCCTGGGGGAAGAGATTGATACCAAGTAAGAGCTCTATCTTTTAAAGAAAAGTAGAAAGGTCTTAGCTTGTAGTTGTTGTTCTCAATTCTGGAAGGTCGCAAGGTTTCCATCAAGATCTCGTAGTTTTGAAGATGTTGATGCGGCGACTCCTTCTCTAGCCCTCCGAATTGGCACTGGCGAATCATGGCTAGAACTTGCGGTCGAAGTTCGTAGTCATGATCTGCTGGATCTCCTAGGTTTACTCTTGGACGCCTCAGTTGTTGGTTAGGGTCCATCCTTTGACCTAGGGTTTGTGGAATTCCTGCAAGAAGAACATCTCGGACTGGCATCCGAGGTGGAAGTACATCGGCTGGGGCGTCGGGTACTGGAATCTGCCTCGGTCGAGGATCAACTACTGGATCCTGCATCGGTCGAAGTAGAATCTGGTTCCGAATGGTAGCAATCTCAGCTTCGATTGCTGCAGTCCTGGTGCGATTCTCCTCTTTCTCTTGCATGAGTTCTTCCTTGCTGAGGCGCAGCAGCTCCTGCGTCTCTCTCAATTGGGCCGCAAGATCGCGATCGTCTTGTTGGGCCATCTTCGTTTCTCTCAAGCGTCTCTTGTATGTCTTTTCTGGTTCGGGATCGTAAGGAACGATTTCCTTCCCAGCGCGGGTTCTTTGCATATACCTAAGAAAGAACCTGAAAAAGTCACTCAAGTAGAGTGGTTAGACAAAACGGGGTAAATGCCCCAAGAGCAAACCGTACCGGCTCGGTCTAGACCAAGTCCCCGGCAACGGCGCCAAAAACTTGTTCGCTCCAAACGGTGTGTGCAAGCTTTAAATTTATAACCCTAGACTTAAGCTTAAAACAAGGATGCGAACCCGCAGTGTACGGGTCAATCGTAGTAAAAGCAAGAAAATTCCAGGGGTCGATCACAGGGACTCGGTGAAACAAAGTCAACACAGTATGCTACGTTAGTTCTAACCACAAGAGCGATTAACACAATCAAAGATGAATAAGATGTCAAATAAAGCAAACATGTAATTCTAGGGATTAAAGCATCTAGTTGTGGTTCCAACTCAAGATCTATAGATAAGCGGACAAAGCTGAGATTTTTGCGTGGGGAAGGTGTTACTAAGTGGAGTAGATCACCGGGTAAGTCTCACTACACACTAATCCTAAACCGTAACTCCTATTACCGGGTAAGTCTCAAGGAATTAAGATAAAGAACTATAACCTCAAACTAACACACCATCTAAGGGGATAGAATCAACCTTTACCGGGTAAGTCTCAGGCTAACTCACGAAAATGGGGTGGAAGCACACTCAAACCCCCAATAAAGGATAAACCTTTATTACCTACACTTATGATCGTTGATACACAAACTAAGGAATTACCGGGTAAGTCTCATCCTAAGCTTGCTTTGAACCAGGAAGGTGTAATAAGAATAGGATTTGGCAAACTCTAACACTTAACTCTCAGTTACGGATCAAATAAGTCACCTCGGTCAGAAGAATTCCACCCCGGCCGAGATGTTCATCAACCGAACGAGATGCTTAGGGTTAAGATTAAAGACTCGAACTTTCAGGATCCTACTGGAATCTAAGATTATTCTATCATTGTTTTTCCCACAACCTTCAGCCAATCACCCTAGAATCACACAAGGAAATTAGCCACTCATCATCATAATGAAAGTATTAAAATATATAGGAAGAAGGTGAATATTTGAACAAAGAAGAATTTAATGAAAATACTTCAATAACTGAATCAAATATCACAACAAAGCGTTCTTTGGATAATAATCCAACAAGACAAGACAACAATTGAGGGAATTGAAGACAATCTTACAAAACCCTTCAATAAAGCTATAAAAGCTATGAACTTCAATCTTCCTTCAACCTTCAAAAAGGTTCTTCAAATCTCCCAACTTGGAGTAGGCTGCTGCTGCGTATTTTTCGGTGTAAGCGGGGTCTAAGCACTCTTTGATTTGTGGAAAATCCAACCCTTTTTATAGGAAAATAACCCTCCAAAGATAATAAATCTTAGAAAGATATTCTCCCATAAATATAGGTAAAATATATGATTCTGCATATCTCCTTCCTTCCAAGAGCTTAGCCCAAAAATATAAGATTACTTTCCAAGTTTAAAAGATCTCAGCCAAGAATAAAATATTCTTGCCGCGTCCTAGGTTTTCGCCTCGGTCGAGTCGGCGTCTCTGGATCACCTCGGTCGAGATGAATCTCTGGTCAACCGAGGTGAGTCACAACTGAATGTGAAATCTCTCAAAACTGGCCCAAAGTAAATCCTTAATCCATGGCTATGCTTCCTAGATGTAGCTCCAAATGACTCTTGACTTCTTTTGCTCCTTTTTGATGCAAAACGTACCATATTACCTGCAATTACAACGAAACTAGGTGTAGACCTCGATTCTCGCAAAGGTAGATGAAATGGCAGTAAAATCACATAATGTACATACAAACATGCAGATTATTGAAGATAAAACGTTCAAACAAACCCCAAAATATAGACTATAATTCATGCTATCAGAATACATCTTCATCAATGGTTGGCCCTTTCATCATTGTGGACAACTTGAACTTGATATTATCTTCTCCAATGTTGAAGGAGATAATTCCATTCTTACAATCCACCAAGCATCCGGAAGTGGCTAGGAAAGGTCTCCCTAAGATGATGGGAACCGGATAGTCCGCCGGAATGTCCAAGACAACAAAATCAATCGGCACATAGAACTTCCCAAGTTGCACCGGAATGTCCTCCAAGATCCCAACCGGGTGAGTGATTGAACGGTCCGCCATGTAGAGGGTCATCTTGACCGGTTTTGGCTCTCCTAGCCCAACCTTGTTGCAAAGTGCAAGCGGTATGATGCTTACACTTGCCCCAAGATCACATAGGGCTTCATACCTCACTTCTCCCACTCCAATTGGCACACAAAATGAACCGGGATCTCTTAGCTTAGGAGGCATCTCCTCCTTCATTGTTTGGATCAATTCCGAGGATCTCTTTGTCATCCTCACTTTCCCATACTCTTCCAACTTCCTCTTGTTGGAGAGTATTTCCTTCAAGAACTTGCCATACGCCGGCATACCTAAGATAGCATCCATGAACGGAATGTTAATATGCAATTTAGACATAAGTTCAAGGAATTTACCAAAGTGTTTGTCCAAACGAGCTCTTGCTCGTGATTGAGGGAATGGTAGTGGTGGCTTGTATGGAGGCGGTGCCACATATGTTGGCTCAACATCCTTGCTCTTGCCTCCATCTTCTTGCAATATTTCCTCTTCTATCACCACTTGCTTCCCATTGTCATTTCCTTTAGGTAAGGGATCCTTCATACTCAACCCACTTCTTGTTGTAATAGCCAACACTTGGCCTCTTGGGTTGTCCTCGGTTCTTCCGGGAAGCTTTCCCGGGTCTCTATGCGCTTCACCCGCCTTTTGGAACACTTGTTCTTCCAAAACTTTTTGAGCTTTAGAAATTGAAGTCACAGTGCTCTCAAGACCACTCAACTTTCCAAGCAATTGCTCAAACATCATTTCGGTTCTATCCTTTGGAGGTTGAGTGAATCCGGGTGGAGGTTCTTGTGAAGTCTTTGGTGGTGGAGCTGCGCTTGTGGAAGCGGGAGGGTTCAAGGCACCATCCGGGTTAGAATAGGAAAACCCGGGATGGTTGTGGTTAGGCCGGTAATTGTTGAATTGCCGGTTGTTGTTGAAGTTCCTTGGGCCTTGATAGTTGTTGTAGTTGCCCCTTCCTATGTAATTCACATCTTCCTCCTTGGAAGACAAGTTTGCTTGCACTTGAACTTGAGGGGTTGCTTGGTTCTTCAAAGTTGTAGCACACAACTCCCTCAAAGACTTAAGCTCGTTGTTGATGGCGTCAAGCTTGAAATTGCTCATGTTGACTTCACTCACCTCATATGCTCCCGCCTTTCTCCCATCACTCTTCCTATGGGAGTACTTCTCAATCACCAAAGCTTGTTTCTCTACGAACTCCCAAGCATCATCTACATTTTTTTCCATGAAAGTCCCACCGGAAAGAGATTGAAGCTTGAATTGGCTATCTTCATCAAGTCCTTTGAAGTAGATCTCCAATAGCTCAATTTTCGGTATACCATGGTGTGGACAATCTAGGAGAAGGTCTTTGAACCTCTCCCAAGACTTGAATAAACTCTCTCTATCCTTCATCACGAAGGCATTGATCTTCCCTCTTAACTCGGTAGTCTTGGAAGGTGGGAAGAACTTAGTCAAAAACTCGGTTGTCATCTCCTCCTAAGTACTCACTCGCCCTTGTGGAATAGATTGATACCAAGCCAAGGCTTTATCCTTAAGAGAGAAGGAGAAAGCCCTAAGCTTATGGTTGTTGCTTTCCAATCTAGGCGGTCTAAGAGTCTCCATCAAGATCTCATAGTTCATCAAGTGTTGATGAGGAGACTCTCCTTCCATCCCTCCAAATTGATTATACCGGATCATTTGTAGAACTTGAGGGCGGAGCTCGTAATCATGGGCTGCGGGATCTCCTAAGTTCACACCCGGACGGTGTGCTCTTTGTGCCGGATCCATACGTTGCCCTAACGTTTGTGGCTCTTCAATGGCAATGGGCACAACCCGAATATCAACCGCCGGCTGTGGTTGTGGTGGAGGTGGAGGTTGTTGACCATTAAGTTCTCTTTGCACAAGAGCTTGCCTAATCTCTTCAATCTCCCTCCTAGTTGCCTCTTGCCTCTCATTGACAAGTCTCCTTTCATTCTCCAAGGCTTCATCCCTTATCCTAATTTGCTCTAAAGCCTCATCCAACTCAGCTTGGAGATCTCTTCCGGTCATCTCTTTTCCCTTTCTAATGCTCTTGGATCTAGATCTAAGGGTTTTCTCCGGTTCGGGATCGAAGGGAGCTAAATCCTTGCCACGAGATCTTCGCATACACCTAAAGAGTAACAGATGTCCTGAAAAGCAAAGACACAAACCAAAAAGAGATCAAAAGCAACAAGAAAGACCTACACTATAAACAATCACAAATAACGACTCAATCTAGACCTACACTATAAACAATCACAAATAACGACTCAATCTAGACTTAGTCCCCGGCAACGGCGCCAAAAACTTGTTACGCTAAGAACGTGTGCACGCAATAAGCTTTAAATTTATACTCGTTATATTTCTCCTAACTCCTAGCGAACCCGCAGTGTACGGGACGTTTTGTAGTAGGGATAGTATTCCGAGGTCGAACACAAAGACTGAGGTGAGATTGATTCGATTAGTGATTAAGTTTAGTGAAGATCTAGGCTTAGTGAAAGAGAAAGAAATAAAGAAATGAAAATCTCAATGTTTTTGGTGGGTTTTTAGGTGATCAATCAAGGGTCACAAATCATGCGAAATAATCAATCAACTAAGCTAACAAATCAACACAAACAAACAAGCTAACACAAGATACTAGATCAAAGAGAGAAAAGCGGATTCTAGGGGTTGGAAATTCCGGTTATGGCATAGGACTCAAGCTATCTAATCATTCCTTGGATTAACCACAATATGTTGGGAGTGAGTGTTTCTAGATTGGGATCAATCACCGGGTAGGTCTCATGGTCCACTAGTCCGTTCCTAAGGTCTCATCACCGGGTAAGTCTCAAAGAGCCTAAGGAATGGAATTCTACACAAACCGGATTGTCACCTAGGGATCTAACCTTTCTTCACCGGGTAAGTCTCGGAAGGGTGAGTCCTAAACAACTATCCTAGCACACTTAGTCCAATGGCAGCTTATGAGGCTCACCACTACCTAGAGTTTATCATCTTCGAAATCTAAGAGTAAGAATCACCGGGTAGGTCTCTTCTAACACTTAGTTGCTAACACTAGGTCTCCCTAGGATAGAATTAACTCAACAAACACTAGGGTTTCAACATTCTAACATTCTAGAACTTAGACTCATCAAATCAAACAAATCAGACAAACCACGGGCTATTCTACCACTTCCACGGCCGTGGACTGGCAAGAACAAACCGTGGACTCCAACAGAGGCTTCGTTCAAGTAAATGAATAATCCAAAGGCAATTTTAAGTCCATCCTATCATAGTCCAAGCCATAACCATCCTTTCCTTACCCTAGAATCGCATCTATTTAGCCTACAATATACATCATAACAATCGAAATCATCAAACATAAAATCATGGCTTCCATTTGCAAGATAATGATGAGAAAGAGATGAATAAGTGAAGCAAGTAAAACCAAGCTGAAAGTAAGATTAGAAAGACTCACAACCCTTCAAAAGAAGGTTTAATCGATTCTTACAACCCTAGAAAACGAATCCGATAATCTTTACTACAAAACTTATCAAAGACTAGCAATGGTGTGTTCTTCTCTTCTTCTCCAATGGAGCTTTTTTTCCTCCTCCAATGGTAGCTCTCCTCTTGAGAGAATCTTCTTGTTGAGAGTATGGGAGAGAATGGTAGTGAGGGGTCTGTCCTTCTCAGCCTTGCAGGACCACTTTTATACTACAACATTGCTAGAGTCAGCCATGAGATCGTGGCACAGCTATCACAACCGTCTGGCAAAAACCACGGTCCATATCCACGGCCGTGGAAGTGCCAGTGACCGTGGTTTTGGTGTCTCAGCTTGCTTTGGATCATTGAGTTACGATTTGGTGCATGGCTTGCACCAACAAGGTCCCATGGGCCTTGCTTAGCCTCTAGCTTGCATCCCAATGAGTCCGAAGGTGTGTCACCTTGATGAACGATCCTCAAACGTATCGATTAAGCTCCTAAATCTCCCAAATTACCTACAAAGCAATGCAAAAGTCCGTGTAGACGTCTATCTCGACAAAATACGTGAATTGAGTGCAAATGTCGTGAACTAGTGCTAAACCATGCATGAATGAGTGAAAAATCTATCTAAATGATTACCTAAACCTAAGTCATAAATCGTGTTATCAATGCCCACCTAACTTATAAGGCTCTATATGAGCCATAAGTAGAGATATATATATACTCAAGACATACACATACATAAACCATCATACATATATACATATCTACACTGCAGAGATCCATAGCAGGAGTGGCGACTTCTCGTACATCTAACCCAAAACCACATTTAAAACCAAAACCTTTTAAAGCATCAGACCCCATGTGGGTTCTGTTTATTTTACCTATCAGGCCTCATTGCAGGTAGTATGTAATACCCGGAAAATTTTAAATTCCGTTTAAAACCCGATCGGACCGGATTCCGATCCGCCAACCTTTATTCTTTTAAATAAAATAAAACAATATTAAATTCTATCATTTTATGTGACCTTGATTCACATAAAATGATAATTTATGTAACCGTAAATAATCCCGTACATTTTAAAACCCAAAGAACGGTTCCGTACGAGTAACGATTTATCCATTCAGCTCGTCTTTTAATTAGATGAGCAGGCCCAACAGCTGGCCTAGTAATCCTTCAGCCGGCCCAAACCTTACCCTAATCTGCTCTTAATTATTTTCTTTAACCTAATTAACCCTAATCACCTTAGCAAACGGCTGCAGTGCAAACGTGAGAAACGCTGCTTCTCAACTGCTCTCCCTCGCCAACCTTCAACGCAGCGCCTCCTTCTGTAAGCGCAGCAGCCGACGCAGCCAGTATCGACCACCAGTAGTAGCCAGCGCAGCATCCGACACAACCTAGCCTTCGAGCACCCTGGTGTTGTTCAGCCCACGCAGTCCAGCCTTCGAGAAACCAACAGGAGACGCCAGAAGTGTTACCCGAGTAGACCTATTGCACCTTGTTGCAGACGGGAAGGACACCAGCGAACCGGGCTGAAGAGAGGGAGTCGACGCCGGCCTCCTATACGCCTCGTCTTCGCAAGAACCACAACCAACCTCCTAGCTCCTCCCACACGACTCGGTAAGACCCTTCTTGCCTCGTCTTTCACTGGTGCTCAGCAGTTCGGAAATGACTCACCTTACGACACTGTAATGATGCAGCACACAGGACCTCCTCGCCTTCTCGATCAAGGATAGCAAGGGTAGGACCGAGGACGCCAAGCTGCTGCCGGTAAGCCTTCTGAGTACTCCCTCCTACTGCAAACGTGGATGTACATAAATTAGTTTAACATCGGATGTGTAGAAATGCACAGCTTTGTTTTCGTGCTCAGTAGGACTCAAACCTGGAACCTATGAATAGATTTTATTAGACTTATTTTGACAGGGAGAATCGAAGCTGAGACCACTTGCATGCTTTGTTTTTCCAGCTTTGACCTGCTGACTTTAGGACCTAATTTCTATAGCTTAGATCGAGAATCCACCGTTGAATTTTTTATATATTGTAGATTGAAATATATAGTTTACTGTGTTAAAATTTGAGAGAAAGTTAACGGTCGGATTAGAACTTATAAGGACTCAAAGTAGGACAGTTGGGCTGTTTTTACAGCAGAGGAAAATTGGCTAAGTATGGGATTTTTCAGCTTTTCTTTTCAACTTGTGTGATTTATGGGAGAGTTGTAGTTGAGTTTTTTTTTAGATCTTTACCCCTATGTTTAGTATCCTTATCATAGAGGATTTAAAATTTTATATCTAATTTTTATATTTTTATCCCAGCCTTGTACTTTTCACCCAAAAGTCGGACCTCAACGACTTTTTGGTATAAACTAAGAATTTTGGGTAACTCTTATAAATTCTTACCAAACTTTTCAATGAGAACTAGATTAGGGACATAGGTTCTAGAAGATAATTTTAGAACTAAATGATAAGACTTTTTCGGAGTTTTTGGGATCTGGGGCAAAAGAGTCTTTTTAACTTAAGAGAACCTTTTTCCGTAATTTCTCTTCATGAGATTGTACAATTTAGAAGTTTATAACTTCTAAGAGTATGGGATGTGGTTTTGATCCACGTGCCTTGCGTAACAGGCGTTTGAGTTTCTACGGTTGCGGACCGAGTTGAGAATTTGAGAGTTGTGATTCGATTTAGGTAAGTCCTTGCGACTTACTTAACTAGCAACTAGATGTTAGTTGGGTGATACTAGTGGTGTGTGTGCAATGTGTGTTGTAATAATAACTTGTTAGGACGACTATTGTTTCTACTTTAAGGCCCAAGTGTATGTATAACGGACCGTGACATCACTGCCTAACTCTGACAAGAGACTGGGAGGTTCTCTATATCCAAACCATACAGGTACAAGGTGAGATGCATCGGATTCATTCCTGATGGTTACACGGGGCGGAGGCAAGGTTTGGGAATCCCTCGTGTCACAAGATAAGTATCATTAGTAAGAGTGAATGACTTAAATGAAGATAATAAATGGATTGTTTGAAAGCATGATGAGTGTTTACTTTTGCTATGTGTGTGTGTTATTATTATTATTCTAATGTTTAGATAGCTAGCTAATGGTTATTCTATTGTATTTTTAGATTTACCGCAGGTTAGAGCAACAGCTGAGTAATCCGGAAGTAGTGGTCAGCCGGGTCTCCGTACTCTTTAGAGTGGGGGTTGGGTTGTTGCTTTGTTGTCCTTTCCTCTTGTTAAGACAGTTAGTCTTTTGCGTGTTTAAGTACTATAGGTTGTTAGACGTTGTTACATTCATTCCTTTAAAAATACTATTTCATGAATTTCAATTTTTCTTATTTCTGTCTTGTTGCAAGATCCTAGTAATATTGTTGTCAAACTAAGGTCGGGACCCATTGTGAGGTCCTAACCAGTAATGCCCCGCGTTCTGAGAATTTGGGGTGTTACAACATGGTAGTAGAGCTCTAGGTTGGCAACAATGACACTTGAAATCTTCTGAAAGACCGAATAGGTACTTAAATAGAACCCGAAAAGGGATCTGAGTTTTAAAAAGGACTTTTGGTTTCCAAATGCATGCATAGTCTGGTTGGGAATAGAAAGTACGGCTGACCACCACTACTACCGCAGATCTCAGTATGCTTAGTATGGACTTTAGGCTTTACTTTAGTTGGACTTTTTAGCTTGATTATAAAGATATGTGATATAGATGAGTATATGCCGAAGATTAGTAGAAACTACAGTTATGTTATGTCCTTAACGGAGGTAACATAATGAGTTTCTCACCCCTTGGACACATCTAAGTAAATTTTGAAGGGTGGCAACGTGAGGATTAGTATGCACATCTTATGTGCATTAGGGTAGACGAATGACGGACAACTCCTTCGAGCTTGTTGAGGAACGTCGAGACGGAAAAGTGAAGACTAAAAGACAACACCAACTACGATGACAAGAAGGGAATCCCGAGTCAACTCAATAGGAGCAAATGAAGAATATACATGAGAGTAGTTCCAGCAACGCGATGGATGACCGGCAAGTATACAAATTGGGAGAGAAAACCCATAAGTTCTTTCAAGATGGTGTAAAGCAACGTTACAAACAAAGCGGATACCTTCAGAAACACACATGGGCATGAAAGTCAAGAAGAAATATAGTAGCGATCCAGACAAGAGACATTGAATATAAGCGTACTGACGGACCAGAAGGTGAAAGTATGAGGCTAGAAGCAGGGCGGAATATGATCACTCTCGACCAACTACTTGACACCACAATCAAGATGGGAAACCAAGACAATCATAAGCGTAGGAGTCAAGATGAGATACATTGTCCATCCAAATACGAAGAATAAAAGAGCCGCAAAAAAAAAAAGGCAACACACGAGGAAGGTGTAGGAAAATGGTTGGTGAACACGGGGGTCTCTAATAACTTCTCATTTACGAAGGTATTTAAGTTAATAACACTAGCGGGTCAAAACAGAGAACCGCAATTGGACGATAACTCGGGTAAAAAGAATTATGGGGAAATATCTACAAGTTATCATAGAAGAAATTACAAGTCCGTTGACGGAAGACGAAGATACAACTAGACTCGTAAGAGTATAATGCTCTTATAGGAGTGTAATTTGTAGAAGGAGATAAAGGAGTATAAATAGAAGAGAATTATTTTCACCTGGTATATCAAACCTCAAAAGAGATAGCAGAAATGTAAGTCTACGATCTTATAGAAGATCAACTCAACAACTAGGCTCTTACAGGTGCGGTGTTTACCCGACAAGAAAACTCGAGGAGCTCACGAGTACGAAGACGAAGACATAGTTGTGATTCTACCACATGGACGCATCTGCAGACACTAAGCTGTCACACTAGTGGCTGGTGTATGCCGCCCCCTGCGGTGGAGGAGACTGCCACACTTGCGGCTAAGGAGGTGCGCATCTGCGAGTCGGAGTGGTAGTGTGTGCTGCTGCTCAACAATGAAGACGAAGAAAGGAAGGTTGTTGAAGGTTGCCCCCTATGGTTGCTGCGTGCAGAGGCTATTGAAGGTCCCCCACCCATGGATGTTGCGTGCAGAGGCTGTTGAAGGTCGTCGATTGAAGGATGTGGGTTGTGGCTGGTGTCGAAGGAGAGGGCAACAAGGCTTCGTGTTCGCTCCAAACGGTGTGTGCAAGCTTTAAATTTATAACCCTAGACTTAAGCTTAAAACAAGGATGCGAACCCGCAGTGTACGGGTCAATCGTAGTAAAAGCAAGAAAATTCCAGGGGTCGATCACAGGGACTCGGTGAAACAGAGTCAATACGGTATGCTATGTCAATTCTAACCACAAGAGCAATTAACACAATCAAAGATGAATAAGATGTCAAATAAAGCAAACATGTAATTCTAGGGATTAAAGCGTCTAGTTGTGGTTCCAACTTAAGATCTGTAGATAAGCGGACAAAGCTGAGATTTTTGCGTGGGGAAGGTGTTTCTAAAGTGGAGTAGATCACCGGGTAAGTCTCACTACACACTAATCCCAAACCGTAACTCCTATTACCGGGTATGTCTCAAGGAATTAAGATAAAGAACTATAACCTCAAACTAACATACCATCTAAGGGAATAGAATCAACCTTTACCGGGTAAGTCTCAGGCTAACTCACAAAGATGGGATGGAAGCACACTCAAACCCCAATAAAGGATAAACCTTTATTACCTACACTTATGATCGTTGGTACACAAACTAAGGAATTACCGGGTAAGTCTCATCCTAAGCTTGCTTTGAACCAGGAAAGGTATAATAAGAATAGGATTTGGCAAACTCTAACACTTAACTCTCAGTTATGGATCAGATAAGTCACCTCGGTCAGCCAGTTTCCACCTCGGCCGAAATGTTCATCGACTGAACGAGGTGCTTAGGGTTAAGGTTAAAGACTCGAACTTTCAGGATCCCACTGGAATCTAAGATTATTCTATCATTGTTTTTCCCACAACCTTCAGCCAATCACCCTAGAATCACACAAGGAAATTAGCCACTCATCATCATCATAAAAGTATTAAATGTAAGGGAAGAAGGTGAATATTTGAACAAAGAAGAATTTAATGAAAAGACTTCAATAACTGAAACAAATATCACACAAAAGCGTTCCTTGGATAATAATCCAACAAGACAAGACAACAATTGAGGGAATTGAAGACAATCTTACAAAACCCTTCAATAAAAGCTATAAAAGCTATGGACTTCAATCTTCCTTCAACCTTCAAAAAGGTTCTTCAACTCTCTCCCAAATTGGAGTACGCGGCTGGTGCGTATTTTTCGGTATAGGCGGATTACTTGCGCTGATAGCGGATGTTGGATTTGTGGAAAATCCAACCCTTTTTATAGGAAAAATAACCCTCCGAAGATAAGAAATCTTAGAAAGATATTATCCCATAAATATAGGTAAAATATATGATTCTGCATATCTCCTTCCTTCCAGAAGCCAAGCCCAAAAATATAAGATCACTTTCCAACTTTAAAAGATCTCAGCCAGGAATAAAATATTCTCGCCGCGTCCTAGGTATTCGCCTCGGTCGAGTCGGCCTCTCTAGATCACCTCGGTCGAGATGAATCTCTGGTCAACCGAGGTGACTCAGAACTGGATGTAGAATCTCTCAAAACTGGTCCAAAGTGAATCTTTAATTCATGGCTATGCTTCCTGGATGTAGCTCCAAATGACTCATGACTCCTTTTTGATGCAAAACGTACCATATTACCTGCAATTACAACGAAACTAGGTGTAGACCTCGATTCTCGCAAAGGTAGATGAAATGGTAGTAAAATCACATAATGTACATACAAACATGCAGATTATGAAAGATAAAACGTCCAAACAAACCCAAAAATATAGACTATAATTCATGCTATCAAAATACCCCATACTTAGCCCTTGCTTGTCCCCAAGCAAGTTCCGCATATAGAAGACAAGATAGAATGGATTATAAGTCAAGAAAATCAGTGAAAAAGCCTTTCAAAAACATTTTATGGTGTGCAACTATCATAGATCACTCTAAGAGAGTACTTCCTGGAATTTAAAAACTTAATATGCTCAAAACATTTTATGAATATAGAAAAGTTGTTCATCTTTGCATAAAATCATAGAATGCATAATAAATCATAATTATCAAAATTAATCATGTATAATCCAGTTTAAACCGCTAAGTCAATCAACAAGCTCAAGGTCTCAAGGGCTTCCCAAAAGAAAGGTCAAGAAACGTGTAGGGTAGGGATGTATGTAAGGTAATGTGGTGCTAGAATCCGGGAAAAGGATGAACTTCACTTTCACTTTTGACTTGCAACATCTTCCACCAATAAGCTTTGCTTATTTTGCACTTTTTCTTTACTTTACTTTTTGGGATGCATGGACAGAGGTGCACAATAACCGAAGCCTAGGAAATCTGCAATCATCAATTTCTTGAGATGCATCAAACCCTTGATGCACATACCATGACCCGATAGGAATATCGCTCAATCCGACTTTGGCAAGACACAAACACCCGGCTATGTGAATGGTGCCGAGTTACTCATCTTCATGATTGACTTCCCCAAACCTATTATTGCTTTCTAACACTTTCACTTCCAGCCCACTTTTCAACTTTAACTTGCTTTCACCACTTCGCTTGCTTCCAAATTCCCGGATAGGTAAAGGGAGGCAAAATGTATATGAGGGGCTAAGCATGATCAAGAAGAAGAAGAGAGAAGAATGAATTGCCTTGGTCTTTCCAAGAAGAAAGTGAGAGAACTTAACCTGCGGTGTCAACCTTCAAATTCAACATAATTTGGATAAAAACAAAGTATTAAACATGCCAATAATTTCAAACAAAGCATTTAGCAACTTAAACATATCATAAAACCTTTCAAACATATAAAGAATTTAAAACCAGTAGGTAAACAAGATCTTCACTGAGATCATATCCAGATAAGTAACAAAAATTCGCTTTCGAAAACTCTCAGTTAACACCACCTCGGTCGAGGTGTTCTTGGTTCAACCGAGGTGAATCACCTCGTTCGGCCAGAATCTCCCCGGTCGAGGTCAAAAAATTTTTTTATATACCCCATTTTTTTCAGTTTCGACGTTTTTCTCAATCAAATAACCTGTAAGTATGCATGTAATATCAGATAATCATATAAAGGCAAATGAAGCATAAATATGAAAATATCCGATAAATAAAATACATCATAAGTGTCGAATACATCAAGTAGTCACGTAGTCAAATAATACAGACAAATACCCCATACTTGAGACACACTGTCCCAGTGGGTATAATAAAAGTCTAAAACAGGAGAACTCACCGGATAAGAGCCGAACTGCATAAAAAAATATAATAAAGAAACCCTGCAGCTCCTCAGTAGTCCTGATCCGGCGGTGGTGGTGGTATGTAGGGGAACTGAGTCGGATCATAGGGATGGCCCATGATACGCTCAAACTGTAGCTGAGCCATCATGTGCTGATGATGCTGCCGCTCTTGCATCTCGCGGATATCCAGCGAAAGTGCAGCATATGAGTCGATAACCTGATCTGTCAGGTCATCGATCCGTCGGTATGCAGCTCTGTCCCTCACTCCACGCCTCCTACGTCCAGCAGGTCTGACTGGAGATGTCGCGGCTGGCGCCGGCTCAGTGTCCTCCTCATCATCTAAATCAATAATAGGTGGCGCGCTCGTCCCAGCTGTATCTGTCCCTGTGTCCATCGGGACGCCACCTCCTCTCTCATCCACTGTCTCATCATCGTCGTCATCCTCATCCTCAGCCTCAGCAGGGGCAGCTGCTGCCTCTCTATGATCCTCCATGAGTGTATCCCAAGCAGTCTGCCAGAAATGCGGATCAAAGACTGTGAACTGCGCAGACCAGCGGATGCCCTGAGGTGCAGTCCGCTCCCAAGGCATGGCGACGTATGGAGTGGTCAAACCACGGGGAACTAGAATCCTCCGTGTGATCATCTCCTGCAATCCCAGCGGCTTCGGAGCCGCCGCCAATGTACAAACGCTGAGGTCCATCCCGTGGTAAGTGGCGATGTGGGTGACTAGACCTCCACAGCAAATATCTCCCTTCGCCTTGGCCTTGATCCTATGCAGATCCTCTGCAAGGAGCAAGCCAAAGTCTGGGAAGCCTCCTGTAACCATGCAATAGAGGCTGAAGAGCTCACCCTGTCTGATCTTCTGGGGCGTCTCCGTACGCGCCAGAAGTGTCTCACTGAAGATCCTGTGGGCAAGTCTGAAGGCTGGGTGAAAGATGACCTTCTCCCTGGAATCTCCAGGGCGCCATCTGTCTGCTGTCACCTCGGTCGAGATGGTCTCGACTGGCCCGAGGTGGTATGGACCGAGGTGGTTCTACAGAAACCCTAGTCGCCTCGGTTGCCTCAAGAATCAACTCGGTCGAGGTGCTCTGACAGTGACCGAGGTGCTTCTGTCTTCTCTGAATCTCGAGCTTCTGTCCTTCCAGATGTGCTCCTTCCTGTTGTCTGTCCAGAACACCAAAAACAAAGCAAAGCAAAGCAAAAACAAAAACTATCTAAGCTAGACTAGAAAACGGGAAAGAAGAGCAATACCTTGGGTTGCCTCCCAAGAAGCGCTTGATTTAAGGTCGCTAGCTGGACCATAATGCGTCTCAAACGAGGTAGGAGATTCCCTCACCCCATACTTCACCTCCATCGTGGGGTGAAGTAAGTAGATCCATCAAACGCTCCAAGACGTGTAGGTGCTCGTCGGGGAATGAATCGTCTATGGGTGGGCTATCCGTCTCGCGGGAGGATTCCGGTAGCCGGCTGAGGTGATCCGCAACTGAATTCTCGGATCCCTTCTTATCGCGGATCTCTAGGTCAAACTCTTGAAGCAAGAGAATCCATCGAATAAGGCGCGGCTTTGCATCTTTCTTAGCCAACAAGTAACGAATGGCTGCATGGTCGGTGTAGACAATGACTTTCGCCCCTACTAGATAGGAACGAAACTTCTCGAAAGCATATACAACCGCCAATAACTCTTTCTCGGTGGTAGCGTAGTTGCGTTGTGCTTCATCTAGCGTTTTGCTAGCATAATAAATGGCGGTGGTCCGTCCATCTTTCTTCTGTCCAAGCACCGCTCCTACGGCTACATCACTAGCGTCACACATGACCTCAAAGGGTAAGGTCCAATCAGGAGGTTGGATAATGGGAGCGGAGATCAACGCTTCCTTAATCCTGTAAAAAGCATCAAGACACTCCTGCAAAAACTCAAAAACAACATCTTTATTCAAGAGGTTTGTTAGAGGTTTAGAAATCTTGGAGAAGTCCTTGATGAATCTCCTGTAGAAACCTGCATGCCCGAGAAAATTCCTCACTCCTTTAACAGAACAAGGAGGAGGGAGTTTCTCAATAGTCTCGATCTTAGCTCGATCGACCTCAATACCTCGATTAGAAACGAGGTGTCCTAGCACAATGCCTTCATTAACCATAAAATGACACTTCTCCCAATTCAAAACGAGGTTAGTGTCTTCACATCTTTTAAGCACTAGAGAAAGGTTAGATAGGCAATCATCAAAAGAGGAACCATATACAGAAAAATCATCCATGAATACCTCCATGATCTCCTCTATGTACTCGGAGAAGATAGCCATCATGCATCGCTGGAAGGTAGCGGGTGCATTGCACAATCCGAATGGCATCCTCCGATAAGCAAACGTCCCCCAAGGACAAGTGAAAGTGGTCTTCTCCTGATCATCCGGATGGATAGGAATCTGGAAGAACCCACTATAGCCGTCCAAGTAACAAAAGTGTGAATGCTGGGCCAACCGTTCGAGCATTTGATCAATGAAAGGAAGCAGAAAATGATCCTTCCGAGTTGCCGTGTTCAGCTTCCTATAGTCGATGCAAACTCTCCAGCCCGTAACGGTCCTTGTTGGGATTAACTCGTTGTTCTTATTCGTTACAACGGTCATCCCTCCTTTCTTCGGGACGACATGCACCGGGCTAACCCACTTGCTGTCCGAGATAGGATAAATAATACCTGCATCCAACAACTTAAGAACTTCCTTCTTCACAACCTCTTTCATGATCGGATTTAACCGTCTTTGAGGTTCCCGTGAAGTCTTATGATTATCTTCCATTAAAATTCTATGCATGCAGAAAGAAGGGTTAATGCCAATAAGATCATCAGTGGTGTAACCTATGGCTCTTCGATGCTTTCTCAGGACATGCATTAGCTTAGATAATTCAGAATCGGAGAGGGAAGCACTAGCAATAACGGGATAAGTAGAATCCGGCCCAAGAAAGATGTACCTCAAGTGGCTAGGGAGTTGTTTAAGCTCCACAATTGGGGGTGCTTTCTGAGAGGGGTCTGTGCTTCCTCTTTCCAGTGGAGTGGTGTCAGAAACTGGACTGAATGCAATCTCAGTTTGAATCGTCTCGCTGTCGACCTCGGTCGAGGCGCAAAGGCGTTGACCGAGGTGTTCTTCAGATGCCTCGCTCCGTCCAGAAAGTGCCTCGGTCGAGGTATTGTTACTGGAACCGAGACTGGAGATCTTCGTCTCCTGGACTAGCTTCTCAGTTTTAGCTCCTGGATCTTCTTCCAGTGCCTTCAAGCTCCGTATATCTGCATCACAAGAAGCATCTATACCTTCCTCCATTAAACTGAAGCTAATAACTCTTTCGAGTGGATCATTAATAAGGATAGAGCTCACCAATTCTCTTGATTCTTCTTCATCGTAGATGTTGAAGATATCATCAGTTAGTTGCTCCCCTTTCATGGCTGCAAGTAGTGCGAACTCCACCTCATCGCCACCAACGTTGAATTTCAACTTGGCGTTCTTGCAATCCACATTGCAACCCGAAGTTGCTAGAAATGGCCTCCCGAGAATGATAGGAACAGGGTAATCTGCGGGAATGTCAAGTACGACAAAATCTATAGGTAGATAGAAGTTACCTAACTTGACCGGAACGTCCTCCAAAATGCCCACGGGATGGGTGATGGAGCGATCCGCCATGTAAAGTCGAATCTTGACCGGCTTGGGCTCTCCAAGACCGATCTTAGTGCATAGCTCCAGCGGGATGATACTCACGCTGGCTCCTAGATCACAAAGGGCTTCACAAGTGACATCCCCGACTTGAATGGGGATGCAAAATGAGCCGGGATCTCTCAACTTAGGTGGCATCTTTTCCTTCATGATCTTGATAAGCTCCGAAGATTTAGATGTCATCCTAACTTCACCAACATCCTCCAGTTTCCTCTTCCTTGATAAGATCTCTTTTAAGAATTTCCCATAGGCGGGCATACCTAAAATAGCATCAAGGAAAGGAATATTAATATGTAGCTTATTCATCAAGTCAAGAAACTTACCAAAGTGCTTGTCAAGATGTGCTCTGGCTCTGGACTGAGGGAATGGAAGTGGTGGTTTATATGCAGGAGGTGGAACATAAGTTTCTGTCGTTCCTCCTGCTTTCTGTTGCGCCGCCTCGGTTGGCATCTCGGTCGAGGTGTTCTTCGACTGGATCTGGACCGAGGTGGTCTGCGTCGAGCGAGGTACTGGATCTGCAGTTTTGAGTCCACTCCTCGTCGTTATGGCCATGCACTGGCCTTTAGGGTTAGTTTCCGTCTTTGCTGGAAGCTTCCCCGGATCTCTTGGCGCTTCATTCGCCCTATTAGCAAGTTGTTGTTCGAAGGACTTTTGGGCCCTCGAAAATGAAGTCATAGAATTCTCCATAGCACTAAGCTTGATCAAGATTGCCTCCAGGACTGCGTCCTTCTTTTCCGGCTGAGACGAACTTGATCCTTGCCCTTGGCTTTTCAATGGAGTAGAAGAAGAAGAAGGAGAAGAGAGGAAAGGGTTAGAGGAATCATTAGAGTTGGAGTTTGAGTGGTTGTTACCGTGATTTTGGTTATTCGCCCTCCAATTGTTGCTATTGGATCCTCTATTGTTGTAGTTATTGTTTCGGGGTCCGTTGTTGTTGTTACGGTACCCGTTATTGTTGTTGTTGTTCCTTTGCCCTTGCTCTTCCTTCTTAGTTTGAGCCATCAAGAGCTCCTTTAATTGCTTCACGTCGTTCTTCAAGGACGTGAGTTGGTTGTTGTTGGGTTGAGTCTCTTGAAAATTGACTCTTTTAACTCCACCTTCAGCTCCTTGATGGGTGTATTTCTCCATGTGCAAGGCTTGCTTCTCAATGAAGTCCCAGGCCTCGTCAACCGCCATGTCCATGAAGGTACCGGCGGAGAGTAGTTGGAGATTGAACTGGGTGCTTCCGTCCAGCCCTTTGAAGTAGATCTCCAACAACTCGATCTTTGGAATCCCATGATGTGGGCAATCCAAAAGGATATCCTTGAACCGCTCCCAAGATTTGGACAAGCTCTCCTTGTCCTTCATGATGAAAGCATTGATCTTCCCCCTCATTTCAGCGGTCTTCGAGGGTGGAAAGAATTTGGTCAAGAATTCCGTAGTCATCTCTTCCCATGTGCTAATTTTTCCTGGAGGGAGAGATTGATACCAAGTAAGAGCTCTATCTTTTAAAGAAAAGTAAAAAGGTCTTAGCTTGTAGTTGTTGTTCTCAATTCTGGATGGTCGCAAGGTTTCCATCAAGATCTCGTAGTTTTGAAGATGTTGATGCGGCGACTCCTTCTCTAGTCCTCCGAATTGACATTGGCGAATCATGGCTAGAACTTGCGGTCGAAGTTCATAGTCATGATCCGCTGGATCTCCTAGGTTCACTCCTGGACGCCTCAGTTGTTGATTAGGGTCCATCCTTTGACCTAGAGTTTGTGGAATTCCTGCAAGAAGAACATCTCGGACTAGCATCCGAGGTGGAAGTACCTCGGCCGGGGCATCGGGTACTGGAATCTGCCTCGGTCGAGGATCAACTACTGGATCCTCCCTCGGTCGAAGTAGAATCTGGTCCCGAATGGCTGCAATCTCAGCTTCGATTGCTGCAGTCCTGGCATGATTCTCTTCTTTTTCTTGCCTTAGCTCTTCTTTACTGAGACGTAGCAGCTCCTGCGTCTCTCTTAATTGGGCCGCAAGATCGCGATCGTCTTGTTGGGCCATCTTCGCTTCTCTTAAGCGTCGCTTGTATGTCTTTTCTGGTTCGGGATCATAAGGAACGATTTCCTTCCCAGTGCGGGTTCTTCGCATATACCTAAGAAAGAACCTGCGAAAGTCACTCAAGTAGAGTGGTTAGACAAAACGGGGCAAATGCCCCAAGAGCAAACCGTACCGGCTCGGTCTAGACCAAGTCCCCGGCAACGGCGCCAAAAACTTGTTCGCTCCAAACGGTGTGTGCAAGCTTTAAATTTATAACCCTAGACTTAAGCTTAAAACAAGGATGCGAACCCGCAGTGTACGGGTCAATCGTAGTAAAAGCAAGAAAATTCCAGGGGTCGATCACAGGGACTCGGTGAAACAGAGTCAATACGGTATGCTATGTCAATTCTAACCACAAGAGCAATTAACACAATCAAAGATGAATAAGATGTCAAATAAAGCAAACATGTAATTCTAGGGATTAAAGCGTCTAGTTGTGGTTCCAACTCAAGATCTGTAGATAAGCGGACAAAGCTGAGATTTTTGCGTGGGGAAGGTGTTTCTAAAGTGGAGTAGATCACCGGGTAAGTCTCACTACACACTAATCCCAAACCGTAACTCCTATTACCGGGTAAGTCTCAAGGAATTAAGATAAAGAACTATAACCTCAAACTAACATACCATCTAAGGGAATAGAATCAACCTTTACCGGGTAAGTCTCAGGCTAACTCACAAAGATGGGATGGAAGCACACTCAAACCCCAATAAAGGATAAACCTTTATTACCTACACTTATGATCGTTGGTACACAAACTAAGGAATTACCGGGTAAGTCTCATCCTAAGCTTGCTTTGAACCAGGAAAGGTATAATAAGAATAGGATTTGGCAAACTCTAACACTTAACTCTCAGTTATGGATCAGATAAGTCACCTCGGTCAGCCAGTTTCCACCTCGGCCGAAATGTTCATCGACTGAACGAGGTGCTTAGGGTTAAGGTTAAAGACTCGAACTTTCAGGATCCCACTGGAATCTAAGATTATTCTATCATTGTTTTTCCCACAACCTTCAGCCAATCACCCTAGAATCACACAAGGAAATTAGCCACTCATCATCATCATAAAAGTATTAAATGTAAGGGAAGAAGGTGAATATTTGAACAAAGAAGAATTTAATGAAAAGACTTCAATAACTGAAACAAATATCACACAAAAGCGTTCCTTGGATAATAATCCAACAAGACAAGACAACAATTGAGGGAATTGAAGACAATCTTACAAAACCCTTCAATAAAAGCTATAAAAGCTATGGACTTCAATCTTCCTTCAACCTTCAAAAAGGTTCTTCAACTCTCTCCCAAATTGGAGTACGCGGCTGCTGCGTATTTTTCGGTATAGGCGGATTACTTGCGCTGATAGCGGATGTTGGATTTGTGGAAAATCCAACCCTTTTTATAGGAAAAATAACCCTCCAAAGATAAGAAATCTTAGAAAGATATTATCCCATAAATATAGGTAAAATATATGATTCTGCATATCTCCTTCCTTCCAGAAGCCAAGCCCAAAAATATAAGATCACTTTCCAACTTTAAAAGATCTCAGCCAGGAATAAAATATTCTCGCCGCGTCCTAGGTATTCGCCTCGGTCGAGTCGGCCTCTCTGGATCACCTCGGTCGAGATGAATCTCTGGTCAACCGAGGTGACTCAGAACTGGATGTAGAATCTCTCAAAACTGGTCCAAAGTGAATCTTTAATTCATGGCTATGCTTCCTGGATGTAGCTCCAAATGACTCATGACTCCTTTTTGATGCAAAACGTACCATATTACCTGCAATTACAACGAAACTAGGTGTAGACCTCGATTCTCGCAAAGGTAGATGAAATGGTAGTAAAATCACATAATGTACATACAAACATGCAGATTATGAAAGATAAAACGTCCAAACAAACCCAAAAATATAGACTATAATTCATGCTATCACTTCGTGCAGAAGGGAGGCGAGGGCTGCAGATCTGGTGTGCACACAAGGAAAAGACGAAGGACGGAAAGGCGCTGCTGGAGGTTGCCGGCGTGGTGACAGCGGGGTAAGGAAGGAGAGGTGGTTGTCGTCCGCGTCGGCTTGGCATGGAGGAGGAGGAGGCGAGATCGCTGGCATGGTTGGTTTCACGTAAGGGAAAAGAGGAGGAATGAAGGAGGCTGCCAACACACATCTCTAACCCTAATGGGCCTGGATGGCCTGTTCCTGACAAGCTAACCTGGTATGTCATGACGGGCCCAGATGATATGGTTAATGGGCTGAAACTTGGCTTCTCATATAGGATAAACTCTAACCGCGGATTAAGAACAACTAGATCGGATTTGCGTACTTTATGTGAGTAGATTCCTCACATAAAATGATAGAAATATCGAAGCAGATGATGTCGCATAAATTGAAAAAAGTGACGGAAAGTCCAAACTGGTCGAGTTCAGGTTTGTCTCGGAATTAAATGGAAATTAAATTTCTGGATGTTACAATTGTTGACAATATGGGTAATGAATATCTAGTTGATGATGACATTATAATTGTTTTTGTTTTTCCGAAGGAGAGTTAGTGGTCTACTCGCATCTAGCAACGCTTATCATAAATGAAAAGAGGCTAAGGGCTTGTTTACTTGTAGATTTGTTTATTTTCGAATTTATAAACTAAGGGTGTGTTTGGTGAGTAAGGGTTATTGAAGATTATAGGATTATTAAGGATGAAAGTTGGGAAAATTTTCATCCACTTCAATGGGGATTATGGGATTATTGGGGATGAAAGTCTTCAAAATAATCCCCAATAATCCTACCAAACGGACCCTAAATGAGTTTATATGGATTTATAGTTTATTTTCAGGTTTATTTATTGATGGGTTTATGTAAATAAACCAGAAAAGGCTGTTTACTTGAAGTTTATTTTGTGGGTTTATTCTACTTCAAAAGACTCTCATGCCCCTAACAAAAACTGAACAATAACGTTGAATACCTAGGGATGAATAAATAATATCAAGATTGAAAACCACAAGGCCAAAATCGAGTTTTAAACAAAATAAACTCATGCAAGAAAAAATTACCTTGGTCTGAAAAGTTTATTTTTGAGTGGTTTATAAACCTAGATAAACCCCTAGAGAAATAAATCAATCTGTAAGTAAACACTTACAAAAATTATACTCATGGTTTATAAACTAAATGAAACCCAAATAAGCTACAAGTAAACAGGACCTAAGTAATCAGGACGCGGGGATAGCTCGACCCCTTATATAAGCATATAAAATATCTTTAATACCATCGGGAGGGTCAAGAAATACAATGATACCAAACTGAAAAGAAAAAGTTAAAGTAGCTACAAAGTCATGCGCGGTATACGTCTCGCGGTAGGCATGATGGAACTGGATAATCTAGTCTCTTTTAATAAAGTCATGTCACTTACATACCAGACTAAAGAGAGGATGGTGGGGATGTAAATGATGTTTCTACAAGAAAGATAGAACCATCAAGGAGTCAGATTCGAAGACAACCTTACGGTATCCTCTCTCCCAAGCAATCTGTAGTCCATATAAAACACCCCATAACTCAGTCATGAGCACAATACATAGACAATGCCTAACATCAAAACCACACAACCAATCCTCTATGTGATTTCTAAGAAGACCAACAACAACTACTAAACCATCCTAACAACGCGCCCCATCGGTGTTTAACTTATTGAAATCCAGTGGAGGTTAGACCCAACTAATGTACTCCACATGACTCGTAGTAGAGGTTGTAACTTGTGCCTATAATGTTGCAAATAATTTTCAAGACTCAACTGTAGCAACAAGGTCATGATCGAACTTAAGGAGATTAAGATAATGGTTTGAAAAATAATTGCAAAGCCGGATATATAATATACAAACAAAATAACGGAGGAGAGAACACAATATAAATATAACATATAAGATCGATCGACCAAAGGTGCAAGTCGGCCGATCAGGGTATCGAAATCGTCTAATATGTGTGGATCGATGAGGAGTGATTGAAAGAAAAATATATTAGATGTTTGATTCATTCACGAATAATCAGGAAATGGAATATTCACAGAAGTGATTAATAAATGCATCCCAGTATGTGTTACCACAACAATAAATAATAGAATCTCAAACTATAAATGTTTCCAAATAATATATACTCATGCTATGAAGGATTCATTCAGACGCAACTATCACATCTGGTAGGAAATTAAGGTATAGATTCACGCAGCTCTCGCATCTTGTACACAGACATCCTGAAGAACAAATAAAACCAATAACCATCCCCGTACAACTCTCGAATCTTGCAGAGAAGATCATTGGGCTACCATAACATATGATTTTTTAAAACATAATCAAAGGATATTAACCATCATGAACATCATAAAATTATCAATCCAATTTGGGCTCTCCAAACTATAAAATCACGAGAATTGAGAAAGACGTTCTTACAAAAATCTTATTTTATTAGATTTGACGAAAACAAGACAAGTCGGATCAAATCACAAACATATCGGCCCAACACCTTGGACCAAATAGCCGATATCCTTGGAGGTCAAACCGATCGGTCTAGTCTTCTTCTATGCTAATTGTAGAGCTCTGGAATTGGAAACTTAAAAACTAGATACTATAATTTAATGGTTCAAAAGCCTTGTTCATAGAGATGATGTCTAAACTAATCCTCCTAGGGTTTGAGGGTAATCCTAGTAAACCCTATCTCGAAGGATCAAGGATAAAATATCCAAACGCTTAGGCTAAACGATAATTGACAAGGATGAAGTATCAACATCAAGTCTCACAAATGCTTGCAAGACTAGTTGTAGTATAGAGGTTCATGATCGAACACAAGACAGACAATGTCTCACTTTGACGAATCATTAAGAAACCAAAACCAAGAAATAATGCAAATAAAATATGTACAAAGAGTAAAGATTACAAAAAGAAACAAGAAACCGAAAGAAGCAGCCCTAGCTCGTTCGAGGCAAAAACACAATTTTGAGACCACATGACCAATTTCAAACCACTAGAAAGTGAAATCGGAGCAAAATCCCACACGTCACCTGGATAGGTCGTCCGATCTCCTTCAAGAAACCTTTCCGATTGCCTCGTAAACCAGTTTATAAAACAAAGTAGAAAAAGGGGAGATTGTTTGGATCTTTGGTATAACACCCCAAATCCGCGGGACTCGGGATGCCACATTGGGCTAGGATCTCATAGTGGATCCTGACCTTAGCCTAACAACAAGTTCACTGGACCTTACAACATGGCACTGACAGCTATAAAACAAATGCATAAAACTGTATAAATTGTACAACCACAAGGTAACAACATCATAGCCGAGTATAAACAACAACATCCTTGCACAGGAGGTAACAAAAGATCATCATCACGCAAGAGGGAAACATAACAACCCCAAACGACCACAACCATCCTATGTACGAGAGGTCCTCGTCCTGATACTCTACTAGATCACTCAGCAGCATGCCTATCCTGTAGGGCATCTACAGCATGGTATAAAACCATTAGCTAACCATGCATAGATATATAAGGTAATGTATAAGCACAAACACAATCATGAAAAGATAAACACATCAGCATGCTATCACACATTTACCCATTTTAACATCTTTATATAATAGTCATTCACTCAAATCGTGTATATATATAGATAGATGAAACTATCTGACACGAGGACCGATACATCCTCGCCTCTCAGCCTGATAGCCAACTGTAGGAGTATCGGTCACACAATCCGTGTACCCTATGGGAGTGGATTGCGCCCTTCCTGTAAAGCCGGTCTGGCCTGACATCAGAGAACCTCTCATACTCCACGGCAGGATGAAAGGGAAAGGTTATCACAGCCACGCAGTGGGGCAATCAATAAAATATAGGTCGGTATAAACGACATCTCATGCTATCATAGCAAACATATAATGCACACACCATTCATGCAAACGCCCAATATAAGGATGGTAGCTAAGTAAGTCCTACGGACTTACCTCAACCTCGTATACAGCTCAACCACAACTAACCTTCAATCCTGAGAGAGGGGCACTACCTAATAACAAGGCATAGAAAGATATCAATCTCTATTCATCAAAGGGGTCACACCTAGACCCAAGGGAATTATAGGATCATCCTTAACCTAACCTCATAACCTAATAAACCTCAAATGTCATGCAAGGCATATACCGATCATAACCTCATCGGAACACATCCTCACACATCTAGCATGACCCTATACACTCACACTAGGAAAGGAGGGAACAAAGGCATCCTAAAGCAAGCTTAGAAGCAACTCACACCTGTAGAACCAAGTGGAAACACCAGCTGGCGCAGGTGGCCACAGGGGCGGCTCACAGGTGGCGCAGGGGTGGACTCTGGCCGGCGCAGGGGCGGCTGGACAACGGAAGCCCCTAATTCAACCCCTTCTTCACTCTTCCTTCGATTCCTTCACTCCTTCTTCATCCAACACACATACATACAGAAAAATACATATATATACATCAACATATGCCAATCATGGTTGGAGCAAGATTCAATCTAAGAGAATCTAAGTTAGAAGAGGAGAAGAGGAGAGAAGATGAAAGAATAAAGAAAGAAAGGAAAGAAGCCATGAAAGCTCACCAAGCTGAGCTCAAATCAGAAGGAGATACACCACAACACCAAGTAGGCTCACACAAAGCTCAACAACATCAACCATCAACAATGCCAAGCATATAAGCTCTCAAACTCAACAAAACTTCAAGAAAGATCAAAGATGATCCAAGGAGAGATTAGAGGAAAAGAAGAATGTAGGGAGAGAGATGGAGCAGGAAAGAGAATGAGGAAACCCTCATCCAGAAGAGAAGAAGAAGATATATAAGAAAGAAGGGTCAAAAGCAAGGGCTCGAGTCAAAGAAGACGGCTGCAGCCCGCCACAAACCGCAGGGGCGGCCTGGCCTGGGCGCAGGGACGGCTCACATGCCGGCAGGGGCGGCCAGCCAGGGCGTAGGGGCGGCCCTCTGCAGCTTCAAGGCCTCTCAACAGCTGCGTCTCAGTTGAGGCGCAGGTATAGGATCTCTCGAAGACTAAGGCTCTTACATTTGGAACGTTCAAAAACATATTTAGAAGAGAGAATAGTCAAGCAACAAGTATTAAAAAGGATAAACATTAAAGAATCTAGATCACCACAATATACATATAATAGATCTCAAAAGGTAATTCCACAACATTAAATGTAAGCTAGAGTTATGTAAAAGACAACTTCGTTGATTGTCACACGTGGTCAAGATCTATTCCTCGCCGTACATCAATGTTGTCACCATGATTGGCATGTACCCAATGCCGCTGGTATAAATATGCTAGTTTATTTCGCAAGACATCATAACAGTTTTTAAAACTGCAATGTGTGTATGAAGTTGCATCCCGGTTATTCAATAAAAATAGTATGTGCATACTCTAGTTAAAATTTATTTTTTCTATGTGTGAGTCGGACACTAGTTTTTATAAAATAATAATAAAGTGGACTACTTGTTCATTTTTCTTTTTTTTTAAAAAAAAATAATACATAATTCTCACATCAACCTTAAAAAAAATTGATTTGCGTTGTTGAACAACATGGTGGCTCCTCTCCCATTACAAACCCTAATCCAGAAACAAATCAATTCAAAGCAAAAGAGAAACAAACTCCTCGCTACCTAGGAAATCAAAGAAAAGCTCGATCTCAAAATGACATTGAAGAAAGCTTCCTATAGTACAGAGGAAGAAGACCCTATGTTTAACAGTGCGGAGGTTCTTCAATGCCAAGATATCTGTTTCTATTTGCGAGAGTCGGAAAAGAGACAAGAGATATAATTAAACCTAAAATTGGTATTTTTTTGGTTATTAGACTTGGAGTATATGTTTTGGGTATTAAAATATCAATCTTAAGTGTAATAAGCATCATGTCTTATGTATTAGGTATTAAAATTTAGATAATAATATTGGATATCATATTAAATACTCTTAAAACTTTCTCTCTTCCCCATCTCCAAAGATCATAATCTTCCTCTCACTTTTCGTTGGCCCAAATCCCACATACAACGCCGCCTTACTACCGCCAAGTTCTCCATATCCGCCATCAACCTCGATTCACGACTTGTTTTAGTCGATTCTAACTGGTTTATCTTCATCTTCCCTCTTTGTTTGGTTTCTTATCTCCAGAAATCAGAAACACTAATATTTGGTATTAAAAATAAGTCTGCCATAGCCATAACCCAACTTACAACGCAACCTTAAAACCACCAAGTGTTGCAATAATCAAATTTCCTAAACCGTAAACACAAAGATCAATATCATGCTAGAGTTATTAAGGAATCTAGAATTGCATACCTGGTTTGTGCGTGCAAGTGCTGCACTTTAGCTTTCTAGTATATTTGTGGCAGTACCTTTTTGTCCTATGGTTTTGTGTATGCAATGATTTCAAAAGGTTTCGTATGTATAAAATTGATTTTGTGCATATACGTGGCAGAGTTATGTTATGTATATGTACATACGTGTGTATTGGATTTATTTATTTTACATATGAGATAAATGTATATGCACGGTTGAGATTATATTGTTTACCACCGCTTAGTTGTTTTTCGGTACTATGTGACTTGTTGGAATAATCAAATTCTCCAAACCGTAAACGCAAGGATCAATATCATGCTAGAGTTATTAAGGAATCTAGAATTTCATACCTGGTTCCATAATAGCAATTGGATCAAGCTTAGTGCGGAATCTACGATCCGAATGAGCGCCGCATGTATACAGTGGAGGGTTTCTTTAGGTTTTCTCTCTAATGGGTAGAGAATGGAAAACGATAGATTGATTTGACGTATTGGGAACCATAACCTAATAACGTTTATATATTGACCTAATGGAATCCCATTAAGCCTATTGGGTCAAAGTCTGGTATCCATCCATTAAGCCCATATCGCTTAATTAAAGTCTACGGACTTTACTCGATTGAATCACTTTTATAAGCCCGCTAATATATTTAGTCATATAATAATTGGTTATTATAATATATAAGCCCACTAATAATAATAAGATTTAATAAAATCTTACACCATAGCCACCACCAATCTCGATTCATGACCCATTTTAGTTGATTCATAACCCAACTTGCAACGCAACCTTAAAACCACCAAGTTCCATCCCTACTCTCGTGCTTGAAGTCGAACGAGGAGGGACTTTGTTTGCGGACTCATGCGAATGGTGGTCGTTGTTTGTCTAGACCCAACGAAGGTGGAAGTCCTCAGAAGCTGTCGTCGTCCTCCTTCACTCATCATCGTCCTCCACTCGCCGGCACCGTATTCAACCTACGAAGAAGACAAACCAGTTTCAATTGTAGAAAATAACCAAAAGTTTCAACCAAGATTTTAAGTAATTGGAGATTTTTTCTCACTATGTTGATAAAATTACTGAATATGTCCAAAAGTTTTAATTTTAGAAAATAACCAAATTTTCTGATATTTGTAATTTGAGCATTACATTGAGTATTAAAATTGGGTATTTGGAAATTAAAATTATGTATTATATTGGGTATTAAAATGGTTATTTAAAATTGGGTATTACATTTTGAGTATTACATCTGAAGTATTCAAATTTGGATGATTAATATTAGGTATTACAATTAAGATTTTAAGTATAATTTTTTTTAAAAAAAAAATAGTGAAATTCAGTTAATTCAGGTGGTAATAGGGTGAAGCTATTAGCCATGGTTTGAAACCAACTAACTACCATAATTAATTCCCTATAAAATAAGGAGCTTGTATAATATTACCCAATTATTATTGTTTACCATTAACGTAATGCCCCCCCCCCCCACCAAAACATGATGGGTGGTACATCGTCAGGAGCCCCGGACGAGGACTCCCCAAGACTTATAATGAAGGGTGGAGAATTTAGACATGGGTTCGGTTTGGGCTAAATCGCCAAACCGGCGGTTTAGGTTTAGGTTTGGCCGAAAGCCAAATCTAAACCGACGGTTTAACCGCCGATTTCTTTTTTCTTTTTTTAAATGGACCAAACCGGCCAGTTTGGTCCTCAAACCGTCGTTTAACGGCCGGTTTGGTCCAGTTTTCCATTTTTTTATTTTATAAACCGGCTAAACCGCCTACCAAACCGACGGTTTGGATTTATACGGTTTAGGTTTGCAACCCATGTCTAGTGGAGATATATAAACCACAAGGGCATAACTTGCCAACGAAGAAATATATATAATCAAAAGACGTTTCATAACGTCAACGTTTGTGTTCCAAAACCAAAACAACAATACAACCACAAATGATCGAACTCAAAGTCAACAACATCAGAGTTTAGAAGCGCAAACCAACTCAAAAGATATAAATCAAACTAGGAACAAGTCCTAGAGAAACAAACCACTCCAAGCTCAACCAAACATGACTCTCACCTGAGTCCCTAACCTCCATACTTTGAGTTGATCAAGTACATGATTATGTCAAAACCATAATCAACCCCACCGTGATGGTGTTAGTCTTCCGCATAGACTAAACCGATACATAAGCAATGTAACATATATGAACGAGACATGAGTAAAAGCATATATAATATCACATGATCTTTGGAAATACTCAGAAGGTTATATAACCATATGCTTCAAAATCATCAATACTCAAAAGAGTTTAAATCATCATGTATCAAATACTCAATAACATCTCAAACGATTTCAAACCAATATCATCTCAAAATAATTCATAATACTCAAAGAGTTGCAAAATCAACATTATCTCAATATACTCGTAATCATCTCAAAGGAGTTCAAAATCAATATCATCTCAATAAACTCATTATCATCTCAAAAGAGTTCAAAATCAACATCATTTCAACAAACTCATGATCCTCTAAAAGGATTTCAAAATCAACAATATCTCAATAAACTCATCAATGTCAACCGGTATATAACATAATCAATCATCACTTGACCGAAATGGGGTAACAAGGTAAATCCTTGCCCATTTTTATAATCCATCACAAGAAATCATCCAAACTACAATACAAAACTCAATCAAGCTTTTTTACTTTAGAAACCGTATTCAATCACGAGTGTTGTATTTTTATTTTTTTAAACATCTTCAAACCACGTTAAACACGAAGGTACCTCCTAACCCTGACCATGAGATGATCATGGAAGTAACGGATCAGGTGCAATCCTTGCCACCACAATGGTCGTGCACAACCTCAGCCCACACAAACCAAGATTTCCACCACTATTGAGCATCTCCCGCCTAAACTGAGGAGCGTAAAATCATGAAAACAAAATGGTTGGAAAATCTTCCATTGTGGTCATAGACCACATCATCCCTCATAATAAAAAGCAAAATTTTCCACTGTGGTCATATATACCATATCATCTCTCTTATCAATATGGTAAAATTTCGCTTAGGTCAAAATCAAATCGATCATCTCAAGTCCTCAATACCAATAATCCGGTTCTTTTTAACATATCATGAATGAAATCTCTTTAAAATATCACAAGTCAAGATAAACACGTCACCACCAATATTGGTTATCAACTCAAGTCAAGACATCCTCAAAAGATTTCAAATTCCATATATGAACTCATTTCTTATGCTTAATGAAAGGCAACAATAAACACTCTTTCATAAACTTTCAATAACTCTTTTCTTTAAACACCACAATGCATAAATCATACATATTAAAGCGAATATCTTTCAAATCGTCAAACCATGCATGTAACAAGATAATGACTTAAACTTAATCATATTCATATAAAAAGCTCACAAGTACTTGCCTCGATAAATCTTACTCAACGGGATTAAAGCCAACACGACAACGTCAAGCTCACAAACGACCTAAACATGCAAAAGATCACACAAGCAACATATATACACTATATCATCACAAAACACCATCTAATATGTAGAAGTGACTTATATAATCCCAACTCGAGTTTGAGTTGTACTTCACTTAGGGTTTGCCCAAAACCTATTATCCAAATGAATAAGTACCTAAAATGTCCAACTAAACATATCAATTCTAATATCCAACTCTAACATGCAATAGCCATTGTCCAAAGGTTTTAAGAATATTCAGATAGTGTCGATGGGACGAAAGTCAATCGATGGTTGTCGAACTTCGACTTGAGCTAAACCTTCTCTGAAGGTGTTTCACAACCTAAACCATAACAACTAAACAAGTTTAACTTCATTTGCTAATCTTGCACATAAAACATAAATATATAAATATAGTTTGAATACCGTAATTAAGAAGTCCGGTTAAAACCGTAAATATATTCTATGGGGCAAATAATGCAATTCCAAAAGTATGGGTGGATTTTTTAAATACAAAACTTGGCCAAAATCTGTAAATATTTTTCTAGGGGCATTTTTGCAAAAATAGAAAACTTGGGCCATTTAAGCTTATAAGAATTCGGGTCATTTTTTACAACTATCCATCTAAGGGAAAAATTGTTAAAATCTCAAATATGTGCTAAATATGCAAATATAACTTGGATTTGTTTTCTACAATATACCCTTAATGCAAGGGGCCCCGATCATGAATACTTGAAAAGTGGGCGGCTTTTGTTGGCGTGGATACCGGTGGCGACTGCAAGGGCTCCACAGGCATTGTCCAATGACAATGCGGACGGTAGGTGGCACGGCGACTCTTCTCTAGCGGTGGTGAAAGTTCCCGGTGGCGATAGAAAGCTCAAGAGGTGAGGGAAGAAGCTGTAGGGAGAAAAAAGGGGAGGAAAGACGAGGCAGAGGAAGTTGCAAGTGGTCGAATCTAGAGGAGCGAAAGGTGATTGAGATGAAGGAGATGAGAGGTGTGGAGATGGAAACAAAGGGTGAAGAGAGGAAGGGAGGAAAGTGTGCAGAATAAACCGGGAGAAGCAAGTGAATAATTGTAGAGGGAAGAGAGGGTGGTGAGGCTGATGGTGGTTCAACGGAGAGGAGAAAAGGAAAAGAGTTTGAATAAAGGAAAAGAGATGATGTGAGCTTGCTGAAGAAGAAGAAGAAGAGGAGGAGGAGGAGGAGGAGAAGCGAGACTGGTGAGGAGCTTGCTTGCTTGTAGGAGAGGAAAAACAAAAGGAGCAAGTTGTAAGGGTTGGTTGTAGCACTAAAGTAGCTCGGGCGGGGTGTGTGTAGCATGGAGGCAAGGGGCTAGGCGGGTAATTGGGCTCGAGGAGAGGATGACCAAGAGGTCGGGATAGGTTATAGGGAAGAAGTTGCTAATGTTATGAGGAGAGGATGACCAAGTGGTGTGGACGGGATGCCGGTGAGATTGGCGATGGCGCTAAATTGTTTCGAGGATGTTAGGGCGGGGGGGGAGAGGTGACGGGGTTAGGTGGTACCAGGTGTTAGCATGAATTATTGTGATATTCTAGGCACGTTTTCTAAGTGTATTTGATTTATATTGATAGTCTTTGATTGAGCATTATCGCATTTGTGAGCTAGTTTGCCTATATTGTCGATATGGATGTCTACACTAGCTTTATGTTGATTATAGGTAATTGAGAGCCATTTCCGAACGGAATCGAGCAAAGATGAGTTGATTGAGTATGTCCATGGATTGAGGGCATTCTTAGGAGCAAAATGGATGTCAACTTCAGGAATGCACGAGGCTAGGGAAGAATCACGTTCTTGCCCTAAACCACGCTCTAAAATACGGCCGTACTACAAACCACGTTCAGTTCCACGGCCGTGGAACCCTGCAGGAGAAGCGTGGTTCATTCCAGAAGCTTTTACGGTCGTGGAATCCATGGTTCAAACCATGTTGATTTCCACGCTCTAAATTACGGTCGTGGAACCTTCCACGACCGTGATCTTGGCGATCTTTTTCGCCACATTTTGAAGCCACGATCTTTTAAAGATTGGGCCGGGCCGATATTTTATCTTGCCCTATAAAAAGACGGACGAAGAGAGATTCCGTCACCTTCGCTTAGACGCACTTTTGCGGCCTCGCTTTACACTTTCGCCTACGCCGCGACTTGGAGATTTTTGCGATTCTTGCAAAAGACGTAATTTGCGCTCATCCTTGGAGTTGCCCTAATCTCGCACTTTTGGTGGAGATTGCTGAAGATCAAAGATTCGGAAGGTTATTCGCGAGAAGATTCCTCTTCTTGTTTAGGTTTGATTTAGAAGACGGATTGACATCCCGTTCTTCCTTCCTATCTACGATTGTGTTTGTTTGCTCTATTCCGAATCTTGTGACGATATTTGTTCTTGATTGTGACTTTGAGATTGGTTTGAAGTTTATTGAAAGATTTCGGAAGTTTTCATCTTTCAATCTTTTAATCCTTGAAATTAATATCAATATGACTGTTATTGGCTAAAAACCCTTAACAATTCTAAGGTGAAGGGTTGATAGTTGTGGCTTAGATGATGATAGATCGATCGTAAACGAATTAGACCCTGAGAGTTAGAGAGAATCGTCGACGAACCCTAAATCACGGTTTGTTCTTGAGTTCCACAACCGTGGAATATCAAGATCCAACCGTAATTTCCCTTAAGTTTACGAACCTGCTTTTACTTTAATCCAAAGTTAAAGATTTGCTTTAACTTAGTCTTGGCTTGCCTTTTCTAGGTGGTAGTGAAGCCTCAACAACCTCTACCTCGATTGTGAGTGTCACAACCTCAATCGGTTAAGTTAGTCTTGATCCTTGGATTACAAGTTTGGGTATTTGACATTAATTCTTGCCTTTAGAACCTTTCTATATTGAAGCCTCAACAACCTGTATAGAGAGTGTCTTGTAGGTGAGTCATATAAGGTTTTTGGAACTTCACCGTACGATTACCTTACATTAGCATACCTTTGCATATCTCAACTCTACCCTTATATCAATAGTAAATCTTGAATCGATTGCCACAGCTGGATACTTGGATCTTTAGGATTGTTGTTTTCCCAATATTTGCAAGAACTCTCATATTTACTCGCTTGATAATCTGCAATTGAATTTGTTCCCACCCAAATCCCTGTGTTCGATACTCTGGAATTCTTGCTTAACTATATCGATCCGTACACTGCGGGTTCGCTTGCTTGATTCTAGTTTTATAATTAAAGCTTATTTGCACGCACGTTTAGGGGCGAACAAGTTTTTGGCGCCGTTGCCGGGGATTTGGTTTCGGCCGAATTCGGTTGCCGGTTGTCAAGCTTGGGAGCTTGCTCTCGTTATTTGATATTTCTTTGAGTGCATGCGCAGGTCTAGGAACACCGAAGATCTCTTACCTCTTGATCAAGAGCTAGAGAAAACTTTAAGGCAAAAGCGCAAGGAAAAGAAGATGGCTGAAGAACACGAACGCGATCTTCAGGCGGAGTTAGCGGAGAAAGAAGCTCAACTCCAATGGAATGAGAACATTCGCCGGGATGAAATGGATCGTCATCAATCTGAAGTTAACGATCTAAAGGATATGATGTTCCAAATGAGGATAGAACTAAGCAACCTTAAGAATGGGGGAAGCAAGAAATCCTCAAGAAGGGTATCAAGGTCTAGAAGAAGAAGTCACTCATCCGCTGATGATAGTGATTCTTTCATGCCACCGCTAGAAGAAATTGATCCCACGATCAATGTGAATCCTTTCCATCCACGAGGAGCTGCTAATCGTCGCGTTCCACCTAGGAATGCGAGGATCGAACGTGTGGATAATGAGCCAAGAACTCTTGGCCAACGGATGGATCCAACACAACAACCACGCCGCTTGGGCGTGAATTTTGATGCTGAAGATGTACAAGGGTTTAGCTTCAACCCTCAAGTTATTACTCTTGTTCGCCGAAGCCAATTCGGCGGAACAAGCGCTGAATCTCCACACCAACACTTGCAAAACTTTGAGTGTATATGACAATGAGACCGAGGAATGCTACTACCAACAACTATAAGCTCAAGCCTTTCTTCTTCTCCTTGAAGGGGAAAGCGTTGTCTTGGTACCAAGCTCTTCCTAGTGGGAAACTAGACACGTGGGAAAACCTTTCTGCGGAGTTCCTCACCAAATTCTTTCCGCCATCCAAAATGGCGGAACTTAGAGGTAAGATTAATGCTTTTTCCATGAGACCTAACGAAAGTTTGTTTCAATCTTGGGAAAGGTTTCAGGATTTGCTCTTGGATTGCCCTCATCATGGCATATCCAAACTTGCCTTGCTGGAGATATACTATAAAGGGCTGGATGCGGGAACGCAATTCAACCTCCAATCCCTCTCATGTGGAACGTTCATGGACATAAGAGAAGATGACGCTTGGGACTTCATTGAGAAGCAAGCAAGAGTCATAGAGAAGTATTCCCACCGGAAAGGGGAGGGAAATCGTGTGGAGCAAGGAGCAAAGCTCACACATAGAGCTCAAAATCAGATTTTCTCCCTCAACAATGAGATCAAAGAGTTGAAGGAGGCTATCAAGACCAACTTTCCAAAGCAACAAGGGAAGGATGTTGGCTACTTGGGCAACAACAATGGCGGTGATAACACAAACCGCAACAACAACAACAATAACCGGAACAATAACCGGAACAATTGGAATGGCAACAACAACAACAACAACAACAACCGGAACAACAATTGGAATAACAATAGGGGTTCAAGTAACAACAATTGGCGCTCTAATCAACAAAATTCCGGTAACTCTTATCCTTCCAATTCTAATTCACTAACTCCACCTTCCTCTTCCTCTACTCCTTTGAGAAGCCAGGGGCAAACATCAAATGGAGGAAACACTTCGGGAAAGGAGAAGCTCGATCTCATGTTGGAAACGATTTTGGGAAAGCTTCAAGGGTTGGAGAACCGCATCATTAAGGTTGATGATCAAATTTCCAAGGTTGATAAAGCTCAAAAGGTTTTAGAAAACCAAATGTTCAGCCATGCAGAGGAAGTTCCTAGGAATCAAGGGAAGCTTCCAGGAAAGACGAAGGACAACCCTAAGGAAAGGGTTATGGCAATCACAACTAGGAGGGGAGCGACTACCACCGATCCGCAGCCTAAGTTTGTTGAAGTCTCCGTAGAAAAGGACAAGGAGAAAGAGAAGGGGAAGGAGAAGGAAGATGTCTACGTTCCTCCTCCAGCTTACAAACCTCCCCTACCATTTCCTCAATCTAGAGCGAGAGCGCGCCTAGATAAACAATTTGGTAAGTTTATAGAACTCATGAGCAAGCTGCATATTAATATACCCTTTATTGATGCTATTGTAGGTATGCCGGCTTATGGCAAGTTCTTGAAGGAGCTCCTCTCTAACAAGAGGAAGCTAGAAGACTTTGGAGAGGTTAAGATGAGTTCGGATTCTTCGGATCTCATCAAAACCATGAAGGAGAAAATGCCCCCAAAGCTAAAGGATCCGGGGTCATTTTGCATTCCCATAGGAGTGGGAGATGTCACATATGATGCTTTATGTGACTTAGGAGCAAGTGTGAGCATCATACCACTTGCATTGTGCAGGAAGATCGGTTTAGGCGATCCTAAACCGGTGAAGATGACGTTATACATGGCGGATCGATCCATCACTCGCCCCGTCGGTATTGTAGAAGACGTCCCGGTCAAGCTAGGTAAATTCTTTGTTCCCATTGATTTTGTCGTGCTTGATATTCCTGCAGATAGTCCGGTCCCGATCATACTCGGAAGACCGTTTCTTGCAACTTCCGGCTGCATAGTCGATTGCAAGAATGGTAGACTCGCTTTTGATATAGGGGAAGAGAAAGTAGAGTTCGTTCTTTCCACTCTAGTGAAGGAGCCAATCTTTGATGAGGATATATTCGATATCCAAGATGAAGAAGGGTTGTCTAGGGAGGAGGTAAGTACGATTCTCTTTAACGATCCTTTACAAAAAGTTATCACTATGAGTCTAACCAATGTAGGGGAAGAAGAAGAGTGCAATGAGGCAATTGAAGCCTTAGAAGCACAAGAAGATATGCATGAAGTGGAATTTGAAAAACTCCACGATGAAGCTGAAAACGTGAGAATCCACGGCCACACACTGTATTCCACGGCCGTGGATGTCACAACCAAAACCGTGTCCCACTCCAGAGAGTTATACGGTCGTGGAGAAGATGTGACAACCGTATTTCCCTTCCACGCCCTAAACCACAGCCGTGGAGGACATGAGGAACCCGTAATTTTGGCCGTGGAAGGGGGTGATCGAGACACTTCTTCAACTTCTTTTGATTCTTCCCCCACACACTCAATACCCTTAGAAACTTCTAAGGAGACATCGGATGCTCCTCAAGGATCGTTGGAAGCTCCGAAAGCGATGGAACTAAAACCACTTCCTACTCATCTAAGGTACGCTTTTCTAAGACCTAATTCTACATTTCCGGTTATTGTTAGTTCCGATCTAAGTATAGATGAACATAATCAGCTCATGATTGTCCTTAGGAAACATAGGAAAGCTTTAGGCTATACTATTAAGGACTTAGTAGGAATTAAACCCTCCCTATGCATGCATAAGATACTAATGGAGGAAGATTTTAGAACTTCAAGACAACCACAAAGGCGGTTAAATCCGACCATGAAGGAGGTTGTCAAAAAAGAAATTCTTAAGCTTCTTGATGCTGGTATCATCTACCCTATCTCCGATAGTAAGTGGGTGAGTCCAGTTCAAGTAGTTCCGAAGAAGGGAGGAATGACGGTCATCACCAACAAGAACAATGAACTCATTCCTACCCGAACTGTGACGGGATGGCGGATGTGCATAGACTACCGCAAGCTCAATAATGCAACGCGGAAGGATCACTTCCCATTGCCATTCATTGATCAAATGCTTGAAAGGTTAGCACAACATTCACATTTTTCCTACCTTGACGGTTATAGTGGTTTCTTTCAGATTCCGATACACCCGGATGATCAAGAGAAGACCACATTCACGTGCCCATGGGGTACGTTTGCTTATAGGAGAATGCCGTTAGGGCTTTGCAACGCCCCAACCACCTTTCAACGGTGCATGATGGCCATCTTCTCCGAATACATAGAGGAAATCATGGAAGTCTTCATGGACGACTTCTCTGTATACGGTTCCTCTTTTAACGATTGCCTTTCTAACCTTTCTCTTGTTTTGCAAAGGTGTGAAGACACTAACCTAGTTCTTAATTGGGAGAAGTGTCAATTTATGGTTAAGGAAGGAATTGTATTAGGTCACTTAGTCTCTAGTAGAGGGATAGAAGTAGACAAAGCTAAGATAGAGACCATAGAGAAACTTCCTCCCCCAACTTCGGTGAAAGGGATAAGAAGTTTCCTAGGACATGCTGGATTCTATAGACGTTTCATTAAGGACTTTTCTAAGATATCAAAACCGCTCACTAATCTATTGATGAAGGATGCAGTTTTTGAGTTTTCGCAGGAATGTTTGGATGCATTTAACACAATTCGGCAAGCTCTAATTTCAGCGCCTATTATCCAACCTCCGGATTGGACTCTTCCCTTTGAGGTTATGTGCGATGCTAGTGACGTAGCTATAGGATCTGTTCTTGGACAACGAAAGGAAGGGCGAACCCATGCCATATACTATGCTAGCAAGACGCTAGATGAAGCGCAGCTCAACTACGCCACTACCGAGAAAGAGTTTTTAGCCATTGTCTATGCTATTGACAAGTTTCGCTCTTATCTTGTAGGTGCAAAGGTGATTGTCTACACGGATCATGCTGCGATCCGGTACCTCCTTGCGAAGAAAGAAGCGAAGTCAAGGCTAATTAGATGGATTCTTCTCCTACAAGAATTCGATCTTGAGATCCGCGACAAGAAAGGTTCAGAAAATTCTGTTGCGGATCATTTGAGTCGCCTAACACATCTAGAGGACGACCATTTACCCATCGATGACTCCTTCCCGGACGAACACCTACACCTTATCGAAGAGTGCATCGATGTGATCTCCAAAGGTAACGAACCATGGTTTGCTGATTTTGTTAACTATTTGGTTTGTCAGGAGATAGCACTCGGACTATCCTACGCACAAAGGAAGAAGTTCTTTAAGGACGTCTGGGAATACTTTTGGAACGAGCATCTCCTCTTTAAGAGAGGTCCGGATGGCATCATTCGGCGATGTGTGCCGGAAGATGAGATGCAAAGTGTCATCCGCCATTGTCATTCACTACCTTGTGGAGGACACGCTAGTTCAAACAAGACTAGCGCAAAGGTATTGCAATCTGGATTCTTTTGGCCTACTTTATTTAGAGATGTGCAATCCTTTGTTTCGTGCTGCGATGCTTGTCAAAGAACAGGCAATATCTCTAGAAGGAATGAGATGCCCCTCAACAACATCCAAGAGGTGGAGATTTTCGACGTTTGGGGAGTTGATTTCATGGGACCATTCCCATCCTCTTGTGGAAACCAATACATACTATTGGCGGTGGATTACGTTTCTAGATGGGTGGAAGTAATTGCCTCTCCCACAAATGATGCCATGGTGGTGGTCAAGTTCTTTAACAAGACCATTTTCCCGCGATTTGGGACGCCAAGGACTATCATTAGTGATGGAGGTTCTCACTTCATAGCCCGTCGTTTTGAAGCTCTTCTAGCTAAGTATGGGGTTACTCACAAGGTCGCTACCCCTTATCATCCACAAACAAGTGGACAAGTTGAGATCTCAAATAGGGAGATCAAAGGAATTCTGGAGAAGACGGTTTCAAGGACTAGGAAGGATTGGTCCTTGAAGCTTGACGATGCATTGTGGGCATACCGGACTACGTACAAGACTCCCATAGGAACCACACCATACAACCTTGTGTATGGGAAGTCTTGTCACTTGCCGGTGGAGTTGGAGCACAAGGCGTTTTGGGCTATCAAGTGGCTGAACTTCAGCATGAAGGAAGCGGGAGAGAAGCGTCTCCTAGACCTTAACGAGCTGGACGAACTCCGCTTGAACGCTTATGAAAATGCTAAGATCTACAAGGAGAGAGCAAAGCGTTGGCATGATAAGCATATCATTCCAAAGGACTTCAAAGAAGGAGATCAAGTTCTCCTCTTCAATTCAAGGCTTCGTCTCTTTCCAGGTAAGCTTAAATCTCGTTGGACCGGACCTTTTCTAATTAAGCGTATTTTCCCCCATGGTGCAGTTGAAGTATGGGGTGAAACGGGCGGAAGCTTTAAGGTGAACGGCCAACGACTCAAGAAGTATACGCCGGAACTCCAAACCGAAGAGTTCGCGCCCACCGCACTCGAATAAGTGCGAGTTTGGTCTAGCTACGGACCTTAAACAAAGCGCTTCTTGGGAGGCAACCCAAGGTATTGCATTTTTGTTTTCTTTTTCGATTCATAGTTTAGCTTAGAATAGACGTTTTTGCTTTGTTTTTGCCTTCGATTCCTTCCGGTATGTTCGTGTTTTTGGATGTAGGAACGATGGAAAAAGAAAAGGGAAGGATAATGTTGAAGAAAAGTGACGAAATTTGGACTTTGGAGCTTTACAGAGAGTTCCACGGCCTAAACCACGGTCGTGACAGCTACAGTGCCCGTAATTTCCAAAAGCCTTTGAAAAATCACCAAAACCACGGTTCCGTACAATTCCACAGCCGTGGAACACCCCGACAGACCGTGATTTTCAAAATTTTGCTTGTGACTATATAAACCACGTTCTTCACAAAAATCACCCACAAAACCCCTCTACCACGACCTAAACGCCGAATCCACGCCCCCTCCTCCAATTCCTCGTTTCTTAATCGTTTTCAACGATTCTTCTTCCCAAATTGAAGCAAACTCGACCACCAACAAGATCCAAGCGACGAATCGAGCGGAAATTCACCAAGGAACGCACAATTCGGATTTTTAAATTCGAAAAATAGGTTTTTCCACTCTTCTTGATCTTTGTCGATTTGGTTCGTTTTTGTTAGAGATTTTAGGAAGAACTAATTGAAATTGGAGGAAATTAGATTAGGGCTGCCTGTTTGTTGAGATTGAGTGCTGAATTCTGAGATTTGCTAATTTCTGAGACGAATCACGGTTCCTGGGAGAACCACGGCCGTGGAACCTCTAGAACAACCCGTAATTTTGAACAGAATGGACTTTGTGAGGAGAGTTTCGGGGAGGATTAAGGAGAAGAAGAATAACCAGAACAAGAAGAGGAAGGGTAATCCCTCTTCTTCCTCATCCTCTAGAGCACCACCACCCTCTTCCCCTTCACCTCCATCATCACCTTCATCACCCTCACCTCCTAGCCTTAGAGTCCCGACCATTCATGAGGATCACCTCGATGCACTCGAGAGGATCCATGAGAGGGCTGTGATTGGTCCTAGGTACCTATTGTTGGAGGATCTAGCTCCTCTCAACATTATAGATGACCTTACTTGGCGCTTAGATAGAGCCGGACTAGTTGTCTTCTCGGCTATCCGAGAAGACGCTTATGAGGAGATTATACGGGAGGTTGTGACGTCTTTTGAGCACAGCCATGTAGACAGGACCGTCTCTTTCCGTCTTATGGAAAGAGACTATCATTTTACCATCCGTGAGTTCGGGACCTTCTTTGGGTTCCAGGAGACCTTTAACGGTCGCTTTCCTAGTGGCGTTTACGCCAAGGACTTTTGGGAGGAGGTAGCGATGATTTATGCCGACGAGGACCGTTGGCAACCTGCTGATACCAAGGCTAGGTTGATGTACCACCTAGCCTTGAAGATTGCTCACGGTGTTCTTTCGGAGTGTCTCTTTCCTAGGACGGAGACGCCCCAAAAGATCAAGACGGATGAGCTCTTTTTGCTATACTCCATGTTGTACGGGCGCTGAGCTGACTGTGCCACCCTCTTGGCTGCTACTATGAGCAAGCTCAAGAACAAGAGGAAGGGCAACATCGGATATGGTGGGATAGTTACCCACCTTGCTAGGAGCTTGGGTGTTGATTTCTCTGCGTGCACCCGCATACCAGCTGTACCTCTAGGACTTCATGCCTTCATGACTAGAGGCCTCATCTTCCCCACACATAGAGGTCCGCCTTATGCGGCCATGCCTTGGGAGAGCAGGACGGGTAGGGGCATAGAGTGGCTACCGGAGTACTCCATTATGGCGGGACGCCATAATTGGAAGGAGACGTTCGCTGCTATGCATGCGAACAGGATTGTAGCTCCCCCATATGTCCCACCACCAGTTGTTGAGGAGGAGGATATGAGAGATCAGTTTGAGGGTGGAGGAGGAGCCGAGCAGGAGTTTGGCACGTTTCCGGATCAGCCGGAGGCGGCCCCCGATGCACCTAGACGTTCTCCACGTCCAGCTAGAGCTTCAGGCTCGTCTTCTCGCCGTGCTAGCGTGAGTGAGAGACCTACATGGATGACCACACCTCCTGCATGGTATGGCGTTCCCCCTCCTTGGTCCACAGAGCAGTCAGCAGCACCAGCACCAGCACCAGCACCATCTGACGCTCCAGCATGGTATAGTCAGGCTCCGGGATGGTATGAGCAGATGCCGGATTGGGCTACTGGCCTTTCAGAGAGAGTAGGAGCATTGGAGATCCGAGCCGATGCTAGAGATGGACGCTTGGACGACCTCGATCACATGATGAGGGATGTCTACCGCCAGCAGTTTGGGCGGTTTTATGATCCTAGCTTCTCTTCATTCCCGCCTCCACCAACGCCATAGTGATTGATTGCATGACCGTTCGCTTTAGCCATTCCACCGCCACTTTGTGAGTTTCTTTTTCTTTTCTTTCTTTTCTTTCTTTCTTTTGAACATTAGGGACAATGTTCGTCCTAAGTATGGGGTGGGATGTACTAAAAGTTTGTAATAACTCTTACTCACTATGTTTGCTTCTATTCGAGACTATCATTGCATGTTCATTATATTGTTGCACGTTTCATTATTGCATTGCATGAAAAGAACTTGAAAAACCCATAAAAATTGAAAAATTTTGAAAATTTTGTGCGTCTAACGAATTGAGATGATTTCCATGATAATCGCTACTTGTGAATTGAGTTTGATGACAATTGCATGCTTAAACGATTAGTGAATTGAAAAGAAATTGAATGTGTTGATTGTGCCTCTTTTGCAAGTTTCATAATGTGATGAATATTACCTAAATCATGTTGAGAAATTGAAGTTGAAATCACACTATAAGTTCTTATACTTCTTGTTGAGATGATTAAGGCAATTCGATATTTTCTTTCTTCTTTCTTTGATCATGTAGCTCCTCATTGAAATATTGACCTCCTTTACCTATCCGGGAATTTGGAGAACTGAATGAAAAAGGCATTGTTACGCTAAGATCGTGATGCGCAAATGGGTTTTAAATTTATAACTCGAACTAAATCCTAAACTACCTAGCGAAACCCGCAGTGTACGGGACGTTTGTAGTAGGGATAGTATTCCGAGGTCGAACACAAAGACTAAAGTGAAATTGATTCGATTTGTGATTGAGTTTAGTAAAGACCTAGGTTGAAAGAGAAGAAAGAAATAAAGAAATGAAATCTCAAATGTTTTTGGTTGGTTTTTGGTGATCAATAAAAGATCACAATACATGCAAAGTAATCAATCAACTAAACTATGAATCAACACAAGTAAACAAACTAAACAAGATATAGATCAAAGAAAGAAAAGACGGATTCTAGGGGTTGGAAGTTCCGGTTATGGCATAGGACTCAAGCTATCTATTCATTCCTTGGATTAACTATGTTGGGGTTAAGTTGTTTCTAGATTGGGATCAATCACCGGGTAGGTCTCATGATCCACTAGTCCATTCCCTAGGTCTCATTACCGGGTAAGTCTCTAAGAACCTAAGGGACGGAATTCTACTCAACCGGATTTGTTTTCTAAAGATCCAACCTATCCTCACCGGGTAAGTCTCGGAAAGGTTAGTCTTAAGCTACCATCCAGCACACTAAATCCAATGGCGGCTTATTAGGCTCACCACTACCTAAGGTTTGTTATCTTTGGAATCTAAGAGTAAGGATTACCGGGTAAGTCTCTCCTAATCACTTAGTTGCTAACACTAGGTCACCCTAGGATAGATTTAACTCAACAATCACTTAGGATTTCAACATTCTATCAGTCTAAAACTAGATCCACCGAATCAGGAAAATCACGGTTTGTTCTACCTACACCACGGCCGTGGTTTGCCAAGAACCACCCGTGATTTCTAACAGAGGGTACGTTTATGCACACAAGTCATCCAAAGATAAATCTAAGTCCGTCCTATCATAGCCCTAGCCATAACCATCCTTTCCTTACCCTAGAATCACATCTATTTAGCCTACAACATTCATAATAGAAATCGAAACAAGCAAACACAAAATCATAACATCCATTGCAAGATGATGAAGGAAAAGAGATGAACAAGTGAACTTAAATCAAAACCAAGCTGAAAATAGAATTAGAACAACTCACAATCCTTCCAAAAGAAGGTTCAAATGGTTCATACAACTCTAGAAATAGAATCCGGAATTCTTCACTACAAAGACTATCAAAGTGTGGCAATGGTGTGTGTTCTTCTTCTCCTCTTCAATGGAGCTCTTCTTCTTCCCCTTTGACACTTTCCTTCCTAGAAAGACTTTTTGTTTAGAGAATATTTTTGTTAGAGGGTCATGGATAATGGAGAGCTGCTCCAAGATACCCCTCACAGCCCATGAAGGACCACTTTTATAACAAACTTGCATGAGCTGGCCATGAGAGTCGTGGCACAGCTGTCACAAAAATCTGGCAAAATCCACGGTGATTCCACGGCCGTGATTTGTCAGAGAACCGTGATTCTGTGCAGAAACTTCGCCTTGGATCATTAAGCTGTGATTTGGTGCATGGCTAGTGTTGGCAAGGTTCCATGAGTCCTTCTTAGCCCTTGTTTGCATCCTAATGAGTCCGAGGGTGTGTTATCTTTATGAACGATCCTCAAACGTATTGTTTTAACTCCTAAATCTCCCAAAATACCTACAAAGCAACGCACAAGTCCGTGTAGACGTCTATCTCGACAAAGTACGTGAATTGAATGCAAATGTCGCGAAATAGTGCTAAACCATGCATGAATGAGTGAGAAATCTACCTAAATGATTGCCTAAAACTAAGTCATAAATCGTGTTATCAAAATACCCCATACTTAAGGTTTGCTCGTCCCCGAGCAAATTCCCAACTATAGACTAAGAGATGACATGATTTATGTATGCAGAAAAATGGCAAAATCTTTTTGGATTTGTGCTTCTACTATTGGATCACCTTCATAGTCATGTTCAATGGCAATTGGACAAGCAATTATGTATCAAACAAATGAAGCATGAAAAGACAATTGTACTTAACTCAAAAGCATGCATGAGATGTAAGGATGAAGAGGTCAAGAAGATCAAGAGTATATCCAATCTAGATTACTAAGTCTTACAAACATGCAAGTAGGTCATATGGTCTTGTGACATAAAAGGCCAAGAAACGTTGTGATTAGGTGGGGAGTTTTTCTAGGTTATGTGATGCTAATCCGGGAATGGAACTAACTCCACATCCTTGTCCTCGATCAACTTCCCCCAAGTGTATATTGTTCCCTATCTTGCTTTCTTTTCTTTTTCTTTGACTTATTTTTGAGACAATGGCATTGGTGTACAATAGCCGAAACCTCGGTGATTAGCCATCCTCGGGCTTTTTCTCTTTTTCGAAGTGCATCCACACCGGGCACACATACCAAAGCTCGTTAGGGCTATTGGTTTATTTGACTTTGGCAAGGTACCAACACCCGATTATGTGAAGTGTACCGAGTTACTTGTCATTTAAACCAACGCCCCCAAACCTATATTTTTTTGGCTACACTTCCACAATAATTTCAGCATTTCATTCATGACATTCCTTTTATCAACAACTTTACTCCACACTTGCTTTTCACACACTTCAACACACTAGCATGCTCCTATTCCCGGATGGGTTAAAAGAGGTCAATTTTATATCAATTGAGGTGCTCAAGCAATCATGATCAAGATGAGAAGTAGAGAAAGATGAAATGCCTCATTCATTCCTAGATGGTATGCAAGAACTATTATGTAATTTCGACTTTCAATACTCAATCCATTCTAGGCAATCATCATGATCACAAATCATTCATAGGATTCAAGAGAAGTAGTTCAAGTCCACATATGCATTTATCAATTCAACACATAAGGCCATCCATATCCAATCCACAAGACAAGATTCATCATTAGGATCATATTCAAGCCTAGAAAGCACAAAAAATTTTAAATTTTCTGATTTTTATGGGATTTTCGATTTAAGTATGTACAATGCAAGACATGTGAAAATTTTAAACTATCCTAGATGCTTATCATGCAAAGGATCATGCAAACCCCACCCCATACTTAGAAACACATTGTCCCCAATGTGGTATACAAGTAAAGAGAGTGAAAGAGGGTTCTCACAATGTAAAAATAGTTTGCTATGGTATTTGGGATTCCTCAAGTGAATTGATGTTGGATGATCCTATCAACCATGGTAGAGAGCTCTAAGCATCCATCAAAGCTTCGGAACCCGCGCTAGGCACCGCTAGCCGTCCAAGTTTCGCGTCCGCTCCACCCATAATTGGTGAGGGTTTCATTATCATCATTCACATGCCAAGCAAGGCTTCCAATGCTACTAATGCTCTAGCACACACACGAAGTAGACAAAACACACACAAAGATAGAAAAATCTAAAAAACGAAAACAAAACGAAAAAGGAAAAATGTTACCAATGGGTTGCCTCCCACCAAGCGCTTCTTTAAGGTCATTAGCTTGACCAAACTCGGGGGCGTCTATTCAAGGTGAAGTGGGGCAATCATGTCCGCCGGGGTTCCCGGAATATACTTCTTCAAGCGGTGCCCATTCACTTTGAAATTCCCACAATGCTCCCCTCCTATCTCAATAGCTCCATGGGGAAAAATCTTCTTCACCACATATGGCCCGGTCCATCTTGATTTGAGCTTTCCGGGAAAGAGCCTTAGCCTTGAGTTGAAGAGAAGGACAAGATCTCCTTCACTCAACTCCTTTGGGATGATCCTTTTGTCATGCCATCTTTTGGTTCTCTCCTTGTAGATCCGGGCATTCTCATAGGCTTCCAACCGGATCTCCTCAAGGGCGTTTATATCAAGCAACCTCTTCTCTCCCGCCTCTTTGAGGTCAAAATTTAGCCACTTAATGGCCCAATAAGCTCTATACTCCATTTCCACCGGGAGATGGCAAGACTTGCCATAGACTAACTTGTAAGGAGTGGTGCCAATTGGTGTCTTGAAGGTGGTTCTATATGCCCACAATGCGTCATTGAGCTTCATAGCCCAGTCCTTTCTAGTCCTAGACACCGTCTTCTCAAGGATGGCCTTGATCTCCAGGTTGGAGATCTCCACTTGGCCACTAGTTTGGGGATGGTAAGGTTTTGCCACCTTATGAGTCACCCCATACTTGGCCAAAAGCGCCCCAAAATTCCTATTTGTGAAGTGCTTCCCTCCATCACTAATGATCACCCTTGGTGTTCCAAACCTAGGGAAGATCACCCGGTTGAAGAACCGCACCACCACCTTGGCATCATTTGTAGGAGAGGCGATTGCCTCCACCCATCTTGACACATAGTCCACCGCCAATAGGATGTAGAGATTGCCACATGAAGAAGGAAATGGTCCCATGAAGTCCACACCCCACACATCAAATATTTCGACTTCTTGGATGTTGTTCAAGGGCATTTCATTCCTCCTTGAGATGTTGCCCGTCCTTTGGCAAGCATCACACGCCGCTACAAAACCTTGCACATCTCTAAACAAGTTAGGCCAATAAAAACCGGATTGCAATACCTTTGCACACGTCTTGTGTGAGCTAGCATGGCCTCCACATGGTAAGGAGTGACAATGCCGGATCACACTTTCCACTTCATCTTCCGGTATGCATCTTCTAAACATTTCATCCGGCCCTCTCTTGAATAGAAGTGGTTCACTCCAATAGTAGTGCCTCACATCGTTGAAGAACTTCTTTCTTTGTGCATATGTCAATCCGGGAGGCACTTCCTCACACACTAAGTAGTTCACGATGTCGGCATACCATAGTTCACTTCGTCTAGACCCTTGGAATAAGCATTCCTCCACCATTTGCAATTGCTCATCCCGGAATGAGTCATCAATTGGGATGTCATCTCTTTCCACCTCTAATGGTGGGAGTCTACTAAGGTGGTCCGCCACCGAGTTCTCGGATCCCTTCTTGTCCCGTATTTCTAAATCAAAATCTTGAAGAAGAAGGATCCACCGAATCAACCTTGGTTTGGCATCCTTCTTTGTAAGTAGATAATGGATCGCAGCATGATCCGTATAAACTATGACCTTCGCTCCAACAAGGTATGAGCGGAACTTCTCAAATGCATACACAACCGCTAGCAACTCCTTCTCGGTGGTAGCATAATTGAGTTGGGCATCATCTAGCGTCTTGCTAGCATAATAAATAGCATGAGTGCGCCCTTCTTTCCTTTACCCCAAAACGGCCCCAACGGCTACATCGCTCGCATCACACATGATCTCAAATGGTAAGCTCCAATCCGGAGGTTGCATGATAGGTGCGGAGATCAAGGCGTTCTTCAACCTACAAAAGGCTTCAAGACAATCTTTGGAAAAGACAAAATCAACATCCTTCATTAGTAGGTTAGTGAGGGGCTTAGAAATTTTAGAGAAGTCTTGAATAAATCTCCGGTAGAAACCGGCATGCCCTAAGAAACTCCTTACCCCTTTCACCGAGGTAGGTGGTGGCAATTTCTCTATTGTTTCAATCTTGGCCCTATCAACCTCAATGCCGCGGTTAGACACCAAGTGTCCTAACACAATGCCTTCACTTACCATGAAGTGGCATTTTTCCCAATTTAAGACAAGATTTGTCTCCTCACATCTTTGCAATACTAAAGACAAGTTAGCCAAGCAATTATCAAAGGAAGAACCATAAACAGAAAAATCATCCATGAACACTTCCATGATATTTTCTATGTATTCCGAGAAGATAGCCATCATACACCTTTGGAAGGTGGCGGGTGCATTACACAACCCAAATGGCATTCTCCTATATGCAAAAGTACCCCATGGACATGTAAAGGTTGTTTTCTCTTGGTCATCGGGGTGGATAGGGATTTGGAAGAATACACTATAGCCATCTAGATAGCAAAAATGAGAGTGTTGAGCTAACCTTTCTAGCATTTGGTCAATGAAGGGGAGACGGAAGTGATCTTTCCTAGAGGTCATGTTTAATTTCCTATAATCAATGCACATCCTCCACCCCGTAACCGTCCTAGTCGGGATTAGTTCATTGTTCTCATTAGTCACTACAGTCATTCCACCCTTCTTAGGAACTACATGAACGGGACTAACCCACTTACTATCCGAGATAGGGTAGATAATTCCCGCATCTAGCAACTTAATGATTTCCTTTTTGTCTACCTCTTTCATTATAGGATTCAATCTCCTTTGATGTTCAATAGAGGGTTTGTGGTTATCTTCCATCATTATCTTATGCATGCACAAAGAAGGCTTAATGCCAACCAAATCATCAATAGTATAACCAATGGCTTTCCTATGCAATCTTAGTTCATGCAACAACTTAGCAAGTTCATCATCACTTAAGCATGCATTAACAATCACCGGATATGAAGAATTTTCACCAAGAAAAGCATACTTCAAATGAGAGGGGAGGGGTTTAAGTTCAAGTGAAGAGGACCTCTATCGGTTGAAGACGATCCAAATAAGGTTGGATGAGATGAATTCAAAGCAAGTGAAGATCCTCCAAGGCTCCTAGAAGCTTGATCACCATTAAGGGCTGATTCAGGGAAATCCATGGCTGGAAACACAGTTTGCTCATATTCCACGGCCGTGGTTCTTGCCAAGCTTGCTTCCCGGAGTTGTCTAGAAAGTTTGACGGCCGTGGAGTGTAAATCTCGACCGTGGAACTTGCAGCTGTTCAACACCTCTTCGTGGCCTTCAAATCCAACTCTTGGCTCCTCTTCCAATGCTTCCAAGGCCTTGATTTCTTCATTGCAAGCATCCTCAACACCTTCCTCCATCATACTTAAGGTAAGAACTTTCTCCAAGGGATCCTTGATCAAGATCGAGCTCACAACTTTTCTAGATTCTTCTTGCTCGACTATGTTGAAGACATCCTCATCAAGGGTTGGCCCTTTCATCATTGTGGACAACTTGAACTTGATGTTCTCTTCTCCAATGTTGAAGGAGAGAGTCCCGTTCTTGCAATCCACTAGGCATCCGGAAGTGGCTAGGAAAGGTCTTCCTAAGATGATAGGAACCGGATAGTCCGCCGGAATATCCAAGACGACGAAGTCAATGAGCACATAGAATTGTCCTAGTTGCACCGGAATGTCCTCTAGAATCCCAACCGGATGAGTGATAGAACGGTCCGCCATATAGAGGGTCATCTTGACCGGCTTTGGCTCTCCTAGCCCGACCTTGTTGCAAAGTGCAAGCGGTATGATGCTTACACTTGCTCCAAGATCACAAAGGGCCTCGTACTTCACATCTCCCACTCCTATTGGGACACAAAAAGAGCCCGAATCTCTTAGCTTGGGAGGCATCTCCTCCTTCATCGTTTGGATCAATTCCGAGGATCTCTTGGTCATTCTTATCTCCCCATACTCCTCCAACTTCATTTTGTTGGAGAGTATTTCCTTCAAAAACTTGCCATATGCCGGCATTCCTAAAATGGCATCCATGAACGGAATGTTAATATGCAATTTAGACATTAGTTCAAGGAACTTACCAAAGTGATTGTCCAAACGAGCTCTTGCTCTTGATTGTGGGAACGGTAGTGGTGGCTTGTATGGAGGCGGTGCCACATAGGTTGGCTCTACGTCCTTGCTCTTGCCTCCATCTTCTTGCAATCTTCCCTCTTCTACCACTACTTGCTTTCCCTTGGCATGGTCCTTGGGCAAAGGGTCCTTCATACTCAACCCACTTCTCGTTGTGATAGCCAACACTTGGCCTCTTGGGTTGTCTTCGGTTCTTCCGGGAAGCTTTCCCGGATCTCTATGGGCTTCACCCGCCTTTTGGAACACTTGTGCTTCCAAGACCTTTTGAGCCTTAGAGATTGAAGTTACGGTGCTCTCAAGACCACTCAACCTTCCAAGCAATTGCTCAAACATTATTTCGGTTCTATCCTTTGGAGGTTGAGTAAATCCGGGTGGAGGTTCTTGTGAAGCTCTTGGTGGTGGAGTTGAGCTTGTGGAAGCGGGAGGGTTCAAGGCTCCATCCGAGTTAGAGTAAGAAAATCCGGGATGGTTGTGGTTGGGCCGGTAATTGTTGAATTGCCGGTTGTTGTTGAAACTCCTTGGGCCTTGGTAATTGTTGAAGTTGCCCCTTCCCATATAATTCACATCCTCCTCCTTGGAAGACAAGTTGGCTTGTGGAAGCACTTGAGGAGTTGCTTGGTTCTTCAAAGTTGTAGCACACAACTCCCTCAAGGACTTCAACTCGTTGTTGATGGCGTCAAGCTTGAAATTGCTCATGGTGACTTCACTTACCTCATAAGCTCCCGCCTTTCTCCCTTCACTCTTCCTATGGGAGTACTTCTCAATCACTAGAGCTTGCTTCTCCACAAACTCCCAAGCTTCATCTACATGCTTCTCCATAAAAGTCCCACCGGAAAGAGATTGAAGCTTGAATTGGCTATCTTCGTCAAGTCCTTTGAAGTAGATCTCCAATAGCTCAATTTTTGGTATACCATGGTGTGGACAATCAAGGAGAAGATCTTTGAATCTCTCCCAAGACTTGAATAAACTTTCTCTATCCTTCATCACGAAGGCATTGATCTTCCCTCTTAATTCGGTAGTCTTGGAAGGTGGGAAGAACTTAGTCAAAAACTCGGTTGTCATCTCCTCCCAAGTACCAACTCGCCCTTGTGGAATAGATTGATACCAAGCCAAGGCCTTGTCCTTAAGAGAGAAGGAAAAAGCCCTAAGCTTATGGTTGTTGCTCACCAATCTTGGCGGTCTAAGAGTCTCCATCAAGATCTCATAATTCATCAAGTGTTGATGAGGAGACTCTCCTTCCATCCCTCCAAATTGATTATGCCGGATCATTTGTAGAACTTGAGGGCGGAGCTCATAGTTGTGGGTTGCGGGATCTCCTAAGTTCACACCCGGACGGTGTGCTCTTTGTGCCGGATCCATACGTCTCCCTAGGGTTTGTGGCTCCTCAATAGCAATGGGTACAACCCTAACATTAGCCGCCGGCTGCGGTTGTGGTGGAGGAGGTGGAGGTTGTTGACGATTAAGCTCTCCTTGTACAAGGGCTTGCCTAATCTCATCAATCTCCCTCCTAGTTGCTTCTTGCCTCTCATTGGCAAGTCTCCTTTCTTCCTCCAAGAGCTCATCTCTTAGCCTTATTTGCTCTAAGGCTTCATCCAATTCAGCTTGGAGATCTCTTCCGGCCATCTCTTTTCCCCTCTTAATACTCTTAGGTCTAGATCTAAGGGTTTTCTCCGGTTCGGGATCGAATGGAGCTAAATCCTTGCCACGAGATCTTCGCATACACCTAGAGAATAAGAGATGTCCTGAAAAGCAAAAACATACACCAAAGAGAGATCAAAAGCAACAAGAAGATCTACACTAATGAACAATCACAAAATGAACTCAATCTAGACCTAGTCCCCGGCAACGGCGCCAAAAACTTGTTACGCTAAGATCGTGATGCGCAAATGGGTTTTAAATTTATAACTCGAACTAAATCCTAAACTACCTAGCGAAACCCGCAGTGTATGGGACGTTTGTAGTAGGGATAGTATTCCGAGGTCGAACACAAAGACTAAGGTGAAATTGATTCGATTTGTGATTGAGTTTCGTAAAGACCTAGGTTGAAAGAGAAGAAAGAAATAAAGAAATGAAATCTCAAATGTTTTTGGTTGGTTTTTGGTGATCAATCAAAGATCACAATACATGCAAAGTAATCAATCAACTAAACTATGAATCAACACAAGTAAACAAACTAAACAAGATATAGATCAAAGAAAGAAAAGACGGATTCTAGGGGTTGGAAGTTCCGGTTATGGCATAGGACTCAAGCTATCTATTCATTCCTTGGATTAACTATGTTGGGGTTAAGTTGTTTCTAGATTGGGATCAATCACCGGGTAGGTCTCATGATCCACTAGTCCATTCCCTAGGTCTCATTACCGGGTAAGTCTCTAAGAACCTAAGGGACGGAATTCTACTCAACCGGATTTGTTATCTAAAGATCCAACCTATCCTCACCGGGTAAGTCTCGGAAAGGTTAGTCTTAAGCTACCATCCAGCACACTAAATCCAATGGTGGCTTATTAGGCTCACCACTACCTAAATGTTAGCATGAAATATTGTGATATTTTAGGCACGTTTTCTAAACGTATTTGATTCATATTGATAGTCTTTGATTGAACTTTGTGCATATGTGAGCTAGTATTACCTATATTGTCGATATGGATGTCTACACTAGTTCTATGTTGATTATAGGTGATTTGGAGCTATTTCCGAACGGAATCGAGCAAAGGAGAGTTGAGTTGATATGTCCATAGATTGAGGACATTCTTTGGAAGCAATTTGGAGTCTTAGCTTGAGGAATGCACGAGTTAGGGAAGAATCATGTTCTTGCCCTAAATTACGCCCTAAAATACGGCCGTATCACAAACCACGTTCAGAATTACGGCCGTGGATTTGGAGTCAGAAATTCATGTTCATTCCAGGGGATTACACGGCCGTGGAACATATGTTGCAAACCGTATTTGTTTCCACGCTCTAAATTACGGTCGTGGAACACTTCCACGACCGTGATCTTGGCGAATCTTTTCGCCACACTTTGAAGCCACGATCTTTTAAAGATTGGGCCGGGCCGACATTTTGCCCTACACTATAAAAAGAAGGACGAAGCAAGATTCCGTCACCTTCGCTTATGCCCCGCTTACCCTCATTCATCACCGCTTAGAGACGAAGACACTTCGCTTAGCTTGCTTGGAAGCAATTGACATCTCTTTGGGGAGATCGAAGTTCGTGTTTGGAATTCCTCTAATCTCGCACTTTTGGTGGAGATTGCCGTTGAGATTTCCAGGATTTGCGGAAGATCGAAGTTCTTGGAAGATTTTGCAAGAAGATCTCTCTTCTTGATTAGGTTCGATTTGGAAAACGGATTGACATCCCGTTTTCTTTTCTTTCCTAGGATTACGATTGTTTGTTCTATTGTGAATCTTTTGACATTGCTTGTTCTCTTTGTGACTTTGAGATTGAATTGAAGATTATTGAAAGTTCTCGAAAGTTTTCATCTTTTTATCTTTTAATTCTTGATTTGATATCAACATGACTGTTATTGGCTAAAAACCCTTAACAATTCTAAGGTGAAGGGTTGATAGTTGTGGCTTAGATGATGATAGATCGATCGCAACAGATTAGACCCTGAGAGTTAGAGAAATATCGCCGACAACCCTAAATTACGGGCTGTTCTTGAGTCCACGGCCGTGGAACCTCAAGAACTAACCGTGATTTCCCTTAAGTCTACGAACCTGTTTTTACTTTAATCTAAAGTTAAAGATTTGCTTTAGCTTAGTTTAGACTTGTCTTTTCTAGGTGGTAGTGAAGCCTCAACAACCTCTACCTCGATTGTGAGTGTTACAACCTCAATCGGTTAAGTTAGTCTTGATCCTTGGATTATAAGTTTGGGTATTTGACACTAATTCTCGCCTCTAGAATCCTTCTATATTGAGCCTCAACAACCTGTATAGAGAGTGCCTTGTAGGTGAGTTATATAAGGTTTTTGGAACTTCACCGTACGATTACCTTACATTAGTATACTTTTGCATATCTCAACTCTGTCTTTACATCATTAAGTATATCTTGAATCGATTGCCACAACTGGATACTTGGATCTTTAGGATTGTTGTTTTCCCAATAATTTGCAAAACTCCCATATTTACTTGCTTGATAACCTGCAATCGAGTTCGTTCCCCCCAAATCCCTGTGTTCGATACTCTGGAATTCTTGCTTAACTATATCGATCCGTACACTGCGGGTTCGCTGCTTGATTCTAGTTTTATAAATTTAAAACTTATTTGCACACACCTCTAGGGGCGAACAAGTTTTTGGCTCCGTTGCCGGGGATTTGGTTTAGACCGAACCCGGTAGCCGGTTGTCAAGCTTGGGAGCTTGCTCTCGTTATTTGATATCTCTTTGAGTGCATGCGCAGGTCTAGGAACACCGCAGATCTCTTACCTCTTGATCAAGAGCTAGAGAAAACCTTGAGGCAAAAGCGCAATGAAAAGAAGATGGCCGAAGAACACGAACGTGATCTTCAAACGGAGTTGGCGGAGAAGGAAGCTCAACTCCGATGGAATGAGACTCTCCGCCAGGATGAGATGGATCGTCATCAATCTCAAATTAACGGTCTACAAGACATGATCTTCCAAATGAGGATAAAGATGAGCGACCTTGAGAATAAGGGAAGCAAGAAGTCCTCAAGAAGGAGATCAAGGTCTAGAAGAAAAAGCCACTCATCCGCTGATGATAGTGACTCTTCCATGCCACCGTTAGAAGAGATTGATCCCACGATCAATATGAATCCTTTCCATCCACAAGGAGCTGCTAAAATCGCCGCATTCCACCTAGGAATGCGAGAGTCGAACGTGTGGATAATGAGCCAAGAACTCTTGGCCAGCGGATGGATCCAACACAACAACCACGCCGCTTGGGTGTGAATTTTGATGCTGAAGATGTGCAAGGGTTTAGCTTTAACCCTCAAGTTATCACTCTTGTTCGCCAAAGCCAGTTTGGCGGTACAAGCGCTGAATCTCCGCACCAACACTTGCAAAACTTTGAGTGTATAATGGAGACGATGAGACCGAAGAACGCTACTACCAACAGCTATAAGCTCAAACCTTTCTTTTTCTCTTTGAAAGGGAAAGCGTTGTCATGGTATCAAGCTCTTCCCAATGGGAAACTAGACACGTGGGAAGACCTTTCCGCGGAGTTTCTCACCAAATTCTTTCCGCCCTCCAAAACGGCGGAACTTAGAGGTAAGATTAATGCTTTTTCCATGAGACCTAATGAAAGTTTGTTTCAATCTTGGGAAAGGTTTCAGGATTTACTCTTGGATTGCCCTCATCATGGCATATCCAAGCTTGCCTTGCTGGAAATCTACTACAAAGGGCTGGATGCGGGAACGCAATTCAACCTCCAATCCCTCTCATGCGGAACGTTCATGGACATGAGAGAAGATGACGCTTGGGACTTCATTGAGAAGCAAGCAAGAGTCATAGAGAAGTATTCCCACCGGAAAGCGGAGGGAAATCGTGTAGAGCAAGGAGCGAAGCTCACACATGAAGCTCAAAATCAAATCTTCTCCCTCAACAATGAGATCAAAGAGTTGAAGGAGACTATCAAGACCAACTTCCCAAAGCAACAAGAGAAGGATGTTGGCTATTTGGGCAACAACAATGGCGGTGATAACACCAACCGCAACAACAATAACCGGAACAATAACCGGAATAACAATTGGAATGGAAACAACAACAACCGGAACAACAACAATTGGAACAACAATCGGGGTTCAAACAACAACAATTGGCGCTCCAATCAACAAAATTCCGGTAACTCCTATCCTTCCAATTCTAATTCGCTAACTCCACCTTCCTCTTCCTCTACTCCTTTGAAAAGCCAGGGGCAATCATCTAATGGAGGAAACAATACGGGAAAGGAGAAGTCCGATCCCATGTTGGAGACAATCTTGGGAAAGCTTCAAGGGTTGGAGAACCGCCTCATCAAGGTTGATGATCAAGTCTCTAAGGTTGACAAAGCTCAAAAATTTTTGGAAAACCAATTGTTCAACCACGCGGAGGAAGTTCCTAGAAATCAAGGGAAACTTCTAGGAAAGACGGAGGACAACCCTAAGGGAAGGGTAATGGCGATTACAACTAGGAGCGGAGTGACTACCACCGATCCGCAGCCTACGTTCGTTGAAGTCCCCGTAGAGAAGGACAAAGGAAAGGGGAAGGAGAAGGAAGATGTCTATGTTCCCCCTCCAGCTTACAAACCTCCTCTACCGTTCCCTCAATCTAGAGCGCGAGCGCGCCTAGACAAACAATTCGGTAAGTTCATAAAACTCATGAGCAAGCTGCATATTAATATACCCTTCATTGATGCTATTGTAGGTATGCCGGCTTATGGCAAGTTCTTGAAGGAGCTTCTCTCTAACAAGAGGAAGTTAGAAGATTTCGGTGAGGTCAAGATGAGTTCGGATTCTTCGGATCTCATCAAGACTATGAAGGAGAAAATGCCCCCAAAGTTGAAGGATCCGGAGTCATTTTGCATTCCCATTGGAGTGGGAGATGTCACATACGACGCTTTATGTGACTTGGGAGCAAGTGTGAGCATCATACCACTTGCATTATGTAGGAAGATCGGTTTAGGCGATCCTAAACCAGTCAAGATGACGTTATACATGGCGGATCGATCCATCACTCGCCCCGTCGGTATTGTAGAAGACGTCCCGGTCAAGCTAAGTAAATTCTTTGTCCCCATTGATTTTGTCGTACTTGACATTCCTGCAGATAGTCCGGTCCCGATTATACTCGGAAGACCGTTTCTTGCAACTTCCGGCTGCATGGTCGATTGCAAGAATGGGAGACTCGCTTTTGATATTGGAGAAGAGAAAGTAGAGTTCGTTCTTTCCACTCTAGTAAAGGAGCCAATCTTTGATGAGGATATTTACGATATCCAAGATGAAGAAGGTTTGTCTAGGGAGGAGGTAAGTGCGATTCTTTTTAACGATCCTTTACAAAAGGTTATCACTATGAGTCTAACCAATGTAGGGGAAGAAGAAGAGTGCAAAGAGGAAATTGAAGCCTTAGAAGCACAAGAAGAGATGCATGAAGTGGAGTTTGAGAAACTCCACGATGAGGCTGAGAATGTAAGAATCCACGGTCATACCCTGTATTCCACGACCGTGGATTTCACAACCAAAATCGACCTCCATTCCAGGGGATTACACGGCCGTGGAACACATGGAGAGGCCGTAATTCTGACCGTGGAAGAGGGTGATCGGCTTACTTCTTCAACTTCTTTTGATTCTTCTCCAAACCACTCAACAACCTTAGAAACTTCTAAGAAAACATCGGATGCCCCTCAAGAACCATTGGAAGCTCCGAAAGTGATGGAACTCAAACCACTTCCTACTCATCTAAGGTACGCTTTTCTTGGATCTAATTCTACCTTTCCGGTCATTGTTAGCTCCGAACTAAGCATAGATGAACATGAACAGCTCATGACAGTCCTTAGGAAACATAGAAAAGCCATAGGCTACACTATCGAGGACTTAGTAGGAATTAAACCCTCCCTATGTATGCATAAGATACTAATGGAGGAGGATTTTAGAACTTCAAGACAACCTCAAAGGCGGTTGAATCCGACCATGAAAGAGGTTGTCAAGAAGGAAATTCTTAAACTTCTTGATGCAGGTATCATCTATCCTATCTCCGATAGCAAATGGGTGAGTCCAGTTCAAGTAGTTCCGAAGAAGGGAGGGATGACGGTCATCACCAACAAAAACAACGAACTCATTCCTACCCGAACCGTGACTGGATGGCGAATGTGCATAGACTACCGCAAGCTCAACAACGCAACGCGGAAGGATCACTTTCCCTTACCATTCATCGATCAAATGCTTGAAAGGTTAGCACAACATTCACATTTTTGCTACCTTGACGGTTATAGTGGTTTCTTTCAGATTCCGATACATCCGGACGATCAGGAGAAGACCACATTCACGTGCCCTTGGGGTACGTTCGCCTATAGGAGAATGCCGTTCGGGCTTTGCAACGCCCCAGCCACCTTTCAACGGTGCATGATGGCCATCTTCTCCGAGTACGTAGAGGAAATCATGGAAGTCTTCATGGACGACTTCTCCGTATACGGTTCCTCTTTTAACGATTGCCTTGCTAACCTTTCTCTTGTTTTACAACGTTGTGAAGACACTAACCTAGTTCTTAATTGGGAGAAGTGTCAATTCATGGTTAAGGAAGGAATCGTATTAGGTCACTTAGTCTCTAGTAGAGGGATAGAGGTAGACAAGGCTAAGATAGAGACTATAGAGAAACTTCCTCCCCCAATTTCGGTGAAAGGGATAAGAAGTTTCCTAGGACATGCTGGATTTTATAGACGCTTCATTAAGGACTTTTCTAAGATATCAAAACCTCTCACTAATCTATTGATGAAGGATGCGGTTTTTGAGTTTTCACAAGAATGTTTAGATGCGTTTAACACCATTCGGCAAGCTTTAATTTCAGCACCTATCATCCAACCCCCGGATTGGACTCTCCCCTTCGAGATTATGTGCGATGCTAGTGACGTAGCTATTGGAGCTGTTCTTGGACAACGAAAGGAAGGGCGAACCCATGCCATATACTACGCTAGCAAGACGCTAGACGAAGCTCAGCTCAACTACGCCACTACAGAAAAAGAGTTTCTAGCCATTGTCTACGCTATTGACAAGTTTCGCTCTTATCTTGTAGGTGCAAAGGTGATTGTCTACACGGATCATGATGTGATCCGGTACCTCCTTGCGAAGAAAGACGCGAAGCCAAGGCTAATTAGATGGATTCTTCTCCTACAAGAATTCGATCTTGAGATCCGCGACAAGAAAGGTTCAGAAAATTCTGTTGCGGATCATTTGAGTCGCCTCACACATCTAGAGGACGACCATCTACCCATTGATGACTCCTTTCCGGACGAACACCTACACATCATAGAGGAGTGCATCAACGAGATCTCCAAAGGTAACGAACCATGGTTTGCTGATTTTGTTAACTATTTGGTTTGCCAGGAGATACCGCCCGGACTATCCTACGCACAAAGGAAGAAGTTCTTTAAGGACGTCCGGGAATACTATTGGAACGAACCTCTCCTCTTTAAGAGAGGTCCGGATGGCATCATCCGGCGATGTGTGCCGGAAGATGAGATGCAAAGTGTCATCCGCCATTGTCATTCACTACCTCGTGGAGGACACGCTAGTTCGAACAAGACTAGCGCAAAGGTATTGCAATCTGGATTCTATTGGCCTACTTTATTTAGAGATGTGCAATCCTTTGTCTCTTGCTGCGATGCTTGTCAAAGAACAGGCAATATTTCTAGAAGGAACGAGATGCCCCTCAACAACATCCAAGAGGTGGAGATTTTCGACGTTTGGGGAGTCGATTTCATGGGACCATTCCCATCTTCTTGTGGAAACCAATACATACTATTGGCGGTAGACTACGTTTCTAGATGGGTGGAAGCAATTGCCTCTCCCACAAATGATGCCATGGTGGTGGTTAAGTTCTTCAACAAGACCATCTTTCCGCGATTTGGAACACCAAGGACAATCATTAGTGATGGAGGTTCTCACTTCATAGCCCGTCGCTTTGAAGCTCTTCTAGCTAAGTATGGGGTTACTCACAAGATCGCTACCCCTTACCATCCACAAACGAGTAGACAAGTTGAGATCTCAAATAGGGAGATCAAGGGAATTCTAGAGAAGACGGTTTCAAGGACTAGGAAGGATTGGTCCTTGAAACTAGATGATGCATTATGGGCGTACCGGACTGCGTACAAGACTCCCATAGGAACCACACCATACAACCTTGTGTATGGGAAGTCTTGTCATTTGCCGGTAGAGCTGGAGCACAAAGCGTTTTGGGCTATCAAGTGGCTGAATTTCGGCATGAAGGAAGCGGGAGAGAAGCGTCTCCTAGACATCAACAAGCTGGATGAACTTCGCTTGAACGCCTATGAAAACGCTAAGATCTACAAGGAAAGAGCAAAACGTTGGCATGATAAGCATATCATTCCAAAGGACTTCAAAGAAGGGGATCAAGTTCTCCTCTTCAATTCAAGACTTCGCCTCTTTCCAGGTAAGCTTAAATCCCGTTGGACCGGACCTTTTCTAATCAAACGTATTTTCTCCCATGGTGCAGTTGAAGTATGGGGTGAAGCTAGCGGAAGTTTTAAGGTGAACGGTCAACGACTCAAGAAGTACACACCGGAACTCCAAGCTGAGGAGTTCGCGCCTACCGCACTCGAATAAGTGCGAGATTGGTCTAGCTACGGACCTTAAACAAAGCGCTTCTTGGGAGGCAACCCAAGGTATTGCATTTTTGTTTTTGTCTTCAATTCATAGTTTAGCTTAGAATAGACGTTTTCGCTTTATTTTGCCTCGATTTCTTCCGGTATGTTCGTGTTTTTGGTTGTAGGATCGATGGAAAAGGAGAAAGGGAGAATAATGAAGAAGAAGAGCGACGAAATTTGGACTTTGAAGCTTTACAGAAGGTTCCACGGTCTAGATTACGGTCGTCATAGCTACAGTGGCCGTAATTCTCAAAAGCCTTTGAAAAATCACCAAAACCACGGTTCCGTACACTTCCACGGCCGTGGAACACCCCGACAGACCGTGATTTTCAAAATTTTGCCTGCGACTATATAAGCCACATTCTTCACAAAATTTCCCAAAAACTTACCCCTTTCCACGCCCTAAACGCCGAAACCCCACGACCTCCTCCAATTCCTCGTTTTCTAATCGTTTTCAACGATTCTTCATCCTAAACTGCAGCAAATCCAACCACGAACAAGATCCAAGCGACAAACCGAGCGGAAATCCATCAACAAACGTGCATTTCGGATTTTTCAATCCGAAAAAGAGGTTTATTCTTCCTTCTTGATTTTCGCGGATTTGGTTCGTTTTTGCTATAGATTTTTAGGAAGAACTGACAAAGACTGGAAGGAATTAGATTAGGACTGCTTGTTGTGGTGATTGTTGGTGAATTTGCTGAGATTCGCAAGATTCTGAGACGAATCACGGTCTCTGGGTAAACCACGGCCGTGGAACCTGAAGAACAGACCGTAATTTTGGTGAAAAATGGACTTTGTAAGGAGAATGTCGGGAAGGATAAAAGAGAAAAAGGGAGAGCAAAACAAGAAAAGAAAGGGCAATCCCTCCACCTCTAGGGCACCACCACCCTCATCTCCCTCACTACCATCCTCACCTTCACCTCCATCTTCACCTCCTCACCCTAGCATCCAAACCATACATGAGAACCACCTTGTTGCACTTGACCGGATCAAGGAGAGGACAGTAATAGGTCCTAGATATTTGTTGTTGGAGGATCTACATCCTCTCAACATTGTTGATGATCTTACATGGCTCTTGGATAGAGCCGGATTGCTTGTCTTCACGAACATTCGTGAAGACGCCTATGAGGAGATCACCCGGGAGGTTGTGACGTCCTTCGAGCACAGCCACGTAGATAGGACCGTCTCCTTCCGTCTCATGGAACAAGACTATCATTTGAGTATTGTTGAGTTTGGGACCATTTTCGGGTTCCATGAGACCTATAACAGTCGATTTCCGAGTGGAGTTTACCCCAAGGACTTTTGGGAGGAAGTAGCTATGATTTACGCCGACGAGGACCGTTGGCAACCCGCCGATACCAAGGCTAGATTGATGTACCATCTAGCCTTGAAGATAGCACACCGCGTTCTTTCGGAGTGTCTCTTTCCTAGGACGGAGACGCCCCAAAAGATCAAGACGGATGAGCTATTCTTGCTCTATAGCATGCTATACGGTCGCCGTGCAGATTGTGCCACTCTTTTGGCGGCTACGATGAGTAAACTCAAGAACAAGAAGAAGGGGAACATTGGATATGGTGGGATAGTTACCCACATTGCTAGGACGCTTGGTGTAGATTTTTCTGCTTGCACCCGTATACCGGCGGTTCCCTTAGGGCTACATGCTTTTATGGTTAGGGGACTCATCTTCCCCACACATGGAGGTCCGCCTTATGCGGGCATGCCTTGGGAGACTAGGACGGGTAGGGGGATTGAGTGGTTGCCGGAGTATTCCATTGTGGCGGGACGCCACAATTGGAAGGAGACATTCGCTGCGATGCATGTGAACAGGCTAGTAGCTCCCCCTTATGTTCCACCACCGGTTGTAGATGAGGAGGACATGGGAGATCAGTACGAGAGTGGTGGAGGAGCGGAGCAGGAGTTTGGCACGTTTCCGGACCAGCCGGAGGCGGCCCCAGATGTACCTAGACGCTCTCCACGTCCAGCTAGAGCTTCAGGCTCGTCATCTCGCCGCGCTAGCGTGAGTGAGAGGCCCACGTGGATGACTACACCTCCCACTTGGTATGACACCCCCCCCTCCTTGGTCCACGGCGCAGCCAGCAGCACCACCACCGCCACCAGCACCAGCACCATCCGATGCCCCATCATGGTACAGTCACGCCCCGGGATGGTACGAGCAGATGCCGGATTGGGCTACCGGACTTTCGGAGAGAGTTGGAGCGCTAGAGATTCGGGCGGATGCTAGAGACGGACGCTTAGATGACCTTGACCACATGATGAGGGACGTCTACCGCCAGCAGTTTGGGCGGTTTTATGATCCGAGTTTCTCTCCATTCCCACCTCCGCCGGCGCCGCAGTGATTGGACGCATGATCGTTCGTTTTAGACATTCCCGCCACCACTTGTGAGTTCTTTTTCTTTTCTTCCTTTTGTTCTTTCTTTTGAACATTAGGGACAATGTTCGTCCTAAGTATGGGGTGGGATGTACTAAAAAGTTTGTAATAACTCTACTCTCTATGTTTGCTTCATTTGAGACTATCGTTGCATGTTCATTATGTGTCACACGTTTCCTTATTGCATTGCATGAAAAAGAACTTTAAAAACCCATAAAAATTGAAAAATTTGAAAAATTTTGTGCTCCTAATGAATTGAGATGATTTCCATGATAATCACTACTTGTGAATTGAGTTTGATAACAATTGCATGCTCAAAAGAATAGTGAATTGAAAAGAACTTGAATGAATGAATTTTACCTCTTTTGCAAGTTTTATAATGTGAAGATGTTACCTAAATCATGCTAGGAAATTGAAGTTGAAATCACATTATAAGTTCCTATACTTCTTGTTGAAATGATTAAGGCAATTCGATACTTTCTTCCTTCTTTCTTTGATCATCTAGCTCCTCATTGAAATATTAGCCTCCCTTACCTATCCGGGAATTTAGAGAAGTGAATGAGAAAAAGGCATGTTTGATGTGGGAGGGCCATGAGAGCAATTAATTGCGATCAAATGAATAGAAAGAAATTGTAGGTTTGGGGAAGTCAATCATGACGATGAGTAACTCGGCACCATTCACATAGCCGGGTGTTTGTGTCTTGCCAAAGTCGGATTGAGCGATATTCCTAGCGGATTATGGTATGTGCGCTAAGGGTTTGAGGCATCTCTTGAAAAATTTGAGAAACGCCGATCTCCTAGGCTTCGGTTTTTGTGCACCTCTATCCATAACTCCAAAAGTAAAGTCGAAAAGTGAAAAGAAGAGAGCGAAGCTCTAAGTTGAAGTGTTGTGGAAACCGCATAAGAAGAAGAAGGTAGTTGTCCACTTTCCCGGATTTTTGCACCACTTTCCCTTAAATTTTTCCCCTCCCTTCCATATTCTAGACCTTTTCTTTGAAAGTCCTTAAGATCAAAAGAATGTTATATGACTTGGTGATCTAAATTGAAGTTTCTTGTGATTGATTTTGATAATGTTTGAAGGTTATAATGCTTGATTAGAAGTTAAGTTGGTTCATGAATTTTCTTTGCCTTTTACTCTTTGATTAAGTATGTGAAAGTTTGAAAAACGATTGAAGCAAGGTTTGAGAATGATCTATTCTTTAGAAGTCACATTCATCCAAAAGAAGGTACACATATTTCATCCTAACTCTTGTTTAAAGCTTTTTGAAAGACCTTGCTTAGGGACAAGCAAGTGTTAAGTATGGGGTTATTTGTTAGCATGAAATATTGTGATATTTTAGGCACGTTTTCTAAACGTATTTGATTCATATTGATAGTCTTTGATTGAACTTTGTGCATATGTGAGCTAGTATTACCTATATTGTCGATATGGATGTCTACACTAGTTCTATGTTGATTATAGGTGATTTGGAGCTATTTCCGAACGGAATCGAGCAAAGGAGAGTTGAGTTGATATGTCCATAGATTGAGGACATTCTTTGGAAGCAATTTGGAGTCTTAGCTTGAGGAATGCACGAGTTAGGGAAGAATCACGTTCTTGCCCTAAATTACGCCCTAAAATACGGCCGTATCACAAACCACGTTCAGAATTACGGCCGTGGATTTGGAGTCAGAAATTCATGTTCATTCCAGGGGATTACACGGCCGTGGAACATATGTTGCAAACCGTATTTGTTTCCACGCTCTAAATTACGGTCGTGGAACACTTCCACGACCGTGATCTTGGCGAATCTTTTCGCCACACTTTGAAGCCACGATCTTTTAAAGATTGGGCCGGGCCGACATTTTGCCCTACACTATAAAAAGACGGACGAAGCAAGATTCCGTCACCTTCGCTTACGCCCCGCTTACCCTCATTCATCACCGCTTAGAGACGAAGACACTTCGCTTAGCTTGCTTGGAAGCAATTGACATCTCTTTGGGGAGATCGAAGTTCGTGTTTGGAATTCCTCTAATCTCGCACTTTTGGTGGAGATTGCCGTTGAGATTTCCAGGATTTGCGGAAGATCGAAGTTCTTGGAAGATTTTGCAAGAAGATCTCTCTTCTTGATTAGGTTCGATTTGGAAAACGGATTGACATCCCGTTTTCTTTTCTTTCCTAGGATTACGATTGTTTGTTCTATTGTGAATCTTTTGACATTGCTTGTTCTCTTTGTGACTTTGAGATTGAATTGAAGATTATTGAAAGTTCTCGAAAGTTTTCATCTTTTTATCTTTTAATTCTTGAATTGATATCAACATGACTGTTATTGGCTAAAAACCCTTAACAATTCTAAGGTGAAGGGTTGATAGTTGTGGCTTAGATGATGATAGATCGATCGCAACAGATTAGACCCTGAGAGTTAGAGAAATATCGCCGACAACCCTAAATTACGGGCTGTTCTTGAGTCCACGGCCGTGGAACCTCAAGAACTAACCGTGATTTCCCTTAAGTCTACGAACCTGTTTTTACTTTAATCTAAAGTTGAAGATTTGCTTTAGCTTAGTTTAGACTTGTCTTTTCTAGGTGGTAGTGAAGCCTCAACAACCTCTACCTCGATTGTGAGTGTCACAACCTCAATCGGTTAAGTTAGTCTTGATCCTTGGATTATAAGTTTGGGTATTTGACACTAATTCTCGCCTCTAGAATCCTTCTATATTGAGCTTCAACAATCTGTATAGAGAGTGCCTTGTAGGTGAGTTATATAAGGTTTTTGGAACTTCACCGTACGATTACCTTACATTAGTATACTTTTGCATATCTCAAATCTGTCTTTACATCATTAAGTATATCTTGAATCGATTGCCACAACTGGATACTTGGATCTTTAGGATTGTTGTTTTCCCAATAATTTGCAAAACTCCCATATTTACTTGCTTGATAACCTGCAATCGAGTTCGTTCCCCCCAAATCCCTGTGTTCGATACTCTGGAATTCTTGCTTAACTATATCGATCCGTACACTGCGGGTTCGCTGCTTGATTCTAGTTTTATAAATTTAAAACTTATTTGCACACACCTCTAGGGGCGAACACTAAGGTTTGTTATCTTTGGAATCTAAGAGTAAGGATTACCGGGTAAGTCTCTCCTAATCACTTAGTTGCTAACACTAGGTCACCCTAGGATAGATTTAACTCAACAATCACTTAGGATTTCAACATTCTATCAGTCTAAAACTAGATCCACCGAACCAGGAAAATCACGGTTTGTTCTACCTATACCACGGTCGTGGTTTGCCAAGAACCACCCGTGATTTCTAACAGAGGGTACGTTTATGCACACAAGTCATCCAAAGATAAATCTAAGTCCGTCCTATCATAGCCCTAGCCATAACCATCCTTTCCTTACCCTAGAATCACATCTATTTAGCCTACAACATTCATAATAGAAACCGAAACAAGCAAACACAAAATCATAACATCCATTGCAAGATAATGAAGGAAAAGAGATGAACAAGTGAACTTAAATCAAAACCAAGCTGAAAATAGAATTAGAACAACTCACAATCCTTCCAAAAGAAGGTTCAAATGGTTCATACAACTCTAGAAATAGAATCCGGAATTCTTCACTACAAAGACTATCAAAGTGTGGCAATGGTGTGTGTTCTTCTTCTCCTCTTCAATGGATCTCTTCTTCTTCCCCTTTGACACGTTCCTTCCTAGAAAGACTTCTTGTTTAGAGAATATTTTTGTTAGAGGGTCATGGATAATGGAGAGCTGCTCCAAGATACCCCTCACAGCCCATGAAGGACCACTTTTATAACAAACTTGCATGAGCTGGCCATGAGAGTCGTGGCACAGCTGTCACAAAAATCTGGCAAAATCCACGGGTGATTCCACGGCCGTGATTTGTCAAAGAACCGTGATTCTGTGCAGAAACTTCGCCTTGGATCATTAAGCTGTGATTTGGTGCATGGCTAGTGTTGGCAACGCTCCATGAGTCCTTCTTAGCCCTTGTTTGCATCCTAATGAGTCCGAGGGTGTGTTATCTTTATGAACGATCCTCAAACGTATCGTTTTAGCTCCTAAATCTCCCAAAATACCTACAAAGCAACGCACAAGTCCGTGTAGACGTCTATCTCGACAAAGTACGTGAATTGAATGCAAATGTCGCGAACTAGTGCTAATCCATGCATGAATGAGTGAGAAATCTACCTAAATGATTGCCTAAAACTAAGTCATAAATCGTGTTATCAGGCATGTTTGATGTGGGAGGGCCATGAGAGCAATTATTTGCAATCAAAAGAATAGAAAGAAATTATAGGTTTGGGGAAGTCAATCATGACGATGAGTAACTCGGCACCATTCACATAGCCGGGTGTTTGTGTCTTGCCAAAGTCGGATTGAGCGATATTCCTAGCGGATTATGGTATGTGCGCTAAGGGTTTGAGGCATCTCATGAAAATTGAGAAACGCCAATCTCCTAGGCTTCGGTTTTTGTGCACCTCTATCCATAACTCCAAAAGTAAAGTCGAAAAAATGAAAAGAAGAGAGCGAAGCTCTAAGTTGAAAGTGTGCGGAAACCGCAAAAGAAGAAGAAGGAGTAGTTGTCCACTTTCCCGGATTCATGCACCACATTCCCTAAAAGCTTCCTTCCCGTCCACATTCTAGACCTTTTCTTTGAAAGTCCTTGAGATCAAAAGAATGTTATATGACTTGGTGATCTAAATTGAAGTTTCTTATGATTGATTTTGATAATGTTTAAGGGTTATGATGTTTGTATAGAAGTTTAATTGATTCATGAGTTTTCTTTGCTTTTTACTCTTTGACTAAGTGTATAAAAGTCTTATAAACGATTGAAGCAAGATTTGAGAATGATCTATTCTTTAGAAGGCACATTCATCCAAAAGAAGCCTTGAGAAGGTACACATATTTCATCCTAACTCTTGTTTTAAAAGCTTTTGAAAGACCTTGCTTAGGGACAAGCAAGTTGCAAGTATGGGGTTATTTGTTAGCATGAAATATTGTGATATTCTAGGCACGCTTTCTAAGTGTATTTGATTTATATTGATAGTCTTTGATTGAGCATTGTCGCATTTGTGAGCTAGTTTGCCTATATTGTCGATATGGATGTCTACACTAGCTTTATGTTGATTATAGGTAATTGAGAGCCATTTCCGAACGGAATCGAGCAAAGATGAGTTGATTGAGTATGTCCATGGATTGAGGGCATTCTTAGGAGCAAAATGGAAGTCAACTTCAGGAATGCACGAGGCTAGGGAAGAATCACGTTCTTGCCCTAAACCACGCTCTAAAATACGGCCGTACTACAAACCACGTTCAGTTCCACGGCCGTGGAACCCTGCAGGAGAAGCGTGGTTCATTCTAGAAGCTTTTACGGTCGTGGAATCCATGGTTCAAACCGTGTTGATTTCCACGCTCTAAATTACGGTCGTGGAACCTTCCACGACCGTGATCTTGGCGATCTTTTTCGCCACATTTTGAAGCCACGATCTTTTAAAGATTGGGCCGGGCCGATATTTTATCTTGCCCTATAAAAAGACGGACGAAGAGAGATTCCGTCACCTTCGCTTAGACGCACTTTTGCGGCCTCACTTTACACTTTCGCCTACGCCGTGACTTGGAGATTTTTGCGATTCTTGCAAAAGACGTAATTTGCGCTCATCCTTGGAGTTGCCCTAATCTCGCACTTTTGGTGGAGATTGCTGAAGATCAAAGATTCGGAAGGTTATTCGTAAGAAGATTCCTCTTCTTGTTTAGGTTTGATTTAGAAGACGGATTGACATCCCGTTCTTCCTTCCTATCTACGATTGTGTTTGTTTGCTCTATTCCGAATCTTGTGACGATATTTGTTCTTGATTGTGACTTTGAGATTGGTTTGAAGTTTATTGAAAGTTTTCGAAAGTTTTCATCTTTCAATCTTTTAATCCTTGAAATTAATATCAATATGACTGTTATTGGCTAAAAACCCTTAACAATTCTAAGGTGAAGGGTTGATAGTTGTGGCTTAGATGATGATAGATCGATCGTAAACGAATTAGACTCTGAGAGTTAGAGAGAATCGTCGACAAACCCTAAATCACGGTTTGTTCTTGAGTTCCACGACCGTGGAATCTCAAGATCCAACCGTAATTTCCCTTAAGTTTACGAACCTACTTTTACTTTAATCCAAAGTTAAAGATTTGCTTTAACTTAGTCTTGGCTTGCCTTTTCTAGGTGGTAGTGAAGCCTCAACAACCTCTACCTCGATTGTGAGTGTCACAACCTCAATCGGTTAAGTTAGTCTTGATCCTTGGATTACAAGTTTGGGTATTTGACATTGATTCTTGCCTTTAGAACCTTTCTATATTGAAGCCTCAACAACCTGTATAGAGAGTGTCTTGTAGGTGAGTCATATAAGGTTTTTGGAACTTCACCGTACGATTACCTTACATTAGCATACCTTTGCATATCTCAACTCTGCCCTTATATCAATAGTAAATCTTGAATCGATTGCCACAGCTGGATACTTGGATCTTTAGGATTGTTGTTTTCCCAATATTTGCAAGAACTCTCATATTTACTCGCTTGATAATTTGCAATTGAATTTGTTCCCACCCAAATCCCTGTGTTCGATACTCTGGAATTCTTGCTTAACTATATCGATCCGTACACTACGGGTTCACTTGCTTGATTCTAGTTTTATAATTAAAGCTTATTTGCACGCACGTTTAGGGGCGAACACCAGGCGGCATCATATAGCGAGATTGAAAATCCCGACGGCACTAGATGGTTAGCGGCCAGGGAAACGGCACCAGATGGTGCCGGTGGTGAGGAAGGAAGAAGAAAGAAAGAAAAAGAAAAGGAAAAAGAAAGAAAGAAAGAAAATAAATTCGACAAAAATATCCAGAACGGGTGTTTCGGATCGGAAATTTTTTTGATCTTTTCCGTAAAAATAATTACGGAAAATATATATATATATATATATATATATATATATATATATATATATATATATATATATATATATACATATATATATATATATATATATATACTCGTAAAAAATATTTTTACGATACAAATACTCTCGTAAAATATTTACGATATTAAAATAATAACAAACATACGGAATTTTTTTTATCTAAAACGTACCTTATCTTAGGGGTGCATCATCCCCTTAAAGGAGTTTCACCTCGAAAAGCAATGGGTAACGCTCTCTCATCATCGCTTCAGCCTCCCAAGTAGATGCATCGGTATCATGTCGATACCATAGAACTTTCACCAAAGGTATCACTTTGTTCCTCAACTTCTTAGTCTCATACTCTAGAATCTACACCGGGTACTCCTCATAAGCACCATCTTCTTTAAAGTCGATATCATCATACTTGAGCACATGCTTGGGATCCGGTACATACTTTCTCAATAGGGATACATGGAAGACATTATGCACTTGACTCATGGATGACGACAATGCCACTCATATGGTGAGGGTTCAATCCTCTCTATAATCTCAAAGGGTCCCACATAACAAGGTCTTAACTTTCCTCTCTTGCCAATCCTGAACAAGCCTTTAGTTGGTGAAACACTCACAAACACGTGTTCACCACACTAAACTGAAAGCGTCGATGTGCATCGGCACAAAACTTCTGGAAACTATGTGTTGTCAACAAGTGTTTCCTAATTAGGAGAATCTCATCTTGAGTGCGTTGTAGGATTTCGTGTCCTACAATTTACTTGTCGTCCCAATTCCCAACACAAGGGTGATATGTACTTCCTTCTATACAAAGCCTCATGTGGTGCCATCCGAAGTGAAGCATGCCATCTATTGTTGTAGGTAAACTCTACCAAGGGAAAATGTGTCTCCCATGTTCTTGGCCAATCTAGGGTACAAGCCCGTAACATGTCCTCCAAAGTCTGAATGATCCTTTCGGACTTTCCATTTATCTATGGATGGAAGGTTGTACTAAATTTCAACTTTATCCCCATAGTGGTATGCAAAGACTTTCAAAAACGAGACATAAAGGGTCCATCACGATCTGCATGGTTGACTGATGGTATTTCTATGGTCGTCTATACCCAATCAAAAGTAAATCCTGACTTAGCACTAAAGACAAGTATAGTGGTTAAGTAAGTGTCGAACCCAAGAGAGTTAAGGTGTTTTAGATGCAATTATCGATTATAGTAACAAGTAACAAAGGGGGGGTTTGGTTGAGTTGATGCACACAAAAACTTATGAAAACGATTAATGCGACAAGTAAGACAAATGATGGGTGAATCTACACTAGGTTGATTCTAAGCATGCAATTGCTACTTTGGTGAGTTCCTTTTACAAGTTTTCAAGTAATCTCCCGTCTCGATCATATATATGAGTTGAGCCAACCGGCATCAACACAACTTAATAGGTTAGTGTTCCATAAACCTACAAGAACAAATAACAAGTCAGCTTTCAAACAAAGACTAAGGGATATAAAGAGAAGATTAAAACCGTTAAACTTATCTTTATATTTGTGTTCCTTTTTTTTAAGTAATTACAACCCGTTATTACTTAAAGTTGCTACTAGATTAAAGACCCAAACCCGGAACCTATTAATCCTAGTTATTTGCATGCACTTTAGAACCTAAGGTGATCAATCTCAAGCAATAGTAAACATGCAATTAGACAATGGAGATCAAGGAAACACAAAGCATTACTGAATGAAAACTTATATTAAAAATAACTTACAACCAAAGTAACAACGCAGCTTCAAACCAACCCAATGTAGTAAGAGAGTTAGCAACTCATTACAAAGGTAGCTGTTCGCTCCAAACGGTGTGTGCAAGCTTTAAATTTATAACCCTAGACGTAAGCTTAAAACAAGGATGCGAACCCGCAGTGTACGGGTCAATCGTAGTAAAAAGCAAGGAATTCCAGGGGTCGATCACAGGGACTTAGTGAAACAAAGTCCAATCATGGTATGCTTATGTAAATACTAACCACAAGAGCAATTAAAACAATCAAAGATGAATAAGAAGTCAATAAAGAAAACATGCAATTCTAGGGATTAAAGCATCTAGTTGTGGTTCCAACTCAAGATCTAAAGATAAGCGGACAAAGCTGAGATTTTTGCATAGGGAAGGTGTTACTAAAGTAGAATAGATCACCGGGTAAGTCTCACTACTCACTAATCCTAAACCGTAACTCCTATTACCGGGTAAGTCTCAAGGAATTAAGATAAAGAACTATAACCTCAAACTAACACTCCATCTAAGGGAATAGAATCAACCTTTACCGGGTAAGTCTCAGGCTAACTCACAAAGATGGGATGAAAGCACACTCAAACCCCAATAAAGGATAAACCTTTATTACCTACACTTATGATCGTTGGTACACAAACAAAGGAATTACCGGGTAAGTCTCATCCTATGCTTGAATTGAACCAGGAAAGGTGTAATAAGAATAGGATTTGGCAAACTCTAACACTTAACTCTCAGTTTCGGATCATGTAACACCCCGAATTCTCAGAACTCGGGACATTACTAGTTAGGACCTCACAATGGGTCCCGACCTCAGTTTGACAACAACATTACTAGGATCTTGCAACAAGACACAAATAAAGAAACCGAAATTCATAAAAACCATGTTTTTAGAGTAATGAATGCAACATTGTCTAGCAGCCTAAAGTACTTAAACAAAAGAAAAGAACAATTGTCTTAACCAAAGGAAGGAAAGACAAAACAACCCCAACCCCGCTCTAAGGAGTACGGAGACCCGGCTGACCACTACTTCCGGATCACTCAGCTGCTGATCTAACCTGCGGTAAATCTAAAACAACAACTAGAAGAACCGTTAGCTAGTTATCTAAATATTAGCAGAATAATAGTAGCACAAACACACTCAGATAAACATAAACACTCAGCATGCTTTCAAACAAGTCCGTTTTATTATCTTGCTTTAATTTACTCGTTCACTCTAGTGATACTTATTTTGTGACACGAGGGATTCCCAAACCTCGCCTCCGCCCCCGTGTAACCATCAGGAATGGATCCGATGCATCTCACCTTGTACCTGCATGGTCTGGGTATAGAGAACCTCCCAGTCTCCTGTCAGAGCTGGGCAGTGATGTCACGGCCCGTTATACATACACTTGGGCCTTAAACGTAAATAATAACCGTCGTCCTAGCAATTTATTATTATTAAACACGCAAATAGCACACACAACTACTATAATTCAACTAACACTCAGAAACTGGCTAAGTAAGTCGCAAGGACTTACCTGAGTCAAAACTCTCTAACACTCCTCAAATAGTCCGTACTTGTGGTAACTCAAGCGCCTGTCAATGAAGGCATGTGTATCAAAATCACATCTCAACGTCCAACCTCATGCGAAGGAATTACGGAAAGAACGATTCTCATACGGTAAAAGACCGTTTTACCCTTAGTGTCGATAATTCTCCGGGTCGCTTCTTGACCTCTAATATTTCTTTTGGAACCCTTTTCTAATATATGATTACTTCCAAAGCAGTTTACTAAAGTTATAAAAATTAATCTCGTCCACTCGTCAACTAGAATCACATTACTTCATTCTCGGGTATTATCTAAACTTATATATATATCTATATATCTATACAGATATATATACTTTCGTGCATACTAACCTTCCTTCCAATTATATAAAATCCGTCACTCCTAGGTATTTATACATATACATATATATAGCCGCATACTTATTATTTTCACTAACTCACACTCATGTGTATACTTTTATTTCATATAATATATATACGTATATATAAACTCTAACTTTTCCTCTAACTCATATACTTCCGTGACTACTCGGTATTTATATATATATCTACCTATTCTCGTAACCTTCAGCTCGCACTTATGTAAGTATACCCGTCTCTCTACCTATATGTATATACTTATGTGCATACTTATATATATATATATATATATATATATATATATATATATATATATATATACTTATATATACTTGTAAATATATATGCGCCTATGCATGTATACTGTCTACTCGAAACCTTCATTCCACCCACTCCAAACACGTATCCTTACCACCCATATACAATTAAACTCTCTAACTTCAACCATTCCTACTGGCACTACACAAGGCATCACTTGCTGTCCAACTACTTCTACATATACACAAACACGTACCAATATACTGGTGAGGAAGAACGTACCGTCCTGTAATCTCGTCGCGTACTCGAAAGGGAGCCCCGTCCGGTTCGTTTCGGCTGGGTGGTTCACAGGGTTTCCGGTCTGGCTCGGTTGTGCTCCTTCGTGCACCGTCTTCGGCTGCCGAGTTTCACTGCAGCGGCACTGGGGTTAGTCGGTTGGTTCGAGACAGCAAGCACGAAACAGGGTGGTGTTGAACACTGGAGAACCGCACCGAAGGAGAGGGGAAGAAAGCGGACGACTCACCTGATGGTCCGGTTGTAGGTTTACGGTTTCCGATGCCGCGAGGCGGTGCGGCGGTGGCTGCGGTGGAAGACGAGGCGGAGCAGCGGCGTCCTCGCTTTCGGACTCGACTGGAGGCGGCGCAGGCTCGGCGCGACTGGGTTCGGCGAAAGCGAAGGAGGGCCGTACCTTCGTGACGGTGCTGGGCTGAGGTCGCCGGCGAGCAGGGAAGGCGGGCGAGTTGCGGTGGCTCCGGTGTCGTCTCCGGTGAAAGGCGGAAGAGACTGCTGGTTACGATCTTCAGCAGGTACGGTGAAAGAGAGGAGGCGAAATCAGAAGGTAAGGGAAGGGATGGGTGCGGCACAGTAGCGATAGGTTAGATTAAGTTAAATTTTAATTAGGGTTAGGGATTAATTAAGTGGGCTGCTAATTGGGCTTTGTAGTGGCCCACACCCGGTCCGCTATGTGACTAAAAAAAACAGATATGCAACTCGTTATTTGCGTGCGGAAATTTATAAAAATACGGAATTAAATTCCGTATTGTATAACTTATTATTATTATTCTTATTTTATCGTACTTAAATTATTTCCGGAGTTTAGTTCTATCATTTTATGTGAATCTAGGTCACATAAAATGATAGAACTAAACTCGTTTTATTTTACTTATTTATTTATTTACGATTGTCGCGTCGGACTTTGGTTAATTTCAATTTACCGGAACTTAAAATTTTCAGTTATTACATCAGTGCCCCCTTAAAAGAAGTTTCGTCCCGAAACTTAGAATGTTTCTCTTACTCACACATTTCCTTCGGTACATTTTAGTTTTCTCGACATTTTCGTTTTCTACCATGCAGCTACTCAAGCATTAAACAAAAAGTATCACAAAACAGAATCACTCAAATCAATATGAAAACCTGAAAGGTCAAACAACACAACATCCGAGTACTAACTCGTCAAACAGGAGTAATCTCTAACCCCGCAAAGAACTCGGGATAGTTACGTCTAATACTCTCCTCAGTCTCCCAAGTGGCCTCATCAGCTCCTCTCCTAGACCACTGGATCCTCAGCATAGGTATCTCCTTGGATCGCAGACGTCTGGTACTGCGCTCCAAGACAGCTACTGGGTACTCTACAAATGTATGGTCAGGCTCAACTATCAGATCCTCATGGCTGATGACGTGTCTCGGATCCGGAATGTACTCTCTCAACTAAGATACATGAAAGACCGGATGGACACTCTCTAGCCTCGGCGGTAGTGCTAGTCGGTAGGCCACCTCCCCAACTCTCTCCAGGATCTCAAAAGGTCCGACATATCGGGGACTCAGCTTTCCCTTAATGCCGAAACGCCTGACTCCTCTCGTGGGTGACACTCTCAACCACACCTGAGCACCCACTCTAAACTCCAAAGGTCGACGCCTTTTGTCGGCGTAGGACTTCTGACGACTCTGAGCTGCTAACATTCGCTCTCGGACTAGGGCAATCCGAGCGATGTCATCCTGTACCTGATCCGGAGCTACTCCAACAACTCTGCTGGGCTCATCCCAACATAATGGTGTACGACATCTCCGCCCGTACAAAGCCTCATAAGGAGCCATCCCAATCGACGTGTGCCAGCTATTATTATACGAAAACTCTACCAGTGGAAGATGATCTGGCCATACCTGTCCCCAATCTAGTACACACGCCCGAAGCATGTCCTCTAAGGTCTGAATGGTCCTCTCAGACTGTCCGTCTGTCTGTGGATGGTAGGCGGTAGTGAAGTGGAGACTCGTCCCCAAAGCAGTATGTACCTGCTGCCAAAATCTCGAGGTAAAACGTCCATCTCTGTCAGAGACGATAGTCCTCGGTACCCCATGGAGTCGCACAATATGTTTGGTGAACTCCTCAGCCAGACGACTCACCGGCCACGTTTCCTTAATCGGAATGAAACGTGCGGTCTTCGTCAGGCGGTCTACCACTACCCAAATAGCATCAAATCCTCTGCTGAGTCTCAAACCAGTGACGAAATCCATAGATATATCCTCCCACTTCCACTGTGGTACTGGAAGTGGGTGGAGCTCTCCTCTAGACCTACGGTGCTCAATCTTGACCTGCTGGCAGGTCGCGCACTGAGCTACATACCGAGTCACATCGGGCTTCAAACCACCCCACCAGAAGGACCGTCTCACATCCTTGTACATCTTACTCGCTCCAGGATGTACTGAGTATGGGGTAGCATGAGCCTCACCTAGTATCCTCTGTCTCAACTCACTGTCTGACGGTACACAAACGCGATCCTGACGTCTCATCACTCCATCTGCACCAATAGTAAACTGTGGGGCCTCATATCGAGACATCCTGTCTCGGATCCTGATCAAAGTAGGGCAAGTCTCCTGCTTCTGTCGGATCTCATCCAACAGATCAGGAAGTAACTCCATGGTAGACAACTGACCATCCGTATCGGGAAACTGAACCTCTATCTCCAACCAAGCCAAGTCCCTCTACAACTGTGGCTGTACTGTCAATCGGGCTATCGCCCTCTCTCTAGGCGTCTTCCGGCTCAAAGCATCAGCTATCACATTCGCCTTTCCGGGGTGGTAAAGGATCTCAAGGTCGAAGTCCTTGATCAACTCTAACCACCGCCTCTGGCGGTTATTCAACTCTCTCTGAGTGAATATGTACTTCAGACTCTTGTGGTCTGTAAAGATCTAACATGTCGCCCCATAGAGGTAGTGACGCCAGATCTTAAGAGCATGAACTACTGCAGCCAACTCTAGATCATGTGTGGGGTAGTTCTCCTCATACGTCTTCAACTGGCGAGACGCATAGGCTATGACCTTACCCCTCTGCATCAAAACACACCCCAAGCCCAGCTTGGATGCATCACTGTACACCACAAAGTCATCAATGCCCTCAGGCTGTGCTAAAATCGGAGCGGACGTCAATCTCCTCTTCAACTCCTCAAAACTCTGCTGACACGGCTCAGACCAGACAAACCGAGTGGTCTTCCTCAGAAGACAAGTAAGTGGTCGGGCAATCAAAGAGAACCCTTCCACAAACCGGCGGTAGTAACCTGCTAAACCTAGAAAGCTGCGAACCTCCTTAACATTCTTAGGAGGTTGCCAAGAAGATACTGACTCGATCTTCGCCGGATCGACCTTAATACCCTCAGCAGTCACCACGTGACCTAAGAAAGCCACCTCTGACATCCAAAACTCACACTTGGATAGCTTAGCATACAGCTGGCTATCCTGTAGAATCTGCAGTACTGTCCTCAAGTGTCCGGCATGCTCCTCTCGACTCCTAGAGTAGACTAGGATGTCGTCAATGAAGACCACTACAAACTGGTCTAAGAAGTCAATGAATATCCCATTCATCAACTCCATGAACACCGCTGGTGCATTAGTGAGCCCGAATGGCATCACTACGAACTCATAATGACCATACCTAGTCCGGAATGCCGTCTTAGGTATGTCCTGATCTCTCACCCTCAACTGGTGGTAACCTGACCTCAAGTCTATCCTCGAGAACACAGACGCTCCATGCACTGGTCCAACAGGTCATCTATGCGTGGCAGTGGGTACTTGTTCTTGATGGTTACTTTGTTCAGCTCTCTGTAGTCTATGCACAGCCTCATCGATCCGTCCTTCTTCTTCACAAACAATACTGGTGCACCCCAAGGAGACACGCTAGGGCGTATGAAACCCTTCTCTGCTAGCTCCTCTAACTGCTTCTTCAGCTCAAGCAGCTCTATAGGTGCCATACGGTACGGAGCCTTCAAGATAGGTCTCGTGCCCGGCTCCAAGTCAATGCTGAAATCAACGCTCCTCTGTGGGGGTAGTCCTGGCAGGTCATCACTGAATACCTCTGCAAACTCGCATGCAACAGGTATCTCCTCTATAGTCAGGCTCTTGCTTTCCTTCATGGCATAACACCAGAAGGCTTCGCAACCCTGCGCTATCAGTCTCGCTGCTCTCACTGCACTGATAACTGTACCTGACTTTCCGAGGTCCCACCCTCGGAATATTACTCTATGGCCCTCCTCCGTGGCAACGGTCACTGTCCTCCTACCAATATCTAGGACTGCTCCGTGTTTCCTCATCGAGTCTATCCCTAAAATGACATCCTCATGAGCTAAGGGCATGACTAGAAAATTGACTAGCCATTCTCGATCTCCCATGCGAACAGGACATCCAAAGATCTCTCTAGTCCCTCTTACCTTACTCCCATCAGGTAAGCCTATCATAAAAGGTATCCCCTCTACAGTAGCTAAGGATAACCTATCTACGCATGCATCAGATATGAAGGAGTGTGTAGCACCCGTATCAAATAAAACTCGTACAGGTAAGTCATGAATCTGGATCGTACCTGTGGCAGTCGGTGCATCTGGCTGATCAGCATCTCTCAACTTAAACACTCGTGCCTGAGCTCCTCTAGTATCAGCCACACTACCACGTCCTCTGCCCCGACCTGATCCCTGCATAGAACTCTGTGGTGGTGTGTGTCCTGGAACCCTGTAAGACTGCTGCTGACTAGGAGCTTTGTACTGCTGCTGATGACTAGGAGTCCGGTACTGTGGCGGTCTCTGTACACTCCCTGATAAGCCTGCAGGAGAAGAACCCTGCTGAGATGGAGCCTTGCCCTGACGGCAGAATGCAGCTCTATGTCCAACCTTGCCGCACTGGAAGCAAGTCACTGCTGGCTTCGTGCAGTTCGATCGGATATGCCCATAGCTACTGCAGTTGTGGCACTGCAAGCTACCAGCTGAAGTCTGACCAGTAGGTGTATGGCTCTGTCGCCCCTGAGTCTGTCCCGTCCAAAAGCAGCTACTCCTGAACTACCACTAGCATAACCTGTCCTCTGCCGCTTATCCGGCCTGTCTGACTGAGCAGCTCTCCTCGACACTGGTCTGTCTCTCTCATAAGCAGATGCTCTATCCTGATAGTCTGACAGAGTCTCACAGCGAAATCCTGCCAGATAGGAACGGGTACTCTCTCTTAATCTCCGAGAAAAGAGATAGACATGCTGCTCCTCAGGAGGTGCAGCTGGTCCAAGCAGTGTCAGTTCCTTCTGGAACTTCTTGATGGCCGCAGCGATCGGGACGTCCTCAAATCCAGCCTCAATGAAGTCCTGGAATTTCTCTCTCCTCAACGAGACAGGGCAGTATCTGTCTCTAACAATGCTCCTCATCTGCTCCCAACTGGTGACTCGACTACGCATGGTCCGCCACCAGGAATGAGCATCTCCAGTGAAGCAGGTCTGCACCAAGTCTACCTGCCGATCCTCTGGGCAGCGTATTGCCTCTAACACAGTCTCTACCTGCCCAATCCAGTGCTCTACCTCCAATCCTATCTCTCCATTATATGAGGGGACCTTCTGAGAGTTGAAAGCCTTCAACCACTCATCCGGTCTCGGAGCTCTAGACCCAGTAGGAGCTCTATCAGCCACAACTCTCCTCTCAGGTACAGCTGGCACCTGAGGCGCTCCCTGTGTCACCTGGACAGATCTAACCGGTACTGGTGGTACCTGGGTAAGTCTCTCTGTCCTAGCAGCCTCCTCCATACGCTCAACGTAGGCTTTGTACTCTCTGTACTCAGTCGCTCCAATGGAAACACGTCCTGACTCTGTCGAACGTGCTCTCTATGCTCCAGACCTAGCAACGGTCTCGTTCCTGACCTCAGGACCAACACTCTCAGCTACTTCCTCCACTCCAGCATCTGGCATGATCACTGCTGGGGGATCCTCTCGTGGAGCTCGGCCTCAACCTCGGGCTAGTGGGGGTCTACCTCCACGGCCGCGTCCTCTAACTGTAGGGGTCCTATCTCCCCTACCTGGTCCAGCTGGAGGGAGAGGTGGACGACCTCTGCCTCGACCAGTAGCTAGCGTAGCTCTAGTACGTGCCATCTGCGTAAGAATAATAACTATAATTACTACTAGCTGAAAGTCCAAAAGTCCAACTACAGTAACCTAAAGTCCAACTACGCATACTGAGATCCGCGGTAGCAGTGGTGGTCAGCCGTACTTTTCTATTCCCAACCAGACTATGCATGCATTTAAAACTAAAAATTTTCTTTTTAAAACTCAGACCCCTTTTCGGGTTCTGTTTTAAAACTTATTCGGTCTTTCAGAAGATTTCAAGTGCCATTGTTGTCAACCTAGAGCTCTGATACCATGTTGTAACACCCCGAATACTCAGAACTCGGAGTATTACTGGTTAGGACCTCACAATGGGTCCCGACCTCAGTTTGACAACAACATTACTAGGATCTTGCAACAAGACACAAATAAAGAAACCGAAATTCATAAAAACCATGTTTTTAGAGTAATGAATGCAACACTGTCTAGCAGCTTACAGTACTTAAACAAAAGAAAAGAACAACTGTCTTTACCAAAAGAAAGGAAAGACAAAACAACCCCAACCCCGTTCTAAGGAGTACGGAGACCCGGCTGACCACTACTTCCGGATCACTCAGCTGCTGATCTAACCTGCGGTAAATCTAAAACAACAACGAGAAGAACCGTTAGCTAGTTATCTAAATATTAGCAGAATAATAGCAGCACAAACACACTCAGATAAGCATAAACACTCAGCATGCTTTCAAACAAGTCCGTTTTATTATCTTGCTTTAATTTATTCGTTCACTCTAGTGATACTTATTTTGTGACACGAGGGATTCCCAAACCTCGCCTCCGCCCCCGTGTAACCATCAGGAATGGATCCGATGCATCTCACCTTGTACCTGCATGGTCTGGGTATAGAGAACCTCCCAGTCTCCTGTCAGAGCTGGGCAGTGATGTCACGGCCCGTTATACATACACTTGGGCCTTCAACGTAAATAATAACCGTCGTCCTAGCAAGTTATTATTATTAAACACGCAAATAGCACACACAACTACTATAATTCAACTAACACTCAGAAACTGGCTAAGTAAGTCGCAAGGACTTACCTGAGTCAAAACACTCTAACACTCCTCAGATAGTCCGTACTCGTGGTAACTCAAGTGCCTGTCAATGAAGGCATGTGTATCAAACTCACATCTCTATGTCCAACCTCATGCGAAGGAATTACGGAAAGAACGATTCTCATACAGTAAAAGACCGTTTTACCCTTAGTGTAGGTAATTCTCCGGGTCGCTTCTTGACCTCTAATATTTCTCTTGAAACCCTTTTCAAATCTTAGATTACTTCCAAAATAGTTTACTAAGGTTATAAAAATTAATCTCGTCCACTCGTCATTTGGAATTACATTACTTCGTTTTCGGGTATTAACTCATTTATATACATATCTATATATCTGTATATATATATATATATATATATATATATATATATATATATATATATATATATATATACGTCCATGCATACTAACCTTCCTTCCAAATATATAACATCCGTAACTCTTAGGTATTTAGATATATATATAAATTCACATACTTATAAATTCTCCAACTCAACTCATAAGTATACTTTTATTTCATATACTATATATACGTATATTTTTTTTTTGTACTCGACATACCCTCTCCTATATAAACTCACACCTGTTCTTATTACTCTTTCGTAACTGAATGTACATATGTACTTATATGTATCCTATATATATATATTTTCCGAACCAATTAAATCATACACATCTTGTATCTCCATTCACGTTTTCTTACCCTATATTAACACCGTACTCGTATATATATACACACTTACGTCTCTTATACCTATCAATCTATACATATATACGGGTAAGACACACATCTAAACTATACATATATATGTACTGCAGGAGGGTAAGAGCCACATCGAATCTATACATATATGCGTACTGCAGGGGGTAAGAGACACATCCAAATTATACATATATACGTATTGCAGGGGGAGAAGGATCGGAGAAGCCGGTTTACCGGAGTTGCAGTCCGGCAGGGCGGTGCACTAGCGTTCCGGCGGCCCTTCACTGGTGGTCGATCTGTTGGTTGCAGCGGTTGGCAGCAAGGTGAGACCCGACACTCGACTGCGCAGGATGGGGGTTAATTTCGTTGGACTCGAAGCAGTAACCGGAAGGAAGAAAGACGTGAAGAGAAGGGGCTGAGACCTTACCGGCGCGACTGGAAGCGGACGGCGGTCTGGCTGGTGCTCCGGTCGGCGTTAGTGGTGTCCTGGACTGTCGGAAACAACAACGTGATCGGGTTCCTGTCGACCAAAGAGGAGCAGCGCAGAGGTTAACGGGATTCACGCGATGGAGAAAAATGGCGAGGAGGGAGAGGCGGCGGCCTTACCAAGGTCCTGTCGGCGGCTGGCGGCGGCGGTCGACACGGTGGTGCACTGGTTCGGTGGTGCCAATCCGGTGCGTGTCTTGCTGCGGCGGTCGATCGATAGTACAGAGGGGAATGGGGAAGAGCAGCGGCAGGTGAGGAAGATTAGACTAGGTTTAGATTAGGGTAATTTAGGGTTATGATTAATTATGTTTTAGTTAGAGGTTAAGAAATGGGCTGGCTGGGCCGGCAGTCCTCAAAACCATTTGGGCCCACTTGGGCTTCACTAAAACGAGTTGACGCGAGATCCGTTCCTCGTATGGATCGGTAGGGCATTTGCGGCAAAATTTTGCGGAGTTATATTCCGTACTAGGTAAATTATTGTTTTTATTTTAAAAACGTAAATTATTTCCGGTTACTTAATTTATCATTTTATGTGAATCTAGGTCACATAAAATGATAGAACTAAACTCGTTTTATGTTACTTATTTATTTATTTACGATTGTCTCATCGGACTTTGGTTACTTTCAATTTACCGGGACTTAAAATTTTCGGTTATTACATGAAGTAGGAGAATGTACCTCGTAAAGTTCTCCAAAGCTTGAGACAAGTTTCATGTTGGGTTGATATTCCACACACGAAATCCCTCCCAACTCAACTGATCTTTCTTCCACCTTGACCACAGTCTCAGTAATTTGGCCAAGGTTCTCCGTATCTTGCAGTTCTACAGATTTTTCCTCCACCTCGACCGATCTCTCTTTCACCTCGGCCGAGGTCTCAACAGTTAGATCGAAATCTTCCAAATCTTCTTCTCCCTCAAAAGCTTCAAGAGAAACTTCTGGTTTGATTGGAGGGGTGCTTGGAACTTGCAGCACTTCTTTATGCTCCTCTTCCGGCTTAGCATATGATAGGGTGTTTTCCTTGAGCTCCTCCACCTTCTTCATCAACCTCTCCCATCTTGATTCAAGAGAATCTTCAAGGGGTTGCTCACAAATCTTTTTAGGGACATTCAGTTCATCCCACATTGCAAGTTCATGCTTAATGGCCTCTTCTCTTTCCCATTCATTGTTGAACCAATAGAAGGAGTACTTCTCCTCCAAGTATTCATAATGGTCCGCCCTAGCACTTTGCCTTGCTATCCAGGCTGGATCAAATGTTGTCATCGGAAATCCTGAAAACTACAAAACTCATAGAAAGAGTAGTTAGTAGCAACAGAGGCAAGTGCACCGAAAGCAAACCGCAACCGGCTCGGTCTAGACCAAGTCCCCGGCAACGGCGCCAAAAACTTGTTCGCTCCAAACGGTGTGTGCAAGCTTTAAATTTATAACACTAGACGTAAGCTTAAAACAAGGATGCGAACCCGCAGTGTACGGGTCAATCGTAGTAAAAAGCAAGGAATTCCAGGGGTCGATCACAGGGACTTAGTGAAACAAAGTCCAATCATGGTATGCTTATGTAAATACTAACCACAAGAGCAATTAAAACAATCAAAGATGAATAAGAAGTCAATAAAGCAAACATGCAATTCTAGGGATTAAAGCATCTAGTTGTGGTTCCAACTCAAGATCTAAAGATAAGCGGACAAAGCTGAGATTTTTGCATAGGGAAGGTGTTACTAAAGTAGAATAGATCACCGGGTAAGTCTCACTACTCACTAATCCTAAACCGTAACTCCTATTACCGGGTAAGTCTCAAGGAATTAAGATAAAGAACTATAACCTCAAACTAACACTCCATCTAAGGAAATAGAATCAACCTTTACCGGGTAAGTCTCAGGCTAACTGTTCGCCCCTAGAGGTGTGTGCAAATAAGCTTTATATTTATAAAACTAGAATCAAGCAAGCGAACCCGCAGTGTACGGATCGATATAGTTAAGCAAGAATTCCAGAGTATCGAACACAGGGATTTGGGTGGAACGAACTCGATTGCAGGTTATCAAGCGGTTAATATGAGAGTTTTGCAGATATTGGGAAAACAACAATCCTAAAGATCCAGGTATCCAGCTGTGGCAATCGATTCAAGATATACTAATGATGTAAAGACAGAGTTAAGATATGCAAAGGTATACTAATGTAAGGTAATCGTACGGTTGAGGTTCCAAAAACCTTATATAACTCACCCAAAAGACTCTTCCTATACAGGTTGATGAGGCTCAATATAGAAAGATTCTAAGGACAAGGATTAACATCAAATACCCAAACCTATGATCTAAAGATCAAGACTAACTTATCCGATTGAGGTTGTTGAGGCTCACAATCGAGGTAGAGGTTGTTGAGGCTTCACTACCACCTAGAAAAGACAAGTCTAAACTAAGCTAAAGCAAATCTTTAACTTTGGATCAAGATAAAAGCAGGCTCGTAAACTTTAAGAGAATTACGGTTAGTTCTTAAGAATCACGGCCGTGGAACTCAAGAACAGGCCGTGATTTAGGGTTTTCGGCGACAATTCTCTAACTCTCAGGGCCTAATCTGTTTGCGATCGATCTATCATCATCTAAGCCACAACTATCAACCCTTCACCTTAGAATTGTTAAGGGTTTTTAGCCAATAACAGTCATATTGATATTAATTCAAGATTTAAAAGGTAAAAGATGGGAACTTTCAAGAACTATCAATAATCTTCAATTGAATCTCAGAATCACAATCAAGAGCAAGTGTTTGTCAACAGATTCAAAACGGAATGAGCAATCAAAATCTTAGGAAAGAAAAGAAACGGGATGTCAATCCGATCCTAAATCAAACCTAAGCAAGAAGAGGAATCTTCTTGCAAAATCCTCCAAGAACTTCGATCTTCCACACGAAGATCACAAACGGTGACTCTCCAAAACGAACTTTGGAACTTCAATGAGATCTCTCAAATCACCCCCAAGAATGAAGGTTTTTGTGTGTTGCTAAGCTTGCGTTTTTACCGCTAAACTTAGGGTTGAAAGGTCGTAAGCGACGTTCACGAGGTTAGGCGAGGTGGCGAGGCGAGGTGGCGAGGCGAGGTGGCGAGGCGAGGTGACGGAATCTTGCTTCATCCGTCCTTTTTATAATGCAGGGCCAAATGTCGGCCCGGCCCAATCTTCAAGAGATCATGGCTTCGAAACGTGGCGAAGGGATTCGCCAAGATCACGGTCGTGGAAGATTCCACGACCGTAATTTTGAGGCGTGGAAACAAATACGGCTAGCTTCCACGGCCGTAATATCCCCTGGAATGAACATCGAATTTTGACTCACAATCCACGGCCGTAATTTAGGGTAAAACCGTGATTCTTGCCTTCATTCGTGCATTCCTCAATCTAATACTCCAAATTGCTTCCAAAAGGTGTCCTTGATCTAGAGACACATCGACTCAACTCTCCTTTGCTCGATTCCGTTCGGAAATAGCTCCAAATCACCTATAATCAACATAGAACTCGTGTAGACATCTATATCGACAATATAGGCAATACTAGCTCATATATGCATAAAGCTCAATCAAAGACTATCAATATGAATCAATTACGACTAGAAAACGTGCCTAAAATATCACAATATTTCATGCTAACAAATAACCCCATACTTAACACTTGCTTGTCCCTAAGCAAGGTCTTTCAAAAAGCTTTAAAACAAGAGTTAGGATGAAATATGTGTACCTTCTTTTGGATGAATGTGACTTCTAAAGAATAGATCATTCTTAACCCTTGCTTCAATCGTTTTCAAACTTTCACACACTTAATTAGAGAGTAAGAGGCAAAGAAAAATCATGAATCAATTTAGCTTCCAAACAAGCATTATAACCTTCAAACATTATCAAAATCAATCATAAGAATTTCAATTTAGATCACCAAGCCATATAACATTCTTTTGATCATAAGGACTTTCAAAGAAAAGGTCTAGAGCATGGAAGGGTAGGGAAAACTTTAAGGGAAAGTGGTGCATAAATCCGGGAAAGTGGACAACTACCTTCTTCTTCTTTTGCGGTTTCCGCAACACTTCACTTAGAGCTTCGCTCTTTTCTTTTCATTTTTCGACTTTACTTTTGGAGTTATGGATAGAGGTGCACAAAAACCGAAGCCTAGGAGATTGGCGTTTCTCATTTTTGCGAGATGCCTCAAACCCTTAGCGCACATACCATAATCCGCTAGGAATATCGCTCAATTCGACTTTGGCAAGACACAAACACCCGGCTATGTGAATGGTGCCGAGTTACTCATCGTCATGATTGACTTCCCCAAACCTACAATTTCTTTCTATTCAATTGATTGCAAATATTTGCTCTCATGGCCCTCCCACATCAAACATGCCTTTTTCTCTTTCACTTTCCAAATTCCCGGATAGGTAAGGGAGGCTAATATTTCAATGAGGAGTTAGATGATCAAAGAAAGAAGAAAGAGAATATCGAATTGCCTTAATCATTTCAACAAGAAGTATAGGAGCTTATAATGTGATTTCAACTTCAATTTCTTATATGATTTAGGTAACATTCTCACATTATACAACTTGCAAAAGAGGTAAAATTCATTCATTCAAATCCTTTTCGAATTACCATCCTTTCAAGCATGCAATTGTTATCAACTCAATTCGCAAGTAATGATTATCATGGAAATCATATCGATTCGTTAGAAGCATCAAATTTTTCAAAATTTTTCAATTTTTATGGGTTTTTAAAGTTCTTTTTCATGCAATGCAAGAATGAAACGTGTAACATACAATGAACATGCAATGATAGTCTCGGAATAGAAGCAACATATAGAGTAGAGTTATTACAAACATTTAGTACATCCCACCCCATACTTAGGACGAACATTGTCCCTAATGTTCACAAGAAAGAACAAAAGAAAGAAAAGAAAAAGAAAACTCACAAATGGTGGTTGGGATGTCTAGAAACGAGCTGTCCGGTCATCTATCACTGCGGTGCCGGTGGAGGTGGGAACGGGGAGAAACTCGGATCATAGTACCGCCCAAACTGCTGGCGGTAGACGTCCCTCATCATGTGGTCAAGGTCGTCCAAGTGTCTGTCTCTAGCGTCCGCCCGGATCTCCAATGCGCCGACTCTGTCTGAAAGTCCGGTAGCCCAATCCGGCATCTGCTCGTACCACCCCGGAGGCTGACCGTACCATGTGGGGGCGTCGGCTGGTGCTGGTGCTGGTGGTGGCGGTGGTGGCTGCGTCGTGGACCAAGGAGGGGGTGTGTCGTACCAAGTGGGAGGTGTAGTCATCCACGTGGGCCTCTCGCTCACACTGGCGCGGCGAGATGACGAGCCTGAAGCTCTAGCTGGGCGTGGAGAGCGCCTAGGTACATCCTGGGTCGCATCCGGCTGATCCGGAAACGAGCCGAACTCCTGCTCTGCTCCTCCACCACTCTCGTACTGCTCTCCCATGTCCTCCTCATCATCAGCCGGTGGTGGGACGTAAGGGGGAGCTACAAGCCTGTTCGCGTGCATCGCAGCGAACGTCTCCTTCCAATTGTGGCGTCCCGCCACAATGGAATACTCCGGCAGCCACTCAATACCCCTGCCCGTCCTACTCTCCCAAGGCATGCCCGCATAAGGCGGACCTCTATGTGTGGGGAAGATGAGTCCCCTAACCATGAACGCGTGTAATCCTAGAGGTACGGCGGGTATGCGGGTGCAGGCTGAGAAGTCAACACCAAACGTCCGAGCTATGTGGGTCACTATCCCACCATATCCAATGTTCCCTCTCGATTTGTTCTTAAGCTTGCTCATCGTCGCCGCCAAAAGGGTAGCACAATCTGCGCGGCATCCATGAAGCATAGCGTAGAGAAGGAATAACTCATCCGTCTTAATCTTTTGGGGCGTCTCCGTCCTAGGAAAGAGACACTCCGAAAGAACTCGGTGAGCTATCTTCAAGGCCAAATGGTACATCAATTTGGCCTTGGTATCAGCTGGATGCCAACGGTCCTCGTCGGCATAGATCATCGCCACATCCTCCCAAAAATCCTTAGCGGAAACGTTCCTAGGGAGGCGACCGTTGTAGGTCTCATGGAACCCAAAGATGGTCCCGAACTCAACAATGCTAAGGTGGTAGTCTCTATTCATGAGACGGAAGGAGACGGTCCTATCAACATGGCTGTGCTCGAAAGATGTCACAACCTCTCGGGTGATCTCCTCATAAGCGTCTTCACGAATGTTCGTGAAGACGGTCAAACCGGCTCTATCCAAGAGCCATGTAAGGTCATCTACTATGTTGAGAGGATGTAGATCCTCCAACAACAGATATCTAGGACCTATCACTGTCCTCTTCTCTATTCTCTCAAACGCAGCTATGTGGTTCTCGTGTATGATCGGGATGCTAGGAGGAGGGGGTGAAGATGGAGGTGAAGGTGAGGATGGTGGTGAGGGGGATGAGGGTGGTGGTGCCCTAGATGTGGAAGGGTTGCCCTTTCTCTTCTTATTCTGTTCCCCTCTCTTTTCCTTAATCCTTCCCGAAACTCTCCTCACAAAGTCCATTCTGTTGAAAATTACGGTCTGTTCTTCGTAAACCACGGCCGTGGAATCTGGGTAGACCGTGATTCGACACAGAAATTCTCAATTCTCAGCAATTCAGCAATCAAACTCCACAACAAGCAGTCCTAATCTAATTTCTTCCGATTTCAATCAGTTCTTCCTAAAAATCTCTAACAAAAACGAACAGAAACGACTAGAATCAAGAAGAGAGCAAAAACCTATTTTTCGGATTGAAAAATCCGAAATGCGGGTTTGTTGATCGTTTTCCACTCGATTTGTTGCTTGGATCCTGTTCTTGGTTGGATTTGCTTCAGTTTAGGAAGAAGAATCGTTAAAAACGATTAAAGAACGAAGATTTGGGAGAATCTGCGGGTTTTCGGTATTTAGGGCGTGGAAATTGGGGGTTTTGTGGTGTTTTTGTGGTGAAGTGTGGCTTTTATACTTGCAGGCAAAATTTCAAAAATCACGGTCTGTCGGGGTGTTCCACGGCCGTGGAAATGTACGGACCCGTAATTTTTGTGGTTTTTCACAGGCCTTTGAGAATTACGGCCACTGTAGCAATGACGACCGTAATTTAGACCGTGGAACTCTCTGTAAAGCTTCAAAGTCCAAATTTCGTCACTTCTCTTCGACATTATCCCCCTTTTCTTCTTTTCCATCGATCCTACAACCAAAAACACGAACATACCGGGAGAAATCGAGGCAAAAATAAAGCAAAAATTTCTATTCTAAGCTAAACTATGAATCGAAAGCAAAAACGAAAATGCAATACCTTGGGTTGCCTCCCAAGAAGCGCTTTGTTTAAGGTCCGTAGCTAGACCAATCTTGCACTTATTCGAGTGCGGTAGGTGCAAACTCCTCAGTTTGGAGTTCCGGTGAGTACTTTTTGAGTCGTTGACCGTTCACCTTAAAACTTCCGCTAGCTTCACCCCATACTTCAACTGCACCATGGGGGAAAATACGCTTGATTAGAAAGGGTCCAGTCCAACGAGATTTTAACTTACCTGGAAAGAGGCGAAGTCTCGAATTGAAGAGGAGGACTTGATCTCCTTCTTGGAAATCCTTTGGGATGATATGCTTATCATGCCAACGCTTTGCTCTTTCCTTGTAGATCTTAGCGTTTTCATAGGCGTTCAAACGGAGTTCATCCAGCTCGTTGATGTCTAGGAGACGCTTCTCTCCCGCTTCCTTCATGCCGAAATTCAGCCATTTGATAGCCCAAAACGCTTTGTGCTCTAGCTCTACCGGCAAATGACAAGACTTCCCATACACGAGGTTGTATGGTGTGGTTCCTATGGGAGTCTTGTATGCAGTCCGGTATGCCCACAATGCATCATCTAGCTTCAAGGACCAATCCTTCCTAGTCCTTGAAACCGTCTTCTCTAGAATTCCCTTGATCTCCCTATTTGAGATCTCGACTTGTCCACTCGTTTGTGGATGGTAAGGGGTAGCGATCTTGTGAGTAACCCCATACTTGGCCAAAAGAGCTTCAAAGCGACGGGCTATGAAGTGAGAACCTCCATCACTAATGATTGTCCTTGGCGTCCCGAATCGCGGAAAAATGGTCTTGTTGAAGAACTTGACCACCACCATGGCATCATTTGTGGGAGAGGCAATTGCTTTCGGAGCTTCCAATGTTTCCTTAGAAGTTTCTAAGGATGTTGCATGGTTTGGAGAAGAATTGGAAGAAGTTGAAGAAGTGTGCCGATCGCTCTTTTCCACGGTCAAAATCACGGTCTCCCCTGGTGTTCCACGGCCGTGGAGTGCTCTGGAATGGAGGTCGATTTTGGTCGTGGAATCCACGGTCGTGGAATATAGAGTATGACCGTGGATTCGAGTGTCTTCAGCCTCATCGTGGAGTTTCTCAAACTCCACTTCATACATCTCTTCTTGTGCTTCTAAGGCTTCAATTTCCTCTTTGCACTCTTCCTCTTCCCCTACATTGGTTAGACTCATAGTAATAACCTTTTGCAAAGGATCGTTAAAGAGAATCGCGCTTACCTCCTCCCTAGATAAACCTTCTTCGTCTTGGACATTGTAAATGTCCTCATCAAAGATTGGCTCCTTCACTAGAGTGGAAAGAACGAACTCTACTTTCTCTTCCCCAACGTCAAAGGCGAGTCTCCCATTCTTGCAATCGACCATGCAGCCGGAAGTTGCAAGAAACGGTCTTCCGAGTATGATCGGGACCGGACTATCTGCAGGAATGTCAAGCACGACAAAATCAATGGGAACAAAGAACTTGCCTAGCTTGACCGGGACGTCTTCTACAATACCGACGGGACGAGTAATGGATCGATCCGCCATGTATAACGTCATCTTTACCGGTTTAGGGTCGCCTAAACCGATCTTCCTACATAATGCAAGTGGTATGATGCTCACACTTGCTCCCAAGTCACATAAAGCGTCATATGTGACCTCTCCCACTCCAATGGGAATGCAAAATGACCCCGGATCTTTCAGCTTTGGGGGCATTTTCTCCTTCATAGTCTTGATGAGGTCCGAAGAATCCGAACTCATCTTGACTTCTCCAAAATCTTCTAGCTTCCTCTTGTTAGAGAGGAGCTCCTTTAAGAACTTGCCATAGGCCGGCATACCTACAATAGCGTCAATGAAAGGTATATTAATATGCAGTTTGCTCATGAGTTCTATGAACTTACCGAATTGTTTATCTAGGCGCGCCCGCGCTCTAGATTGAGGGAATGGTAGGGGAGGTTTGAAAGCTGGAGGAGGAACATAGACATCTTCCTTCTCCTTCCCCTTTTCTTTGCTTTTCTCTACGGGGACTTCAACAAACGTAGGCTGCGGATCGGTGGTAGTCACTCCGCTCCTAGTTGTAATCGCCATTACCCTTCCCTTAGGGTTGTCCTCCGTCTTTCCTGGAAGTTTCCCTTGATTTCTAGGAACTTCCTCCGCATGGTTGAACATTTGATTTTCCAAAACCTTTTGAGCTTTGTCAACCTTAGAAATTTGATCATCAACCTTGATGATGCGGTTCTCCAACCCTTGAAGCTTTCCCAAGATCGTTTCCAACATGGGATCCGGCTTCTCCTTTCCCGTATCGTTTCCTCCATTTGATGATTGCCCCTGGCTTTTCAAAGGAGTAGAGGAAGAAGAGGGTGGAGTTAGTGAATTGGAATTGGAAGGATAGGAGTTACCGGAATTTTGTTGATTGGAGCGCCAATTGTTGTTATTCGAACCCCGATTGTTGTTCCAATTGTTGTTGTTCCGGTTGTTGTTGTTCCCATTCCAATTGTTGTTCCGGTTATTGTTCCGGTTATTGTTGTTGCGGTTGGTGTTATCACCGCCGTTGTTGTTGCCCAAATAGCCAACATCCGTCTCTTGTTGCTTTGGGAAGTTGGTCTTGATAGTCTCCTTCAACTCTTTGATCTCATTGTTGAGGGAGAAAATCTGATTTTGAGCTTCATGTGTGAGCTTTGCTCCTTGCTCCACACGATTTCCCTCCACCTTCCGGTGGGAATACTTCTCTATGACTCTTGCTTGCTTCTCAATGAAGTCCCAAGCGTCATCTTCTCTCATGTCCATGAACGTTCCACATGAGAGGGATTGGAGGTTGAATTGCGTTCCCGCATCCAGCCCTTTGTAGTAAATTTCCAGCAAGGCAAGTTTGGATATGCCATGATGAGGGCAATCCAAGAGCAAATCCTGAAACCTTTCCCAAGATTGAAACAAACTTTCGTTAGGTCTCATAGAAAAAGCATTAATCTTACCTCTAAGTTCCGCCGTTTTGGAGGGCGGAAAGAACTTGGTGAGAAACTCTGCGGAGAGGTCTTCCCACGTCTCTAGCTTTCCACTAGGAAGAGCTTGGTACCAAGATAGCGCTTTCCCTTTCAAAGAGAAAAAGAAAGGTTTGAGCTTATAGCTGTTGGTAGTGGCGCTCTTTGGCCTCATCGTCTCCATCATACACTCAAAGTTTTGCAAGTGTTGGTGTGGAGATTCGGTGCTTGTACCGCCAAACTGGCTTTGGCGAACAAGAGTGATAACTTGAGGGTTGAAGCTAAACCCTTGTACATCTTCAGCATCAAAGTTCACACCTAAACGGCATGGTTGTTGTGTTGGATCCATCCGCTGGCCAAGAGTTCTTGGCTCATTATCCACACGTTCGACCCTCGCATTTCTAGGTGGAATGCGACGGTTAGTAGCTCCTTGTTGATTGAAAGGATTTATATTGATCGTGGGATCAATCTCTTCTAAAGGAGGCATGGAAGAATCACTGTCATCGGTGGGTGAGTGGTTTCTTCTTCTAGACCTTGTCCTCCTTCTCGAGGACTTCTTGCCCACCTTGTCTTCAAGATCGCTCATCTTTATCTTCATTTGAACGATCATGTCTTGTAGACCATTAACTTGAGTTTGATGGCGATCCATCTCATCCTGGAGGAGAGTCTCATTCCATTGGAGCTGAGCTTCTTTCTCCGCCAACTTATTTTGAAGATCGTGCTCGTTTTCTTCAGCCATCTTCCTTTCCTTGCGCTTTTGCCTCAAGGTTTTCTCTAGCTCTTGATCGAGAGGTAAGAGATCTTCTGTGTTCCTAGACCTGCGCATACACTCAAAGAAAAATCAAATAACGAGAGCAAGCTCCCAAGCTTGACAACCGGCACCCGGGTTCGATCGAAGCCAAATCCCCGGCAACGGCGCCAAAAACTTGTTCGCCCCTAGAGGTGTGTGCAAATAAGCTTTATATTTATAAAACTAGAATCAAGCAAGCGAACCCGCAGTGTACGGATCGATATAGTTAAGCAAGAATTCCAGAGTATCGAACACAGGGATTTGGGTGGAACGAACTCGATTGCAGGTTATCAAGCGGTTAATATGAGAGTTTTGCAGATATTGGGAAAACAACAATCCTAAAGATCCAGGTATCCAGCTGTGGCAATCGATTCAAGATATACTAATGATGTAAAGACAGAGTTAAGATATGCAAAGGTATACTAATGTAAGGTAATCGTACGGTTGAGGTTCCAAAAACCTTATATAACTCACCCAAAAGACTCTTCCTATACAGGTTGATGAGGCTCAATATAGAAAGATTCTAAGGACAAGGATTAACATCAAATACCCAAACCTATGATCTAAAGATCAAGACTAACTTATCCGATTGAGGTTGTTGAGGCTCACAATCGAGGTAGAGGTTGTTGAGGCTTCACTACCACCTAGAAAAGACAAGTCTAAACTAAGCTAAAGCAAATCTTTAACTTTGGATCAAGATAAAAGCAGGCTCGTAAACTTTAAGAGAATTACGGTTAGTTCTTAAGAATCACGGCCGTGGAACTCAAGAACAGGCCGTGATTTAGGGTTTTCGGCGACAATTCTCTAACTCTCAGGGCCTAATCTGTTTGCGATCGATCTATCATCATCTAAGCCACAACTATCAACCCTTCACCTTAGAATTGTTAAGGGTTTTTAGCCAATAACAGTCATATTGATATTAATTCAAGATTTAAAAGGTAAAAGATGGGAACTTTCAAAAACTATCAATAATCTTCAATTGAATCTCAGAATCACAATCAAGAGCAAGTGTTTGTCAACAGATTCAAAACGGAATGAGCAATCAAAATCTTAGGAAAGAAAAGAAACGGGATGTCAATCCGATCCTAAATCAAACCTAAGCAAGAAGAGGAATCTTCTTGCAAAATCCTCCAAGAACTTCGATCTTCCACACGAAGATCACAAACGGTGACTCTCCAAAACGAACTTTGGAACTTCAATGAGATCTCTCAAATCACCCCCAAGAATGAAGGTTTTTGTGTGTTGCTAAGCTTGCGTTTTTACCGCTAAACTTAGGGTTGAAAGGTCGTAAGCGACGTTCACGAGGTTAGGCGAGGTGGCGAGGCGAGGTGGCGAGGCGAGGTGGCGAGGCGAGGTGACGGAATCTTGCTTCATCCGTCCTTTTTATAATGCAGGGCCAAATGTCGGCCCGGCCCAATCTTCAAGAGATCATGGCTTCGAAACGTGGCGAAGGGATTCGCCAAGATCACGGTCGTGGAAGATTCCACGACCGTAATTTTGAGGCGTGGAAACAAATACGGCTAGCTTCCACGGCCGTAATATCCCCTGGAATGAACATCGAATTTTGACTCACAATCCACGGCCGTAATTTAGGGTAAAACCGTGATTCTTGCCTTCATTCGTGCATTCCTCAATCTAATACTCCAAATTGCTTCCAAAAGGTGTCCTTGATCTAGAGACACATCGACTCAACTCTCCTTTGCTCGATTCCGTTCGGAAATAGCTCCAAATCACCTATAATCAACATAGAACTCGTGTAGACATCTATATCGACAATATAGGCAATACTAGCTCATATATGCATAAAGCTCAATCAAAGACTATCAATATGAATCAATTACGACTAGAAAACGTGCCTAAAATATCACAATATTTCATGCTAACACTGACTCACAAAGATGGGATGAAAGCACACTCAAACCCCAATAAAGGATAAACCTTTATTACCTACACTTATGATCGTTGGTACACAAACAAAGGAATTACCGGGTAAGTCTCATCCTAGGCTTGAATTGAACCAAGAAAGGTGTAATAAGAATAGGATTTGGCAAACTCTAACACTTAACTCTCAGTTTCGGATCAGATAAGTCACCTCGGTCAGCCAAATTCCACCCCGGCCGAGATGTTCATCGACTGAGCGAGATGCTTAGGGTTAAGGTTAAAGACTCGAACTTTCAGGGTCCTACTGGAATCTAAAATTATTCTATCATTGTTTTTCCCACAACCTTCAGTCAATCACCCTAGAATCACACAAGGAAATTAGCCACTCATCATCATGAAAGCAATAATCAAATGTATGGGAAGAAGGTGAATATTTGAACAAGAAGAATTTAATGAAAAGACTTCAATAACTGAATCAAATATCACAACAAAAGCGTTCCTTGGATATAAATCCAACAAAGGAAGACAACAAGGAACGGAATCTAAGACAATCTTACAAAACCCTTCAAAAGCTATAAAAGCTATAATCTTCAATCTTCCTTCAACCTTCAAAAAGGTTCTTCAAATCTCCCAACTGGAGTATGGCTGCTGCTGCGTATAACCCTGATCGATGGTATAGCACGATGTATGCAGGATGTTCGATTTGTGGAAATCCAACCCTTTTATAGGAAAATAACTCTTCAAAGATAAGATATCTTAGAAAGATCTCTTCCCATAAAAATAGGTAAAATATATGATCTAGCATATCTTCTTCCTTCCAGGAGCCAAGCCCAAAAATGTAAGATCTCTTTCCAAAGATAAAAGATCTTAGCCAAGAATAAAATATTCTCGCCGCGTCCCAGATGTTCACCTCGGTCGAGTCGACTTCTCTGGATCACCTCGGTCGAGGTGAATCTGTGGTCAACCGAGGTGAGTCACAACTGAATGTGAAATCTCTCAAATCTGGTCCAAAGTGAATCTCAAATCCATGGCCATGCTTCCTGGATGGTTCCTTATGTTCCTGAATGTAGCTACAATGACTCCATAGCTCCTTTTGCTCCTTTTTGATGCAAAACGTGCCATTTTACCTACGATTACAACAAAACTATGTGTAGACCTCGATTCTCGCAAAGGTAGATGATATGGTAATATAATCACATAATATACATACAAACATGCAGATTATGAAAGATAAAACGTCCAAACAAACCCCAAAATATATACTATAATTCATGCTATCAGTAGCAAGATAATCTAAGTGGATAATTTGTTGGCTAACAAGATGCTTGATTCTAGCAATCAACCAAGGACTATTTATACTACAAAAGACACTAAATGGGAGTAAATGGCCGGCCTAAAACAACCAACTTTAATGCCATAAAGGTGGTGTAAACAGCCGGAGTAAAGCTTCTGACGTTAAGCCGCAGGGGCGGCCTTTAGTTCCGCAGGGGCGGTGAAGGCAAAAACGCTTGATCTTCTTCATGGCCGCAGGGGCGGCTAGGCGATTCCGCTGGGGCGGATCTTCAATGCTCTTCAAACGTCTGACCCTCGACTTCCTAACGTTTCTGATGCCAAGCCGCCGGGGCGTCCCTATGTCAACACAGGGGCAGTGACACAACCTCTTCGTCTTCCAGCTCCCAGGTTGAGGCCCAGGCAGGGGCGCAGTGGAAGGCACAGGGGAGTTGGTCTTTGTTTCTTCAAGGCAAGTCACCACAAGGGCCCCAAGGAGTGGCCCAGGGGCGGTGACACACTTCATGGCCGGCGTTGGCGAAGGCGCAGGGAGCGCTCCGGTGTAAGCCGTCACCCGCAGGGGCGGGCAAGGGTCCGCTGGGGCGGTGAGGCAACAGAAGGTTTGCTTCATGAACGATCTTCACTCCTAAGTGCTTATAACTCCTTCCTTAGTTTCTTTTAGTCTTCTTCTTCTTGACCAAGGAGTTAGTAGCATAAACTGACACAATTGCAATAAAAAGACTCTAAAAACTATCCTAAATGATAGTGATTCCATCACCTATCAAACTCCCCCAGACTTAGACCTTTTACTCGGCTCAAGTAAAAACAAATGACAACAATTAGACTCAAAGGCCTCATGAAGCATGGGTAAGCAAGAAAGACAATGAAAACAAGAGAAAAGCCAAGAAAGAAAGAAGGAAAAGAGAGGAAATGTGAGAAAAAGGGAGAAATTACCATCCTTATTGCTCCAAGAGTGGCCTACCCGGACAACCTCCTTATGACTCCTCTTCTTATGTCGCCAAACACCGAAAGGGAAACCTACACTCGGTGTCGCTCATTTTGTCAAGGCGCCCTTTCGGGTTTTCACCTTGCCACTCTTCTTCTTTTGATGATCTCACTTTAACTCACATCCCTCAAGTCCAATTTTGCACCAACCTAAGGTTGGTCGGACTACCTTCTTTTTGCCTAAACCGCCCTTTCGGGTTTTCGGTTTATCCAAGGATTTTCATGCCTTTTTTCATTTTCTTTGGATTTTTCTTCTTTTTTTTGTGAATTTCTAACTGAATTCAAAACAACTTAAACTCAAAATGAAACAACTCAAAACAAGTAGGAATGATACTGTACAAGAAATGATATGTCCCTCCCCCATACTTGAAGATCACTTTGCCCTCAAAGTGGAAATGAGTCAAAGATAAATGTGGGAAAGGGAAGAGAAATGTACCCCTCAGTGGGATGGTCCGGATGGACCACCAGGACCCTCCTCCGGTGGGTAAGGAAAATGGCGGAAGAAGTGCTCCTGCCGGCGGTAGAGCGTGTCGATGCGTCCCTCCTGAGCCTCCATCCTCTCTCTAAATGAAGTCTCGTAGCTAGCTTTCCAAGCCAGCTGCTGAGTCTCCAACTGCTGCTGATGAGCCGTCTGCCAAGCATCCTAATGACGGTCGAAGTGAGTGGTCATGGAGGAGGCGAAGCTGGACTGCCACGTTTGCTGCTGCTCAAGCATGGACCGCTAGTACTCGGTCTTCCATGCCTGATGTTGTGTAGTCAAGGCTGCCATCTGAGCCTGCAGACTCTCCATGGTGTGACTGTCGTCGTGTGCTGCAGTCGGCATCTCCTCATCAGTGGCAGGGGCCCGGCTAGAGCTTGCTACGTATCTCCCCACAATATCCTCTTGAGGCCGTCTCGGAGGAACTAGGTCAGCTGGTACGTACAAATCGGATAGCTCGTCTCCCAATGGAAGTCGTCGGGGGAGGTATGTGATGTGACTCCCATCTTCTAAAGAGAGCCAAAAGCAGTGCTCCCCGTCTCTCTTGAGGAGCCTGCACCTCCTCAACATACCCTCCGTATATAGTGGGGCCTCTAATCCGTCCTCCAAGGCAGAGAGATCCATCACCCGTGCAGCTAACAAGGAGAAGATCCCTCCTCCCACAATATCTCGTGGCTCATTCTTTCTAATCTGCTTCAAAGCGGTAAGGAAGAGGTATGGCCAATCCGGTACCCAGTCATTCGTGGAGAGGCAGGCGTGTAGCAGTGGAAGGCCTTAAGAGCAACCTTATTCTCCTCCTTGTGTCTACAGAATACACTCATGAATATCTTCGTGATGAGCCTCAAACAGGGGTGAGTGAATTTGTTGGAGTACTCACCCCCTGCATGAAACTCAGACCTGGTGGCGGCCTGCCAAAACTCCATCAAATCAGGTGTCAGGATGGGTTTCCACCAGTCGTCAGAAGCGGCTATAGTCACCCCTAAGGCCTCCTGCAGCTGGGTATAGTCCAATGTATACTTTCTTTTGTTGAACTTGAATGTAAGTCCAACACACCGGTGGTCACCGTTTCCATTTTGAAGGTGGCAATGAACTGGCGGCTGAGCTCCAGGTACGTTGGGGCGCTCGTTATCAAAAAATCCCCAAGCCCATCGTTGTTAAGGAATTCCTGCATGCTCTCCAACATGCCCAAATGTTCCAAAGTAGGAACATCCAGAAATCGGGTTGCATACACATCCCGACCTTGTGCAATCCTATACCGCTCCGTCTCGGCTTCTGACAACTTATATTTCTTCTGATTCTCCATCTCTTGCAGCTTGAACAATCAAAGGAATTGGAAATTTCAAAAAATTGAGTAAGAAACGAACCCTCTGTTGTGTTTTCCGCAGGGGCGGCTGAAGTAGGCGCAGGGGTGGCACGACGCAGGGGCGGAGGCTTGCAGGCGCAGGGGCGGGCGAAGAGCAGAGGGCGATTTGGGAGTTCGGCGAAGGTTGTGGTGATGGGATTGTTCCGGCGTCTTCCTTGCTGTTGTAAACGTCGCCGGAGGTGGGGTAGTGGAGGGCGAGAGTGAGAGGGTTGAGGGGATGTTTGTGTGTGGTGGTGGTGAGGGCTGGTGTCGCAAGGGGGCGGTAGTCGTCGGAGCCGACGCAAGAGTGTTTGGACAGGGTGGTGCGAGGGCTTCCGGAGGGCGCAGGGGCGTATGGAGGAGAGGTGGCTAGGTTTCGAAGGGTGAATGGAAGGGGAATGTAAAGGGCGGTAGATGTAGGTTATTTTTGGGAAGTGTATTTTTTCTTTCCTTAACAAAACCGCAAGGGCAGCGGTTGTCACCGCAGGGGCGGTGACAAGGAAGAGAGGTATGCAGCCTCAATGCCGGGGGCGGCACTGAGAATGCGTGTCAAGGATGGCCGCCGCAGGGGCGTGGGATGCCACCGCGGGGCGGTGGCCGATATGTTGCAGACGCTGGCCCAGCGCCGGGGGCGGTGCTGGGCAAGGGTGTCATCGCGGGGGCAGAGTCACCCAGCCGCAGGGGCGTTTTTCTTGACAGAAGCTCCTCTTCTTTATTCCTTCGGGTTGCCTCCCGAATCAGCGTCTTTGTTTTACGTCATTGGCTCGACGTAAGGACTCTACCTCTATGACTGAGCCTCCTCCAACATCACCTTTGGGTTTATAACCGTCTGTGAAGGTAATCCTCCGGAGGACCTAGTTTCAATTCTTGTAATGGCTTCCGCCATTTGACCAACCTGTTTTTCAAGATTCTTGATGCTAGATTCTGTTGTTTGGACATGAGTAGCAAAGTGTTTAGTCAAAACCTGCAACATATCTTCAGTTGATTGATACTTACCTTGACGGGGCTGTTGTTGTTGGTTTTGTTGATCCCTCCAACGAAAGTTCTATTTGTCACGCCAGTTTGGCATGAAATTCTGTGCATAGGGATCGTTCCTAGGCCTTTGCTGTTGTGGTTGTCCATAACCCATTGCGTTCACCTCAGCATCGTCATCCTGGACTTGTGGACACATGTCCGTTGGATGATATGGGTCAGCACAAACTCCACAAGCCTTGAGCTGATGTGGGGTTCCCATAAGTGTTAGTCTCTTCACCATTTCCTTCAGTTCCGCGGGCTCGGTGGAAATCTCGCTCTTCCCGAAACTCACAGCATGAACTCCTTTCTTGGACGGGGTCCTTCCAAAGTTCCGAGTACCTTCCGCTAGTTCCTGTATCTTTTCCAAAGCAAGGTCAGGAGTAGAGTTAAGAATATTACCTCCGCAAGCCGCGTCGACGATCCTCCTTTCATTATCGAGCAAGCCATTGTACAAGTACAAGACTAGATCTTGAGTTGAATATCCGTGAAAAGGACAGTTGGATCGGAGGCGTGCAAACCTTTCGAAGTACTCGTAGAGAGTTTCGTTCACCTCTTATTCGATGTTGCTTATAGCTTTCTTCAAGCTATTGGCCTTCTTGACTGGAAAGTATTTCTCCAAGAACGCTTTGTGAAGGTTCTCCCAAGTGTCGATGCTCCCGGATGGAAGGTGGTAATAACAATCATCCGCGGAATCTTTGAGTGTGAAGCCGAATGCCCTCATCTTGATTTGTTCTTCCGTAATGTTGGTCGGCTTCATGCTCATACACACGGTATGGAACTTCCCAAGGTGTTTGATGGGATCTTCACCACTTAGCCCATGGAAGGATGGAAGCAAGTGAATGAGACCCGGCTTGAGCTCAAAATTGACTCCTTCTCCTAATGCCGGTATAGTGACTACAAGGGGGTTTTGAGCTAAGGTGGGTTGCGTGAGTTGACGAAGTGTACGGTCAGCCATCTCTTGATAAAGTTGTTGTTGTCTTCGCTGCCGGATGTGCGTCCTCTCAATTTCTGGATCAAAAGAAGCAAAGTCGGAGTTAGTAGCACGGGTTTGAACCATAAAAATGGTTCAAACCAATAATCAATAATAACAATAAAACACTAAAACTCCCCGGCAACGGCACCAAAATTTGACTGATGGTATTTCTATGGTCGTCTATACCCAATCAAAAGTAAATCCCGACTTAGCACTAAAGACAAGTATAGTGGTTAAGTAAGGGTCGAACCCAAGAGAGTTAAGGTGTTTTAGATAAAATTATCGATTATAGTAACAAGTAACAAAGGGAGGGGGGTTTGGTTGAATTGATGAACACAAAAACTTATGAAAACAATTAATGCGACAAGTAAGACAAATGATGGGTGAATCTACACTAGGTTGATTCTAAGCATGCGATTGCTACTTTGGTGAGTTCCTTTTACAAGTTTTCAAGTAATCTCCCGTCTCGATCATATATATGTGTTGAGTCAACCGGCATCAACACAACTTAACAGGTTAGTGTTCCGTAAACCAACAAAAACAAATAACAAGTTAGCTTTCAAACAAAGACTAAGGGATATAAAGAGAAGATTAAAACCGTTAAACTTATCTTTATATTTGTTTTCCTTTTCTTTAAGTAATTACAACCCGTTATTACGTAAAGTTGCTACTAGATTAAAGACCCGAGCCCGGAACCTATTAATCCTAGTTATTTGCATGCACTTTAGAACCTAAGGTGATCAATCTCAAGCAATAGTAAACATGCAATTAGAAAATGGAAATCAAGGAAACACAAAGCATTACTGAATGAAAACTTATATTAAAAAGAAATTACAACCAAAGTAACAACGCAGCTTCAAACCAACCCAGTGTAGCAAGGGAGTTAGCAACTCATTACAAAGCTAGCAAGATAATCTAAGTGGATAATTTGTTGGCTAACAAGATACCTGATTCTAGCAATCAACCAAGGACTATTTATACTACAAAAGACACTAAATGGGAGTAAATGGCCAGCCTAAAACAGCCACCTTTAATGCCATAAAGGTGGCGTAAACAGCCGGAGTAAAGCTTCTGACGTTACACCGCAGAGGCGGCCTTCAGTTCCGCAGGGGCGGTGAAGGCAAAACGCTTGATCTTCTTCATGGCCGCAGGGGCGGCTAGGCAATTCCGCTGGGGCGGATCTTCATTGCTTGTCAAACGTCTAACCCTTCGGCTTCCTAACGTTTCTGACGCCAAGCCGCCGGGGCATCCCTATGTCAACGCAGGGGCGGTGACACAGCCTCTTCGTCTTCCAGCTCCCAGGTTGAGGTGCAGGCAGGGGCGCAGTGGAAGGCGCAGTAGAGCTGCTCTTTGTTTCTTCAAGGCAAGTCACCGCAGGGGCGCCAAGGAGTGGCGCAGGGGCAGTGACACACTTCATGGCCGGCGCTGGCGAAGGCGCAGGGAGCGCTCTGGTGTAAGGCGTCACCCGCAGGGACGGGGACAAGGGTCCGCTGGGGCGGTGACGCAACAGAAGCTTTGCTTCGTGAACGATCTTCACTCCTAAGTGCTTATAACTCCTTCCTTAGCTTATTTTAGTCTTCTTCTTCTGGACCAAGGAGTTAGTAGCATAAACCGACACAATTGCAATAAAAGACTCTAAAAACTATCCTAAATGATAGTGATTACATCACCTATCAATGGTCGTCTTGGGCGTACCATGAAATCTTACTATTTCTTCAATAAACACATCAACTAGCTTCTCTGCTCCCAAGTGAATTTGATGGCTATGAAATGAGCCAAATTTGTGAACCGATCCACTACTACCCATATAGAATCCATTCCCCTTTGAGTATGAGGCAATCCCGTCACAAAGTTATTGGAGATGCCTTCCCACTTCCACCCCATTATAGGAAGGGGTTACAACAATCCTGCAGGTCTCTAGTACTCTATCTAAATTTGTTGGCATGTCAATCACTTATCCACATACTCGGCTACTTCTCGCTTCATGTTCACCCACTAATAGTTCATCTTGAGATATTTGTACATCTTAGTGGTTCTCAGGTGAACTAAGTTGTCTAAATATTGAGCTTCTTTAAAAAATGGACTCTCAAAGCGTATAATTAATTTGCATACAAAGGCGGTTCATGCATCTCAGAACCTCATTGTCATCAATTTTTTAAATCTGGAGTCTTTCCTTTCTCAATACTCTCTCGGATCTTCCTCAATGCAGTATCTTCATCTTGTTTCTCCTTGATCGTCTCCAACAAATATTGTCAAGCTTCCAACATACACAATTGGTCTTGGTTTTTGCCAAATCAAACCTCAATGTCAAGTTTCAACGACTCTTGTTGCAACTCAGGTTGTGTAGTCAACCACGCTATAATCTGCTCTCGTGTCGACTTCCTACTAAGAGTATCGGCCAAACCGTTGGCCTTTCTAGGATGATACAAGATCAAAATGTCATAATCCTTCAGCAATTCCAACCATCTTCTATGCCTCATGTTCAACTCCTTCTGAATGAAGATGTACTTCAAACTCTTATAATATGTGAAGATTTGACAACTAACCCCATAAAGGTAGAGTCGCCAAATCTTGAAAGCAAGAGTCACTACGGCGAACTCCAAGTCATGAGTGGGGTAGTTCACCTCAAATGACTTCAACTGGAGAGATTCATGTGTTATCACCTTATCATTTTGCATCAACACACAACCAAGTCCTTGACCCGAAGCATCACTACAACGGCAAATTCATCCGTACCTTGAGGTAATGTCAAGATTGGTGCACTAGTGAGCCTTATCTTAAGGTCTTCGTAAAATCTTGTGCCACTTCTCATCCCACTTAAACTTCTTCATCTTCCGAAACAAGTTAGTAATCAGTTGAGCTAACTAAGAGAATCCTTCCACGAATCTCCGATAGTAACCGGTAAGACCAAGAAAACTTCTAACCTCTTTCACATTCTTCGGCGGATGCCATTCACAGACAGCCACAATCTTTTGTGGGTCCACCATCATACCTTCAGCTGGTAGCCAAAACTCACACTTGGACAATTTCGTATACAACTTGTCCCTTCTTAAAGCTTCAAGGACAATTCTGAAATGACATTCATGTTCCTCACGACTTTGAGAGTAGATCAAAATATCATCAATGAATACCACCACAAAACGGTCTAGGTATTCCCGGAAGACTCGGTTCATCAAGTCCATGAAGACGACTGGAGCATCAGTAAACCCAAATGACATCACTACAAACTCATATTGATCATACCATGTTCGCAATGCCCTTTTTCCAATGTCCTCATTTTGAATCCTCAATGGATGGTATCCGGACCTCAAGTAAATATTTGAAAATACTACCGACCCTTGCAACTGGTCGAGTAGGTCATCAATCTAGGCAAAGGATACTTATTATTTACCACTTACTTGTTTAGCTCACAGTAATCAATGCACAAGCGGAGAGAACCATCTTTCTTCTTCACAAACAACATTGGCGCTCCCCATGGTGATGAAATAGGTCTAATAAAACCCTTATCGGCAAGCTCCAACAATTTCTTCTGCAATTCATGCATATCTACATGTACCATTCTATACGAAGCCTTGAAGATTGGAGTTGATCCAGGCTCAACCTCAATGGGAGAAGTCCATATCCTGACGTGGTGGAAGTCAAGGTAAGTCATCACAAAAGACATCGCGGAACTCACTAACAATTGGTATCTGGGATAACTCGGGATCCTTATTTTCTTCCCCATCACATAACACTAGAAACTGACATAACCCTATCTTAACAATCGACATGCGGTCATGAAACTAATGACATGCCCCGATATATTAGGGTGATGACCCTCAAACACATGTATTGCTCCATCCTCATCTATGATGGTAACCGTTCTCTTTCGAAGATCCATCACAACTCCATGATGTACAAGCCAATCCATACCCAAAATCACATCATAATGTCGTATGTCTACCATGATCAAGTTGGCTTACCAATGACACTCTTTTATGCGGATAGGACAATCCCAGTGTAAGAGCCTTAGTCTTTTGGAGATCCCGCGCCCGCACCTCAATTGAGACGCAAGTGTTGAGCCCTGCCTGAGCCGCCCCTACAGCCAGACCACCGCCCCCAACGCCCTGATAGGCCGCCCTTGCACCTCTTGGGTCCGCCCTTGCGGATTCTAGTGGGCTGCAGCCGTCTTTGTTGACCTTGACTCGTGCTTTTGTTTGGCTTCCTTTATAAGACATCCCTTTGTTGTGTTGTTGAGAGAGTCAGCCATGGTTGTGGTGTGAGGTTCCTTTCTTTGTTAGGGTTCAGATTGGTAAGTTCTTCATCTCCCTTTTCTTTCTTCCTTCCTTTCTTATTTTGTTCCTTCTTAGCTTAGGTTTCCACAAGTTGATCTTATGATAAGCTTCTTAGGCTTGTTTTGTTGTATATATGTATTTATATGTATGTATATGTATGTGTGGGGCTTCTGGATGATGAATAAGTGAAGAAAGATGAGTAAAGAATCAAAGAGAAGTCGAAGACGTGCTCACTGCACATCAACCGCCCCTGCGCCACCTTAGGTTGCCGCTGCGCCGGTGTATCGCCTCCCCAACACCACCAAGATCCGCCCTTGTGCCTTCTTGTGTCCAACTCCTGCGGCTTCCTTGTCACGCAGGTGCATCTTATTCAGGGCTTGCCTAGGATGGCATGGACCCTTTCATTTCCTAGTGTGAGTGGTTAGTAGCATGCTAGGCATGTGTATGAGGATAGGATGATGATGTTTATGATATCGATATATGCCGGTTATGGCTTTGAGGTTTGATAGGTTGTGAGGCTTTTAAGCTGGTTATGATCCTTATGGATCCCTTGGGTCTAGGTGTGACCCCTTTGATTGATAAGAGATTTGATATCTCTTTATGCCTTGTTATTAGGCAGTGATGTTATCCAGATTGAGGTTGATCGCGGTTGAAAGTATCAGAGGTTGAGGTAAGTCCGTAGGACTTACTTAGCTAACATCCTTATATTAGGTGTATGCATGAGTGGTGTGTGTTATATGCTTGATAGCATGCGATGTCGCTTATTACCGACCTATGTTTTATTGATAGCCCCCCTTGCAGTGGTAGTGATAACCTTTCCCTTTCATCCTGTAAGGAGTTTGGGAGGTTCTCTTTATGCCTTGTTATTAGGCGGTGATGTTATCCAGATTGAGGTTGATCACGGTTGAGAGTATCAGAGGTTGAGGTAAGTCCGTAGGACTTACTTAGCTAACATCCTTATATTGGGTGTATGCATGAGTGGTGTGTGTTATATGCTTGATAGCATGCGATGTCGATTATTACCGACCTATGTTTTATTGATAGCCCCCCGCAGTGGTAGTGATAACATTTCCCTTTCATCATGTAAGGAGTTTGGGAGGCTCTCTGAATTCAGGCCAGACTGGTATACGGGATGGGCACTTCACCACTCCCATAGGGTACATGGGTATTGCGTCGATACTACTCCAGCTGGCTATAGCACCCAGAGGCGAGGATGATACGTTCCTCGTGTCACATAGTTTCATATATGTATATATATATATATATATATATACACGATTTGAGTGGATGACCTTATATATAAAAATAATTAAACGGGTAAATGTGTGACAGCGGGATTATGTGTTTATGATTCTATGACTTGTACTTATGCATTACCTTACATATGAATGGTTAGCTAACGGTTTTATACCATGTTGTAGATGCTTTGCATGATAGGAGGACTGTAGAGTGATCCGGCAGGTGACTAGCCGAGAACTTTCGTACATAGGTGTTGCATGGGTTTTTGGGGATGTTTGTATACGTTGGACATGTTGTTGTTGTTGTTGTTGTTTTACACTCGGTTATGGTTTTGTATACTCTTTGGTTAGACGGCTATATCGTCTTATGTATTTGTTTTTATATCTGTCGGTGCCTTGTTGTCAGGCTAGGGTCAGGATCCACTGTGAGATCCTAACCCAATGTGACGCCCCGAGTCCCGCGGATTCGGGGTGTTACACCCAGATCTCTCGGTTTCCAACTAGCTGACTATTGTCAAGTAGTTAATCACAAGCATAAGAGAAGTCAAGTCTAGCTACACAAGGGCATAACTTCAACCATGCGGGCATAACTTGCCAATGATAGAAAATATGAAATCCAAAAGAAGTCTCATAACGTCAACCACAAAAGGGTTCCAAACCACAATAACAATACAACCAAAATAGCCAAACTTGAGGTCAACAACAATCAGAGTTTTAGAAGTGTAAATCAACCCAAAAGATATAATCAAGTTAGGAACAAGTTCTAAAGAAACATGACCACCCCATGTTCAACCAACATGACTCTAACTAGGGTTCTTGATCTCCATGCTCCTAAACTGATCTTGTGTCTGATTATGTCAAAAATATAACTAGCCCCACCGTGGTGGGGTTACTAAGCCGTTACATAAGTAGAACATGTATATGAACGAGACATGAATATAAGCATATATAATATCACATAAGTCTCAAAGTGTTCAAATCATATCTCAAATACTTAAATCTTCTCACAAGTTTTCAAACCAATATCATCTCGAAAGTAAACTCATAACCATCTCAAAAGATTTCAAAATCACCATCATTTTAATAACTTGTAATCATTTAAAGTACCTCATCAAAATCAATATCATAACAATAAATCGTAAGCATTTTAAATAACTCATCAAAATCTATACCATCTCAATAACTTTTAATTAAAATCAACCGGTATAATGTATCCAATGGTCAATTGAGTTAAAATCTTACTCAACGGCCTAAAACCAAAACGATAATGTCGACAATCTTGACAAAGAACCTAACCAAGTAGGAACACACAATCAGCAAACTTTATATATACTATATCATCACAAACACCATCTAATAGGTGTACAAATGACTTACATAATCCCAACTCGAGTTTGAATTGTACTTCACTAAGGGTTTGCCCAAAACCCGTTATCCTATGAATAAGTACCAAGAATATTCAACTAGACATATCAATCTAATATCCAATTCATAACAACTTCCCCAATCAAGAGTTTAAGAATACTCATGTAGTAGAGAATAGAAAAGAGGGTGGCTAATATCCCCCATCCTATGATAAACTCGGGAGTTTTGGATGTCTATGTTTTCCTTGGCTTAGACCATATACCAAGCATAAGCTTGAACCTAGATCCATTGCATGTGAGAACATGGCCTATTTCCCTGCACCACTAGCAATGTACTCGAAAGGGTTTGTTGCCAAGAGAAATGAGTGTAGGTTGTTGTGATTGGTTATTGGTAGGGTAGTAAGATTGGTGGTGCTGTGGAGAGTAGGAGTGTTACCATGTAGATTGTGAGGAGTTAGACTTACCTTTGTTCTTGGTGGATCTAGGATGAGCATTGAGTGCCACTGCATGTGTGTTATCCATCGATGTGATGTGCTTCAGAATCATCTCATGATTGATTAGTTTTTTATGAAGAGCTTCAAAGGTAAATGGCGTGTCTTTGGCATTGATGGCATGGATGATGGGCTTGTATGCTTTGTCAAGCCCTCGTAGGACATGATCAGTGAGGTCCTCTTGAGACACCGGTGCTTTCAGTGATGCCAACAGATGTGCAGAGGCTTGGAGTTGTTGCATGTAGTCATAACTAAGAGTGTGCCTTTTGTGGTTGAACGTACGTAGTCGTTCTTTGATCTGTTTGATGCGTCCTCTGGATAGATTCCAGAATGTGTTTTTCAGTGAATCCTATATTTTAGATGAGGTGGTGGTAGTAGTGACCAAAGTAGCAATGTTCTGAGATAATGTGCCCAAGATAGCTCCATAGAGTATCCTGTCTTGCCGCCTATGGGTTAAGTAGGTTGGATTGGGTTGTTTGTGCTTTCTGTAGTGGTTGGAGGCATTTGATCAGATTCATCTAGGAAACGAAAGAGATCATAGCCCTCAAAAGTGGCTCGAATCTGTGTTTTCCAAGTGAAGTAGTTGGTTGAATTGAGTTTGATTATGTTCATCAGTGTGACGATTGTGAATTGTTTGGTTGTTCATGTGGGTTGTGTAGTTGTGTGCTTGATTCAGCAGCCATGGCGTGATGGGGTTTGCGTTTGGGAGGATCGAAAATCCTGATACCATATAGAGAATGTATACTCTAATGAATTATTATTATTGAACACAATGTTAGCATATATACAAACATAGAGAGTCTATTAAAGGACTAGATCTCTTACATATAACACATATACTAATAATAGATGATATGGTAATATCATGAAAATCAATTAGAGATATAATTGACACTAGGCGAGGAGCGAGGGGCCCTTATGGATGGCACTAGGCGACATCACGGGGCGCGAGCGTTGGTGCCATATGGCGTCGAGGGTGTCGGTGAGGATAGGCGATGGCGCCAGGTGGCGTGTCGAGGGTGTCGGGGATAGAAGCGATGGTACTAGGCGGCACTAGATGGCGTGGATGAGGAGGTGATGGTGTCAGGTGGCGGTAGATGGAGAGGCTAGACAAATGGCACTAGGTGGTGTCGGGTGGTAAGGGAGGAAGAAGAAAGGAAAAGAAAGAAAGAAAGTAACAAGAAATAAAAAAAGTAGAAAGAAAATAAAACTCGATAAGAATATATAGAATGGATGTTTCGGATCGAAAAATTTTCTGTAAAAATAATTATGGTATATATATATAAGATATACTCATAAAGTATCTTTTACGATAAAAAATACTCTCATAAAATATTTAAAATAATAATAAAAATACAAAAAATATTTATATAAAACACACCTTAGATTAGGGGTGTTTTATTATTCCCCTTAAAAGAGTTTTATCCACGAAACTAGGATTGAAAAAGCAAGGGGTAACGATCCCTCATCATCGCTTCAGTCTCCCAAGTAGATGCATCGGTACCATGGTGAGACCATAGAACTTTCACCAAAGGTATCTCTTTGTTCCTCAACTTCTTAGTCTAATACTAGAGAATATGCATCAGGTGCTCCTCATAAGTACCATCTTCTTTACTTGATATCATCATGCATGAGATCTTGCTTGGGATCCAGAACATACTTCCTCAACTAGGATACAAGGAGGTGTTATGCACTTGACTCATGGATGGAGACAACAAAGATGGTTGAACCTCCAACATACACAATTAGCCTTGGTTCTTGCCAACCAAACCTCAATGTCAAGCTTGAGCAACTCTTGTTGCAACTTAGGTTGTGCAGCCAAACACGCAGCTATCATTTGCTATTGTGTCGACTTCTACTAAGAGCATCAACCACAACATTGGCCTATACAAGATGATACAAAATCTCAATGTCATAATCCTTCAACAATTCCAACCATCTTCTTCGTCTCATGCTTAACTCCTTCTGAGTGAAGATATACTTCAAACTCTTGTGATCCGTGAAGATTTGACAACTCACCATATAAAGGTAATATCACCAAATCTTAAGGGAAAATTTCGTTGCGGCTAACACCTATTCATAAGTGGGGTAATTCACCTCATATGGCTTCAACTAGCTAGATGTATGTTATCACCTTGCCGTTTTGAATCAAAACACAACCAACTCCTTGACCCGAAGCATCACTATAAACGGTAGACCCATCACCACCATGAGGTAAGGTCAAGACTAGAATGTTAATGAGCCTTTTCTGAAGCTCTTCAAATGAATTCCTACCAAAGATGATTGGATGGACTAAACCATACTATTACATTGGCAAACTAATAAACCATGCTGAGAAAAATCCTATGAAATTGATCAATCATTTTAGGTATAACTTGTGTATCAAAGACGATTGGTTGGACTCACCATACTATTTCATTGACAAACTAATAACCCATGTTGAGAAATCCTATGAAATGAGTTGTCATTTTAAGTATAACTGGTGCAACAAAGATGGTTGGTTGGACTCAAACATATTGTTGCATTAGCAAACTAATATACCATGTTGAGAAATCCTATGAAATTGATCTATAATTTCAGGTGTAAATGGTTCACCAAAGATGATTGGTTGGATTCAACCATATTTTTTCATTGGCAAATTAATTAACCATGTGGAGAAATCCTATAAAATTAATTTGTCATTTTATGTATAATTGGTGCACCAAAGATGATTGGTTGGACTCAACTATATTGTTGTAGTGAAAAACTAATCAAACCATGCTAAAAATCTTATGAAATTAATTTGTCATTTTCGGTATAACTGGTGCAACCCGAAGATGATTGGTTAGACTCAACTATATTGTTGCATTGACATACTAATAAACCATCAGAAATATCTTATGAAAATGATTTGTCATATTTTAGGTATAACTCGTGCACCAAAGATGATTAGTTGGACTCAACCATACTTTTGCATTAACAAATTATAACCCATATTCACAAATTCTATAAAATTAATCTGTCATTTTAGCTATAACTGATGCACAATGATGATTGGTTGGACTCAACCATCCTTTTGCATTGGCAAACTATAAAGCATGCTGAAAAATGCTATGAAATTGATTTGTCATTTTAGGTATAACTTGTGCAACACAAAGATAATTGGTTAGACTCAACCATATCGTTGCATTGGTAAACTATAAAACCATCTGAGAAATCCTATGAAATTAATCTGACATTTTAGGTATAACTCGTACACCAAAGATGATTGGTTAAACTCAACCATACAGTTTTATTGACAAACTAATATCCCATGTTGAGATATCCTATGAGATTGATCCATCATTTTAGGTATAACTTGCACAACAAATCCTATGCGATTGATCCATCATTTTAGGTATAACTTGCACAACAAAGATGATTGGTTTGACTCAATCATATTATTGTGTTGGCGAACTAATAAACCATGTTGAGAAATCTTTTGAAACTGATTGTTCCTTTTAGGTATAACTAGTGCAACCAAAAGATGATTGGTTGGACTCAACCATACTATTGTATTGGCAAACTAGTAAACCATGTTGAAAAATCCTATGAAATTGATTTGTCATTTTAGGTATAACTAGCGCAACAAAGATGATTGGTTCGACTCAATCATATTGTTGCATTTACAAACTAATAAATCATGATGAGAAATCCTATGAAATTGATTTTTAGGTATAATTGATGCACCAAAGATGAACATATTGATTTAGAAACGGAATCGTAAATACTCTAATAAAAGGAGGCATCAGGTTTAACAAGTGCAATACATAATACGAAGACGCACTTGCACCTCAACAAGAAACATCTGTCTATATGGTTTATCCTAGCTTAGCTTCCAAGAGCTAGAATGGTAATTAAACAAACCATCACATCTATCTTTGTTTCTGGTATGACTTAAAAAGGTTATGATTCTCATGTGTTGGCTGATCATGAGAGAGAGAGCACTGGGAAATCGAAGCTCGCAGTAGGACCTTGGGGAGGCCATGGTGGAGCCAGCTGGGACAATATGAGTGCTACAGCGATGTTAGGGAAGTAAAAAACTCGTGCATGATCGATGCATCGATTCACTCCATAGTCTATGACAAATACGGCAAGGTGTAAGACATTTTCTTCTCTTACATCTCAAATCTCCCTCTAAATGTTACCTACCTGAATTAGTTAACATTTGACATAAAAGGATAACTCATGAACTTAAATATTACATTCAAGAAGTACTCGTCTACAAGATTCAAATTTATCTACTACCAACACCAAATTTATAAATGAAATTCTTTATTACTTTATATCACATCATGTTAGAGTAGAAAATGTTCCATATCAATTGAGGCAAGATTGGAGGGTTCAAGGGGACAAGTGGATGGTATGTTGATGTTATCGGGTTTCACCTTCAACGAGTTGAGTCAAAGAAGATGACAAAGAAGCTTCAACAGTGGTTCTAGAGATCTTTAGACTCTAAGAATAGTAAATAAAACTTGAAGTTGTCATTTAATCAACTCGGATATGTGTAAATACTACAGTTAAATGGTTGTCTCTATTTTCACTTAGTGTTTTTAATTCGAAAAAGCTAAATGCACGAGGTTTGTTTTACTAGCGTAAAAACCAAACGCATTTCGATGGCGCTCAACAAGTAAAAAAAAAAAAAAAAAAAAGAATTTGAGCGCCAGCGCTTTCCGAAGGCGCTCAAATCTTCAATAAAAAATGCAAAAGTAGGAAGGTGCTCAAATCTTTAATAAAAAAAAGGAGCAAAAATTTAAAAAAAACAGGGTTTTGGGCGCCAGCGCCATGCGCCGGCGCTCAAAACCCTATTTTTTCTTATTTTTGCTCTTTTTATTTTTTTTAACATTTGAGCGCCATCGCAAAGCGCTCAAATCTATTTGAGCGCCACCGCAAAGCGTTTATATTCGGTACCAAGTAAATTTAAAATCGTGTATATAACACGCCCCTTTTAATTGAAGAATAATGTTCATAGGCATTACCCTTTGTCTTGGACCTGTGAAAAATGGTTTCTTCTATCTCACATTAGGCTAAGGACTCGTTTGGTTGATGATTCTTTACAGGCGAACAACAAAAGATGAAATCGAGTTGTACGGGTGGGCACAACACCCCTATCAATCATGTCCTCATTTCCTCCTAAATCCGACGAAATTTCATCAAAAATTACAATGTCGTCTCATCCCGTCCTAACAAAAAACTATCGGGACAGGACGTGAATCTTAACTTCTTTATCCCGTTAGCATATAATTAAATTTATCATTTAAATTTTAAATTACTCATATTCATAATTCAATAATCTCAACATTTAACTTCTTACCCATAAGTAGTATTAGAAATAAGATCTGCCTAGCTTTGTAATATTGATTGTCTTCTCAAAATAGGGCTACAATCATTCTACACGACTTATTTGATTATCCACAATAGAATTGCAAGTCCGTCGATTCCATGTTTTTTCATCGTGTTCACCACTCAGTTTTCGCATGACTGTCCAAACAAGGTTGTTGCAATTTTATAACTTTCGCTTCATCAATTCTTTACAATTCTACAGTTTCTACTAGGAGTGTTTGGTCTCGTTCCATCCCAACCGGAATAAGGCCTAACCGGATTCAATCTAAAATTTGTAAAGTCTATCTTGATCTAGTCTCATATATATAATAGCTGGGATGGGACATGAGATGACCTCACCCTCGTCCCGTCTGGTGTCCGGCCGTACAATGCAATTATGTACATAAAGAGGGGTAACTATAAATAATAATTTAAAAATAGATACTTTTTAACCGTTTAAATTGGAAGCCTTCCCCTGCCACCACGTGGCATCGATCGCTTCTAAACCGTTTGCAAACTAAGTTCTCGTTCCCTGTTTGCGCCATTTTCCTTAAATCCTCTGATCATTCTTCATCATCTCTTCGTCGTTCTTGATTGTTGTTTATCCTCCTTAAATAGACATTTTCCAATAATTAGTTCTAACCCACCTTTCACATCGTCAATTGCACAATATATCCAACTTCTTCTTAGATAATGCATTCGGAATGAAATTCCATAAACCCATTTCACGAAACCGGTTTTCAATGATTAATCATCAAGAATCACCATCTGGGCTTTTTTGAATTAAAGGTTGATCGATTATATTGGACAAGATAATGGAGCAGAAAAATGAACAGACTGTGTATGAAATTGCTCTGGTGATTCCAAAGAGGGCTGAAGTTGAAGAACAAAAAGGTCCTGATGCTATCAAGGCTTTGACTGATGAATTCATCAAATCCGGCCTTCAAGTTGATATAGTTATAGGCCTTGCTGAGGAATTCATCAAGGTTACAAAACTTTCTCACCCTTTTAAATAAAGTTACAGTAAAGGCTTGTTTGCGTTGGTGATGTAGTGACATAAATGTTGGATTTTATCCTCAGGTGTCAGCGCCATTGGAGACACTGGGGAAAGCTGCAGCGAGACTGCGGATACCAAAACAAACATGGATTGGTAACTACATACATGTGCAAATTTTGAGCTTAATTAGGAGTTATTAGAGCTTTGAATGTGGTACTGGACAATTTATGTTGGATATAATAAGTTCTCGAACACTTCGAGACTAGCTAGTATATAAGGTGGTTGAGTTTCTCCTCCTATGCACCCGACCTGCTCTACATGTGTGCTCGTATGCACCCGACCTGCTCTACATGTCCGTCTGTATCGGACTTTGACATAAGCATGTCCACAGGTTGGACCCGCCGGGTCAATGGTCCGGGAAGGGTGACCCGGACCCGTATAAATGGCCGACCCGTCGGGTTCGCGACCCGCCGGGTCACGGGTCAGACCCGATGGGTCGGCCCTTTTGTTTAAAAAGCCATTTTTTTAAAAAAATGCGGTCAACCCGGCGGGTCGACCCTCTTAGTCTTTTTTTTTAAAAACTGAGGTTTGACGGATCGACCCGTCTGATCAGACGGGTCGACCCGCCGGGTCACGGGTAAGGATCACCTCGACCCTTACCCGTAACCCGTGGACATGCTTACTTTGACATGGTATTATAGCGGTTAGCATCAATTAGGTTAGGATCTCCGAGCCTAGTATATAAGGTGGTTGGGCTACTCCTCCTATTACCAATTGGTTTTAGATGGAACTAAAACGCATGTATGCTCGTATGCACACGGCCCCTGTTCTACCAGTCCGTCTGTATCGGACTTTGCCATGGTATCAAAGCGGTTAGCCTCAATTCGGTTAGGATCTCCGAGCATAGTATATAAGGTTGGTGGGATACTCCTCTTTGTCAATTGGTTTTAGGATGGAACCTCGTCGGATTTATGTGTTGGCCTTGAGACTAACGCACATGCTCGTACGCACACGACCCCACTCTACTTGTCCGTTTGTATCGAACTTTGACAACTTATGATCATGATTTGGGTCATCTTCAGGTGTTGATTTGCCGTTTGAATGGGAGCAGGTGGATGCCTTTGCGACGCAGGGTGATGGTTCGTTGTTCACTTGGTGTGAACGTTATAGTTGCTATCATTTCTTGCTATATGAAGTAGTAAGCTCTCTACCTTAACAAAATTCATATTATGTGAACTATTGTTTTCCTAAGGCTTCAAATAAGTGCAGGTGAACAAAAGCAAGTCGCCTATAGCATTGAGATTCGAAAGCAAGGAATTTAGCTGGGAACCCGGAGAGCGATTACTTCAGAGGCTAGAACTGATGGGCATAGTTAAGCAAGTATTTCCATTGCACGGTGAGTAAGTTCACTTCATTCGACAATCAAAATGTTATTACCTACACATTTTTATCTCTTTATATTTGTCTGTGTTAGATGAACTTAAAAGGAAGCCGCTGGTGCGGAGCTGGGCGCTGAATTGGCGAGACTTGACTACTCAGCCCATTGATGAAATTAACCTCTACTTTGGGACCAAGATTGCTACCTACTTTGCATTTCTTGGAATGTATACTCGGTGGTTGCTTTTCCCAGCTGCGTTAGGAATTACCATTCAATTAGTTCATTTCGGGTTAGTTTTTCTTTTTGTTTGAGCAGATCCGACCAACAAGGGTGTCATTAGATCCAACAACACAGTACCCAGTTGTTTTAGGCCTCATAATACTTATTTTGGTTTATAAAATAACAAAGTGGTTGTTATAATGGTTAAAACTCATGTACAAATAAATAAGAGTTCAAATCTCTTTCTATAGTTTCGAACACATCTACATTTTGATATAATCATAACATGTGACATTCATGGCTTTTAACTGCAGACCTTTGCAATATATGGTGCTGCCATTCTTCTTTATATGTGTAATCATATGGGCTGTGCTGTTCTTTCAGTTCTGGAAACGTAAAAACTTCGCATTAATGAGCAGGTAACCCGACATAGCATTACTAGTTCATATTTAGCGTCGTTGGTTGTAACTCTGGAAATGAATCTAGTCAATATGTGTACTTCGTTCATGAACTATTCTTTGTGGTTTCTTGCAAAATGCATCTTCTTCTACTCTATTTCTGTTTTCGGAGTTTAAACCAAACGGGCCCTTAACGTATTGAGTACTTGTGATGGTTTTGGTTGGCAGATTGCGAGTTATGTCTTCTTCAGGCGGGTATGATTTGATGGGCGAATGGGATCCACCACAGTGTCCCGAGGAGCTTGTGAATAGGATGAAAGCTGATAAGATAGAAGAGAAAGCAGTGTATCAGAAGTTTGAATGGCTTGGTCATCTGATGAGATTTAGAAACGATGCAATCATCTTAATGAGCCTTTTATGTCTCCAACTGCCAATCGAGTTAGCATATGTTCATCTTTACGACACTCTCGAGTCCAACTTTCTTAGGTTTACCATCACAGCTGTTTATCTTGTGATCATTCAGTATTTCACTGACATGGGTGGGAAAATATGCGTCCGGCTCATCAAAGAAGAGAAGAATGATAACAAGGAATACAAAGCTGACAGTTTGGTTTATAAGGTTATTGCTCAATCACCCTCTCTTTCTCTTCTTTCTCTTCTTTCACTTGAAGCCTTATTTAGTTGAAGAAATTTGTGAACGACAAATATGAAGATATAAAACGATAAAATATCAAATAAAATATAAGTTCAATATACTACACCCAATATATTAACTCTTTAGACAAGTTTTGGATCATAGGACACATGTTGATTAGCGTCATATAAGTTTCGGTACTAGGTTGATAAGCGTTCTAGGTAATTTTTGGGTCTAGGAAGCATGTTATTTAGCATCCTAGCTAATTTTCGGGACCTAGACACATGTTAGTTAGCGTATTGAACAAGTTTCGGACTCTAAAACCAACACGACCCAATATATTAGACTCATACACTAACAATGAAAATTTTGTATCTATGTAGATCTTTGGAGTTTATTTTCTGCAGACATATGTTGGACTTTTCTATCATGCTCTTGTGCACAGGAACATCGAGACACTACGTCAAATTGTGATTTGGCGGTTGATTGTATCCGAGGTTTGAACATATACATGTTCTTTTTTTCGAATATAATCATCTTCTACGTATCATATCATATCAACCATTTTTCATGTCTTCAGATCTTTGAGAATCTCACAGAGAACGGTCTGCCTTACATGAAATACAAAATTCAAAAGTACACAGCTTTAAAGTATGTTTTTCCGACCACCTCGAGTTTTCATTGTTCTTTCTTATGTTCATGAATTCTCAAACCCCTTGATTACTTTGTTTGAAGCAAGGAGAAAAAACTCAAGAGAGCATCATCGAAGGACAAGGTTCAAATAGACTCAAGAGTGGAGAAAGAATATATGAAACCGGCTTACACCGCAAGGATTGGCGAGGATCTTGAAGATGGACTGTTTGATGGTGATGCTCTTGCTCATAGTTTGAGTTCTTATTAACTATGATTTCTCTATCTCATTCACATTCTTAACTTGTGCAGACTTCCTTGAGCTGGTTCTGCAGTTCGGGATGATCATGATGTTTGCTTGTGCATTTCCACCGGCTTTTGCGTTTGCGGCTATTGTAAGCCATTCAAGATGAGAATGAAGAAGATTGTTTGAAGTGAAAAATACTAAATGCTTGCTGGGTTTTTTTTGTTTGCAGAACAATATTACAGAAATCAGAACTGATGCATTGAAGCTGCTTGTTACACTGAAACGCCCAGCGCCTCGTCTTGCTGCAACTATTGGAGCATGGTTGAACATATTTCAGTTTCTGATAGTCATGTCCATATGCACGAATTGCGCTCTCCTAGTGTGCTTGTATGACGCTGAAGGGAGGTGGAAGATAGAGCCCGGCTTGGCTGCCATTCTTGCTATAGAACACGTCCTCCTCTTCATCAAGTTCGGTTTATCTCATTTCATTCCTGAGGTATGCTTGTGGTTTGCAGGAACCTGCATTTGACATAACCCGAGAAAAACAACCCAACTTTGATATGCTTGTGGTTTGCAGGAACCGGCATGGGTTAAAGCCAATCGTCTCAAGAGTGTCAACCAAACCCGAGACTCAGTTCTTAAGAGCATCTCTAGCAGAGAATACGGCCCTCCGAAAAAGAGAGACTAACAAGTGTGGACCGAGCACCTCTCAAGGGCTTGCAACACTTCTGAGGAATGTAAACAAAATTGCTGCTAGTACACAACTCATTTTTAGTGACCTTTTGCCGTTGGAAATCTTGCTGTATTTATTATTATTGTAAGCCTCTTATTCTTTTAAATTGTTTTTGTATGTTAGAATCATGTATTATAAAGCTAATTTTTACCAAAAGATCATTCACATGTTCAAACTGAAACTTGGAAAACATCTGAACAAGCCAAAATTTAACCAAATCGATCCATTTCTGAAACACAATTGGGCAGAAACATATGAAAATCTAGAAAAACATAATAAGAAGAAATTTCAGAGAGAGTCCTCTCTGCTGATACTTTAAACAGACAATCTTGTTCCTAAAGTCTCACTTCCTACCAGGGATCCTGGTTGCCTGCCTAGTCTTCTTCTTGACACCGGACTTTGAGACCTGAAGGCTCCTGCGCACAGCACTCAACCTAGCAAGAGCGGCTTTCTTCAAGTCTGCTCTGTAGTGGTTTCCACTCACCTGGTTCATACAAAACCAACGCCAAAACTTCGGATTCAATCCACTTAAGCATATTTAAATTTCCAAGTAGAACGGTAACAAAAAGTTATTTCACAAATTTTAATTAAGAATTATTATCAAGAAGCCTCAGAAGTCAGACCATATAGGCCTAGTTGCTAGTCAAACTGGTACGAGAAATGGAAGATAACATTTATAATTCACTACAATAGGTTTCAAGCAAATAATAGCACAGTTAGGGAGAGTAATACAAGTCTTCATCAGTCTAGCATCATAAACCAACAACTACAACATCACATTAACTCCTAGAGACAGGAACTGAATAAGTCAAGCTAATCATGAAGTGTAAATTGATTTTTTCTAGAGAAGATTCTTTCTTCTAAAAAAAATTAGGTTTAATTGGAAAGGCAGGTATCTAGGCTAATTTGAAACATAATAAAACAGATAAATTAGTAGAGAAACACCAATAATCAGAATATTTTTCACATCAAAAGGTTACTCGAAAGCCTACCGTATAGTGAATGCAAACTTGAGAGGGTAAAAAATAACAGGAGAACTCAATGATATAAGCAGGAAAGGGATGACAATTAACAAGATCTACTTACCTGGCTGATAACAGCCTTTGTCATACGGTGGAAATCCTTTTGCATCACAGACTTGTGCTGAAGAGCTGCAGGTTTGTTCTGCTTCCTTGTCTTTGTGGTAGAAAGAACAACTGCGTTGTCTTTTCCCTGGATGGAAACAGTCTTGGCGTTGGCCAAACCTAGAACAGAAGAGATTTGATTAACAAGATCATAATGGAAATACCAAGTTAAGAGTCCACAATCGCATCCATAAACCAACTATACATCATTTGATTAAATTTGAAACAGTTTGCTAGAATTTCCACCCAAACTGCCCAAGCCAAGAGTGCACAATCGTGCAGATCAAAAAATGGAATACGCGAACCTATAATGGAGCTACTAAGCATTAAAAGTTCATGTAATCAAACAAACAGTGCATGTCAAAATCTATCAGCAAACATCAGTGCCTTGCATACTAATGTCGCAAGCGATAACAAGAATCTAACCAAAGGCAAATGCAGGACGATTCAATTAATGAAGCTAAAAAAAACAATCGGCGAAGATAAACAGAGTGGAAAGCGGCAATACCAGAGTACTTGTAGGAGTGAGTGTTGTACAGGTTGTTGGGCTCCTTGCTAAATTGGACCTTGGCGTTGCCATTTCCAAACTCCTTGACAAGGAAGGAGTTGTTCTTCTTGACAATCTCCCAGATCAAAGCCCCTGGAACCGTAGTCATCTTAACTGGAAATAGAGGAAAAGTGGTCTAGCGCAATGAAAACCCTAGGAACTCTGGGAGGAGGAAGAAGAAGAAGCGAGACAATGAAATATCAAATGAAGGTTTTATATGAGGAAGGTTAAAAACCCTAGTGGTGACAGCAAGTAATTAAACGGGTCAGCCCAATTGCGAGTAAAATCATGGGCCCATCCTAACAACGGAAGCGACCAAGCCCGAGAACCGGAAAAAACTCACTTAGAAATTTGCACTTAGTGTGTTTCTATGAGGTAGTCCAATCATACATGTGTTTCTAAAAATCAATTGTATTACTTACCGATTGACTTATTCAGTTATCTTTAGACCTCGGATTTGGAAGTCGTGCCCGCATCATCGGAGTTAGAATCTAATTTTGAGTCATACACTAGGTTATTCCGTTGTTTCCGCTTCTCCGCCCTTACCCAATCTTGAATACAGATTTGCGCCTCCACTTTTTCGGGCTTTAATTGGGTTCTCTTTGTAATTGAGCATGTTCCCCCTTGGCTAAATGCTTGCTCCAAGACAACTGTTGATGCAAACATGGACATGAGTTGTTGTATAACTTTGATTAAGGTTGGATATTTCGGGGCTACTTTCTTCCCCCAATCCAAAATTTCAGAAGAATTTTCATTTTTAAAACAAAAACAGGTTAGATAATCTTAAAATTCCACACTTGAGGATGAATGTCTTGGTGTTTTTTCCTTTTTAGCTAAAACATGTTGTGCTTTTGAAAGAAAAGAAGATACAAAAGTAGAGGGTGTAGGTGTAGGTGGGGTAGAAGAAGAGCTAGCACTTGTTTGAAATGAAGAAAACAATTTTTCAATTTCGATACGAACATCTTGCATGATGTTAGAAATTATTGCATCTAAACCCAAACAATCATAATAAACAACCAACAAATTAGAAACATCATCAAGTTTAAGTCTCTAAGATCAAAAACAACGGTAATAAGATAAATCAAGAGAATTTCGTGTAATATTTTATCTTTTTTGGTTTCATGTCATTGATAGCATTTATAAGGGTTGGAAAAGTTGAACCACTTTGAAAAGTCTCGGAAACGTTTACGGCGATCTCTAAAAATCTACAAGAAATTGGGGTGTAAACGTAACTCATGGCATTAGTTGTATCACTAAAAATATTTAAAACATTACAAATATCAATACAAGTTTGTCAAACATTTTCATAATCAAGAATTGACCAAAGAATGTTTTGTGTACAAAAATCTTGTAAAAGATCTTTATAACGAAGAGCTTGACAAAATAATTTGTAAGTAGAGTTTCAACGAGTTTCAATGTCTTTGAAAAATGCAATTGGATGAACATTATTAGATAAACATAATGTTCTTCATTTTTTCTCCATTCGGAGTAGTGTCAAATATGATCAATAATGTCGGTGATGGGGTTAGCATATTCGTTAAAATCTTAAGTCCATGTTGAACACAAAAGTTTTAAATATGACACAAATCTTTGATGAGTAAAAAGAGTTCGCAAATATTGTCCTGTCGTTTCGACCACATGGTTTACAGCGGCGGTGTTAGCGGATGCATTATAAAAAAAATATGAAAAACTTAACCTTGTAAACTAAATTCTGGTAAAATCGTTTTTTATCAAGTTTGAAATGTTTGTTGCATTATATCTTTGGTTGAAATGGAGAAATGCATTAACATATTTATGCAAAAACATATCGTTATCAATAAAATGTAAAGTAATGCGAATGTAAAAAATGTTTTTGCGATTATGTACTCAGAATATCACTACAAATAGAAACTTGATGCAAAAAAGACGTCAAAATCGAAAGAAACTTTTCTTTCTTTCTTTTGTAGGTAAGATTTAAAAACTAATTTGGAAACGGTTTGCGAGAAGTTGGTTTAAAAGAAGGTTGTAGATATTTAATGTTTGCTCAAACTTCTTCATATTCCAAATAAGAACAGAAATGCATGAGAACATATAACATCGGCTTATTATAAACTTTCTTCACTATGTGGAACAATTGTGATTCTTCTCGTGATATCCCTAGCTTCTCGGGATGAATTTTTTTCATGTGCGTTTGCAAAGTCCTGTATCCGCCCTTCACCTTTCACTTGTACACCTTTTAATAATTGTTGCATGAAACTTGACAATAATCGTTCACCGGCTCACCTTTTGTGTAATGCTTCGTAAAAATCTCGGATGTAAGCATTTTTTGTGGGAGTAGTTGTCAATGTGTGTCTTGTGACATTTCGGGAATTTGAGTTTCACTTTCTTGGGTGCTAGGGAAGATTTGAGGAGTGTTGTCACTCGGGTTACTCATTACAAGAGTCGAGAGATGAATTCGAGAAAGACGAGAATTGTAAGATCCTAGTTTTCACCTTCACCGGCCCCGCGGTGACAAGGGGCCTATAACGACATGATTTTTCGTTACGCTTGGATAGGGTTAGAGGAGGGTAGAAGCCGGGCACAAGGGCTCACATCCTTGCGGCTTTGGCGACGCAGTCGAGTAGGCCGTAGGTGCGGCTAGGATTTCCGCAGGGGCGGTGACACGCGTGGGCGGGGTAGCAGCGTTTTGGGCAACCGTTCACCTTCCGATCCTTTTAACTCCTGTCTTTAATACCATGGGGAGTTTTTGGGTGAAGACTTTTGGTATCCTTCCTCTTTTATGCAGCCAACCCTTCTCCTCCTCTCATTTTTCCACTCACGTTACTTTCTTTCCTCCTACCAACTTCATCCTCTTGTACCTTCCTCTTACATCCTTCTCCTCCATTCTTCTCTTGGAGTGCTCTAGCTTGGATCCACCATCCTTGAGGTCGGGACTGCAGTGACGGGACGTGGGTAAGGCTCCTTCCTTTCTTCTTCCTTCAATCTTCTTCTTCTTCTTCTTTCTTCCTTCCCCTTCCATGGCTTGAATGGAAGACATTCTTGAATCCTTGCTCAACGATCTATCGTTGTTTTGTTGATTCGATGACGAAGCTAGACCCTAGAGGAGGCTAAGACCAAGTGCGAGGAGTGAAAGACGTTCATAGCACCAAAGGAGACCCTAAAGGACCGGCTGCACAATTGAAGAAGTCAACAAACGGACTTTCTGCACAGACAGGCGTAGGGGCGGATTCACAAAGGCACAGGGGCGGGTTCTGTCAAGCGCAGGGGCGGACCTAGATAGGCGCAGGGGCGGATCCAGATAGGCGCAAGGGCGGCTCAGGCAGGCGCAGGGGCGGTTTTGCTCCAATGAGTCCCGAATCTCGTTCTTTCCTTTCTTTCTTTCATTCCTTAGATTCATTATACCTTAGAAGCATGTTAGGCTGGCTTAGGGTAGTTGAACTGGAATGCTTTAGAGTGGTTGGACCTTAGAGGTCTAGTGTGAGTTACGTGAGTCTTGTGGTGGTATGTTGTTGAGGGTTCATTTCGAGCTTTGTGGAAGTAACCTTTGTGTATATCGTTATGTTGGGAGTTGGATAGGTCATGGACTGAGAGTGTAGTCTTTTTGGACTAGGTGGTTGAGGAGTTTGAGCCTAGAAGTCTAAAGACTTCTAGTGGACTAGAGTGTGGTTTGATTGTGTGCCTTGTCTTGAACAGGCGTTGTACGTTTTTCCGAGGGAACTTACGAGTGATGTGATCTTGTGCGCTTCGGAGACTGGTAAGTCTACGGGCTTACTTAGCTGGTTTCTTGTATGAGTGTGATGTGTATTAGTGGTGTTTGTTAGTTATGATAAACAACAAAATCAGATTAGGCCGACTTTATTATTGTACGTAATTGACCCAAGTGTATGATAGCGGGTCGTGACATCATCTGCCTAGCTCTTGCGAGAGTCTAGGAGGTTCCCTGTACCAGCCCAGGCAGGTAGACGGTCAGATGCATTAGCACCATTCCTCGTTGGTAAACGGGATCAGGGGCGAGGTTTGGGAATCCCTCGTTTCACAAAATAAGTATCATTAGTAATAACATATCACCTAATTAAAGATAACAAAAGGATTGAGTGTTGTGTGTTTGTGCTTTTACCTGTATACTTACGCATAGATGGTTAGCTAACGGTTTTATACCGCTTGTAGATGTCTTGCAGGTTAGAGAGGCGATCAAGTGATCCGGCGGTAGTGGGCAGCCGGGATTCCGTGCATTATAGGACGGGACTGTTATCTTTTTATTTCACGATTGTTGAGACTTATGTTGTTACTTTGGTTTTAAGACTTGGCTGGATTGTTTTCAGATTTGTATCTTTTTCTTCCGCTCATGTTATAAAACTATGTGTTTTGCCTTTTTATTTGTGCCGTGTTGTAAGATCCCATGAAGTTGTTGACAGGCTAAGGGCCGGGACCCATTCTAAGGTCCCAGCTCGTAGCATTCTGAGTTCTCTAGGATTTGGGGTGTTACAAGGCAGCCCCAACGGTGACAAGGAGCCACCCCAGCGGCACGAGCAATCCGTCCCTACGGAGTTGCCACATATCGCGAAGATCTTCTTTCCTTTTTCGGTTCTATCTTGTTCCTATCTTAGAAGATCCGATTTTCTTATCTTTGGACAACTTTCCTGGATCTTCTAAACCCTAGAATGTCCTTCCTTTTATCTTTTCTTCCTCTTCTATAAATCCCCTTTTTTCTCCTCTTTTTCCCGTTTCTTGCTTACGCTTTCTTCAACCCTTGAGAGTTGCAGCCTTCACCTTTGCTTCCTGTAATCTTCTCAATGTGTAAGTTCATCTTTCCTTATTCTTCATCACGTTCATGTGTTGCTGTACCTTGTTTCTCTTCTGTTCCATTTTCTCGTTTCTTCTTCTCCAAGAATCAAGTTTGATCCTTGATTCTTGTGGATCGTTCCATTGATGATCCTTTGATATTCACAGGCTCCCTTGGTTGAGTTATGAAGTGTAAAGAGTAGTGAAATAGCAAGTTTTGGCCTTGTCGTCGTTCTGTTGTCATCGAGAAGCCGATAGTAGCTTCTGTCGAAGATCCGTCCCCGTGCTTGAACAAAGCCGCCCCTGCGCCTCTGTGACCTGCCGCCCTTGCGCCTCTGTCTAGTGGCACCCGTGGTTTCTTCTACAGTAACTCCCGTTCTTGTGAGTTGCTTCATTCCTTGCTTTCCTCATTCCTTTCCTTGTTCCTTCTGGATGTTGTTGACCCTTAGTGTTCTGTAAGACTAAGGTTGAGACCTTAGCTTGTGTAGATCTCTTAGAGATGGAGACTAGAAGTTATAGACTTCTAGCATTCGTTTCGGTTCTTGATTCATGATGCTTGTGTGAACAGGCTTCTTGTGTCCCTTTCCTGAGGCTTTCATTAGTGTTAGCTGAGTGTTGAGTTTACCTTCGAGTGAGGTAAGTCCCTTGAACTTACTTAGCTTCATTCCGCGTATTGGTTTGATTATATTGGCTTGTTTGTGTTGCTTATGATGTTATAACTGATAACCGGAATAGGATTCGCCTTTTTTATACCTTAATTGGCCCAAGTGTATTATAACCGGGCGGTTACCGCTTGTCTAGTTTTGAATGGGGAAACTGGGAGATGCTCTCGCGACCAGTCCAGTAGGTGATAGAAGGATGCATACATTCTATTCTTGTTGGTAAAAGGGGACGGAGGCGAGATCGCAGCGATACTCGTGTGACAACCATAAGTTAAATTAGTAATTGGATGACCTAATGAAAGATAATAACCGGCTGTTGTGTGAGCATGCTACGTGCTTTCTTTACCTTATGTGTATTTGTGCCTTTGTTTTCTTTTTGATATGTAGAATGTTAGCTGATGGTTTTATTCCGATGTTGTAGATGTTCCACAGGTTCAAGATGCTGCTGAGTGATCCGGATGGTGTGGTCAGCCGGGGTTCCCATCCATTATAGGACGGGATCAGATTTATGTTTATGTTGTTGCTTTTCCTTTTGTTTTGAACTCGCTTGCGAGTCTTTTACGCTTCTTTTTGTTTACACCTTTGGTTTTATATTGAGTTTTGGTTTTCATTCTTTTGTGTCTTGTTTTAAGATTTGTTGTGTCGTTGCTACTCTGAGGGTCGGGACCCATTGTGAGGCCCTAGCCCGTAGCGCTTCGAGTTCTCAAAACTTGGGGTGCATGTTACAAGAATACAAGATTGAGAGTAGTAGAGAGAGTTGGGAATGTAAGAAGATGGTGTGGGATGAGAAGTTGGGTATTTATAGGAGATGAATGAAAAACATTTATTTTTAAAAAATAATAATAAAAAAAAATGCCATTGCGCAACGGCTACTAGTCGTTGCACCAATGGGCCCCGCCTAACGACTTTTTGAAAGAGTCGTTGGCTTAGACAACAAAGAGTTGTTTTTAACTACCGGTTTAATCCATCTTAAAATAAATTAAAATTTTTTTTAAAAAAAACAACCTAAACCTCCGATTTATGTTTTCTTACAAACTTAAATCAGTAACTGTCGGTTAACCTAAATCGGCAAACCTAAACCGCCGGTTAGAGTAAACCGGCAATTTGGTCTCAACCGCCGGTTTGAGTAAATCGGAGGTTTGGCCTAAACCGGACCCTTACCTCGTTGGAGCACACATGTACATTCATTAGGTATAGACTCATCACCCATCACATAAGCCAAGTGAATAAGTTTAGTCGTTTTATCATTACACATAAATAGACCATCTTAATTTAGAACAATTCTTACAAAATCTCTTCTTTTTCCCGCTCTTATCTCCCTTCATTTCTCTCCTATTCTAAATGAACCCTAATTGTTTCATCATCACACGTATTTCAAATAAATACACTAATCAACATCGATCAATCTGTAGCAAATCACGACGCGATGACGTTCATCCCCTATAGTAGAATTTTGCAAGGCCTCTTGTTATTATGCAGTATTGTTCATCTCGAAGCTTCTCATGTCGTTTACAAGAGACTTCAAATCGATAAACATTCCATGTCTCCTCCCCACAATCAACCTTATAGAACTGCCTTCCACTTTCAACCTCCAAAGAATTGGATTAATGGTATATATAGAAAACAATTTGATCATTTTGTTTATTTTTTTTATTTCTTTTATCTAATCCATTTTTTTACATGATCGAATGCTCTGCCATGGATGCACTTTGGATACAAAGATCCCAACGGTTAGTTTTCTGATTTCGATGTGTATATATATCTCATTTTTACATGATATGTCCACTATTTATTATGTGATATATACAAAGATAGAACCCTTGACTTTACTTTTATTTGTCCGATCTTTTGAATGAGATATTCGTTGAACCTCCAAGGAATATCCTAAGCCTCATCAAAACTCGACTTTTCTAAACAATTACACCCTAACTTGACACGAAGTAAGGGTAATCTAGGTTATTGAACTCAAGTAAGTACATAACACTCGTCAATACTCAAAAACTAAGAGTAGAAGTTAAGAAGGAGACAGGGAAAGGATGTCGAACATATACGTTATAGGTGACTATCTTGTGTACCATGAAAACTACAAAGAAGAAACGTTAGAATGAAAGCGATATGACTAATGGAAAGAGGAGTGAATAACAAACTCGATTTAATCTTCATAGATTAAACTAAACTCAAGCAACTCAGCCTTTGACTCATTAGAGTTTGGGCGGAAAGAGAGAGAGAGATGAAGCTTCGGGAATATTCAATTGTAATAACAAATGTTAACAGAAAAACGAATAGAAAATGGAAGAAGAAATCAATATCATATTCAATCTATATTTATTGAATCGATGATCGAATTGAGAGGATGAGAGAAAGAACATCGCCAGAGTGTGTAGGAGATAATGGCACAAGAGTTTTTAAACAAGAATACAAGGTTGGGTCTTAATAAAATATTGATGAACATCATTATTCGATATCCAAACCGACTAAAAACAGATGAAATATGACATCTAATTATAGGCCTAAGGAGATCATAATTAACTCTAAAACAATAATTAAAAAGCAATTAATGTAACGAATATAAGTAAAAAAGATGTCGAGAAGATAGACTTGAAAGTAGACTAATTAATTTAATTTTTGGATAAGCATGAATTTGGTATTCCTAAGAAGAATAAGTAAGCATTTGAGGCAGGTGGAACAACATCTTGGGCATGTGGATCAACATCATGGGCGCTCTTATGCCTCATTGTTGAGCTCGGACTTCCTTTATTCGGTAGAGAACAAGAGTGGATTTATAGAAAGAAGTTCGGGCTTTGGATCCATTTCTTCTTAGATTAGTTTAATGAATGGATTATCTAGATTTTAAATAGATAAAATAAATAAAATACTATTAGTTCTAAATCCGAGACTTCACTTAGTTGCTTCTTTCAGAAGGTTTCAAATATACTCCTAGTTCCTAATTGTGCTAAATCTGGTGTCCAACTCTATACTTTATATCATATCAATTTATGTAGTCTATTATACTCTCTACTCGCAACTACAGGAGGGCGGACAATAAGACTGGATCTGAAATCTAAAAGTAATGAACAAGGTAACCCTTTAGTGAATATGTCAATATATAAGAACATTGATTGATATGGACAATGCGGACATGTCTTGTGGCAACTTTGTTCCAAATGAAGTGAATGTCAAATACTAGAAGGACACTACTCGGCTTTTATAGGGCACGATTGGTGATATGACATCCAAATGAATCATATAGCTTGTTGGTTGGTTTCACTAGCATTTGTGCATGTTCATCATCATAGCCCGATCAACAATCTTCTAGACATACTTCTTCTAAGAGAGAAACAAACCTACAAATGTCTTAATGACTATTAAGACCTAAAGATATGATATAGGGCTCATAGCCTCATATCATACATGGTAAAGTCCTAAGATAGTAGGTTGAAGATCCAAGAATTAAGAGCCTTTGTTGTCAAAACAATATGATCAACATAGAGAAACAAGTATGTCATCTTTTTCCATGTTTGTAGATGACTAGATAATGATTACTTTTATTAACTCAAATCAACTCCTAGGTGCTTGTTTTAGGCCATATAAGGACTTACACAAAAGACAAATGTGTTTGGAATGGTGCTCGTGAACAAAACATGGAGATTAGAACGCATAGACAATTTTACGCAAGTTACCATGGAGAAAATCTTTCTTGACATATAACTCATGGATAATCCAAGAACGAGATACTACTAGACTCAAAACTCTCCTAATGGTAACAATTGGGTTGAAGGTATTCTCATAGTCGATCCCAATTCTCTAGGAGCATCCATTTGCGACAAGAATGACCTAGTAACACTCAAGAGATAAATATGACTTACACTTATGTCAAAAAATCACCGATAACAAATAATTTTAGTGACTATGAGGCATGACACCAATTCAAACGTACCATTTCTCACGAGGGATCGATACTCATCGGTCATGGTTGCATTCCATTCTGGATCTAGAAGGAATGCCCTGTGAGAATGAGTGTCATTGTTGGGGAGGTGGATAGAAGAATAAAGTGTACTTTAGATTAGGCTTGTAGATCCCATATTTGGCTTGAGAGAGAGAGAGAGGATGAGATAAGACTTGAGTGTGAGAAGTCAAGGTGGATGTGAGATGGGTGGTTCAAATGTAGGCATTGGTAGTGAGGGTGTACGAGGGATCACTAGAGAAGAGACCGATCCACCGAGGCAAAGAGTGAAACAGGTACTTAGAGAAATCTAGTCAATTTGTGCTTTTAAGTACTTCGACATTGACCTGGTTTCAATTCAAGGCCTCGTCTAGACATTTTTTTCTTTTTCATTTTATTACATGGATGCTTCAAATCACATCTACAAGACAACACAAAGAGAAATAGACATCCAAATTGACAATATATGCTCATAATGGAATGTATAGATGTATATACCATTGCTTTGTTTAAGTGTAAGAGATTTTAGTGAGAACCATTCTTATGATAAGGTGCGAAAAAAATATTTATACCATTAATTTATTTGATGTAAAATTTAAAATAAACTAATGGTGTACGTCATCACACACAAAAAGACCTAGTTAAAACTTTTTACTATTAGTAATAAACTACTACTTTTTCCATCAAACACACTTTGCTAGTTATAGACACACATAGTAATATACATGTTAAAATGAGTGTATTCATATGTTTGTTCAATTTTAGAACTCAAATTTTGGAACTTGTAATTATAGGTCCAATGTTTTTCAGTGGAACATATCACTTGTTTTATCAATACAATCCAAATGGAGTATTTTGGGAAGAAGGTATCGTATGGGGTCATGCGATTTCCAAAAATCTCATCAATTGGAACCACGAAAAGATAGCCATTTCACCTTCAATACCTTCTGATAGTAGTGGTTGTTGGTCCGGTTCAACCACCATACTTCCGGGTCAAAAACCAGCCATTCTTTACACTGGAGTTGACCCACAAGGGAAGCAAGTTCAAAACCTAGTTGTACCTAAAAATCTATCTGATCCGAATCTTACGGATTGGATTAAGGTGCCCGAAAATCCTCTCATTGTCCCCACGCCTCAAAACAAGATCAATGAGACTAAGTTTCGTGATCCGACTACTGCTTGGTTGTTACCCGATGGGTTTTGGAGAATTGTCATAGGAAGCAAGGTAGGCAACAGTGGTGTCGCATATTTGTTTAGGAGTAGTGATTTTATTCATTGGACTATGGCTGACGAGCCACTTCATCATGCAGAGGGTATCGGGATGTGGGAGTGCCCGGATTTTTACCCTGTTTATGTGAATAAACATGAGGGAGCGGATACATCGAGCATTGGGTCGGATCTCAAACATGTTCTCAAAGGAAGTTTAGATGATACAAAACATGATTACTATACACTTGGATACTATAATGTCTCAAAGGATATTTATGTTCCGGATAAGGGTATGATAGAAGGTGATTCCGGATTAAGGTATGATTATGGAATCTTTTATGCTTCAAAGACTTTCTTCGATACGGATAAAAAGAGACGGATTTTGTGGGGTTGGGTGAATGAATCGGATACGGTTCAAGATGATATCAAGAAAGGATGGGCCGGAGTTCAGGTGACTTAGTATCACAAATATTACATTTGATTAAATAGTCAATTAATTGAATATAAGGGTAAACTTGATAGATTTTTTTCTTCTGATAAATCTATTTTTTTTTTAAAATATATCTTTAAAAATTAGGTATTGTATACAAAAAGGATATAAAATTTTTAAATTAACAAATTCATTGTCATTTTCTTGTAGGCTTTGCCAAGAACAATATTGCTTGACAAATCCGGGAAGCAACTAACACAATGGCCAGTAGAGGAAATAGAAATGCTTCGAGAGGGACACGTTATTCTTCCAAAACAAATAATCGAGGGTCGATCACTGGTCCAAGTCCCTGGTGTCACTGCTGCACAGGTGATATATATTTACTACAGTATTAAATTTAAACACCTTATATCAAATAATATTTGGATTAGAATGCGCCCGTCATACACGATCAAACACCTTGTTTTGTGTATGATAACACACCTTGTTTTTATACATGAAACACACGATTGTGTACCTTGTATACGATCATTCATTTTTTTTGCATGAACAACACAAGCATACACCTTGTTCGTCTTAAGATATGTATAAAGATAAAGTGTTAAACAACTCTAGAGTTTCTAACCTTGGTTAAAAGGCCCTCCCTTCCACCCTATTATCAGTTGAATAATAAGTTGGATCTCTTTAAATTTTATTCGTTACAAAAAATATAATTGTTCAACATGGTTTGCTATATTTTTACCACTTGTTGATGTTTTAATCCTTGATTGTTCATTTGAATGAATGAACAACAAAGTGATGCAAATGAACAACTAGAGATGCACAATCATGATTTATGATTGTACACCTTGTATTTCTTCCATGAGCAACTAGGGTTCAAGATCACAAAGATTCACAAGGTACACAATTATGCACTATGAGGTGCACAAATTTCCACTATAAGGTGTCCGATCTTGCACCTAAGAACCATCATATTAGTTGTTGCAGAAGAGAGATAAGGTTCTTGTCACTTTGCATGGAAGAAGAGGTCTCGTCTACTTCTTTCCACAAAAAAGAGAAGAACAAGAGTCCGTCTACTTCTTGATACCTTGAAAATAAGTAGAAGAGGCCTCACTTAATGGAGTTGTTGGAACACGATTGGTAGAATACATTTTCAAACTAAAAACATTCACTCTAAGCTCGAATATAAGTGTGAAGAGAGGAAATTAGTCCTTTCAAGGACAGATGTTTGTAAATTCAAATTTTACTCCTAAGATCGAGGGACACATCCACACATAAAAGAGGGAAGCTCTTGATGGAGTGAGATAAAGAGCTAGGGACAATTTATCGGTGGATGAGTGAAGTATTTGAGTAGGGTCCGTAAGTGAAGGAGAAGGAGAAGAGGATAAGGAAAGAAATATATGTATAGAGATGGAAATGAAGAAAGTAAGGAGGGAAACGGGTTTAAATATATCCCAAAAGCTGCACATGACTCACATGAGGATAAAATAACGGGAGTTAAATTTGAATCCAAACCGGTTTGGTTGAATAAACTGGATTTAACCGGTTTGCCAATTTACAAAACTTATGCAAGATTAAAATCTAGGAAAAATTCATAAATAAAAGGAATTGAATTGACTAAATTAATGAAATGAATATTTGGAACGTCTGGAATATACAAGGATTTCACAATTACGTATTAGGAAGTTTACGGTTAGTACACCGTATTAGGGTTTTTGTAATGTGTGGGTAATAACTTAGTGCGTCATTAGGCTAGAGAGTACACAATGAATTTCATCAGTTGTCTTGACAAAAGATCCACATATGATCTTACAAGACACAATGTCACAACAACAACACGTAATTCACACTAGCAACCTTTAACCTACTATCTTATGACACACTACCTCAGTTAACCACCAACTTCAGATGACACTCATGGAGTGTTCATTTCATTAAATAACCTACAAACTAGTTTGGTATAAACCGTCAACTGAAGACTGTAAAATTGTCCAGAGTGATCTTACAATGCATATCAAGCAACACAACAACCTATCCATACTATATGATCATGCACTAATGGCCGTAACTTTCATTTACATGCTTATATAATTATTTGGTGACACCTTTTTATCAATCACTTTCTCTCTATTATCCCAATGGAACAAACCCTACGTTTGTATCCCATGGTTGTGGGTCAATTCTATGTTTCGGTCGCACCCTTCACTCCTATAATTGTGGAATCACAATTGTGAATCTTAAAGTCAAATTGTATATCAAGGCTAAACGGTATTCTTACTCAATACATGGGTGTAGCCGGTGCCCTTATGTGTCTAACCCTATATGAGTTGCACCATGTATTACAAGCTCGTTTTTCACACGCACAAACTCAGTTGCCCATTAGCTATATCTCATCCATTTATACATATGGCTCTTCTTGAATTAACAATACATTTGTTCCGTAACCACAACACAATATCATATGCATAACAACATACTAACAAAAATGATCATGGGTACCATTAATATATATAACATATACAATCATAACATATGTCACAAACATCATCATTGTCATACTTATCAATTCATTAGTTTATACTCACACAAGCTTGATTATTTGCGAATCAGAAGTTAAGTAAACCATAAGACTTACCTAGTTATGTTTTGGGAGAAAAACTTTTATATAGTTGGTTCGCCCCTACAATGGAGTTTGTTCGTTGATAAGAAAGAAGATATGGAATCATGACGATGCTAGGAGTAAGAATGTATAATTGGCTCGGGTGGACGACGACTGATGACACTCGGTGGGACGCATGGTGGATGGTGTGCTTTGGATTTCCTTAGTGCTTTTTAGCAAATAAAAAATGTTGTAATATGTTGAGAGTTGAGAGAGGATTCAAAAGGCTCTTTTGGAATTGAATTTGGATTATAAACGGAGAGTAGACCTGATATTAGAGTTTGAGAGAACCACATGTTTTCTCGCAAAAAATGCAAATGAAATAAATATAATAACAAAATTTTGATATTTATACGGGAGGTGACCATCGTCCATTAAGAAGGTTAGAAAATTTCACTGAATGTCGATAATTATCCTTTTATCGTTGTAAAAGGAGGTAGGAGTTCTTATGCCCGCTATTTAATTTGGAGCACAACGGCTCAAGAAAAAATTGTCGATTATGCACGATTTAGAACTAGGTCTAAACACTCAAGACTTGAATAATCTCTAGACGTTGTATTCATGGTCAAGCTTAATCAATCACGTTTAAGCTTAATTAATCACAATTAAGTAGGATTGAAATCCTAACTTTATATTTTTTGTGTTAGGCTTGGAAGTTGGACCTAATGTGCATGTCCATATCTAAGGATATATGAGTCCCCAATTCATATTGTCCTACAATCGGTTATCATGGTATCAAATTTTTTTTTTAATTTGATCCTGAGTTATTGGACTTGTCAGTCTTAAGACATTGAGTATGAACTTGGACAATGATTGTTCCAACCGATTGGATTAGGCGGTCTAAAGGCATATCATCAAGTGTCGACTGAGATAGACAATTGCACTAGAGGTGGTGTGTGTAGAAGAAAATATTCTCATATCGATTATAGACAAATAAATAACTTGTCTAGTATGTAAGGTTAACTTGTATCTCCTTCTACTACCAATTGATGTTAGGATAAAACTCCACTGACTTTATGCGTAGACTTCAAGCGTAACGCACATGTGTGCGACAATGAACATGTGAATCCCATGTTATATTAGGGCACCATATTTTATTACAAGCGAATATTTAATATTATGTTTGCAATAATAGAACATATTCATATGTTATACTCGTATTTATGTGTAACAAATGTGAGTATTCATACTTAACAATGAAATATCTGTAGGTAATAAGACATATGAACGTACATAAAAACATCAATATTAGTAGTGATATCGTGATCCCCTCCAAGCCCAAAATGCATATCTGAAAAGTGGATTCATAAAGATTAGTCTTATTAACAATATGAATTTTCATTTATATGTAACACACAACCTTCAATGGGGTGAAAACATATTTATTTGCAAAATCATGAATATATTTTTTTTTTTTGTAACAAGTTAATATTTTTACATAGTAATATTGTTGTCATATCTCATTCAAAAGGCACAACCTTCCACATTTGTTAAAAATATATTTATATACAATGACGCAAATATTCATTTGTAACGACAAAAAAACCTACATGTAGCGTATAAAATATCCGAATGTAGCATGATAAATGTTTATTTATACCATCCTTATAATTCATATTTAATATATCAAATATAATTTTATTACAATCTCTCTTTTTTGTTCAAAGGATAGGGGTAGTATTATCTCACAACCTTTAGTTCATTTATTATAACTAATATTTTTTGTATAATTTTAGTTCAATTTTTGTGCATTATCTAATAGTTGACTTTTATAAAGATTCATATTTTAATAACTAACAATTCATAATTTGCAAATATTTAGCTCAAATACCTATAGATTCGTAGCAAATAACTCTCTTGAAATCATGAATAAAATAGCTTTTTTATGGATTCTAATATTACATGTTATAGGCAGATGTAGAGATCTCATTCAAGGTACAAGACTTAGAAGGATCTGAGATGTTTGATCCAACATGGACCAATCCACAACAACTTTGCAATAAAAAAGGGGCAAATGTCCAAGGGCATCTTGGTCCATTTGGATTACTAGCACTTGTTTCCACAAATAGGGAAGAACAAACACCTATTTTTTTCAGGATCTTCAAAAGAAATAATGATAATTTTGTGGTTTTAATGTGTAGCGACCAAAGCAGGTATATCCCTAATAAATAAATTTTTGGTATTCTCATTATAATTTTGACGTTATCTTAATCATAAATTGGTAACACGGTTTTGTCTTAAGGACTGTAAAACTTGTTTCTCGTGGATGTGTTTGTAGGTCTTCATTAAGTCCGACAAATGACAAGATGAGCTATGGCACTTTTGTGGAAATGGATCCTAAAAGAGAGGAGGTTTCCTTGAGAGTTCTAGTAAGTGTTTGTAGTTACATAAACGAGATTTCATTTTATCATAGAAAAAGGACATGAAATAACGGCTCAACTTGTCATAACTATTACTAAAGAAAAATAAGTAACACAACACAAAATAAAATGCTCATTGAGAAGAAAATCATATTTAAAGAATATATGCCTCTACGTGAGCTCCTTTCACCACGTTGTAAACTAAAATCATTCATTTCATGGATTTCTCTTTATCACACTAATAAAATTATTTGCTGATAATGATAAAACTACAATGCATCACACAAGTTTGCAGTATTCTCCTACTCCTCTTCCCTTTCTACTTCCTATGTATTCAGAGAAATTAACAAATGACTCACTACTTTCAACTTGTAAAACGTTACCACAATGATATATGTATGTGACATATATAAAGGAGGAGTGAGCTTTCCAAATATTATCATGTAGAATATATGTTAGAGACAAAAATTATCTCACATCGATTACAACACAAATATCAAGTCTAGTATAAAAGGTTGGCGTGCTAATCATCACTTCATCATTTCGTTTTAGGTTGAAACCTCATTTAGATTATGTGTTAGGTTTGTATTTGAACTTGACTTGTCGGATTTAAGATAATGATTGTGGACACAAAAGAAAATATCTCGTCCGATTGGACTAGTCAAAATTAAGTCATACATGGGTTGTTGAAACATTATGTAATTAAATGTTAAATGAGGTTTATATCCACGGGAAACTTACTACGCCTACGCCTCTCGTAGGCGTAGTAAGTTTCCCTTCATTTTTTCGAAGGGGATATATGTTATGGACTACTACGACTACGCATCGCGTACGCGTAGTACAGCTACGACTACGCATCGCGTACGCGTAGTACATTTTCCTTGTTTTTTGAACGAAATGAGTTTCTTGCTACGGCTACGCATTGCGTACGCGTAGTGAGGGTACGAATAGCATGAATAGGTGGGTACGAATAGCAAATTGGCGTTCTTTAGTATAAAAATTCTAAAATGAATAAATTTACATAAATTACATATGAATGTTTTCATATTATGCCACTTTTCTTGCAAGTACAAAAACGTGTCATCATTTTCATTACTTGAAAAGCTATTTTCTTGAAACTCAAGTCGTTGCGCAACTAGTTTCATGTACATTAAGTAAGCTTTGTCAAGTCTTTTTATGAGAATCTTCTAGCTAACTTATAAAAACATTTAATTACATAATGTTTCAAATAATGCTTGGCACAACTATAGAAATAATCATATATACCACAACTAGATCCAAAGTGTATCTTTAGCAACAAGAAACTCTCAGCGTTCTCTAACTCCATAAAAATAATAAGATAACAAAGTATAAATGTAGAATAATCTTTAAATTTACTTCAATTTATGTTTGTGAAAAACAACAAATTGTTTAGTTTGCTCCTAACCTAAATTAACAATTTTCATTTTGTGTTGTTTTTATTGTTTATGAATAGATCGACCACTCTATAATAGAAAGCTATGGTGCAAACGGAAAAAGTTGCATTACATCTAGAGTTTATCCTACACTCGCTATTGATGACAAGGCACATTTATATGCCTTCAACAATGGAACCAAGAGTGTTCAAATCACCAACTTTCACGTTTGGAGTATGAATAAAGCCCTCATTCATTAGTGATATTCGTATTTTCATGTTTTATAACCATGTATATGTTAAAATTTATCGCTGAAAAAGAGTTTGATGTATATTTTTTGCTAACAATTTTGTGAATAGATATTGTATTTAAGATTCATTTTGTTCTTTGAATTTGGCCCGTTTTGTTGTACTTGTTCATATGAGAACAATAGAAATTAAATATGCTAAAATATGACTTAATTATACAAAATTTGGGGTTCCTTTATTAACACTTGCTCGCAGTAGTAACCGAAAGTCTAATGAAGTATAATGTGTCGGGTTTACAATACTCATCCGGAAATATCTATACTTGATTGCGTTTAGAGGCTCATCCATTGTTACTTGTTAAAGCAATATGACAAATTCTTAAAATAATTCCTATAAAAATTAATAAACAATATGACAAATCATGTCCTAAGATGTGTCAACTTATTTATAGATATGTCATTTTTTCTACAATTTCATTCAACCGAATTAAATTACAATCTCTCTTTATCTAAATAAATTAGTTTAATAATTAACAAAAACACTAACTATTTTCCATTGATTCATTTTAAATGTTTTTAAGCAATCCAAACAAAATCAATAATGACATATCTTTTTGGTATAATTTATTTTCTTTCTTTTATCGTTCTTCTCATATTTAATATTAAAAATCATTTGTTATTCACTATTTTTTTTAAGTTTGGTCATATTTGCATCGACTTTGCTAGATTATCCCACATCGGTTATCAAGTAAGGTTGATAGTTTAAAAACTTGTATAAATAAAAGGTTTGAAGATTAAACAAACCATACATTTTTTGTCGTTTAGCTAAGATCAAGTATACTATTTATGCATAAATGAAATGAATAAATATATGAAGGGAAATATATCATAGTTTTATATAAAAATGACTTTGTATCCATATTCTTTCTCACGTAAAGTTGAGGGTGATAAAATATGTTTCGTTTTTTTGGATAAAATTATTGGTTGCTTATAAACGTTTGAATGGTTAAGAACACCAACTAAGGTAATTGAAGGTGACACAATCCAAAATAGTCCAACCTATAAGGTCGAATGAGAATCCATTCATTCTCACCGCTAGAAAGACACACGAACTTCGTGTAGAAAATACTAAAAAAAAAATGTGTTTATTCAGTTGGTTGCCTATAAACGTGTGGATGATATGCCTTATATAGGTAATGGATCGAAACCCTACTAGATAGGATTTTAATTAAAACATGAGCTGAAATATATAATTAAAAAGCCCAAAAATATAAAACAATATCCATAATAACAAAAAGGGTTAAATATGAGCTAAAATAAGATCCAAATTAAAAAAAAAATCAGCCACTACTTTTAGCCTATCCTTCCTCTATTCCACGCAAATAGCAGCTTGTCTCCTTATCCTATTATGCATCCTCTTACACGTGATGATGCATGACCATGTATGGTCTCTCCTTTTCTCTTTCTATGCTGTGAGAATGTGAATAATATTCCCCTTAGGGTTTTCATCGTCAGATGGGTAATATTAATAGAGAAAATGTATTTACAATAATTACAAAGGCAGACCTCTATTTACATTATTTACAATAATCTATCATACCCCCGCAGTCGAAACTGGTGGAGGATGAGCAGTAAGACTAGACCGAAAGTCTAAAAATAACTGGCGAGGCAGACCTTTGGTGAAGATATCAGCATACTGAAACGCAGAAGGCACATGAAGAACTTTGATGTGACCTAGGGCAACCTTATCGCGAACAAAATGGATGTCGAGTTCGATGTGCTTGGTTCGTTGATGTTAAACCGGATTGTTGGTAAGATAAGTGGCAGAGATGTTGTCAATGTAAACAATTGTGGCTTTAGATAAGGGACAATGAAGTTCCAGCAACAGATTTCGTAGCCAAGAACACTCAGAGACAACATTCGCAACTCCACGATATTCAGCTTCAGCACTAGATCGAGAGACCACAGATTGACGTTTTGCGGACAAGGAGATGTGAGTGTCATTGAAAAAGACACAGTACCCAGAAGTAGAACGGCGAGTGTCTGGACATCCTCCCAAATCAGCATCTGTATAGACAATTAAATCCGATTTGGGTGAAGGTGAGATGGTAATACCAAGAGTAGACGTGCCGGCAATATAGCGGATGATGCGCTTTAGGGCGGCAAAATGCGGTTCACGGGGATCATGCATAAAAAGGCAGACCTATTGAACTGCAAAACTAATATCTGGGCGAGTGAAGGTAAGATACTGAAGCGCACCAGCTAAACTTCTGTAAAGTGTGGGATCGCTGACTGGTGTGCCAGAAGATGCGATGAGCTTAACTGATGTCTCTGCAAGTGTGACAGCAGGTTTGCAATTTGTCATCTTTGCTCTTTCAACAATTTCCTGAGCGTATTTGTCCTGAGATAAGAACAATCCAGAAGAATTTTGACGAAGTGCGATGCCCAAAAAATAAGATAAAGTGTCCAAATCTTTGAGGGCAAATTCCTTGCTCAAAAGCAGAATCAGATGAGTTCTCGGCAAGTCAGAAGATGCAATTATGACGATGTCATCAACATAAAGCAGCAAATACGCGATGTTAGTGCCCTGTCGGTAAATAAAGAGAGAAGAGTCGCTCTTACTGCCAATAAAGACAATGCGATTCAGGAAACCTGCAAAGCATTGAAACTAGGCGCGGGGAGCCTGTTTGAGACCATACAAAGATTTCTGGAGGAGACATACATGATTAGGGCGAGAGGTATCACGAAAACCTGGAGTTTGAAACATGTAGACCGTTTCATTTAAATGTCCATGGAGGAAAGCATTTTGAACGTCTAACTGATGAATGGACCAGCAACGAGATACCGCAATACTAAGAACCATGCGGATGGTAGCAGGTTTGACCACTGGACTGAAAGTCTCATCACAGTCAACTCCAATCTGTTGAGAGCATCCATTTGCTACCAAACGAGCCTTATACCGCTCCAAAGAACCATCAGACCTGTACTTATGTCGAAATATTCACATACACTGCACAATATTAGCATCATTAGGACAAGGAACCAAAACCCAGGTCTTATTTTGCATAAGGGCTCGATATTCGTCAAGCATGACATGGTTCCAATACGGATCCTGGAGAGTTAGGTTATGTGATTTTGGTATGGGTGAGATAAGTCGGGGCGACGGGGAAGTAGAGACGGATAGATCGAAGATGGGTTTGAGTTTGACAATACCGGATTGACTCCGGGTCTGAGGCTGGGTGGGCACAACAGCATGCGGAGCTGGGACGGAATGTATATGAGGGGACTCGGATATGGAAATAGCAGGTAAATGATGTGGGATAGAAAGTGGGCTGGTATTTCCAGTTGGGCCAGAAGGTGGGTTGTCATCAGGTTGTCCGACAAGAAGAGGTAAAGGGCCGGGCGGGCTGACTGAGCAAGGAGAAGGAGCAAGGTTGTGGGAGCGTGGGCCAGGTGTACGGGATGGGCTTTGTACATGTGGGATTGGGCCAGAAAAACTTGGGCCAGGCGAAGGCTGGGAAATTCCAGGCGTAGGCTGGAAAGGTCCAGAAACGTTAGCTAGTGGAGAGTTGTCCTCAAGGTTCTTAAGTAAATTCATGGTGTACGGTGTAGGTCCATCATCGGTGAAAAAATCATAGGATTCCGGGGAGGTATCGTTCCGGGTGAAAAATGGAAATTGAGACTCATCAAAAGTGACATGACGGGAGAGAAAAATTTTGTTGGAACCTAACTCTAGACACTTGTAACCTCGATGATGAGGAGGATACCCGAGGAAAACGCACTTTGTAGTACGATGTTGAAGTTTATGTGAAGTAGTTGCAGTTTGATTGGGATAACAAAGGCAACCGAAAACCCGGAGATGACGGAAGGATGGTGTAGTGCGGTATAACACTTGGGTAGGAGATCTATTTTGAATAGAGGTGGAAGGGAGAATATTGAGGCGGTAGCATGATGTCTCTAAGGCGTGAGGCCAAAAAGAGACGGGAATAGATGCATGAAACAGAAGAGAACACATCATGTTATTGATCGTACGAATAGTACGCTCAGCTTTGCCATTTTGAGGGGATGTATGAGGACACAAAAATCTAAAAGAGATGTCATTAGTGGCAAAAAAAAATTGTAAAAATTCGTGTTGTTAAATTCACGTCCTATGTCGCATTGAAAACTTTTAATGTTTGTGCAAAATTGTGAAATTGCCCAAAGAGATCGAAAACTTGAGACTTAAACTTGATTGGATAGACCTAGAGATGGGGCCGGTTCAAACCAAACCGCCGAACCGGCGGTTTGTGAACCGGCGCAAACCGCCGGTTTGACCAAACCGGCGGTTTAGGTTTGCCGGTTTGGTTGAATCGGCGGTTAAACCGCCGGTTTGGTTATTTTTTTATTTTTTTTTAAAAAAAAATGGACCAAACCGGCGGTTTGGAGATCAAACCGTCGGTTAACCGCCGGTTTGGTCCCCTAAACCGGCGGTTAACCGCCGGTTTGGTCCAGTTTTTCAATTTTTTTTTTTTTTTTTTAATAAACCGGCTAAACCGCCGACCAAACCGGCGGTTTAGGTTAAACCTAAACCGCCGGTTTGGATTTTGACGGTTTAGGTTTAGGTTTGCGACCCACCTCTAGATAGACCCATAAGAAATGAGTATAATCATCAAGAAATAACAAGTAATATTTAAAACCTTCCCGGCTAGGGATAGGAGAGGTCCAAATATCGCTATGAATAATATCAAAAGGCGCAAAAGTACTAGTGGAAGAGGGATCAAACGCAAGTTTGTGATGTTTTCCAAGTTGACACGCATGACAAAGATGAGGAGATGTCTCCTTAATACATTTAAAAAAAGAAGAATTGCGAAGAAAATTAAAAACCGGCAATGCCGGGATGATCTAGACGAGCATGCCAAGTGGAAGAAGACTCTACCGAGAGGGCATGTGGTGAAAAAATGGGAGGATTGGTAACCGGATAGAGCTCCCCAGAGCTATTATACCTCAGACGAGCGGTCCCCGTTTGCAGATCCTTCACAGAGAAATCAAAAGGGTCAAACTCAACAGAAGCAAGGTTATCAGTTGTAAAACGTCTAACGGATACGAGATTTTTGACAATTTTGGGGGCGATAAGGATATTTGATAAACGGAGAGGTTTGTTTATAGTGGGTAAAATAACATCACCAAGACCTGTAGAAGGAATACGCATACCGTTGCCAAAATTATCGAATTAATGGACCATTATGCGAAAAAGACGAGAGATTACCGGAATTATTCGTCATGTGCTAGGTGGCTCCCGTGTCCATGTACCATAAATTGTCCGTCGGATTTAACGTCATCGTGGCGAAAGATTGGTCCAGGTAAGTGGGTTTCTGAGTAGCACAGGAAAATTGGTCCTGCGTTATATGGGCCTGTTGGTTGAAGACTGGGCCGGATCCAAGAATACCTTGATGATTTGTGGGGTAAGGAAAAGGTGGAGGAGGTACTAGGCCAGCGTGGGCCGGTGTCCAAGTCTGAGCTGCAGCAGGCCCGCTAGGGAAGTTTTGGAGAGGCATCCACCCATAATTGGGCCTGAAGACAAAACATTGGGCTGGAGCTGAAGATGTGGGCCTGGCTTTTCCCTTTCTGCCCTTGGATCGATTTCCACTGGGCTTGTCGACAATCTGCTGGGAAGGAGATGACGCTGAAGACGCTGAAGAAGCCGAAGAACCTGCTGTTGCGGCGGTGAGGGCTGACGAGGCTTTTCCGGCACCTGTTTGTGCCGCCAGCCTGGTTTCTTCGAGAAGTAACTGAGAGCGAGCTTTGATAAAACTCGGAAGAGGATCCGTTTGTTGAATAAAACTCGCCACAACATTATAGTCAGATGGGAGACCCGAAATTAGTTGAAGCACCAAACGAGTTGCAGGAACCGGTGATCCAACACCCTTTAGTTGATCGGCTAGGGACTTGAGATGCTGACAAAAGGAATTGACGGAGGAGAAAGCGGATAACTTACAGTTGGAGAATTCGTGCTCAAGATACACCGCCCGAGTGTTCTTGTTATCCTGGAAAATATCCTTGACTCGATTCCAAGCTTGGAGCGCGGTGTCGTCGGAATCAAGGATTTGAAGAAGGATGTCACGTGAGACCGTACTGTATATCCTGTAACACCCCAAGTTATTGGAACCTGGGGAGCTACTGGTTAGGACCTCACAATGGGTCCCGACCTTGGTTTAACAACAACTTTATTAGGATCTTACAACAAGGCACAAATGTAATTAAAACAATTTCAAAACATAAAATTTTATTTTATGAATGTGCACATGTTACAGCCTTACAAAACATATATACGTAACATGCATGTCGTATGGAAGACTCCCCCGTCCCCATCTAATGAATACGTGGACCCGGCTGACCATCCATTCCGGATCTCTCTACAACTGTCTAACTCTACAAATCTACAACACGGATAAACCGTTAGCTAACAATCCAAATATAAGCAGAATAAGGATAGCACAAACACAAGCAAGGAAACATAAACACTCATCATGCTGGCACACAATTCGGTTATTATCTGATAGCTTAGGTGATTCACTTTAATCCGTTTTAAAGTTGTGGCACGAGAATCTTAAGAGTTCTCGCCTCCGTTCCTTATCCAACTGGGTGTAGGTCTAGCTTACCTCCTCCGGTAGCATCACTACAAACCGAGTGTGGACTAGTCCCTAAAGAAACCCCCAGCGCCCTCAGGCTAACTGAGCAGAATGCCACCGCCCGTTACTCTTAGGCCAATGTATAGGTCGGTAGATAATTACTACTAAATACAACTATAAACATCTCATTCACACACCACCATCATTATTCACACTCATATCTAGAAGCTAGCTAAGTAAGCCCAAAGGACTTACCTGAATCAAATCATAATCCCGTTATCTCGACTCGGTCCACAACCGTAGGAACTCAACCGCCTGTTATAAAAAGGCAAGTGGATCAATAATGTATCCCACTTTATTAGAAGTCTCTAACTTCTCAGATATTTAACTCTATCATCAGATAAATTACCAAAATACCCTCGCAATGGCAAATGACTATTTTGCCCCTAGTGTCCGAAAACTCCAAAATAAACTATGATTTAGTTCCAAATTCTCCTTTGAAAGTTATTTCCACAATCTAGTTCTCACGAGATAGTTTGCTAAGGATTATAAAATTAACCCAACATTCTAGATTTCCAAACGAGTCGCTAAAGTCCGACTTTTACTTAAAATACGAGGCTCGGATAAATATATAAAAATTCCGAATTAAAACTCTAGGTCCTCTATGATATACATCCTACTCATAGGAGCAAAGATCTCTCGAAAACACTCAACAACAACTCCTATAAAAATCTCTAAAGATGGTTCCAAAAATCTAGAATTTTATACTTAGCCAAATCCTGAGTTCTTTCCTAACCAGCCCAACTAGTCTACTTCGAGCTCCTATAGATCCAGATCCGACTGTTGGATCGGCCTAAACTTTTAAAATATCATACTATGCATGTCCTTCTATATCATACTAAAATTTGAACGGTAGGTTATGTTTTTATAGTATCGAAACATGGTCCCAAAGATGGTTACTCTACACGGTTTTTTATTTATTTTTAGCTCCAACACATAACTGTAAAGTGGTCTATGGTTCGAACCTCACCAACTGCAATCAGAATACTCAAACTTGGCAGTAGAAGGTCTCAAGTTTGACTCTTCCTGGTCTTGAGTTCATGTTCTATTTCTGAGGGTTCCACAAGTTGCAACTACGAGGGCTGCACCATGTCTTCCTCTTCCTACGCCTGCACAAGATCACGCTCGAATTCCCTCGACCCCTCCTTGATCTGTCTTCTGATCCGATGCTGGTGCAAGGCGGAGGCTCGACTGGTTTGTTCCCAACATGCCTGAGTGCAAACGTGAGGGTGAGGAGGCGTGACATTGCACAAAGAAGATGGAAGGGAGGAGGAGAATGAAAGGGTCTCACCTTAGGGTTCTCACAAGGGCTTACCCGACGGATCTGTAGTTGGTCCGGGAAGGTGGTTCGTTGGTTTCTTCGTCATGTGTGTAGACGGTTGTGAGGGTTTGCCATCGTCGATCGGGAGGGAGGTAAGGAAAAGAGGAGACAACAGGCGATGGTGCTGGCTTGAGAGACTCTCATGCGGTCGACCCATAAGGACATAAAAGAAGGGAAGGGACGGAGACAGCTGCGACGTCGGGAGTGGCAGTCCGGCAGAAATCCTGGCGCCGTCGTCCATCTTGCTGCTAGCCCGCTTGGATACAGAACGAGAACGACGGCCCTTGGAGCGGAGTTGCGTCACTACTGGTGGAGGAGAAAGATGGATAACCCCTGCACTCTTGGTAGTCGTCAGCTATGGAGGAGGTCGGCCAGGGAGGCGGCTTCTGTAGGGTTGCTGTCGACGAATGAAGGAAGGGTGTTGGAGGGTTACTTGGATACTGACGAGAAAGCACATGGTTGCTGTCGTGAAGAGTGAAAATCCGTCCTGATACTGGTGGGCGGATGAGGAGACAAAGGAGGAGGGTTAGAGGTGTGCAGATCGGTAGGGAGGCGGTTAGGTTCGAAAAAAAGGAACGAACTGTGCATATGGTAACACTCTTCTGTAAAGCGTGATCCATGAAATCTTCACATTCAATGGAGAGCCGACAGTTACGGAGTTAAAGGGGTCTGAAGGTAGGAGAGAGATGACGATACTTCCCTGCTGACTGAGCGTCTCACAAGGCTATGAGCTGATGGGCTGGGCTACGAGCAAAGGAAGCAAAGCTGGCTGAATGCAGCTTGGGCTGTAGCAGTAAGGAGGATGGAGATGGGCTGAGAAGTTGCTAAGCTTAGATATGGCCTTGTCAAGGCTTGTCAAAATTCATGTCATGACTTCGTCTTGGTCTTGTCATGACCTCGTCAAAACTCGTCTTGTCCTCGTCAAAAGATCTAGATATATATAACTAGGGTTTTTGTATATTTTTCATCATTTTATGTGGTTATAAAACTTACATAAAATGATAAAATTAATATTAAACATAAAGTTATGTATCTTAAAGAGGTCAACGGTCCCTAAATCTCAGATTAACTCGAATTTAATCAGAAATAAATTTTCCGGTTATTACATCAGTATCCCCTAAAAGTAAGTTTCGTCCCGAAACTTAAAAGAAAGCCGCATAAAGACGGGGTCTGTACAAAAGAATTATAGCGCCGGAATAGGTCACGAACGGTTAAATTCTGAGGGATAGCCGGAAATAAAATTTCCGGATATTACATCAATCCTTCCTTAATAATACGTTTCCTCCCGAAACATAGGGATATATAATCATGATCGGCCTTTAAGGCCCCAGTCAGGTGTATCTAATCACTACACAAAAGTCTCGTCGTTTCTACATCTAAGTACTCACACACAAAAGGTCACCCATACAACACACATGACTACACACTCAAACATGAAATAAACAAGTAGTCAAACAATATCATACACATGCAGGGTCAAGCCCTAACTAGTTATTTTCAAGGTTACAACTATCTTTGTATAGATCTCTGAAAGGTTAAGTCCCCTACTCTGCACAATATCTCCGGTAGCCTCGTCGGCTTTTCAAAACACTACTGACTCTAAAGTCTTTTCATGTACTTGCATCACAAGCGCATGTTACCATACTCTAGAGTGGCTACCGGATATCTTACCGGTATCATCCGGCTCAATTGTTCGATCCTCTAATCCGATAATCTAACTCGCATCGGGTAGGTATCCCTCCAACTGAATCCGAGGCCAATTAGGGTTACTCTCCCCAATAAGGCATGGAATACTAATCCACAAATCACTTTCAAATCCGTTTCCAAGGCCACACAAGGTTGGCTTACATAATTCACTCCTAAATCTCTTGATGAGTTTACTGAGAACAGTTTATCCAACTTTGGTCCTTACGCTCGTTGCACTATTTACTTCCGGTCTTCCGAAAGGTTCTGACTACACCCTCGGAAACAATAGGTCTTAAACCTCCCCGACGCCTTACCAAACGTCTACTGTTCCTCGTATCTAACTCTCTTGGTCATGCCTCTTAATAGTTTATCCAATTTTTTTTTTCTTTTAAAAATCATCACCTATACCTTTCTGTTCTTAACTTGATATAACAATATGATCAACAACCCGGTAGTAAAATCTTGTGGTCGTTTAATAGATTTCTAACTTATCCTTAACTCCACCTCATACTTCTTACCCCGTTTCCAAGATCTTAAAGTGACAAAGAATGTGTCCAGGACGACGTACTAGAGACAAGGTGATCTGGCATCCCCATCTTTGATAATAATTACTCAATAGAGGATAACACACTATCAGCAGTAGACTCTTACATCCACCACGTTTATCGGCTGGTAATATCCTTCTTACTCACAACGCACCTCAGCTCTGCTACGATATAATGTTGCACCTATACTCTATTATGAGATTAGTTTTCTCTATGCACAGTTACGGGGTCGCAAGCATACTCTCTTAGCTTCTTTTATTATATGCCTTTTGACTCAATACGTTAGTTACTCACTTGAGTTTTCTCGTACAGACCACGCACCAAAATATTCAAAATGTCAACAACTCCTCTCTCAATCCATCAGGAAAAGACTCTAGAGTACTCTATTAGGTATTAAGTTCTAAAGTACTTATGTGTCGACATGCGACGAAGTCGACGTGCTTCACTTAGATCCATAATAGGGCATCACTCTCTTTCTACAACCTCTATATGCTCATAATTTCCTGTCTACCTTGCTGGTTATACCATTTCTCCACTAAATTTCTAGTCACTCTGCGTAGCCTATTTGTTTGTTCCCAGCAAAATATATTTCTTCACTATCATCGCTTGAAACTCGACACGTCACTATATTGTACCATTGCTTCTCGCTCTGTGGGTTAGGACTCACCACGCTTCCGCCGCGCGACTCTGATCATCCTGTTGTCACTCATTAATCGTAAAGGTATTTTCTGTAAGTCTAAATGATTGAGAAGCAACTTCTTCCGCTTACGGGCGTAATTCTTTTAACACGGATCCAAATTGCCTGACTCGACCGGAGTTTGATCTTAACCAGCCAAGAAGTAACCTTTAACACGTTTCTCTTTATACCTTTAACTCATCCAAGATGGTTGTCTTTGCCTACTTGAGGAAATCATCCCAGGTGTCGGTAAAGCTACCTCGTAAGACCACATTAACAAATATCTCTCTTTAACAGTACATAACTCGTCAATACCAAACAACACTTGCACGTCCTCGGTTGACGTCAGTAAGTCTATAATTGACTTATCTCAATTTCCTGGGCTTCTATTTCTCATACATCTTCTGCCGTTGAATTTCCTGGTGAGCACTACTTACTCGAGTTCATTCATTTAACTCCTCTAGCTCGTTCTACATTACAAACTTCTAGTTCCTCCGTGAGCTAACTCCAATTCTCGAGTCCAACTATGTCGTCCATCTAATACCCATGGTCCTTCCTAGGTCTTCTACTATAGCTTGTAAGCAAGTCTACACGACTCTCATGACCTTAACTTCCATCCACTTGTGGTTTATTTTGTATGGAATGTTACGCATCCTCTGTCTGGATTGCCATAGCACCTTATCCAAATTATATACTTCTTACTCCTCTAGTTCTTCTTTTACAATCCATCTCTACTGGTTGTGATATGTACTCTCTTCCTAGCCAGTAGATAATAAATCACTCACACAATTCCCTTGGTCTCAAATGACATAAGAGGGTCATTCTTGGCCGTCTAGTTCTTCTTCTTAAATTCTTAATTAGAGTTACTGGCTCGAACTCACTCCATGTCACTAGTAAGGGTACTAGCACTTGTATCGATTTAGCTTCATATTTGTCGTCATTGATCTCTTGAATGGTCCCCCAGATGTCTATAACATTCTTCCTTAAGTCTATAGTTATTCTCCTTATCTGTCAACCGGCTACCACTAGTTGACTTGCACGTGTTATGTCTCAGTTATTACCAACTATTCAGTAGTTGACCTTCTATAAAATCACAGACTTATTGTTCTTCTATCTCTTTTGAAGTTTGATATACTTGGTAAAAAAAATATCCCCTCTAGATTATCGGTTTATACTCCTGTTGCTCCTCCTAGAGTCTTCACTATAAGCTCCCTTATAATCTTCCCAGTCCGGTTATATCATTCCTTTGTCCTCGATGAACTTATCAATTCTTCAACAATAGCTTGTAAGTGCGTCTTCACGATTCCTCATACATTAGTCGTCTTCGGGTTGCGGTTCTCCGGTATGAACCGTTTATGTTGGTAACTTAGATATCTCTGTGAATTATTATGGACCCTCAAGTCCACCAATATCATTCTCTCACGTTCTTCCTCCTTGGTTGGTGTAGTTCTGTAATGCCACCTTAATAAAATCTGTTGTCTTAATTTCAGACTTCTACTGTATTTGATACTTGCGTCACGATTTCTTTCAAAATTCTTAAATCTTTTGAGGAGGTGACCCTTCTCTATGATGATGAAATTTATTTCCCGTTTCCAAACTCATTTGCCAATTTCTGTCTTGGTACTTCTTTAAATCTTCTCATCAGGGTCAACACCATATCTTCTTGGTACTCACATACCATACTTGCCCATGGCGTCGTCCAGCTTGTTGCACTATCAGTTAACCCGCCAGGTGTAGTTGTTCTCTACCCTGCTTGATTTGTATTTCGATATTGTCCTGTTCAATTTGTGCTTCTTATCAGTCCGTACGTGCATCCTTGAGTTTCATCTCTCGTCTTCGCATCGCTAGAATTCTTGTACGGGCTTTTATCAATTCTATCCGATTTTATTTATTTTTTTTTCTTGTCTGATTGTTCTTATGGTTAAGAATCATCTAATGATCTTCACCTTATGTTCACTAGTTCTTCGAAAGATTGTAGGATTCGCTAGAGTGTCTGTCAGAACACATTACTCTACTCCGAGGTTGGAGTCCATAATCTCCCTATAGGGATACTCTTTAAGATCTACTAACCCTTTTATCCTGAGGTGATAATCGCATCATGATAACTCAACCAAAGGATATTGCCTATCCTTGAGAGTATCAAAATGTTACATGTACTTAGATATACATATAATCTACATAACGTAGAATACTACAAGTCCACATATTATATCTTATCTACTAAGCTGCAGAGATCCACGGGGAGTGATGGTGGTCCGACGTACTACTATCCCAACAACCCGACTATGCACATGATTTTAAAGTAAAACTTTATTTTGAAAATTTTAGACCCCTTTCGGGTTCTAGTTATTTCTACATTCGGTCTTTCAAAAGATTCCAAGTGCCATTATTGTCAACCCAGAGCTCTGATACCATGTTGTAACACCCCAAGTTATTGGAACCCGGGGAGCTACTGGTTAGGACCTCACAATGGGTCCCGACCTTGGTTTAACAACAACTTTATTAGGATCTTACAACAAGGCACAAATGTAATTAAAACAATTTCAAAACATAAAATTTTATTTTATGAATGTGCACATGTTACAGCCTTACAAAACATATATATACGTAACATGCATGTCGTATGGAAGACTCCCCCGTCCCCATCTAATGAATACGTGGACCCGGCTGACCATCCATTCCGGATCTCTCTACAATTGTCTAACTCTACAAATCTACAACACGGATAAACCGTTAGCTAACAATCCAAATATAAGCAGAATAAGGATAGCACAAACACAAGCAAGGAAACATAAACACTCATCATGCTGGCACACAATTCGATTATTATCTGATAGCTTAGGTGATTCACTTTAATCCGTTTTAAAGTTGTGGCACGAGAATCTTAAGAGTTCTCGCCTCCGTTCCTTATCCAACTGGGTGTAGGTCTAGCTTACCTCCGCCGGTAGCATCACTACAAACCGAGTGTGGACTAGTCCCTAAAGAAACCCCCAGCGCCCTCAGGCTAACTGAGCAGAATGCCACCGCCCGTTACTCTTAGGCCAATGTATAGGTCGGTAGATAATTACTACTACATACAACTATAAACATCTCATTCACACACCACCATCATTATTCACACTCATATCTAGAAGCTAGCTAAGTAAGCTCAAAGGACTTACTTGAATCAAATCATAATCCTGTTATCTCGACTCGGTCCACAACCGTAGGAACTCAACTGCCTGTTATAAAAAGGCAAGTGGATCAATAATGTATCCCACTTTATTAGAAGTCTCTAACTTCTAAGATATTTAACTCTATCATCAGATAAATTACCAAAATACCCTCGCAATAGCAAATCACTATTTTGCCCCTAGTGTCCGAAAACTCCAAAATAAACTATGACTTAGTTCCAAATTCTCCTTTGAAAGTTATTTCCACAATCTAGTTCTCACGAGATAGTTTGCTAAGGATTATAAAATTAACCCAACATTCTAGATTTCCAAACGAGTCGCTAAAGTCCGACTTTTACTTAAAATACGAGGCTCGGATAAATATATAAAAATTCCGAATTAAAACTCTAGGTCCTCTATGATATACATCCTACTCATAGGAGTAAAGATCTCTCGAAAACACTCAACAACAACTCCTATAAAAATCTCTAAAGATGGTTCCAAAAATCTAGAATTTTATACTTAGCCAAATCCTGAGTTCTTTCCTAACCAGCCCAACTAGTCTACTTCGAGCTCCTATAGATCCAGATCCGACCGTTGGATCGGCCTAAACTTTTAAAATATCATACTATGCATGTCCTTCTATATCATACTAAAATTTGAACGGTAGGTTATGTTTTTACAGTATCGAAACATGGTCCCAAAGATGGTTACTCTACACTGTTTTTTATTTATTTTTAGCTCCAACACATAACTGTAAAGTGGTCTATGGTTCCAACCTCACCAACTGCAATCAGAACACTCAAACTTGGCAGTAGAAGGTCTCAAGTTTGACTCTTCCTGGTCTTGAGTTCATATCCTATTTCTGAGGGTTCCACAAGTTACAACTACGAGGGCTGCACCATGTCTTCCTCTTCCTACGCCTGCACAAGATCACGCTCGAATTCCCTCGACCCCTCCTTGATCTGTCTTCTGATCCGATGCTGGTGCAAGGCGGAGGCTCGACTGGTTTGTTCCCAACATGCCTGAGTGCAAACGTGAGGGTGAGGAGGCGTGACATTGCACAAAGAAGATGGAAGGGAGGAGGAGAATGAAAGGGTCTCACCTTAGGGTTCTCACAAGGGCTTACCCGACGGATCTGTAGTTGGTCCGGGAAGGTGGTTCGTTGATTTCTTCGTCATGTGTGTAGATGGTTGTGAGGGTCTGCCATCGTCGATCGGGAGGGAGGTAAGGGAAAGAGGAGACAACAGGCGATGGTGCTGGCTTGAGAAACTCTCATGCGGTCGACCCATAAGGACATAAAAGAAGGGAAGGGACGGAGACAGCTGCGACGTCAGGAGTGGCAGTCCGGCAGAAATCCTGGCGCCGTCGTCCATCCTGCTGCTAGCCCGCTTGGATACAGAACGAGAAAGACGGCCCTTGGAGCGGAGTTGCGTCACTACTGGTGGAGGAGAAAGATGGATAACCCCTGCACTCTTGGTAGTCGTCAGCTATGGAGGAGGTCGGCCAGGGAGGCGGCTTCTATAGGGTTGCTGTCAACGAATGAAGGAAGGGTGTCGGAGGGTTACTTGGATACTGACGAGAAAGCACATGGTTGCTGTCGTGAAGAGTGAAAATCCGTCCTAATACTGGTGGGTGGATGAGGAGACAAAGGAGGAGGGTTAGAGGTGTGCAGATCGGTAGGGAGGCGGTTAGGTTCGAAAAAAAGGAACGAACTGTGCATATGGTAACACTCTTTTGTAAAGCGTGATCGGTAGGGAGGCGGTTAGGTTCGAAAAAAAAAAGGAGAGCCGACAGTTACGGAGTTAAAGGGGTCTGAAGGTAGGAGAGAGATGACGATACTTCCCTGCTGACTGAGCGTCTCACAAGGCTATGGGCTGATGGGCTGGGCTACGAGAAAAGGAAGCAAAGCTGGCTGAATGTAGCTTGGGCTGTAGCAGTAAGGAGGATGGAGATGGGCTGAGAAGTTGCTAAGCTTAGACATGGCCTTGTCAAGGCTTGTCAAAATTCATGTCATGACTTCGTCTTGGTCTCGTCATGACCTCGTCAAAACTCGTCTTGTCCTCGTCAAAAGATCTAGATATATATAACTAGGGTTTTTGTATATTTTTCATAATTTTATGTGGTTATAAAACTTACATAAAATGATAAAATTAATATTAAACATAAAGTTATGTATCTTAAAGAGGTCAACGGTCCCTAAATCTCAGATTAACTCGAAGTTAATTGAAAATAAATTTTCCGGTTATTACATATCCACTGAAGAACAGTTGCATCAACTTGAAGCCATAAGGAATTGTCGATGTCTGTAGGTCGCGGAACTGATTCATCAATGTGATCAAGCACATTGTGTGCTTTTGCAGTAACGCGAAAAAAGGGTAACCCAAGATGCATACGGAGTATCATGATCTAGAACAAGAGCGATGTTGTTCTTGATATTTGAGATGCCGAGAGCAGAGTGGAAGGTAGCCTTTTTGTCGGCCATTTGGAAAAAGATGAAGGGGAAGAAGCAGCGGAATAGGGTTAGAGGATAGAAGCCTCTGATACCATGTGAGAATGTGAATAATATTCCTCTTAGGGTTTCCATCGTCAGATGGGTAATATTAATAGAGAAAATGTATTTACAATAATTACAAAGGCAGACCTCTATTTACATTATTTACAATAATCTATCACATGCGATCTTGTATGCATTTTCTAGCTTCCATGTATACTTTATCTTTGACATCTTCCATCTCTAATAATGTTTTTCATTTTTCTTATGGAATTGTCTTTGATTCTTCTTCTCCACCTTATAGCGATCTTCATTGCTTGCCTCCTAACTTCAATGATCATGGTCTTCAATTTGAGCTAGGTTTGGAGATGTTCCTACATCAATAACTTTCCAGCAACACATCACCAATATAATCGAAATATTGTAACAAAAATATACTTGTGCTATAAAACACAATCACCAACTAAAGTTAGTATTTTATTTCCAGTTTTTGAAAGTTTGTGTTACCGAACACAACCATCCTGATGTTTATGCTATTTAGTACCATTTTACCATTTTATCACTATCTTCTAGATAGTTTGACCTATTTATATTCACATGGTTTTAGAATTATGATCGCAAAATATAATGCAAAATCATGGTTTGGTCTTGTCCCTACACATAGTTATAAGTTCGTGGTGAGTTGGGTAACCAGTTTTTCGTGTTTTTCTCTCTCTTAATTGGATTCTAGTCCTAACATTAGGATTTATGTGATAGCCGCCTTGGAGTTTGCATATGCATATGAGTCGCCAATACATAAATGCCCCTCGGATCAATTAATATATGTACGCATCCTATGCAATATCTTACTAATCTTACATATAAGATCCCAATGATACTAGGATCTCCATTGAAAAAGGGTCAGAAAGTCAAGATAATGATCGAGTTAAAGACTATCATCTTCGTCCCCATGTGAAAAGTAACATTTGATCTTTTTATGTTGGATATTTTGGTCCCGTGTTGGTAAGAGTGTTATACTTGCTGAACGAGCCGAGCAATAGTATCCTCAAGTTTGGCTCCTTTTATAAACGAGCGAGTTCGAGCTGAGTTTTTGTCGAGTCAAGCCCGAGTAACTCGTCTAAAATAATGTTACATAGTGTTATTTTAGTCGAACGACTCAAACTTTACGAACGAGCTGAGCGCTGACATGCTCAAGTCCATCTTGTTTATAAAAGAGCCGAGTCCCAACCAAACTTTTGACAAGCCGAACACGAGCCGAGCCCGAGAAGCTTGACTCGTGTATAATCCTACATAATGCGTAGCGAAAGATCTTATATCCTTATTCGTAATTGTGACAACGTGTGAATGCAAACATTTATACAATCAAATTTATGTGTTGATTTAAGCTTATTTTTCTAAGATATCAAATAATTGATTCATATATACTTAGATTTCAATATTCCAAATATTTAACTCATTTTTAAAGAAAGTCTTCGAAAGTTCATTTCTCCCACGAGCATGTCACTAGAATTCAAATTTGAGATTTTATTTGTGTTCTTAAACAACCTAGCATCGCTTTGCTACTAGAATCATAGAATGATTGGGTAAAAAGAATGCAACCAAGAGAAGAATATTGCAGAAACATAGAGTAGGCAATTCAAATATCTAAATATCTATTATTCAGCCAAAAAACAAAGAAAAAGAAAGTAGCATTTCTGATGGAGTGAACAACAACAAACAATTACCCGAAAGTTCGATAAAAGAGGTTCAGTAGTCTCCGCGCATCATTTCTGATAACGTAAAAGCAATACAATTAGTAGCGCGTAGGAAACAAGGGAAGGAGCGTGGGCCGGGAGTCCGGAGCGGAGCTGACGGGGTGATGGTGCAGGATGGAGTAGTAGAAGCCTGACGAGATTGAGTTTGCGCCGTCTAGCGGCCGTGTCGCGGTGGTGGGTCCGGTGAGGCGTTGGACAATGTCCCTGAAGTTTGAAGCATCTGCTTGGACGAACATTGTGGAACAACAAGCGTACGCGTTGTCATGCTGCCCGGAAGCCATTGATTGATTTAGTAGATAGCTAGTGTATGTAGCTTAGTATGTGTTGTATTTAAGTGTTAAAGGCGGTGTAGGGTTTTGAGAAGCCATTAATGAGCTAGCAGTCATGAGTTTGTATAGTGAATGCAGTGGCAGGTGGAGTAAACATAAGGAATTGATAAGCTAAGGTCGTAATAAAGATGGCGAATGCCCGAAGTCAGCGGGCACATTGAATTGGATGGCATGACAGCAGCAGCAGAGTTTTAAAAATAAAAAACGCCGTTGCCGGGGATCGAACCCGGGTCACCCGCGTGACAGGCGGGAATACTTACCACTATACTACAACGACTTGTGTTATTAACAAGCTCTGATGTTTATTATATCAAGTTCTATTCAAATGTTAACATATAAGAGAAAAATGTCTGAGCCCGGGTTCGAACCGGGGACCTCTAGTGTGTGAGACTAGCGTGATAACCGACTACACCACCCAGACTTGTTTGACTATGGAATTAAGCTATACTTTATATTAGGAGTTTATTCCATACTAACATGTGAGCTGAAATTTTGATTAGATGAACAAAAATATTCAATCCGCCAGTTCGAAGATCCGATCCAGGAAATTTCGAATCCGAAAATATCTGGCAATTGATGATCCGAATCCGATTTGATTCGGGCATATTTTTTGGATCATTAGATCGGATACTGATCGAGGTTTGGTGGAAAAGTCGGATCGGATACATCCGACTAGTCTAAAAATAAATACTCGGATCGGATATCCGGATGCCCTCGCATAAGATTCGGATTGGACTTTTATAGGATTGTCGGATCGGGTCTGATATCAGGAAATGCCCACCCGTAACAAATAGGGCCGAACAACTTACGTTAGGTTTACCGAACCGAACCGAGTAGTCTTGGTCCAAATCGAACCGAAAACCAACAAGTTAAATTTGGTCTTAGGTCTGCATTTTTAAAAAAATTAGGTTTCGATTAAGAATCGTATAACCGATAAGTAAATCGAAAAACCGAATTATTATTAAAAAAACAAAGGGTTGGTTCATATAATCATATTAACAATTTAAAAACAATGACAATTTGAGTCCAAAACCTAAACCGAACCAATTAGGTTCTAATATTTTATATTTTCGGTTTTCGGTCCAAAGTATCAAAAAAATCGATTTTAGTATCAGAAAAGCCTAAACCGACGACACCGCGCTTCAAGCCTGGAATCGCGTCAAGGATATTTTTCAAGATAACAAGAACACTCGGGTAGTGTATCTTGAACACGAATTCTCAAACTGTAAGTTATCCGGTTTCTCATCCGTCAATTCCTTTTGTCAACATCTCAAGTCCTTGGCAGATCAACTAAAGGGTGTCGGATCACCGGTTCCTACAACTCGATTGGTTCTTCAACTAATCTCGGGCCTCCCGTCTGAATACAATGTTGTGGCAAGTTTTATTCAGCAAACGGATCCTCTTCCGAGTTTTATCAAAGCACGTTCTCAACTGCTTCTCGAAGAAACTCGACTAGCGGCACAAATTGGCGCCGACAAAACCTCGTTAGCTCTGACTGCAGCAGCTTCCGCGTCCTCAGGATCTGCTGCCACTTCACCGGCCTAATCTTCTGCAGACAAGCCCACTGGAAATCGCAATAGAGGTAAAAAGAATAAAAGCCGGCCCACCAGCTCTGCCTCAGCCCACCGTTTTGTCTTCAGGCCCAACTATGGATGGGTCCCTCTTTCCTCTTTCACTGGCGGGCCGCCTGCTGCACAATCCTGGATGCCGGCCCATGCTAGCTCTGGCCCAGTCCCACCTCCGCCTTGTCCCTACCCCAGCAATCAGTAAGGTATTCTTGGATCAGGCCCAACTTTCAACCATTCACAAGCCCATCTCATGCAGCAGAACGTCCCATTCGCTCCTCAGCCCACCTATTTGGATCAATCGTTTGCTACAATGAGTTTAAATCCGAATGACAATTTATGGTACATGGACACAGGCGCCACCTCACACATGACGAACGATTCCGGTAATCTCTTGTCTTTTTCGCATAATGGTCCATTAAATTCGATAATTGTTAGCAATGGTATGCGTATTCTTTCTACAGGTCTTGGTGATGCTATACTACCCACCACAAACAAACCTCTCCGTTTATCAAATATCCTTGTAGCACCAAAAATTTTCAAAAACCTAGTGTCCGTTAGACGTTTTACGACTGATAACATTGCTTCCGTTGAATTTGACCCTTTTGGTTTCTCTGTGAAGGATCTACACACGGGGACCGTTCGTCTGAGGTATAACAGCTCCGGGAAGCTTTATCCGGTCACCAATTCACCCGTTAGTTCACCACATGCCCTCTCGGCAGAGTCTTCATCCACTTGGCATGCTCGTCTAGGTCATCCCAGCATGCCGGTCTTTAATTTTCTTCGCAATTCTTCTTTTTTTAAATGTGTTAAGGAGACATCTACTTCTCTTTGTCATGCGTGTCAACTTGGAAAACATCATAGACTTGCGTTTGATCGTTCATCTACTAGTACTTTTGCCCCTTTTGATATTATTCATAGTGATATTTGGACCTCTCCTATCCCTAGCCGGGAAGGTTTTAAATACTACTTATTATTTTCTTGATGACTATTCTCACTTCTTATGGGTCTATCCAATTAAGTTTAAGTCACAAGTTTTTGATCTTTTTTGGCAATTTCACAAATTCGTTCAAACACAATTTCGCACAAACATTAAAAGTTTTCAATGCGACATGAGGCGTGAGTTTAACAACACGAATTTTCACAATTTTTTTGCTACTCATGGCATTTCTTTTCGATTTTCGTGTCCTCATACTTCTCCTCAAAACGGCAAAGCTGAACGTATTATTCGTACAATCAATAACATGATGATATCTCTTCTTTTTCATGCATCTATTACAGTCTCCTATTGGCCTCACGCCTTAGAGACATCTTGCTATCTCCTTAACATTCTTCCATCCACCACAATTCAAAATCGATCTCCTACACAGGTGTTAAACCACACTACACCATCCTTAGGTCATCTCCGGATTTTCGGTTGCCTTTGTTATCCCAATCAAAGTGCAACCATTTCCCACAAACTTCAACCTCGCACTACAAAGTGCGTTTTCCTAGGGTACCCCTCTCATCATCGGGGTTACAAATGTCTAGAGTTAGGTTCCTATAAAATCATTCTTTCTCGTCATGTCACTTTTGATGAATCTCATTTTCCATTTTCCACCCGGAACAATCCCTCCCCGGAATCCTATGATTTTTTCACCGACGACGGACCTTCACCGTACCACACGGCTTTCCTTAGGAGCCTTGAGGAACAGTCCCAGCCAACCCATACGTCCAGCCCAGCCCAATCTGCGCCTGGCCCAACTCCTGTGACAGGCCCATGCCATCCTCAGCCTGATGCATTACCTCAACACTATTGTTTCCTCCAGCCCAACTTGCACTCCAGCCGGCCCACACTGCCTCCAGCCCACTTTCTAATTCAGGCCTACCTGGCGTGTTACCTCAGCCTGCTCCCAGCCCACTTAATATCCCACACCAATTAAATGCAATACCCGTCTCCCAATCCCAACCTATACATTCAGCCTTAGCTCAGCCAGCTGTCGTGCCCACCCGGCCTCAGACCCGAAGTCGATCCGGTATTGTGAAACCCAAATCTATCTTCGATCTATCCGTATTCACTACCTCTTCTTCCCGTCTTATCTCGCCCATAACAAAATCTCACAACCTCGCTCTCTAGGACCCGTATTGGAACCATGTCATGCTTGATGAATATCGAGCCCTTATGCGAAATAAGACATGGATTTTGGTTCCTCGTCCTAATGATGCTAATATTGTGAGATGTATGTGGATTTTTAAGCATAAATACAGGTCTGATGGTTCCTTGGAGCGATGCAAGGCTCGTTTGGTCGCTAACGGGTGTTTTCAACAGGTTGGAATTGACTGTGATGAGACTTTAAGTCCTGTTGTTAAGCCAACGACTATCCGTATGGTTCTCAACATTTCAGTATCCCGCTCTTGGTCCATTCATCAGTTGGATGTTCATAATGCTTTCCTTTACGGTCATCTGAACGAAACGGTGTATATGTTTCAACCACCAGGCTTCCGCGACACCTCCAAACCCAATCATGTTTGCCTATTACACAAGTCTCTCTATGGTCTGAAGCAAGCTCCCCGGGAATGGTTTCAACGCTTTACAGGCTTCCTACATCGCATTGGATTTATTAGCAGTAAGAGTGACTCCTCCCTTTTTATTTATAATCAAAGATCTGACACTGCATACCTGCTTCTGTATGTCGATGACATTGTCCTTACGGCTTCTTCTGACGCTCTGTGCCAGCATCTGATCAAGCTTCTGACTAAGGAATTTGCTCTGAAAGATTTAGGCCCCTTGTCATATTTCTTGGACATTTCTGTTCGTCGGACATCCAATGGCTTATTCCTGTCCTGTCCCAGGATAAATATGCTCGCGAAATTGTTGAAAGAGCAAAGATGTCTAACTGCAAACCCTCTGTCACCCCAGCTGAGACGTCTGTCAAGTTAAGTGCTTCATCCAGCCCTGTTATTAGTGATCCGACTCTTTATCGCAGTCTTGTTGGGGCATTGCAGTACCTCACCTTCACTCGGCCTGCCATTAGTTTTGTAGTACAGCAGGTGTGCCTATTTATGCACGACTCAGGGAAGCTCATTTTGCAGCTCTACATTTCTGGGACGTCTTCGTTAGGTATCACCATCTCTTCTAGCCCCCTCAGATTTGATGTTGATTGGGCAGGTTGGCCTGATACACGTCGCTCGACGTCAGATTACTGTGTCTTCTTCAATTACACTTTAATCTCATGGTCTGCCAAACGGCAATCTGTCGTCTCTAGATCCAGTGCAGAGGCAGAGTATCCAGGAGTCACCAATGTTGTTTCCGAATGTTCTTGGTTGCGTAACCTTCTGCTGAAGTTACATTGTCCACTTGCCAAGGCTTTCATTGTCTACACGGACAACATCTCTGCTACCTATCTAGCCAGTAACCCGGTTCAACACCAACGGACTAAGCACATTGAGATAGACATTCACTTCGTCCGAGACAAGGTTGCCCGTGGTCACGTTCGAGTTCTTCAAGTACCTTTGGCTTTTCAGTATGCAGACATTTTTACAAAGGGTCTTCCAACAGTTATTTTTAGACTTTAGGTTCAGCCTCACTGTTCAGCCTCCTCCAGTTTCGACTGCGGGGTATATAGAGTGCCCTTATGTAATTATGTAAATTCCGCTTGTTATTAATATGAGCCGTCTGATGACGGAAATCCTAAGGGGAATATTATTCACATTCTCACATGTTCGGTTCTAAAACTATGCTCATCCCATGATACAAATAGATAGCGGGGCGAATCTAGAACAAGTAAAATTCAATAACCTCATCTAATTACGTTTATTTCTGGGAAAAAGTGGACCACGAGCAAAGACAAACTGTTGGACAATTCTTTTTCTGTAGAAAACAAGAGAACGAGTACATAAGTCTGCTTGCTTGTCCAAGCATAATGCATGCAAGATCTGCAGACAACAAGAGACAGCAACTCACCATATATCTCACCTTTTTAGTCACATGTTGTTCAACGTATAAGGTTACAAAGTATTGCAAGAATTGTGGACTTCATAAAATAAAGCTTTTCAAGGATAGCCATGCGTCTATATATACCGCTTTCCTGTAGCTTTGAGTAGAGCAGAGAGTAGAGAGATGGGTATTTTCAAGGTTGTAGCTTAAAAGTCCGAGAAAAGTGAATATAAAAGTAAAAATAATGTTTTTTTAAAATTATTTCCCTCTCCTTTTACATATTTTAGAAGCAAAAAGAGTTTGTATAATTCATTCTCTCACTGGTGTGTGTAATTAGAGGAGAATCGATCCAATGCAGGCAAATCTGAGAGAACAGCTTGCTGTAGCTACTAGGTGTATACAATGGAGCTACTCCATATTCTGGGTCACTAGGAAAATTTCCAGGGAGTTGGAATGGGGTGAAGGATACTACAATGGAGATATCAAGACATGGAAAACAATGGAAGCTTTGGAGATGAGTTCAGACCAGATGGGTCATCAGAGAAGTCAGCAGCTCCGAGAGCTTTACATGTCTTTGTCGGAAACAACAAGGCCTTCTTCTGTATTGTCTCCTCAAGATCTCTCGGAAACCGAGTGGTATTACTTGGTTTGTATGTCTTTCGTCTACAATCTCGGCCAAGGGTAAGCCTAATTTCATTTATACCGATATTTTTTTTAATCGATGTGAGATAATTTATACATCACTTCAGGTTGCCGGGAAGATGTTTAGCAAACGGAAAGTTGATTTGGATTTGCAACGCGGATCAGGCGGACAGCAGTCTCTTCTGCCGCTCGTTGCTGGCTAAGGTAACTTAACTTTACAATCTTATTGTCACAATAACTCTTCAAAGACAGATTATGACTGATTATGCTGTTCTACACCAGAGTGCTTCTATTCAGACTGTGGTATGCTTTCCTTTCTTAGGAGGTGTTGTCGAGTTGGGTGTCACCGATATGGTAATCTTTCGCATTGATTGTGTTCAAAGTAATTAGTAGAATTTGATTAATATTGATACCCTGTAGAAACAAAATGAGGGGAAAGTAGATGCATTTTGCCTGGAATCACATGGAATAATTCTAAGAAAAATCATGAATGAACAAGAGTACACGTATAGATTAGATATATTTTTATTTCCGGAGTTACAATCGAACGGGTGCTTATATATATTGCTTCTGTATAACTAATACAAGGTTCAAGAGGACATTCAGCTTATCCAATGTGTGCAAGCTTCTCTGTTGGGGAATCATGATTCTATAACAAGCAGCCGAGTTGATACCTCCATAACTTCCGAAACTGAAAATGGAAGCGAGTTTTGTTCTACTCGATATTTGATTGAAGATGGCTATGATCTACATTACCATACTATTCTATCTTCCCTTTTCAAGAGTACTCATCTTCTTACTTTAAAGACTCCTATCAACTTCAGCAAGCAATCCTCTTTTCGTAGCTGGAAAAATGGTGGCACCATAACCATAGGTGTTCATCCTAAGGCTAGAAATCAAACACCACAGAAGATGTTGAAGAAGATACTATTCGAAACTCCTCTTCAAGAAAATGTAGCCGTGAGCCTGATGAACAAGAACGTATCGATCGACATAAGATGTCGATGGAAGGAGCGTCTGCTGCTCGATATACTACACTCCATGACCAATCTGGAGCTAGATCCTCACTCATTTCAGGCATCAACGGTTCATGGCGTTCTGCACCTACTAGTTCAATCAAAGGTAAATTCATATTGAATGAGATTAAAGCTGTGGAGAAAATGGCATCTCAATCTGATGAATACTTCATTTGGTTTGATTGTGATTCAGATGAAGGAAGCAATGGGTTTATCAGCAGGAATAATAAGACAAGTATTGCAGAAAGCTGTAACAGATTGTGGGTGAGCTTCACTTGTTGTATTTATTTTTAAGTTTATTAACCAACAATAATAACAAATATATTAGAAAGAATTTGTGATATATTTTAGTAATCAAAATTTATAATTTTTATAATGTTAATATTTGTCGTGTTTATAGAGTTAAAAAGTAGTAGCAAGTTAATAGTAAAACGTATTCTATCACAGTAATTTAAATTACATATAGTTTATAGTTTTTAAATGATCAAGCTAAGAGTTGTCCTATTAAAGTGATAACAATAAATGAATGAACATAACTACAATTTTAATCAAGTATATATAGATTAAATTAAGAAATAATAAATAAACATTTTCTGTATACATTTTAATAATATAAAGATAAAAATGTAGTTTTCTAGGGTGTTATTCAAATTATTCCGGTAGGGCCGTGCGGCTGAACGTAGAGCTGACACTTGTTCCATTTTTTTTTTTTTTCAGAAACGAGTGAAAGTAACAGTTCAAAACCTATTAAGGAATAGTTCATAACTTATAAAAGGATAGTTCATGAATTATAATAGAATAGTTCATAGTGCAAAATTTATAAAGAAGTGAAAGTAATAGTTCAAAACTTATTAAGGATAGTTCGTAACTTATAAAAGTATAGTTCATGAATTATAATAGAATAGTTCATAGTGCAAAATTTATAAAGGATAGTGCATAACTTATAAAATGATAGTTCATAAATTACAATTGAATAGTTCATAACATATAAACGATTAATTTATAAATAATTTCATATAATATATTAAAAAGTAATAGTTCATGAATTATATGGAATAGTTCAAAGTTTATAAGAGAATAGTGCAGAAATTATAACATGGTAGTTCAAAAAAATTTTCATTCGTTTCTGAAAAAAAAAATAAAATAAAATAAAATTTGGGACACATATCAGCTCTACGTTCAACCGCACGCACCTACCCAAAATTATAAACGGTACATGAACAAAAGCCTAGATTTCTAAATATTAAAAAAGTATATTAACGATTTAAATTGTCAGCTACATGAGTACAATGATCAGCCCAGCCCAAACGTATTTTATATTTCATTTATGAAAAAAAAAAGTATTAAACAAATTGCTCCTCCTATATCATTCTGATGACAACAAAAACGTCATTACCTTGTTATCAGTAAAACTAGGGCGGGCGCACGACGGACTTGAGGTCGTCCCACGTCCCGTTCCGCAAATTATAAGTAGAACGGGACGAGATTTACAACTTTTTTTTTCGTTGTCCCACGTGGGACGGAACATGCCTAATCCTCAATACGTACTTATGCACTGATTATATTTAACATTTGTGCATGTTTTCTCTCATGTTACCGATTCAAAAGACCTACATTCGTAGTTAGTACATTCAAAACGAATAAAAGTTACACCAAAGTGTATCTTACCGACTCAAATTCAAAAAATTTAGCACTATACTATACTAATGAGTTTACAAAAGATAACATTCTTTTACTTGTAAATCATAACATATAAAAGAATGTTATCTTTTAGTATTTTATTACTTTTATAATTCCTATCAATAAAAATTATAATTTATACATAATATATATATATATATATATATATATATATATATATATATGCTGGACGAGACAAGATTAACCGGGATGAGAAGTTTTCGTTCCACGTCCCGTTCCGTAAATTTTTCATGGGACGGGATATACTTTTTTTTCAAATCTCACCGGAATTGGGACGGGATTGAGACGGGATGGGATTAACCGGAATTTATGTCCATCCCTAATTTGTATTGCTTCATCTAACAAAACCTATTTCCGCCAAATGTTGAAAGTAAACCCTAAACCTACTCCCTTCCAAATGCAAAGATCGATGTGATCAAGAGGTATCAACAACCACTCTCGTCTCAAACAGTCTTATAGCAAAGACGAATTTGTGTACCATATTTCCCAGATTTGAAAGATCGTTCTCATCTCGAGATACAAAATATGACGCATGTCTCTTCAAGTTAGCAAATTCGTTCCTTACAGTCTTCATAAACATTTAGATTCTTACTCAATATCGAAGGAAAATGGAATATCGCAATGGATCATAAGAAGGAATGAATAAGGAGGAATGAAGTTTGAATTTAGTATTCCGAAACATGTGAGTAGTATATACAACATATTTTGGTTTCGATTTTGATCCTAATTTCGCAGTAGACTTTTTTTTGTGGGAAGGAGAGTAAGTGGTCTCCGGCGCATCTAGACGCGTTTTTATTAAATAAAAGGATGGCTAAGTAGTCATCAAGCGGGGGATAGCCCGACCCCTTACATCATCAAGTAAAAGATCAACTACACCCTCCGGCGGGTCAGACAATACAAGCAATCCAATAGGAATGTTTAAAGCAAAATTAGCTAGAAAATCCGCTACTCTATTCGCCTCGCGGTAGGCATGCCGAAACTGGATAACCCAGTCTCTTTTCAAATAGTCGTGGCACGTGCGTACCAGACTAGCAAGGGGATGGTGAGGCGCTATGGTGCTTTGGATAAGTTTGATTGCCGACAAAGAATCAGATTCAAAGATTACCGATCGGAAACCCAACTCCTAAGCAATCTTGAGACCGTGGACCAATCCCCAAAGCTCAGCCATGGGGACGGAACAAATCACAGGATTAACACCAAATCCGCTCATCCAATCCCCTGCTTTATTACTGATCACACCTGCAGCACTAGTAAAGCCATCCGTACTTTTTGCTCCATCCGTGTTCACCTTGACAAACTCTACTGGCGGTGGGCTCCAAGAGATATTGACTATATTCTTTCGAGTTATCTTGCCACTAGCGCTTCTTCTATTCCAGACCACCGTGTACTCTTTTGTGAACATCCGAATGGCTTTGACTCTATTCCCATCAAAGATGTTATTGCTGAATGTAGCCTCGTTACGTCATTTCCACGTCCACCAAATTCCAACTGCAAAAACTTCACTCCATAAATAGTTGTCATTAACATAGATAGAGGAAGAGATATTACCTCTCAGCCAAGTCGGGAATTGCATGGAGAAGAATTCATGTACGTAGGAATCTGTATGCATGACTCGCCACATAGACATGGTGCGATGACAGTCCCTAAAGAGATGAATAAGCGACTCCGTAGCATGATTGCATTGAGGACAATCCTCCATCCGGCTGAGATGACGTCGCATGCGCTCTTCATTACTGAGGACAACTCCTTGTAACAACTTCCAAATAAACAGCTTCACTCTCTCATGGACCCTCAACTTCCACACCAACTTGAAGATACCTCCTTCACTGTGTTGCAAATCCTCGGCGCCAGAGAGAAGTCTATAGGCAGAGGAGACTGAATATTCTCTGTCCGGTGTGAGTCGCCAACAAGTCTCGTCTCTGGATATAGTATGCAGTGGGGAAGGCTCTTGGCTGAGGATCTCATTGAGAGGTTTCACAACGGCGAGCGACAGAATGGTAGTGAAGGGCAGATAGTCTTCAAGTTCAGCCCAGTTCCAATCATGGGCTCCAGTCCAGTACGTTTTTACCTTTCTGTGCATATCGATAATTTGTATCGGTATAGTAGCAACATTGATCAGTGGGTTATCACCAAGCCAAGCATTCATCCAGAAGTTGATAGAGTTTCCATCCCCAAGCACCCATCTAGTGCCTCTCGCAACGACCTTATGGATCCCTCTGTAAATACCTTTCCATACATGTGACTCCAAGTTGTTGGTTCTCTTGTTACTAGCAAGGTACTTATTCTCAAAGACCGAACTCGATAAAGTATCACTACATTTTAAAAACCTCCAAGCCAGCTTACCAAGCATGGCTAGATTCGGGTCCCCCATACTCCGGATGCCTAAACCCCCCCCCCCCTTATCTTTGGGTAAGCACATCACATCCCACTTAACGGTGTGCATCTTACGACGACCCTCCAAATGACCCCAAACAAAGTTCCTGCAGATTTTGTCAATCTCTCCACAAACACTAACCGGAAGCAAAAGAGTGGACATAGAGTAGATCGGGAGCGAAGTGAGAACGGATTTGGTGAGAGTGACTCGTCCCGCAAAACTAAGGGTCTTGTTTTTCCAACCATTCAACTTATGATTAATTCGATCCAACAAACTTGAGAAGGTGGACTTGGAAACTCTACCTTGGAGAAGAGGTACTCCAAGATAATTCTCAAGATTCTTCGTAACCTTGACCCCGCTAAGTCTCTCAATACTATCACAAAGATCTCGAGACATTAGGAGAGACGATAATTTTTGACTTTTGGATACTCACTTTTTGCCCCGAGGCTTTGCAAAAAATATCAATACACCTCATGATAACACGGATTTGAGCCAAGGAAGCTTCCGCAAAAAGAGTAATGTCATCTGCAAAAAAGAGATGGGACAGTGGTGGCCCTCCTCTTGACAACTTAATAGGTTTCCAGTCTCTATTCTTAACAGATTCAAGAATGAGATGACTAAGTCTCTCAATATAAAGAACGAAGAGGTATGGAGAAATAGGGTCGCCTTGTCGAATACCTCTTTCTGGAACAAATTGTTCGGTCACTTCACCGTTCCATATGACTTGCATTCTGGCAGTGGAGACACATTCCTTGATCATCATGCCCCATGAAGGCGGGAAGCCCGCCTCAGAGATTGTATCCTCAATAAAATCCCACCTCACTCGATCATAAGCTTTCTCAAGATCAAGTTTCAGGATCATCCATTGCTTACCAGATTTCTTCTTCCTCATTGAGTGAACAACTTCTTGCATTAGTACAATATTATCCTGAATAAGACGACCCGGGATAAAACTCCCCTGAGTAGGACCTACAAGATCACCGATGATGCTCTGCATTCTTCTAACAAGAACCTTATTAATAATCTTATAGCTAACATTGTAGAGAGCAATCGGTCTAAACTGACTGATGGATTCAGGTTTCCCAACTTTGGCAATAAGAGATATAAGAGTGTCATTACTTCCTGCGTAAAGTTTTTGAGACTCAAAGAAGCGGGACACCTCATCTTTAATTGACTTCCCAACAACACTCCAACACTTTTGGAAGAACACAGATCTCATGCTCTTGACAGCTTTCCACACATCTTCCATCTCAACCGGCTTCTGAATCTTAGTCCAATCAGCATCGGCAATAAACGGAAACTCAACAGTATCCAGATGACACTCGGGTAACAGAAGGGTGTTCCCGAGGCAGTAGAGATCCCTGAAATAGCTTATTGCATGATGCTCAAGAGTTTGTTGATCTTCCACCCAGCCTTTGCCGTCAATCTCCAACCCCATGACCTTGTTATGACTTCTCCGTATCACAGTGGATGTATGGGAGAACTTGGTATTACGATCACCATGCTCAAGCCATTGCTCACGTGATTTCTGAAACCAAATAGTCTCCTCCTACTCCAAGATGCTTTCTAACTCAGCTTTCAGCACCAACTCTTCCTCTAAGAGAAGTTCAGAACTACCCCGAGAAATTTTCTTCTGGATCTTGGCAAGTTTAGCTTCAGCTTCATGTTTCCTGCGGAAAGCATTATCAAAGACTAATCTGTTCCAAACAATAAGCGAAGACTTTAGAGTTGGGATAGCCTTACTTACCTCCGGGTTATTGAACCAACACATTTCTACCATGGGATGAAAGTCATTATGAGTCATCCATGCAGCCTCGAACCTGAAGGGTCGCCTATCTCTCCTGCAAGGGACGTTAGAATCCAAGGATAAAAGAATCAGAGAATGGTCAGAAGAGAACCTAGCCAGATGTCTAACTTGAGCGTTAGGCCACTTCATTCGCCCCTCTTGATTCATAAGAACTCTGTCCAGTCTTTTAAAGACTTTCCTCTTAGTCGACTTACCATCATCCCAGGTAAAGTCTGCTCCCGTGTATCCCATGTCTATCAACCCATGGACCATGATGAGATCGTTAAAAGTCCCTGAATCTGTATGGAGCTTACCTGATCCACCAACTCTCTCATGAGAAAACCGAATACAGTTTAAGTCTCCTCCCATAATAATAGGTTCCGAGATGGAAGCAAGCTCATCATCTAGAACGTTCCAAAACTCTCGGCGTCTACTAACATTTGGGGGTGCGTAAATGGCAATAAATCTAAAAGAGCTAGAGCCATCAGTAATACGGGTATGAATATAGCACTTATGACTATTCACGATGCTAAGGTTAATCTAATCACTTTTCTAGAGGATCCAGACCCCTCCTTCAAAACCTACAGCTTCCACACGAAAACATCCAGAGAAATTTAAACGATCACAAATAGCCTGAGCCCTGGCTCCAGAGGTCCGGGGCTCAAAAATAGCAAGGATATCAATCTTATGATGATTACACAAATATTTAATGGCTCTACGAAACCCGCTCTTGCAAGCTCCGAAAACGTTCCAAAAAAGACAATTCATGATGACTAAAGAGAGGGTGAAAAGAGTCAAGGGTCAAAAGAATAAGACTAACCCAGCTTTTGTACCTCGCCACTTACCGTCGCTACATGGCTCTCTGTCATATATTCATCCGGCATGGAGGCAACTTCTGCAGTACCCGTCCGAGTAATAGAAGGTGAATCTGTAGCTTCAAGTGTATGGGTACAGTCCTGCATTATTAACTCATCCTTATTTATCGATGTGGCACTTATCTGACTTTTCCCATATTTTTCACCAGTTCTGCCAATGTTGATCGTGGGTTCCTATCGCAATGATGTACTCTCAGACTGATCATGTTGTCTTTGGCGTTTGAGTGAACTTGGTGCAGCGTCCGCCTCTTCAAGCTTCCTAGCTCTCCACGCAGCACGCCTCGCTTCATTCTTCAACTTGTTTCGTCTCTTCTGTCTGCTTTCCTTTCCACTAGCTTCTTCTGTAACTTCCGCTTCTGCAGTAAAAATAGGGGGGTTAATCTTTAATTTAGGTTTATTAATAATTTCAATATACTCCCCTCCAACTACAGAAGAGTTGTGTGCTATTGTTGATTTAGTGATCTTTTGGGCCCTAGTTCTTGTAGTAGAGTTAATAAGAGTATGATTAGATTCCTTAGTAATGGGGCCGGCATTAATAATTGGCCCACTTGAGGAGGGCCCTTTTCCTGCATGTTGATTTTCCAAGGGTTTGGTAGCTATCACATTAGTTTCTTTTATATGGTGCAATTCCTTTCCAACAGCTATAACCGACTTCCCTTCGTTATGATCGATCCTGCCCTAGTTAGAAATATTAGCTTTCCTTGTAGGGTTCGTGGAAGATCCCGGATTATTGTCCTGTTGGTACTTTCCTTTTTGGACTCTGGATCTCCTTGCCACTTGCATCCATGGACCAAAGCCGGGATTTTCGTCCTCCATGGTCCAGTTGGATGAAGGTTGTTCATTGGTTTTTGATGATACGGCATGACTTCCATCAGGCATGTTCACCTTGTTGGCAGCAGCTTCATCTGCACCCTGCTTACTCGGACTATCACTAAACTCACAATGAGACGCATAATGACCAAATCTTCCACACTTGAAGCAAATTATATCGAGACCTTCGTACTCGATCAGACATCGTTTACCATTAATGAACATTGCTTTCTTGAGGGGTCGACTCAGATCAATTTCCACACAAACACGTATAAATCTTCCCCTATTAAAAAATGAAGAGTTTTTGGATCTATGGAAATTGGCATCCCTATCCCTTCCAATAATTTTCATATGATTGCTTCATGATACCACTGAACTGGGACACCGGTAATCCGAAGCCATGTAGGAGCCGATGTTATGGGGTTAGTAGTAACAAAATCCGGGTTCCAACGTTTCATGATGAGGCATCTACCAAAAACTGACCATGGACCACCCGTAAGCACCATCATAAGTTCATTCTCGCTCTTGAATCTTGCGAGAAAGTAATTATTATCTAGATCCATAATTTGCATGTTCTTTCCGCATTTTCAGATTTCCTTAATCTTCCTCTCCATTACCGGAAAAGCTACAAGATATCCCAGCACTTTAAACACTAGGGAATTATGCCATCTGGCTTCAAGATCTACTACAACCTCCTTATCGATTTCTATCACAGGCTCCCCTTCTTCTCCGAATGGGAAGCTGACAGTAATAAGACCGTTGATAGATTCTCTAGTAATCTTATCATTATTCGGGTCATTATGTTTAACCCCTCCAAGAACTTCACTCCATGACTTAGTTATCTTCTGTGCCGTTTCAGATTTACCAGGAGCACAAACTTCTGGATTATTCTCAGTAATCCCAGTATTCAATGGCGACGAAGAGCCTACAGCAACAGATCCTTCATTATTCAATGTCAATGAAAAGCATGCAGCAGCAACTCCTACAGTTTCAGCCGTGGTTGATGTAATTACAAGGTTAACAACACATATCACCTCTCCAGCCACCGGGATCTCCACTGTCGAGACCATTTGAGTATCGCCCATAACTACCATGATTTGCCCAGATTGATCAGAAGATGAATCAGTCATAGTGGTATCTTCAAAAGTGGATGCTTGTACCAAATCTAGGACGGCAACCGAAGCCGGTGACCGAGCCTCTCCATTCGAAATTTCGTCTGGTGGAAGAATCACCACCGGAGGAATTCCCTCCGCCATGGAACAAACCGTACGTGACGCTCGGTGAAATCGGCGAACTACCCTTTTCGCAAGTAGGTCAAAAGAGAGCGTTTTTTCCTAAGTATGGAATTCGGATTAGGAACTTTTTTTTTCTTTAATTTCGAAGTAGACTATATTATATAATAATAATAATATTTGCTTGGATTGTTGAGTGTCGAAACCACGTCAACAATACGATACTACGTGAATCTAACATATAAGTGTTACTCCTCTTATAGTCAATTGATTTTAGGATGGAATCCCGAAAGCTTGTGTAGGTTCACTTTAACGTGCAAACCCTCCACGTATGAGACCCGACGGATATAATGGTATCACAGCAGGTCCGATCCGGGTCACTTGAGGGGGAGTGTTGAGAGAGGGAAATGTCCCACATCGGTAATATGATATTACGTTAAAAAAGTTGTTTTTGATACCTCGGCAGCAACGCAGAAGGGTTATTCATGGTTTTATTTTATTGTGGACGTAGGTTTGAGCAAAATGCTCTAATACCATGTAGAGATTTGTAAGATAAGTCCAATATATTGGCTCATACTCTAACATGCATGTACAAATTTATCGTCGATTATGTTCCTTAATGACTTTCTCCTGGTCTTATATCAGGTAGGTTCACACTCAAATTTATCCAAAATGAAATTTGGACCGTTGATTGGAATATATATTGAATAAGAACATAGTTTGAATCCATAAAATGGTGAGTAGGAGACCCACACACATTTTTTTTTTGTTCGCATTTGATCCTTATGGGTTTGGATGTAGATATCAGACTGTCGATCTCGATCCTTAATGACTTTCTTCTAGTTTTAAACAGATATATTCGCACTCGAATTCGAAAGAAAATGAAATTTGGTCTACGGATTTGGAAGGGGAAAGAATAATGTAAATCGAATCCGGATAAAGATGAGTAATCTTCGAAAAATTTAGTGTTGTTATTTGTTTTGTATTTCATTTGTCAATACAAAGGTCGAATTTATAATATATATATATATATATATATATATACATATATATATATATAGGGTACTGTTCAGGTACGACACATTATTCTGATACGGGCGTGCGGTTGAACGTACGCCCGACACGTGTCCCGAAAAAAAAAATTTCTTCTAAACGAGTTTTGGTTTTTAAACGAGTGAAAGTAATAGTTCAAAACTTATTATGGAATAGTTCATAACTTATAAAAGGATAGTTCATGAATTATAATAGAATAGTTCATAGTGCAAAATTTATAAAGGAATGAAAGTAATAGTTCAAAACTTATTAAGGAATAGTTCATAACTTCTAAAAGGATAGTTCATGAATTATAATAGAATAGTTCATAGTGCAAAATTTATAAAGGAGTGAAAGTAATAGTTCAAAACTTATTATGGGATAGTTCATGAATTATAATAGAATAGTTCATTAATTATAATAGAATAGTTCAAAGTGCAAAATTTATAAAGGATAGTGCATAACTTATAAAATGATAGTTTATGAATTACAATTGAATAGTTCATAACATATAAATGATTAATTTATAAATAATTTGATATAATGTTCTAAAAAGTAATAGTTCATGAATTATATGGGAATAGTTCAAAGTTTATAGGAGAATAGTGCATAAATTATAACATGGTAGTTCAAACAAATTTTCATTCGTTTCTGGAAAAATAAAAAAATAAAATAAAAATAAAAAATAATAAAAAATAAAAAATTTCGGGACACGTGTCGGGCGTACGTTCAGCCGTACGCCTGTACCGTAAATTATGCACAGTACCTGAACGTTTTCCTATATATATAATGAGAAGATATATGGATGTGTTAGGAGGGGGGTGCAAATCTCCTTTAACTCCCAAAAGATCAAAACCAATAACATGACAAAAAAATTATGGAGATTAATAACGAATTACTATTCAGATAATAAATTAACACATAGATTACACCCATCGGGCAATGCTTCACGAAGATAAGAGTAATCTATGTTCGCCCGAAAAGGTGTGCAAATAAGTTTTAAATTTATAAAACTAGAATAAAAGCAAGCGAACCCGCAGTGTACGGATCGGCGTAGTTAAGCAAGTATTCCAGAGTATCGAACTCAGGGATTTGGGGGATCAATTTCAGTTCACAAATTATCGAGCAATGAAAATAGAAGCTTTTGCAAATATTGGGGAAAACAGCAACCCTAAAGATCCAGATGTCAAATTGTGGCAATCGATTCAAGATATACTATAGATATAAGGACAGAGTTGAGGTTTGCAAAGGTATACTAAGGTAAGGTAATGTACGGCGAAGTTCCAAAACCCTATATGTCTAACCCAAAGACTCTCTCTATAAAGGTTGTTGAGGCTGCAATATAGAAACGATCTAAGGACAAGAATTGATCTCAAATACCCAAACTTGTAACCCAAGGATCAAAACTAACTAAACCGATTAAGGTTGCGACACTCGAAATCGAAGTAGAGGTTGTTGAGGCTTCACTACTACCTAGAAAAGGGCAAACCTAGACTAGATTAAAGCTAATCTTTAATCTTGGATAAAAGTAAAAGCAAAATTCGTAAATTGGGGTAAATCACGGCTAGATCTTAAGAATCACGGCCGTGGAAACCTAAGAACAGGCCGTGATTTAGGGTGTCGACGATATTTCTCGCACTCTCAGGGTCCAATCAAATTACGATCGATCTATCATTATCTAAGCCACAATTATTAACCCTTCACCTTAGAATTGCTAAAGGGTTTTAGCCAATAACCATCATCATCAATTCAATAATCAAGTTTAAAGAGAAAATGGATGAAAACCTCAAAAACTCAATGACTATCAAATAACCAATCTCAAATCCAATAACAAATGTTTGTATTGAATGAATGCAGAAAAAAGGAATAGAAATCCTCACAACAATCTTAAGGAATAATGAAGAACGGGGTGTCAATCCGTCTCCAAAGATAAACCCTAAGATAATCTCGAAGTACACAATCTCCAAAATGCCTCCTTCTACGAATCTTTCCTGTACGCAATAAAATCTTCAAGCCTCCCTCTCTTTGGGGATCCAAATCCTGGGGCTATCACCGTCCTCTCTTCAATGTTGAAGGCTCTCGAATATATGTAGGGATCTATCTAGGGTTTAAAGATAAAACCCTAAATATTTGGGCTGAAAAGAAGTCGAATCCGCTGGTATCAGGAAATACTCTGGCGCGTCAGACGGTATCAGAGAATACTTTGGGCCGCGTCCGACGGTATCAGAAAATACTTTGGGCTGCGTCCGACGGTATCACAAAATACTTTGGGCCGCGTCAGATGGTATCAGAAGATACTTTGGCGCGTCCTAAGTTCTTTTTATTGCTCCTTTTTGTCCCGCAAGGCTTAATCCTTAAATATGCTATTTCGCTCCATAATTCGCCAAATTACCTACAAATGCAATAAAACTCTGTAGACCTCTATTCTTGTAAAGTAGGTGAATATAACCATAAATGCCATGAATGTATGTCTATGCATGCAAAATAAAGGAAAAATCTATATAAATACATGCCTAAAAATAGGTCATAATTCATGTCATCAATCTACTTTGAACATAAATTGTATCATAATATCGAAAAACAATTAAAAATAGGACTAACAAGTTAACATCGACAAACCTCAAACAAAAATCTCAATTTCAAACTGGAAATCAGCACTAACACTGTATTGATTAAAGCAGGACCCTAAATTGACATCCACCCCAAAATACTCAATTGCCCTAATGAGCTTAAGGAAGAAAAAGTAACTGATCAAATCAGTGATTTTGACATACCACATAAACGTCAGGGATAAATCGACCTTCAAAAGTTTAAATCTGGAAACAAGAAAACCAAAGTTCAAATCACAATTGGGGGTAATCGTCATCACCGCCTAAAAAGGGGAAAACCATAAAAAATTTAGTTGTCTTCTCCATTGGTTCTATGAATTCATAAGCCCCATCATTAACACCCATAAAGGAAACTTGGACATTAAACTTCCTAAAACCGTTTATTTTTAAAAACAAGATTTTATTTTGTAAAGATGAGAGGCTAACACACCAATGCATTACAAATAGTGCAAGAACAATGACTTGATGAATAAATTGAGATTTAAAAGACCGAATCAATTTGGAACTTTCAAGGAAGAAAAGTAGAATCTTATGAAAAACATAATCTATTTCCCATTCTATAATCCCCGTTGGGACTGAGATCATCAGAACTTCGTTGCTAGAAAGTTGATATATCGCCACACAAGAACCGGTTGTAGAAGGATTTAAATCATTATAATATGTTTTTGTTATTTGTTTTCTAAAACTTCAGGCGACTGGCTATAATTAATAAATTCATTGCAGTTTGGCAGGTGATGTTTTCAAAGAACTTTATAAACTATAATTAATAAATTCATTGCACAATAAAACTTTGAAAATACAATTAACAAATTCCTCGTCAAGGCATCAACAGTTTTTTTGAAACTAAACAATATTTAATCAACAAAATTACTATCAAACCAACCATATAAAGGACTTCGATATAATTCAAATCAAACAATGGGATAAGACCAAGGAAAACTCGGAGGGGTAGATTCCTAAAAAAACATTCTTCTAACTCTAGACAAAAAGGGAAAAAACATTAAATGGAAAAAAACGTGAAACCAATTTTGTAAAATTGAAGTTTAATTTCTATAAACTGTACGATGGAACATCGTCCTTTGGAGTAATTATCCGCGATCATGATGCAAAAATGCTAACTTTGGATTTTGGGAAACTCCCTAACGTACCAATTTTTGATATATAGGCTATAACTCTGTTCAAAGAAATAATTCTAGCCAACGACCCATGAAGTCAAAAAATTAAAATTGAAACTGAAATTGAAGGAGATAATCTCCACATTATTAACTACGTCTTAGGCATTTGAAAACCACCCTGGGAAGCTGAGATTTTGATTGGAGATATCCTTCTCCATCTCCATTCTTTCGAGGAAGTCCACATCAAGTATATCTATAGGGAAGCCAACAACGTGGTCAATGCTCTTGCTACTCTTAGCCAGTTGTCCCATACCGCTCTTGTTAGTGAGCTTCATGATATTAAAGAACTCATCCACAATGATGCTCTTCGTCAGCCAGTGTCTAGGACTTCTCCTTTTGACGACCTGGTCGTTCATCGCTCTATCGACCCCTGAGCCACCGGGAATGTTTGATGTCTCAAATTGATTTCCTTTTATAAAAAAAAAGAAAGAATATGTGTAATCTTTTCTATATATTTGTACTCACTAAATAAAACAATTCAGACGTATGATTAAAGTCAATCTCACACATTTTTTTATATACTCTACTAAAGTACACTACATTGATGCTGACGTGGGCCCCCACGATTTTTCTCGCATTACATCTTTTACTAAATCATGAATTAAGCCAATAAATCTTTTTTACTAAAATAAAATTTTTTTAAAAATATTTTTTTAACTAAATTTAATACTATCAAAATCTCAGCATTATTATCCCCTGACACAATTTACGTTGGGATAAAATCTAAACTTCTCATGCAAGTTAAAAAAACAAATCCAAACAAAACAAAATTAAAAAATATATTTTTTTAACTAAATCTAATAATATCAAAATCTACAAATCTCTCATTATTATCCCCTAGCACAATTTACATTGGGATAAACCCTAAACTTCTCCTACACATTAAAAAAAATCCAAACAAAACAAAACAATTTTTTTTTTTTAACTAAGTCTAATTATATCAAAATCTACAAAATTTCTTAGTTGTTATCCCCTATCACAATTTTCGTTGGGATAAACCCTAAACTTCTCGTGCACGTTAAAAATAAATCATCAGTGAATGAAACAAAATTAAAATCAAATATTTTTATAACTAAATCTAATAATATTAAAATCTACAAAATCTCTACCTTGTTATCCCCTAACATTGATTTACGTTGGAATAAAACCCAAACTTCTCCGGTACATTTTATTTCTCACACTATATATACAAATAATATCCCATCTTCTTCCATTCAATTTTTGTTTTCCAATATTGATCAAATTTCTTTCATCTTTTTTAGGGTTTTGATAATTTGAAGAAATTTCTAAGTTGCTTCGTCATATCGTTTTCAAATTATTCTCTTCATTGTTATCCCTTACTATCAATCCTTTTTTTCTTACCGATTTTCAGTCGTCGCATTCATTTTGCTATCGTTTATTTACTTGACAACAATCGCATGCCTCCTTACCTTCTCTATGTCTTTTTTGTTTCACGATTTGTGTGTTGTGTGTAATCTATAGTTCAAGAGAATATGTGAAATCTGTAGCAAATAACCCAATTATTTTCTCCATCTTCTTGAATTTCTCGTACTTTCGTGATTTGTTTTCAATAGCTTCTGTGATTTTGTTTCACGATTTTTTTTCGAGAGAACATGCTAATCTTTCATTACTTTTTTTATTCAATTTCGGCTTTTTTAAATAAAAAAATTGTTGAGATTCTAATTCTTTAATTTTATTTTGTTTTCTTATTCAGATTCCGAATAAGTGTATCTTTAAAATTTTTAAAGATACATATTACAATAATTTTTTTATTCAATTTCGATTTTGGAGAGAATATGTGTAATGTTTCGTTACTTCTAATTTTATTTTGTTATCAATAGCTTCCGTTAGTTTTTAATCTATATACCTATATTAAAACAAAAGTCATTACGGCTAATTTGGCGATCTGAGATTTTTTTCTAGCAATTAAATTTATTTTAATTAAGCCATATGATTTTTTTTACTAAAGTTAATTTTTAAAAAATCACCTTAACAACCAAATCATGTTTTTTATTAAAAAAATGTTTTTTTTATAAAAAGATATTAACAACCAAATCACTTCACATAATCAAATCATATCAACCTAATCAATATATTTTTTAAATACAACCAAATCAGATTAAGATAATACCGAACTTATATAAAAGATTTATTAATAAATTTATGTTATTAGCTCAACTATAAGTGTTAAATTCGATCAACATTTGTCACCATAATTCATTAAAGGTTTTAAAGTATTGTTTGACATTCAGCATAAAGGAGACCCAATCCAGATTCTTGGTTCAATATGTCAATTACCGCCGATCTGTACTTCGATATGTGAATTCAACCCGAAACCCAACTCAGTGTTGCCGCCAATCTGTACTAATTGGTATTTTTAACCAAATTTTTTTTTTGAAACAATTTGATTTATTAGGCTTTTTTTTTAGTTTTGAATTTAGTAAATGTATCCCTTGATAAGACTGTATAAAGTTTGAGAATAAATACAAAAAGTTAGGGTAGGGTATATTTACTTAATTGAAACATTAAAAAGCCTAATTAATACTCTATTTTCTCAAAAAGGCCTTGTTATAAAAAATGTCCGGTTTTTTTTCTTTTCTTTTTGGATAATTTCTGTTGGTCCATAAAACGTGATTTATTTTAGATTTTTTTAAAAATCTGTTTATGAAAACGTAATTTAAAAAAAAATGTTTATGAAAACGTGATTTGTATTTGATCAGTAAACTTTTTTATTTTTTTCAAATTCAATAATTAATTTTTTTTAATTCAACTATTATCGATTACCTTTTTAACCAATTTTTTTTTGCTTTTTTCCGGTAATTGATGTTGTTTTTCAATCTGTTTTTTTTTTGTTTTTCTTTTTCAAATACAAAATATTCGTCCCTACCGCCGATTTGGGATGAAATTCTTAATGACACTTGGTTGTATTCACCCATTTTTGCAATCATATCCTGGGCTACAGTAGGATTCACCGCATTTTATATGTTTCGTATCTATTTACTTACGTTTGAAGGACATTTAAACGTTCATTTTCAAAATTACAATGGGAAAAAAAAGTAGTTCCGTCTATTCAATCTCCTTATGGGGTCACGAAGGGCTGAAACCAATTAACAAGAATTTAAGTTTATTATCACTCCTAGGCCTCCTAATATAAGACCTGATCCAAAAAAAACTAAAAGAAAATCATGTATTGGTCTGGGTAAATCCATTCGATGAAAAATATATATATATATATATATAACTTACTAAAATAAAGGACGCTAATGTCACGTGTCAAGCAACGAGGTATGCCACATCAGCTTTTGTGTAAAATATTTACTAAATTGCCATTAATAATTAATAATAAAAATTATATTTGAAACAATTAAAATTTAATCTTAGCCCACATTTTTTCAAAATACGGATTTTTTTGTTACTAACTAACTGCTAATTTAGTAATTTTTAAAATAGTAAATTTTAAAATAATTACAAGATTTTACGTAAACTCTAAATCTTTTTTTGATAAGTTTTCAAAATAAAAAAGATTTTGTTAATCAAATAATTACTAAATCAATAAGTTTTAAAAATAAATTAACAACCCTAACATATCGATCAACCACCATTTTTTTAAACAATTACCTTTATTCATAAGTCTATTTATAAGTTTTTGTATCTTTTAAGGAAAATTGGTTTGAAACTTATTTTAAAGTAATAACATATTCGATTTATTTTTTTCATTAACGTACAAGTGTTGAACTGTAATTTGTATAAGTAGCGAGGTATATATGAAATTTCATAGAAAATAAAAAAAAATATTTTGTTAACCAATTAATTACTAAATTAATAAGTTTTAAAAATAAATTAAAAATCCTAAGAGAAAAATCTATTTTACTAAAGCTTTTTTTTTTCTGAAAATTCTATATAGCAAGATCTCGTATCAAGCTTCTCATATAAGTCATCAAATCGGTTCCGAACTCATTCGGTCATATTTTTTTAACGTAAAAACTTCTCACACAATCTTTTCAGATAAATCTTCTCTAACAAGTTAATATCTTCAAATTTCACTATATATCAATATCAAACACCATAGTTCATTTGTTCATCAATCTCCAAACACCATAGTTCATTTGTTCATCAATCTCCAAACACCATAGTTCATTTGTTCATCAATCTCCTATCTCCCATGGTTCTTCAAGCTAGAAATTTGTTCCATTATTCAAGGTAATCTTCCGATTAAAATGTCAATTCGATCAATTGCGTTTCTTCCTTTATCAATTACAGAATATGTTGTTCCGTATTTATTTTTTTACTAATATGTTCTCACGTAAATCAAACGTTCATCTTTATTTTCTTTTTCTTTTTTTTTTTCAAAATATCATATACAACTAGGTTTACTTATCTGTGCATAGTAATTTTAATTTTTTATTAAATGTTTTCTTACTTGATATTTCACCTGATAGTTTAAGTTAAACGTTCATCTTTATCTAATATGATTTTTTAAATTTTCACTATTAAAAAAATAGAATTTTGAAAATTTGAATTTTGAAAGTTACGCAATACAAATTTGATGATTTCTCAATCTACTTTTAAAAATTATCTAATTTTAAGGGCATATATATTCAATAATAATCTCGATTTCTATCCGATATGATTTTTGAAATTTTCACTCTTATAAAATTCGGATTTTAAATTTTCGTTTTTTAAAAGTAATATAGTTCAGACTTTGTGATTTTCGGATTGGTCAATTTTCAAGATATTACTAAGATTCCATTCTCTAAAATTTAAATTTAAATCAATTCAATGTTTTTTTTTAAAAAAAGAACTATTTAAGCTTCCGACGTATAAAAGATATGCCAATTTTGAAAAAAAAAACTTAAATTTTTTTTGTTAATCAAAAAACATGAGTGATTATCCTACAAGTTTATAATAAAAACTAAGATTTGTGATTTTTTTAAATTTTACTCTAATAAATTGGAATCTAAAATTTCACTAACAATAAAACCTAAGATTTGGTGATTTTTTTTAAAAAAAATTCACTTTTATAAATTTGAGTTTTATAATTTTAATATTTATAAGTTACGAATTTCATATTTGGTGATTTTCGCTTCTAAAGTTATCTATTTTCAAGGATATAAATATTCACTAACGATTTTAATTTTTATCTAATATAATTTCTTAAAATTTCACTCTTACAAAATTCAAATTTTTAAAATTCGATTGTATATGTTACTTATTTCAGATTTGGTGATTTTCAGTTTTAAAGTTCTCACTTTTAAAAGTATTTATTTTAAGGGTACGAATATTATCAACAATCTCAATTTTTATTGGATATGATTTTTTAAAATTTCACTTTGTAAAATTTGAATTTTAGAATTTCGCTTTCTATAAGTAGCATATTTCAAATTTGGTGTTTTTCGTTTGTGATTGATCAACAATGAACAATTAAAGAAGTTTCCACTTATTAAGGAAAAGTCATTGAGGGTTTAAACTAATTTACTAAATCATAAAAATTTTAATTATTTGTTTCGTTTTCAAGTATTTCGTATTATAACTTTAAATAATTGGAGCAGTTATTGTTGTATAACTATATAAATATAATTACTCAAATACAATAATTATAACCTAATTTATATTTTATTCATATAATCAATATACGCAACATTCAAAATATTCATTTGAAAATACCCGTTATCTATATAATCAATATACACAACATTTAAAATACTTATTTAATTAAAAATACCCGTGCAAGGCACGGGTTATAAACTAGTATATATATAAAAGGGCTCTTTCATGATCTTATTGAACTGACCAGGAGAAAATACGGATAAGTTGATCTATTTAGGGCACGTTATTAGTTGAATGCGATTCTAAGGTAATTGCTGTTGTTTTTGTAACACCCCAAATCCGCGGGACTCGGGATGCTACGGGTTGGGACCTCACAATGGGTCCCGACCCTTAGCCTGACAACAATTTCACCGGATCTTTCAACATGGCACAAATAAAGGCAAAACCAAAATTCCTTTTAATGCAAATGATAAGAAACCCGAAGGAAAACAACAAAAGACTTCAGCCGATAATCAACACCAAAGATCAAAACGCCATACACACGGCATACCAACATAATAAACGAAGAATAAAACACAACCCGACTCCAACCAAAACCCACTCCTAAAATGTACGGAACCCCGACTGCCCACTCTTCCGGATCTCTCGGCCGCTTTCCTAACCTGCAAGGCAATCTACAACAATCGGTATAAAACCGTTAGCTCACATTCCAAGCATTAGAATTAAAGGGAAAGGCACAAACACAAGTAAATCATCATAGTCACACGACATACTCAGAAGCACACAAATCCGGTTTATTATCTTTATTATTATTAAGTCATATCCCGTTCTAATTCAACTTCTTTTGTGACACGAGAATCCTCCAAAACTCGCCTCGGTCCCTTCTTCCGGCAATGGAACGGTTCGGATGCCTCCGACCGTCTAACTAGCACGGGCCAGTCGCCGAGATCCCCCTAGCTCTCACGGGGAGCCAGGCAATGATGTCACCGCCCGTTATCATACACTTGGGCCAAATAATATAAAGGTCGGTAATCCTATTTCCGGTTTAGTTGTTATAAACAGTAAAATACTAAACACACACCACCCAACACACAATAATGCTAATACAGAGAATACGAGCTAAGTAAGTCCGGAGACTTACCTCGTCCCATAGATAAACCCGATAACCACTGCTCTCAACTTCCCGTAGGAAGGCACTCAACGCCTGGTCAAAACAAGACACACGATCAACAACTCTCTCATAAGCTAGAAGTCCTTAGACTTCTAGTCCCAATGATCTTGCAAGATCATAAACCACAACTATGCTAGGATAGCAAACTCCTAGTCATCCCGATCTCACCAAGTCATAACCATCACACCACATGCTAGGATACTCTTGTTCTAGTCTCCACAATCTCAACAAGATCATACAACCATAATCTTAATCCTCATAAGCTCACAAGATCAACCAAACACTCAACGCCCTACAATCCTCACAAGATAACATCAACACCTTAAGTCTTAAGACATTTCAAAAATCCTCAAACACTCACCTAAGGTCCAAAGCCACTACTTGGCATTTCCACTAAGTTACGCTAGATCCAACCTAGCATGATACTAATTCTAAACATAATTAGATCGAGGAAGAGAATACTCACACGACGTCAAAAGACGGATGTCGAGCTTGGACTCGTTAGGCCTTTATCGGGGCGCTTCCGGACCTAAAACCAATGCTACACAAATTTAGCTAATACGCTAAATTTGATTGTAATATATAAGATATAATATTCTAAGGTAAACTCATTTTCAAAAGCAAACGCTAAAAACTCGCAATTAAACCCTTGAGTCATAACTCGAAATTAATCCAACGAGGCATAAAATATAAGGAAAGTCCCGCTTTTAAAACAAGGATTAGAACTCGCAAAACGCTTTCCGGGACGATCCATACAAAATTTATAAACATGGATAAAATCCGAAGTCAACTTTTCCGGCAACAAAGAAACTTACAAAACTCGGTCATATTTCCGAAATAAGCTTTGGGTCAAATTATAATTTATACTCAAGGGCAAAAGCTGCACATATTAAGAATATAATGTCAAGACTACAATAATACAATTCCGCAGGGTAGTCACAGCAAAAACCGAAAGAGAGGGGTCCAAAACTGAATAAATAAGAAAATGGGTACTGTTGCAATTATACACAATTTCAGGGGTCAAATTAAAATCATATAGAAGGGTCTCCTTCAACCTCTAAACACGCACAGAAGAAAAGGAAGGGGATGACATCCTGGTGGCTCGCGCAGGCATAGGAGGGAAGGTCCGAGGGAGCGGCGGAGGAGGAAGGTCGGCGGCTTCGGCAGACGGTGAGGGCTGAGCGGGGCAGTTGGGCTCCGTCGATGGTACTCGAAAGCGGCGCAAGCGACGGGGCGGCCGAGCACTCCTAGGGAGCGACGAAGGCCGATTAGGGTTGACGGCAGCAAGGGTGGCCATCCCTCCCGGCGAGAATCGGCGATCCCACTAGTTGTTCGAATCCCACAGAGAGACGAAGGGAAATGAGGAAGGGAGCCCCGAGGCCGGTCGACAGCGAGGATGGAAGGGAGGTGGCGGAAGGCTGTCGAGTCCCACAGATAGACGAAGCGAGGTGGTGGCGCAGACCCTCAGCGGCCGGTCGACGGCGAAGATGAGAGGGAGGAGGCGGCGATACTCCGTCCATCCAACCGGTAGTAGACGGCCGACTTCTTGGCGGTGAGTGTTGGCGGTGAGTGAAAGAGGGCAGTAGTGAGCGGAGGTGAAAGGATGCGGCGTGAGTAGAGGGAAACAGGGAGAGAGCGTGAAAGAGCTGTGGGAAAAATTAGGGTTCTGGTGAGGAGCATCACTAGTATATATCCGGATGGGCCGGGCTGGCCTATCTTGATGGGCCCAACGTCCTGTCTTGATGGGTTGACTGATTTAAATTAACGGTTTAGAGAAGGAACGAAAAACCGACGGGCAAAACAAAACAATCAAAATCGGTCAAGACATTCGGAACAGGATTTCCGCATAAAAAACTTCCCAACTTTCCGAGAGTAAAGACTCGGAAAAAGAAATCTATGTGGATCGAATATATAGGTAAACTCGCGAAATATAATTTGAAATAGAAAAATCATTCTCGCAATTTATTTATTTTTTTACGACATTATATAATACTTTAAATACGGGTAATAAAATATATCGATATATATATACTAGTAGAATTTAATTTACGAACAAAGTACTCGGAAAATTAAAATATTTAATCCATTTAAATATCGATAAAAATCAAGAAAAAAAAATAATAATAATAAATCGCAAACGCGCCAAAATTGGGGCGTTACATCAGATCTCCCTAAAAACAAGTTTCGTCCCGAAACTTGCTATACGCCGAACTTCTCGGTCCCTAAGGCCGAGGTACGCACTCTCAAACTAAGAAGGCTTAAACCTTCTAGTCTATACACACATTCTACTCAAACTACCACCACGAGATATATCAGGTCCTACAACACATTCTCGCATCGGACACAAACTACACATAATATCATACATGCACATAGCTCAACTAAGAGAAGGACAAGGTCTAACCCGCCGATTCTATCGATGCTACTAACTCAGCCTAAACTCAACCATAGATATAATCGTCCGTCTTCCAGTTAGCCTTATTGGTTCCTCGTCTGCCAATATATCCTCGTAATTGGAAACACGTGAAACATCGGGTAAACATCCTCTACCCTCTGCGGCCACGCCAACCGACAAACCACCTTTCTAACTTGCGCTAGGATCTCAAGAAAATCCGGTATATCAACAACTTAACTTCCTTATCGGGTCTTTCACAATGCACCATTTACATTATGTTTGTCTTTGATTTCCTCTAACAAAGAAGATCGAATTTCCCATTTACACCGTTGGATTTGGTTCTTGTCGAACAAAACTTGATGTTACGCTTCCCCACTTCTTGTTGCAAGTTCCAAGTAAGGGAGTACTTTACTTCCCACTACTTCTACTAACAAGGCATGTATGTTGTTACTTCTCACTTTTACATCATTACTTAAGCCATACCTTGTCTTGAAGAATCACTTGTAAAACATCAAATCCATCATACCTCGAGGCAATGTCAAAACAATTGTCCAACGACTCTTTTATTAACTCTTCACAACTCTTATGACCCTTGTGCATTTTCAAAACTCCCTTGTCTCCCAAAGTAGGTTAGTCATTGATGCTCTTACTTTGGAGGATCTCTCCACAAATCCGGGAATGACCGGCACATCCAAGAAAACTTATAACTTCTTCCACATCCTTCGGGGGTTGTCATCCCGAGACAACTTGTCATACAACTTCTCTCTTCTTCGAGAGTAGACCAAAATATTTTATACGGGCCATTAGAAAGCCCAAATGAAACCACTAAAGGCTCACGGTGACCATATCTTGTACGGACTGCCGTATTTGCAATATCCTGACCTCGAATTTCTCACTTGGTGGCAATCCGACCTTAAATCAATTTTAGAAGAGACTACTGACCCTTGCAACCAATGACTAGATCATCCCTTCGTGGTAAGGGATACCTGTCCTTTACCATATTCTTGCTTAACTCACGGTAATCGATGTACAAACGGTGATAACCGTCTCCCTTTTCGCAAACTGGTGTTCTCCATAACAACTTCAAATCAAGAGTTCATGATATATTCCAATATGAACTTCAAATCAAGAGTTTTAAGATAACATTCAGAGTTCTTCATAACATTTCAATATTTGTAATGAACCGTTTTCAATAAGTTCTTGCAATTGCTCCTTCACTTGCTTCCACAAGTCATATCTCTTCACAAGCGTCCTTCCATACGGCGCCTTAGATATCGGAATTGAGTTAAGCTTGACCTTAGTGGAAAAATCCACATTCTGACGTATTGGAATCCGTGATATCATATCTCGGTTTTCATATTTTCCTCTTTCGTCCCCTAATATATGACTGACACAACCTTGTCTTAACACTTGACAGGTGGTCATGATACTAACGATCAACCTCAATCTATTGAGGTGACATCCTTTAAACACGTATTTTGTTCTAACTGTAGCTACAATGTCGACCGTCTTTCTTTTACAAATCATTCATTTTCTCGAACTCGTGAAACTTGCTCAAATCTTCCGACTCTTGAAGCTTTTTTTTTTTTTAGGTTTTCTTTTATCTTAATCTCATTCTCCCTCTTTGATGCCATAATTGTAAATATCTTCTAAGTTTTCTCACTTATGTGCAACCATAAGGGTCCAAACTACAAGACTTAAACGTGCTTCAAAACAATTGACCTCATCTTCTTCGCTTCCCACTATATTCCCCAACGTATGGGAAACTCTCATTGCATTTTACGTAAGCTTGCACTATAAACATCATTTCTTCAAGTAGAAATTATACTTCACTTCCCTTTTGTAGAGTTAACCCAACAGTAGAGGTTCTAACCTCAATCTTCCATATACTTTTTGTACATCTCTTGTCGATATCAAACTTCAAAACTTCGATCTTCTCTTACTCTTGTTTGTCACCTTATGCATCTCTTGGTATTCCATGAAAAATCTTTACAACCGTACAAGTATGCCCAGTGGAAAATGCTAGAAGAAATTGCCCAACCACAATCACCGAAAGATCAACTCATTACTCCACCCAACACTAACATCATAACTCTAAGCTTGCAACGTTGCCCTAATCTAGGTCCTCCCATTCACGCCATAACCACCGGGGTTCTTCCGTGTGAGTTTGTAACATCTGACTCGGCTTTTACTCGCGATACCATCCATTCCATTAGAACGAGCATAATGTGCATCCTTTTATTATACTCCCATTTACGTACCACCTCCCTGAAACCTTACCTTCTTCTTCATTCACTACTTCCCCTTTACCGTGGTCAACTTTAAACCTCTAATCCGTGTCGTTCTCCTATATGCCAATTCCATGACCTACAAAGGTCGTATAAGGTCATCCAAATCCCTCTGTATGCCCATAATCTTGTTTACTCATCCCCTCTACACTAAACAATAAACAACTTGCACCTGTGCGTTCTTAGTTGTCATTGGTCAGCTTATAGTTGATCTTCTCCAAGGTCAACAACTTACCATTCTACTACACTTCAAATGTTACCATATGAACGCTACCCTTCTCGGGGTACTCTACCTTAAACTTCGTTTGCTCTTCCCACGTTACATGCCTCCTTCTTCTTTTCTAAGATAACTATACCCTTCTAGGCCCCGCACGCCGAATAACTCACCTTCATAAGCTTAATCGCGCCTCATGTTATCTTGTAAGTGTGTCTTCTCAAATCTCTAACGTTACTCAACAACCGTTCGCATTTCTCTTGGTTGTTGTCTTACGTCTTTTCATAACTAGAAGCTCCTTGTTACTTTACTTATCTTCTCGAGATCACGCCTACTCACACTTCTTTCTTCTTGGCGTTTCTTAGTCTTATCATCATAACGGAAGTCGGTCAACTCTACGTGAATCCCCACCATGCCCTTCTTCTCATAACTCTAGTAATGTTGACTCTCCACTTATGGGTACCTCATAAGCTTAACTTATAGTATCTTAAATCTTTTGCAAATGTGCAATCACTCTTCTCATCTTGACTTCAATGCTTAGGAGCGTCTAAGGAAGCTTCACATCTTAATGGAATACTACCTTTAACCTTGTTAGAATGTATCCCTCTCCTCCTCGTTTCACACCTTGAGTTGTCCACGAGTCTTCTTGAAAAATTAAGTTCGTTATCCTTATTGGCCTCGTTGTTTCTCCAATCACGATTTTTTTTTTTTTTTTAAACACTTCCACACCTTCGTGTTTCCTTTTTCTTGTATGGTCTCCATCTCGATTTCTCTTAAGTCGTCTAAAATTTTCCTTCCACTTGCTCGTCCTTTGGTTATGTCATCTCTACTCCTTCTCTTCGACATCCTCTGAAAGGAGTACAAGAACTCCAAGGTGTTCGCCCGAACGTAGCTCTCAACTCCATACTTGAGCATATTCGTCCTCGTATGTACACTATCCTATGTAAAACGACGTCGTCCAAGGGCGATGATATCATAATAGCATCTCAACTAAAAGGTCCTATATCTCCATATGCTACTATATATAATAGGAATACGTATCCATAACTATATAAGTCCTAAGTTCATAGTACTACTAATATTACGCATTCGGCATTCCATTACAACAATACAAGGTCCAAAACACATAATCGTTCATATATACAACTATACACATAAATCATGTCCATCATGCAACTACAATCCACATACAATAATAGTCCAAAAACATCCAAAGTCCACAATACATATCTACATATATATATATATATATATATATATATATATATATATATATATATATATATATATATATTAAAAATCCAATAAACTATGCTGCCGAGATCCGTGGAAGGAGTGGTGGTCCGTACATTCTACCCCGACTCATGCATGTGATTTTGAAAACGAAAACTCAGAATCCGCGGGGTTCTGTTTATTCCTTATTCGGCCTTTAGAAGATTGCGAGTGCCATTGTTGTCAACCTAGGGCTCTGATACCACTTTTGTAACACCCCAAATCCGCGGGACTCGGGATGCTACGGGTTGGGACCTCACAATGGGTCCCGACCCTTAGCCTGACAACAATTTCACCGGATCTTTCAACATGGCACAAATAAAGGCAAAACCAAAATTCCTTTTAATGCAAATGATAAGAAACCCGAAGGAAAACAACAAAAGACTTCAGCCGATAATCAACACCAAAGATCAAAACGCCATACACACGGCATACCAACATAATAAACGAAGAATAAAACACAACCCGACTCCAACCAAAACCCACTCCTAAAATGTACGGAACCCCGGCTGCCCACTCTTCCGGATCTCTCGGCCGCTTTCCTAACCTGCAAGGCAATCTACAACAATCGGTATAAAACCGTTAGCTCACATTCCAAGCATTAGAATTAAAGGGAAAGGCACAAACACAAGTAAATCATCATAGTCACACGACATACTCAGAAGCACACAAATCCGGTTTATTATCTTTATTATTATTAAGTCATATCCCGTTCTAATTCAACTTCTTTTGTGACACGAGAATCCTCCAAAACTCGCCTCGGTCCCTTCTTCCGGCAATGGAACGGTTCGGATGCCTCCGACCGTCTAACTAGCACGGGCCAGTCGCCGAGATCCCCCTAGCTCTCACGGGGAGCCAGGCAGTGATGTCACCGCCCGTTATCATACACTTGGGCCAAATAATATAAAGGTCGGTAATCCTATTTCCGGTTTAGTTGTTATAAACAGTAAAATACTAAACACACACCACCCAACACACAATAATGCTAATACAGAGAATACGAGCTAAGTAAGTCCGGAGACTTACCTCGTCCCATAGATAAACCCGATAACCACTGCTCTCAACTTCCCGTAGGAAGGCACTCAACGCCTGGTCAAAACAAGGCACACGATCAACAACTCTCTCATAAGTTAGAAGTCCTTAGACTTCTAGTCCCAATGATCTCGCAAGATCATAAACCACAACTATGCTAGGATAGCAAACTCCTAGTCATCCCGATCTCACCAAGTCATAACCATCACACCACATGCTAGGATACTCTTGTTCTAGTCTCCACAATCTCAACAAGATCATACAACCATAATCTTAATCCTCATAAGCTCACAAGATCAACCAAACACTCAACGCCCTACAATCCTCACAAGATAACATCAACACCTTGAGTCTTAAGACATTTCAAAAATCCTCAAACACTCACCTAAGGTCCAAAGCCACTACTTGGCATTTCCACTAAGTTACGCTAGATCCAACCTAGCATGATACTAATTCTAAACATAATTAGATCGAGGAAGAGAATACTCACACGACGTCAAAAGACGGATGTCGAGCTTGGACTCGTTAGGCCTTTATCGGGGCGCTTCCGGACCTAAAACCAATGCTACACAAATTTAGCTAATACGCTAAATTTGATTGTAATATATAAGATATAATATTCTAAGGTAAACTCATTTTCAAAAGCAAACGCTAAAAACTCGCAATTAAACCCTTGAGTCATAACTCGAAATTAATCCAACGAGGCATAAAATATAAGGAAAGTCCCGCTTTTAAAACAAGGATTAGAACTCGCAAAACGCTTTCCGGGACGATCCATACAAAATTTATAAACATGGATAAAATCCGAAGTCAACTTTTCCGGCAACAAAGAAACTTACAAAACTCGGTCATATTTCCGAAATAAGTTTTGGGTCAAATTATAATTTATACTCAAGGGCAAAAGCTGCACATATTAAGAATATAATGTCAAGACTACAATAATACAATTCCGCAGGGTAGTCACAGCAAAAACCGAAAGAGAGGGGTCCAAAACTGAATAAATAAGAAAATGGGTACTGTTGCAATTATACACAATTTCAGGGGTCAAATTAAAATCATACAGAAGGGTCTCCTTCAACCTCTAAACACGCACAGAAGAAAAGGAAGGGGATGACATCCTGGTGGCTCGCGCAGGCATAGGAGGGAAGGTCCGAGGGAGCGGCGGAGGAGGAAGGTCGGCGGCTTCGGCAGACGGTGAGGGCTGAGCGGGGCAGTTGGGCTCCGTCGATGGTACTCGAAAGCGGCGCAAGCGACGGGGCGGCCGAGCACTCCTAGGGAGCGACGAAGGCCGATTAGGGTTGACGGCAGCAAGGGTGGCCATCCCTCCCGGCGAGAATCGGCGATCCCACTAGTTGTTCGAATCCCACAGAGAGACGAAGGGAAATGAGGAAGGGAGCCCCGAGGCCGGTCGACAGCGAGGAAGGAAGGGAGGTGGCGGAAGGCTGTCGAGTCCCACAGATAGACGAAGCGAGGTGGTGGCGCAGACCCTCAGCGGCCGGTCGACGGCGAAGATGAGAGGGAGGAGGCGGCGATACTCCGTCCATCCAACCGGTAGCAGACGGCCGACTTCTTGGCGGTGAGTGTTGGCGGTGAGTGAAAGAGGGCAGTAGTGAGCGGAGGTGAAAGGATGCGGCGTGAGTAGAGGGAAACAGGGAGAGAGCGTGAAAGAGCTGTGGGAAAAATTAGGGTTCTGGTGAGGAGCATCACTAGTATATATCCGGATGGGCCGGGCTGGCCTATCTTGATGGGCCCAACGTCCTATCTTGATGGGTTGACTGATTTAAATTAACGGTTTAGAGAAGGAACGAAAAACCGACGGGCAAAACAAAACAATCAAAATCGGTCAAGACATTCGGAACAGGATTTCCGCATAAAAAACTTCCCAACTTTCCGAGAGTAAAGACTCGGAAAAAGAAATCTATGTGGATCGAATATATAGGTAAACTCGCGAAATATAATTTGAAATAGAAAAACCATTCTCGCAATTTATTTATTTTTTTACGACATTATATAATACTTTAAATACGGGTAATAAAATATATCGATATATATATACTAGTAGAATTTAATTTACGAACAAAGTACTCGGAAAATTAAAATATTTAATCCATTTAAATATCGATAAAAATCAAGAAAAAAAAATAATAATAATAAATCGCAAACGCGCCAAAATTGGGGCGTTACAGTTTTTTTAATATGTTTTTTTTTTCTTTTTTATTAATTTTTTTTTCCTTTTTTATTTTGGATGTTTGCTTTTGGTTTTTAAAGCGTGATTTGTATTAGATTGTTCAAAAAAATCTGTTTATGAAAACGTGATTTGTCCTTGGATCTAACAGAGATAATATCGAACTTAATCAATATTAACAGCCAAATATATTTTTTTAAATCTGTTTTTTTTTAAAAATCTGTTTATGAAAACGTGTTTTTTTTTTAAAAAAAAACTGTTTATTATTAAACAAATGTTTTTTTATAAAAAGATATGTTTTAAAAAATCTATTTTTTTTTTAAAAAAAATCTGTTTTAAAAAATAGATTTAAAAAATCTGTTTTTTAAAAAAATTTGTTTATGAAAACGTGATTTGTATTCTATCAGCAAACCTTTTTTTAAAAATTCAATAATTAATTTTTTTTACATACAAAATATCGATTACCTTTTTAACCAAATCACTATTTAATTTTTATTCGGTAACTTTGTTGTTGTTAATAAAATCGTTTTTCGAGTATGTAACCATTTGTTTTTTGCTTTTTTTGATAATTCATGTTGAATTTTAAATTTGTTTTTTTTATCAAAATATCAATTAATTATTTTTAGTATATCTGTTTTTTTCATAAAAAATAAGTTTTGAAATACAACTTTTACTTTTTTAAAGGAGTTTTAAATAGGGAAACTGTAGGAGAAAAAAAATAATTATATAGGATTAGAGAAAAATAAAATAAAATAAAATAAATCAATTTGAACATTTAAATGATTAGAGAAAAATAAAATAAAATAAAATAAATCAATTTGTTCTGTTATCTAATTATATAGGAGATTACTAATTTTGTAGATTTTATCAATGGTTTTAGTTTAAGTATATTTCTGCTCAATAAACTCAACTTTAATTGAAAGTGCTTTGATTCACTAAACAATTATAAGCTACCACAATCTTCATCATCTATGAACTGTTTTTTTAATTTAAAAAGTTTCAGAATCTGAATTTTTAAATCTAAGTAATTTATAAGCATTTCTTTTTTGTAATCTGTTTTTTTTATATCATAAAATACGAGTATTTTTTATCTAAGTATTTCGTTTCATATTATGTGGGTCGTTAGAAAACTAAAATTTTATCTTCCGTTTAGATAAACACAAAAAATTAAAGAAATTTATTTATAATTCTATAATGAAGTAGTGCATTGTATATTTTAAAAAATAAATAATTTCTTGCGTTGTTTAAGGATTAAATATTTGAAGTGTAGAATAATAAGAAATTCTTTATTAGTAACAATTTTATCATCTAGAGAATAATTAAAGGTGAATTACTATTATAATTTTTCATAAATATATCTTTTGTTCGTACAACTCATGGCGTATTAACCAAAAGATTCAATCTATAAATATACTCGCACAAGGTGCGGGATATGCACTAGTTTTAAAAAAAATCTATCTATTATACATACTAAAAGAGAGTGCATATTGTGATGATGTGATACGCTGTAGAAGCAGTAATCAAATGGAGATTCCATAATTTTTTGGTCAATAAATCTTTATTTTTTAAACTAGAAAATCTTTTTTACTAAACTAACAACCTGTTATTCAAATATTGTACGTAACTTTTTTTTGTTGAAAATTCTCCAAGATTTTAATCAACTAATAAATTATAGATTATAGCCAAAAAATCTATTCTTATCAACATAACCGCCAAAATCTATCCAAATCTTTATTTTTTAAGCCAGAAAATCTTTTTTACTAAACTAACAACCTGTTATTCAAAGATTATACGTAACTTTTTTTGTTGGAGATTCTCCAAGATTTTAATTAATTAATAAATTATAGATTGTAACCAAAAATCTATTCTTATTAATATAACCGCCAAAATCTACCCAAATCTACTCAAATCTCCTACTGAAGGAATTTTTTTTTATCAATATAATCCCTATTGACGGATTTATTATTATTTTTATTATTTAGAATAATTATTAATCAAAAAAATTTCAAAAATCTACCCAAATCTCTTTTTTTTTACGTTCTTATCAGATCCTTGAAAATTCCTCAACACACTTCCTACGTTTTGATTTCTATTTTATAAATATTATACTCCATAACGTAAAATTGTATCCGCTACTTTGCTATTCTTCTCTTAACCTATTATCGTCCTCATTGATTTGTTCTCATAGAGGTATTTTGCAACTATTCTCAATTATATAACCCGTTTCTATATCACTACATATCGATATTGATTTTTCATTTTCATCCTTTTAATAATTTGCATTGTCCTTCTTTATGCATTTCACGAATCGTAGGCTTTCTTATTTTGTTGTTCAGTATCATAATTTTTCGGTCACTGCGTAGGTACGTGCTTGGTTTACTTTGTTTCTATATAATTTAGTTTGATTCTCAACTTGCCATAATTACACATCATTTCTTATCTTATATATATTTGAGGTCTTCCATACCTCTATATAATTTAGTTCGATTTCTGCAAATTTCGAGTACTGCAAATATATCTGATCGGATTTTAATTTCAGTTTGTTAGAAATTAAAATATAAGTTGTGGAGTAATTAGGTCTCTAAATTGTTTGTTTGTCAATTAAAGTCGTCGCCCATCTTAAAAAGATAAATATAAAAGTCGTGGTCATGTAGAAAAAGAAGTTGCGAACAGATCCTCCGATTCATCAATCAAAGATATTCAATAGGAAGAATAATGAAAATTGCATGGTTTAGTATGTTAGAAACTAACATTTAAGTTGTTTACGTTTATTTTTTTTAATATTTATATATATTTAAACAAACATATCACTATTTTGTATCACCGTGAAATATTCTGGTGAATTTTTTTATGATTTAAATTTTGATTTCAGTTTGTTAGAAATTAACATTTAAGTTGTTTACGTTTTATTATTTTAATATTTATATATTTAAAAAAAAACATATCACTATTTTGTATCACCGTGAAATATTCATAGGTATGCGCTTTTCCGAAAAAGTCAAAATTTGGTGTATTCAAATCTCAAACTAAATACCATATTATTAAATGTATTTCCGGTACAATTTAAAAAATTATTCAGATTTTTTTCTTTTTCTAAAAAACTTTAGACTGTTTTTAAGTTCTCATCAATAACTAATTCAATTTTGATTTTGTTTTCAAAACTTATCAGATTTTGATTTCTTTTTAAAAACTGATCGGATATTTTTTATATTCAAAATATATGTGTTTAAATAATTTTTAAATTATTGTATGTATATTTTACGTAACAAATGTTTTCCAATCCAGTCTATTGTTACGGACATTATTATCTTTTAAATAATTTAAAATCTTTTCTGCCAATTTTTTTATGCGGATATGGTTAATGATAAATTAATATCCGTAGTATTCATCCAAAGCAAAGAAATTTTAAATCCGAATTTGATTTTGTTTTTATTCTTAATTGTACCGTAATAATCATAGATACGTGCTTTTCCAAAAAAAATCAAAATCTGGTGTATTCAAATTTCAAACTAAATACCATATTATTAAATGTATTTTCGGTACTATTTAAAAAAATTTTCGGATTTTGTCCTTCTCTAAAAAAATTTTGTAGACTGTTTTTAAGTTCTTGTCAATAAGTGATTCGATTTTGATTTTGTTTTCAAAACTGTTTGGATTTTGATTTCTTTTCCAAAACTTATAGGATTTTTTTATATTCAAAAAATACATTTTTAAATATTTTTTAATAAACTGTCTGTATATTTTACTTAACAAATTTTTTCCCATCCAGTCTATTGTTACGGATATTATTTTTTTAATCTATATCTATATACACTATTAAAGTAGTATACATTGACGCTGACGTGGCGCTGTGGAGATAGTATTTTTTAAATATCTATATATTGTTCTGTTTTCTTTTACAAATATTTTTCACAATGCCAAAAGATCTAAAGGTAAGATTTGTAAGTTAAAAATTATATTCTCATTTTTTTCTTTTTCGTTACAAAATTTTTGTTAGTAGTAAATTAAAAGAAATATTTAATTTTTTATTTCATAAATATATCGTTAGTTCCAACATACACAAAAATTGATGCCATTTTATTAAAAAAACATCAATATTTAAATATACCCGCACAAGCGGGATATGAACTAGTTTCCAATAATAACATGATCCTTTAATGTAAGGTCATAACATCCCATATAGACATAACTCGAATCTTGATATTTGAACTTAACTTCGTGATCAATGCGAATTTGTTACTTACAAATTGTTACTACCCATGATATTGTCCTCTTCATTCTCTTTTGGATTATTTTGTAATTGCCTCCATATTCTTATGACAGGCTATTTTCTTGTGGTACTAGTAAAGTTGGAGAGTCCCATCTTGTTGAATGGAATGAAAGTGAAGGTTCTGTGAAAAGAACTTATGAGGGTTTAGAAAGAGGCTCTTTGGGTATTCTTCAGTTTGATACGACTAAAAATCAGTATTTGGTGGCGGGTGATGATTTCTTAGTCAAATTCTGGGATATGAACAATGCTCAGCTATTGATGTCTGTCACTGCTGATGGAGGGCTCCCTGTAAGCAATAAACAAATTCATGTGGGTCGAAGTATTCATTTATGCACTTGTCTTTATTTTGTCAGCAGTGAAGTGTATAAGAAAGAAGAAAGATATAGAAAAGGTATTAAAATATGGTTTTGGTTGTGTTCACTTGTAATTCTTTTGTAGGCAAATCCACGAGTTCGCTTCAATAAAGACAGAACCCTCTTGGCTGTTTTTGCTGATGGCAATGGAATCAAAGTCTTAGCTGATTCAGAGGGCCTTCGTTTGTTAGACAAATCTGAGGATTATTCAAGAGCATCTGAAGCTTGGACAAAGGTTTCCCGAAGAAAAAGGACACGATAACGTGATGCAGTCTAATGAGGCGCATATCAGCGAGTACTAGACAGAAGGACCAGCTAGTGCAGTAACAAGTTTTAGATATGAGCTGTATCGTATGTGTTGCTTTATGCTGTAGTCATTTTTTATTATGGTGTGAAGTGTGGATGTGAGCTATATTGTATGTGGCCGCTTCTATAGAACTTGAGAGGGTGGGTGTTTCCATACTTAATAAAGTTTAGATATAGGGGCTGTTATCTTTGCAGCTGAGTAGGGTGCTGTGAATGTGAGCTATATTGTATGTGGTTTCGATTTGCATTCCACTTTTCAATATAGATCAACTTTATTAAGTATGGAAACATAAGAAATTGCAGTAATACCATGAATAATTGCACAATGAATTGAACACTGTATTATATTCAGAACTGAACAACTCAGTCAGTTTGCAATAAGCACCCACCCTCTCAAGTTCTATAGAAGCAGCCACATACAATACAGCTCACATTCACACTTCACACCATAATAAAAAATGACTACAGCATAAAGCAACACATACAATACAGCTCATATCTAAAACTTGTTACTGCACTAGCTGGTCCTTCTGTCTAGTACTCGCTGATATGCGCCTCATTAGGCTGCATCACGTTATCGTGTCCTTTTTCTTCGGGAAACCTTTGTCCAAGCTTCAGATGCTCTTGAATAATCCTCAGATTTGTCTAACAAACGAAGGCCCTCTGAATCAGCTAAGACTTTGATTCCATTGCCATCAGCAGAAACAGCCAAGAGGGTTCCGTCTTTATTGAAGCGAACTCGTGGATTTGCCTACAAAAGAATTACAAGTGAACACAACCAAAACCACATTTTAATACCTTTTCTATATCTTTCTTCTTTCTTATACACTTCACTGCTGACAAAATAAAGACAAGTGCATAAATAAATACTTCGACCCACATGAATTTGTTTATTACTTACAGGGAGCCCTCCATCAGCAGTGACAGACATTAATAGCTGAGCATTGTTCATATCCCAGAATTTGACTAAGAAATCATCACCCGCCACCAAATACTGATTTTTAGTCGTATCAAACTGAAGAATACCCAAAGAGCCTCTTTCTAAACCCTCATAAGTTCTTTTCACAGAACCTTCACTTTCATTCCATTCAACAAGATGGGACTCTCCAACTTTACTAGTACCACAAGAAAATAGCCTGTCATAAGAATATGGAAGCACTTACAAATAATCCAAAAGAGAATAAAGAGGACAATATCGTGGGTAATGAACAATTTGTACAACCTTGTACCATCAGCACTGTAAGCCATTCTTGTGCACCATTGGCCAGGAGAGGTATAATCTATTCGTGAACCGAAGTTATCGTACAAAAATGCTTTTATTTTCCCATCAAATCCAGTTGAAAAGACAAACTGATTAAGGAAATAGAGAGTTTAGCAATTGATGGTATACAAATAATCCATACTACATGTAAAGTGAAAAAGACAGCAGTGATGGGACAGTCACCTGAATGTTTTCTTTGGCATGAGTACAGACAGAATAAACGGGTGCTTCATGGCCTTCAAAGGTAAAAAGCCTGAGACCAGTAGTAGCATCCCACACCTTGAAGCAGAAAATTAAAAGAACAGAAGATCATGTTGAGTGTTTTCCCATGTAAATAACCAAGAAGTACATTGAAACCAACCTTTACTGTCTTATCATCACCACAGGTCACAATACAAAGCTGCCAATTGGGGGTGGAGAAGGCAATGTCATTCACTCCTCCAAAATGAGCATCGATCTACACAGTGAAGAGAATGAATAAAAGTAAGCTAAGAGATGCTGGAGACTAGATATGTGCGAAATCCACAAAAATGCATAATTACCTCCAAATGTTTCCGCACATCACTGCCACCGTGGTACGAGTATATATGTACAATATGCCTCAAGTAGGCTACTCCTGATTTCAAGAAATGCAAGAATATGATTCCAAAATTATAACGTAATTTCTTTCTAAATGAAACAAATTAGCACTAGATATCCACCAAGAATGTAGAAAAATGGTACAACTCACCAAATAAGGAACCATTCGGGCCCCAAATGACACGATTAACACATACACCAGAATCTTTTGCTACAGATCCCTATAAAACAATAGGATTAAGAATTCCTCATGACAAAGTTTAATCAAGAAATGGTTTAAAAGCCGCTGAATACCATCGTGTTCAATCAACATTAGCATAAAAAAAAAAACACAAACCCGCAACGGAATTGAACATTCACAAGGATCCCAGACTTCAAATTTTCGAGATACCAGCTTCTCGCTAGAGGCAACATCCCATAAGTTCACATCTCCGACAGATGTGCCAACTAAATCCACAAGACAGAATCAAATACTATCTTGCAATGATAAATTTGTAAATCAAGAATATGAGCAGAAAATTTGGATAAGCCCAAAATAATTTCAGTAAGTTAAACTAACCAAGAAGTCGGGTTTGTTCACGTGGATGAAAATCCATGCTCGTAGGAGAAGACCCCTGATTAAAAACCCTAGCAACTGTTACTGGTAGATTCACCTGTACAATAAATAAAAATTGATGAACACAAAACTCAATTTGCATTTAAAGAAATAGCACAAGATAGCTGGAAGTATCAATTGCAGAATCAAGCACCTCATCAACAGTTACCATGTCCATTCTTGCTTAGGCAGCGGGATCAAGATAAAAGGCTTAGCAGTGAAGATATGAAATTGGAGGTTTAAATCAGCAGCGCAGAAAAGGTCGAACACATTACAAGAAGACGCGTTGAGCTGAACCGATCGAAATTAGTTATTTTCGTAAGAGAAACTGAACTAGAGGAGGGACGAAGAAAAGCGACGTTGAGAATCGAGACCAAGAAAGGAAAGCTGAGAAGGATGGCATTCGACAGACAACAAAGCGAAGTTATAGAATCAGGAGGACCGGGTGCGGGCCCAGCAGAATCGTTTCGGTTCTGTTGAAGAACATTGCAAAGTCGGTTTTGATCAAATCGAATCCTAGACCGACGTCAGTTCAATTTAGTTGTTCTAAGTAATTTTGGTGGTTGATTTAGGGGTGTTTGGTAAGAGTGTAATATGAAAATTATTGGACTTTAAATTAGGGCAATTATTTAGGAAATTAAAAGGTTTCTATAATTTTATCTGAATTGACCAAAAAAAAAGTCTTTTTCTTTGTATATACTTTGAGATAAGGGATTAGTACAATCATTTCCTATGAGATCAACGGAGAGTCTTGACCCAGTTCCGCTCATCCACCCGGTCGACTTCCCTGAAGACATAAAAACATCTAACACATGAGACTCATGCAATCATGTTAGAATATCTGAGATTAACAAGTCAATTCAACGGAAGTTTCCAAATATTTTAGATTGAGTTGATAATTGTGAGATTGTCTCCCTCAATTTAAGGTTCTTGGTGCCCAACTCAAAGGTTTTACTCAAAGCCTCCCTTAGTGCACAATATGGAAGACAGTTGTGATTCCACATTGCCCATTGTCTAGGGTTGTAGACTTATAGTTGAGGTCTCGTGGTCCCTCAAGATAAATCCAAGTGCATATTTTCATTGTTAAGTCTAGACCCATCATCAAATAAGGTATTGGTCTACTTTTATTTGGCATCCTTCGGTTTCAATATTTTTTTTTATTTTTCATTTGATTTCTTCGACTTTGATTTTTTTGTTTGATGTCCTCTAGGTTTGACTTTTTTGTTTGTTGTCCAGCGTTTTTAGGTTTTTTTCCCTGGTGTGATTTAAGTTATAAAAAAAAAGTATTTTTTGTGTCCTCTAAGTTTGATTTTAGATGGTAATCCATATACTAATCTTTGGTCGAGCTCAATAGGTGAAGTACCGTTCTGATAGTTTAAACAACGGGTACTAAATTTTAGTCGGCCTAAAAGATGGGGTACTATTTAGTCAATTTTCTCTTGTTTATAGGCTTTACAATTAGTCATTTAAATCATCACTTTTTCCAGGTACTCTATCATGACCCTTTACAACAATCGGATATTGTGTATTTTTAATTTGTGTTTTTCTTTTCTCCCTTGTTGTGTGACGCTTCATGACGGTTAATTCGCCTTCCGATCTTTTTTGGATTTTTGTCCACTAGACCGCGCAGAGTCTAATGATTTAATCCGCTTTTCGTTTTCAAAAAAACGGATCTTGTGATCATTTATGTGAGCCGAGCGAGGATCACGTTCAGCCATTATCATACTCTTTTGTTTCTAACACATTTACCTATTAAACTCTAGGAGTGAATCTATTTTAGTTTTCTAACTAGTTCATATCCCGCACCTTGTGCGGGTATATTTAAATATTGATGTTTTTTGAATAATTTGTCATCAACATGTGTATGTGGGTACTAATGATATATTTATGAAAAAAAATTAAATTAAATATTTCTTTTAATTTACTACTAACAAAATTTTTGTAAGGAAAAAATCAAAATTTTCTTTTAACCACCTACCGAAATGGAATCGATTGTAATACCCGGAAAATTTAATTTCCGTTTAATACTCGATCAAGCCGGATTTCGATCCGCTAACCTCTTATCTTTCTAAAGAATGTTTTACTTTATAAAATTTTATCAAAATTCTATTATTTTATGTAACTTAAGTCACATAAAATAATAAATATGTAAACCGTATAACAATCCGGTATGTTTAAAACTCGAAGAGTAGTTCCGTACAAGTTAATGATTCACTTATTAAGTTCATCATATAACTAGATGAGTAGGCCTATCGGAATAGGCCCAATAACCTTACCGCCCCAGCCGCTACCTTTACCCATTTGTTGAAGTTGTAATACCGGAAATTATTTCCGTTATTTTTCTTTTATGTTTTCTTTCTTCTTTTCAACACAAAGCTTATCATTTTATGTGAGCATTATTACTCACATAAAATGATAAAAGTTTCGCAATAATTCATTCGTTCGGCATATTCTTTTTTTTTATGAAGAGTTAACCAAATTAAATGCTTCTTACCAACTTTTATGATTTTATGTGAAGTTTTAATCACATAAAAGGTTGCCTAAAACACTCTCACAATTCTATATATATTAGATGACAATTTGACAAGCTTTGACAAGGTATGACAAGCCTTAGAAGACTTCTCAGCCCACCTCCCATTTGTGTCTCTTGCTTCAGCCCATGTGGCAGTTCCCTTCCACAGCCCACGCCACATTCCAGCCCAGCAGCAACAGCGGGCCTCCGGCCTAGCAAGGGCGACGCAGGATCTGCACGGATTTCTCTCTAACGCAGCAGCTTCCATCTCTCCTATCCTCTATACGATCTGCACGTACTTCCTTCCTTAAACCAGCCCGAGATTCACGCCTACCTTCTGCGTTTGACAGGAACCCACCTCCCCCTTTTGTGTCCACATACATCTTCCCTAACCGTCAACCCTAAAACACTTTGGTTCTCGTCATCCCTCACCAGACGCATCCCTGCACGAAGCCAGTCAGCCAGGCCTCCCAGGACGAACTCGATCGCTTGGCAACGAGCGCACCGTATCATCGACCCCTACCTCTGTGGATCGTTGCACGCTAGGCCAGCCACTGGTACCCTCGTCCACTCTGGCGAAAGGCGGCAATCTGGGCTCCCTTCGTCTTCAGCGCAAACCGACCAACCTCGCCGCCCTGGGTTCTTCTCGGCAGCACTACAACAGTGGAGGCAGGAATCCTTCTCCTTCCGGCAACACGTCACCACCAGCAACAGAAGTGAACCGGGACCACCGTCTTCACGCATGTGTAGGGGTGCAGTAGTTTACCTCCATTGCCAAAGCAGGTCCGAAGTAAGTGCGTGTTGTGTCTTTCGTTATGTACATATATGAGGGAGAAGAATAGGTGCCTTGACTCACCTGGTTGTTAATCTGCGTACCAACAAGGGGGGAAAAGTGCTGCTAGTGAGTTTTGATCTTAGGATGTGCAATTAGGATTTATCCCAGGTTCTGCTGTCGGTAGGGATCGAACCTAGGACCTAATGTGCCCTTTTAATTTTCTGGAATGATGTCTTGAACTGCTGACTTTTGGAATGAATTTTGATACCTTAGAATGATCATCCACCGTTCAATTTTTGATATGTTGTAGGTGGATATATATAGTTTGATGTATTAAAATTTGAGAGGAAATTAACGGTCGGATTAAGTTTTATAGAGTCCCAAAGTGGAGCACTTGAGCTGTTTTTAAACAGGAAAAATATTTGACTAAGTATAGATTTTGGCTTCTAGTTCAACCTTAGAGGTTATATGGAAATTATGGTTGTTCTTCTTGAGAAACTCTTGCCCCTATGATCGATAGGTATATTAGAGGAACTAGAGAGTGTTCCCGGAATCCTTAAAATTTTAATCTAAATCTTAGATCTTAACTCGAATCGAACTTAAAAAAAAGATTGCTTTATGAAAATCTAGGATTTGTGTAACTCCTGTATTGTGGTACTAAATTCTTCCGTAGAGCCGGAATATGAATTTAGGCTCTAAAAGTAGAGTTGGAAATTAATCATGGAAAAATAAGTTCTAAAGAAAATTAGTAGATTTCAAGAATAAGCTTTGAGAACGTTGACACTAAGGGTAAAATGGCCTTTTACCGTAAGAGAGATTTTTTCGTAATTCCTTCATATGAGGTTGGACATCTAGATGTGATTTTGATCCACATGCCTTATTTGACAGGCGTTTGAGTTACCACGAGTACGGACTGTTTGAGACGTGTTAGAGTGTGTTTTGACTCAAGTAAGTCCTTGCGACTTACTTAGCCAGTTTCTGAGTGTTAGTTGAGTGATAGTAGTGGTGTGTGCTATTGCTTGTTTTAATAATAATAACTTGCTAGGACGACTGTTATTTTACGTTGAAGGCCCAAGTGTATGTATAACGGGCCGTGACATCACTGCCCAGCTCTGACAGGAGACTGGGAGGTTCTCTATACCCAGACCATACAGGTACAAGGTGAGGTGCATCGGATCCATTCCTGATGGTTACACGGGGGCGGAGGCGAGGTTTGGGAATCCCTCGTGTCACAAAATAAGTATCATTAGAGTGAATGAGTAATTTAAAGCAAGATAATAAAACGGACTTGTTTGAAAGCATGCTGAGTGTTTATGTTTATCTGAGTGTGTTTGTGCTGCTATTATTCTACTAATATTTAGATAACTAGCTAACGGTTCCTCTTGTTGTTGTTTTAGACTTACCGCAGGTTAGATCAGCAGCTGAGTGATCCGGAAGTAGTGGTCAGCCGGGTCTCCGTACTCCTTAGAGCGGGGTTGGGATTGTTTTGTCTTTCCTTTCTTTTGGTTAAGACAGTTGTTCTTTTCTCTTGTTTAAGTACTGTAGGCTGCTAGACAGTGTTGCATTCATTACTCTAAAAACAGGGTTTTTATGAATTTCGGTTTCTTTATTTGTGTCTTGTTGCAAGGTCCTAGTAATGTTGTTGTCAAACTGAGGTCGGGACCCATTGTGAGGTCCTAACCAGTAATACTCCGAGTTCCGAGAATTCGGGGTGTTACAACATGGTATCAGAGCTCTAGGTTGGCAACAATGACACTTGAAATCTTCTGAAAGACCGAATAAGTTAAAGCAGAACCCGAAAAGGGGTCTGAGTTTTTTTTTTTTTTTTTTAAAAAAAAAAAAAATTTTGGATTTTAAATTCATGCATAGTCTGGTTGGGAATAGAAAAGTACGGCTGACCACCACTACTACCGCGGATCTCAGTTTGCTTAGTATGGACTTTAGGTTTTACTGTAGTTGGACTTTTAGCTTATTTATAAAGATATGTTATATAGATAGGTATATGCCGAAGATTAGTAGAATTTATAGTTACATTACGCCCTTAATGGAGATAACAGTTTGAGATCCTCATTCAGTTGACACACCTAAGTTTTTGAAGAGTGTCAACGTGAGGATTAGTATGTACATCTCATGTGCATTAGGGTAGACGAACGACGGACAACTCCTTCGAGCTTGTTGAGGAACGTCGAGACGGAAAAGTAAAGACTCAAAGACAACACCAATTACGATGACAAGAAGAGAATCCCGAATCAACTCAACGGGATCAAATGAAGGATATACAAGAGAGTAGTTCCGGAGAAGCAAGAGATGATCGCCAACTAGGGAATTGAGAAAGACAACGGAGAGGCTCTTTCAAGTTGTGTAAAGTGAATTCACAAACAAAGAGGATGACGTCAAAAATTTGCCATAGACATGAAAGTCAAAAGAGAGATATAGTAGCAATCAAGAAAAGAGATATAAAATTTAAGCTCACTGACAGACTAGAAAGTGAAAAGTTGATGCCAAAAGCAAGGCGAAATATGATCACTCTCAACAAGCTAATTGCCACCACAATCCAGATTGATAACCGAGACAGTCAAAAGTATGGAAGTCAACATGAGATACATTATCCATCCAAATAGAAAGAATTAAAGGGCTGCAACTTGGAAGCTTACGCATTGCCAGAAAGGGAAAGGTGAATTTCACCAACGTGGAAGTGGAGTGATCTCGTAGAACACAGGAGAATTTTGACATAGACCGTGATACAACAATAACCAGCTTCTGTAAAGGCAGCATTACAAGCAACACTCAAGGAAGAAGAGTGTGTGAGAAGAGTATTGGTGAACTCGAGGGACCCCAATAACTTCTCATTCAAAAGGAATTTAAGCTAACAACACTACAAGTTCATAATAGAGAACCGCAAATAGACGATAACTAAGGTAAAAGAATCACGGAGATGTACCTACAAGCTACCCTAGAAGGATTGAAAAGTCTGTTGATGGAAGAAGAATGATACAACTGGACTCGTAAGAGTATAACAATCTTACAAAAGTATAGATTGTAGGAGGAGATATATTTCACCAAGTATATCAAGTCTCGAAAGAGATAGAAGAAAAGTAAGTCTATGATGTTGTAGAAGGCCAACTACACCCTACTTGGACAACTTAAAAGTTACATGTGTGGGTTAACTGGTTATGGTTAGTTAACCGATAAGAAGAATAACCACAAGGTTATAAAAGAATTTTATCGATATCTAGTGAATTTCTTTCGGAGATCCACGACGAAAATGGTGAAGTTACGTCAATACAAGTACTAGTAGCCTGGATGGTAACGTTAAATGAGTCCAATATGATAACTCTAATAATGAAAATTTATGAGCAGCTCTTGACGGTCGGTAATGACCCTTGATGATAGTAATGGTGTAAAGAGAATTGTTGGGAGTAGTTACTTACTACTGACTACGAAAGATACATATCAGAGTTAGAATGAGGGATCCCTGTAAGAAGAACTAGAAGACTAAGAGGAAGTAGATGATTGGAAACATGTCCTATGTCTTAACATCCCACACAAGTAAGACTGATGGTGCTCCTTCGAGAAAAAGTAGGGTCAGACTGTCTAGATTGACAGGGGAAAAACCCTTGCGATTTAAGATGTGACACAAAATAATTGGAAATTCCGAGGCGGCATGAACATAAGGAGTATGATGTAAAGCCTTGGGGAAATGTGTGGTCGAGTTGTGAGGTGATTGCAGATAGAATCTACAGGTCGACTAAAACAGACATGAAAAGGAGTAAAAGTGAAAGACTAAAGGTTGTTATATGGATCCGGTATCACACCAATAAGATGGTTACCGAAAGGACTAAAGACTGTATTTAAGGAGAAATGGAGGTACTCCATAGAAAATTCAGCTGGACTGATGACACTATGATGGATTTAGTATAAACCAAGTGTATAACTTATCAAGTGAGAAGGAAATTCAGGTATCAAAATTGCGAGTTATGATAAATTTTAAATAAAGTTTTGAGATGAGGATGTCATTAGGAAATCTATGCAAGAATAAAAAGCAACTGAAGTTCCAACATAGAATGGGTAGTAATGATCAACAGACAGTTAGAGACCGATGCAGAGAAGAAAAATGTATAAGACGAGTCACCTAGTAGAAGAGTTCACAAGACAAGCTTGTAAGACCAAAAGAGATAAAATGTCGACCCGGATATGAGGGTCTAAGGTGCATGGAAGGGATACCTACAATGGAGTGTAAATGCAAATGTAGACTTTACAAGTGTGGAGAGGTTTTAACCTCCTCAAAAATATAGGAATTTGAAAGAAATCGCAATGTCGGTATCAAAGAGTTGAAGCCCTGTAGCGGAAACAAAGGAGTATCATGAAGGCAATGTTGTCGGTAACGCCAGCGAAGGAATGTATATATAAGAGAACGGCTTGGGTAGACTCGAAAGTCCAAGGTAACCCCAATTATCACGGGACCTAAGTCATCAAAACCGACGGTCCGTGCAAGGGGAACTGCAAGGGGATGATAACTAAAATCATCAAAACTACAAAGACCCTTACCAGCTATCGTTGAAGACTTGGAATGACTATTTAGGTCAAGATGAATGACCCAGTTGAGCTCGAGAAGTAGAGTTAGCCTAAGGAAACAGAAGTGTGGAATAGAAAACGAATTAGTAAGGCGTGAAAGGATTAATCGAGCAGATGATGCTCACCAAGAATTTAACGCCAGTATAGGTATGAGAAGAGTAGGTCCGGGATATTGAGATAAGTCAATTATAGAGTGACTGACATCAACTGAGGACGTATAAGTGTTGATTAGTATTGACGAACAGGTACCGTTAAGAAGATATATTAGTGACTGCGAATTTAAGAGATAACTTTACCGATGACTTGGAGGAATTCCCAAGTAGGCAACGACAACTTTCTGGGGTGATCTAAAGATATAGAGAGAATCGGTTAGAGGTTGCTTACTAGTTGGTTAAGAACAGTCTATGGGTGAGTAAGAGAGTAAGGATCTGTTTGAGGAGGATCTTGATAGTAGTAGAAGAAAAGTATAGGCGGGAGTTGGGTAAATCATGTTGACCCCTTAGAAAGACGCCATTGTGACTAATGGGTGTTACACCAAAAGCGTGGTAGGCCATAAACCACAGATGAAGAAAATCAATGTTAGGTTAACTCTGATTTCAATAAGGAATTAGCGATCTATATGAAAAAGTTCACTTGGGTGTATGATTTGTGTTGAGTTATATAAATTTTAGAGCTGGAAGTAAGTAGAAAACCAAACCATTGAGAGAGTACCTACCGAATCCGAGAGACGTCATCAGCTATGAAAAATCAGAAAATTTAGCCGGTTCATGCTTTTGTAGAGTTCCAGTGGTCTAGACGAGGAATCAATGAGGCTACTTAGGAAACGGAGGAGAGCATTAGAAATGGTTACCCTGAGTACCTTGCGGAGTTAGCTGCTACTTCTGTATCAACGAGTTAGTACTTGGGTAATGTTTGTTTGACTTATCATGCGTTACCTTGGAATAAGTAATTGTGTTTTATGTGAAGTGTGCCTGAGTATGATGATTGAGTAGTTGCATGTTAGAAAACGGGACATAGTGAAACCAAGTTATACAAATAAAGTTGTTTGATTAGATACATTATTTTAAGTTTCGGGACGAAACTTATTTTAAGGGGGCACTGATGTAATACCCGGAAAATTTAATTTCCGTTTAATACTCGATCAAGCCGGATTTCGATCCGCTAACCTCTTATCTTTCTAAAGAATGTTTTACTTTATAAAATTTTATCAAAATTCTATTATTTTATGTAACTTAAGTCACATAAAATAATAAATATGTAAACCGTATAACAATCCGGTATGTTTAAAACTCGAAGAGTAGTTCCGTACAAGTTAATGATTCACTTATTAAGTTCATCATATAACTAGATGAGTAGGCCTATCGGAATAGGCCCAATAACCTTACCGCCCCAGCCGCTACCTTTACCCATTTGTTGAAGTTGTAATACCGGAAATTATTTCCGTTATTTTTCTTTTATGTTTTCTTTCTTCTTTTCAACACAAAGCTTATCATTTTATGTGAGCATTATTACTCACATAAAATGATAAAAGTTTCGCAATAATTCATTCGTTCGGCATATTCTTTTTTTTTATGAAGAGTTAACCAAATCAAATGCTTCTTACCAACTTTTATGATTTTATGTGAAGTTTTAATCACATAAAAGGTTGCCTAAAACACTCTCACAATTCTATATATATTAGATGACAATTTGACAAGCTTTGACAAGGTATGACAAGCCTTAGAAGACTTCTCAGCCCACCTCCCATTTGTGTCTCTTGCTTCAGCCCATGTGGCAGTTCCCTTCCACAGCCCACGCCACATTCCAGCCCAACAGCAACAGCGGGCCTCCGGCCTAGCAAGGGCGACGCAGGATCTGCACGGATTTCTCTCTAACGCAGCAGCTTCCATCTCTCCTATCCTCTATACGATCTGCACGTACTTCCTTCCTTAAACCAGCCCGAGATTCACGCCTACCTTCTGCGTTTGACAGGAACCCACCTCCCCCTTTTGTGTCCACATACATCTTCCCTAACCGTCAACCCTAAAACACTTTGGTTCTCGTCATCCCTCACCAGACGCATCCCTGCACGAAGCCAGTCAGCCAGGCCTCCCAGGACGAACTCGATCGCTTGGCAACGAGCGCACCGTATCATCGACCCCTACCTCTGTGGATCGTTGCACGCTAGGCCAGCCACTGGTACCCTCGTCCACTCTGGCGAAAGGCGGCAATCTGGGCTCCCTTCGTCTTCAGCGCAAACCGACCAACCTCGCCGCCCTGGGTTCTTCTCGGCAGCACTACAACAGTGGAGGCATGAATCCTTCTCCTTCCGGCAACACGTCACCACCAGCAACAGAAGTGAACCGGGACCACCGTCTTCACGCATGTGTAGGGGTGCAGTAGTTTACCTCCATTGCCAAAGCAGGTCCGAAGTAAGTGCGTGTTGTGTCTTTCGTTATGTACATATATGAGGGAGAAGAATAGGTGCCTTGACTCACCTGGTTGTTAATCTTAGGATGTGCAATTAGGATTTATCCCAGGTTCTGCTGTCGGTAGGGATCGAACCTAGGACCTAATGTGCCCTTTTAATTTTCTGGAATGATGTCTTGAACTGCTGACTTTTGGAATGAATTTTGATACCTTAGAATGATCATCCACCGTTCAATTTTTGATATGTTGTAGGTGGATATATATAGTTTGATGTATTAAAATTTGAGAGGAAATTAACGGTCGGATTAAGTTTTATAGAGTCCCAAAGTGGAGCACTTGAGCTGTTTTTAAACAGGAAAAATATTTGACTAAGTATAGATTTTGGCTTCTAGTTCAACCTTAGAGGTTATATGGAAATTATGGTTGTTCTTCTTGAGAAACTCTTGCCCCTATGATCGATAGGTATATTAGAGGAACTAGAGAGTGTTCCTGGAATCCTTAAAATTTTAATCTAAATCTTAGATCTTAACTCGAATCGAACTTAAAAAAAAAAATTGCTTTATGAAAATCTAGGATTTGTGTAACTCCTGTATTGTGGTACTAAATTCTTCCGTAGAGCCGGAATATGAATTTAGGCTCTAAAAGTAGAGTTGGAAATTAATCATGGAAAAATAAGTTCTAAAGGAAATTAGTAGATTTCAAGAATAAGCTTTGAGAACGTTGACACTAAGGGTAAAATGGCCTTTTACCGTAAGAGAGATTTTTCCGTAATTCCTTCATATGAGGTTGGACATCTAGATGTGATTTTGATCCACATGCCTTATTTGACAGGCGTTTGAGTTACCACGAGTACGGACTGTTTGAGACGTGTTAGAGTGTGTTTTGACTCAGGTAAGTCCTTGCGACTTACTTAGCCAGTTTCTGAGTGTTAGTTGAGTGATAGTAGTGGTGTGTGCTATTGCTTGTTTTAATAATAATAACTTGCTAGGACGACTGTTATTTTACGTTGAAGGCCCAAGTGTATGTATAACGGGCCGTGACATCACTGCCCAGCTCTGACAGGAGATTGGGAGGTTCTCTATACCCAGACCATACAGGTACAAGGTGAGGTGCATCGGATCCATTCCTGATGGTTACACGGGGGCGGAGGCGAGGTTTGGGAATCCCTCGTGTCACAAAATAAGTATCATTAGAGTGAATGAGTAATTTAAAGCAAGATAATAAAACAGACTTGTTTGAAAGCATGCTGAGTGTTTATGTTTATCTGAGTGTGTTTGTGCTGCTATTATTCTACTAATATTTAGATAACTAGCTAACGGTTCCTCTTGTTGTTGTTTTAGACTTACCGCAGGTTAGATCAGCAGCTGAGTGATCCGGAAGTAGTGGTTAGCCGGGTCTCCGTACTCCTTAGAGCGGGGTTGGGATTGTTTTGTCTTTCCTTTCTTTTGGTTAAGACAATTGTTCTTTTCTCTTGTTTAAGTACTGTAGGCTGCTAGACAGTGTTGCATTCATTACTCTAAAAACAGGGTTTTTATGAATTTCGGTTTCTTTATTTGTGTCTTGTTGCAAGGTCCTAGTAATGTTGTTGTCAAACTGAGGTCGGGACCCATTGTGAGGTCCTAACCAGTAATACTCCGAGTTCCGAGAATTCGGGGTGTTACATCGATGGACCTTCACAGGCGGATCTCGGAAGATTTGTCTGCGAGTAGGGAAGTGAGAAGAAAGGTGGAAGGGGAGAGACTTTCATAAACAAGGAATAGTGAAAACCAAAGTTGTTGAAATAACACTTATTGAAAACAAATTAAGGAATGAATAAACAATAACAGAATGAATGTCATGATTGAAAATGTAGGGGATAACCTGAAAATTTAGACGAAGCAGATTTGAAAAATCCGATCTTCAAATTATCACAACCCTGAAACAAATGAAGAAATATGATCAATATTGGAAGACAAAAACTATCAGGAAAAGGATAAGGTATTATCTACATATATAGCGTGAGAGATAAAATGTGAAGGAGAAGTAAAACGTACCGGAGAAGTTTAGGTTTTATAATCAGTCAACGTAAATTGTAAAATTAGTAGATTTTGATATTTTTTTAATTTGATAAAACGTAATGGAGAAGTCTAGAAATATACTTAACTTTTTGGATTAATTTTTTAAAAGATTAGTTAAAAAAGATTTGTTTTAGATTTGTTTTAGTAAAAATTATTTATTGGCTTATTTTTTGATTTAGTAAAATATTTATTCCAAAAAAAATGTGGGGTGTCACGTCAGCATTAGTGTAGTGCACTTTAGTAGTATACTAGTGTATTTTCCGCACCTTGTGCGAAGTTATGTTTTAAATTTTATTTTATAATAAATATTAGAATATGTTAGATGTAAGGTTCGAAATATAGCAATAAAACTATTTAATTTTGTAATAGTAACCATGCATTCAATTTGATTATTTTTTTTAGGATCTTTTATAATTTTTATTTTAAAATTTTGTATGAGATTTATTAGATTTAAACTTGAAAAATATAGGTCAAGAATCTAAAAATAACAAAACCAAAATTCTTTATATATATATATATATATAGAGTATATATCCTATGCGAACACTCCCTAACGTGAGAACATGAGAACAGATTCGTAATTATTATTAGTTTTGTTACGAATGTGCCATATCGTTTAATGTATTATTCGTAGTTATTGTTGGTTGAGTGGATTATTCGTAGTTATTGTTGGATTCCTAATTATTATTATTCGTAGTTATTATTATTTTTGATATCTACTCTAAATCTCAACCCTTAATACTCACATCCAACGGTGTACGATTGTTCTCATGTTCTCACGTTAGGGGTTGTTCTCATGGGAACCACACCCTATATATATATATATATATATATGAAAACATATTCGTAATTATTATTAGTTTTATTATGAAGGTGTCATATCGTTTAATGTATTATTCGTAGTTATTGTTCATTGAGTGGATTATTGATATCAACATCCAACGTCACCGGAAAGTCCCTCATGAACTGTGACGTGCGATTGCGTATGGGCTAATTATTTCACCTGTTTCGTAAAGCTTCATTTGTTTAATCCCTCTTTTCTATTTCATTGCTCTTGAGCAAGTATACACGATGGGTTGATGGTTGACATAACTTCCAAAGATCAAAAACATATCATGCACCACCATCACTACACATACTAAACAAAGCAAGAAAAAAACATTTATCAAAGACGTTAATTATATATAAGCAGTTGTTTAGAGGATTAAATCTTAACAAATTAATTCGATGGTTATTGGCAAAATTAATCAGCCGAATTAATCTTATTTTACTAATTAAAAATAATTACTATTTTTTTTTTCATCGTCCAATAGTTTTCAATAATTACTAATCATACATAAACATAAACTAAAAGTTCTGAATTTTAAAAAAAAAAACATTTATCCCTTAATATCGATAAGATAAGATTACAATTTTAAGTAATTTGAACTGACGTTAATTACTAAGAGGATACGTGGTAAGAGAAAACTTTAATGGAATTAAAAGTTGTTTTAGGGCTGTATCGAATCATATATACAAATATAAACGAATTGAAGTAGGGCTGAATCAAAATTAATAATAAAACACAATGATGAGTCTTAGGGCAAAATCAGAAAATCAAAGAACTTGCGTGTTTGATCATAGGTTAAAAAATCGAATGAAAAAGTTGTGATCGAATAGAAAACAACACCAAAAAGTCTATAAACAACTTCACAATGGAGTAATCGAATAAAAAAGAACACGAAGCTATAATCGATTGTTCGATTGTTAAATAATCGAAAGGTTGCTAAATAATCGAAAGTTTGTAACGTACGTCGTTGAAGCCTGAAAATAAAACACGCAAAAAGATCAGTATTATGAAATGTTAGACTAAATTGTTTAGGTATTTATAAGAAATAGGAAGGAGTTAAGCTTACGGGATACGCAACTTATGAGATACGCTTATGGATAATATCTTCTAATTTTAAATATTTGAAAAACAAAATAAAAGAAGAAGAGTTGTTATTGTAATCTGAGATAGTTAGTAGAATCCAAATTAAAAATGTTTGTTTCAAAGATTTGATGTTATTGTGCCTGAAAATCGGAATAGTGTTTACCAGTTTGTTTTATAAAATTTATATACTTTAATAAAAAAATTTTATTGGCTTAATTTATTATTTAGAAAAAGATTTAATTCGAAATTTTTTTTGGGAACGCCACGTCAGCATTATTGACGTTTGTTTTAGTAGAGTATATAGAATATAGATATAGATATAAATAAATCAATTTCCATCTAATCTTTTAATGGAAAATATCCTTTATATCTTCTTAATAAACCATCTTATTACTCTATTATTCGTATATTTGATTGTTTATGCTACTCGTCTATTTTACCTAAATCATCTAATAAATTTTCACCAAAGAATCAAAAATACATATTTTTCAAATATCTTATTGGAAAAAATGATGAATATGTATGATATTTTGACTAAAAAAATATTTATTTTCTGAGATTTTTTTTATGAGAATATCTTTCCCTTTTCAAAATATATACGATTTCCTTACCGCCCTTTACGTATCAATCAACTAAATCTTCATCATATCTTGAAGATCATGAAACCCTAACCTTAATGGAAATTACTCTCTTACCTCAATCTTCTTAAAATAAGGAACATTTTGTATCTTGTATACTAACTAGACACCCTATTTTCTCAATTAAAAATAAAGATAAATTTGAGTAGATAATACCAAAAATAAGGAAAGAAGTTAAAGTAATTATGTAATATTATTTATTAGTACTCACCAATTTAAGGAAATCGTTTGAAAAATTAAAAGGAAACTCTATTTTGAAGATTTGCAAAATTTTCATCTTCATCCTCAAGTTACATATCTTCTTCCCTCATCTTCATCGTTTGAAAATAAATTTGTAGATTTGCACAATCTCTCTTCCCTCAAGTTCGTCATTGTTACCATTTGAAGGTGTTCGCAACATCCATCGTCGGCGCCGTCTACAAGATATCATTCGCCATTGTTACAGGCATTGCTTCTTCATCTTCATCATCTGTCATCGTTTTCAAGCAGTGTGTAGTTGAAGTCGTTATTAGACACTTGATACACAAACTCAAAACATAAATTTTTGTATTATGTACATATTTCACATGTAGGGTGTGGTCAAAACTTACACTAAAAACATAAATTTTGTATTATGTACATATGTCACATTAATATATCAATATGTACACAAATAACATATACATCATAAGTCGGACACAATAACTACATATTATTCACAAAAACCATCACTACACAACATATCGTACAAATTTTAGAATACATAAACATGTATTTACATAAGCCCGAAAATAATGTGATAAACAAGTTGAAAAACGTTCACATTCATTCATGCATACACAACTTTAAAAATATGACTTACAATCAAGAACTTACCTCGAACACAAACAGAAAATCAGTCGAACAAAACTCCATTGAAGCATTCGAACAAGAACTCCATTGCGACTTCACTGACTTATGTAGGACCGATATTCAACAACAAAACTCCATTGAAGCAGTAGAACAAGAACTCGAGATCGTCTACTGTTGACAATGGAGAAAATCAGAAAGAGTGTTTGATTTTGTTATTGACCGTAAATAAATAGGAAGAGATATTAGGATTAGTTATAATTTCATTCCTTATTTAACGTTGTAGAATATATGTTAGAATCTTTAATTAACAAAAAATTAAAATTATATAGGAGAGAGAGAAGGTTGATTAATTAGGTAATATATTTAATGATTTTCTATTAAATCTTCATCATATCTTGAAGATCATGAAACCCTTACCTTAATAGAAATCACTCTCTTACCTCAATCTTCTTTGACGTCCTCGAGTTACCGTCCAATCCCCCCATTCCTTCCAACATCAACTTTTTTTACCCTCTTTAACCCCAATTTACTTAATTCTCCCTCCAACCAATTTTCAAATCTTAACCCTAATTTATCCTTTATCCACCGCTAACCTCAGACCCTGCTCCTTTTCCTCCTCTCTCTCTCTCTCATAACTATACTCAAGAGCAACCGTCTACTTCTGCTACATTACTTCCCCTGCTAATCTTGTCTCATCTTCCTCAACCAATCCTCCTCACATCCTCCTCTTTGTTGATATTCTCGCATGACCCAACCTTTTCCTCGGATGCAGGACTATCATGGTGACACCTTACCTCGTCTCTCTAACTTTATCCATTGAACATGATCGCCTATAGGTGTTAGGCATTGTATATCCCATCTCTAAGTTTGTCATGTATGATAATCTAACCTTTTGTCACCTAAAGTATGTCAATGTCGTATACCATTTGACTGAATGAAAATTTATCCGATAAGCTCTATCTCATCCCAAATTGGCGACTCGCAAAGAAAGAAGAACTTGATGCTCTTTCTCGGAGTCATACTTAGGACATCCTATATCTCCAACCCAATAAAAACATCTATCGTATGTAAATGGGTTTTTTGTATTAAACATAAGTCTTATGGTTCGATTGAATATTACAAAGCTTATTTAGTTGCTCTAGAAAATCTTAAAGTTGAAGGTATAGATTACTATGACCAAATTGTTGTTTAGACGGGAAACGATTCAAATACAAAACTACTCACATGCGTAACATGACTTGATCATAAGAATTTGTTCACTTGGTTTTGTGAGTCAAAACTACTTCGACATGTAGATTTATATCCGCAAGAAACAACCTGGAGGCACGCTACGGCGCATGCCTCTATTCCCCATATTCATCCTTTTGTATATTCTAGTTGTGTGTTACGGTCCATCACGCCATAGCTTTAGGACCGCAATTGGGCCTTTGATAGAAATACGGGCGATCTAGATCGAGGAGAAACTTCAACTACTTCTTCTTGATCGTTCGTGTTGGATCAAACTATAGAACTTGGGCGACGGAAGCATAGAAATGGATGCGGAAGCGTTTGGTCGATCCTTCAAAAGGATCCTCGAGTTTGAATGCTTGGATCAAAGACTAAATCTAAGATAGAACTTTAAGAGGGTGGAAGAAGAGATGATGCCTAAACTAAGTAAGAGGGTTTTCCTTCTCAATACTTAGATTCAACTTAGACATATCTTACAAATGAGCCAAGCCATCCTTATATAGTGGATGGGGGCTAACCAAAGGTCAAAACATAAATGACGGAATTAAAGTCGGAATTAAGTTCCGAATATGAAAAGCCTAATGTATGAAAGGTCGAAATTTAATTCACGGAATTAAAGTTCCGAATATAAAAAGACTTATTATTAAATAGCCGAATAATAATAACTGTCTATAAAATGTGCGGGTCCTTCTAGCCGGAAACACGGATGGCGATGCCATCCGGGGGCGTATCAGCCTTCATCTTCAATCGATCCCTTGCACGAATTGGAACGGTTTTCTGGACTGGTTTGGTTGCTATCTTCGTGTTGTATTTCATCTACTGCACTAGTGTTGCATATACCTTGCATACTTGTGTTATCGCATGGTTGGATCTTCATGATGGTGATGAGTTCTTCTCTAACTACCCTTATCTTAAGTAAACATTTCTCTAGCGTATGCATTTCTTTTCATTCTTCTTGACATGGCTTCTTAATTTGTAACCTTGTTGCAGGTCTCTTTGGGTAATCTGATGATATTGGGGTGCTCCCTTCTAGTGTATGCATTTCTTCTCCTTCTTCTTGACATGGCTTCTTAGTTTGTGACCTTGTTGCAGGTCTCTTTTGGTAATCTGATGATAATTGGGGTGCTCCCGCATCACAATGGCTCAAAACAACACACAAGGGACTCTAGGGAGGCATGCAATCCTCATGAACATACGAACTACCTTGAAAATGAACAAGTTGAAACTACATCCATGTCCGGCACAATTTGTGAGGCACGTCCACCATCGGCAAAATCATCAACAAACAAAGACCGAGCCCGATACATATAAGAGTAAAAAACATCACAACAAAGAGCATATACAACTCCGGTAAAACCAACTATTAAGGTGCAATCCTCTCTCTAAATCTAGTGGGGAATGTCTCATGCAGCAAGGTGTAGACATGAGTTCTGATCAATCTCACGAGAATATCTATCGAAAATCCTGTTTTGGTCAAACACTATGGTATTCCTAGAATACCAAAGGTAATAGATCGTAGCAAAAAAACATATATCTTGGATCCACTCGACTAGCTCCTACCATGTACAATGTGAATCAACCAATCTAATATCTTCAATTTGGTGGTGATGTCTCCTGGAATCCCGAAGCCCTAACCAATCTGCCTCCAAGCCTCACGTGCATAAGTATAGCCAAAGATCAAGTGGTCATGCAACTTGCTTTCAGTCATGCACCAACTACACGTAAGATCAATACCGAGGACATGTAACTTATCCTTGGTAGATAACCTACCAATGATAGTCATCCACAAAATAAAGTAGTGCTTGAGTGTGTTGCCCGAGTCTCAAACTGCTCTGAACCAGTCCACCTTTTCACTATGTGGTCTAAGCATCTCATAAGCCTCAGTCACCCAAAATCTCTCCCCTGACAACAAGTCTCAAGTATCTCTCTCAACGGCAACGGCTGATTTGTAAAGGTGGTCATCTCATCTCTAGCGCTCAAGTTTGCTTTTATGAGAGGTGAATCCCGACGGGTAATAACCCACTCCTCCGGCTTAATAATATGAAGATAGTTGTGATGAATTCATCTGACGCAAATATTGTCTCTCTTGGCATGAATGCGTCATTAGTACTTACACATAAATGTCACATGTCAATACATAATCTCCAATTGTAACACCCCGAATCTGCGGGACTCGGATCTTATAACAAGACACAAGTAGAGTAAAACCAAATACATAAAAGTTGTATAATACATCAAAAGAGTTTACAAACTCAAAGCCGAGTACAAAACAACAACAACAACATATGATACAAAAGATCCCAACCCACGCATCCTAATGTACAGAAGTCCTCGGCTGGTCACACCATCTGGCTCACTCTGCAGTCTTCCTAACCTGCATATCATCTACAACACGGTATACACCGTTAGCTACAAAAATAGATAAGCATGAAGGTAATAGCATAAACACACATCAACATCTCATACATGCAATGTCACACACATTCATTTATTATCTTTTATTACGTTATTCCACTACTAATTCAACTTCTTTTGTAACACGAGGAGCCTAAAGAACCTCATCTCTTCGCCCTTTAACCGAGGTGTTGCATGGGGATCTACCTCCCCCATGAGCTAAAGGCTTCCGAGCACCCCCTTCCACTCTCGGCGAGCTTCAGGCAAGTGGTTACCGCCCGTTATAATACACTTAGGCCATATAAATGTAATAAAGGTCATCCTAGTCCGGTTTATGTTATAAATGCACAATCATATGAACACACACGACCATCACAATCATACAAATCCATAACTGAATGCTAAGTAAGTCCTATGGACTTACCTGTCACACTCGTATCCAATACCACGTCACAGCTTCCCCTTGGGGAAGGAATCAACGCCTGCAATAGCAAGGCATACAATATCACAACCTGAAAGGATTAGGAGACTCGTCTCCATAACCAGAACCAACCTACAACCTCCAACTAAACCTCAAGGTCATAACAAGCTCACATATGCCTATGGCATAACCTCAACATCAACACAAGTGCCTAAGGCACATCTCTATCATACAACACATCCTAACCACCCTAACCTAGCTATCAACTAACCTCAACATCAACACAAGTGCCTAAGGCACATCTCTATCATTGATTCGTTCTCATAAAGGTATTTTGCTACTATTCTCAATTATATAACCCGTTTCTATATCACTGCATATCGATATTGATTTGTCATTTTCATCCTTATAATAATTTGCATTGTCCTTCTTTATGCATTTCACGAATCGTAGGCTTTCTTATTTTGTTGTTTAGTATCATAATTTTCCGGTCACTGCGTAGGTACGTGATTGGTTTACTTTGTTTCTATATAATTTAGTTTGATTCTCAACTTGCCATAATTACACATCATTTCTTATCTTATATATATATTTGAGGTCTTCCATGCCTCTATATAATTTAGTTCGATTTCTGCAAATTTCGAGTACTGCAAATATATCTGATCGGATTTTAATTTCAGTCTGTTAGAAATTAAAATATAAGTTGTGGAGCAATTAGGTCTCTAGATTGTTTTTTTGTCAATTAAAGTAGTCGTCCATCTTAAAAAAAATAAATATAAAAGTCGTGGTCATGTAGAAAAAGAAGTTGCGAACAGATCCTCCGATTCATCAATCAAAGATATTCAATAGGAAGAATATTGAAAATTGCATGGTTCAGTATGTTAGAAATTAACATTTAAGTTGTTTACGTTTATTTTTTTTAATATTTATATATATTTAAACAAACATATCACTATTTTGTATCACCGTGAAATATTTTGGTGAATTTTTTTATGATTTAAACTTTGATTTCAGTTTGTTATTAATTAACAATTTTAGTTGTTTACGTTTTATTATTTTAATATTTATATATATTTAAAAAAACTTATCACTATTTTGTATCACCGTGAAATATTCATAGGTACGCGCTTTTTCAAAAAATCAAAATCTGGTGTATTCAAATTTCAAACTAAATACCATATTATTAAATGTATTTCCGGTACAATATAAAAAATTTATCAAATATTTTTCTTTTTCTAAAAAAAATTTAGAGTGTTTTTAAGTTCTTATCAATAACTAATTCAATTTTGATTTTGTTTTCAAAACTTATCATATTTTGATTTCTTTTTAAAAATTGATCGGATATTTTTTATATTCAAAATATACGTGTTTAAATAATTTTTAAATTATTGTATGTATATTTTACGTAACAAATTTTTTCCAATCCAGTCTATTGTTACGGACATTATTATCTTTAAATAATTTAAAATCTTTTCCGCCAATTTTTTTATGCAGATATGGTTAATGATAAATTAATATCCGTAGTATTCATCCAAAGCAAAGAAAATTTTAAATCCGAATTTGATTTTGTTTTTATTCTTAATTGTACCGTAATAACCATAGATACGTGCTTTTCCAAAAAATAATCAAAATCTGGTGTATTCAAATTTCAACCTAAATACCATATTATTAAATGTATTTTCGGTACTATTTAAAAAATTTGTCGGATTTTGTCCTTCTCTAAAAAAATTTTGTAGACTGTTTTTAAGTTCTTATCAATAAGTGATTCAATTTTGATTTTGTTTTTAAATATGTTCGGATTTTGATTTCTTTTCCAAAACTGATTGTATTTTTTATATTCAAAAAATAAAATTTTAAATATTTTTTAATAAATTGTCTGTATATTTTACTTAACAAATATTTTCCCATCCAATCTAATGTTACGGATATTATTTTTTTAATCTATATCTATATACACTATTAAAGTAGTATACATTGACGCTGACGTGGCGCTGTGGAGATAGTATTTTTTAAAATATCTATATTTTGTTCTGTTTTCTTTTACAAATATTTTTCACAATGCCAAAAGATCTAAAGGTAAGATTTGTAAGTTTCTCATTTTTTTCTTTTTCGTTACAAAATTTTTGTTAGTAGTAAATTAAAAGAAATATTTAATTTTTTATTTCATAAATATATCGTTAGTTCACACGTACACAAAAGTTGATGTCATTTTATTCAAAAAAATCAATATTTAAATATACCCGCACAAGCGGGATATGAACTAGTTTCCAATAATAACATGATCCTTTAATGTAAGGTCATAACATCCCATATACATAACTCGAACTCGAATCTTGATATTTGAACTTAACTTCATGATCGATGCGAATTTGTTACTTACAAATTGTTATTACCCATGATATTGTCCTCTTTATTCTCTTTTGGATTATTTTGTAATTGCCTCCATATTCTTATGACAGGCTATTTTCTTCTGGTACTAGTAAAGTTGGAGAGTCCCATCTTGTTGAATGGAAAGTGAAGGTTCTGTGAAAAGAACTTATGAGGGTTTAGAAAGAGGCTCTTTGGGTATTCTTCAGTTTGATACGACTAAAAATCAGTATTTGGTGGCGGGTGATGATTTCTTAGTCAAATTCTGGGATATGAACAATGCTCAGCTATTAATGTCTGTCACTGCTGATGGAGGGCTCCCTGTAAGTAATAAACAAATTCATGTGGGTCGAAGTATTTATTTATGCACTTGTCTTTATTTTGTCAGCAGTGAAGTGTATAAGAAAGAAGAAAGATATAGAAAAGGTATTAAAATGTGGTTTTGGTTGTGTTCACTTGTAATTCTTTTGTAGGCAAATCCACGAGTTCGCTTCAATAAAGACGGAACCCTCTTGGCTGTTTCTGCTGATGGCAATGGAATCAAAGTCTTAGCTGATTCAGAGGGCCTTCGTTTGTTAGACAAATCTGAGGATTATTCAAGAGCATCTGAAGCTTGGACAAAGGTTTCCCGAAGAAAAAGGACACGATAACGTGATGCAGCCTAATGAGGCGCATATCAGCGAGTACTAGACAGAAGGACCAGCTAGTGCAGTAACAAGTTTTAGATATGAGCTGTATCGTATGTGTTGCTTTATGCTGTAGTCATTTTTTATTATGGTGTGAAGTGTGGATGTGAGCTATATTGTATGTGGCCGCTTCTATAGAACTTGAGAGGGTGGGTGTTTCCATACTTAATAAAGTTTAGATATAGGGGCTGTTATCTTTGCAGCTGAGTAGGGTGCTGTGAATGTGAGCTATATTGTATGTGGTTTCGATTTGCATTCCACTTTTCAATATAGATCAACTTTATTAAGTATGGAAACATAAGAAATTGCAGTAATACCATGAATAATTGCACAATGAATTGAACACTGTATTATATTCAGAACTGAACAACTCAGTCAGTTTGCAATAAGCACCCACCCTCTCAAGTTCTAAGTAATTTTGGTGGTTGATTTAGGGGTGGTTGGTAAGAGTGTAATATGAAAATTATTGGACTTTAAATTAGGGCAATTATTTAAGAAATTAAAAGTTTTATATAATTTTATCTGAATTGACCAAAAAAAGTCTTCTTCTTTGTATATACTTTGAGATAAGGGATTAGTACAATCATTTATGAGATCAACGAAGAGTCTTGACCCAGTTCCGCTCATTCACCCTGTCGACTTCCCTGAAGACATAAAGAGTTAGTTTAATGGAATTAAAATTAGTTTAGGGCTGAATCGAATCATATATACAAATATAAACGAATTGAAGTAGGGCTGAATCAAAATTAATAATAAAAACACAATGATGAGTCTTAGGGCAAAATTAGAAAATCAAAGAACTTGCGTGTTTGATCATAGGTTAAAAAATCGAATGAAAAAGTTGTGATCGAATAGAAAACAACACCAAAAAGTCTATAAACAACTTCGCAATGGAGTAATCGAATAAAAAAGAACACGAAGCTATAATCGATTGTTCGATTGTTAAATAATCGAAAGGTTGCTAAATAATCGAAAGTTTGTAACGTACGTCGTTGAAGCCTGAAAATAAAACACGCAAAAAGATCAGTATTATGAAATGTTAGACTAAATTGTTTAGGTATTTATAAGAAATAGGAAGGAGTTAAGCTTACGGGATACACAACTTATGAGATACGCTTATGGATAATATCTTCTAATTTTAAATATTTGAAAAACAAAATAAAAGAAGAAGAGTTGTTATTGTAATCGGAGATAGTTAGTAGAATCCAAATTAAAATATTTGTTTCAAAGATTTGATGTTATTGTGCCTGAAAATCGGAATAGTGTTTACCAGTTTGTTTTATAAAATTTATATACTTTAATAAAAAAGATTTATTGGCTTAATTTATTATTTAGAAAAAGATTTAATTCGAGAAAAATTTTGGGAACGCCACGTCAGCATTATTGACGTTTGTTTTAGTAGAGTATATAGAATATAGATATAGATAAATCAATTTCCATCTAATCTTTTAATGGAAAATATCCTGTATATCTTCTTAATAAACCATCTTATTACTCTATTATTCGTATATTTGATTGTTTATGCTACTCGTCTATTTTACCTAAATCATCTAATAAATTTCACCAAAGAATCAAAAATACATATTTTTCAAATATCTTATTGGAAAAAATGATGAATATGTATGATATTTTGACTAAAAAAATATTTATTTTCTGAGATTTTTTTTATGAGAATATCTTTCCCTTTTCAAAATATATACGATTTCCTTACCGCCCTTTACGTATCAACCAACTAAATCTTCATCATATCTTGAAGATCATGAAACCCTAACCTTAATGGAAATTACTCTCTTACCTCAATCTTCTTAAAATAAGGAACATTTTGTATCTTGTATACTAACTAGACACCCTATTTTCTCAATTAAAAATAAAGATAAATTTGAGTAGATAATACCAAAAATAAGGAAAGAAGTTAAAGTAATTATGTAATATTATTTATTAGTACTCACCAATTTAAGAAAATCGTTTGAAAAATTAAAAGGAAACTCTATTTTGAAGATTTGCAAAATCTTCACCCATCCTCAAGTTACAGATCTTCTTCCCTCATCTTCATCGTTTGAAAATAAATTTGTAGATTTGCACAATCTCTCTTCCCTCAAGTTCGTCATTGTTACCATTTGAAGGTGTTCGCAACATCCATCGTCGGCGCCGTCTACAAGATATCATTCGCCATTGTTACAGGCATTGCTTCTTCATCTTCTTCATCTGTCATCGTTTTCAAGCAGTGTGTAGTTGAAATCGTTATTAGACACTTGATACACAAACTCAAAACATAAATTTTTGTATTATGTACATATTTCACATGCAGGGTGTGGTCAAAACTTACACTAAAAACATAAAATTTTGTATTATGTACATATGTCACATTAATATATCAATATGTACACAAATAACATATACATCATAAGTCGGACACAATAACTACATATTATTCACAACAACCATCACTACACAACATATCGTACAAATTTTAGAATACATAAACATGTATTTACATAAGCCCGAAAATAATGTGATAAACAAGTTGAAAAACGTTCACATTCATTCATGCATACACAACTTTAAAAATATGACTTACAATCAATAACTTACCTCGAACACAAACAGAAAATCAGTCGAACAAAACTCCATTGAAGCAGTCGAACAAGAACTCCATTGCGACTTCACTGAATTATGTAGGACCAATATTCAACAACAAAACTCCATTGAAGCAGTAGAACAAGAACTCGAGATCGTCTTCTGTTGACAATGGAGAATATCAGAAAGAGTGTTTGATTTTGTTATTGACCGTAAATAAATAGGAAGAGATATTAGGATTAGTTATAATTTCATTCCTTATTTAACGTTGTAGAATATATGTTAGAATCTTTAATTAATAAAAAATTAAAATTATATAGGAGAGAGAAGGTTGATTAATTAGGTAATATCTTTAATGATTTTCTATTAAATCTTCATCATATCTTGAAGATCATGAGACCCTTACCTTAATAGAAATCACTCTCTTACCTCAATCTTCTTTGACGTCCTCGAATTACCGTCCAATCCCCTCCTTCCTTCCAACATCAACTTTTTTTACCCTCTTTAACCCCAATTTACTTAATTCTCCCTCCAACCAATTTTAAAATCTTAACCCTAATTTATCATTTATCCACCGCTAACCTTAGACCCTGCTCCTTTCCTATCTCTCTCTCTCTCTCTCTCTCTCTCTCTCTCTCTCTCTCTCTCTCTCTCTCTCTCTCTCTCTCTCTCTCTCTCTCAATATTTCTCATAACTATACTCAAGAGCAAACCGTCTACTTCTGCTACATTACTACCCCTGATAATCTTGTCTCATCTTCCTCAACCAATCCTCCTCACATCCTCCTCTTTATTGATATTCTCGCACGACCCAACCTTTTTCTCGGATGCAGGACTATCATGGTGACACCTTACCTCGTCTCTCTAACTTTATCCATTGAACATGATCGCCTATAGGTGTTAGGCATTGTATATCCCATCTCTAAGTTTGTCATGTATGATAATCTAACCTTTTGTCACCTAAAGTATGTCAATGTCGTATACCATTTGACTGAATCAAAATTTATCCGATAAGCTCTATCTCATCCCATATTGGCAACTCGCAAAGAAAGAAGAACTTGATGCTCTTTCTCGGAGTCATACTTAGGACATCCTATATCTCCAACCCAATAAAAACATATATCGTATGTAAATGGGTTTTTTGTATTAAACATAAGTCTTATGGTTCGATTGAATATTACAAAGCTTATTTAGTTGCTCTAGAAAATCTTAAAGTTGAAGGTATAGATTACTATGACCAAATTGTTGTTTAGACGGGAAGCGATTCAAATACAAAACTACTCACATGCGTAACATGACTTGATCCTAAGAATTTGTTCACTTGGTTTTGTGAGTCAAAACTACTTCGACATGTAGATTTATATCCGCAAGAAACAACCTGGAGGCACGCTACGACACATGCCTCTATTCCCCATCTTCATCCTTTTGTATATTCTAGTTGTGTGTTACGGTCCACCACGCCATAGCTTTAGGACCGCAATTGGGCCTTTGATTGAAATACAGGCGATCTAGATCGAGGAGAAACTTCAACTACTTCATCTTGATCGTTCGTGTTGGATCAAACTATAGAACTTGGGCGACGGAAGCATAGAAATGGATGCGGAAGCGTTTGGTCGATCCTTCAAAAGGATCCTGGAGTTTGAATGCTTGGATCAAAGACTAAATCCACGATAGAACTTTAAGAGGGTGGAAGAAGAGGTGATGCCTAAACTAAGTAAGATGGTTTTCCTTCTCAATACTTAGATTCAACTTAGACATATCTTACAAATGAGCCAAGCCATCCTTATATAGTGGATGAGAGCTAACCAAAGGTCAAAACATAAATGACGGAATTAAAGTCGGAATTAAGTTCCGAATATGAAAAGCCTAAAATATGAAAGGTTGGAATTTAATTCACGGAATTAAGTTCCGGAATTAAAGTTCCGACTATAAAAAAACTTATTATTAAATAGCCGAATAATAATAACTGTCTTCAAAATGTGCGGGTCCTTCTAGCCGGAAACACAGATGGCGATGCCATCCGGGGGCGTATCATTCTCCTCCTCTTAAATGTGAAACGTCCTCGTTTCACCGTCAAAAAAGAAACGAGTCACTTAAGGAACAAGACCCTTGAAAATCAACACCGAATGCACATTGTCGGGCGGCTTGGACTTGTAGTCCTTCAACATTGTGGCCTTGCGACGTTTGTTGAATATGTAATCCCTCAAGGTGGTTGTGTTGTGGAGTTTGTCTATCATGCCGTCAAGAACCTTGATGAGGATCGTTGATGTCATGATGAAAATTTTGAAGGACAAGCCAAGTTGGAAGTTAGTTGGCATTGTAAAGACAAACCTTGGATCATACGACTCGGATTTGTAGTCCAACAACATGATGTGGTCATTTTCGGGACGGATGACTTCGTCTTCCTCGATGGTGATCTCATCTTTGTCATCTTGAAAATATTCTCCACATAACGGGTTGACAAGATGAATTGGAATAATCGGGGAGACCTCTTGAATGATGACTTTTCCCACATCTTTGAGTTCATCACACAATGGTTGGACAACCAACTCACTCCGTGGTTGTGACACCGCGTCAGGTTCTTCTTGTTGGGCGGCCGTCTGTTCGCCCCTAAAGGTGTGTGCAAATAAACTTTAAATTTATAAAACTAGAATCAAGCAGCGAACCCGCAGTGTACGGATCGACGTAGCTAAGCAAGAATTCCAGAGTATCGAACACAGGGATTTGGGTGGGAACAAATTCAGTTATAGATTGTCAAGCGAATAAATATGAGAGTTTTGCAAATATTGGGAAAACAACAATCCTAAAGATCCAGGTATCCAGTTGTGGCAATCGATTCAAGATATACTAATGATATAAAGACAGAGTTGAGATATGCAAAGGTATACTAATGTAAGGTAATCGTACGGTGAAGTTCCAAAAACCTTATGTAACTCACCTAAAAGGTACTTTCTATACAGGTTGTTGAGGCTCAATATAGAAAGATTCTAAGGATGAGAATTAGTGTCAAATACCCAAACCTATAACCTAAAGATCAAGACTAACTTAACCGATTGAGGTTGTTGAGGCTCACAATCGAGGTAGAGGTTGTTGAGGCTCACTACCACCTAGATAAGACAAGTCTAAACTAAGTTAAAGCAAATCTTTAACTTTGGATTAAAGTAAAAGCAGGCTCGTAAACTAGAGGGAAATTACGGTTGGATCTTGAGATTCCACGGTCGTGGAACTCAAGAACAGCCCGTAATTTAGGGTTCGTCGACGATTCTCTCTAACTCTCAAGGTCTAATCTGTTTACGATCGATCTATCATCATCTAAGCCACAACTATCAACCCTTCACCTTAGAATTGTTAAGGGTTTTTAGCCAATAACAGTCATATTGATATTAATTCAAGAATTAAAGGATAAAAGATGAAAACTTTCAAGAACTATCAATAATCTTCAAACCAATCTCAAGATTACAATCAAGAACGAATGTTGTCAAAGTATTCAAAGTAAAGTGAACAATTACAACCTTAGGGAAGAAAGGAAACGGGATGTCAATCCGTTTCCAAATCAAACCTAAACAAGAAGAGAGGTCTTCTTGCAAAATCTTCCGGAAACTCCGATCTTCCACAAATCCGAAGATCTCAACAGCAATCTCCACCAAAAGTGCGAGATTAGGGCAATTCTCCGATGCAAACCTTCGATCTCCAATGAGATATCAAAGCTTATGCGATGATTGCCAGCGGGGATAAGCGGTGAGGTACGTCTATGCCAGGATGTCAGCGAGGATGACGGAATCTCTTTTCTTCCGTCTTTTTATAACGTAGGGTGAAAACGTCGGCCCGGCCCAATCTTCAAAAGATCGTGGCTTCGAAGTGTGGCGAAAAGATTCGCCAAGATCACGGTCGTGGAAGTGTTCCACGACCGTAATTTAGAGCGTGGAAACAAATACGGTTTGCATCATATGTTCCACGGCCGTAATATCCTCTGGAGTGAACATCAATTTCTGACTATGAATCCACGGCCGTAATTCTGAACGTGGTTTGGATTCCGGCCGTATTTTAAGGCGTAATTTAGGGCAAGAACGTGATTCTTCCCTAGCCTCGTGCATTCCTCAAGCTAAAGCTCCGATTTGCTTCCAAAGAATGTCCTCAATCTATGGACAACTCAATCAACTCTTCTTTTGCTCAATTCCGTTCGGAAATAGCTCCAAATCACCTATAATCAACATAGAACTAGTGTAGACATCCATATCGACAATATAGGTAATACTAGCTCATATATGCACAAAGTTCAATCAAAGACTATCGATATGAATCAAATACGTTTAGAAAACGTGCCTAAAATATCACAATATTTCATGCTAACACCGTCATGAGGGAAACCATTTGTGCCTTCAAAGCTTCTAACTCACGCTTTAGAGCGTCATTTGTTGCCTTGAGCACGACCAACTCTTCTTTGGTTTTAGCATGACGTCTTGGGGCAATATAAGTATCCTCAAAATAAGCTTATCGGTGGGGATACCGTTGGTGCCCGTCAATGGTATAAGTCGGTCTCGGTGGGTCCGGAGGATTTGGAGGAGGCAACCACTCCTCATCCTCAAAGTATTCTTTCCGTTGGTACCTCCGGGTGGTTTTCTTGGCCTTCGGTGGATATGGAAGAGCTAACCATTCATCTTCCTCATCATAAGAATCATAATCATCATAGAACATGATGAACGATGAAGAAAAACTTGAAGATCTTCGAAGAACACCGAAGAACACTTGAAGTTCTTCAAAGAACACCGAAGAACACTTGAAGATCTTCAAAGAACACCAAAGAGAGAAAAAAATATTTGATGAACAATCAAGAACACAAGTAAAGAACTTGACCTCAATCCCGAGCTCTGATACCAATGATAGAAATACGGGCGATCTAGATCGAGGAGAAACTTCAACTACTTCTTCTTGATCGTTCGTGTTTGATCAAACTGTAGAACTTGGGCGACGGAAGCATAGAAATTGATGCGGAAACGTTTGGTCGATCCTTCAAAAGGATCCTCGAGTTTGAATGCTTGGATCAAAGACTAAATCCAAGATAGAACTTTAAGAGGGTGGAAGAAGAGATGATGCCTAAACTAAGTAAGAGGGTTTTCCTTCTCAATACTTAGATTCAACTTAGACATATCTTACAAATGAGCCAAGCCATCCTTATATAGTGGATGGGGGCTAACCAAAGGTCAAAACATAAATGACGGAATTAAAGTCGGAATTAAGTTCCGAATATGAAAAGCCTAATATATGAAAGGTCGGAATTTAATTCACGGAATTAAGTTCCGGAATTAAAGTTCCGAATATAAAAAGACTTATTATTAAATAGCCGAATAATAATAACTGTCTATAAAATGTGCGGGTCCTTCTAGCCGGAAACACGGATGGCGATGTCATCCGGGGGCGTATCAGCCTTCATCTTTAATCGATCCCTTGCACGAATTGGAACGGTTTTCTGGAATGGTTTGGTTGCTATCTTCGTGTTGTATTTCATCTATTGCACTAGTGTTCCATATACCTTGCATACTTGTGTTATCGCATGGTTGGATCTTCATGATGGTGATGAGTTCTTCTCTAACTACCCTTATCTTAAGTAAACATTTCTCTAGCGTATGCATTTCTTCTCCTTCTTCTTGACATGGCTTCTTAATTTGTAACCTTGTTGCAAGTCTCGTTGGGTAATCTGATGATAATTGGGGTGCTCCCTTCTAGCGTATGCATTTCTTCTCCTTCTTCTTGACATGGCTTCTTAGTTTATGACCTTGTTGCAGGTCTCTTTTGGTAATCTGATGATAATTGGGGTGCTCCCGCATCACAATGGCTCAAAACAACACACAAGGGACTCTAGGGAGGCATGCATTCCTCATGAACATACGAACTACCTTGAAAATGAGCAAGCTGAAACTACATCCATGTCCGGCATAATTTGTGAGGCACGTCCACCATCGGCAAAATCATCAACAAACAAAGACCGAGCCCGATACATATAAGAGTAAAAAACATCACAACAAAGAGCATACACAACTCCGGTAAAACCAACTATTAAGGTGCAATCCTCTCTCTAAATCTAGTGGGGAATGTCTCATGCAGCAAGGTGTAGACATGAGTTCTGATCAATCTCACGAGAATATCTATCGAAAATCCTGTTTTGGTCAAACACTATGGTATTCCTAGAATACCAAAGGTAATAGATCGTAGCAAAAAAAACATATATCTTGGATCCACTCGACTAGCTCCTACCATGTACAATGTGAATCAACCAATCTAATATCTTCAATTTGGTGGTGATGTCTCCTGGAATCCCGAAGCCCTCACCAATCTGCTTCCAAGCCTCACGTGCATAAGTATAACCAAAGATCAAGTGGTCATGTGACATGCTTTCACTCATGCACCAACTACACGTAAGATCAATACCGAGGACATGTAACTTATCCTTGGTAGATAACCTACCAATGATCGTCATCCACAAAATAAAGTAGTGCTTGAGTGTGTTACCCGAGTCTCAAACTGCTCTGAACCAGTCCACCTTTTCACTATGTGGTCTAAGCATCTCATAAGCCTCAGTCACCCGAAATCTCTCCCCTGACAACAAGTCTCAAGTATCTCTCTCAACGGCGACGGCTGATTTGTAAAGGTGGTCATCTCATCTCTAGCGCTCAAGTTTGCTTTTATGAGAGGTGAATCCTGACGGGTAATAACCCACTCCTCCGGCTTAATAATCTGAAGATAGTTGTGATGAATTCATCTGACCCAAATATTGTCTCTCTTGGCATGAATGTGTCATTAGTACTTACACATAAATGTCACATGTCAATACATAATCTCCAATTGTAACACCCCGAATCTGCGGGACTCGGATCTTACAACAAGGCACAAGTAGAGTAAAACCAAATACATAAAAGTTGTATAATACATCAAAAGAGTTTACAAACTCAAAGCCGAGTACAAAACAACAACAACAACAACATCTGATACAAAAGATCCCAACCCACGCATCCTAATGTACAAAAGTCCTCGGCTGGTCACACCATTTGGCTCACTCTGCAGTCTTCCTAACCTGCAGATCATCTACAACACGGTATACACCGTTAGCTACAAAAATAGATAAGCATGAAGGTAATAGCACAAACACACATCAACATCTCATACATGCAATGTCACACACATTCATTTATTATCTTTTATTACGTTATTCCATTACTAATTCAACTTCTTTTGTAACACGAGGAGCCTAAAGAACCCCGTCTGTTCCCCCTTTAACCGAGGTGTTGCATGGGGATCTACCTCCCCCATGAGTTAATGGCTTCCGAGCACACCCTTCCACTCTCGACGAGCTTCAGGCAAGTGGTTACCGCCCGTTATAATACACTTAGGCCATATAAATTTAATAAAGGTCATCCTAGTCCGGTTTACGTTGTAAATGCACAATCATATGAACACACACGACCATCACAATCATACAAATCCATAACTGAACGCTAAGTAAGTCATATGGACTTACCTGTCACACTCGTATCCAATACCACGTCACAGCTTCCCCTTGGGGAAGGAATCAACGCCTGCAATAGCAAGGCACACAATATCACAACCTGAAAGGGTTAGGAGACTCGTCTCCATAACCAGAACCAACCTACAACCTCCAACTAAACCTCAAGGTCATAACAAGCTCACATATGCCTATGGCAAAACCTCAACATCAACACAAGTGCCTAATGCACATCTCTATCATACAACACATCCTAACCACCCTAACCTAGCTATCAACTAAGCCAAGGCTAAAGGAAAGGGAGGAAGGAAGACATACCAACAAGGTATGCACTAACAGAAGCAAGAGCACACGGCTGATTGTTCGCCACTTAGCGTGCGTGCAAATAAGCTTTAAATTTATAAAACTAGAATCAAGCAAGCAAACCCGCAGTGTACGGATCGATATAGTTAAGCAAGAATTCCAGAGTATCGAACACATGGATTTGGGGGGTTAAATCCAGTTATAAAATTGTCAAGCGAGTAAATGTGTGAGCTTTTGTAAATATTGGGAAAACAGCAATTCTAAAGATCCAGGTATCCAGCTGTGGCAATTGATTCAAGATATACTAAAGGTATAAGGACAGAGTTGAGGTATGCAAAGGTATACGAATGTAAGGTAATCGTACGGTGAAGTTCCAAAAACCTTATATGACTCACCTATAAGACACTCTCTATAAAGGTTGTTGAGGCTTCAGTATAGAAAGGTTCTAAAGGTAAGAATTAATGTCAAATACCTAAACTTATAATCCAAAGATCAAAACTAACTTAACCGATTAAGGTTGTGACACTCATAATCGAGGTAGAGGTTGTTGAGGCTTCACTACCACCTAGAAAAGGCAAGCCAAGACTAAGTTAAAGCAAATCTTTAACTTTGGATTAAAGTAAAAGCAAGTTCGTAAACTTAAGGGAAATCACGGGTAGTTCTTGAGGTTCCACGGTCGTGGACTCAAGAATAGAGTATCGAACACAGGGATTTGGGGGGTTAATCTTGAGGTTCCACGGTCGTGGACTCAAGAACAGAGTATCGAACACAGGGATTTGGGGGGTAGTTCTTGAGGTTCCACGGTCGTGGACTCAAAAACTTGTTCGCCACTTAGCGTGCGTGCAAATAAGCTTTAAATTTATAAAACTAGAATCAAGCAAGCGAACCCGCAGTGTACGGATCGATATAGTTAAGCAAGAATTCCAGAGTATCGAACACAGGGATTTGGGGGGTTAAATCCAGTTATAGAATTGTCAAGCGAGTAAATATGTGAGCTTTTGTAAATATTGGGAAAACAGCAATCCTAAAGATCCAGGTATCCAATTGTGGCAATTGATTCAAGATATACTAAGGATATAAGGACAGAGTTGAGGTATGCAAAGGTATACGAATGTAAGGTAATCGTACGGTGAAGTTCCAAAAACCTTATATGACTCACCTATAAGACACTCTCTATAAAGGTTGTTGAGGCTTCAGTATAGAAAGGTTCTAAAGGTAAGAATTAATGTCAAATACCTAAACTTATAATCCAAAGATCAAAACTAACTTAACCGATTAAGGTTGTGACACTCATAATCGAGGTAGAGGTTGTTGAGGCTTCACTACCACCTAGAAAAGGCAAGCCAAGACTAAGTTAAAGCAAATCTTTAACTTTGGATTAAAGTAAAAGCAAGTTCGTAAACTTAAGGGAAATCACGGATAGTTTTTGAGGTTCCACGGTCGTGGACTCAAGAATAGAGTATCGAACACAGGGATTTGGGGGGTTAATCTTGAGGTTCCACGGTCGTGTTTTCAAGAACAGAGTATCGAACACAGGGATTTGGGGGGGGTAGTTCTTGAGGTTCCACGGTCGTGGACTCAAAAACTTGTTCGCCACTTAGCGTGCATGCAAATAAGCTTTAAATTTATAAAACTAGAATCAAGCAAGCGAACCCGCAGTGTACGGATCGATATAGTTAAGCAAGAATTCCAGAGTATCGAACACAGAGATTTGGGGGGTTAAATCCAGTTATAGAATTGTCAAGCGAGTAAATATGTGAGCTTCTGTAAATATTGGGAAAACAACAATCCTAAAGATCCAGGTATCCAATTGTGGCAATTGATTCAAGATATACTAAGGATATAAGGACAGAGTTGAGGTATGCAAAGGTATACGAATGTAAGGTAATCGTACGGTGAAGTTCCAAAAACCTTATATGACTCACCTATAAGACACTCTCTATAAAGGTTGTTGAGGCTTCAGTATAGAAAGGTTCTAAAGGTAAGAATTAATGTCAAATACCTAAACTTATAATCCAAAGATCAAAATTAACTTAACCGATTAAGGTTGTGACACTCATAATCGAGGTAGAGGTTGTTGAGGCTTCACTACCACCTAGAAAAGGCAAGCCAAGACTAAGTTAAAGCAAATCTTTAACTTTGGATTAAAGTAAAAGCAAGTTCGTAAACTTAAGGGAAATCACGGGTAGTTTTTGAGGTTCCACGGTCGTGGACTCAAGAATAGAGTATCGAACACAGGGATTTGGGGGGTTAATCTTGAGGTTCCACGGTCGTGTACTCAAGAACAGAGTATCGAACACAGGGATTTGGGGGGTAGTTCTTGAGGTTCCACGGTCGTGGACTCAAAAACTTGTTTGCCACTTAGCGTGCATGCAAATAAGCTTTAAATTTATAAAACTAGAATCAAGCAAGCGAACCCGCAGTGTACGGATCGATATAGTTAAGCAAGAATTCCAAAGTATCGAACACAGAGATTTGGGGGGTTAAATCCAGTTATAGAATTGTCAAGCGAGTAAATATGTGAGCTTCTGTAAATATTGGGAAAACAACAATCCTAAAGATCCAGGTATCCAATTGTGGCAATTGATTCAAGATATACTAAGGATATAAGGACAGAGTTGAGGTATGCAAAGGTATACGAATGTAAGGTAATCGTACGGTGAAGTTCCAAAAACCTTATATGACTCACCTATAAGACACTCTCTATAAAGGTTGTTGAGGCTTCAGTATAGAAAGGTTCTAAAGGTAAGAATTAATGTCAAATACCTAAACTTATAATCCAAAGATCAAAACTAACTTAACCGATTAAGGTTGTGACACTCATAATCGAGGTAGAGGTTGTTGAGTGTTCGCCACTTAGCGTGCGTGCAAATAAGCTTTAAAATTATAAAATTAGAAATCAAGCAAGCGAACCCGCAGTGTACGGATCGGCGTAGTTGAGCAAGAATTCCAGAGTATCGAACACAGGGATTTGGGGGGTTAAATCCAGTTAAGATTGTCAAGCAAGTGAATGTATGAACTTCTGTAAATTATTGGGAAAACAGCAATCCTAAAGATCTAGGAATCCAATTGTGGCAATCGATTCAAGATATACTAAAGATATAAGGACAGAGTTGAGATATGCAAAGGTATACGAATGTAAGGTAATCGTACGGTGAAGTTCCAAAAACCCTATATGACTCACCTACAAGACACTCTCTATAAAGGTTGTTGAGGCTTCAATATAGAAAGGTTCTAAAGGTAAGAATTAATGTCAAATACCCAAACTTATAATCCAAGGATCAAGACTAACTAAACCGATTAAGGTTGTGACACTCACAATCGAGGTAGAGGTTGTTGAGGCTTCACTACCACCTAGAAAAGGCAAGCCTAAACTAAGTTAAAGCAAATCTTTAACTTTGCACTAAAGTAAAAGCAAGTTCGTAAATTAACACAAAATTACGGGTAGTTCTTGAGTTCCACGGTCGTGGAAGCTCAAGAACAGACCGTGGTTTAGGTTTATCGGCGATTCTCTCTAACTCTCAGGATCCAATCTAATTACGATCGATCTATCATCATCTAAGCCACAACTATCAACCCTTCACCTTAGAATTGCTAAAGGGTTATAGCCAACAACAGTCATATTGATATCAATTTTAAGATTTAAAAGATTGAAAGATGAAAACTTTCGAAAACCTTCAATAACTTCCAAATCAATCTCAAAGTTACAATCAAGAACAATAATCGTCACTAGATTCGGAATAACACAAACAAACACAAATCTTAGATAAGAAGGAAGAACGGGATGTTAATCCGTCTTCTAAATCAAACCTAAGCAAGAAGCGAAATCTTCTTGCGAACAATCTTCTGAATCTTCGATCTTCCGTCAATCCGGAAATCTCAATCACAATCTCCACCAAAGTGCGAGATTAGGGCAACTCCAAGGATGAGTGCAAAGTACGTCTAAGCAAAGATCGCAAAGATCTCTAAGTCGCGGCGTAAGGGAAAATGCGTCTAAGCAGCGGTGCAAAGATCTCTAAGCGGAGGTCGGTCTAAGCGAAGGTGCGTCTAAGCAGCGGTGCAAAGATCTCTAAGCGGAGGTCGGTCTAAGCGAAAGTGCGTCTAAGCAGCGGTGCAAAGATCTCTAAGCGGAGGTCGGTCTAAGCGAAGGTGACGGAATCTCTCTTCGTCCGTCCTTTTATAATGTATGATGTAGTATCGGCCCGGCATAATCTCTTAAAAGATCGTGGCTTAAAATGTGGCGAAAAAGATCGCCAATATCACGGTCGTGGAAGGTTCCACGACCGTAATTTAGAGCGTGGAAATCAACACGGTTTGACACAAACTATTCCACGACCGTAGAAGTTACTAGAATGAACCACGCTTCACTTGCCATAGTTCCACGACCGTGGTTTAGGGCGTGGTTTAGGGCTAGAACGTGATTCTTCCCTAGCCTCGTGCATCCTTCAAGTTGGCACTCCTTTGGCTCCTAGCAAAGTCCTCAATTCATGGACATGCTCAATCAACTCCATCTTTGCTCGATTCCGTTCGGAAATAGCTCTCAATTACCTATAATCAACATAAAGCTTGTGTAGATCTCTATATCGACATTATAGACAAACTAGCTCACATATGCATCAATGCTCAATCAATGACTATCAATATGGATCAAATACATATAGAAAACGTGCCTAAAATATCACAATATTTCATGCTAACAAATAACCCCATACTTGCCACTTGCTTGTCCCTAAGCAAGGTCTTTCAAAAGCTTTAAAACAAGAGTTAGGATGAAATATGTGTACCTTCTCAAAGCAATACTTCTTTTGGATGGATATGCCTTCTAATCAATAGATCATTCTCAAACCTTGCTTCATTCGTTTATAAGACTTTCATACACTTAATCAAAGAGTAAAGAGTAAAGAAAGCTCATGAATCAATTTAACTTCCATACAAACATCATAACCTTCAAACATTATCAAAATCAATCATAAGAAACTTCAATTTAGATCACCAAGTCATATAGCATTCTTTTGATCTTAAGGACTTTCAAATAAGGTCTAGAATGTGGAAAGGGAAGGAAAACTTTAAGGAATGTGGTGCATGAATCCGGGAAAGTGGATAACTACTCTTTTCTTCTTCTCTTGCGGTTTCCGCAGCACTTTCAACTTAGAGCTTCGCTCTCTTCTTTTCATTTTTCGACTTTACTTTTGGAGTTATGGATAGAGGTGCACAAAAACCGAAGCCTAGGAGATCGGCGTTTCTCAATTTTTATGAGATGCCTCAAACCCTTAGCGCACATACCACAATCCGCTAGGAATATCGCTCAATCCGACTTTGGCAAGACACAAACACCCGGCTATGTGAATGGTGCCGAGTTACTCATCGTCATGATTGACTTCCCCAAACCTACAATTTCTTTCTATTCTTTTGATTGCAATTAATTGCTTTCATGACCCTCCCACATCAAACATGCCTTTTTCATTCAACTTCTCCAAATTCCCGGATAGGTAAAGGAGGTCAATATTTTAATGAGGAGCTAAAATGATCAAAGAAAGAAGAGAGAAAAATCGAATTGCCTTAATCATCTCAACAAGAAGCATAAGAACTTATAGTGTGATTTCAACCTTATTTTCTCAACATGATTTAAGTAACATTCTTCACATTATGAAACTTGCAAAAGAGGTATAATCACGTCATTCAATTCCTTTTCAATTTGCTATTCGTTTAAGCATGCAATTGTCATCAAACTCAATTCACAAGTGGTATTATCATAGAAATCGTCTCTATCCTTAGAAGCACATAATTTTTCAAAATTTTTCAATTTTTATGGGTTTTTCAAACTCTTTTTCATACAATGCAATAATGAAACGTGCAACAATATAATGAACATGCAAGATAGTCTCGATAGAAGCAATTAAAGTGAGTAAGAGTTATTACAAACTTTTAGTCACACCCCACCCCATACTTGAAACAAACATTGTCCCTAATGTTCAAATAAAAGAAAAAGAAGAAAAGAAAGAAAGAAAAAGACTCACAAAATGGCGGTGGAGTGGCTAAACTGTCGGTCCTGCATCATCACTGTGGTGGAGGCGGGAATGGATGGAAGCTAGCGTCGTAGTGCCGCCCGAACTGCTGGCGGTAGACGTCTCTCATCATATGATCAAGGTCATCTATGCGTCCATCTCTAGCATCGGCTCGAATCTCCAATGCTCCCACTCTATCAGAAAGGCTAGTAGCCCACTCTGGCATCTGCTTATACCACCCCGGAGCCTGGATGTACCACCCCGGTGCATCTGACGGTGCTGGTGCTGGTGGTGCATGTGCGGACCATGGTGGTGGAGCTTCGTACCATGCAGGAGGTGTCTCCATCCAAGTGGGTCTCTCGCTCACGCTGGCGCGGCGAGAAGATGAACCTGAAGCTCTGGTGGGTCGTGGAGAACGTCTAGGCACATCAAAAGCTATGTCCGGCTGATCCGGAAACGTGCCAAACTCCTGCTCGGCTCCTCCTCCTCCCTCATACGGATCTCTCATCTCCTCCTCAACTACTGGCGGTGGTGGGACATATGGAGGAGCTGTAATCCTGTTTGCATACATAGCAGCGAACGTCTCCTTCCAATTATGGTGTCCAGCCATAATGGAGTACTCCGGGAGCCACTCAATGCCCCTCCCCGTCTTGCTCTCCCAAGGCATGGCTGCATAAGGCGGACCTCTATGGGTGGGGAAGATGAGACCTCTAGTCATGAAGGCCTGAAGTCCTAGGGGTACTGCGGGAATGCGTGTACATGCAGAAAAATCTACCCCTAGCATCCTAGCAAGGTGGGTGACTATCCCACCATATCCAATGTTGCCTGCCCTCTTGTTCTTTAGCTTGCTCATGGTAGCAGCTAAGAGGGTGGCGCAGTCAGCTCGGCGTCCATACAGCATAGAATAGAGAAGGAAGAGCTCATCCGTCTTGATCTTCTGAGGTGTCTCCGTCCTAGGGAAGAGACACTCAGAAAGAACACGGTGAGCAATCTTCAAGGCTAAGTGATACATCAACTTAGCCTTGGTATCAGTTGGTTTCCAGCGGTCCTCGCTGGCGTAAATCATAGCTACCTCCTCGCAAAAATCTTTGGCGTAAACGCCGCTAGGAAAACGACCATTGAAGGTCTCGTGGAACCCAAAGAAGGCTCCGAACTCCCGGATGGAGAAATCATAGTTCCTTTCCATCATAGATGTGTTGTCAACCTAAGGCTCTAATACCAATTTTGTAACACCCCGAATCCGCGAGACTCAGAGTGCTACATTGGGCTAGGATCTCACAATGGATCCTGACCCTAGTCTGACAACAAGTTCATTGGATCTTACAACAAGGCACAAGTAGAGTAAAACCAAATACATAAAAGTTGTATAATACATCAAAAGAGTTTACAAACTCAAAGCCGAGTACAAAACAACAACATCTGATACAAAAGATCCCAACCCACGCATCCTAATGTACAAAAGTCCTCGGCTGGTCACACCATCTGGCTCACTCTGCAGTCTTCCTAACTTTCATATCATCTACAACACGGTATACACCGTTAGCTACAACAATAGATAAGCATGAAAGTAATAGCACAAACACACATCAACATCTCACACATGCAATGTCACATACATTCATTTATTATATTTTATTACGTTATTCCATTACTAATTCAACTTCTTTTGTAACACGAGGAGCCTAAAGAACCCCGTCTCTTCCCCCTTTAACCCAAGTGTTGCATGGGGATCTACCTCCCCCCTGAGCTACTGGCTTCCGAGCACCTCCTTCCACTCTCGACGAGCTTCACGCAAGTGGTTACCGCCCGTTATAATACACTTGGGCCATATAAATGTAATAAAGGTCATCCTAGTCCGGTTTAGGTTGTAAATGCACAATCATATGAACATACACAACCATCACAATCATACAAATCCATAACCGAACGCTAAGTAAGTCCTATAGACTTACCTGTCACACTCGTATCCAATACCACGTCACAGCTTCCCCTTGGGGAAGGAATCAACCCCTGCAATAGCAAGGCACACAATATCACAACCTGAAAGGGTTAGGAGACTCGTCTACATAACCAGAACCAACCTACAACCTCCAACTAAACCTCAAGGTCATAACAAGCTCACATATGCCTATGGCCTAACCTCAACATCAACACAAGTGCCTAAGGCACATCTTTATCATACAACACATCCTAACCACCCTAACCTAGCTATCAACTAAGCCAAGGCCAAAGGAAAGGAAGGAAGGAAGACATACCAACAAGATATGCACTAACAGAAGCAAGAGCACACGGCTGATTCAGTGAGGCGCAAGGGCGGCTCACCAAAGGCGTAGGGGCGGCTCACACACCAGGCGCAGGGGCGGCTCACACACCAGGCGCAGGTGCGGCTCAGGACAGGCACAGAGGCGGCCAACTGTGCAAAGATTCGGTCCTGACTTGTCTTCGATCCCTTTCTCGATTCTCTTCACGCCTTCAACAAACCATAACAACATATACACATATGTACACATATGTGATCATCAAAAGGCTAGGAGAGGATCCTCACAAGCTCAGCTTGTTGTCCTAAGCTAGAAAGAAGAAGAAAGAAGCAAGAAAGAAGAAAGGAAGAGAGATGAAGACGAAGAGCTTACCACACAAGCCCTAGGTTGTACTATGGAGCATCAACACATCTCACAGCCTCAACACAACAACAACAACTCTCAACAGCAACTTCAAGATCATCCAAGTCCAAAGCCACACTCAAACTCTCAAGAACTCACTCACACAAGAACAAAGAAGAATCACAGAAGCTCAAGGGAGAAGAGAGGAAGAAGAAGAACGTGAGGAGGAAGAGAGAGACAGGAGAGATGAAGAAACCCCTCATCTGAAGTCTAAGGAGGCTTATAAGAGAAGCCAGCTGCAAAGCACGGGTCAAAAGTCAACAAAAGCGGCTGCACCAGCCACAAAGCCGCATGGGCGGCTAGCTTGAGGCGCAGGGGCGCCCAGACGCAGGGGCGGCCTCCCTTGTCCGCTGGGGCGGCTGACTGGGTCAAGGTGGAACTCACTAAGGCTCAGAAAGGCTCCTAGGCTCCAACGACTAAGGCTCTTACACCAATAGCCCCAAACCACCATCTGTCTTTGGGAAACCAACTCTGGACCAAGAAATCCTGATGACAACTCCACAAAAACGGCCTACAAAGGCTAATTAGTTTGTCAAGGACTAACACTGGTACTAGTAGTAATGATAACAAGAAACTCACGGTACCCTGCAAAACTGTCTTGATCAACACTAAACAGCCGGCAAACGACAAATGTCTCTTTCAACTTTTTGGTCCCAATTTATGGATTTGCTTTTCACACATAGTCAAATCTTGTGTTTTGTTCTACGGAACCCATCAGACTTTTTGGATGGTTGGACGTAACCTTTTCCTATGTACCCAATATAACTAAACACTAGTTTTATTGTTGGAAGAACATACAATAGAGAGTAGAATGATCTCCCTTAATAAGGCTTTACTTTTTATATGTCACGCATATCGTATTTAAGATACAAATAAAGATTTATATTTTTAAATTATTAATTTTTGTATCTATAATAAAATTTAATCATGAAAATATTTTCATAAATTTATTAGGTGAAATATTTATTTCATCGGATATTCAAATATTATTATTATACCGAACAAAAACTCTATTTTTTTCTCAAAAATATTTTCTCTTTGTAGCATTTACTGTTGCCCCAATCAAAAAACCTAAAAATGTGATACGGCGATAAACCAATCAAAAGAAAGTTGGCTAGATCTCTTCGTCAGTCATTTTTGTTTTGAAGCCTACTTTTTTGTACGGTCACAGGATTATCCCACAGTACACACCATTGACGTTGACCCTCTAAATCTACCTCCATTTCTTCAGCCTTCCGTTCCTTCAGATCTCATCGTAATCCAAAGTTCAACTAATCGCCATCAACTTTTCGTGTAATTCTTCTTCTTCTCCCAAGGATCAATCCTCCTCAATCCATTTCCAGATTATCCATACGGATTGATCCATTTCAGGTAGGCAGCCGATAATTGAATGGATACCAACTACTCCGCCATACCAAACAGTAAGGTCGAAAAATTACGGGATGATCAGCCTCCAATTTCCAGATCCAAGGACCCGTCAATGTTGCAGATGGCATCTGTCAATGTGAGCGCAAATGGAGATGCCAAGTCCACTGCGCACAATTCGATCGATTTATACGGTGAGAACCAACCGATCTTTTCTCCTCATGATCACTTGGATGATGATTTTGACGATTTAGACATTGATAATTATCCTCTTATTGTTGTCAAAGGATCCGGATCTGGATCTGGGGTACCCGGTGCTGTTTTTAACCTAACTACTTCCATTATTGGGGCCGGCATCATGGCCCTGCCTGCTACAATGAAGGTTCTAGGTGTAGGTTTGGGGTTTACTTTGATTATCGTGATGGGCATTGTGTCTGAAGTCAGTGTAGAAATGCTTATTAGGTTGGCCGTTTATTGCAAGGCTAACTCCTATGGGGAGGTTGTGCAGTACGCTTTAGGCCGTCCTGCAAGGGTTTTGTCGGAACTTTGTATCATTATTAACAATGGAGGGGTTTTGGTGGTTTATTTGATCATCATAGGGGATGTTTTGTCTGGTTCTGCTAATCATCAGGGCGTTTTTGATCAACTGTTGGGTGGTAAAGGGCTTTGGGATGATAGGAAGCTGGTGATTTTTGTTGTTTTGCTACTTTTTCTTGCTCCCCTATGTGCTTTAGAGAAGATCGATTCGTTAAGCTTGACATCAGCTGCTTCGGTTGCACTTGCTGTGATTTTTGTCATTGTCGCATGTGCTATTGCATTTGTTAAGCTCGCTGAAGGGAAGATTGAGGCTCCCAGGTGGACACCTGATTTCAGTTCCAAGAAAGCAATCCTAGATCTGCTCGTGGTGATCCCCATCATGACAAATGCGTATGTTTGCCATTTCAACGTGCAGCCTATATACAACGAGCTTGAAGGACGATCACCTCAGAAGATGAACCGTGTTGGTAGGATCACAACCGCTCTTTGTGTGGTTGTATATGCCTTGACTGCCATCTCGGGTTACTTGCTATTTGGGAAAGATACCGAGTCTGATGTACTGACAAATTTCGACGCTGATCTTGGAGTTAGTTATAGCAGAGCCCTGGATTACATTGTTCGGATAGGCTATATTTTGCATTTGGTGACTGTATTTCCTGTTATTCATTTCTCTCTTAGGCAGACTGTGAATGCCTTGATGTTTAAGAACTCGGGTTCACTTTCAGAGAGTAAGAAGAGATTCTTTGTGCTTACTGTGGTTCTACTTGCCCTAATTTATATTGGGTCTACCATGATTCCGAGCATCTGGACAGCTTTTAAATTTACTGGTGCAACAACAGCTGTTTCTCTGGGTTTTATATTTCCCTCTCTGATTGCATTGAAGTTGAGTAAGGAAGGACAACCTTTGAGTCATGGGGAGAAGATCTTATCGTGGACAATGTTGGTATTGGCTGTGATGGTCAGTGTTATTGGAGTAATGGGTAATATTTTCAGTATGAGGAATTAGTCAGAGTGAGTCCTCTTGTGTACATTTCCATCTTCCACATACAAGGTTCCCTCTTGTTAGTTGATAACCAATTGATGAAAACATTCCGAATTGAATTTGGCCTGGTTACAGATTGAGATCCTTTGCTTGATTTCTTAAGTGATTGAAATTGATTGGCACTGAATGTATATATCAAGAAAGGTTGACCCGTGCTAAAGGGTGTGTATGAGAGACTTTGATGTGAACAACCGGAAGTAGATTTTTCAAGGGTATCTATCACATAATCGAAGGAGTTTGTAGGAGTATATAGCGAAATGCTTTCCTACACAGGTTAGAGTTTAATTGAATGTAATCCTCCATTGAATTTGATCATTCATTGTGATTTTGTAAGAGGATAACCTTGGTTGCAGCTGAATGCTGCTGCCTAAATTTTTTGGGAGAAGTTTATCTCCCATTATTCATCAATATACCCATCAGTTTCCTGAGAAAGTTTGTGTGAAATCTGTACCACAGATTCATATGATTTGTGTTATTTTAAGTGATTGTAATTTGGTATTAGCTAACAATATAATCAGTCAACACACATAACATGAAAAGGAAAGCTTTTGATTCTATTTCAACCTTGTTTGCATACCTCGTCAGCATGATCATCCTCTTTGTGTTTAGACTTGATGTGAATGATAGGATAAAGGTAGAACTGAATACAAGTATCTCGTAGACAGTGTTGTATAACAACTCACTGAGATAATTCAGGCTAAATAAAACAGAAGAAATAAACAAATGCTACTATCTGATTGTGCTCCCACTTCCTGGAAGGGCTCTAACGGATTCTTCCTCCCGGAACAGATGGAACCTTGTCGCGACAATGATATATGTTTGTAAGGTTGAAAACGTAGATATACCAAGTCCCCTACCGTAAAAGAAATGTAACTCGAAAAAAAAAAATAATTCATTTGTTTTGTTAAGTATTAGGATTTGTATAAAATATAAAAAGGGCTTTTCTGCCCACAATTTTTGTGGAAAACCTCACAGGGTCTTTCACGGAAATTCTTGTTAGAACGAGAAAGTAATTGATCCCATTTTTCGAGGCTAAGGTCCTTGCGATGGGTATATGCTTGTTGATTCATTCGAGTTTGTGCTTTCAGTAAAAAAAATTGGCCAACCTTAGCATCTCATCACGGCAACTAGTTGATCCTCCAACACAACTAGTTGTGTCTCCCCTCGGGTTTAAGGGTGAACAAGTGGGGGGTCACGCCCATAAATGATCTTGAATGGAGATGTTCCCGTGGAAATGTGGAAACCTGTATTGAATGAAAACTCTACCCACGAAAAAAAATTGATTCCAATTTTTAGGTTGTTCCATGACAAAACACCTCAAATACGTCTCTAGACACCCCCGTTCACCACTTTAATTTGTCCATCCGTTTGTGGTGAAAATCAGTACTCATTATGAGCTTCGTGCGACTCATACGAAAGTACTCCTATCAAAAGGCACTGAGAAATACAAGATTGCTATCAGAAATGAAGGTATGTGGTACATCATGGAGACGAACAATATCCCTATAGAAGAGGATAGCAACCACTTTGGAAGTATAAGGATGAGCCACCGATATAATAGACGTATTTTCTCATCTGGTCGGCCACCACCATAATGACATTGCATCCCCCTGATTTGGGCAACCCGGTAATGAAATTCAAGGAAGCATCTTCCCAAATTTGATCTGGGATAGGCAAGTATCGCATTTTAAACATAACTACGCACATCACTCTTCATATTAGGCCAATGAAAATTGGTTGACAACCATTGTAAAGTCTTAAAACTCGATCACCATGGTCAGCCGTAAGTGAATGAGGAGGCACATATAAGAGGTTGGCGCGCAACTGTGGATTGTCTAGTACAATGAGCATTTCCTTGAAATACAACATGTCATCGACCAATTGGAATTTTGGAAAGGTCGATGCAACCTCTATCTTAGCGCCATTATTTTCCCCTCATATGGATCAACCAAGAGTCTCTCCTTCCAATTTACAGATTTAGTTCAAATGGGATAGCTAGAACAAGGAACTTACCTTGTTGTGGCCTCATGGACAACACATCTACAATAGAATTTTCCTTACCCGGTTTGTATTCATGACGAAGTCAAAGGACAGCAGTTGTAACAGTAGCCGTTGCTGCTCATTTGTTTTAATGCGCCGGTCGAGAAAGTACTTCAGTGGGCGATGATCCGTGATAGATGATGTGATCTGGGAAACCGATGCAAATGGCTACACTTCAATGTAACATTCTTATCTTATTATTCCTAAATCCATTTGAGGCGATTAAGGTGTGTTGAAAAGATGACTTCAAACTCTATAGCTATTGTCTTTAAGTGTTTCATCTAATGAAAACTTAAGCACACCCAAAATTGACGTTTTTCAACCTTACGTGACCCAGAATCCTCTTCAATCGATCCTTCAATATTTTGGCCACAACTAAGGATACATTTATTCAAATGAAGGTCCATAAATACTTGTTGGAAATTTTATTTAGATTAATACAACATTAATGAAGACAATTAGAGGTGATTCGTCCAAGAAATGACTCATAAAAGCAGATCTTCCAACAGTCGGATTTTTGGCCAAAATGTGAAGAGTCCAAAATCAATGTCATTATGTGGATCTTTAAGACTTCTTATTTAATGTGACTTTTGGCCTAGTTTTTGAGATTTCATATAGCCTTATTTTTCCTATTTAAAGGCTTGCGTGATTCATACAAAAATAAGTGAGAATTAATAACTTTGGAAAAAAGAGTCTAGTTCTTAGGTTTTTGGTGTGATGTCGAAAACTTCTCCTTCATGATATGTCGGGTGGATTGCCTTTGTGAGATGCGAGGGTGAAGACATAAGTTCTCATAGGTGAGATTCTTAGGAGAGTTGAGGCAAATACTTTAGAGTGATTGGTGAGAAGCTTGAAGCTCTAGCAATACATAGCTTGCACTTTATTTTCCATTATCAAAAATCAATAAAACACATGCGTATGCTTATTTTAGTATGTGTTTGTCTTGCATCGTTGGATACTTAGGTTGAGGCGTATCATTTGGTATCACATCCTTATTCTATGAAAGTCAATAAGATTTGAGGGAATCTTTTTAAAAGGTGGAAAGGATGATGTGATCCGGAAAATCGATGAAAACGGCTTCACAACAATGTAACATTCTTATCTTCTTATTCCGAAATTTGTTTGTGGTGATTCAAGTGTGTTGGAAAGATGACTTCAAGATCTACAACTATTTTCTTAAGTATTTCATCTAATGAAAATTTAAGCACACCCAACACTCACATTTTCAGCCATATGTGACCCGGAATCCTCTTCAACCGATCCTTCAGTATTTTGGTCATAACTAAGGCTACGCTTATTCAATAAAGTTCCATAAATAGTTGATGGAAAGCTTATTTAAAAGAATAAAACATCATGAATACAACTGGATGTGATTCGTCCAAAAAATGACTTATAATAACATATCTTCCAACAGTCGGCTTTTTTTGTCAAAATGTGAAGAGCTTAAAGGCACAAACACACATAAGGTAAAGAAAACACTTAGCATGCTTGCACAGAACCGGTTATCATCTTTCTTAAAGTTATCCATTACTAATTCAACTTCTTTTGTCACACGAGAATCTCCAGAAACTCGCCTCCACTTCCGTCTACCAATAGGAATACATCAGTACTATCTGTTACCTACGGGCTTTGGTTGCAAGAGCACATTCTAGTCTCCTATAGAACTAGACAAGTGGTCACCACCCGGGTATCACACACTTGGGACAATTAAGGTTATAAAGGGTGAATCCTATTCCGGTTATCTGTTATAAACATGATAAACAACACAAATAAGCCAAAACACTCAAACTCATATACGAAATGAAGCTAATTAAGTCCAAGGGACTTATCTCACTCGAAGGTAACTCAGAGCTCAACAAACAACTCAGAGACGGCTCAGTTTTCCTCAAGAAAGGAGAAAGGAAAGCCTGTTCACACAAGCATCACGAATCAGGAACGAAACGGTTGCTAGAAGTCTATAACTTCTAGTCTCAATGATCTCTAAGAGATCTCCACAAGCTAAGGGATCAACCCTAGTCTTACAGCATACTTGGGGGCAAGGAACAACCATAAGAAACCAAGAAAGGAACGAGGAAAGCAAGGAAGGAAGCAGCTCACCAAAGACAGGAGCTACTGCAGAGGAAACCGCAAGGGCGGTTGGACAGGTGCAGGGGCGGGAATCCGTAGGGGCGGCACAACAGAGGTGCGAGGGCGGTTTCCGCACAAAAACACCGACTTCTCCTTCGACAACAAGGAACTTCACCAAAGGTCAAAGCTTGCCTTTCTCAATACACAACCACGTCACAACTCAACCAAGGAAGCCTGTGAACAACAAGGAATCAACAACGGAACGCTGTACCAAGAATCAAGGCTCAAGCTTGATCATTGGAGAAGAAGAAAAGGGAAGAACGAAGAAGAAACGAAACAGAAGAGAAGCAAGGTGCAACATCACATGAACGGGATGAAGAACAAGGGAGGAAGAACTTACACGTTCAACAAGAACACAAGGGCAAGGCTGCAACACTCTAGGGTTAAAGAAGACGTAAGCAAGAAACGGGCAAAAGAAGAAAAGACGAGAATATATAGAGACGGGCTGGAAAGATAGAAGGAAAGACATCTAGGGTTAGGAAAAAGATAAGGAAGCCGGCCCATAGATAGAAGATCGGATCTTCTATCTATGGGAAGAAGATAAAACGAACGAAAGAAAGATCGGGCGCGATTTGTAGTCAGCCGCAGGGGTGGCACACTTCACCGCGGGGGCGGTGAAGGCGAAAGACTAGGGTCTTACATCAGATCCCCCTTAAAAGAAGTTTCGTCCCGAAACTTGCAAAAACCCGAACGATCACAAAGCAACGCACATAACTGAACAAACCTCATATATTCCCACTCGGGGCACGTAACTCAAAACGTCACAAAAAGCGTACGCAACACCACAAAGGAAAAAACCAAACAAAATGACTACGCTAACGGTGCATCCAGCTCTGCGTAAAACTCCGGATAGTTCCTTTGGATACTATCCTCTGTCCCGCAAGTCGCCTCATCAGCTTCTCGCATCGACCACTGAATCTTCATCATCGGTATGTCCTTCGAACGCAAGCGTCTCGTGGTACGCTCTAAGACAGCCACCGGGTGTTCTACGAACGTGTGGTCTGGCTCGATCACTAGATCCTCGTGACTGACGATGTGTCTCGGGTCTGGTATGTACTCCCGTAACTGAGACACATGGAAGTCTGGGTGAACACCCTCGAGTCTCGGTGGCAAAGCAAGTCTGTATACTACCTCTCCAACTCGCTCAATGATCTCGAACGGTCCAACATATCTGGGGCTCAACTTCCCCTTAACACCGAAACGTCTAACGCCTTGTGTCGGGGATACTCTCAACCAAACCTGAGCTCCAAGTCTGAATTCCAGAGGTCTGCGCCTCTTATCTGCATAAGACTTTTGTCGACTCTGTGTTGCTAACATCCGCTCACGGATCACTGCTACTCGATCCATGTCATCCTGAATCTGCTCAGGTGCTACTCCGCTAGCACTACTAGGCTCGTCCCAACACAGCGGTATACTGCATCTTTGTCCGTATAAAGCCTCATAAGGAGCCATCCTGATCGATGCGTGCCAACTGTTGTTATACGAAAACTCCACTAAGGGAAGGTGATCTGGCCACACTTGTCCCCAGTCTAACACGCAGGCTCGCAACATGTCTTCTAGAGTCTTGATGGTCCGCTCGGACTGACCATCGGTTTGAGGATGATAAGAGGTTGTAAACTGCAGACTCGTACCTAGGGCGGCATGAACTTTCTGCCAAGACCTCGAAGTGAACTGTTTGTATCTGTCATAGACTATAGTCCTAGGTACTCCATGAAGTCTCACTATATGTCTCGTGAACAAGTCTGCCAACCGACTTACCGGCCACATTTACTTGATCGGAATGAAACGTGTGGTCTTCGTCAGTCGATCTACTATGACCCAGATAGCATCGAAGCCTCGACTCGGTCTCAAACCGGTAACGAAATCCATAGAGATGTCCTCCCGCTTCCACTAAGGGACGGGAAGTGGGCGTAGCTCGCCTCCTGGTCTATGATGCTCGATCTTGACCTGCTGAGAAGTCGCAAACTGAGCTACATATCTCGTGACTTTTGGCTTCAGACCTCCCCACCAGAAAGAGCGTCTGATATCATGGTACATCTTGCTCGCACCAGGGTGCACTGAGTAAGGTAAAGAGTGAGCTTCGGATCCTTTGTCTCAACTCTCGATCAGAAGGCACACAAACACGCTCCTGACGTCTCAAGATCCCATCAGCACCAACTAAAAACTGTGGCGCCTCTCCTCGAGACATCCGGTCTCGGATCTGCGTCAAAGTTGGGCAACTCTCCTGCTTCTGTCGGATCTCGGCCAACAGATCAGGTACTATCTCCAAGGTGGACAACTGGCTGTCAGAATCCGGGAAGTGGATATCCATTTCTAGCCATGCAAGATCTCGTTGTAACTATGGTTGAGCTGTCAGCCTAGAGATCACCATCTTCCGGGGAGTCTTCCTACTACGGGCATCAGCTACCATATTCGCCTTCCCCGGGTGGTATAAGATCTCAAGGTCGAAGTCCTTGATCAACTCCAACCATCTGCGCTTGCGGTTATTCAACTCCCGTTGAGTGAATATGTACTTCAGACTCTTGTGGTCTGTGAATATCTTACACGTAGCTCCGTACAGATAATGTCTCCAAATCTTCAAAGCGTGAGCAACAACAGCCAACTCCAAATTATGGGTAGGGTAATTCTTCTCGTACGTATTGAGTTGTCTATATGCATAAGCAATTACCTTACCCCTTTGCATCATAACACATCCCAAGCCCAACTTGGATGCATCGTTGTAAACCATAAAGTCCTCAATGCCCTTTGGTTGAGCTAAGATAGGAGCAAAGCTCAACCTCTTCTTCAGCTCCTCGAAGCTCTGCAGCAGGCATGGCTCGGACCATACGAACCTCATAGACTTCCGCAACAAGGAAGTGAGCGGTCGGGAAATAACTGAAAAGCCCTCAATAAAACGCCGGTAGTAGCCCGCCAATCATAAGAAACTGCGTACCTCCTTGACGTTCTTAGGAGGCGGCCAAGAAGCTACTGACTCGATCTTTGCCGGATCTACCTTGATCCCTTCAGTTGAAACGATGTGACCAAGGAATGCTACCTCGAACATCCAAAACTCGCACTTAGAGAGCTTGGCGTAAAGCTCTCGATCCTGTAAGACCTGAAGAACAATCCTCAAGTGTTCTGCATGCTCTTCTCTGCTGCGAGAGTAAACCAGAATGTCATCTATGAAGACGACTACAAACTAGTCTAAGAAGTCGATGAAGATGTTGTTCATCAACTCCATGAAGATTGTCGGCGCATTCGTGAGCCCAAATGGCATCACTACAAACTCGTATGGCCATACCTGGTCCGAAATGCCGTTTTGGCTATGTCCTTTTCTCTCACCCTCAACTGGTGATATCCGGATCTCAGATCGATCCTTGAAAACGCTGAAGCTCCATGTAACTGATCCAAAAGATCGTCAATACGGGGAAATGGGTACTTGTTCTTGATCTTCACCTTGTTCAACTCTCGGTTGTCGATACATAACCTCATTCACCCATCTTTCTTCCCGACGAAGAGAACTGGTGTGCTCCAAGGAGATACACTAGGGCGGATGAAGCCCTTCTCTGCTAACTCCTCGAGTTGCTTCTTCACTCAAGCATCTTGATAGGCGTCATACGATAAGGAGCCTTAGAGATCGCTCTCATACCGGGCTCTAGCTCAATATCAAAGTCTACACTCCTTTATGGAGGTAAACCTGATGGCTTTCCAAAGGCATCAACAAACTCGCAAGCTACTAGAATCTCCTCCAAATCCGGACTCGTACTATCCTTCATGGCATAGCACCAAAAAGTCTTGCATCCCTAATTGATAAGTCTCGTAGCTCGAACTACACTGATGACTCTACCAGTCTTTCCTAGATCCCATCCTCTAAAGATCTCAAAATGACCTGCATCTGTAGTTACCGTCACTTTCCTCTTGCTGATGTCCAGAATTGCTCGATGTCGATCCATCCAATCCATACCCAGAATAACTTCTTCATGTACTAAATACATAACGAAGAAGTTAGCTAGCCAATCGCAACCTGCCAATCTAATAAGGCAATCGCGAACCTCTCGTGTATTTCGAATCTTACCCCATCGGGTAATCCTATAAAGAAGGATCTACCTTCTACGGTAACTAAGGTAAATCTATCTACACATGCATCAGATATAAAATATTGCGTATCACCGGTATCGAAAAGAACTCTGACAGGAAAACCATTAATATGAATGGTACATGTGGTCGTTGGTGCTTCGGCTCTACAACACTCCTCAGCTCATACACTCTGGATGGTGCATCCCTAGTGTCTACAGATCCACCAACACGTCTTCCACCTCTCCCCTTTTCCGGAGTGGAACCTTGAGGAGTAGTAGAACCAGAAACTCTGTGTTTTCGCTGCTGATACTGTGACCTCTTTCCACCTCCTGCAACACTAGCAAGTGAAGAACCCTGCTACGATATCGCCTTGCCCTGACGGAAAAACGCAGCTCTGTGTCCGGGTTTGTCACAAGAAAAGCAAGCCACTGTTGGCTTCTTGCAATTAGCTCAGATGTGTCCTGCACCTCCACAGTTATGACACTATCATCCTTTGTCAGAACTCTGCTGGAAACCAGAACGTCCCAGCGTCTGACTACGCCCAAATCCAACTACTCCAGCTCCAGCACTGGTTGATCCAGTCTTTTGTCTCTTCTCAGGACCTCTTGTCTGAGAAACTCTTCTCTGACCCGGTCGGTCTCTCTCATAGGCAGAAGCTTTATCCTGATAGTCCGTCAAAGAATCACAACGTAAACCAAAAAGATCAGAGCGTGTCGACTCTCTCAGCCTCCGAGAGAAAAGGTAAACATGTTGATCCTCAGACGGACCTAGCAAAGACAACTCATCTTGAAACTTGTTGATGATCTCAACAATAGGCAAATCCTCGAATCCAGCCTCAACGAAATCCTGAATACGGTCTCTCCTCATAGCTGCAAGGCAGTTGCGATCCCTGATCATCGTCTTCATTTGCTCATAACTGGTGACCTTACTGCGAGTTGTCCTCCACCAAGAATGAGTCTGATCCTTCAGTATCGTTTGTGCTATGTTGACTCGACGTCCCTCTCAGCAACCGATAGCCTCCATAGCAGAATTCAACTGTCCTAGCCACTGTTCCACCTCCAATCCAGTCTTTCCCATGAAAGTGGGAACCTTCAGCTGGTCGAAAGCCTTCAGCCAACTTTCGGGTTTCGGCTCCTTCGCCTCAGCCAGCGCTCCAACAACCTCAACAACTCTGGCAGGCGAGGCAACAACCTGTGCATCTCTCTACAAAACCTCATCTGATCTCGCGGTAACTGGCGGCACCGGTGCTGGTCCTCTAGTCCTGATAGCCTCCTCAACTCTCTATACATAGTTGTAATATGTAGAAACTTCTATGAACACTCGACCGGACTCCATCGATGGTGCTTTTTGTTCTCCGGACCTAGCAGCGGTCCCGTTCCCAGTCTCAGGAATAACACTCTCAACAACTTCCTCAGCAAACGCCTCAGCGATAGGCGGGTCAGCAACTGGGGCCTGGCCCCGACCTCTAGCTAGTGGAGGTCTTCGTGCACGTCCTCGTCCACGGACGGCAGGTGGAAGTGGTGGTCGACCCCTTTCTCTCCCTATAGCAGCGGTAGCTCTAGTGTGTTCCATTTGCTATAAGGATAGATATATAAGACTATATATATATATATATATATATATATATAAGGCCATGCTACAGCTAAAGCAGAAATCCAAGAAAAAGCACATATAAAGGCCAACATATAAGAAACTACACTGTTGAGATCCGCGGAGGTAGTGGTGGTCGCTCGTACATCTATCCTAGACCGACAAGTTCAAAACAAAACCCCCTTTTGAAAACGTTAGACCCTATGCGGGTTCTATTTATTTATCCATCCGACCTTAAGAAGATTTCGAGTTTCATTGTTGCCAACCTAGAGCTCTGATACCATATTGTAGCACCCCGAGTTTTGGGAACTCGAAGCGCTACGAGCCAGGATTGCACAATGGGTCCCGACTCTTAGATTAGCAACAGCACAACGGATCTTACAACAAGGCACAAACAAATGAAAATCAAAACTTAATATAAAACCAAAGGTTTAAACAAAGGGAAGCGTAAAAGACTCGCATCCAAGTTCAAAACAAAAGGGAAAAGCAACAACAAAACATAAACCTGATCCCGTCCTATAATGTACAAAAACCCCGGCTGACCACACCATCCGGATCACTCAGCATCATCCTAAACCTGCGGAACATCTACAACGACGGTATAAACCGTTAGCTAACATTCTAGATACTAGCAAGAGCGTAAAGGCATAAACACACATAAGGTAAAGAAAACACATAGCAGGCTTGCACACAACCGGTTATCATCTTTCTTAAAGTTATCCATTACTAATTCAACTTCTTTTGTCACACGAGAATCTCCCGAAACTCGCCTCCGCTTCCGTCTACCAATAGGAATAGATCAGTATTATCCGTTACCTACGGGTCTGGGTTGCAAGAGCACATTCTAGTCTCCTGTAGAACTAGACAAGTGGTCACCGCCCGGTTATCATACACTTGGCCAATTAAGGTTATAAAGGGTGAATCTTATTCCGGTTATCCGTTATAAGCATGATAAACAACACAAACAAGCCAAAACACTCAAACCAATATACGGAATGAAGCTAAGTAAGTCCAATGGACTTACCTCACTCGAAGGTAACTCAAAGCTCAACAAACAACTCAGAGACGGCTCAGTTTCCCTCAGGAAAGGAGCAAGGAAATCCTGTTCACACAAGCATCACAAATCAAGAACGAAACGGTTGCTAGAAGTCTATAACTTCTAGTCTCAATGATCTCTAAGAGATCTCCACAAGCTAAGGGCTCAACCCTAGTCTTACAGCATACTCGGAGGCAAGGAACAACCATAAGAAACCAAGAAAGGAACGAGGAAAGCAAGGAAGGAAACATCTCACCAAAGACGGGAGCTACTGCAGAGGAAACCGCCGAGGCGGTTGGACAGGCGCAGGGGCGGGAATCCGCGGGGGCGGCACAACAGAGGTGCGGGGGCGGTTTCTGCACAGAAACGCCGACTTCTCCTTCGACAACAAGGAACTTCACCAAAGGCCAAAGCTTGCCTTTATCAACACACAACCACGTCACAACTCAACCAAGGGAGCATGTGAACAACAAGGAATCAACAACAGAACGCTCTACCAAGAATCAAGGCTCAAGCTTGATCCTTGGAGAAGAAGAAAAGGGAAGAACGAAGAAGAAACGAAACAGAAGAGAAGCAAGGTGCATCAACACATGAACGTGAAGAAGAACAAGGGAGGAAGAACTTACACGTTCAGTAAGAACACAAGGGCAAGGTTGCAGCACTCTAGGTTTGAATAAGACGTAAGCAAGAAACGGGGAAAAGAAGAAAAGACGGGAATATATAGAGACGGACTAGAAAGATAGAAGGAAGGACGTCTAGGGTTAGGAAAAAGATAAGGAAGCCTGCCCATAGATAGAAGATCGGATCTTCTATCTATGGAAAGAAGATAAAACGAACGAAAGAAAGATCGGGCACGATCTGTAGTCAGCCGCAGGGGCAGTTGACTCTGTTGCGGGTGCGGCCTGCCGTAGGGGGGCACACTTCACCGCGGGGCCGGTGACGGCGAAAGACTGGGGTCATACACGTGAATACTACTTTTAATGGTATTTGCAAGATCTATAACTCTTAGCTTATTCGAAATCTAGATTCCAAGAGGAAGAAGGTGAAAATGATCCAACAACGCAAGAACAAAGATACTTGGATGGGCTTTTGACCATGATCATGCATGGAGTCATGCAAGGTGGTTATTCAAAACATATGCACGTCCAATCTATGTGTATTTCATGCATCATATAATTCTTATATTTTCCACATATTATGCATGAGTTTATGTGTTAATCAAGTAAAGGTCAACAAGTCAACATTCAACCAAAAGTTGAAGGCATATTCACAATTGCTATCAATGAAGTCCAAGTTAGATCACGAGCCCTCTTTCCCTTCAATATGGACGTCCAACCTATGATTATATCATCCTTGAAGTGTTGCAAAGTGCTCAAAGAAGGAGTTCCATGAGTCATCCAAGAATAAAGTCAAATGTGGCTTTGAATTTACTAGTTAAAAAACTCTTCTATTTCTTGCATTTTCGTTTGATAAATCTTTGATATTTCTAGCACTTTATTAGAGAGTTTCTTGGCTGAGTTTTGTGCCTATAAAAGGCCCTTGTATTCTCCCATTTTAAGACAATCCAAACTCAAGAGTTTAGCCTTTGTGCTTTTTCATAGTTGTCGTGCCTATGTGATGACTTGACAGAAGAATTGAAGTTTGTGGCTATGGGGCAAGTTGGCTAGTCGTGTTTATGTGAAGCAAGTGAGCAACGAATGAAGAGTATGACAATTGACAGCATGTGAATAACCATTAAACACCAAACCGCAACAATTAACAAATGACCCAGACTATTTGTCAAATTAGGTAGTATAATACTCTAAATTATTTAATATATATAACTAATGGTTATACTTAGGGATTCCATACATTTATATTTAAATTAAAAAAAATTATTATACACGGGACATAAAAAAACTTGTGGGATGAATTAGTTTAGACCTGTATTCCATCCCGGATATTTATGACGGGACAATATCTATTTTGACATGAAATCCCGTCAAGATCAAATTGGGATAGGGAATTGTGTTAATTTAGACAAATTGTTTTTACATTGGTTGTCAATGTGATTGACTCTTGTTGACGTCTATAATTTACAATTAAGCTGCAATTTTTTATTATATTGCTACTTTTCAAAATGTTTTAACGAAACAATTTTCAATAAAATTAGACCAAATGAAGTTAAAAAATAGAGTGCCCACTAATCCAAAAATTCATTAGCTTCAAGGAAGCAAAAATAGATGATATGCGTATCAGCATATGCATAAGCTAGACCACTTCATACATTTGGGTAAGGGAAGCTAACCTGTTCTCTGGCATAAAGAAAAATTACAAAATCGCCAGACCCAGTCCATGACTGTTCTATTCAAAAGAGAAACCATTCTTCCCTCCAAATACCCGCCGTCGAAGTTCAGACAACATAGGATGTACAAAATTTGCCCCCAAATGAAGCATGTGAAATTCTACGAGCGTCTTCAAGGAGAACCCTAAGCACCCTCAAGAACAGGCTCTGAAGTACCAAAGTTTCGATGTTTTCCATCAGCGATGTTTGCAAGATGGAAGCCTTGTTCAGGAAGTTGGTTGATGAGGAGGGTCTCGAGTTGGCAAGCCAAACTTTTACCAGGGACAAGGAAGTAAAGGAATGAAGCGTTCTGCATTCCTTCCTTTGACCGATGAGCTCGGACCCTCCCTTGAAGATCATCTGACTGCAGAGCAAAATGTTCACTGTGATATCACATCCTATGCTCATGCAATTCGTTTACAACAATAAATAGAACATGCAGAAGCTGACATCTCTAATCACAAAAGACTGACTACTGTCTTAAAACCGAAAACTGCATCTCACCATTGTATGAACCGACTTCCCTTTTTGATTCAAAACTCAAGGTGAATGTACATCAAAAACTCAATGAATTGGGGTGTGTTTTTCAGGTAAGATATTATTTACTATATTTTCCACCAAATGAAACATTCCAAATCCATGTAGGACTTTCAGATCATATGGAGAAAGACCTTGTTGTTTAGAGTTTGGAACTTCAGACTAGACAAATTCTAGTTAGGTTGATGCCACCAAACCTTTTTGACAAAATAATGATAGGGTCACATAATAGGCTCCAGGATGTGATCATTGGAACAGTTCATTTTTGATTTAGTCAAAAAGATAAGAATAAAACTCAAGAGCAATTACCTGCCCGACGTAAATTTTTTTGTCAGGTCGCAATATCAGATAGACACTCGATGCTCCAACAGTTGATGGAGGGGGCTGTTCCCTGGAAGCAATAGAGACACATTTGATGTCCGACAAGTTTGTTATCCTGTTAAGCTCACGTAGCTTTTTCTGACATATTTTTATCACAGCAGTTTCAACTTCTGTTTGTAAAATATTCAATCGGTTAGTTGGCTCACTTGGCTGAATCTCCAAACTGGGTTGCTTCTCAGATATTATACTTGCCTTGCAACAAGCTTCATCAGAAAGGTTGACACTTGCACTGTTGTTTGTTCTTCCACTCGAGATTTCCCTTTTGTATACTGCAAGATACAACTCTTCTGCTCTTTGAACTACTGTTTCAGGCATTCCTTCCCTCTTGGCTGTTTCGAATGCAAGACTCTCTAGACAAACACCATCTATCAGCTCCCATGTTGGTACTGGCTGACCATCCACATACTCTGTAGCCATTGCTTTATAAATGGTTCTTTTTGTATTTAGAGGCAAATCAAAGATACCATGTAAGTGTGTGGATATGATACCCAGGCAACCCGTTTTGTCCAGACTCTCAATGATACTACCAGCAATACATGTTCCTTTTGCTGTTTCTGTTCCTCGACAGATTTCATCTATGAGAACCAAGCTTCTTGAGGTGGTTCCGGATATTATAGAACGGATCTCAGACATTTCTATCTGCCAAATACAAAACCAAGTGAAAATGCAATGTCAATCCCTCATAAGAATGAAATATGAATATGCTATTCACATATCAACCTTCACCTTTCATTAGTTTACAGTGAAATATGAATATGCTAGTCACAAATCAACCTTCACCAGGAACCATATAATCTTTAAGGCAAACCGGATTAGCTTGGACTAATATACACTTCTCCTCAACAAAGGATTTAGGCAAAAGGTAAACCAGAAACCAGATCATCATTTAGGTCATCTACCAATCCAGGCTGGTAGCAACACTTTGTACTGGACCCTTCACTTGGTCAAGGTTTATTTGTTTTTTCATTTGAGCCTTGTTATCGTCAATTTTCCTGTACATTTATCTTTGAGTATATATATTGACCTTCTTAAAAAGAAGGAAAAACTTCAAGTGGTACAAAACTTCTACCTAAGAACCCCGCGAGCTTAGCTCATTTGGCTTATGACCAGGACAAAGATGATAAGGGGGCGTTCAAGCTCTGCTGGGGCTAGGGCTCTTGGAATTAGTCAGCCAAAGGTACAGATACCCATTATATCTATAACAATAAAAAAAAAAAAAAGGCAAAGCTTCTACCTAAGAGTGTCTGTGATGCACCTAGTTTTGACCTAATAAAAACAGGAGCAACCTTTTTTTTTGAAAAAAAAGTAGATAGAATCTGCAAAGCAGCAATGAAAATTTACCTGAAATGAACTTTTCCCATCAGCTGGGCTATCATAAGATTTCATGTGAAGAATGATAGCATCAAAATGAGGGATTGTAGCTGATCCAGCCGGCACCATTAATCCACATATTCCAAGCAATGCAGCCGCACAAACTGATCGGAGTAAACTTGATTTACCACCTCCATTTGGTCCAGTAAGAAGGAACAATGATTTCATGTTGACTGTGTTACGTACAGCACTGCCTTGTACCATATCAAACCAGTAGGGAGTTAAACCATTTATCTCCATTCCCACACTAGGTTGCAGTGAATTCATACTCTGCATAACCAAATAGTATAGTGACACATGTTACCGATCTATGAACTCAAACCCAGTCTCCAGAAGCACTGTCAAAGCTTTAACATAGTGTAAATTGTAGGGAAAATTGAAGAACAATAAACATAAAGCATTGGTATCTGGGGACATATCTGAATTGGGATTTATGCACTAATTACTACGATATGCAAGGGAAGAGTAGGTATCCACATTTTTTACACGTTTTCCGAACCTGTGTAATTTATAGATTGGTTCTCTGGGTTGTTATTGGATTATACTACAAATACATCATGTAAAATATCAGTTCAATTTCTGGTAATTATCTGCAGAAGACAATCATCTGATTATCTACATAAGACAATTCTTTAACAAAACAATGGAATATTATTTATAGTTCCACACAAATAAAGCAGAAAATATTCATAATCTAATAATTCTTAGCAAATATATTTCAGACAAGAAAGCCAACTAAGTCATTTGTATTGCATATGTTTTTACAAGAAAGCCAACTAAGTCATTTGTATTGCATATGTTTTTACAAGAACCGCCACCCTTGAAAAATTCCATACATAACTTCTATTCAAGCAGTAAATGAACATTGCTAATAGAAGCACAAAGATAATACCTCTGAGCTATTAAACTCGACAAGGTCTGGAAAGACCCACTTTCTTCTCTTCCCTTCACTGTGATTATATCAAAAAGAAGAAAAAAATCAATATAATTTCAAAGATGCATATGACATTTTTCGTTCTGTTTCTTCAGCAATGTATATATGAGAATTTTTCTGGAGAATAAACAGGATCCAGACAAAAATCAATCTATTGCTAGAGGCACCACATAATCATTCAATCATAAACCAATGAAAGACTGCAACTAAAACCCCTCCTATATGTCAACTGTTGCTTGTTTTCTTTTGCAAGAACATAACGAGAAAGACACGGAAGTCAGCCATCAAACCTTCCAAGTGGCATCACTGTTCATTATCCACGTTCCAGGCAAGAAGCAACGGTTAAAAAATCAGAAATATAAATTTGAATATAGAACTTGAAATCCAATACAAATAGAAATCTGTTTAGTTTTCCTGATCATTCATGATATGTTTAAAAAGAAACTGTAAGAGTAACAAACAATTCAAAAAAAATTTTCTCACCTAACATGTGCAAATAGCGCCTTTGAGATTATAAGCAACATAGAAGCAAACACAAGGATATTAATTCTTGACTGCAGCTCAGTGGAAAGGCTCCGCAAAATTTCAAGGACCTTGGCTGTTGCTTTGTCATTAGCCTCGTGGTATCTAAAACAAAAATAGACCGGGATGAACATGTGCACGGAACACTCAACACCATTTAGAAGACAAGAGAGCTGTACACTTGCCTTGATAGTGCTTCCTCCACCTTTGTTGTGGTAAACCATTCTTCGCTAACCTTTTTCCCCTTTGAATCTAGAGAAGGCTTGAGCTGCTTAATTTGTTGTTCTCCTGGTGTGCCAGCCCATACAGATGGAACAAATCGTTTCCCTTTGAACCACACGGCTTCATGCTCACGAGAATGCACAATGTCTCCTTTTGGGCCACCCACTGATGACGTGGTTGCTCTTATTCTTGAAATAATGGGAAGGAAATCTTCAGAAACCTAATTAATTGAAGGCAGATCCTTGCTCAATATGATCATATGCCAGGATAGATTAATCCCATTCAGGAAAGATTAAACAAATCACTCTTGTACCACATGTATTAATGTGCATAAATTTTAAAAAATTATTTTCTAGCCTATCAGATAACTAAAAACAGAAGCAAACAAAAAATGCGAAGCTAAGAGTCATCTTTCAGACTATCATACAGAACTTCAAAAAAAATGCAACATATACAATTATGAACAGGACCATCCACATATGAGCTATCTGAATGATACTTGAGTAATAATATTTTCATTGTTGAAACAAAATATCAATAGATAGGAATACTTTTGAAAAATAATTTGCAAAAAAACAGGCACGTGATACATGCAAGGAAAAGCAAAAACTACTTTGTTTGTCGGGAAGGAAAAAGTCGTGATATTGAGCAGTTCTCAAAAGATCTAGATATGTCTATTACGTAACACCATATAATAGTATGGGAAACCAACAAACAGCGAATGCCATATATGGTATCTGAAGGAATGACTAAGAAACCAACACTGCATCAGAACATGGAGAACAATGCATCCTATTATGACAACAGAGCAAGAGAAGGCCTACCGCTACATGAAGATCCTTAGCAGCTTCTTCAACCTCTTCATACAATTCTTCCATATGCATTCTCTTGACACGCCCTTTCCAAGACGATTCAATGTCCCCAAAGAAGTCACTAGGGATAAGTGGGTAAGAACTTATCTCTTGAATAAATTCAGCGTCTGTGGAGACGATTTCACCAATTCGACTTGATACCCATCCACATTCACTTACCTAAATGTAACACGGGAACCATGTGAATTTAACACAAAATCACTAATTACAAAGTTCCTAGTAGGTTCATAAAAAGAGTGCCAACAGAAAACATCAAGGTGTAGTACTTACCAAACTATCAAATTCAATCTTCAATCCAGTGGCCACCCAAGTAGGATCCAATAACAACTTCAAAACTTCCCTAAGCTCAGAGTTATTGTACAAATGCAGCACTTCATCAGCAACATTCTTTATTCTACAGAAATCAATATGATTTGCCTCCCTGAGTTCAAGTAGCTTGACAAGCTTCACAAAACATCAATAGTCATACCGAAAGTGAATTCAAGGGATGTTGACACAGAGCGAAAAAAATATGAAAGAGAGAGAAAATCACTAAATCATTTACAAATACGATATTTATGCCTCAGTTTCTGAAAACGCAGGAAAAGAAGGGCACAACAAGGGATGTACATTTGGCAAAACAATACTCGTGAAAAATAGCATCAACTGCCAACACACAAACTGAAAATACATCTTTCTACCAAATAAACTTTCAGCACAAAAATAATAATAATAATAAATCTCAAGAGAGAAAAGCATCATGCCACTAAGCTGATACAAACCTAGAGTATGTATTCTATTAGTTTAAAATTATTATCTTTATTAGCTTTAGTTATTATCTTTATTAGTTTTAGTTATTATATTTAATTTTCTGTGTTCTGATTAGTTGGTATAATTTCCCATATTCCCACTTCCCACTTTGTAGGCACTTTCCGTTTTCTCCATGTTCTCTTCCATTATTCCTATTTTTATTGTTTAGGAGTTAGCTTTTTACTTTTTCTATTATAAAATGAGGAACGCCAGCAGCTTGTAAGAACAGACTGAAATATTGAATCGAATACAAAACTGGGGACTCCTCAAAATTCGTTCGTCGGAGATTCTTTAGCATAAAACCTGTGTTTGGCAAGATTCTTGCTACGCAATCCTAGGAGTGAGATACTTGCTTCTAGTGGGGGTCTCACACATGCAAATGGATAATATATCAGATAAGAAAACTCCAGACTTAAATGCGTGTCTGACAAAACCAGATACTTTCATTAATGCAATATTCATCTGTAATCCCTTAAAGAGAAGACTAGAAGAGTCCTCATAGGAATACTGTTATAGCTCTCTTCTTAATCAAATGGACTGACACTTCCACTTTTAGTTTCATACAAACCTCTTGATGGAATATTAGCTACACAATTTCCCTTAAAACAGAAAAAATCCTATTCGTATGCAAGCTTCCCCACATACCCTTCTTAACTACAGTACAAAAGAGAGAACCGACCATTAAGGCAGATTAGAGTTGAAACCACAAAATTATCGATGAGTAGTTGAGTACAATCAGGCCTCGAGCTTATATGGACTCAAAAGCCCAAAGGGTTAGTTGGCAACAATGACTTTAATATATTATAATAAGTTCATTATACAGGGAACAAATGCATGCAAACATTATTATCAGAGAAGTAGCATTTAAAGAGATAAACATTTTCATTACGAATATTTGAAAAGATATATGGATATAGAGAAATTCTAGATTAATCTTGCAGTCCAACCTTTGCAGCTGATACACACGTGAAGTCAGGGACCGAGCATGATAGACCAGTCATACGCTTGCATATTTCTGACAAGATAAAAAGACACAAGTGAGAAAAAATTATGCCATACAAGATTCACATGAAAAAGGGAAACCGTTCATTTACTAAGTATGATAAAAGTTTCTGAAAAGAGGTTGGGCTAGTGAGCACATAAACAATTTGACACTATTCAAAGGTTTCACTTTTTGCTTCAACCAATTTTGCACAGCACCCATCTAATCTAGCTGAAGTGGATTGCTTCTACTATAATGTTGTATCGCTAGTTCAAATCTTTTGGGTACTAATAGTACCCAAACGAAAGCATGTATATTCTACCATAATCACCACTGAGTTAACAAGACTAGTGCATTTGCTGCTAGCCTCAACTCTAAAGGGTATTTGCTTTTCTGGATAAAGATTATACCATCCATCTACATAGTTCGCCCAATTTCACACTATTTTAATTAGCAATATGCACTTCTCCTACCATAACAAATGTCAAAGCAGAAGCAGTATTCCAGTATGCAGTTATGTGCCCCTGGCAGCATTTGGGTACCACCTACATGATTCTCACCTTTTTTATTTGTTAAAGTTCAAACATCAGCTATGAAGAAATTCATAGCATCACCAGTAACTTATTACAAGTGAATAGAAATTAGATTCATTCACATCAAATACTGGCAACTGCTACTATAACCTTGAATAGCAGAAGCAATTGCATAAGCTGGAGGATTCAGAAGAAGATCTCTGATATACCTGACAAAGTTGAAAGATGGGAAGCTGATTAAGGCTCAAATCATATATATAAGTTTTTTTTAAAATGATCTTGATAATGACCAAAAATCACATAAATCTACAGAATATCTACACAAAACACAGTCCAATCACATCATGCCTTCTTTAATGATAAAGGAGAATATCTAAAAAGCAGCAGAAGCGAATACTAATGGAGTTGAATGTACAACAAAGTCGGTATGCAAAGATTGAACAATGTCAAAAGATATTGATCAAAAGTGATTGTGTCATTTGAAACATCAAGAGAAATCTAAGTTCTCTCATTCAATGCAGAATTAAGGATATTCACTTCTCCAAGCAAAAGTTTCATGAAATTTAGGCTATGCCCCAGTTTTCTCACATTCCATATAGAACATTAAGAAAATGCCTAATTACTGTTGGAACAAGATAGACTTTTGCTTTCAAGATTATGGAGGGAGCAACTCAAAGAAGGATAATGAAATAATCTATTTTGCAGCAAGAAACCTTGGAAATCCATGAAGTTTTGTGCCACATGTGTTTTTAACTATGAGATGATGGGCATGAACGGATTAACAATACTGGTTTTCAAATTTCAATTTATATAAAAGGAGTAGGATGAAGTCTATTTTTATTGTTTTTCTCCATAGTCAATCCGTTTTCAACTTTGACCTCCCACCGCTAACTGAAATAGGTCTACAAAATTGGAGGTGAATGGAAAACTTACAAAGCAGCTAAACTATTGCAACTTGAAGGAAGCAATACATTCATCAAAGAAGGAATCCCCTCTGTTGGAATGGCACCTGCAAACACACAGTTGAAGGATCACAAAATAGCACAAGACTTCACAGATTAATTATCATAAATTAAATGCAGCAAATGTACAAACCAATTTGTGTGGCAGTGCCCAGGTGCAAAGAATGAGGCCTCTTGTCACAGGGAACTGTAACATTTCTAAATGTAACTTCATCATCAAGACCGTAGAGCTCCTTAACCTGAACAGCTTTGAGCTTCAAAATGTACAAATTGCTACATATTACAACACTTAAATAAAGATAATTAAACATCAATACCTTCATCAGGACATCTGTAACAGGATGACCCTCAAACCATTCAAATTGCCTCAAACTGCATTCCGCCCACAATAGTCCTCCTTCGCCATATTCTCCCCAGCGACAGGTTCCTGGTTAAAGAGTCTTGCAGTAAGTATAAAATTTCATCCTGTTTTATTTTCTTGCTCTCTGGGATTCCTCTAACAAGTAAGATTCATGCACATACTGCTTAATAATATAAGAAACCTTGGAAAAAGAAGGCACGAAGCACACTTTTACCATGAAGCAATTGCAGCAGATGTTTATGGTTTGAGAAAGCGCCAATCTTTCTTAATTCATTTATTAATATTTCTCTATTGATGTATTGCACTTTTTGTAGTGGATAAGATCTATTTAACAAGCGTAACAGCGCTGAAACTTGCTATCAACCATAGTTATGTTGCCCTGCACAGTGAAACTGATGGCTGAGAGTGAGAGCTTCACTCAAATTTAACAGTCTTCCCTGCAATTTTTAGGAACTTCTCATATTTAATTAATGCTAACTAGTAACTACTCTGGAAAGAAAAGAGCACAAACAGATCGTATTTCTCTATTTAATGTGACTTTATTAATGCTGATTTGGCAAGCAAAATGAAAGCTGCATCTATCGTATAAATATCTCTTTCATGAAAACAAAATTCACATGCCTGAAGAATTGTGTTTCAAGGATGCATGTAAAAATAGATGATGACAGTGACAGGTGCGAATCTTGGTGACTAAAGCCTCTTCCGTTAATCCTTCTTCAGCTGAAAATGTCTTCATAGTCTCCAGGACTAGAACTATTGAATAACCTTTTGCTGAACGAGATATCCCTGGAAACATCACAGAAGCCATAGAAAGAATGGTTACCTATTGTCAAGTGCAGTAAAGCACAGTAGTAGAATCTAAGTACAATAAATTGGGCCGGAACATCAACACTCGATTAAGATAGGCACATACTAAGGGCCATAATTTAAGCACATTGACTGAACCACAAGCATACTCACAATAAAGAAAGAAGGATATCGTTGAATCATAATAAGGGATGGTATTGCTATAAAAATTGAAGAAACTAATCCGGTAAAATTGAAAACCAGTATCTTCGTACCAACAACTGGCATTGGTTCTGGAAAATCGAGATCCTGGTCAACTCCCACATGTCCAAAAACATATGGACTTCCTGGGTGTGCATGCCTGTATGGTCAAAACAAGATAGTATTAATTATGCAGCAATTAACCATCACCAGCACACTGTTTCATGTATGACTAAATGTAAGACCACTGAGGAACAATTAATAAATATAATTCTACTACAGAAGGGGTGGGGGGGGGAGTGAGTTCTTTATTAGCTATGACATTAATTCCATGTCAAATGATTCATGATAGAATAGTATTTGGGTCTGTTCCTTTATGACAATAATACGGTACAAATAAATTTATTCCTTTCATACAAAGAAAATGCTATTTTGATGGGAAAACCTTTAAGGCTTTAATGCCTAAATTTCATTCATAAGCACAATGAAAAAGTATTCTCACTATTAAGATCTAAACTCTACATAAACATATACTTGTATCATAACAGACCTGATACTGGCATCTGTTAGAAACACGGACAAAAGACTAGAGAACAAGACTTGGACTAAACAAGATCTTTGGGATGCAAAAACATCAATGAAACTTACGAGATTAACAATAAAGGTTTATGATACGGTTCTGCAGTAGCCTATAACCAACTACTGATTTATCAATTACTGATGTGTTTTATTTCTTTAATTTCGCTATTTAGTTTGGTTAGTTAGCGTGTCAAGTAATGGATGAGTTAGTGTGTCAAGTAGTGGGTCAATTAGTTATTTAGATTTACTTTATAAGAAGACTCAGCGTCAGTTTGTTGATCAGACTTGAATATTGAATTGAATACAAAACTGAGGTTCCTCAAATTTCCTGTGTTAGAGATTCTTTACACAAATCCTGCATTTTGCGAGATTCTGGTTATGTAGTCCTAGGAGTGAGATTCTTGCTTTTAGTGGGTTCTAAGTTCTAACAGTTTAAGAGATAGTGCAACACACTTGTCAAAAATATAAAAACTTAAAACATAATTCTATTTATTTAGCTGAAAAGAAAATTACTATTAGAAAATTTTTAAATATTTTTTTTCCTGGCAATATACATTCAATGCATTTATAGTATCTAACAACTCAAATTTCTTAAGTCACTAAAATTCCTTTCGAATAATTAAAGAGAAATCTTTAAATCTTAATGGTAAACATAGACAAAATCTATAAATTTATCAAAGAGAACAGATCCATATACAAATACCTACAAATCACTATTAATAAGACATTCCATTATATATATTCTGTTGTTAATCATTACATTTTGTTGAAGTAGAACATAAAAATGTAGATTAAATAGAGGTATTAAATTACACATTAAATGGCAAGGTAATTATTCAATGTTGCCTAGTAAACCCAAAGATAAATACCCAGATATGAAACGCCCTTTGCGAGCACGAGCTTGAGCTGGACCTTGAACCTCCTCCACCACACACTATAAAAGAAAAGGTGGCTTCAGAGAACTAAACATAATAAAGAGTGAATTTTCCAATCCTTAAATTATGGTTGTCTTTCATTATGGTTGTTACTTGTCAATGATGTGCAAAAAAGGAGCCTAGATACATTCCATTTAGCCTCTATATTGAAAATCATGGAGGTACTGAGAAAAAGTATTCATGCATCTCCTCCTTAGATTCAGTTATTGGATTTATTGGTAATCCTACGTATTCTCACAGCTACATAAAAATTAGGCAAGTGAATCCCGTACTGAATATTTTACGAAATCTTCGGTGAATTCATTGAAAAATCGTAAATGTGGTCAAAATAATGATTTTGATGTTGCCTAGTCAAGGCTTAGCCCAATGAATTGTGAAGACCCATTCGCTTCCCTAATTTTTGCTAAGATTTCTTTTTAAACTCCACGGATAAAGGTACAACAATAAAGGCGGGAATGATAGATAACCTAAAAATAAAATGCACATGTTGACAATTCCTTACTAGTTTAGAAAGAGAGAAAGGACAAACATAAAATAAAGAGAGCTTCAGGTAGTAACCTATATACCAAAGACTTGGCTTGCATCCTACCTAAGCTACTGAACAATATTGATGACCAAAAAGAGTCACAAATATTCTCTTTTTGCATGCCAAAGGCAAGTTACATACTTACATGTGCACACAAAAAATTACCATGAGAGAAGTTTTTGTCAACACACTTACAACAGAATATCCACTGCGAGTCAGGTCATCCAGTGTCTGTTGCAGGTTCTGCAATATTACAAAATTCATGTAAATCTCAAGAATAAAGGAATGTCACTGTTGCTAGAAAAAAGAATTGAAGAGTAACTAATACATCCATCATTGCTTAATTCAATTGAAAAATATGTGTAAATCAAATACAACTATAAATGTCAAACAAAGAGGGAATGGAATGAGGAAGAAGACGCTCCACACTTCCACATAGTCGTAGAGAGCATAATGCTAAGAATCCGGTCTAATATCTCTAACCTATGAGTAAGAAAATCACGCATATGGCATGTCAACAAGTTTTGGCAGCCTAGCAAGGGATAGCATAAGCCATTTTGAAAATCTTACTGTGTCATTCTTCCACAAATATATCAAGTTTCAAAAGGAAGTAGTATAGCCGAACCTATGTCTTTCCTGAATTAGTAAAAGATTCTATAACCAAATTAAAAATGCTACAAAAGCAAAATTTGATGATGAAGGCCATCTAACTAATAGTAGTACTGCACAAAGAGCGACAGTACAATCTACAAATCCTTGTAGTAATGTCTAACAATGTGAATGGTTGGAATAATTTGAGGTGAATGTGAGAAAATGCTCAATACAGACCCAGAAGCTGTTTTATTATAAAGGCATTCAAATACAGCTGTGTGAGAAAAAGCAGATACAGAGCAAGTTCAACTTCCCTCTTCAGATTCAGCCCCTTCTTTAAGAATGATACAATTCGTAACGGAACAATCACATACACAACTACCGGATAACGGGAAAAAGAACTACTTCTGTACAAAATCGCAAGCAAAATCAGATACCACGGTATTGGTTGTAGCATCTAATAAAATTGTAAAAAACCTGGCAATGTGATCTGACAGGCAGCCTAGGATGCTTGTCAAAAAAATTACCTAGAAGAGTAGGAGGACAAATTTCTATTGCAGCATATTTAAACAGTGGAAACTAAATCTATTATTTTAGGTTAGCAGAACATGCCATATTTAGATAACAATTTATGCCTATAGACTGACAGAGCAAGGGATTTTAATATTTGGGAGGACTTTAAAGTGTGAAATATGGAGGAAGAAGGACCTAAAGTTGCAGTACCACAACAGGACATCCAGCTCTTGGGATGCTATCAGAGCGCAAACCACCAAAAGGGTTCAATCCAGCATATTCAACTAGGACACAGGCATCAATACCAATTGCTTCATAAAAATCGCCAACCTGAAGAAGAATTCAAATCAATAATAGGTAATCATCTACATGTGTGGGTTCTAATGAACAGAAAAAGGAAGGACAAGCAACGTAAGGGAGAAGCACAGGGAATAAAAAAGTTTAAAACATAAGGGTCCATGAGTACAGTTCAGAAAACAACATACTCTACATAACAAAACTTCACGTGGAAATCTCGACTTGAATTCCAGAATTTCTGAGTTGAGGGTCCCTTCTTTTAGACTGCAGTTAACATACCGATATTAGTACAATGAATATGAGATTGCTAATGTCTTAATCTAGCTACTTGTTCCTCTTGCATACAAGAAGGAAAAAAAATCGCAAGAAAGAGATGATTAGTAAAGGAGATGTATCCATCAACACAAAATAAAAAAAAAATGAAGGATGTGCAAAGCAATATTAACAATTTAACCAAGTAAAACAATGAACAGAAAATATGGTATCTCCTTATGTTGCATGCCAAGCAGCTCATTGTCACAAATATCAGCTATAAAATAAATCCAGTTGCTTGCCCAAGAAATCATTCAAGCAGAGAAATAAAGATTCCATGCACAGGTATGAATCAGAATGCCACTAAACATGATCTATTATGAAGCCCAGAAAATGTAGATTGAAGGCAAACTGTACAGTTTGCAACTTCATCATTTCCCATCATTAGTAGTTTAAAATATGCACTGCATCTTTATTTTACTTGCCCAATATATTCTTCTTCTTTTTTTCTTTTTTTTTTTTTTTTGGGTGGAGGGGGGAGCAGCTAAAACACTAAAATGTTTTCATAATTCAAGAATTTTATCCAAATATGTTTCCTCTAGGTTAATTTGTTGGTCGTATACAGATCATTGGTTAAAATTCCGAAAAATCAGCTAAAAGGATTATCCTCATATTGTATTCTCCTTGATATAGGACTGCAGTTACTACACGATAAAAATGGCGTTCCCCGTATAGATATCAATGTCTGAATGAATGTTAGGCTCTAAATATGTGTCTATGTGGTAAGTGAGATGGCTCCCAAGAGATGTGTCGATACCCTGGCACATATATGGAAAAAATCTATAAAGCACGGAAACCTCTATACAGTGCCGTTTCCCGTATCCTCACATGTCGGAAACTTCTCAGACACGGTCAAAATAGTTACGACACGATCAAGACATTTTTCCAACATCAGGAACGGGCCGAACACATCCAAACCATGGTCACGGATGGCGGCTCAATGTGGACTTGATGAGGGATACAAAAGGGATGACCAAGACAACCATGACTGTTACGTTTTGTTTTCTTTTTTAGAATTCAAGATGATCAAGACATCGATGGATACTACCTCGATATCACTTAACACAACCAACCTACTCATTTCCCAATACTTCTATAACTAATGACATATTCATGTTTCATTAGTTAAATCGTATATGTGCTTCTTCTTATCATATATAAATCCCTCTTCACAAGAGATTTAAAATGATATATTATTTATATTTTCTCGATGTGTCCCGTTTCCTATGATTTTTAGGATTGTCCCTTCCCCGTTTCTTGTTGTGTCCGTTTCCCGTACCAGTTTCTGTTTCCGTGCAACATAGGTAAAAATCCCTTGAGTTAACTGAAGGGTCGAGATTCACCAAAATCAAATATCATATTATTTGCAACTAAAGCTATCCAAGCCCACTACTAAAAGGTCTGAAAATTCAGTCAACCAAAATCTCATTAAGAGAATATCAGTGCAAAAAAAATAGAAACTGCAAGCAACCAAAAGACAAGTTTGTCATTGTATAAGCTCACCTTCCATTTTTTAAGTTCACATCCAAACCAAGCAAATTGGAGAATACAAGCCTTTTAATCAGCTGCATTGCAGAAGGCTTTCTAAATGCCTCTATCCTCTGCAGCATAAAACATAGCAGCTTATGACCTCATCTAGATGGAGGCAGTACAAAGAGAAAATTTGTTGATAAAATAAACAGCTTTATTATAAAGCAGTTGCTAGCAAACCTCCTTCCACCATTGTACATGAGACAAATCCTTCTCACTCAGAACATTTCTCCAGTCTTTGACCTTTCTGGTTGTTCTAATAATCCCTTTCAGGATCTTCCTATCTCTAAAGCAACGGATTTGTATATTTTGCCTCTTCCTGCATCTGAGAAGTAAAGACATCATCGATAAAGAAAAGTTGCATTTAATTGTTTACATGGAATGTCTAGGGATGTGTTTTGTAATTTGTACAAGGCATCCTTAAAATACAGAAAACATCTCAAATGAAATAGATGTGATTCAAGAAGAAGAAAAAATCCAAGTCATGTTGAAGATATCAAAATGTTCATAGAAGCTTTAATAATCTACCTGTTGCAAGTATTCAAATTAAAATCAACTTCAAGGAAATGCGTAGACTTAAAACAAACTTAACAAATTGATTAGAACAAAAAGCTATGCACAAATTCGAACATGAAATGACATGGAGTGAAACCAAAATATACAGAAATCCAAACTCCCTTCCATTGTTGAGTTCCAATTCAATTCCAAACCTCAATAAAGAGCCCATTAGTCTAAAGTAACCAGTTATACTCTTTTCCAGATTTCATTGCCGCCAAAAGGCAGGAAGAAGATGCCTTTATCAGAAAAAGGGTCCAGGTGGATGACATACTGACATGCAGTTATCAGAAGATACTTAGGAACTCAACTTCTTTCAAACACGAAAGACACTTCAAATTCCATTATGAGGAGCAGTTACTAACAGGGTCAATTCGCCGCACAAAGGAACACATAAAAATTCTACCAGATAGCCACATTTGTAACACTATGCAAATAAGCTGATTCTTTAGGGCCAAAAGGAACCACTGAGCAATCTTTTGTAATCAGATTTTTGCGTAAAACAGTAACGCTTCACACAATCACTTCAGTCTCGTAGCTCAAAATAAGCTAGGCCAAGAGTTACAGCCCTCGACTGGATTATTTTTGTCAAAATTCAAAGCTATGTTTTTAAGTTTCAGCTTATAAACAGAGGCAGAAGTTACAGCTGCGATGGAGACGAAACGAGAGAGTTGTGGCTGTGGGCGGCAGGAAGGCCAAGGAGAAGAGCGACAGAGCGCCATTTGGGGATTGAAACGACGACAGCTCTAGTAGTCAGCCAAGGAATGGTCATGGCCGCAGCCCTCTCCTCCACAAAATTGATGTCACCAAATGTGGCGGACCCCAATCTGCTAGCCCAGCTTGTGAATTTCTCCGATTCTTCTTAGGGGCTTTGGCTTTTGGAATTTGGAAGGGTTTAGGGTTTTGGAGTAGAAAAGGTGATTTTCCTTCGTCTTCTTTCTTTTTCCCGCCGGAAGGAAAGCTGCACTGCAAGTATCTGTCAGCAGTCGTTTAACTCCGAATATACCATGGGTAGTGATATCGTATGAGAAAATAAAATACACACATTTAGGGGTACGTTTTTATAGGTCCGTTTAGTAGCTTAAAGATTAGATAAAAGTTGAATGTCGAGAATTATTTAGTCACTTTTATTTTTGAATTATTTAGTCAGTTTTAGTTTTTGAACTATTTTGATGCATAGATAAAGAAAAATAAGGATGTTTATCAAGAATGTAAACTATTCGAAGTTATTAAGGGGAGAGTAGTGATAGCTACTAAACTTATGTGTATATCGACCTTAGAGAAACTAGGTATGCAATTGTGTTTTGAGCATGCAGGGGCTGGGAAATTTTTTGGGCAAAGGAAACACTCTACCCTGAACGGTTAGGCAATTTATAACGACATTTCAAGATGAATTTGAATAATTGCTCTCACTTTTAAGTTTGAGAACATACATTATTCAATGGATCTTAGGCAGCTCAGAGCTGCATTTGGGGTGACTAAAGCCCCAACTGATGGATGAAAATCCGGATCCACTACCGGTGACTTGTTTGCTTTTTGGTCGGCAACACCTATGTCCGACTTCTGCGCAGGTGGTGAGTATAACAACAAGCTCACGCACCCTTGTTTGAGGCTTATCTACAAGGTGATTATGAGCACCTTCTGTGGACATAAAGAGGATAACAAGGTAGCTCTGAAGGATTTGGGCCCTCTATTTACGATTCCCCTACTTCGGCGTTGTAAGATTTTTTTTTTTTTTTTTTTTTGGAAGGTTGATAAGTAACTCCCGGTTCGATTGGCTTCGCCGCTCTACATCCGGGACGAGAATAAGTCGTGTCCCATTGCTGGGGGATACCCTCCCAATATCGGTATTTTCCATACATGTCGCCAAGAGGATTCGAACTCGAATCTCCAAACTAGTCACTTAAGGAGTCTAGCTGATTTTTACAAGATGCTGAAGACAGAGAGGGGTCATCATTCCATGATCAGAGCCATGTCACCTACCTACCCCGTTTGTTACCCTACGGCCCCGAGCTGGCTGATTTTTACAATTGCGCCGACCCGGTCATTTTGAGGCCAGCGTGCGTTTTTGTGATTGAGCGGTATGTTGCGAGCTCGAGTAGAGGTATCGCTCAGACCTCGGACCTATTGTTGATGATGAGAAGACTGTTGCGGACTTGGATCCTTTTTATCAGCAGATGATTGCCCACATGAGGGCCTTGACGATGCAATAGGAGACATGGTAGTCGTGTTTTGAGGAGAGGATGTTCTCTCGGATAGATCACCAGTAGCAAACCTGTTAGTCGGGTTTTGAGGCGAGGATGTTCTTTCGCATGGATGAGTAGAGCCGATAGATTTTTGAGTTGCATCAGCGGCAGGAGAACTTTTTCTCCCATTTCCCACATCCACCTGGCCCATCTGGACCATTTGATCCACCTCTACAATGAGTGATTTTTCTTCCTACACATTTTGATATTGCCTTTATTTTCACACTCTGAGGGCAAAGTTTGCTTCAAGCATGGGAGAGGGATCTTGTGTTACATGTTATGTTGTTCATGTGTTGTACATATTTGATTATTCATAAAAAAAAGGCAAAAAAATGAAAGAAAAAAAAGGCAAGTAAAATCCTGGGATAAGTCAAAAACCTAAAAGGATAGCTTAAGTAAAAAGCAGGTAGTCCGACCAACATTAGGTTGGTGAAAAAATAGACTTGAGGGATGTGAGAACGTGTGAGACCATCCTAGAAAGAAAGAAAGAAAAAAAGTGGCAAGGTGAAAACCCGAAAGGACATCTTGACAAAATGAGTGAAAAATCCAAGTGATAGGCTCATCATTTTGGGGTTGGCGACATAAGAAGATGAGTTCCCGGTAGGCCACTCTTGGAACGATAAGGAGCTAGATGGTAGTATATTTCTTGTCTATTCACATCACTTAAGACTTTTCAAAAGGGTTTTATATGGTTTTAAGTTAAACCATCATTAGTAGATTCCTTAAACATGAGTATGTTTTAGTTTCTTGATGATTGATATGCCTTTGACATTGTTAAATGCTTTATGTAGACAGGAGTTAGTTATAAAGGCCAAAAACTGAGTGAGAGCCATAGTCGTAGAAGATTGGAGAAGCCGTCCTTCTTCATGCATATTGTGATGCATTGAACAAGATTGGTGTTTATGTCACTTGAAGAACAAGAACTTAAAATATATGGATACACTCGGGTGGATTATTTATAACCATCTGTTTAATTCACGGTTCAGTAACATATTTGATGGTGATATGAATGTCATCATATCCACAAATAAGACATTAAGAGACAAATGTATCTTATATTGCACTATTGTTTAAGAACAAGCGTGAGATTGAAGGAATTAAGTCCTTTGATTTAATGTGCAATGACTAAACAAGTTGGTATTGTGAGAGTTGATCATCATCCAAAGCATTTCGATTTCTCCCCTTTCGATCTTTGTCCTAGAAGTCGAAGACAAGGAGAACTTGGCGTCGGGCTCATGTGGACTAAATAGAGAAGTCACATCCGATGCTTCCACTCTCTTCCTTTTCATAGCTCCTTAGTAGATCTTGTTCACGTACCTCCTTTGAAAAATAAATTGATTCCATTAATTGTGCATGTAGATCCTAAAGTTAGATTGTCATATTAAAAATGTATTTTCGCTATATACATTTAATTATCCTTTAGTATGATCACAATGAAATTTGACCCCTTCCATAATTTTTTTTTCATTTTGTCACAACTTTGTTTACACCAACACAATCATAACATCACCACCAACACAATCGTAGCATTGTTAACAATACTAAAATATCAATATCATCAAAATTTGTTGTCAACGATGTTGATTAAAACACAACGACAAAATAAATTAAAGTTGGGTGACATTAGTAACAACGTAAATCAAAGTTTGGTGCGAACCTTAAGTCTTTATAACTTTGATAAAAACTACTAAACTAGGTTGTAAATTTTATTTTTAGGGAAACCGCAACTTTTATAACTGAAAATGATTATCTTGATGCATGTAGAAATTTTAGTAGGTGAGAGGCAAAAACACTAAATGAAAAGTAGCTATTAACCGTAAAACCAATAATATCTCCGAATGACCAGGGAGTATGTAAAGAACAACACCACTCAAGTTGTGTTGATCCACTTTGCTCGTGAAAGTTATTTTCTCTTTCACATATTGCAAAATCTCCTCATTACCTCTCTTCATCAAGTATTTATAAGAAATTTCCTTCTCCTCTTCTCTTAAAAAAAACAAAAAAAAAACATCATTCGTATACATTACAAAAAAAAGTACATATATTGAAAAAAAAATTCTTATGTTTTATGATACATAGTACATTACAAGTTGTAGATTATTTGTTTTGTTTGATAGAGTTTTCATAGGAAAGGGGTTGGATTCAGTGTAGTAAATTCAAGTGCTTATACACCTACGTGCAACCATGACTGATAACGACTTGCTAGACGTCAAGAATGAGAAATTTGATTTGGTAAGACCATTTTAACAGTTGTGTTTTGGATTTCAATGACCAACACATTTAGTTATTGTTAAACAGGTTAAGATCCCAATCGACGAGGTGTTTTCGAAGTTGAAGGCTTCGAGAAGTGGGTTGTCAGGTAGTGAGGGACAAAGCAGACTTGTCATATTTGGTCCAAACAAGTTAGAAGAAAAGAAGGTATGAAAATAATGGTATGTATAGTCATTATTTCATGGGATTAATAATTACTTTGTCCATGTCATGATAGGAGAGCAAGCTTCTTAAGTTCTTAGGGTTTATGTGGAATCCCCTTTCATGGGTTATGGAGCTTGCTGCAATTATGGCCATAGCATTGGCAAATGGAGGAGTAAGTAGATTAGTTATTTTGGTGTGTTTATTAATCAATATCTTGATCAACAAGTTTTGATGCGATTTGCAATGTGAAGGGCAAGCCTCCGGATTGGCAAGATTTTGTAGGGATTGTCGTCTTGTTGTTTGTAAACTCTACCATCAGTTTTTGGGAAGAAAACAACGCAGGAAATGCAGCTGCTGCTCTAATGGCTGGTCTTGCTCCCAAGACAAAGGTTGGTGCATGCATGCATGATAGAGATCACATTGGGCTTTTTTTTTACTGTATTAACTAAAGTTTGGTGATAGGTTCTAAGAGATGGAAAATGGAGCGAGCAAGAAGCGGAGATTCTTGTACCAGGTGATATCATTAGCATCAAGTTAGGAGATATAATACCGGCCGATTCTCGTCTCTTAGAAGGCGATCCTCTAAAGGTTGATCAGGCTGCGCTTACGGGAGAGTCCTTGCCAGCTACCAAGTACGCTTACGACGAGGTGTTCTCGGGTTCTACCTGCAAGCAAGGAGAGATTGAAGCCATTGTGATTGCCACCGGAGTTCATACCTTTTTTGGCAAAGCTGCCCACCTCGTTGATAGTACATCACAAGTTGGGCACTTCCAAAAGGTAGGGTTCTTATCGTACGTACATTGTCTTTGTGATCGGATACAAAATTGATATATGTTTGATTAATTTCTAGGTGTTGACTTCCATTGGGAATTTTTGTATCATCTCCATTGCAATCGGCATAGTGATAGAGGTTATAGTCATGTATCCAATTCAACATAGGCCTTATAGGGAAGGTATTGACAGCCTTTTGGTCTTACTTATTGGTGGGATCCCGATTGCAATGCCAACAGTACTATCAGTCACCATGGCTATTGGCTCACATCGTCTATCGGAACAAGGTGCTATCACTAAGAGAATGACCGCTATTGAGGAAATGGCCGGAATGGACGTCCTTTGTAGTGACAAGACAGGCACTCTAACTTTGAACAAGCTTACTGTCGATAAGACCATGATTGAGGTTCACAATCAAAATGATCTATATATTTTAACGTACTAAAGTATATATCAACGATGAGATTATGATCGACTTTAATTTGTAGGTGTTTGTTAAGGATGTTGACAAAGAAATGGCCATCTTGTTAGGCGCCCGTGCATCAAGAGTGGAGAACCAAGATGCTATAGATGCGTGTATCGTAGGGATGTTGGCTGACCCAAAGGAAGCTAGAGCAGGAATCAACGAGGTACACTTTTTGCCATTCAATCCCGTTGAGAAACGTACCGCGATTACCTATATTGATGCTCAAGGTGAATGGCACCGTATAAGCAAAGGTGCACCGGAGCAGGTACCAACCTTTTTCTCCTTACAATTGCTACCAAATGGTATCTTAACTTCTGTTTAATGTAGATTATTGAGCTTTGCAACCTTCAAAATGAAGCAAAGAAGAAGGCCCATGACATCATTGACAATTTTGCAAATCGTGGCCTTCGTTCCCTTGGCATTGGACGTCAAGTGAGATATGCATGCTTAAGTAATTTGTCAATCTTTACACTACACTTGATTTTCTTATGATATATGTGAGATATTTATAGACTATTCCCGAGAAGAGCAAGGATGGTAAAGGAAGTCCATGGGAGTTCGTGTGTTTGTTGCCTCTATTTGACCCTCCAAGGCACGATAGTGCTGAGACCATTAGACAAGCACTCACCCTTGGTGTCAATGTGAAGATGATCACCGGAGACCAACTAGCCATCGGAAAGGAAACAGCAAGAAGGCTTGGAATGGGGACTAACATGTATCCTTCATCCTCTCTACTTGGTGGGGACAAAGACCCGAGCATTGCGAATATCCCGGTTGAGGAGCTTATTGAGACGGCAGATGGGTTTGCTGGAGTCTTTCCTGGTAAAACCTATTTAAACTATAAGTATAAATTGTAAAACATGTAAGACTAATGTTGCAATGGCTACTTGTGTAATGTAGAACACAAGTACGAGATCGTAAAGAAATTGCAAGAGAGAAAGCACATTTGTGGTATGACAGGTGATGGGGTGAACGATGCTCCTGCATTAAAGAAAGCCGACATTGGTATAGCAGTTGATGATGCAACGGATGCTGCTCGAAGTGCATCCGACATTGTCCTCACCGAGCCAGGGCTTAGTGTCATTATAAGTGCTGTTTTGACTAGTAGAGCCATCTTCCAAAGGATGAAAAACTACACCATCTATGCAGTATCCATTACGATTCGTATTGTCTTAGGCTTCACGCTTGTAACCCTGATATGGAAATTTGACGTATCTCCTTTCATGGTATTGATCATTGCCGTCCTCAATGATGGAACTATCATGACCATCTCCAAAGATCGAGTCAAGCCTTCTCCTACTCCTGATTCCTGGAAGCTCCAAGAGATCTTCGCTACCGGTATTGTTCTCGGCTTCTACTTGTCATTGATGACCGTCATTTTCTTCTGGGGGGCCCATGATTCCGACTTCTTCCAAGTAACACAACTTTAAAAATTAGTTACATCCTATTTGATGTTTAAATCTCAAAACTAACAAAAGCTACATTTAATCATTTGTAGAATACTTTTCATGTAAAATCAATCAAGAACAACGACCACAAGTTAATGTCAGCTCTTTATTTACAAGTCAGCATCGTGAGTCAAGCACTCATTTTTGTCACGAGATCTCGGAGTTGGTCGTTCACTGAGCGTCCTGGAGTCATGTTAGTTGTTGCTTTTTTTATAGCACAACTGGTGAGTAGGTTATATCATATCGTTAATATGATAATTAATTATTATCAATAAAGATTATACTTACGTACGTTGTCATTTTAGATCGCCACAATAATCGCTGTGTATGCAAATTGGGGTTTTGCACACGTCAAGGGGATTGGGTGGGGATGGGCCGGGGTTATTTGGCTATATAGCATCGTTTTCTACTTCCCATTGGACATCCTTAAGTTCCTAATCCGGTATGGATTGAGCGGAAAGGCATGGAATAAGATGCTTGATAATAGGGTAAGTCTAAGAATCTTGATTTGGAAAGATTTCAATATATATAAGGGAAAAAATCTTATATGATTGTGATTGTTGTAGACTGCATTGACAACCAAGCCTGAATTTGGAAAAGGTGAGAGGGAAGCACAATGGGCACTTGCTCAACGTACACTACATGGTTTGCAACCACCACAAACCACACAAATGTTCGACAACAATGTCCCGGAGCTATCTGAAATCGCCGAGCAAGCTAAGAGGCGTGCTGAGATTTGCAGGTAGGAGAATGAAATAGTAAAGACATAAGACTTGTTTTGATTGTTTTTTCAAATATTTGTTTTTGTGCCAGGCTAAGAGAGCTTCACACATTGAAAGGGCATGTAGAATCAGTGGTAAAGCTAAAAGGACTCGATATTGACACAATGCAACAACACTATACAGTTTAAGAGAGAAAAGATGGGACAATGTGGAGAATATTTCCCCCCTCATCAAGCACACAAATATCAAAAGACGAGGTGGTAATAAGCAATAAGAAAGTGATCATACAAATTACCATGTACCTCTCTCTTTTGGGATGAGAATTTTTTCCTTCTTTGATTGAGAATAAACCATCCTTTGAGATTGTTCATCGTGTTGAAGCAATCAAAGGCCGGGAAAATATATGTTAGTAGAAACTATGGCGTTTTCTAACATACGAAACCATTGTAATGATTCGACTGAAATGAAAATTTTCACATTTCTACATTCTTTGCTTTTGGGTTGTTTGTTTTCTGACGAGTTACCATCAATCAAATCGCCAACATGATAGACTTATGCTACACATAGTTCTCTTGACATGCACCATCTCCAACCTGGTCAACGTTATAGTGTCCTAAGGACCTAATAATTATATCCATCATCCTTATACACTTCCATCATAAGGTTTGAGTAGTGAAATCACGTCAATCTCTCACCATCATTGTAGTATCATCAAAAGGAACCCAAGTACCACAAGTCATTTAGACTATGTCCTTATATGCACAATGCAAAGGCAAACATATCAATTTAACATCCTTTAAAACCATAATCATACTCAACAATACATAACATGCACTTACCAATAATCTTACTAGGCTCAAAGGTCTTACCTGAATGTAAACAAGAAGATATAAATAAAGTGGAAGCAAATTCAATGTCGTATATTGTACAAGTCAGGAATGTATTGATTTCTTAGAGTTATCTAGAAGCTTTAAAATTAATTAAATTCACATGATTGAAACTTAAATGGGTTAGTCTTCTCGGGTCAATAGCGATCGACAAGCCCATTTAACGAGAGATCATGCCCAACATACCCTAAAAGTCCTCAATGTCCTACAATTGAAGGACACATCACTAGATCAGGGCCAAAGAACTCCAACTAGAAGTGGCTAACATGCTTATGTCCTTAAGTTCTAAGGATACTATAATGGGTACTAACGTGTGTAAGACCTCCCTAGTCACATTAATGACATTTCCAACCCTTGTGAGCGTATAGACAACACCATGCAACGTGAGGATGCCCATGCAACTGTGAGAGTCCATGAAAAGAAGGTAGCCGTGAGAGTCCATGAAGAAGAGGTATAATCAAGATGATCTTTGTATGAGCATTTATATCTCTCCAAGATAGACAATGCTATGACATTATTTACCTTTAATCTATTAGACATATTAAAGGTCTTAATTTCTTGTAATTAGTTTAATTGCTTGTTTTTGACTCACCTTTTATCTTTTCAAGAAGAAAGTTTTTTAAGATATATAAAAGTCTTCCTTACACTACAACAACAAGAATTGCGACCGCAATCTGCCGCCGCCGTTAAGGGGCATTCTTCTGTCGCAAAACGGTTTTTTGCGATGCCATTACAGCCGACGCACATATATGGGTCGAAAAAGGTCTATGCGACAATCACATCGCCAATATTTTGCAACCGCATGCGCCGTTGCAAAAGTTGCTAACATTGCTAAAAAAAAGAAGAAAAGATACACCGGACCATGTCCGGTGTATAAAACCTATTTCTTCTTAGAAATAATAGAATAAATACAAATGTAAACATTCGGGTTATAAAGTCCGCATTTTTTAGGAACGAAAATAGATGCTACTCAACCTTGTTCCTAATTCAAATGTTTAACATGATTTAAAACTTTCAAGTATACAAACTACGTAGACGTGTAACTTCCCTTTGCTCTTCCCCGACCAGTTCTATAAAGTCTATGACAAGAATTTAAATTGCAGAATAACTAGTTCATTATTAGAGTAGATGTAATAACCCTTTTCACCACTGACGTAGCTGAACATTAAACCATTAGGTCTCATGTATTTCTTCCAAATGCTCAACATCAAGAGCTTTTTCCGGCACTCCGCTTACAACGAGTCTCCTCAACCCTCTTTGTAGATAGATGCAAGAAGCGCATGATCACTTTTTCCGAAGAGCACACATCCACTTGTTGACAAACAATCCTATCATGATTTAATGCATCCCTCGCAAATCTTCTCTTGTGTAGGTCAGCATAAAGCTGCACAAGCTTAAATACAATCCTGATCCACTCAGTTTCATTAAAATTCAAACTATCATAATTCTTATACCTACAACTAGTTACTCCCACAGTTTTTTAAACCCAATTAGTTTAACCTTTCAATTAACCTTGTAAAATATTCGAAGTATATGTAACTATAGAAGGAATTAAATCAAGAAGGACCAGGAACATACTCTACCTTCAACTCGCTTCAAAGTTTCTAAGGTTTCAAAAAAGAGGACATCTTGATCTGCTCAACTCTACGCAAGGAAATCAAAGATGACATTAGAAAACCCCAAAACTATAAGATTTCCTTGTTTAAATATAAAAATAAGAATATCACAAATGCTCCAACACTGAACAAAAAACTCAAAAAAATAGAAAAGAAAAGCAATTCAACTAACCTAAGCAAGCAAGTAACACATTCTAGTGTTGATAAACTTAGCCACGGTAAATTAAGGGTGTATATCATAAAGCAATTCCACTAATCTAAGCAAGTAACACGTTCTAGTCTTGATAAAATTAGCCACGGAAAAATGAGGGAGGGAGATAGTTTATAACAATGAGATATTATATCTACCAAAAGTAAGGCAAATGATGATCTACAAGAGATGTAATATGACTGAAAATTCTGAAATGATTAGGAAGTTTCGAATTACCATAGATTTTCATAGTGACAAAACACGGTAATTGAGACACCATACTTTGTTTTCCCTAACAATATGCCCGGTTTTATGCAGGCGAGTTGAACCTACAATCCGAACCGAGGGTCTAATGGTCTAGTTCTAAATGAGAACAAAGGAAAACACATTGAAAGTAAAGTAGGAAACAAATCAAGGATTCTTCTCATCTTGTTTGGCTTCACAAACTTTTGACGATTTTGTTAATCGTCTCCTTCCCCGCCTAGTCGTGCCACCGACAACCGCTACTTTTTTCTGGTGTTCGGAGAACAACAACTATTTTCTATATAAATAGCATCGTTTTAATATAAAAATTTGAATCTCATTACCTTAACTTTATTTAATTTAGGCTTGAATATTATTAAGCCTATTTTCAAACAATTAACTAAAAACAATTATGTGTTTTTCATGTCATGATCCTGCGTGACAAGAACTAACACATTAAAGTGTACGAAACTCTAATCAAATAATAAATTCTTCAACTAATAAAATGAACCGGTTGACAAATTCCTATATCACTTGAGGTTTTGTTTTACTCTCGGTGATCGTTTGAGTGGATGCACATCTTTGTGTATGTGCTTCGGTCTGGAAGATGGGTTGACCTTGTTTAATATGGATGGGTTGTGGATAAGTGAGTTTCGGTCTGGAAGATTGGTTGACCTTGTTTCGTATGGAGGGGTCATGGATAAGTGATAGAAATCTGAAGATCAAAAGAGAGTCCAGTTATGATGTTTTCACCGGTGATCTCAAAGGACATTCTTGTGCACTTCTTCAATTGATATTTTTATTTGTTTCTTTTTACTTTGGTTGCTTGCCATTTCGTCAAAGGCTCTCTTTGATCGGTTGTTCCATGTTTTAAAATCTCGTCGGTCGATGCTTTGTGTTTGTTTGTTTTTTTTTTTTATCTTTTTCTTACTTCTTGGTTTGTTAGAGCATGACATTTAGTTCATCTGCTACCTTGTGGTCCTTATTCAATGGATTTATTATTGAATTAAATTTCTTTATTTCTTAAAAAAAATGAGACAATTATGCCGAATATCTAGATTTTTTTTACCCATTTAGCAAAAAATCAAACATATATCAAACTAAGTGAAAATTTATTTTCAACTATAACAAATTTGTGATGCGTTATAAAACATGGTACGTGATAACAGTTTTATGAAATTATTTGAAAAATCCGATACAGAACCACAATTTTAGTTTTACATACACTAAGGGGGCATTCGACAGTGTACTTTTTAGGGAATAATTGTACTCATATTATTTTGAGATTATTGGAAGATTATTGAAAATTTTCATCCCTCAAAATAATATTACTAAGATTTTGTCTATGCTTTAAAGATGAAGGATTTGCAACCTCAACAAGAATCAAACACGCGCAAACCATATTCAAAGAATCCATCCGCAAACCGCTTAACAAATTAAATTGAATGTTGATTGTATTTTCGATATTTTACATTCCAAAATCTTACTACGATCATTTAGAAATGTTAATATATATTGTAAAATTTATAACACAAATTCATTTTTTAAATATTTATTAATAATGAAAAAAATGTATTAATATTTTTACTGTCATTAAAATTCCTAAAAAAACATTATGCAATTATTTATACGTGTTAAAATAAGCTTTATGATTTTTACAATTAATTTTTTTGATATTTTTAATAAAATACTAGTTAAGTGTTCAACTGTTACTAAATATATTTAAACAACATTTTATTACAACATTTTAAGAAAATCCTGAAAATGATTTTTAAATATATATCAATAATCATGAAATGCTTTATTCGTATCAATCAATCAATCAATATAATCAATCAATCAATATAAATATACTAAAGTAGAGTTCTTAATTGATAACGTGGTGATATACAGTGTTAGTATTTTGAAATCGAGCTCTCTCATTAAAAGCCACAGTAACCTTTTTTAAATTACCTATATAAATTTTTTTTTAAAACTACTCACCTACAATATCTCTTAACAAATCTAACACATCACCTCTTTTTCTTTTTGAAGTATCTCGGTCTATAGGTTTTATTTTTTTTTTTATATATTTCATAAAAAAGTAAAAAAAATTAAATTTAATAAGTAAAAAATAAAATTTAGAAAAAACACAGTTAAATTTTAAATAGAAATAAAACTATAACTATTTTCAATTAAATAAAAAAATATTTCGAAATAAATCTATATATCTTACTAAACTAAAACCCACTTCGTCCACATGTCACGTGTTAAGGTTAGCCACATCAGCTTTTTTCCAATTTATTTACAATATTGGCACAAGATATTTACATATTTGCCATAATATTTTTCATAATAAAAAAAATCATTAAAACTAATAAACAGTCAGCAAGCCAAATCATCATTAATCTAATAAATTATAATGCCACATCAATTTTACTCAAATATTAATTAAAACAAAAACATAATAAAAACACATCTAGATTTTGTTTTTATAATTTTTAAAAAATAATTTGGGCACATTTTAATTTACGAAAATTAATTTTTCAGTTAATTTTATAATTTTAAATTTTATATATCACATTTTGTATTCTTAATTTAAATTTTTGAAAATTTTGTTAAAATAATTTTTTAATTATATATATAAAACCCGCACAAGGTGCGGGCATTAAACTAGTTATAACTATTTTCACGACTATCTTAACTATTTTACATTAAAATTAACTTTTTTTATATAATTTTTAAAATGTATTTCGACTCTATTAACATAAATAAGACTAAAATTATTATTTTTTCATTCGAATAAATGTCCTATTATATGAATTTTAATCATCAAATATTATCATATTTGATATTTTACTTTTTTTTTTATATATTTTATTTGCATTATATAAGTTTTCTATTTCGAATAATTTTTTTTTAACTTATTTCGATTTCAAAATTGTAATTACTTATTTTATTTATTTATATTATAAATTTTAATCATCTTAATATATCATATTTTATATTTTACGTTTTTCTTATATATTTCATTTGCATTATATATTCATATTTTGAATATAAAATTTTAACGAATTTTGATTTTAAAATTGTAATTTTTTTTATCTTATTTCGATTATTTATTGTATAAAAAATAATCATCATAATATATCATATATAATGTATTACCTTTTTTATAAATTTTATTTGCATTGATAATTTTTAAATTATTTTAATTATTAAATTATAATTACTTATCTTATTAATATTATATATATATATACACTAAAGTAGCCTACAGATTGCTAATGTGACTCTATACGGTGTTAATATTTTGAAATTCAGTTATCTCATTAAAAGCCACAAAAACTTTTTTTTTAAATTACCTATACGAGCTTTGTACGGTTTTGATAAAATTGTGCTACAATATTGCTTTACTTAATTAATAGTTTGCTCAATTATACCTTAATTTCTTTGTCGAGTTTTTTTTATTTATTTTCGGGTAAAGTTATAATTTTTAAGTGTTTATTTACTCATTCTAAATAATATACATGATATTCTTAATTTTTATAATCTTGATTTATATGATAATTAATAGTGTTTTCAAAATCTCAACAAAAGATATTAAAATATTTAAGGAAATTTCCTTATTTAGAATTATTAATTTTTAATTAATGTACATAAAATTTTTAAATATTACAAAGCCATGCGGCTTTTCAAATTCAAAATTATTTTGTTAAGATGCATTTTTAGTTTAATCTTAATGTAATATATATTTCTCATATTTTTTACTTTAATTTTTTCTATATTTTTTACCACAATCTATCTTTTTTTAACTTTTAATAAAAATATTAACAAACAAAAAAACATTACTCATAAAATATTTTGAAAAAAAATTTTATATGGATAATAATTTATATATTATATGTTTATGATTTAAATATATATTATCAGTACTCATAAAATATTAAATAATTTATAAAAAATTATTTTTTATAAATATCCGTGTGTAATAAAGATAAACAAATCTATATATTTTTATATAATTAGTTATCAATAAATATTTAAGCAGTTATTTTTATTAGATTTTTTAATATGTATTAATAATATAAATTTATACGTTTATGTATTTTACTCAACGTTTTATAAGCATTTTCTTCATTAGCGGATTCGTTTCTTGTTTCTTCGAGAACTTTCCATCCCTTGTCTCCAGTAACTTCCGAGAGTTCCATCGGATAAAGGTTCCCCTGTACTCCTCTATCACGTCGCCCAGCTGTTGTGGAAGATCAGATCACTTCCTAATCTGTAAAATATCCTTTTTCTTCCCCTTATCGGAGTCTTATACATCTCTTAATCGACGAATCCCGCTTTCATAAGGTCAGTAATTATCTTGTGTGTCGAAGGAGTGTTGTTTGGTTGCAATTTTTGGGTCTGAGTTTTGATGACCTTGACTGATTAGGCCCTTTAACATAGGATTCCAAGTTGTTGTGGTGATTGATTATTTCTCACATCATTGCGTACATCATTGACTGATTTATTTTGCTCATGCTGATGTACTTCAGATTTGTCAATTTTGGTGTTGCTGCAATTATTGGCCTTTGATTATGGGTGGCTACACAAGAGTAAGTGTAACGCTGGCGTTAGGTTGCTCTTTTTTTTCGTATGTAATGTAGTATATGGATCAAGTGATGTTTTTGCAATTTTGTTAGGCTCGTCAAACTTTTGATGATATTGAAGGAATGGGCTATGTAGAAGCTGAAGAAGAAGAGGTGGAAGTAGAAGATCCTACACCTAAGGAGGTATTAAAGTATTTGGAGTTGAGAGAAAAGCTAAAAGAACAAGCCAGGAAGAAATTGACTAATGAGAATGGCTCAGGCAGTAATTTGCAAGATAGAAGGAGGTTACAGTTAAAAAAGTAAGTTTGGCTGGTTTCATTCCACAAACTTACGTACATGTCTTTACAGCCGATTCATTTTGTTGATTTTACCTTCATGTTCAGTCTCTGTGGTTATTTCCTTCTCTTGTGCTGCATAAGCTAAGGCCAATACTAGTTATTATTTTGTAGTTCAACTGCATTTCCATATAACTCATGAATCTTTGCTGTCCTTGTTGTGTCTTCTGTCGATCATGTACTTCTGTAGTTTTGGGTCCTTTTTTGGTCCTTCTCAACCAGTAATTGCAGATAGGGTCATCCAAGAATGCAAGTCCTTCCTTGAAAATCAGCACAAAGCATCAAGAGTTTCAAGTTCCCAAAAAGATGTATGTTGCCCATAAGCTTTGTTCCTTTGTTGCTTCTATTTATTTTATTGACTTCATTCGGATCTTGTGTATGTATTCCCAAATGTGCAGATATGTTGGTTTCTTCCTCATAAAACTGTGTAGATATGTGTAGATATGTCGGTATGTCAAACAACATATTAATGCTGGTATCATCTGTCAAGCTAGAGGTGTTTAGTGGGCATATGCTACGGATTATCAATAAAAGTTTTATTTCTTCAAAATAGGTTCTTGTTCGGGTACTGTTGGTGGTGGCTAGAGCATAGTTTACAAATCATCATTCCTAGAACATCAGTTTATAATTATCACGTGAGGTGATTTTTTTTGTTTGTCAAAAGAACGTGAAGAATGTAAATCATTTTACAATTGTTCATCCCCTCGTCTATGGTGAAACATACCATGAACATAAAACTGTTTTCACAACTGCAACTCAACTCCTCTAAAATGGTCAAGACTCAAGGAGACTGCAGGAGGTTTTGACAGAGGGTGTAGGTGTATCTGGAAGCATTTTATTCATGTGCTCTTGGCATCCTTAACCTATTTCTTTCTTCCTCTAGCTTTCTGTGTTATTCAAAAGTGTTGGGAGCTCAAGATTTTTTTTCCTGAGACTAGCTTTAGCTGCATTTTTTCAATAAACTAAATAACAGGAAATGTTTAAAATGGGGAAGTTTCTGATGTTGATGAGTTGAGAGATCCACTCAGGATATTGGTAACTTGGTCTGCATTAAATATCTGTTGGGTCAGAACTCGAAAGTATGCATTTGAATTTGTTAGGGGGAGCAAGGTAATTTTTGTATGATGGTCATTAATTATTCTTAAATGATGGCAGGGTAAAGAAGGCAATGTCTCTGGTACGCTAAAAAATGGGACCAGTGTCTATAGCCCCCTTGACCCGGTAGTGTCTTAGATCAATTTATTTCACAGTCAGCTGCCTAAAGTTTCAACTTAGCTGGTTTTAATTGATTGTGGTACTAATCTTAATTTTGATTTACTTCTTCACATTTACAGGTAAAAACAAAAGTTCAGAAGCTTAGAGATACTAGAGATTATTCTTTTCTATTTTCCGATGAAGCAACAAATGTTCCAAGTGCTGCAAGCGGTCACCCAGCATCGAGCAACTCAGGTACAAATATTTGGCTGTGTCGATTGATCGTGTCATATGTCACAGTTATTTGTATGTTTTCACTGCATGCTATTTATTTTTTATCTAGAAATTGACTGGGTTTTTGCTGGTCTTTGAAGATGGAAGGTCAGATCATATGCCATCCACGAGCAAAGAATCTGCTCATCTTGGCAGAGAATTGCAAAATAGTTGTGAAGAAAAGAGACCAGGTTCGCAAACCCGTCCTGGTTTAGGCTCACTTTCTCAGAAGCCGCTATCAAGTATTCGAGTGGATTCTACAAGGTCACACTGGTTGCCTGAACATAAGAAGCAGTTGCAAGTTGGCAGTCTCGGATCTGGACGTGGTCGTCCTGCCTTGCCAAAGGAAGTACCTTTAAAGAAAGCATTGCAGTGTACAGAAAAGAAAATATCAAGTCACGTAGACAGGAAACCATCTGCTGCCTCAGAAGAGAAGAAGGCACCAATAGCTATTGCAAAAGGTGCAATTTCTCATGGTCAACAAACACCCGTGGTTAAGTCGCAAACTAATGGTTTTGGTCACGGAAGGAGGATTCAGGACTCCTCTAAGCTTAAAGATTTAGCTAGGGAGACTCCATCTTTGAAACCTCAGGTTCTTATGAACTTCATAACACTTCTAAAACTTTCAAGTATTTCCATTGCTTCAATCTAGTATTTCCTTGTGTACATGTTACAGAAAAAGGCATCGAATCAGGTTTCAACAGTGGTTGGTAGGCGAGATGATCCTTATAAAAGCAAGCCCCAGCTAAATCGAAAACCTAAACCAAGGCCAGCTGCATGGCTCTCTGATGACGACGACGACGAGAAACTACGAGCCATTGCAGAAATTAGAAAGATGTTTAGGTATGTTTTTCTTTCTCATTTTTGTTTCTTGATTGAGATAATTTATCGGGACATAAGGATTTTTCTGCTCTGTATGTTAGAGCTTCCACATTGAGAACGCATAAGATTAATCTTAATCCTTTTTCTTTCACCAGTTTTTCTCTCCGTGTCACGGCAACTTGAAAACACAACCTAAATTTATACCCATGTCAATAGAACACATTATTTCTTCTTAACATGAATATTATATGTTATCTACTTTTATTTGTTTTATCAATAAAAACATAAACGAATTATATTAATAAATATGAACTAAATATTATACTTTATGATTAATATAAATTGAAAATAATACTTTATGATACAATCTTAAATTCTAAATGTTATAATGTATGTGTTATGTTATAAGTATTAAGTATATGTGTAAAAAAAATTCAACGTAATCCAAACATGTAATAAATGGGTGTTGATGAATAGACAAAATTATTTTACACATTATTAATTAATTAATTTTATTTTTTTTAATTTGTATAATGATATGAATAACCAATTGAATTGTTTCTAAATATGTCATGAGAAGTGGCATATCCAATAAAAATTTATCTTGTGGTAATCTTGCATAGGATGAAAAATTCTTAAACCTCCCCCATTTTTACCCTCTCTCCTTGGTGGCAATAAAAACATATTTAAGATCAACCAATGCACATGCTCTTACAGTTGGGCCCGAATAATCCCTGGATCAGGACGAACTATGAATAAAGTGAAGCCTACTTATTAGGGCTGGATCCGGGCCAAGTCCGGCTTCCGGGCTTGGACCTGTGGAGGTCCGGCAGCACCTTTTTAATTCAAAATATTATATTAAGTATTATTTAATGTACAATTTTTTGTAGAAGTGAATATCAATAGGTCTATAGAGATAGTTGTTCCAGCTTGCGGATTGGGGAAAACTTCAGCTACTAGACGCTACCATCATCTGCTTCATCTACTAAACTCTTTGCCAAACAGCACAGGTCTGGAAATTTTCATCTAGATAATCTACCATCAGCTCTAAATGCTGTCTCCCAAACGGACCCTTAGTTGCTTCTTCTTATTGCACTTATATCGTGTTTGTCCATTAAGCATACTTCTTTATTGTCTTTGAAATTATCATATAAACTATTTTTGTAAATATTCTCTTTAAAGATTTGACAGTTCGGTCACTGTGCATTATGTCACCTTCCAAGCTTGTTATGATGTATTTGTCGCAACTACTACAAGTCTAAATGTCATGTTAAATGGAGACATTTGTTCTCTTTTGAAGTTTATAAAATTGAGGAGTAATGTCATAAATGGCATTGAATGACTTTATTTGTGTTTTGAAACTTTGAAGTACCTATATAAAGTTTTATTTCAACACCTACATTTATGTTTTGTTTATTCTCAGATATAATCCAACCCGCTATGCTGGCGATGATGAAGATCTAAGTGACATGGAGGCCGACTTTAGAAATATTCAGAAGGAGGAACTTCGGAGGTAGGCTTTAATTGTTCATATAAGCGCTCACAGATATTGAGTCTATGGCGTTCCACTCTTAAAGAGTACAATTAGTTGTTAAATTTGGCCTTTGGGGGTTGGTGATGTAGTTCAAGAATTGCAAGAGAAGAGGACGAAAGAGAGTTGAAGCTGATACAGGAGGAAGAAGAACGAGAGAGGCGGAGGAAGTTGGCAAAGAAGCGAAAGATGGATCAAAGGTGATGATACAGGAGCAAGAACGAGAGAGCATCTTAGCACACAATCTTTGAGCAAGGAACTAAAGATCAATGTTTTGCAAGATCAAAGCCTGACTTATCAATGCAACCATGAATTATGTTAACATTTCTTTGTAATGAAATTGGGTTTAATTATTTAGAATTTTGAGATATATATATATATATAGAGTGGGGTTCTCTTCAACAAGTTTAGTAACGAGCATAACGACCCTGTTGTTCCGATGGAGAGAAGAAACGAAATCTTTCAATTTCTTATTTTACTATGTTCAACTCTATGTATTCCTCTATCCGTAGAGTACATTGAATGTACAGAAATGGCTATGACAGAGTTTCTATTATTCGTATTAACATCTACTCTAGGAGGAATGTTTTTATGTGGTGCTAACGATTTAATAACTATCTTTGTAGCTCCAGAATGTTTCAGTTTATCACTCTCATGTAAACAGCTCTTATCATGTAAAATGAGAACAAATTGTACCTGTTAGATCGTTAAATAGATAGATAAGATTAGACGAAATTAAAGTGTAACAAAAATCGTGTTATTAATGGAAGAAGATTCGTTGGACTTGAATCTATATATTCGGCGGTATACTCACATATATTCGGTGTTTACACGTTCACATGATAAGAGTTGTTTATATATATATAATGAGTTTGATCTACGTCATGTTCTTCTCTTTCTTTATGTATCTTTTTCTCTCAACTTGTATTGCCATTTTGATTTTTTATGGATGGATTAGTTAATGATTATCTCTCTGTATTTTTCACTCCTTTTGATGTGCTCACCACTATGATGCATGGATACGGAAAACGGACACGATGAGAAACAAAGAAGTGGCAATTCTCAGTATAGGAAATGGGGACACGTGGGAAAAAAGTACTATATCATTTTAAAGTTATTAAAATATAAAAAAAACTATAATTACTACTAGCTGGAGGGAGAGGTGGACGACCTCTGCCTCGACCAGTAGCTAGCGTAGCTCTAGTACGTGCCATCTGTGCAAGAATAAAAACTATAATTACTACTAGCTGAAAGTCCAAAAGTCCAACTACAGTAACCTAAAGTCCAACTAAGCATACTGAGATCCGCGGTAGTAGTGGTGGTCAGCCGTACTTTTCTATTCCCAACCAGACTATGCATGCATTTAAAACCAAAAATTTTCTTTTTAAAACTCAGATCCCTTTTCGGGTTCTGCTTAAAACTTATTCGGTCTTTCAGAAGATTTCAAGTGCCATTGTTGCCAACCTAGAGCTCTGATACCATGTTGTAACACCCCGAATTCTCAGAACTCGGAGTATTACTGGTTAGGACCTCACAATGGGTCCCGACCTCAGTTTGACAACAACGATACTAGGATCTTGCAACAAGACACAAATAAAGAAACCGAAATTCATAAAAACCATGTTTTTAGAGTAATGAATGCAACACTATCTAGCAGCCTACGGTACTTAAACAAAAGAAAAGAACAACTGTCTTAACCAAAAGAAAGGAAAGACAAAACAACCCCAACCCCTCTCTAAGGAGTACGGAGACCCGGCTGACCACTACTTCCGGATCACTCAGCTGCTGATCTAACCTGCGGTAAATCTAAAACAACAACAAGAAGAACCGTTAGCTAGTTATCTAAATATTAACAGAATAATAGCAGCACAAACACACTCAGATAAACATAAACACTCAGCATGCTTTCAAACAAGTCCGTTTTATTATCTTGCTTTAATTTACTCATTCACTCTAGTGATACTTATTTTGTGACACGAGGGATTCCCAAACCTTGCCTCCGCCCCCGTGTAACCATCAGGAATGGATCCGATGCACCTCACCTTGTACCTGCATGGTCTGGGTATAGAGAACCTCCCAGTCTCCTGTCAGAGCTGGGCAGTGATGTCACGGCCCGTTATACATACACTTGGGCCTTAAACGTAAAAACAGTCGTCCTAGCAAGTTATTATTATTAAATCAAGCAATAGCACACACCACTACTATCACTCAACTAACACTCAGAAACTGGCTAAGTAAGTCGCAAGGACTTACCTAAGTCAAAATACTTTCTAACGCGTCTCAAACAGTCCGTACTCGTGGTAACTCAAACGCCTGTCAAATAAGGCATGTGTATTAAAATCACATCTCAACGTCCAACCTCATGCGAAGGAATTACGGAAAAAGTTCTCTTATGGTAAAAGACCATTTTACCCTTGGTACCTGAAGTGCTCAATGTTCACCCTTGCGTCCTACTAAATTCCCTTTAGGATTTGCTCTCTATTGATTATTCTCTCTGATAGTTTCCTTATAATTTATAAGTTATGGCTCGTACCGCTTTATTCTTATCTAAATATATATATATTGGTATGAACAAACTCTGACTTCCTCTAACTCGTATGCTTCCGTAACTACTCGGTATCTATATATATATATATAGTTACATAAATTCCTTCCTCGTTTCGTACGGATATATGTACTCTTTCGTATATAAAAGTATATATATATATATATGTATCCTATATGTTCCTATATGTATCTATGCTCAACATCTAACTTGCTCTTTTAATCCTCTGCCCATCCATTCACAAGGTCAGCAGCTATGTGGTACTTATATATATATATACACATCTACAAATCTCTATATAAATGTAATTATATACGTACTTATACAATCCTTTACATTCTTGCTTTCTACACATTCTGCAGCCTACCCATGTATCTACATCCGCTCTCTAATGTGCTGTAGTAAAACCAAAGTATCTATATACATATTCACATTTACACTACTGTATTTCTCATTTTAGAAGAACTTGAAGTCGGTATGATGACGGGGCACAAGTACATCGGAATGTCAAGGCTGAGGACTTACCGGTGTGACTCGATCGATTGGCTGCAGGCTCGGGTCCTTGTATTGCGGTCCGTTTGTACCGGATATCTTGTCACTTGAGAGGGCGGCGCTGATCCGGGAACTCGACCGCACAGCAGGGTGTAGCAGCGTCCTGGACTGGCCTGTAGACGGGTTCGAAGACCTCACTGCTGCGCAGTGCTGGGTCCTCTTCGGCTGCAAGGGGATGGGCTCGTGCCTGGCTCGCGTTACCAGCGAACAGAGGGGCGGTTAGCACCGCTGCTGCGCCCAGCGAAACAGAAGGAGGGAAGAAAGGGGCTGGCTTACCTCGTCACGCGTCGGCACGGGGATGGTCCGGCGGAAGGCGGCGATGCACTAGCGGCGGTCTGGGCTGGTGCGCGGCTACTGACAGCAGGGAGGCGAAGTTATAACCTCCGGACTCGAAACAGAAACGAGAGGGAGAAGACGGAAGGAAGGAGGGAAACAGAGGGCTCACCTGGCTGCTGCAGTCGCCGGCGGACGGAGAAGCTAGGCGAGGGCGGCGCAGGCAAGGTGGCGGCGTCTCCGGTGAGAGCGGAGGAGAGTTTCCGTCGGTTGCTGTTGCGGTACGTACGAGAGGGACGAAGGCCAGCGCTGCTGTTCCTATTCTTTTGTCCAGAAGAGAGACGGCGGAAGGTAGGTAATTAGAGTGGATTAGGTTAATGTTAAATTAGGGTTAAGGATTAATTAAGTGGGCTGTTAAATGGGCTTGTGGTGGACCACGCCCGGTCCGCTATGTGATTAAATACGGATACGCAACTCGTTATTTGCGTACGGAAAATTATAAAAATACGGAATTAAATTCCGTATTTTATAACTTATTATTTTTCTTATTTTTAACGTACGTAATTTATTTCCGGTCAATTAATTTATCATTTTATGTGAATCTAGGTCACATAAATGATAGAACTAAACTCGTTTTATTCTACTTATTTATTTATTTACGATTGTCGTATCGGACTTTGGAAAATTTTAATTTACCGGAACTTAAAATTTTCGGTTATTACATCAGTGCGCCCTTAAAAGAAGTTTCGTCCCGAAACTTAGATTGTTTCCCTTCCTCACACATTTCCTTCGGTATATTTAGTTTTCTCGACATTTTCGTTTTCTACCAAACAGCTACTCAGGCATTAACAAACAAGTATCACAAAAAGAAACAGAATCACTCAAATCAATATGAAAACCTGAAAGGTCAAACAACACAACAGCCGAGTACTAACTCGTCAAACAGAAGTAACCTCTAACCCCGCAAAGAACTCGGGATAGTTACGCCTAATACTCTCCTCAGTCTCCCAAGTGGCCTCATCTGCTCCTCTCCTAGACCACTGGATCCTCAGCATAGGTATCTCCTTGGATCGCAGACGTCTGGTATTGCGTTCCAAGATAGGTACTGGGTACTCTACAAATGTGTGGTCAGGCTCAACTGTCAGATCCTCATGGCTGATGACGTGTCTCGGATCCGGAATGTACTCTCTCAACTGAGATACATGAAAGACCGGGTGGACACTCTCTAGTCTCGGCGGTAGTGCTAGTCTGTAGGCCGCCTCCCCAACTCTCTCTAAGATCTCAAAAGGTCCGACATATCGGGGACTCAGCTTCCCCTTAATGCCAAAACGCCTGACTCCTCTCGTAGGTGACACTCTCAGCCACACCTGAGCACCCACTCTAAACTCCAAAGGTCGACGCCTTTTGTCGGCGTAGGACTTCTGACAACTCTGAGCTGCTAACATTCGCTCTCGGACTAGGGCAATCCGAGCGATGTCATCCTGTATCTGATCTGGAGCTACTCCATCAACTCTGCTGGGCTCATCCCAACATAATGGTGTACGACATCTCCGCCCGTACAAAGCCTCATAAGGAGCCATCTCAATAGACGCGTGCCAGCTATTATTATACGAAAACTCTACCAGTGGAAGATGATCTGGCCATACCTGTCCCCAGTCTAGTACACACGCCCGAAGCATGTCCTCTAAGGTCTGAATGGTCCGCTCAGACTGTCCGTCTGTCTGTGGATGATAGGCTGTAGTGAAGTGGAGACTCGTCCCCAAAGTAGTATGTACCTGCTGCCAAAATCTCGAGGTAAAACATCCATCTCTGTCAGAGACGATAGTCCTCGGTACTCCATGGAGTCTCACAATGTGCCTGGTGAACTCCTCAGCCAGACGACTCACCGGCCACGTTTCCTTAATCGGAATGAAACGTGCGGTCTTCGTCAAGCGGTCTACCACTACCCAAATAGCATCAAATCCTCTGCTGAGTCTCAAACCAGTGACAAAATCCATAGATATGTCCTCCCACTTCCACTGTGGTACTGGAAGTGGGTGGAGCTCTCCTCCAGACCTACGGTGCTCAATCTTGACCTGCTGGCAGGTCGCGCACTGAGCTACATATCGAGTCACATCGGGCTTCAAACCACCCCACCAGAAGGACCGTCTCACATCCTTGTACATCTTACTCGCTCCAGGATGTACTGAGTAGGGGGTAGCATGAGCCTCACCTAGTATCCTCTGTCTCAACTCACTGTCTGACGGTACACAAACGCGATCTTGACGTCTCATCACTCCATCTGCACCAATAGTAAACTGTGAGGCCTCATCTCGAGACATCCTGTCTCGGATCCTGATCAAAGTAGGGCAGGTCTCCTGCTTCTGTCGGATCTCATCCAACAGATCAGGAAGTAACTCCATAGTAGACAACTGACCATCCGTATCGGGAAACTGAACCTCTATCTCCAACCAAGCCAAGTCCCTCTGCAACTGTGGCTGTACTGTCAACCGGGCTATCGCCCTCTCTCTAGGCGTCTTCCGGCTCAAAGCATCAGCTACCACATTCGCCTTTCCGGGGTGGTAAAGGATCTCAAGGTCGAAGTCCTTGATCAACTCTAACCACCGCCTCTGGCGGTTATTGAACTCCCTCTGAGTGAATATGTACTTCAGACTCTTGTGGTCTGTAAAGATCTGACATGTCGCTCCATAGAGATAGTGACGCCAGATCTTAAGAGCATGGACTACTGCAGCCAACTCTAGATCATGTGTGGGGTAGTTCTCCTCATACGTCTTCAACTGTCGAGACGCATAGGCTATGACCTTACCCCTCTGCATCAAAACACACCCCAAGCCCAGCTTGGATGCATCACTATATACCACAAAATCATCAATACCCTCAAGCTGTGCTAAAATCGGAGCGGACGTCAATCTCCTCTTCAGCTCCTCAAAACTCTGCTAACACGGCTCAGACCAGACAAACCGGGTGGTCTTCCTCAGAAGACAAGTAAGTGGTCGGGCAATCAAAGAGAATCCTTCCACAAACCGGCGGTAATAACCTGCTAAACCTAGAAAGCTGCGAACCTCCTTAACATTCTTAGGAGGTTGCCAAGATGATACTGACTCGATCTTCGCCGGATCGACCTTAATACCCTCAGCAGTCACCACGTGTCCTAAGAAAGCCACCTCTGGCATCCAAAACTCACACTTGGATAGCTTAGCATACAGCTGGCTATCCTGTAGAATCTGCAGTACTGTCCTCAAGTGTCCGGCATGCTCCTCCCGACTCCTAGAGTAGACTAGGATGTCGTCAATGAAGACCACTACAAACTGGTCTAAGAAGTCAATGAATATCCCATTCATCAACTCCATGAACACCGCTGGTGCATTAGTGAGCCCGAATGGCATCACTACGAACTCATAATGACCATACCTAGTCCGGAATGCCGTCTTAGGTATGTCCTGATCTCTCACCCTCAACTGGTGGTAACCTGACCTCAAGTCTATCCTCGAGAACACGGACGCTCCATGCAACTGGTCCAACAGATCATCTATGCGTGGCAGTGGATACTTGTTCTTGATGGTTACTTTGTTCAGCTCTCTGTAGTCTATGCACAGCCTCATCGATCCGTCCTTCTTCTTCACAAACAATACTGGCGCACCCCAAGGAGACACACTGGGGCGTATAAAACCCTTCTCTGCCAGCTCCTCTAACTGCTTCTTCAGCTCAAGCAGCTCTATAGGTGCCATACGGTACGGGGCCTTCGAGATAGGTCTCGTGCCCGGCTCCAAGTCAATGCTGAAGTCAACGCTCCTCTGTGGGGGTAGCCCTGGCAGGTCGTCACTGAATACCTCTGCAAACTCGCATGCAACAGGTATCTCCTCTATAGTCAGGCTCTTACTTTCCTTCATGGCATAACACCAGAAGGCTTCGCAACCCTGCGCTATCAGTCTCGCTGCTCTCACTGCACTGATAACTGTACCTGACTTTCCGAGGTCCCAACCTCGGAATATTACCCTATGACCCTCCTCCGTGGCAACGGTCACTGTCCTCCTACCAATGTCTAAGACTGCTCCGTGTTTCCTCATCCAGTCTATCCCTAAGATGACATCCTCATGAGCTAAGGGCATGACGAGAAAATTGACTAGCCAGTCTCGATCTCCCATGCGAACAGGACATCCAAAGATCTCTCTAGTCCCTCTTACCTTACTCCCATCAGGTAAGCCTATCATAAAAGGTATCCCCTCTACAGTAGCTAAGGACAACCTATCTACGCATGCATCAGATATGAAGGAGTGTGTAGCACCCGTATCAAATAAAACTCGTACAGGTAAGTCATGAATCTGGATCGTACCTGTGGCAGTCGGTGCATCTGGCTGATCAGCATCTCTCAACTCAAACACTCGTGCCTGAGCTCCTCTAGTATCAGTCACACTACCACGTCCTCTGCCCCGACCTGATCCCTGCATAGAACTCTGTGGTGGTGTGTGTCTTGGAGCCCGGTAAGACTGCTGCTGACCAGGAGCTCTGTACTGCTGTTGCTGACTAGGAGCTCTGTACTGCTGCTGCTGACTAGGAGCTCTGTACTGCTGCGGTCTCTGTACACTCCCTGATAAGCCTGCAGAAGAAGAACCCTGCTGAGATGGAGTCTTGCCCTGACGGCAGAAGGCAGCTCTATGTCCAATCTTACCGCACTGGAAGCAAGTCACTGTTGGCTTCGTACAGTTTGATCGGATATGCCCATAGCTATTGCAGTTGTGGCACTGCAAGCCACCAGCTGAAGTCTGACCAGTAGCTGTATGACCCTGTCGCCCCTGAGTCTGTCCCCGTCCAAAAGCAGCTACTCCTGAACTACCACTAGCATAACTTGTCCTCTGCCGCTTATGCGGCCTGTCTGACTGAGCAGCTCTCCTCGACACTGGTCTGTCTCTCTCATAAGCAGATGCTCTATCCTGATAGTTTGACAAAGTCTCACAGCGAAATCCTGCCAGATAGGAACGGGTACTCTCTCTCAATCTTTGTGAAAAGAGATAGACATGCTGCTCCTCAGGAGGTGCAGCTGGTCCAAGCAGTGTCAATTCCTTCTGGAACTTCTTGATGGCAGCAGCGATCGGGACGTCCTCAAATCCAGCCTCAATGAAGTCCTGGAATTTCTCTCTCCTCAACGAAACAGGGCAGTATCTATCTCTAACAATGCTCCTCATCTGCTCCCAACTGGTGACTCGACTACGCATGGTCCGCCACCAGGAATGAGCATCTCCAGTGAAGCAGGTCTGCACCAAGTCTACCTGCCGATCTTCTGGGCAACGTATTGCCTCTAACGCAGTCTCTACCTGCCCAATCCAGTGCTCCACCTCCAATCCTATCTCTCCATTATATGAGGGGACCTTCTGAGAGTTGAAAGCCTTCAACCACTCATCTGGCCTTGGTGCTCTAGTCCCAGTAGGCGCTCTATCAGCCACAACTCTCCTCTCAGGTACAGTTGGCACCTGAGGCGCTTCCTGTGTCACCTGGACAGATCTAACCGGTACTGGTGGTACCTGGGTAAGTCTCTCTGTCCTAGCAGCCTCCTCCCTACGCTCAACGTAGGCTCGGTACTCTCTGTACTCAGTCGCTCCAATGGAAACACGCCCTGACTCTGTCGAACGTGCTCTCTATGCTCCAGACCTAGCAACGGTCTCGTTCCTGACCTCATGACCAACACTCTCAGCTACTTCCTCCACTCTAGCCTCTGGCATGATCACTGCTGGGGGATCCTCTCGTGGAGCTCGACCTCGACCTCGGGCTAGTGGGGGTCTACCTCCACGGCCGCGTCCTCTAACTGTAGGGGTCCTATCTCCCCTACCTGGTCCAGCTGGAGGGAGAGGTGGACGACCTCTGCCTCGACCAGTAGCTAGCGTAGCTCTAGTACGTGCCATCTGTGCAAGAATAAAAACTATAATTACGACTAGCTGAAAGTCCAAAAGTCCAACTACAGTAACCTAAAGTCCAACTAAGCATACTGAGATCCGCGGTAGTAGTGGTGGTCAGCCGTACTTTTCTATTCCCAACCAGACTATGCATGCATTTAAAACCAAAAATTTTCTTTTTAAAACTCAGATCCCTTTTCGGGTTCTGCTTAAAACTTATTCGGTCTTTCAGAAGATTTCAAGTGCCATTGTTGCCAACCTAGAGCTCTGATACCATGTTGTAACACCCCGAATTCTCAGAACTCGGAGTATTACTGGTTAGGACCTCACAATGGGTCCCGACCTCAGTTTGACAACAACGATACTAGGATCTTGCAACAAGACACAAATAAAGAAACCGAAATTCATAAAAACCATGTTTTTAGAGTAATGAATGCAACACTGTCTAGCAGCCTACGGTACTTAAACAAAAGAAAAGAACAACTGTCTTAACCAAAAGAAAGGAAAGACAAAACAACCCCAACCCCTCTCTAAGGAGTACGGAGACCCGGCTGACCACTACTTCCGGATCACTCAGCTGCTGATCTAACCTGCGGTAAATCTAAAACAACAACAAGAAGAACCGTTAGCTAGTTATCTAAATATTAGCAGAATAATAGCAGCACAAACACACTCAGATAAACATAAACACTCAGCATGCTTTCAAACAAGTCCGTTTTATTATCTTGCTTTAATTTACTCATTCACTCTAGTGATACTTATTTTGTGACACGAGGGATTCCCAAACCTCGCCTCCGCCCCCGTGTAACCATCAGGAATGGATCCGATGCACCTCACCTTGTACCTGCATGGTCTGGGTATAGAGAACCTCCTAGTCTCCTGTCAGAGCTGGGCAGTGATGTCACGGCCCGTTATACATACACTTGGGCCTTAAACGTAAAAACAGTCGTCCTAGCAAGTTATTATTATTAAATCAAGCAATAGCACACACCACTACTATCACTCAACTAACACTCAGAAACTGGCTAAGTAAGTCGCAAGGACTTACCTGAGTCAAAATACTTTCTAACGCGTCTCAAACAGTCCGTACTCGTGGTAACTCAAACGCCTGTCAAATAAGGCATGTGTATTAAAATCACATCTCAACGTCCAACCTCATGCGAAGGAATTACGGAAAAAGTTCTCTTATGGTAAAAGACCATTTTACCCTAGGTACCTGAAGTGCTCAATGTTCACCCTTGCGTCCTACTAAATTCCCTTTAGGATTGCTCTCTATTGATTATTCACTCTCTGATAGTTTCCTTATAATTTATAAGTTATGGCTCGTACTGCTTTATTCTTATCTAAATATATATAAATATATATATATTGGTATGAACAAACTCTGACTTCCTCTAACTCGTATGCTTCCGTAACTACTCGGTATCTATATATATATATATAGTTACATAAATTCCTTCCTCGTTTCGTACGGATATATGTACTCTTTCGTATATAAAAGTATATATATATATATATATGTATCCTATATGTTCCTATATGTATCTATGCTCAGCATCTAACTTGCTCTTTTAATCCTCTGCCCATCCATTCACAAGGTCAGCAGCTATGTGGTACTTATATATATATATACACATCTACAAATCTCTATATAAATGTAATTATATACGTACTTATACAATCCTTTACATTCTTGCTTTCTACACATTCTGCAGCCTACCCATGTATCTACATCCGCTCTCTAATGTGCTGTAGTAAAACCAAAGTATCTATATACATATTCACATTTACACTACTGTATTTCTCATTTTAGAAGAACTTGAAGTCGGTATGATGACGGGGCACAAGTACATCGGAATGTCAAGGCTGAGGACTTACCGGTGTGACTCGATCGATTGGCTGCAGGCTCGGGTCCTTGTATTGCAGTCCGTTTGTACCGGATATCTTGTCACTTGAGAGGGCGGCGCTGATCCGGGAACTCGACCGCACAGCAGGGTGTAGCAGCGTCCTGGACTGGCCTGTAGACGGGTTCGAAGACCTCACTGCTGCGCAGTGCTGGGTCCTCTTCGGCTGCAAGGGGATGGGCTCGTGCCTGGCTCGCGTTACCAGCGAACAGAGGGGCGGTTAGCACCGCTGCTGCGCCCAGCGAAACAGAAGGAGGGAAGAAAGGGGCTGGCTTACCTCGTCACGCGTCGGCCCGGGGATGGTCCGGCGGAAGGCGGCGATGCACTAGCGGCGGTCTGGGCTGGTGCGCGGCTACTGACAGCAGGGAGGCGAAGTTATAACCTCCGGACTCGAAACAGAAACGAGAGGGAGAAGACGGAAGGAAGGAGGGAAACAAAGGGCTCACCTGGCTGCTGCAGTCGCCGGCGGACGGAGAAGCTAGGCGAGGGCGGCGCAGGCAAGGTGGCGGCGTCTCCGGTGAGAGCGGAGGAGAGTTTCCGTCGGTTGCTGTTGCGGTACGTACGAGAGGGACGAAGGCCAGCGCTGCTGTTCCTATTCTTTTGTCCAGAAGAGAGACGACGGAAGGTAGGTAATTAGAGTGGATTAGGTTAATGTTAAATTAGGGTTAAGGATTAATTAAGTGGGCTGTTAAATGGGCTTGTGGTGGACCACGCCCGGTCCGCTATGTGATTAAATACGGATACGCAACTCGTTATTTGCGTACAGAAAATTATAAAAATACGGAATTAAATTCCGTATTTTATAACTTATTATTTTTCTTATTTTTAACGTACGTAATTTATTTCCGGTCAATTAATTTATCATTTTATGTGAATCTAGGTCACATAAATGATAGAACTAAACTCGTTTTATTCTACTTATTTATTATTTACGATTGTCGTATCGGACTTTGGAAAATTTTAATTTACCGGAACTTAAAATTTTCGGTTATTACATCAGTGCCCCCTTAAAAGAAGTTTCGTCCCGAAACTTAGATTGTTTCCCTTCCTCACACATTTCCTTCGGTATATTTAGTTTTCTCGACATTTTCGTTTTCTACCAAACAGCTACTCAGGCATTAACAAACAAGTATCACAAAAAGAAACAGAATCACTCAAATCAATATGAAAACCTGAAAGGTCAAACAACACAACAGCCGAGTACTAACTCGTCAAACAGAAGTAACCTCTAACCCCGCAAAGAACTCGGGATAGTTACGCCTAATACTCTCCTCAGTCTCCCAAGTGGCCTCATCTGCTCCTCTCCTAGACCACTGGATCCTCAGCATAGGTATCTCCTTGGATCGCAGACGTCTGGTATTGCGTTCCAAGATAGGTACTGGGTACTCTACAAATGTGTGGTCAGGCTCAACTGTCAGATCCTCATGGCTGATGACGTGTCTCGGATCCGGAATGTACTCTCTCAACTGAGATACATGAAAGACCGGGTGGACACTCTCTAGTCTCGGCGGTAGTGCTAGTCTGTAGGCCGCCTCCCCAACTCTCTCTAAGATCTCAAAAGGTCCGACATATCGGGGACTCAGCTTCCCCTTAATGCCAAAACGCCTGACTCCTCTCGTAGGTGACACTCTCAGCCACACCTGAGCACCCACTCTAAACTCCAAAGGTCGACGCCTTTTGTCGGCGTAGGACTTCTGACGACTCTGAGCTGCTAACATTCGCTCTCGGACTAGGGCAATCCGAGCGATGTCATCCTGTATCTGATCTGGAGCTACTCCATCAACTCTGCTGGGCTCATCCCAACATAATGGTGTACGACATCTCCGCCCGTACAAAGCCTCATAAGGAGCCATCTCAATAGACGCGTGCCAGCTATTATTATACGAAAACTCTACCAGTGGAAGATGATCTGGCCATACCTGTCCCCAGTCTAGTACACACGCCCGAAGCATGTCCTCTAAGGTCTGAATGGTCCGCTCAGACTGTCCGTCTGTCTGTGGATGATAGGCTGTAGTGAAGTGGAGACTCGTCCCCAAAGCAGTATGTACCTGCTGCCAAAATCTCGAGGTAAAACGTCCATCTCTGTCAGAGACGATAGTCCTCGGTACTCCATGGAGTCTCACAATGTGCCTGGTGAACTCCTCATCCAGACGACTCACCGGCCACGTTTCCTTAATCGGAATGAAACGTGCGGTCTTCGTCAAGTGGTCTACCACTACCCAAATAGCATCAAATCCTCTGCTGAGTCTCAAACCAGTGACAAAATCCATAGATATGTCCTCCCACTTCCACTGTGGTACTGGAAGTGGGTGGAGCTCTCCTCCAGACCTACGGTGCTCAATCTTGACCTGCTGGCAGGTCGCGTACTGAGCTACATATCGAGTCACATCGGGCTTCAAACCACCCCACCAGAAGGACCGTCTCACATCCTTGTACATCTTACTCGCTCCAGGATGTACTGAGTAGGGGGTAGCATGAGCCTCACTTAGTATCCTCTGTCTCAACTCACTGTCTGACGGTACACAAACGCGATCCTGGCGTCTCATCACTCCATCTGCACCAATAGTAAACTGTGGGGCCTCATCTCGAGACATCCTGTCTCGGATCCTGATCAAAGTAGGGCAGGTCTCCTGCTTCTGTCGGATCTCATCCAACAGATCAGGAAGTAACTCCATAGTAGACAACTGACCATCCGTATCGGGAAACTGAACCTCTATCTCCAACCAAGCCAAGTCCCTCTGCAACTGTGGCTGTACTGTCAACCGGGCTATCGCCCTCTCTCTAGGCGTCTTCCGGCTCAAAGCATCAGCTACCACATTCGCCTTTCCGGGGTGGTAAAGGATCTCAAGGTCGAAGTCCTTGATCAACTCTAACCACCGCCTCTGGCGGTTATTGAACTCCCTCTGAGTGAATATGTACTTCAGACTCTTGTGGTCTGTAAAGATCTGACATGTCGCTCCATAGAGATAGTGACGCCAGATCTTAAGAGCATGGACTACTGCAGCCAACTCTAGATCATGTGTGGGGTAGTTCTCCTCATACGTCTTCAACTGTCGAGACGCATAGGCTATGACCTTACCCCTCTGCATCAAAACACACCCCAAGCCCAGCTTGGATACATCACTGTATACCACAAAATCATCAATACCCTCAGGCTGTGCTAAAATCAGAGCGCACGTCAATCTCCTCTTCAACTCCTCAAAACTCTGCTGACACGGCTCAGACCAGACAAACCGGGTGGTCTTCCTCAGAAGACAAGTAAGTGGTCGGGCAATCAAAGAGAATCCTTCCACAAACCGGCGGTAATAACCTGCTAAACCTAGAAAGCTGCGAACCTCCTTAACATTCTTAGGAGGTTGCCAAGATGATACTGACTCGATCTTCGCCGGATCGACCTTAATACCCTCAGCAGTCACCATGTGTCCTAAGAAAGCCACCTCTGGCATCCAAAACTCACACTTGGATAGCTTAGCATACAACTGGCTATCCTGTAGAATCTGCAGTACTGTCCTCAAGTGTCCGGCATGCTCCTCCCGACTCCTAGAGTAGACTAGGATGTCGTCAATGAAGACCACTACAAACTGGTCTAAGAAGTCAATGAATATCCCATTCATCAACTCCATGAACACCGCTGGTGCATTAGTGAGCCCGAATGGCATCACTACGAACTCATAATGACCATACCTAGTCCGGAATGCCGTCTTAGGTATGTCCTGATCTCTCACCCTCAACTGGTGGTAACCTGACCTCAAGTCTATCCTCGAGAACACGGACGCTCCATGCAACTGGTCCAACAGATCATCTATGCGTGGCAGTGGATACTTGTTCTTGATGGTTACTTTGTTCAGCTCTCTGTAGTCTATGCACAGCTTCATCGATCCGTCCTTCTTCTTCACAAACAATACTGGCGCACCCCAAGGAGACACACTGGGGCGTATAAAACCCTTCTCTGCCAGCTCCTCTAACTGCTTCTTCAGCTCAAGCAGCTCTATAGGTGCCATACGGTACGGGGCCTTCGAGATAGGTCTCGTGCCCGGCTCCAAGTCAATGCTGAAGTCAACGCTCCTCTGTGGGGGTAGCCCTGGCAGGTCGTCACTGAATACCTCTGCAAACTCGCATGCAACAGGTATCTCCTCTATAGTCAGGCTCTTACTTTCCTTCATGGCATAACACCAGAAGGCTTCGCAACCCTGCGCTATCAGTCTCGCTGCTCTCACTGCACTGATAACTGTACCTGACTTTCCGAGGTCCCAACCTCGGAATATTACCCTATGACCCTCCTCCGTGGCAACGGTCACTGTCCTCCTACCAATGTCTAAGACTGCTCCGTGTTTCCTCATCCAGTCTATCACTAAGATGACATCCTCATGAGCTAAGGGCATGACGAGAAAATTGACTAGCCAGTCTCGATCTCCCATGCGAACAGGACATCCAAAGATCTCTCTAGTCCCTCTTACCTTACTCCCATCAGGTAAGCCTATCATAAAAGGTATCCCCTCTACAGTAGCTAAGGACAACCTATCTACGCATGCATCAGATATGAAGGAGTGTGTAGCACCCGTATCAAATAAAACTCGTACAGGTAAGTCATGAATCTGGATCGTACCTGTGGCAGTCGGTGCATCTGGCTGATCAGCATCTCTCAACTCAAACACTCGTGCCTGAGCTCCTCTAGTATCAGTCACACTACCACGTCCTCTGCCCCGACCTGATCCCTGCATAGAACTCTGTGGTGGTGTGTGTCCTGGAGCCCGGTAAGACTGCTGCTGACCAGGAGCTCTGTACTGCTGTTGCTGACTAGGAGCTCTGTACTGCTGCTGCTGACTAGGAGCTCTATACTGCTGCGGTCTCTGTACACTCCCTGATAAGCCTGCAGGAGAAGAACCCTGCTGAGATGGAGTCTTGCCCTGACGGCAGAAGGCAGCTCTATGTCCAATCTTACCGCACTGGAAGCAAGTCACTGTTGGCTTCGTACAGTTTGATCGGATATGCCCATAGCTATTGCAGTTGTGGCACTGCAAGCCACCAGCTGAAGTCCAACTACAGTAACCTAAAGTCCAACTAAGCATACTGAGATCCGCAGTAGTAGTGGTGGTCAGCCGTACTTTTCTATTCCCAACCAGACTATGCATGCATTTAAAACCAAAAATTTTCTTTTTAAAACTCAGATCCCTTTTCGGGTTCTGCTTAAAACTTATTCGGTCTTTCAGAAGATTTCAAGTGCCATTGTTGCCAACCTAGAGCTCTGATACCATGTTGTAACACCCCGAATTCTCAGAACTCGGAGTATTACTGGTTAGGACCTCACAATGGGTCCCGACCTCAGTTTGACAACAACGATACTAGGATCTTGCAACAAGACACAAATAAAGAAACCGAAATTCATAAAAACCATGTTTTTAGAGTAATGAATGCAACACTGTCTAGCAGCCTACGGTACTTAAACAAAAGAAAAGAACAACTGTCTTAACCAAAAGAAAGGAAAGACAAAACAACCCCAACCCCTCTCTAAGGAGTACGGAGACCCGGCTGACCACTACTTCCGGATCACTCAGCTGCTGATCTAACCTGCGGTAAATCTAAAACAACAACAAGAAGAACCGTTAGCTAGTTATCTAAATATTAGCAGAATAATAGCAGCACAAACACACTCAGATAAACATAAACACTCAGCATGCTTTCAAACAAGTCCGTTTTATTATCTTGCTTTAATTTACTCATTCACTCTAGTGATACTTATTTTGTGACACGAGGGATTCCCAAACCTTGCCTCCGCCCCCGTGTAACCATCAGGAATGGATCCGATGCACCTCACCTTGTACCTGCATGGTCTGGGTATAGAGAACCTCCCAGTCTCCTGTCAGAGCTGGGCAGTGATGTCACGGCCCGTTATACATACACTTGGGCCTTAAACGTAAAAACAGTCGTCCTAGCAAGTTATTATTATTAAATCAAGCAATAGCACACACCACTACTATCACTCAACTAACACTCAGAAACTGGCTAAGTAAGTCGCAAGGACTTACCTGAGTCAAAATACTTTCTAACGCGTCTCAAACAGTCCGTACTCGTGGTAACTCAAACGCCTGTCAAATAAGGCATGTGTATTAAAATCACATCTCAACGTCCAACCTCATGCGAAGGAATTACGGAAAAAGTTCTCTTATGGTAAAAGACCATTTTACCCTTGGTACCTGAAGTGCTCAATGTTCACCCTTGCGTCCTACTAAATTCCCTTTAGGATTTGCTCTCTATTGATTATTCTCTCTCTGATAGTTTCCTTATAATTTATAAGTTATGGCTCGTACCGCTTTATTCTTATCTAAATATATATATATTGGTATGAACAAACTCTGACTTCCTCTAACTCGTATGCTTCCGTAACTACTCGGTATCTATATATATATATATATAGTTACATAAATTCCTTCCTCGTTTCGTACGGATATATGTACTCTTTCGTATATAAAAGTATATATATATATATATATATGTATCCTATATGTTCCTATATGTATCTATGCTCAGCATCTAACTTGCTCTTTTAATCCTCTGCCCATCCATTCACAAGGTCAGCAGCTATGTGGTACTTATATATATATACACACATCTACAAATCTCTATATAAATGTAATTATATACGTACTTATACAATCCTTTACATTCTTGCTTTCTACACATTCTGCAGCCTACCCATGTATCTACATCCGCTCTCTAATGTGCTGTAGTAAAACCAAAGTATCTATATACATATTCACATTTACACTACTGTATTTCTCATTTTAGAAGAACTTGAAGTCGGTATGATGACGGGGCACAAGTACATCGGAATGTCAAGGCTGAGGACTTACCGGTGTGACTCGATCGATTGGCTGCAGGCTCGGGTCCTTGTATTGCGGTCCGTTTGTACCGGATATCTTGTCACTTGAGAGGGCGGCGCTGATCCAGGAACTCGACCGCACAGCAGGGTGTAGCAGCGTCCTGGACTGGCCTGTAGACGGGTTCGAAGACCTCACTGCTGCGCAGTGCTGGGTCCTCTTCGGCTGCAAGGGGATGGGCTCGTGCCTGGCTCGCGTTACCAGCGAACAGAGGGGCGGTTAGCACCGCTGCTGCGCCCAGCGAAACAGAAGGAGGGAAGAAAGGGGCTGGCTTACCTCGTCACGCGTCGGCACGGGGATGGTCCGGCGGAAGGCGGCGATGCACTAGCGGCGGTCTGGGCTGGTGCGCGGCTACTGACAGCAGGGAGGCGAAGTTATAACCTCCGGACTCGAAACAGAAACGAGAGGGAGAAGACGGAAGGAAGGAGGGAAACAGAGGGCTCACCTGGCTGCTGCAGTCGCCGGCGGACGGAGAAGCTAGGCGAGGGCGGCGCAGGCAAGGTGGCGGCGTCTCCGGTGAGAGCGGAGGAGAGTTTCCGTCGGTTGCTGTTGCGGTACGTACGAGAGGGACGAAGGCCAGCGCTGCTGTTCCTATTCTTTTGTCCAGAAGAGAGACGGCGGAAGGTAGGTAATTAGAGTGGATTAGGTTAATGTTAAATTAGGGTTAAGGATTAATTAAGTGGGCTGTTAAATGGGCTTGTGGTGGACCACGCCCGGTCCGCTATGTGATTAAATACGGATACGCAACTCGTTATTTGCGTACGGAAAATTATAAAAATACGGAATTAAATTCCGTATTTTATAACTTATTATTTTTCTTATTTTTAACGTACGTAATTTATTTCCGGTCAATTAATTTATCATTTTATGTGAATCTAGGTCACATAAATGATAGAACTAAACTCGTTTTATTCTACTTATTTATTTATTTACGATTGTCGTATCGGACTTTGGAAAATTTTAATTTACCGGAACTTAAAATTTTCGGTTATTACATCAGTGCCCCCTTAAAAGAAGTTTCGTCCCGAAACTTAGATTGTTTCCCTTCCTCACACATTTCCTACCTGTATATTTAGTTTTCTCGACATTTTCGTTTTCTACCAAACAGCTACTCAGGCATTAACAAACAAGTATCACAAAAAGAAACAGAATCACTCAAATCAATATGAAAACCTGAAAGGTCAAACAACACAACAACCGAGTACTAACTCGTCAAACAGAAGTAACCTCTAACCCCGCAAAGAACTCGGGATAGTTACGCCTAATACTCTCCTCAGTCTCCCAAGTGGCCTCATCTGCTCCTCTCCTAGACCACTGGATCCTCAGCATAGGTATCTCCTTGGATCGCAGACGTCTGGTATTGCGTTCCAAGATAGGTACTGGGTACTCTACAAATGTGTGGTCAGGCTCAACTGTCAGATCCTCATGGCTGATGACGTGTCTCGGATCCGGAATGTACTCTCTCAACTGAGATACATGAAAGACCGGGTGGACACTCTCTAGTCTCGGCGGTAGTGCTAGTCTGTAGGCCGCCTCCCCAACTCTCTCTAAGATCTCAAAAGGTCCGACATATCGGGGACTCAGCTTCCCCTTAATGCCAAAACGCCTGACTCCTCTCGTAGGTGACACTCTCAGCCACACCTGAGCACCCACTCTAAACTCCAAAGGTCGACGCCTTTTGTCGGCGTAGGACTTCTGACGACTCTGAGCTGCTAACATTCGCTCTCGGACTAGGGCAATCCGAGCGATGTCATCCTGTATCTGATCTGGAGCTACTCCATCAACTCTGCTGGGCTCATCCCAACATAATGGTGTACGACATCTCCGCCCGTACAAAGCCTCATAAGGAGCCATCTCAATAGACGCGTGCCAGCTATTATTATACGAAAACTCTACCAGTGGAAGATGATCTGGCCATACCTGTCCCCAGTCTAGTACACACGCCCGAAGCATGTCCTCTAAGGTCTGAATGGTCCGCTCAGACTGTCCGTCTGTCTGTGGATGATAGGCTGTAGTGAAGTGGAGACTCGTCCCCAAAGCAGTATGTACCTGCTGCCAAAATCTCGAGGTAAAACATCCATCTCTGTCAGAGACGATAGTCCTCGGTACTCCATGGAGTCTCACAATGTGCCTGGTGAACTCCTCAGCCAGACGACTCACCGGCCACGTTTCCTTAATCGGAATGAAACGTGCGGTCTTCGTCAAGCGGTCTACCACTACCCAAATAGCATCAAATCCTCTGCTGAGTCTCAAACCAGTGACAAAATCCATAGATATGTCCTCCCACTTCCACTGTGGTACTGGAAGTGGGTGGAGCTCTCCTCCAGACCTACGGTGCTCAATCTTGACCTGCTGGCAGGTCGCGCACTGAGCTACATATCGAGTCACATCGGGCTTCAAACCACCCCACCAGAAGGACCGTCTCACATCCTTGTACATCTTACTCGCTCCAGGATGTACTGAGTAGGGGGTAGCATGAGCCTCACCTAGTATCCTCTGTCTCAACTCACTGTCTGACGGTACACAAACGCGATCTTGACGTCTCATCACTCCATCTGCACCAATAGTAAACTGTGGGGCCTCATCTCGAGACATCCTGTCTCGGATCCTGATCAAAGTAGGGCAGGTCTCCTGCTTCTGTCGGATCTCATCCAACAGATCAGGAAGTAACTCCATAGTAGACAACTGACCATCCGTATCGGGAAACTGAACCTCTATCTCCAACCAAGCCAAGTCCCTCTGCAACTGTGGCTGTACTGTCAACCGGGCTATCGCCCTCTCTCTAGGCGTCTTCCGGCTCAAAGCATCAGCTACCACATTCGCCTTTCCGGGGTGGTAAAGGATCTCAAGGTCGAAGTCCTTGATCAACTCTAACCACCGCCTCTGGCGGTTATTCAACTCCCTCTGAGTGAATATGTACTTCAGACTCTTGTGGTCTGTAAAGATCTGACATGTCGCTCCATAGAGATAGTGATGCCAGATCTTAAGAGCATGAACTACTGCAGCCAACTCTAGATCATGTGTGGGGTAGTTCTCCTCATACGTCTTCAACTGTCGAGACGCATAGGCTATGACCTTACCCCTCTGCATCAAAACACACCCCAAGCCCAGCTTGGATGCATCACTGTATACCACAAAATCATCAATACCCTCAGGCTGTGCTAAAATCGGAGCGGACGTCAATCTCCTCTTCAGCTCCTCAAAACTCTGCTGACACGGCTCAGACCAGACAAACCGGGTGGTCTTCCTCAGAAGACAAGTAAGTGGTCGGGCAATCAAAGAGAATCCTTCCACAAACCGGCGGTAATAACCTGCTAAACCTAGAAAGCTGCGAACCTCCTTAACATTCTTAGGAGGTTGCCAAGATGATACTGACTCGATCTTCGCCGGATCGACCTTAATACCCTCAGCAGTCACCATGTGTCCTAAGAAAGCCACCTCTGGCATCCAAAACTCACACTTGGATAGCTTAGCATACAACTGGCTATCCTGTAGAATCTGCAGTACTGTCCTCAAGTGTCCGGCATGCTCCTCCCGACTCCTAGAGTAGACTAGGATGTCGTCAATGAAGACCACTACAAACTGGTCTAAGAAGTCAATGAATATCCCATTCATCAACTCCATGAACACCGCTGGTGCATTAGTGAGCCCGAATGGCATCACTACGAACTCATAATGACCATACCTAGTCCGGAATGCCGTCTTAGGTATGTCCTGATCTCTCACCCTCAACTGGTGGTAACCTGACCTCAAGTCTATCCTCGAGAACACGGACGCTCCATGCAACTGGTCCAACAGATCATCTATGCGTGGCAGTGGATACTTGTTCTTGATGGTTACTTTGTTCAGCTCTCTGTAGTCTATGCACAGCTTCATCGATCCGTCCTTCTTCTTCACAAACAATACTGGCGCACCCCAAGGAGACACACTGGGGCGTATAAAACCCTTCTCTGCCAGCTCCTCTAACTGCTTCTTCAGCTCAAGCAGCTCTATAGGTGCCATACGGTACGGGGCCTTCGAGATAGGTCTCGTGCCCGGCTCCAAGTCAATGCTGAAGTCAACGCTCCTCTGTGGGGGTAGCCCTGGCAGGTCGTCACTGAATACCTCTGCAAACTCGCATGCAACAGGTATCTCCTCTATAGTCAGGCTCTTACTTTCCTTCATGGCATAACACCAGAAGGCTTCGCAACCCTGCGCTATCAGTCTCGCTGCTCTCACTGCACTGATAACTGTACCTGACTTTCCGAGGTCCCAACCTCGGAATATTACCCTATGACCCTCCTCCGTGGCAACGGTCACTGTCCTCCTACCAATGTCTAAGACTGCTCCGTGTTTCCTCATCCAGTCTATCACTAAGATGACATCCTCATGAGCTAAGGGCATGACGAGAAAATTGACTAGCCAGTCTCGATCTCCCATGCGAACAGGACATCCAAAGATCTCTCTAGTCCCTCTTACCTTACTCCCATCAGGTAAGCCTATCATAAAAGGTATCCCCTCTACAGTAGCTAAGGACAACCTATCTACGCATGCATCAGATATGAAGGAGTGTGTAGCACCCGTATCAAATAAAACTCGTACAGGTAAGTCATGAATCTGGATCGTACCTGTGGCAGTCGGTGCATCTGGCTGATCAGCATCTCTCAACTCAAACACTCGTGCCTGAGCTCCTCTAGTATCAGTCACACTACCACGTCCTCTGCCCCGACCTGATCCCTGCATAGAACTCTGTGGTGGTGTGTGTCCTGGAGCCCGGTAAGACTGCTGCTGACCAGGAGCTCTGTACTGCTGTTGCTGACTAGGAGCTCTGTACTGCTGCTGCTGACTAGGAGCTCTATACTGCTGCGGTCTCTGTACACTCCCTGATAAGCCTGCAGGAGAAGAACCCTGCTGAGATGGAGTCTTGCCCTGACGGCAGAAGGCAGCTCTATGTCCAATCTTACCGCACTGGAAGCAAGTCACTGTTGGCTTCGTACAGTTTGATCGGATATGCCCATAGCTATTGCAGTTGTGGCACTGCAAGCCACCAGCTGAAGTCCAACTACAGTAACCTAAAGTCCAACTAAGCATACTGAGATCCGCAGTAGTAGTGGTGGTCAGCCGTACTTTTCTATTCCCAACCAGACTATGCATGCATTTAAAACCAAAAATTTTCTTTTTAAAACTCAGATCCCTTTTCGGGTTCTGCTTAAAACTTATTCGGTCTTTCAGAAGATTTCAAGTGCCATTGTTGCCAACCTAGAGCTCTGATACCATGTTGTAACACCCCGAATTCTCAGAACTCGGAGTATTACTGGTTAGGACCTCACAATGGGTCCCGACCTCAGTTTGACAACAACGATACTAGGATCTTGCAACAAGACACAAATAAAGAAACCGAAATTCATAAAAACCATGTTTTTAGAGTAATGAATGCAACACTGTCTAGCAGCCTACGGTACTTAAACAAAAGAAAAGAACAACTGTCTTAACCAAAAGAAAGGAAAGACAAAACAACCCCAACCCCTCTCTAAGGAGTACGGAGACCCGGCTGACCACTACTTCCGGATCACTCAGCTGCTGATCTAACCTGCGGTAAATCTAAAACAACAACAAGAAGAACCGTTAGCTAGTTATCTAAATATTAGCAGAATAATAGCAGCACAAACACACTCAGATAAACATAAACACTCAGCATGCTTTCAAACAAGTCCGTTTTATTATCTTGCTTTAATTTACTCATTCACTCTAGTGATACTTATTTTGTGACACGAGGGATTCCCAAACCTTGCCTCCGCCCCCGTGTAACCATCAGGAATGGATCCGATGCACCTCACCTTGTACCTGCATGGTCTGGGTATAGAGAACCTCCCAGTCTCCTGTCAGAGCTGGGCAGTGATGTCACGGCCCGTTATACATACACTTGGGCCTTAAACGTAAAAACAGTCGTCCTAGCAAGTTATTATTATTAAATCAAGCAATAGCACACACCACTACTATCACTCAACTAACACTCAGAAACTGGCTAAGTAAGTCGCAAGGACTTACCTGAGTCAAAATACTTTCTAACGCGTCTCAAACAGTCCGTACTCGTGGTAACTCAAACGCCTGTCAAATAAGGCATGTGTATTAAAATCACATCTCAACGTCCAACCTCATGCGAAGGAATTACGGAAAAAGTTCTCTTATGGTAAAAGACCATTTTACCCTTGGTACCTGAAGTGCTCAATGTTCACCCTTGCGTCCTACTAAATTCCCTTTAGGATTTGCTCTCTATTGATTATTCTCTCTCTGATAGTTTCCTTATAATTTATAAGTTATGGCTCGTACCGCTTTATTCTTATCTAAATATATATATATTGGTATGAACAAACTCTGACTTCCTCTAACTCGTATGCTTCCGTAACTACTCGGTATCTATATATATATATAGTTACATAAATTCCTTCCTCGTTTCGTACGGATATATGTACTCTTTCGTATATTAAAGTATATATATATATATATATATGTATCCTATATGTTCCTATATGTATCTATGCTCAGCATCTAACTTGCTCTTTTAATCCTCTGCCCATCCATTCACAAGGTCAGCAGCTATGTGGTACTTATATATATATACACATCTACAAATCTCTATATAAATGTAATTATATACGTACTTATACAGTCCTTTACATTCTTGATTTCTACACATTCTGCAGCCTACCCATGTATCTACATCCGCTCTCTAATGTGCTGTAGTAAAACCAATGTATCTATATACATATTCACATTTACACTACTGTATTTCTCATTTTAGAAGAACTTGAAGTCGGTATGATGACGGGGCACAAGTACATCGGAATGTCAAGGCTGAGGACTTACCGGTGTGACTCGATCGATTGGCTGCAGGCTCGGGTCCTTGTATTGCGGTCCGTTTGTACCGGATATCTTGTCACTTGAGAGGGCGGCGCCGATCCGGGAACTCGACCGCACAACAGGGTGTAGCAGCGTCCTGGACTAGCCTGTAGACGGGCTCGAAGACCTCACTGCTGCGCAGTGCTGAGTCCTCTTCGGCTGCAAGGGGATGGGCTCGTGCCTGGCTCGCGTTACCAGCGAACAGAGGGGCGGTTAGCACCGCTGCTGCGCCCAGCGAAACAGAAGGAGGGAAGAAAGGGGCTGGCTTACCTCGTCACGCGTCGGCACGGGGATGGTCCGGCGGAAGGCGGCGATGCACTGGCGGCGGTCTGGGCTGGTGCGCGGCTATTGACAGCAGGGAGGCGAAGTTATAACCTCCGGACTCGAAACAGAAACGAGAGGGAGAAGACGGAAGGAAGGAGGGAAACAGAGGGCTCACCTGGCTGCTGCAGTCGCCGGCGGACGGAGAAGCTAGGCGAGGGCGGCGCAGGCAAGGTGGCGGCGTCTCCGGTGAGAGCGGAGGAGAGTTTCCGTTGGTTGCTGTTGCGGTACGTACGAGAGGGACGAAGGCCAGCGCTGTTGTTCTTTTCTTTTGTTTAAGTACCGTAGGCTGCTAGACAGTGTTGCATTCATTACTCTAAAAACATGGTTTTTATGAATTTCGGTTTCTTTATTTGTGTCTTGTTGCAAGATCCTAGTATCATTGTTGTCAAACTGAGGTCGGGACCCATTGTGAGGTCCTAACCAGTAATACTCCGAGTTCTGAGAATTCGGGGTGTTACATTCTAGATACGTTGGAAAGGAGAAAATCGACTGAAGATAATCTGAAGAGATCGACCGATTTTTCTTACATGTGACTCGATTTTCCTGTAACAAGAAAATCGACCGATTTCCTTCATGCTGTGGATCGATTTCTTCATTTCCAACTCCCCTTGATCTTCCTTGATGATGTCTTCTCTTGGATCCTTCTAGCCCTTGACCTAGTGATGGGTCCTTGTATGGACAGTGTCGAAGATGGTCCCACATCAGACTCCCCTTCTTGAAAAGGATTCGTCCTCGAATCTTCATTTTGATCATCACTAGTCACCTCGGAATTCAAGCTTTGAAATGATAAGGACTGCAGTATCCCTTCTCTTGGAGGATCTTTGAAGGTTTGTAGAACTCATAGCTTGAAGACGAGCCGTGTAACACTCAACATCAATGAATCTCGGTCATCAAACATACATCTCGAATGAGAGTTTGCTTCAGGAATGGCCGCAATATTTACTAAGTATTCACATGTCGATGTTGATGATGCTAATTGAGAATGAACTGCAATTCCATCCTCTCCTGGTGGTGGTTCCTTGATATCTCTGGGATCCAACAATGTCATATCCATTTGATCTCTTTTGTTCTCTCCTAAACTTCCTACAAAGACACTTACTTGCTTCCCGAAAGACAATGATATAAGATCAGAAGAAGTTAAGGAAAATAACTTAATCGAATAGTCATTACAACGGAAAGATAGAAAAGAGTGATAATTCCTAACTTTCTTAAGCATACATCTTTCAATGAATTCATCCAAAGACATGAATGATATAACCTGAAAATCCATGGGATTGTGCTCAATCTGCAGTGGTTCTAGATCAACCAGAAGAGCCCATGAAGATGTTGCATTGGTGGCTGCAGTGGATCGATTTTGAGGAAAAATCGGATGACTTCCAGGAAAATCAACCGATCTGGTGCTAAGAACAAGTCGATTTTCTTCACTGGATGGTTCTTCGACCACTTCTCTTTCCAATGCTCGTTCCTTGCCTCCTTTCTTCTGCTTCTCATAGGTTTCAATGATTTGTAAAGGGGTCATAGGCTTCAGTGTCACCCCTTTTCCATTGAAAGTGAACATGTATTTGTTGGTATGACCATCATGTTCTACATTCCGATCATATTGCCATGGTCGACCTAATAAAATGTGACAAACCTACATAGGTACCACATCACATAAGATTTCATCAATATAATGTCCTATTGTGATAGTCACCTTAACTTTCTTGTGGACTTTCAAAGTTCCACAATCATTCATTCATGTAAGTTTATAGGGTTTAGGGTGATAAAACGTAGGAAGTTGCAACTTATTAACCATCTCAATGCTACCAATATTACAACAACTACCTTCATCAATGATCATATTACACACCTTTCCCTTGACAAGACACCTAGTATGAAAGAGATTTTATCGTTGGGTATTTTAACTAAGAGAAAATTAACATGCAAAGTTCTTCTAGCAATCAAAGCTTCTCCATGTTCAAATTCGCAACTCTCATCACTTTCACTAGCACTTTTAGGATATTCTTCACTTTCATATTCCCCATGTTAATTAATAAATAAAACCTTATTGTTAGGACAATCCTTCTTATAATGACCTCTACCTTGACATTTAAAACATACAATGTCTCTAGAATGTAAAGTAGAGTTAGAAGTACTCCCTTTAGGGTCCTTTGAAGGCTTATTCAAAGGTTTAAACGTTTGGGGATTGGATGATGAAGCTTTCAAGACTTATTGGTTGTGGCTTTCACTCCGAGACTCTCTCTGGGAAGAAAATCGATCTAGAGATCGGCCGGTTTTCTCCTGACTGGGTCGATTTTTGTTCTGGTTCCAATAGTTCGTCTCTTGGTTCCTTCCTTGGAGCTTCTTTTCCACCCTAACAGCCAAGCGCAGCAAGTTAGTCATATTATCATATGGGTATAGATCAATTTCATTAGCTAATGATGGATGCAATATTCTTAAAAATCGAGCCATAGTAGACTCCTCATCCTCGTGGACATTAGCCTTAATCATCGCCATTTGCATGAAGGTTTAAGTTTTCTCTACGTTGCGGGTATCCTGCTTAAAGTTCTCCAACCTTTGCCTTGCTTCCCTAGCGTAATATGGAGGTATGAATCTTGCTCTCATCAATGCCTTCATGTGTTCCCAAGTGTGGATCTCTGGCTCTAAAGTTCGTCTCCATTCTTTGAGGAGGTGATATCACCAAATTGGGGCATATCCTTGGAAATCCAACACATCAAGTTGAACTTTCCTTTGTTCACTAAAAGTATGGCAAGACAAAATTTTTTCAAATTTAGTCTCCCATTCCATGTAAACGTCCGGATCGACTTTGCCCTCAAAACTCCGAACCTTGACCTTCATCCTTCCCATTCCATCGTTGTCTTGGTAAGGTCTATAAGGTTCCAAGTCTTGTCTTCTCCTAGGTTGTGGATTGCGCCTAGGGTAACCTCTCCACCTCTCGTCATCAACCTCCTCTTCTAGTTCTTGAAATTCATAAACACCATTGGTTACGTTAGGAACATGGAAATTTGGATTATGATGAGGTGTAACTGATCCTCGATGACGTCTTGGATCCGGGGCTGGAGGTAGGGGAGGATTTTGTGAGCTTTCGCCCATTCCAGAGGAGAAAGTCGGTGAAAATTCGGGTGAGGGTCGATTTTTTGGGTCGATTTTTCTTCTTTGGGACGAGTTTCTAGCTGTTCCATCCATTCAGTTAATCCCGAGACCATCTTTATGAGTTGGGACAGTTGGTCCTTGGTTCCGGGATTTTTAGGTCACCTCGTGGTGATCCTTGTGGGCTTTTAGACATCCTTCACAAACACACAAAGTAACAACAAACGTGTGATATTAGTGAAAACAAGAGTTTCTTATTTGTCTTCTCTCGCACTCACACTCGTTGTGAATCACAAGCTGGTTTGACGTAGTTGTCTTGGATGGATTAATGCTTCTTTACTAATCAATGCACTAGCGTCCACTAGAACTTCCTTGGATGTCTCAAGTAGTTAACTTGTGTTCGGAAGAAAGGTTCTTGTGTTGGAAGTTAGCGCAAGGGTTCCTGGTGTGACACCTATTTCATTTCTAGTTTATTACCTGTTAATTAATCTTATTTAAAGCAACAAGCGGAAAAGCAGAAAACGTAAAATTTTAAAACTTTATCTTACAACCATATTCACAACATATATACATACTAACATACGTCATAAAACTTTGTTTAACAAAACACAACTGTTTAAAACCACACAAAACATCCTAGGCGGTAGCATTTCATAACAACCCACCTAATATGATCTCAAATCTAGGTGTTGGGTCCAACATCCTTGCCTTGATTAGGCTGAGTTTGAATAGCTGAAAAATGTGGATATAACAATAATGAGCCACAAGCTCAGTAAGGGTATACAATCACACTCCCCAATATATATAAGTATCTAATATCTCATCCCCAAACACTCTATACCCTTTCTCACATTCTAAAGTCAATGAATACATATCCACATTCACATATAATTCCACAACCATTCATATCACATTTCACATAAACATTCAAGCATGTTATCACATATCACATATAAACATATATAAACATCTCATATCATCTCATCACATATGAATAATCATAACATAACATATAATATGCTAGACTCGATCGCATCGATGAACTAACTAGCCCCAACTGATCGTACGATATATTTTCTCATGTTCTTTCGTATTTCTTTTCTTTCTTTCTTTTTTTTCTTCTTTCGGTTGGCCAACCCGATAGCGTCCTAGGCCCCCTGTAGATCAGGTAGCAACCTCGGTCATCTTGTCCTAAGACCCCCTGTAGATCAGGTTGCGATCTTGGATTATTTTTCTCATCTTGAGCCCCCTGTAGATCAAGTAGCGACCTCTGAGGCCCCATGTAGATCAGGTAGTGACCTCGTCCCCCAGAAATCCGTGTGGGACCCAGTTGGGCTAATTAATCAATTACCATCCTATATTATCTTTTTCATAACATAACTCAGTTTCATGTTGTCGTTATATTCTTTCATCACATCCCTTTCATTATCATACCATGTACATCATGCATGCTTTCATAAAGAATATCAAGTCGTCATCATCATCATCATTTCACTCATATACATATAAGCATGCATACAATCATAACAAACAAATATATACACACAAGCATGCATAAAATCATGACATATTAAATACATAACATACATTAAGCAAGTGTAATTCATATACATTTACCTCACAAGTAAGAACAATAAAACCTAGCAAACCAACTATTGAGTCCGCCACTCGGACTATCCTCCTATCTCGTATTTGGATACGCTCACAAAGCAATTAAGTTATAGTTAGACCAAAACCTTCAAAAACACCTGTTGAGAATATCATATTCCTTGTATTAAACTTCTCGATTCAAACACCAATTAAATTCATTCCTTTGAATTTAATTAACTTATATCCTTCTCTATAATCCCAATTTAATTAATTAACCTTCAATTAATTAATTAAATTTTGCCAAAATAATGTTTTGCCCGCAAACAATTTCTGAACCCACCTGTCATCAAATCTCATCAAACAAACAACCCATAATCACCAGAATAATGCAACGAGCATAATGGAATTTCCATTTATCCATTTTGACAAGCCTAAGGTCAATTTAGGCCAAATCGCAATACGGAAAACGAATAAATTCATAACTTATTCGTTACTAACCCGATTGACGATCTGAAAGAAGGTTCGGAATCACAACGACGCAGGCTACGCTCGGACATCATCAAATTCACCGGAATCTGAGCGAAGGAACCGTCCTAGTAATATATATGCTCGACCAGGCCTTCACTTGCCCGAAAACGTAGAAACTCGGTACCAAAATGAAGAGAATGAAGAGAGGAATCCAAAAACTCAAACGGATTTAAAATCGAATTAGAAACGGAGAGTAGATCTGAGTTTGAAGGTTGAGAGAAATTAGAGCGTTTACAAGGAAACGTGAAAGGAAATGAATTAATAAACGATATTTCCGCTATTTATAGCGAAGACGATAATTATCCTTTAGCGGAGTCGATAATTATCCTTTCACCGATCCGAAATCGATTTAAGCCCCCTTCTCCAAACTTCTCGAAATTGGAATAATAAATCTGAAATATTGTATGGATAATTATTCCGCAATTGTCTCGAAAACGCGTATTCCTAAGCCTCTAAGAAACGAAATAGAGACTATTTTGGCCGTTTTGCCTTTCCATGTTATTCCATATCTAGGACATGTCCGATGTCCTAACCATTACTCTCAACTGCATTTTTATTAATTGAAGCTCGCAAATGCTCCAAATAACACCCGGGGGTAATATCATCTCGGAGCGGGTTACCTCAAGAGGTATCTCTTGTTAAAACGTGTTTAATTCCTTAAAATTCCCGATTAGACCATCTTTGATTTTTGACCGTTACACCTGGTGTAGGTTTATTCACGCAAAGATTCAAGATAGAAAGAAAATATTGCAAGTACGACACAACTAGTATGTTAGAAAGCAAAGAGACTAACTAACACACCCAAAGAAAAGACTCAATGTGTTTAGAGTAGAAATGGTTAAGAAAAGCACACAAGATATTAAGAAGAGAGAAGAACGTACCTTGAGTTGCGAAGTTAAGAAAGAGAGATAGCCGGATTTGGGTTTAGGTATGGCTAGATCTCTTTGATTGTTTCAAGGTATATACTAAAATTCTTCTTTTGTAATACTCTTGCACAGGGTGCACTTCGATTCTGCAAAGTATGCCTCAAAGATTTCTTCGAATTTTGGCAACAGTAGAAAAAATCGGGTAAAAAATCGGTCAATTTATTGATGAACATGCCGATTTTTCTTGTCAAAATCGACTCTTGGATTCGACGTTCAAGAACTTCTTCTCTCTCTCTCTCTCTCTCTTTTATATTGGCGAGGTTACAAGGTCAACGGTTGGCTTGTGTTTGGGTGATGGCGTTTCTCTCTTCCCGAACTTACACAAATCAAGGCACGTTAGACTCAAATAATCTCGCAAGAAGGGTGAACAAGAAAAGACTCGACTTTTAAAGACTCAAAAAGACTCTAAAAAAATCAAACCTTTTTATGAACGTTTTGACTTCAATAGCTTAGCTCTGATACCACTTTGATGCGAGGATAAGCCGTAGTTCCCAATTGAGATTTAAAGTCCTTAGCTGGGATAAAAATCGGGTTGTTCTATAGAATAAATCGGTCGATTTATATAAAGAACAAGTCGATTTTCCTTGAAACTCCGAAAACGGAGTAGTGAACGATATGGAAAGAAAAGAAGATGAATACGGAATGTTAAATGATTAATATAGGAAGATAGGACTATTATAAGACTTGCAAAGAACCTTGAACTCGATGAATCAAAACCCTTAACAAAGAATTACCTTTCATCCTTCCTTCTTTAACCTTACACAAGCCTTCTAGATAAGACAAGCACAATGAGAGACTAGTTTGACTTGTAGCATCAACCCTCAAAAAGATTAACACACACAAGAACAACCTAGCAAAGATTCACAACTTTTCAACCAAAAACTCTCCTTTTGATTGAATAGAAATGATAAAATGCAAACCCCGTGAGCGAAGTCACAAGTATCTCACAATAATGTGGAAAATATAACCACAACTCAGCTATCTAACAATCTCCCCTTCTAAGACTATTTATAAGGGAGATTAAACCTACTAAAACTAGGAAAAAAAACTAAAAGATATAAAATATATCTTTAAAAGATAATCTAGAAAAGATATCTTTAAAATATATAAAATATAAAATCTAAAAAGATAGAATATAAATAATCCCTTAAGATAGTCTGAGAGATTTAAGAAATTATTACAAGATATAATTGCCAAAAGATAAAGATCATGGCCGGATCTTCTAGATACGTTGGAAAGGAGAAAATTGACTAAAGATAATCTGAAGAGATCGACCGATTTTTTTTACATGTGACTCGATTTTCCTGTAACAAGAAAATCGACCGATTTCCTTCATGTTGTTGATCGATTTCTTCATTTCCAACTCCCCTTCATCTTCCTTGATGATGTCTTCTCTTGGATCCTTCTAGCCCTTGACCTAGTGATGGGTCCTTGTATGGACAATGTCGAAGATGGTCCCACATCACTTACCATAATGCCTAGATGCATGTTACAAGATGGAGAAAAGGTTTGGGATGGCCAAAGTAGTTTCTTAAACAGGTTGGTAGATTCAACTTTTCCTCTTCCAATTTCAATGCATGAGCTCCTTGTCGCTAGCTGGTTTTCTTTCAACTTGTCTTATAACACTATTTTGGAGCAACAAATATCTAAATCGTGCATCGGATGTCATCTACGGAGCCGAAAGTGGTGTAGAATTAAGAAGTTGGAGATGATTAAGAATATTCAACTTGAATATAACACTTCAATGGCATACTCGAATTCTGGGTTTCATCCTCTCTTTGAAAATTATTTCGATTCTTGTGGAAAATTCATTCTATGTTTAGTGCATGAAACAAAGATTCAATTTCAACAAATGATCTCAATATAAGCTCAATTATGCTATTTTCTTTCTTGTCCACTATATAGAGTTTTAGTTCAATCTCATACCAAGTATTAGGATTGATCGATCTCTTCTTGGAATTATAGTACACCGTGGTAAAACTGACTATAATACACTTGGTAAAATGCAGGTATATTTATTTGGACTTACCAATCCAAAGTTATGAGCAAAATAAGTTGGGAATAAGATCTAGCAAAAACAAGAATGAAGAACAACAATGTTTCTTCTTTTATTTCATCCAAGTTTGGCCAATGCCACTTCTAAATTGTTGTTTCTACAACCAACTAACTTCTAAGAGAGTATAAGAGAGTATGTGAATTGGTACATTTTCAATCAGAAAAATACCCCTTATATAGGTGTAGAAGTTGTGGTCCCCCTTGGATGTAAGTGGAGCAAGTTGCAAGAGTTAGTTAGACAAGTTGCATTTCACTTGACCCTAGGATACCTCGAGTGGCATGTCTGCCTTGGTTGGGTGGGCTCCTTTGAGTATCAAGTGGTTCCACCGACTTAAAATTGTCTTTCTTGCTCAAGTTACAAATCTTCTTCTCTCGAGTTTTTGTCTTGCTTGGTTGAGTTGTGGGTTGAGTGATTCACTATTTATCCATTTCTGAGGTCTTCCTTGCGAATTCATCTCTAGGTGTAAACTAAAAAGTTGTATCCCTTCTAAATACCTTTCCAACGAGTACTTGAGCGTCTTATAACTATTTTGAAGCCTTCTATAACTTCATTTTACTAAAACTATGCAAAATGTCTTATTTGCTTTAGTTTCTAGCCACTCGATCGACTGAGGGATGCAGAGGGTCACCCGAGGTTCCTACTCGAGGTACACTCAATTTAAGTGTAATTTCACTCGATGCTTACCATTTTTCTTCTTCTTTGGACCTTTCTTTCTTTTTTCCTTAGCTTCATTGGCTTCATGTAAACGTTCTAACTTGTCCTTTCTCCTTCATTTGCTCCAAGAGGTTGATGATGAGTTGATGATTGATCCTTTGGAAGGTTGGGAGATTGAATGTCTTCTTTTAAGCTCCATTTGAGGCAAAAACACCTAAAGATACAAGACAAGGAGAGTAGACATTCTTTTGACGTTTAAAGCTTTAGCTAAGATATGGATGTTCAAACCATGCAAAACAAGGAAAAATCATACAAAAACATGTATGTAAACATAGCATGAAAACATGCTATCAATATTTACCAAATCTATCATATGAAGAGATAGACTTGTCCCTATTGGATAAGTATAAACCAAAAACTTCTAAGTGGACGGGTTGAAATTTAGCCCAAAACAAAAGGGAATAAAGGATAATGAAATGGTGTTGAAGCAAGCTCGTTGCAAAGGAAATGCCAATCGGCCCAATCCAGTTTCTTTGATGTTGATGCTTGCTCTTCTACCAGTGTCATGTGCAAGTCACATATAAGTAAAATCTCTAGAAGGCCGGTCGACCTTATGCATTCTGATCAATCTACACGTTTCCTAAGGTGTTATTCATTTCACTCTCGGATCTAAGTCATTTATGTCTTGACCTTGACTTCTTTGACCGCAAGTAGATCCTTAATGTGTTCTTACGAGATCATTCAACCATTGTCTCCCATTTTTAACAAAAAATCCACGAAGCTGAAACATACGAGGTAGTGTGTTCCAACGCCACACGAATAATTCGGTACAACCTACTTGCAGTTTTTTTAAAACTAAACAAATAAATTTATTTTAATCGATCGTTATACCATATATTCTAGTTTGTATCAATATATTTCAATCACCGTGATCCTACATTATAAGTTAAGATCAATATTATAATCGCTATACCATATAATACACAAGGCTTATATAATTTCGTTCATAAACTACCATAATTTTACCTAATATTAGCGTAATGTATAATAACTTTATCATATAAATTAATCTAGTTTGGATCAATATTTTAATCATTATATCATATAATGCATAAAGCTTTATAATTTCGTTCAATTTTATAAAAAATTAAGTGCATTGCATTCTTACCTAGAGATGTGAAATAAATTCGTATGAATTGTTATATTTTATACATATAGGGGTGAGTTGAGTTTAAGTAGAAAGGGGTATTTCGGTCAAAAGTTGGAAGAATCCACAAATAATGGATCAAGTAACAATTGTTCGACTATATTCATAATTGTTCATATATGTCAATTATTCGACTATATTCAAAATTGTTCAACTATATGATCAATTGTTCAACTATATAAGTAATTGTTCAAATGTTAATTTATATGTTCAATTGTTCAACTAAACTTTTGTTCAAGTATTTGACAAGTGTTAGTTTTGGACAAATTACAACCCCTAATCATTAGATTCAAAGGTTGTGAGTTCTTCTCACTTTAGACCCTAAAACCCCTTCATATATGATCAAAATCATATATGTGTGTGCGTAACAAATCCAACGGTCATAAAATTCATGCATATAACCGTTACACAATAACTATTTTCTAATTTATAGGATTGGGTGTGACGTGCAATCTTAGTGCTTGCCAGACTTAATATTTATGCGCGACACTTCAAGCCCAAATCATGCAGGCGCAACCAAAAAAAAAAAATTTTGGACTTGCCCCGGGAGAACTTCTCTTCGTTCCGCTCTCTTGTGATAAGATAACATGCTGGGGTGAAGAGTTGCGGCTCAAGTCTAAAGGTTTAAGGGGCAAGAGCGCTCATCAAAGCAAGGGTGAGATATAGCTAGCCGTCCGTAGAGCTAGGGACCTGGGCAAAGGAACTAGGTTGATCTGACATATTTTGGTATTAGTAAATCGTCTGTGTATACCTAGCAATTGAGGAGATAAGCCATACATTAGTTACCAAAAGAGTAGTTATCAAAACGGATGAACTTTTATATAAAGATAAAAAGTAGCATGATTATAAGGTACGGAACCTCAACTACGGAAATGCATTATATCCCAAAAGTTTAGAGGAATGGTTTGAATTTGATTATTCTAACGGCCTTACTTCACGTCAAGATATACTGACGCGTAGTAAGTTTAGTAAGGTTGTGTTTGGTCTGAGATTATAGGGGTTATTTTAGATTATTTGGTGGAGATTATTTTTTTTGTTTAGTGTTTGGTATTAGACGATGACTAGAGATTAAATTATTAATGATAAATACCTTCTAACTTCAAAAAAAAACCTATTATATAATACAAACATAACCTAAAACGGGGTGATATTGATATTGTAAATCTGTCCCGTACATTTAAAAAATTCCGCAAATAATCCTCTGTATTTTTTTAAATATTAAACAGTAAACACTAGATACCAAAATAATAGTTACCAAAATGGATGGATTTTTATTAAAATGTAAAATATTTCATGGTACAAGGAAGGTATGTGAAACCTGGAGATCCATTGTATCGTTAGAGATTTGAGAAATGGTTTGGGTTTGATCAATTACTAATCCTGAAAATCTTGAACACAGATTCAGAGAACCACTCCGCTCTTGGTTTTGGGAGGTTTTTGCAATTCTGCTACCTCTCTACTTCGAATCTCCTCTCGAATTTTGACTAGTTTTGACTTGTAAATCGTAAGGAAGAGGTTCGCCACAAACCGAATTCTCATTTGCGTCATCTCTTTCTGCAAAGCCCTAAAGCTGACCCTAACAGGTGAACTCTGATTTGCATTATATCCTTTTGTTAATTTCTCTTCATTTTTTATGAATCTGAATTTGCATGTTCATTATCCAATTGACGCATCTTTACCCTAATTATGCTTGGAAATTGAATATTTTTTCACTCGAAATGTTGCGAAAAAAAATCATAATTGGTTATTATGCTAGTTTGAAATGTTATGGAAAGTCAGAAGTATATTTTTTTTAGGAAATGAGGTTGTACTGGTGCATATTTTAGGATCTTGCGCTATTTGCCGGTAAACTTTGGTGAACCTTGTATGTGTTTGAAGTTTCAGGAGTACTTAAGAATTTCTTATAAAATGACTTTTGAACAGTTGTTGGACAAGCAAGATGATCCTGTACGTTGATGTCCCTCTGTGCATTTTCTTATTTGTTATCAGCAATACATTTGGATCGGCAAGTTATGGATAAAAGGGGTTAAGATATAGATGGTGGTTCTAAGACCAACCTTTTAACATCACTGACTGTTTATAGATGGTTATGACGCTTCTCTTCTCACATCGATGCCCCTTTGGTGATAGATGCATTCGGTTCTTTAGTGTGCTTTCTAGTTACTTCCACCTAATTTGTTTTTGTTTTGTTGTTATTTCTCTCTTCTAACTTCCCTTCTTTATGTCATTGTTAATCCCAGTCTTAAGATGGTTAAGGTGACAATGATCGCGCGTGTTACAGACGGTCTTCCTCTAGCAGAGGGACTAGATGATGGTCAGGCTGTGCCTGATGCTGAATATTACAAGCAGCAAATGAAGTCTTTGTTTAAGAATCTTTCTAAAGGCCACCATGAAGCCTCAAGAATGTCAGTTGAAAGTGGTCCATATGTGTTTCAGTATCCTGTATCATCTATTAACAATTTAACATAGCTGCCTTCTGTGATGACTATATTTTCGACTAATTCACTATTTCCTTGAACTATTTATTTTCAGTCCTTGATTCCTTCTGTCTACATTTTTTTTGCAGAGAACGATCTCTGTATTTGTTAACAAGAAAATGTTGGTAGATTTTCTTTTTCTGTAGACTAAACGATGCAAAAGTTTGTGACTCCAAAGCTGTTATTTCCTTAACTGTGGTGCTCAGTTATATTATTGAAGGCCGGGTTTGTTATTTGACAATGTGTGATCGTGCTTATCCAAAGAAACTAGCTTTTCAATACCTAGAAGACCTAAGAAATGAATTTGAACGTGTTAATGGGAGCCAAATAGAAACTGCTGCAAGGCCATATGCCTTTATCAAGTTTGGTAGGTCTTAACTTTTGCTTTTATTATGTTTATTTGATGTCCTTTTATATGATCATGTCATTGAAATAACTGACTATCATTTTTTTTTTCATGTTTCACCTTTTTTTTTAATTATAGATACATTCATACAAAAAACAAAGAAACTATACCAGGATACACAAACCCAACGTAACATTGCGAAACTAAACGATGAGCTTTATGAGGTCCACCAGATTATGACACGTAATGTGCAGGAGGTCCTTGGCGTTGGTGAAAAGCTGGATCGTAAGTAATAACTGTCTGTACTTATATTAATGGTATTTTCTCACTACGGTTCTGTCTGATTGTAGCAGATGATGCAGGATATGTTCATTATGTTTCTAATCATGTAATTTTACTGTGCTGGTGTGAATCCTATGATGGACTAAGAGGACAATGAGTGAATGCAAATCTCTCGATAAGAGTTTCTTATGTGAAAGATGTTATATAGTAAGGTCCAGTCTTCAACAAGTTCTAATGACGCGGGTCTCAAGTGCCTTGAAACAAACACTTCAGATCCATTTTCATCTCAAGAAACATATATAAACATTAATTCATTTATCAAGAAGATTAGGCATCTCCAAAGCTAGCTTATGTTGGTTCAATAAATCATTAGAACATATGAGAAAGGGATAAATACAGGATTGAAGGTAATAGTTATGTTAAGGTCATTTTTTCCTGTAGATCTTCTACTTTCCCCTGAGTCAATTTCTATTCCTTATGTTACAGTTCCTGGATCACGGCAGCTTTGCATGTCATATTGCTGTTCTTCTGAGTAAAAATTGACCTGCCCAGACTTGCTTAGATTTTGAGACTCGTTGTCTGCCTCACATGTACTTTGGTCAAGCTATCATAACCATATAAGAGTTCCTAAATGGTGCTATAGAGGCTATGCAGCTTTAACTTTATCCAAATAATTAGATAAGAAGTTTCTTGCTTTTGCAATTATTAGACGAGTCATTCTTCCTTTTGTACTGAAATGGAAACTGGTTAAATTGATTTATAGAGGTCAGCCAAATGTCCAACCGTTTGACATCAGAGTCCCGTGTATATGCTGACAAGGCACGAGATCTGAATCGACAGGTTAGTCCTGCTGAATTTTGTTGCAACATTCACATTATTATTGCTTTTTCTTGCCGAGATTCCTGTGAGCACTAAATAGTATACAATGCCTTGAGAGGTTTTATAATGTGAAAGAAGTCAAGAACAACTGTTCAGGATGGTGTTAAGTGGTTGCAGCACATTTTCTTTTTGGGTAAATATATGTATGTATGTATGTATGTATGCTCCAAATCCACTGTGGTTGTCTTGATATGATACCGTGCCTTTTTTTGTCCCGAACTTGTGTGGAACTTTACAAAATGTTCTTTTTGTCAATTCCTTGTCATCACATCCTTAGATATCTTATGTATATATACCATCAGAATGTTAGGCTCAATGGGTGAGTTTCCTGCTTTTTCCTCAACCCTGTCGGTCCCTCAGACCTCTAATATTTAGTTTCTAGTATTTAATGTGTCAATGCAAAATTATTAGTAGTTGAGGATTTTACGTAAATTCTCTTTAAGTTTGAAATTTTGTTGGGTTAAAATGAAGTTAAGGATCATCATGAAAGAAGACCAAATATACAGATTTTTTTTATTTCTATTGTTTTCTCAGTGAATTTCAAGCTTGTTACTTTAAATGAACTCTTTGTCCGTGCAGTTACCCTATCGTGAGCACTGTTTACCTTATCAGAGCATGTTTATTGGACACAACCTATATAGCCACTGCGTCATCTGGCATCATTCCAACTCAAAGTGATAGAAAACTAAATTTGATTGTTAAATTTTGAAGCATCGATCTTTGACCAAAGCTAGCTGTAAGGTGAAAGACATTGGATGTTTTGTGTGCACACATTCTTTTGTCTGCTTTTCTTTGCATCAAGTGCTGCCAAGTGATATAAGCTTGCAACATCTATTATTATTATTATTATTATTATTATTAGATTCTAGACTGTTGAATAGCAAAGATGTTAGGTTTTCTCTTAAAAAATGCTGCTTGTTTGAACACATAAGTTTACACTCTGTATCCCCCTGGTAACCAATTTCTGTTGATTACAAACTTAAAAATTGAAACATTAACACGAAAACTAGACTTAAATCAGATTAAAGATTGTTTTGCTTTTCAGTCCAACATAATTTTTAAGTAACTGCATCCAAAGCATGAGTTGGCATTTCCACTTCTCTAACGTGAATGTGCATGAAATTGAAGCTATGATCATTTTTGCATTTCCATTCCTCTAATACAGTTTTAACTCATGATCCTTGTAGGCCTTGATCAAGAAGTGGGCACCGGTGGCTATCGTGATTGGTGTTGTAATACTGCTCTTCTGGGTTAGGAAAAAGATCTGGTGAATCCGGGTCATGAATATCTTATTTTCCCTAATGCAGGCTTAAGAATTTTACGATAGTGGCTGCTTGAGTGAGAATGAACATCAGATGAGTGCAAGAGCCAGATTAGCTTATTTGTTTAACACAACCGTGATGACATTCCTTGCATTTCTAGTTAACTGGAATACAAGAGGTAGATGTGGGAAAGGCATTAATGATTGTGTGGCCTTATGGAGTATGGACTCGATTGAGGATATAAAGATCATGTAGAGTTGTGACTTGATGGTCAGAATACCTTTATTCCCTTAGAAGAGAGGAAAACAAACTTATGTCTAGGAATATACGGGCAAACTTGGAAATCATAGCATGGGTTTTCTGTTTGCATTTCTCTGCAGGAAGATTTGAAACTTGAATAACATATATATACTGTTAGTATCCTGACGGATTCCTTTATTTGTGGTGTTGATATTAAACAGATCGAGCAGGTTTTTTTTTTAAAAAGGTCAAATTAGTTAAGTAAGTTTTTTGAGATTTTTTTTTTAGTAAATAGGTCCGTGGAATAAATATGCTTTGTAAATCTACCCCTAATCAAACCCCTTACATTCCGACTTTAATTTAATGAAAGTGGTAAAAATTGAAGGGGTACACAAACCCAATGGAAATAGAAAAATGCCTATTTGTCCAAAAAATTTTAAAAAAATTAAACTGGTTGGTGACTATAAACAATAGGTGTTAGTCACAAACACTCAAAACACCATGGTCATGTTTTCACCAACACTAAAAGCATGTTAGTATTGTTACTAACACCTAAAATGTTGCCACCAATAATCAAAGCACTACATTAGTGATGTCACTAACAAGCACCAAAAACAAGATGTTGATGTTATCCCTAACACCAAAACAACATGTTAGTCTTGTTACTAACACCCCAAAACACCAAATACACCATAGTATTGTCACCAACACTAAAAAAAAAGGTATATGTGATGTCACCAACACCCAAAATACCAAAAACAAAGTGTTTTGTCACCAACACTCAAATCACCAAAACCATATTATGTTAGTGTTGTCACCAACGTCCACACCACCATGTTAATGTTGTCATCGACACTCAAAACACCATATTAGTGTCAAAAATACTACATTAATGTCGTCACAAACACTCAAAGCATCACGTTGGTGTTGTCACAAACACTCAAAACACCAATAAACAATGCACAACTCTCTCATATTGGTTTGGAAGGTCAAAGGACTACCATAACGTATGAATAAGGCAATATTCCAATGGACTTAGACAACCATAATTATCATAGATCAATCATGCAAAGTCGGGCTCTCCAGACCCTCAAACAATCAAAAATTAACAATACCTACTTACATAAATTTCTTCCTCTATTGAATAAAAAAAAATGAACAAATCGAGTGGGTAGTGGTGATCAAGTCGATCAATTATGCAAAGGACTACATAACCAATGGTTGAGGGGTCATCTTTGCTTCTAACAAACAAGCCATACGTCCGTAGTATGATATAAGTTACTTGGACTCGTCTCGTATTCAGCTCGTTAACAGCTTGACTCGAGCTAATATGAACATTTTTTTTAAGCTCGTATAAAATTTAGGATCGGCTCAAACTCGACTCATTCGGATAAAGTTTGGTTCATTCGTCTAAAATAATACTATATAAATATTATTTTAATCGAGGTTCGGATTATCAAAACTCGACCTAATACCGTTCACCCACTAAACTAGCCAAATATAAACATATTTTAAAACTTTTTGGACATGCATGGGCAGCTTAGAATAAAGTCAGAACTCCCAAACGGAGCCATATCACTATCATCATAGCAGGCTTAGCAGCTACCTCTCGTCATCCTCTTCCTTGATCCACACAGGTAATTAATGATCAAACACTTATTCCACTGATTTCGTGTTCTTCAATTTCTTCTCATCTGTAAGTAATACTTTTTAGATCCCCATAAGAATTTGGAATCAAACTCTGAGACATATTGACATAATAAATATTTTTGATTGGAGTTCTTTTTCCCTTTGTAGCTTCATGTTCGAACGATAAACTTCTACTAGGTTTTGAGTTCAGTTCCTGATTCTCGAGCTCCTCTTACGCTATACAACAAGACTATGATATAGCTTTGCATTTCATTCCTGAAACCTAATTTCATCTTGTGGATTTTAGGTTGTGTAGTTTCCTTTATCGATTTGAATCGATGGATCTGTTGCTTCTGTTTTGGAAGCAACTTATACCCATATCTGATTTCGGATATAGCCTACATGTATTAACATTGATCCATGCCAAACATGGCTTTTGGGTGTCAATATCATCACAGAATTATCAATGGCTTCAGAACAAGTAAATGTGAAAGAATTTCAACAATTGGCGAAGCAAGCCCTTCCCAAAATGTACTACGATTTCTACGCTGGAGGGGCCGAGGATGAACACACCCTAAGAGAAAACGAGAAGGCGTTCTCTAGGATCATGTGGGGTCTCAATTTAGCCACTTCCAAATTTGGTTAACTGTTCAGGTTGTGTTTCTGCATTTGAATCTACGAAGGTTATCTAATTCTGTATTATGTTACAGGATTTTACCGAGAATTCTAGTAGATGTGAGCCGTTTAGATATGTCAGCAAGCATTCTAGGATACAATATCACCGCACCGATTATGATTGCCCCGACTGCTATGCACAAGTTGGCTCACCCACATGGTAATTTGAACTAGTACCTGTATTAACACTTATAAGCTTCTTTAATGCATGATGTGTTTTCAGCAATGAATCAAGTCCAACTCTAGTAGCCTTTTTATTCAGGGGAACTGGCAACGGCTAGGGCTGCCGCGTCTTGTGGAACAATTATGGTTAACTTATTGATTTCAGCTTGATAAAAAATGTACTTCAGATTGAGATTTCTTTTCTTAATCATCCCCTTGTGCTTGCATGCGTTTTGTTTGTAGGTATTATCATTCTCGGCCACTTGTAGCATAGAAGAGGTTGCTTCAACCTGTAATGCTGTACGCTTCTTTCAATTATATGTGAGTCAAGGATTTTGAGTGTGATGTCTTATTTATGTGTTAACTTCTTGTTGAATGAGCTTATAATATTCGCGTTATGGGTTATTCCCGTCTGGATGGGATAAGGTATTCAAGAAGCGAGATGTAACAGCTCAGCTGGTCAAGAGAGCGGAGAAAAATGGATACAAGGCCATAGTTTTAACAGTAGATACACCAAGACTTGGTAGGCGAGAGGCTGATATAAAGAACAAGTAAGACATGCATCAGATACACTATGCTTCGATGCATTTGTTTTGTCAACTTGTAGTAAATCATTTTTTACTACTTTCTGAATTATGACCAATGCAGAATGGTTTCACACCAGTATAAGAACTTGGAGGGTCTTGTCACAACTGAAATCGCCCCTGTGAGCTGTACAGTTTGGTTTCTTAAGAGTTTTTGGCCAACAAAATGGTTAGTTGATGTTAGGATCCATGTTGTGTGTTGTAGGATGAAGGTTCGGGTGTTGAAGCATTGGCATTAAGAGAATTTGATCAGTCCTTGAACTGGAAGGTAAATATAAAATGCAAATGAACTCTGGTTGATGAGAGTTGGTACAATTTCTTACAAGCTTTGCAGGACATAGATTGGTTGAGATCAATCACAAAATTGCCCATTCTAATCAAAGGGGTACTGACGAGGGAAGATGGTACAATGCCCTCTTTTACTCAAGTCCAATGGTTGTAAACCTTCCGAGACAAATTTTCATGATTGTTTGTTTAACACCAGCTTTGAAAGCGGCGGAGGTAGGAGTAGACGGGATCATAGTCTCAAATCATGGAGCTCGGCAATTGGATTATGTTCCAGCCTCCATTTCCGCATTAGAAGAGGTCCGTCTAAGCACTTGTTCATAGTAGCAGAAAGTAAAGATTAAAAAAACATGTTAAATGGGTAAATTGATTCAATACATTAATTGAAAGGTAGTTATTGCCGTGAGAGGAAGAATTCCGGTCCTATTCGATGGAGGGATTCGACGTGGAACAGACGTCTTCAAGGCTTTAGCCCTTGGTGCACAAGCTGTTCTTGTAAGTTTGCTGATTTCAATGTCCTATATCAGCTAAATTTGGTTTGTTACCTGTTCAAAAATGATACCATTTTTGTTGTGTAGGTCGGAAGGCCAGTGATCTTCGGATTGGCGGCAAAGGGAGAAGCCGGAGTCAAACAAGTGCTGGAAATGTTGAAAGCTGAACTGGAGATTGCGATGGCGCTTGCTGGATGTCCTACATTAAAGGACATCACCCGAGACCGAGTTAGAATGCAAGAAGAAAGGTTCCAGTCCATGCTCTAAGGAAATGAGGCTGTTGTACATTTCATGGGTAAGTGGTCATGTGAGATGAGATATTAGACATTATAAGCTACCTTGTTTTGGTTGTCTTTCAAGATAGTTCGTTTGTGTCAAAACTACCCTTGATTTATCTTACAATTCAGCTTTGGTCAGTCCAACTTCAATGTCTTTATTATTGAGAACATCAGTTTCATTGATATTTGGGCTAGAATTCCACCAATGCTTGCTGAATATGTGAACAGGAAGCCATAAGAACAATTTTTGTTCTGTGTAAGACCATATTGTTGAGGCGAAGAATTGAGAATGAATTGGACTAAGCATGAATCATTTCTCAACTTGGCAGCCAGATTAGTCATATCAAGTGCATGTTGTTGCCATCATAACTGATAGGGTATGATTAGCATTAGTAAATCTATAAAACGATTGTTCTATCATCATTAAAAAAACATAACCGAAAACGGGGTTTTGAGGGTCTAAACGATGGAATTTTAGTGCATAATACTAATTCCTGAAGAATTCATTGTTTCCAATCAAATGTAAAAATTATCCGGGTCTGGAATGATTCCTGGGTCCCTGACCCGAGCTGTGGATACCACACCTCACTCATCCCGATTTCGCAAAACCCAGACCTTACCCTTCAAATCTCTCATCTCCTTACTCCTCATGGTTGGAATTTGGCCTTGTTGACTAAGTTGTTTGATTCACGAAAGTGAACATTATCTGTTGGAGATAATAAGGTCCCACATAGAAAGATGGGGACACTCAGAGCCTAGTATATAAGGTCGGTGGGCTACTCCTCCTATTGTCTATTGGCTCGGAAAATGTCAGCACATTCCATCTTAGCGCAGTGCCTTGATAAGAACTCCTCTTGGTCTCTCTTTTGGAAGCTCAAACTCTCCTATTTGCACCGAAGCTTTGTGCTGATATTCTCAGTGTGAGAACCAACCTTCATAGGAAAACGATCATCCCTTCAGGCATATGTTTCATATGCAAGCTCACTGATGAAGACTCCATTCTATTCATGATTGCACCTCTAGAAAAGAGGCATGGTAGGGATCGACGATTCACGATATTATTGATAGAATGCCACCCATGCCCATCATCGATCTCAACAACAACCTTCACTTCACTCTTGGTACCTCTGTAATAGTTGTCTTTGAATTTTTCACATGCTTCTGGATTGCATGGTGTGCTAGGAACTCCCATTATTTTGATAACACTGCACCTAATCTTGGGTTGAGCTGTGAAAGCTTTTGACAACTCATATCTGACTCTAACAAACCTAGATTGACTACTTCATCTACGACTCAGATTTTTACTGTCTCTTCATGGACCAAACCTAACTCTAGACATTAAAATCAATACTGATGTCTGCTTGTCGAATGACGGGTGGTACTCTATTGCCGGTGTTGCCGGGAATTGTGAGGGATGTATCGCTGCCTCTTTTCGTTTCTCGATTTGAGGGGATAACTACTCCGCTTGAAGCCGAATTGCAAGGAATTAGGTTGGGCCTCCAAGAAGCCCTTGCTCATGGCATGTCAAATATTTACATGGAATTGGACTACAAATTGGCCATTGATCTCATCATTGCAAATCGCTTTGGTCTCTCTTACATCGGACTTCTTGTTGAAGACGTTGTCTCGCTTTCATTCTTGCTAACTCTTGCTCCTTTTAATTTTGTTCCACATAAATGTAGCACAGTCGTGCACCTTATGGCTAAGGTCCTTCCTCTAGGAGGAAACTCAAACTTTTCTACGGGAATTTCCCGTAGGTGTGTTGGATTTAGCGGTCATTGACCTTCTCTAATATAATTCAGTGGATGTTTTTCAGAAAAAAAAAACATAATTATGATGTTTGACAAGCCGTTCGATGGCTTTAGACCCTACTAGAGTAAAACGTCGATCTGGTATGCGTCTAGGGCATAACCAAATTTTGGTATTCATCTAGGGCATAACCAAATTAGAACTAGAGCGCCGATCTACAAAATGTCTTTTATCTCTTTCCTACTCTTTAGTTGTGTTTTGTAGATAAGATACAATCGTCTATCAAGGTTTGGTCAATTATAGATAATATATTTTCATAATAGCAAATTATATATCATAGTTATTCAATAGAATATTATATCTTCTATTTCAACTTATGTATAAATAACAATTTCATAATTAAATATGATATAACGCATAATAGAATGAATTCCAAAAGTCCATACTATTGGGTTGTGTAATTCTTGCAAACCTACCAGAATCATATTATACGACCTAAATTTAAAGCAAATTGTAAAATAAGACCTAAAGTTATCGTTCCTGTAAGAATATGAATAAATTCCCTGGGGTTTCCATCGACAAATGAGTATATTAATAACAAATGTATTTACAATAATTACATATGACAAACTCTATTTTCACATAATTGCATATTCTATCATACTGGAGGAGGCATTACAGTAAGACTGGATCTAAAATCTAGAAACAATTGTCGAGGAAGGCCCTTTGTAAAAAAATATCTACATACTGAAAATCCAAAGGTACGTGAAGAACTCGAACGTGACCGCGGACAACCTTATCTCGGACAAAGTTAATGTCAATCTCAATATGCTTGATCTGTTGGTGTTGAACCGGGTTGCTGGCAAGATAAGTAGCAAAAATGTTGTCGGTGTAGACAATAGATGCCTTGACAAGCGGGCAATGAAGCTCAAGCAAAAGATTTTGGAGCCATGAGCACTCAGAAACAGCGTTGACAACTCCTCTATACTTTGCCTCTGCACTAGACCGAGAGACTACAGATTGTCGCTTGGCAGACCACGAGATTAGTGTGTCATTGAAGAAGACACAATAACCTGAGGTGGATCGACGTGTATCAGGGCAGCCGGCGCAGTCTGCATCTGTGTAGGGAATGAGTTCAGAGTTTGGTGATGGGGAAATAGTGATACCTAACGATGGAGAGCCCGAGATGTAGCGAATGATACACTTAAGAGCAACAAAATGAGCTTTCCTGAGATCATGCATAAAGAGGCACACTTGTTGTACTGCATAACTGATGTCAGGACGTATGAAAGTCAAGTATTGAAGGGCCCCATCTAAACTCCTGTAGAGGGTCAGATCACTAATAGACGGAGTAGAGGAGGCGCTTAACTTGACAAACGTCTTAACAGGTGTTGCCGGCAACATTTCTGCCACTTATCTTTGGAAAGGAACAATCCGGACGAAGTTCGACGAACAGAGATGCCCAAGAAATAGGATAGAGGATCTAAGTCTTTAAGGGAAAATTCCTTACTCAGAATCCCTATCAGTTGCTTGCGCAAAATGTCCGAAGAAGTTGTAAGAATAATGTCATCGACATATAGAAGCAGATAAGAAATATCGGATCCCTGACCATAAATAAAAAGAGACGAGTTGCTCTTACTGCCGACAAACCCTATAGATTGAGGAAACCAGCAAGCGTTGAAACCAAGCGCGGGGAGCTTGTTTGAGACCATATAGAGATCTCTGTAGTAGACATACATGGTTAGGGTGAGAGGTATCATGGAAACCTAGAGACTGAAACATGTATACCATTTTGTTTAGATGCCCGTGGAGAAAAGCATTTTGAGCATCGAGCTGGTGAATAGACTAAGAACAAGACACGGCAATGTTGAGGACAATTCTGATAGTTGCCGGTTTGACAATCGGGCTATATGTCCAATCACAATCAACTCCAATCTCCTGAGAACATCCGTTAGCAACCAAACGGGCTTTGTACCGCTCAAGAGAACCATAAGACATGGACTTGTGCCTATATATCTACATACATCGCACAATGTTAGCATCATTAGGACGAGGAACCAGAATCCAAGTCTTATTCCACATAAGGGATCGATATTCATCGAGTATGGTTATGGTCCAGTACGGGTCTTGGAGGGCTACATTGTGGGATTTTGGGATCGGAGAGATGGAGCGGGGTAGAGGGGCGGTGGTAACCGATAAATCAAATATCGGTTTGGGCTTGACGATTCCGGATTGACTCTGGGTTTGTGGCCGGTTTGTAGGTTGAACGGGTAGATTTAAGGGCTGAAGGGTTGTGAAGGATGAGCTAGTTAAGAACGAGGCGATTGTCCGAGACGGAAGAACCAACATCCTTCAGTTGATCAACTAAAGATTTAAGTTGCAGACAATAAGGAGAGATAGAAGAAAACCCTGACAGTTTACGGTTGGAGAACTCATGTTCAAGATAGACTGCGCGGGTATTCTTGTTATCTTGAAATATGTTCTAAACTCGAATCCAAGCTTGAAGTGCGGTATCGTCTGGATCCGAGATTTGGAGAAGAATGTCCTTCAGACCGTGCTATATATCCATTGAAGAACGGTTGCGTCAACTTGTTGCCAAAATGAGTCATCGATGCATCAATGTGAATCCATGCTTTGTAGTGACGCGAAATAAGGTGACCCATGATGCGTAAGGAGTGTCATGGTCAAGGACAAGAGCGATGTTGTTCTTGATGTTGGAGATTTCGAGGGCGGAATAAAAATGGTCGGTTGATGTTAGGATCCATGTTGTGTGTTGTAGGATGAAGGTTCGGGTATTGAAGCAGTGGCATTAAGAGAATTTGATCAGTCCTTGAACTGGAAGGTAAATGTAAAAATGCAAATGAACTCTGGTTGATGAGAGTTGGTACAATTTCTTACAAGCTTTGCAGGACATAGATTGGTTGGGATCTATTAGGATTTAGAGGTAAACCCGGTTCGAGTCAACCCCCGTTTTAGTTGGGTCTGAGGCCTGAGTGTTAGGCCGGTTTGGTTTGATGAAGAGTTGAACAGGGTACTTGTGTTAAGATTGGTGATGGGCTGAATGCAGAGCAAGTTGGGCCTGGTTGATCTAGGTCCAACTACAAGAGCTCCAATCCATCTTATTTGATTGAAACGGAACGTCTATTATCCTGAGTTGTTGGACGAAGCGTTAAGTGATGAAACGCTGTGTTTCTAAGGTTCACTTCTGGGCACTGAGTACTTAAGCTTCCTTCCTTCCTTCTTCAACCCTAGCGCCGAAACACTTCAGATTAGAACCCTAGATCTGAGAAAGTGAGAAGAGAGAAAAACCAGAGAGAAATCTTGAGAGAGAGATACGAGCCGAGTGCTTCACTCAAGATTGGTCTTGAAGTGTTCTTTGTTGTCTTGATCTTGCTTTGCCTCAAAGCATAGATCGTTTCCTTGGTGATTTACAGACCTCTCATCTATCCCTTGTTTTCTTGTCTTTTACTTTGATCTGTTATGGTTTTTGGTTGTTGTTTTGCTTATCTTGTAATCGTTCTATACTGTACATCTACTTAGTGGATTGGGCTGGCTCTCCCCTCCTGAGATCCCGCAGAGTAGAGCTTATCTCGAATTGCGTCACAAAACTGATTTGTGTTCATATGTTTTTGGATGATTGGATCGCTCTAGATCCGGCCCTATATGAATTGAATCTTCGATAGAGTTTTATCAAATTGGTATCAGAGCGTGGCCTTTTTTTGATCTGGTGTTATAGATCTTGTTTTCTTCACTGTCGATCTTTAACCTCTTAAAATTTTCTTCTCTGGTTTCACTTGCTTCAGCTGTCGTCTATCGTTTTGATCTCTTTTCTCAAAATCTTTCAAAAACTCTTTTTCTTTTTTTTTTTCCTTTGGGTTCTTTTAAAACCCTAGAAAAGAGGATAATTCCTTCAAGCATCTTTGCTTAAGGGATCCTAAACCTAGAAAAATCAAAGGAACTAAAACTTGCAGTGTTTTAAGGATCTTTGTTTTTCAACACATAGACGGATTTTTTGGAACAAGATCTGTCTTACACCAACCCCAAGTACGACATCTGGGATCGTGTCTTCTTAGACACGGGACTATGTAGGAAAACACAGTGAGGATTAAGCCCTTTGAGGCAACTCAGACTTTGCCATATGGCAATTGAAGTTGAAAATAATCTTGATCAAGGAGAAGTGCTGGACCACTGTGCAAGGAAAGTTTCCACCGGACACCTCTCCTCATAGGGAACAAAATCTTGAGGAGCAAGCTCATTCTGAGATTTTTATACGGTTAGCCGACGACGTGGCTCGCCAAGTTATAAGTCTCACTAATCCTTCTACGCTGTGGAAAAAATTGGAAGATGTGTATCTTAAAAAAATATTTGCCTAGTCGTATATCTCTATTGTGTAGATTGTTCAATTTTCGAATGAATTTCAACTTGTCTTTGCATCATAATCTGGACATTTTTCTTAAATTGATACAAGACTTAGAAAGATGTAATGATAAGATCTCTGATGATCATTTTGCTATCCTTTTATTGAATGTCTTGCCTAGCCAGTTTGACAACTTTAAAGATGTTATCCAGTTTAGTCATGATGAAATTTCTAAAGATAAAATTCTGGAACAAATCATACAGAAAAATGAAAGTATGAAAGTCTTTAAAAATGGTCATAAAATGGATGATAAATCTGAGGCCCTTATGATGAAAGGAAATAAAAGGAATAGAACAAAATATAAGCAGAAATATGAGCTAGAAAAGGATAAGAACAAATATTCAAATGATCCTGATAAAAAGAATAAAAAATGCTTCTATTGTAGTAAACTAGGCCATTACCAGGAAGAATGTAGGAAGAAAAAGAGAGATGAATCTAATAAAGACAAATCTACTCATTCTGCATCTATCTGTGAATCTGAATATCCTAATGAACTGCTTGTGTGCTCATCTAAACATGATTGTTCTAAGTATAATATGCCAATGTCTGCACGTGTATATCATCATGAACTGCTTGTGTGTGCTTCCAATTCTAATACCATGAATGACTGGATTCTTGACTCTGGATGTACTATGCATGCTACTTCAAAATAATCAATATTTAGTAGTATTAAGTTGTACAATGCTGGAGAAGTTATGCTAGGAGATAATACTAGCTTAGCTATAAAAGGAATTGGAAATGTGCCCTTTATATGCATGATGGTGTTACTAGAACTATATAAAATGTTAGATGGGTTCTCAAACTTAGAAGAAACTTGTTGTCAGAATCTGTTTTTGATAATGTGAATTGTACTATTGTCACCAAAAATGGTGTTAGAGATGTGATTAGAAACAATGTGGTGTTAATTAGAAGCATTAATAAAGGAGGCTTATATCATGTAGTTACCTCATCTGGAATTAATCAGTCTAAATCATCTGATAACATGACTCTATCTCAAACTACTCTTCTTCACAATAGACTGGGACACATGGGTAATAAGGGTACGCTTAGCTTGTATCAACAAGGTCTGATATATAAGAAACCTGCTACTCTAGACATATGTGAAACCTGCATCTTAGGAAAGAAATCCAAACATAGTTTCACCCCTTCTAGTTCTGTAGCCAACTAACCCCTAGAGTACATACATTATGACCTTTGGGGACCTGCACAGGTTGACACCATAGGAGGAAGGAGATATTTCATCTCCTTCATAGATCATTTCTCTAGAAAAGTATGGGTTTATCTTCTTAAAACTAAAAATGAAGCTTTTGAAACATTTAAGAAGCGGAAGATTCTTGTTGAAACACAAACTAATAAAAAGATTAAATGTCTAAAAACTGATAATGGCCTTGAGTTTTGTAACAAATATTTTGATGAATTTTGTAAAGAAAAAGGTATTAAAAGACATTTAACCATCCCTGGAACACCCCAGCAGAATGGAACTGCTGAAAGGATGAATAGAACCTTGCTTGAGAAAGCAAGATGTATATTAGTCAGTGCTGATCTCAAACCTTCCCTATAGGGAGAAGCTGTTACTACTGCTTCTTACCTCATCAATAGATCCCCTTCCTCATCCATAGGTTTCAAAACCCCTTCTGAGTTATGGTCTAACATGAAACCTAACCTAAACTACTTTAGGCCCTTTGGATGCACGGCCTACATTCATGTGAGTGAAGGCAAGCTACAACCAAGAGCTAAAAAGGGTATTATGTTAGGTTACCTTGAGGGTGTCAAAGGTTATAGGCTTCTCCTTATACAACCTGGAGGGTATAAGGTAGTAGTGTCAAGGAATGTTACCTTTAATGAAACAGACTTTCACTTTAAAAACAAACATTCCAATGAGACAAGCAGCACTGCTGGTGAGTCTGAGAAGAATTTCCGTGTTGGAACCTCCTTTTACATGCCCAGTGCCAATCACAACAATGTTGAAGAAGAATTCGACATTGGTGACTATTTTGAAGGTAGTATTCTACCTAATGATGATACTACTACTAATGAAAGTAGTAGTCTTCTTGCACAACCTAATAACAACAGTAATTCATATACTCAACAATTAAGGGGGGTAGATGATCCTATTATTTCTCATGACCCTAGTATTCCTTCCTTGTCATCTAGTGATGGAACAGGTCATGAAAATCTTAACGACCTGAGTCCCTCTAGTACAAGACAAGATCACATCGACTCAGGTCGTTTTGATTTTCATGATTTGTACCAGCTAACTAGGGACAGGGCTCCTAGAACCATAATCCAAAATAAGAAATATGCTAATATTGCTGAATATGCTCTAATTACTGCTTTGGTTGTGAGAAATGCCTACACCCCTGAAACTTATGAACAAGTTGTTAAATGTAAAGATTCAAAACTCTAGATAGCTGCTATGAAAGATGAAATTGACTCTATGCATGCTAATGATACTTGGACCTTAGTTAATAAATCTAATAATTCTAAGCTAGTGTAGGTGGATTTATAAAATCAAAGAAGGTCTATCCCCAAATGAACCTAGCAAGTAGAAAGCTAGACTTGTAGCTAAAGGGTTTACACAAAGTGAAGGAATAGACTATAATGACATTTTTGCTCCAATAGTGAAGTATAAAACTCTGAGACTTATGCTGGTCATGACTGCTGTGTTTGAATGACAACTAGAATAAATGGATATTAAGACTGCCTTCTTGCATGTTGATTTGATTGAAACTGTAAGAGCCTTAGTCTTTAGGAGCCTTGAGTCCTTGTGAGCCTTTGTTGGACCCTGGCAACCGCCCCAGCGGACCATGGTGGCCGCCCCTGCGCCACACAGTGACCGCCCCTGCGGCTCTGTGTGGTTGCAACCGCCTTCGTTGATCCTTTGACTTGTGCTTTGCGACTGGCTTCCTTCATAAGCCTTCCATTCCTTCAGATGAGGGGTTTCTTCACCTCATTCCAGCTTCTTCATCCTCCCTACACTCTTTTTCTTCTTCTTCTTCTTCTTCCTCTTCTCTTCTTTGATCTTCCTTGATCTTGTGAGAGAGTTTTAAGAGTTTGGTTGTACTTTTGGCTTTGGATGATCATGAGGATGATGCTGAGAGTTGCTGCTGTTGTGATGAGGTTGTGAGGTGTGTTGGTTGCTCCTAGTTGCTGCTTAGGGTTTGCTGTGGTAAGGTTTCTATTCCCATCTTCTTTCCTTCTCCTTCTTTACTTCTGTCTTAGTTTTCTAGCTTAGGATCACAAGCAGAGCTTGTGTGGATCCTTTCCTAGACGTTTTGATGTTCATACATGTGTATATGTGTATGTGTGTTGCTGTGGTATGATGAAGAAGTGAAGAGAGTCGAGAAAGAGATTGAAGAGAAGTCGGGGCCAACATTCTGCACAGATAGCCGCCCCTGCGCCTGAGCTTGGCCGCCCTGCACCTGATGTGGACCACTCCTACGCCTTGAGTGAGCCGCCCCTGCACCTCACTGGGTCACCCTTGATTTCCTTGCTTCTTTTGTGGCATTCAGGGCATACCTTGTTGGTATGTTTCCTTTCTTCCTTTCCTTTGGCCTTAGCTTAGTTGTTGGCTAGGCTAGCTTGGTTAGGATGAGTTGTATGATAGAGATGTGCCTTAGGCACTTGTGTTCATGTTGAGGATATGCCTTAGGCATTTGGGAGCATATTATGATCTTGAGGTTTCGATTGAGGTTGTAGGTTGGTTATGGTTATGGAGACGAGTCTGCTAACCCTTGTAGTATGGGATGTTGTGTGCCTTGCTATTGCAGGCGTTGATTACTTCCCCAAGGGGAAGCTGTGACGTGATATTGGATACGAGTATTACAGGTAAGTCCGTAGGACTTACTTAGCGTACAGTTGTGGGTTTGTGTGAATGTAATGGTTGTGTGTGTTCATATGATTGTGCATTTATAACCTAAACCGGACTAAGACGACCATTTATTACTTTAAATGGCCCAAGTGTATTATAACGGGTCGTGACCACTTGCCTCCGCCTGCTGGTAGGAGGAGGTGCCCTGAAGATGATCTCACAGGAGGGGACGAGTGATGATCACCTCCATGCAAAACCCCTGTGTTACGTTGGATGAGACAAGGTTCTTGAGGCTCCTCGTGTTACAAAATAAGTTGAATTAGTAATGGAATAACGTAATTAAAAGATAATAAATGAATGTGTGTGGCATTGCATGTATGAGATGTGGATGTGTGTTTGTGCTATTCCCTTCATACTTATTCATTTATGTAGCTAATGGTGTATACCGTGTTGTAGAGGATCTGCGGGTTAGGAAGACTGCAGAGTGAGCCAGATGGGATGACTAGCCGAGGACTTCTATACATTAGGACTGCGTGGGATATGGGATCTTTTGTATCTGTTGTTTATGGATGTTGTTTTGTACTCGACTTTGTTGTTGTAAACCCTTTTGATGTATCTTATACAGTTTTATGTATTTGGTTTTAATATACCTATGCCTTGTTGTAAGATCCAGTGAACATGTTGTCAGGCTAGGGTCAGGATCCATTGTGAGATCCTAGCCCAATGTGACATCCCGAGTCCTGCGGATTCTGGGTGTTACAAAAACCATATACATGTCACAGCCTAAGGGCTTTATTGATTCTAAAAACCCCAATGCATGTTGTCTACTTAAAAAATCTATCTATGGAGTAAAACAATCCCCTAGACAGTGGAATCTAAAATTTGACTCTTGTATGATCAAATTGGGCTTGTTAGAAATGAATATGATACTTTTTTGTATTTTAAGAATGTGAAGAAGCATGATCCTTTGTATGCGTTATTCTATGTTGATGACATACTGCTTATATCTTCTTCTAAAGTTCTTATAGCTAGTATAAAATGTGATCTTAAAAATCATTTTTACATGAAAGAAGTTCTTATAGCTAGTATAAAATGTGATCTTAAAAATCATTTTTACATGAAAGACCTTGGACATGGTAAGAAAATTTTAGGTATTTCCATTAGTAGGGATAGATCTAAGAAATCCATTTTGTTATCCCAGACTGACTATGTGCATAAAGTTCTACAGAAGTTTAATATGCTTAATTGTAAACCTGCACCTATACCCTTAGGAGGGCACCTAGAATTGTCTAAAAAGGATTGTCCTACCTGTGATGAAAGCAAAGTAATATGTCAAAGATACCCTATGATGTTGTTGTTGGTTCTGTGATGTATGTTATGCTGTGTACCAGCCCTGATCTTGCCTTTGGTAAATCTGTTCTAAGTAGATATATGTCTAATCCTGGGATGCCTCACTGAGATGCCATGAAATACTTAGATATTTGTGTGGCACAAAAGAAAAATGTCTTGTGTATAAAGAACATATCTCTCGGACTAACTTGATTGGTTTTGTAGACTATGATTATGCTAGTAACAAAGATAACAAGAAGTCCACCACTGCTATTTACTTCACATGGGCTGGGAACTGTATTTCCTAGAAGTCTCAACAACAATCTGTAGTAGCATTGTCCTCAACTGAAGCTGAGTACATGGTTGCTATTGAAGCTGCCAAAGAAGCTACTTGGCTCAAAAGATTGTTAGAAGAAATAAAGAATAAGATTTATATTCTTGTTGTTTATACTGATTGTCAAAGTGCATTGTACTTGTGCAAAGATCCAATGTATCATGAAATAACAAAGCATATTGATATCAAGTACCAATACATAAGAAAGAAGATCAAGCACAAGTGGCTGTTTTTACAGAAGATCAAAGGAGACCTCAACCCAGCTGACTTTGGAACCAAAATTGTCACAGCAGACAAGTTCTCCTATTGCAGAGGCTCTTTGCACATTGATAATGGGCTAATGGAGACAACAACATTGGATTGAGGACAGACAAGAGTACCCCTAATCCACTACTGGTAGTATGCAGATATAGAACCAGGTTTAGGAGGACATTTGTTAGGACTTAGAGGTAAACCCGGTTCGAGTCAACCCCCGTTTTAGTTGGGTACGAGACCTGAGTGTTAGGCCGGTTTGGCTTGATGAAGATTTGGACAGGGTACTTGTGTTAAGATTGGTGATGGGCTGAATGCAGAGCAAGCTGTGCTTGGTTGATCGAGGTCTAACTACAAGAGCTCCAGTCCATCTCATCTGATTGAAACAGAACGTGTATTATCCTGAGTTGTTGGACGAAGTGTTAAGTGATGAAACGTTGCGTTGCTAAAGTTCACTTCTTGGCACTAAGTACTTAAGCTTCTTTCCTTCTTCAATCCTAGCGCCAAAACACTTCAGATTAGAACCCTAGATCTGAGAAAGTGAGAAGAGAGAAAAGCCAGAGATAAATCCTGAGAGAGAGATACGAGCCGAGTGCTTCACTCAAGATTGGTCTTGAAGTGTTCTCTGTTGTCTTGATCTTGCTTTGCCTCAAAGCACAGACCGTTACCTTGGTGGTTTACACACCTCTCATCTATCCCTTGTTTTCTTGTCTTTTACTTTGATCTGTTATGGTTTTTGGTTGTTGTTTTACCTATCGTGTAATCGTTCTATACTGTACATCGGCTTAGTGGATTGGGTTGACTCTCCCCTCCTGAGATCCCGCAGAGTAGAGCTTATCTCGAACTGCGTCACCAAACTGATTTGTGTTCATATGTTTTTGGATGATTGGATCGCTCTAGATCCGGTCCTATTTGAATTGAATATTCGATATAGTTTTATCAAAATCAATCACAAAATTGCCCATTCTAATCAAAGGGGTACTGACTTATCTTACAGATCAAGTGCTGGAAATGCTAAAAGCTGAATTGGAGATTGCGATGGCGCTTGTTGGATGTCCCACATTAAAGGACATCACCCGCGACCGGGTTAGTATGCAAGAAGAGAGGTTCCAGTCCATGGGAATGGAGTTGTTGTACATATCATGGGTACATTTTTTTAGTGTCAAAACTACCCTTGACTTATCTTACAATTCAACTTCATTGTCTTTATTATTGAGAAGTGAGAACATCACTTTCATTGATATTTGGGCTAGAATTCTACTGATTATTGTAGGACCATATTGTTGAGGCAAAGAATTGAGAATGAATTGGATTAAGCATGGATCATCTACTTTCATATACCATGCAACTAGATTAGTCATATCCATGCTGTTGCTTAGTATTGTGATAATTTGTAGGTATTCCCTAGATGTTTGGGTCTCAATATCAAGTAATGTATATAGGGTATGATTAGCATTAGATATCTATAAAACGAAGGTTCTATCATCATCACAAAACATAACCGAAAATGGGTTTTTGAGGGTCTAAACGATGGAATTGTAGCGCATAACACTAATTCCGAAAGATTTCATTGTTTCTACTTTCCAATCAACTGTGAAAATTTCGTCCAACTTGGATGTTGGTAACCCTATTTTTGTAATTATCTACAAATTGACAAAAACCACTAATCTTGGCCCAAAAACACTAATTCCGATTTTTGACAAGCAATTCGATGGCTTCAGACCCTACTAGAGTAAAACGTCGATCTCGTATTTGTCTAGCCGATTCTACAAAATGTCCTTTTTATCTCCGTCCTACTCTTTAGTATTGGTTCGTAATGATAACCCTGTTGGAACTAATTTATGAATTATACATGTTTTTAACACTAGGTGCACCGGACACTTTCCGAGCACATTTCCAGTGGGATACGACCATTATCAACACCAGAAAGTGAGAGCTTTGACTTCGTCTCTGCGAGCTCTTGCTCATGGTATATTCATACGTTAAATTTGAGTGCTGTTGGTTGCTTGATAGGCAATAACTCGGGAAAATAGTCAAAAACGGGGGAATTCTACATCGACTATATTGAGGAAAATCCTATGGGATGTAAAGAGGAGTAATGCACTAAAGGTCGTGGCTTTGGGTCACTACCTATTTTCAAAGGGGGAACGGCGTGGACAAACCACCACGCGCGTGCCGAGCAGAGCCGAGTTGTTACGGGAGGACCAAGATGTAATGTGGACTGACCACCTATATTATTTTTTGGACCGGCCCAATAGTCCACCAGATCATCAAACAGATGAGTCAGGCCTTGGGGCTAGGCCCATCTGTGCAATAGTCAAACGGAACGAATATCCGAAAGCCCAACAAAATGGGTCAGTCAAACGGATCCGAAAATGGGGAGTTATTGGGTCAGCTGTTGACTCCGAAATTAGGGGCAACGGTTGAGCCAAATTGACTCCGGATTTTGGGCTAGTCAAATGGACTCCGAAAATCCTGCACTAGATCCGTAACCAGCTCTCCATTTGCTAATGTAACCACCGCCCTCCTCCTCTATTTTCTTCTTCCCTTCATCTCTTCTCCTCTTCAACTCTTGAGCTTCACTATCCTTTCGAGAGTACAATATGTTGGAGATTTGGGCTAAGTCTTCATTGTAACCGTTGAGCTTGTCTTGAGACAAGGTGCAATGAGTTGTTCACATGTGTGTCACTATGGTCCGGGTTGCGGGAGGCAAGCCAAGTGACCGGCACTAAGAACAACTAGTATTATAAGGGGAGTCGAATCAAAGCAAGGTAATTCACGACAAGGTCAACTTGTGCTAGCTTTTAGAAGGCCGACGTTTGGGGCTTTTTAGCCACATTTTATTGGCACACCTTTGGTTCTTAGGCCTTATATTGGCTAAAGAATATGTGGTTAAAAACTGGGAGCAATCTAAGCTCAAATGCTTAGTGAATGTCAATGAAGCAGCTAGTGAGCTTCTTAAGGAGCTACACTAGCTTGAGCTAAGATATTGAGTATTTGAGGATCTTGGAGCTTACCCTACCTATATTAAAGTGAATGAAGCTCATTGGAAGTGTTTGGACCAAGAAAAATAAGCTAGCTCCGGGGAGCGGTTTTGGGCTCCCTATGTGGGCCTCGGGCCTCGGGCTTTCTAGGGCTTCAAGGCCCATCTTCCAAGTAACTTCCAAGTAACTTCCATAACCGTTTTTAACCGCTTTTAACTCCCCAAAACCGTGGCCCCCTATGCCTATAAAAGGGAGAGACATTTGCACTTGATTCTACATTCGTTTTTGCAACAATAAAGCTTCTAGTTCCATTGTATTGACATTGGATAGGCCTTCTTATAAGCTTGTTTGCAAAACTCGAAAGACCAGTATAGGTCCTTTGTATTGACAAAGGATAGGCATCCATCTTAGTTTGGTTTTGTATTGACAAAACCTAGGAATACCCTTTCTACAAAGTAAGACAAGTAAGTCTCTTACTTAGTCTTTGTAACGTGTAACGTTTTATCCCACTAAGGTATTTGGATATTCCCGGTGTAGGGGAGAATACACTTAGAAGGAAAATTCATTTATGAATGACTCATTACATTATCCAAGTCAATGGTTTTAACATATAACAATCGGTTTATAAGACGTGTAATTGAACTTAACTTCTATTAGAGTTTTGTCTACTCCTTTTGGAGATTACAAACTCTTGCTTGAGTTTTGTCTACTCCTTTGGAGACTACAAACTCTTGATTGAGTTTTGTCTACTCTTTTGTGGAGATTACAAACTCTTGTTTGAGTTTTGTCTACTCCTTTGGAGATTACAAACTCTTGGTTGAGCTTTGTCTACTCCTTTGGAGACTACAAACTCTTGATTGGGTTTTGTCTACTCCTTTGCGGAGATTACAAACTCTTGATTGGGTTTTGTCTACTCCTTTGTGGAGATTACAAACCCTTGGTTAATAACTAGTTTTTAGTTCAAGATAATTATATTAATTTGTTTGGCAATTGGGAGAACCGTCTACTCACATAAGTGAGACTACGGCCCTTTGGTCTAAAACCGGACACCGAAAATCCAACAATCTTCTAAGTGTATTTATTGTTAATTGTTTTGTAGGATTGGATTGATCAATAATGAGTAAGACGTTAATGACAGAAATGACTTCTCGTTTTGGGAAGTTGGATAAGTTTGAGGGTGTAGACTTTAGGAGGTGGCAAAAGAAAATGCACTTCCTCTTGACTACACTAAAAGTCGCTTATGTACTCACTACACCTAGACCAGCCGAGCCGGTTGATGATATGGTGGAGGAGATAGAGGTTGTCCGACGAAGGAGCAAATGGGATAATGATGACTACATATGTCGTGGTCATATTCTCAATGGCATGAGTGATGCATTGTTTGATGTCTACCAAAGTGTAGAGTCATCAACATCAATGTGGGATCAACTGGAGTCTAAGTACATGGCGGAGGATGCTTCATCTCGCAAATTCTTAGTCTCGGATTTTAACTCATATAAAATGGTGGACTCAAGGCCGGTAATGGAACAATACAATGAATTGCTCCGGATTCTTGGGAGGTTCACTCAACATGCCATGCATATGGATGAGGCCATTGCGGTTTCGTCTATAATGGATAAGCTCCCCCCTTCGTGGAAGGACTTCCGCCATGTGCTAAAGCACAAGAAGAAAGAACTCACGTTGGTGGAACTTGGCTCTCACCTTCAAATTGAACAAGGCCTTAGGGCACAAGAAGGGGGACTCAAGAAGGAAGATAAAACTTCTACTTCCCACGAGGCCAACATGATGGATGGCAAGGGCAAAAGGAAGAGGTTCAAAGGAAAGGACAAAGGCAAGGACAAGGGAAATAAGTCCAAGAAGTCCAAAAAGGATAATGTTGACAAGAAACCAAAAGGTTCTTGTTGGAAGTGTGGCAAGACTGGCCACTTCAAGCGGGATTGCAAGGTTAAGGACGATGGATCCAAGGGTGGAGGCCAAAGTGGCCAAAATCCCTCAAACCAAGGTGACTCACTTATGAGTCTTGATTCTAACTTTGATATAAATTCTGATTTGAATTATGTGTCATTGACTTTTGAATGTTTGTCCATGCAGGATGATGACCTTGGATGGTGGGTGGACTCGGGTGCAACAACTCATGTTTGCAAAGATCGGCGTTGGTTCAAGACATACGCTGTTGCAAATGATGGAGCACTCATACATATGGGAAACGAGTCAACCACCCCCGTTCTAGGAAGAGGACGGGTTGATCTGTACTTCACAAGTGGCAAGACTCTAGTCTTGTCAAATGTACTACATGCACCGGCCATTAGAAAGAATGTGGTTTCTGGTGGTGTACTCAATAGGCTTGGCTTCAAACAAGTCATAGAAGCCGACCGCTATGTATTATCTAGGAGAGGAACATTTGTAGGCTTTGGCCATTGGAACAATAATATGTTTCTTCTCTCTTTATGTAATAAACTTTTTAATAGTAATATAAACAAGAACAGTTTGTTTACATTGTCTTCTTCTTCTTCTTCTTCTTCCAATTGTGATTTTGTTAAATGGCATGCACGACTTGGACACGTTCATTTTAAGCGTATGAATGACATGACTAAGGATGGTATTTTACCTAAACTTGACTTGCCAAAAGACAAGTGTAAAACGTGCATGTTGACCAAGATAACAAGACTTCCATTTCCTAGAGTTGAAAGAGAACAATCAATGCTCGGCTTAGTCCACTCGGATCTAGGCGACTTGCACTCTACTCCTTCATTAGGAAAGAAGAAGTATTACGTAACATTCATAGATGATTACTCTAGGTATTGTTACGTATATCTACTCTTTGCAAAGAGTGATGCCTTAGACAAATTCTATGTATTCAAGAATGAATCTGAGTTACAACAAGGTACCTTAATAAAAAGACTACGCACGGATCGTGGTGGTGAATTTATGGATAAGGAACATTTCGAGAGTGTCGGGATCATACATGAGACCACGACACCTTACACACCACAATCAAATGGTGTGGCCGAACGAAAGAACCGAGTGCTTAAAGAGATGGTCAATGCCATGTTATCTTACTCGGGTCTTAAGCATTCGTTTTGGGGTGAAGCTATGCTCACGGCAAACTACTTGCTTAATCGTGTTCCAAACAAAAGAAGAAAGAAGACTCCTTATGAACTATGGTTCAAAAGGAAGCCAAACCTACATTACTTACGAGTTTAGGGATGTCGAGCCATAGTAAGACTCAATGACAACAAACGTAAAACTTTAGGTGAATAAGGTGTTGAGTGTGTGTTCATTGGCTATGCAGAACACTCCAAAGCTTATAGGTTCTATGTGATAGAACCAAATGACTTCATCTCGGTTAATACCGTAATAGAGTCTAGGGATGCCATCTTTGATGAAGATCGCTTCACCTCGGCTCCTAGGCCTAGGGAAGTGATCAACATGACTTTAGACGAGGAACACCCAAACAAGCATCGTAGGATTCAAGATGAATCCTGGGAAGCATCTCACGGGCTTGACTTGCCAGAGATTGCTCCTATGAGCAATAATTTGTCCCAAAAATCAATTTTCCAAGTGTTCTTGGTTGAAGGGTCAAGGGATAATGAAATGGATCGTCACTCTTACTTTCATATGGATGAGGATCCAAAGACATTTGATGAGGCCATGAAGTCTCAAGATGTTGCCTTTTGGAAGGAAGCAATCCAAGAGGAGATGGACTCCATTATGGGCAATCATACATGGGAGGTAGCCAACCTTCCTTCCGGTTGCAAACCTTTGGGATGCAAATGGATCTTCAAGAGGAAGATGAAAGTTGACGGTTCCATTGACAAGTTTAAAGCACGCTTGGTCATCCAAGGCTTTAGACAAAGGGAAGGTGTCGATTACTTTGACACATATGCTCCGGTGGCTAGGATTACAATCATTAGGTTATTAATAGCTATGGCGGCTATACATAATTTAGTGATTCATCAAATGGATGTCAAGACAGCATTCCTTAATGGTGATCTAGATGAGGAAGTGTATATGAGACAACCTGAAGGGTTTGTTTTAAAAGGACAAGAGCACAAAGTATGTCGCTTGGTCAAATCCTTGTATGGACTAAAGCAAGCTCCAAAACAATGGCATCAAAAGTTTGATGATGTTGTATTGTCAAATGGATTTAAGATAAATCAAGCTGACAAGTGTGTCTATAGTAAGTTTGATCATACCGGTCAAGGTGTGATCATATGCTTATATGTTGATGACATGTTGATTTTTGGAACAAACCAAAGACAAGTAGATCTTACTAAGGATTTCTTGTCCACTAAGTTTTCTATGAAAGACTTAGGTGAGGCGGATGTGATTCTAGGCATAAGAATCAAATGTGATGCTAAAGGCTTAAGCCTCACGCAATCACACTACATTGAGAAGATTGTCAAACGCTTCCAATGTGATAAAAGTACAATTGTTAGTACTCCTATGGACTCAAGTGAGAAGTTGATGCCCAACCAAGGATCAACTGTCTCTCAACTTGAGTATGCACAAGTAATAGGATGTTGCATGTATGCAATGACAAGCACTAGGCCAGATATTGCTTTTGCTATTGGTAAATTGAGTAGGTACACAAGTTGTCCTAGCTCACAACATTGGAAGGCACTAAGGCGTGTGCTTAGGTACCTCAAGGGGACCATGGGTTTTGGCATCTTGTACAGTAAGTATCCTTCAGTGATAGAAGGCTACTCGGATGCGTCATGGATCACTAATCTAGATTATCACTCATCCACCACAGGATGGGTTTTCTTGTTAGGTGGTGGTGCCATTTCGTGGGCTTCAAAGAAGCAAACATGCATCACAACCTCGACCATGGAGTCCGAGTTTGTGGCACTTGCCGCTGCCGGCAAGGAAGCTGAATGGCTAAGAAATTTGGTTCTAGAAATTCCTCTATGGCCAAAACCGGTTTCTCCTATCTCGATTCATTGTGATAGTGCAGCTACGTTGGCTAAAGCTTATAGCCAAACGTACAATGGGAAATCAAGACATCTTGGTGTGAGACATAGCTCGGTTAGAGAGCTCATAACTCACGGTATAATATCGGTCGATTTTGTGAGAACCCACAATAATCTAGCCGATCACTTAACCAAGAGCTTGGCTAGGGACTTAGTTCAAAAGTCAGCCAAGGGGATGGGGTTAACGACCTAAATTGATAACGACTTGTCGTGGGACACCCAATTCGCCTATGGCTTGATGCCTTAGCCGAATTCAATGAGGAAAGCCCATTCCAAGAAGTTGTAAGCATAAAATGTCCATCCAAGGTAATGCTCTGTGCCTATATAATATGTATAGTTTGAAATATGTAATTTCTTAACAACTCTTTTGAAAAATTGCAATTATAGGTGCAAGATCAAAAGAGAGTTGGCTACGTGAACGTGAAGTGTCAAGGCTTCTTCGAGGGAGTAGATGGTCGACTCGTCTATATGTTCATTAAAGGATTAGGACACAATAGCCTTTAAATGTGTCATTTATTTGTAAAGGACATGTAAATTTCGTGTATGTTGCCTTCATGTACTTAAACAAGTTGAGTGGTTCAATCCATTAGGACACCACAATTCTTTAGTGCAGAATGTGTAATTATACTAATTCAATAAATTCAATCGAAAGACATTTATGATTATGCGAATATTTTGTTTGGATGTATGTCTATTAAAAGTTTCTTGACTTTGCTCAAATGGGGCAGGAATGTTGGAGATTTGGGCTAAGTCTTCATTGTAACCGTTGAGCTTGTCTTGAGACAAGGTGCAATGAGTTGTTCACATGTGTGTCACTATGGTCCGGGTTGCGGGAGGCAAGCCAAGTGACCGGCACTAAGAACAACTAGTATTATAAGGGGAGTCGAATCAAAGCAAGGTAATTCACGACAAGGTCAACTTGTGCTAGCTTTTAGAAGGCCGACGTTTGGGGCTTTTTAGCCACATTTTATTGGCACACCTTTGGTTCTTAGGCCTTATATTGGCTAAAGAATATGTGGTTAAAAACTGGGAGCAATCCAAGCTCAAATGCTTAGTGAATGTCAATGAAGCAGCTAGTGAGCTTCTTAAGGAGCTACACTAGCTTGAGCTAAGATATTGAGTATTTGAGGATCTTGGAGCTTACCCTACCTATATTAAAGTGAATGAAGCTCATTGGAAGTGTTTGGACCAAGAAAAATAAGCTAGCTCCGGGGAGCGGTTTTGGGCTCCCTATGTGGGCCTCGGGCCTCGGGCTTTCTAGGGCTTCAAGGCCCATCTTCCAAGTAACTTCCAAGTAACTTCCATAACCGTTTTTAACCGCTTTTAACTCCCCAAAACCGTGGCCCCCTATGCCTATAAAAGGGAGAGACATTTGCACTTGATTCTACATTCGTTTTTGCAACAATAAAGCTTCTAGTTCCATTGTATTGACATTGGATAGGCCTTCTTATAAGCTTGTTTGCAAAACTCGAAAGACCAGTATAGTTCCTTTGTATTGACAAAGGATAGGCATCCATCTTAGTTTGGTTTTGTATTGACAAAACCTAGGAATACCCTTTCTACAAAGTAAGACAAGTAAGTCTCTTACTTAGTCTTTGTAACGTGTAACGTTTTATCCCACTAAGGTATTTGGATATTCCCGGTGTAGGGGAGAATACACTTAGAAGGAAAATTCATTTATGAATGACTCATTACATTATCCAAGTCAATGGTTTTAACATATAACAATCGGTTTATAAGACGTGTAATTGAACTTAACTTCTATTAGAGTTTTGTCTACTCCTTTTGGAGATTACAAACTCTTGCTTGAGTTTTGTCTACTCCTTTGGAGACTACAAACTCTTGATTGAGTTTTGTCTACTCTTTTGTGGAGATTACAAACTCTTGTTTGAGTTTTGTCTACTCCTTTGGAGATTACAAACTCTTGGTTGAGCTTTGTCTACTCCTTTGGAGACTACAAACTCTTGATTGGGTTTTGTCTACTCCTTTGCGGAGATTACAAACTCTTGATTGGGTTTTGTCTACTCCTTTGTGGAGATTACAAACCCTTGGTTAATAACTAGTTTTTAGTTCAAGATAATTATATTAATTTGTTTGGCAATTGGGAGAACTGTCTACTCACATAAGTGAGACTACGGCCCTTTGGTCTAAAACCGGACACCGAAAATCCAACACAATACACTACTATTGGTTTGTAGGCTTCCAGTAAATTACGAAGACCGGATTCGAAAAGCAATTGTATCTTGAGATTCTTAAACACCGGTAACTATCGTAATACAAGGTGTTTCTGGTATGATATTTCTGGTATAAGTTTTCTAACATAAATTTATACCAAAAATATGACACCAGAAACCTCATGGCTACTCTGAATTTTCTGGTATGATTTTCTGGTATGAATTGTTTGGTATAAATTTTATGGTATAAATTTATACAAGAAAATTCATACTAGAAAATTTTTTGGTATGAACTCTAACCTAATTTTCTGGTAAGAACTAGTACAGTTGATTAAAGAGACCACTGCAAGTCTACAACTACTCCACTAAGCTAATTCCAGAACAAGACATCATACTTGAAGTAGAAAAATGTCAACAACATATAGCGTGAAACTAGTATTGTTGTAATCAACATTAGTAAACCAATCCGACACTAAACTATCTCCGATCAACTTATAATCACCATTAACAACAAGCTCGTCAGCAAAGTACTAACTATCGTCGAAGTTCATCAAAATTGAAAAACAAAAAGATAGTCATAGCATGAGTCCAAATATACAACCATAGATAGTGCGAACTAGTACCTGATCCAGAAATCAATTGAGCACGAAATCGGAAGAAGTGTAGGTGAAGTGAGCGAAGGATTTAGGTTTTGGAAGAAGGTGAAGAGGCTGAAGTGAGCGAAGGATTTATATAGATCTTCTGGTATGAACTCTAACATAATTTTCTAGTATGAATTATAACATAATTTTTTGGTACTGAAGTGAGCGAAGGATTTAAAAAGATCTACTAGTATGAACTATAACCTAATTTTCTTGTATGAATCTAGCCTAATTTGTTGGTACTGAAGTGAGCAAAGGGTTTATACAGATCTTCTGGTATGAACTCTAACCTAATTTTCTGGTATGAATCTAACCTAATTTTCTGGTACTAAAGTGAGCGAATGATTTATACAAATATTTTGGTATGAACTCTAACCTAATTTTTATGGTATGAATCTAAACTGATTTTCTGGTACTAAAGTGAGCGAAGGATTTAAATAGATCTTCTGGTATAAACTCTAACCTAATTTTCTACTATTAATCTAACCTAATTTTCTGGTACTGAAGTGAGCGAAGGATTTAATTAGATCTTTTGGTATGAACTCTAACCTAATTTTTAGGTATGAATCTAACCTAATTTTCTGGTACTGAAGTGAGCAAAGGATTTATATAGATCTTCTGGTATGAACTCTAACCTAACTTTCTGGTATGAATCTAACCTAATTTTCTGGTTCTGAAGTGAGCGAAGGATTTGATCTTTTGATATGAACTCTAACCTAATTTTCTAGTATGAATCTAACCTAATTTTTTGGTTCTGAAGTGAGCGAAGGATTTAAACAGACTTGCAGTGGTCTCCTTAATCAATACTGGATATACAGTCCCACAATCGGCGCCCGCAAGGAACAAATCTGAGAGATTGAACTCAAAATCCTCTTTATCTTCCTCCTCGCTTTTTTGGCCAGCGGCCTCCAACTCTGTGGTGACTCGAAATCGAATCGGAGAGATTGAACTTGAAATAGCGGTCGAATAGTGAAGAACTGGAAAGGGAGACGAGAGTTGTCAGAAGAGGAGGAGGCTGAAGGTGAGACCAAGCTCGACTAACCACCCTACGCAACTAGTTCTATTGCACAGGGCCCCCAAATCTGATTGGCCTCAAACCACAGCCCAAGTGCATGTATATATATTAAAAAAAGAAAAAATAGAATAGGTAACTTTGCAGCCAATAGCAGTGTAGCATTGACATTTACTGCAAATATTTTTTCTCTTCATCTTTATCGTTTAAAGAAACATTCTGTTACTTAATTTTTTAAAAATTTTAAATAACAATTTACTACGATTTCACACAAATACACGTGTAAAACCAACGGGGTTTTATATTAGTTTTTTTACTAGGGCCTTTTACATCAATTGCACAGGGCCACGAAAATGATTGAGGCGGGTCTGGGTGAGACGAGGCTTGGGGGTATAGAGGAAGGAGAAGAGATGAGGAACATGGAGATTCGAGAGGAATTGTAGATGAGGGATTGTGTTTGAACAGTAAAAAAAAGGGTACATTTACTAAACGTGAAAATTCTAGAAGTCTAGTTAGTAGAGCAAAATATATATATAAAAAAAGAAGCCTACTTAGCAAATTTGGCTTTTTTAGAATTAAGGAAATAAATTATATCTCGACTCTGCTCAACCAAAGCACTCGATCGGTATAAATTTCCGAACTTATTATTATTGTGTATTATTGATTAACTAATATGGTACAGGGTTCCTACAAACCCTAATAACGAATTTCAAGTTATGTTTATAGACAAAGAGGGACCAAAATCCTTTATAGATATGATACAATCGTCCAAGGTTTGATCAATTGTATATAATATATTTTCATAATAGGAAATTATATACTATCTCTATTTAATCGGATATTATATCTTCTATTTTTACTTAATAATGTATAATCAATAATTTCATTAATTAAACCTCATATGTTGCGTAATAGAATGAAATCCATGGTTGTTACATGTGAATTGAATTTGAGTGTGATTTATTGTTGAAATTAGATGTTTATTGGTTCTTGGGCATTCATATCGGAAGTATTTATTTGATTGGAAATTAGTTTCTTGTAAGTTAATACTTTTCTCCGTAAATTCAAGTATTTTGGGTCTAGACTCTAGAGTTACAAATTTTGTATGTCAATTTTATGTTATATAAGTGAAATGATATTTGAATATGTTTTTTTTTGGTAGGAAGGAGTGTTAGTGGTCTCCGGCGCATCTAATCGCGCTTATTATATATGTGAAAAAAGACTAAGTAATAATCACGCGGGGATAGTCCGACCCCTTACATCACAACGTAAAAGATCCACTATACCCTCGGGAGGGTCCCGCAATACACTAAGGAAATCCGCGACATTATTCATCTCGTAGAAGGCATGACGGAAATGGATATCTCAATTCCTTCTAAGATAGTCTTGGAACTTAGTTACCAGACTTGCAAGAGGGTGACATCTAGGTAACATGTTCCCCAAAAGAGTGATAGCCAACTTTGAATTTGTCTCCAGAATCAAAGATCGAATACCACTCTCCAAAGCAATTTGTAAACCGTAGTATATACCCCATAATTCCGCCATGAGAACGGTACATTTACCAAGGTTCACAACATAACCTTTATGCCACTCTCCTACATCATTCCTAATGACTCCATCCGTTGTAGCATGCTCATCACTTCTGACCGCTCCATCCGAGTTAATCTTCATCACCTTTGTTGGTGGGGCTTCCCATCTGATGTGCACCACCCCTTTGTTGCCAATTCTCCCGTGGTTGCTATTCTTGTTCCAAGCTTTCGCGTACTCAATGGCTTTTGCTACAACAAACATATGACAATCTGGTCTAGTGATAATATTTTCAAAACTTTTCTCGTTCCTCCACTTCCAGAGCCACAATAAACCTACAGCAAACATAACAATCCAATTTCAAAGACTATTATATTTACTAGTAGAAAGAAGGTTACCTCTCAACCATGAAGCGAACGGAAGCTCGAAAAAGTTCACCCAAAATCTTGTTGCCACCAACCTCTTCCAAAATATATCACTGGCAGGACAATCTCGAAAAGATGTTCGAACGTTTCTGAGCAGCCCACACATCTCGCGCAGCTACCATCCCTACTCACATGACGTCGTAATCTCTCTTCATTCGTAATTATACCACCTCGAACTAGTTTCCAGAGAAATAAGTGTATATGCTCTTGTACTCTTAAAGTCCAGATCTGGTTGTAGATGGGATTGTCGACCAGCTGATTACCATCTTCCTTACGCAACATTCTATACGCAGATGCAACGGAATAATTACCGTCGCTACTCCATTTCCATGCAAGCTCATTTTTGTATACCATCTCATCTTCCCCTCGACTTCCTCCATCTTCGGAAACAAGGGTTGTAGCTGTAATTTTGAGAACAATACTCGTAGGAAGAAGGTCACTGAAGTCACTCCATATCCAACCAGTCCCTGCATCCCAAAACTCCATTATCTTTCGATTCAGCAAACTACCGTCTATCTCAGGATCTACCAGCTCGATGAGGGGTCTTTCCTGGACCCAACAGTCTCCCCAGAAATCGATATTCTCTCTGTTACCCACAATCTATCGATGACCCAGAACAATCACTCTATGAATCCCTCTTCTTTTACTGCTCGAGGTAGGGGAAGAAGCAGAATGGAGTCTATCATTGTCACGGACATACTTATTCTTCAGCACTCTAACCCGCATGCTAGTTTCGTCTTATAAAAACCTCCATCCAATCTTACCAATCATCGCCCAGTTGAGGTCCTCCATGGCTTTAACCCCCAGCCCACCACAGTCCTTTGAGCTACAAATGTCTTTCCATGCAACTGTATGCATGTGCCTATGTCTTCCCTCATTCCCCCAGATGAAAGACCTGCTTATTCTTTCAATCTCCTTATAAATTCCTTTAGGTAAAAGCATAGTAGACATAGAGTAGATAGGGAGGGAGTTAAGCACCGATTTTGTTAACGTGACTCGTCCGGCAAAGCTCAAGTTCTTACCTCTCCATCCACTAAGTTTTCCGCTAATCCTATCTAGAAGAGATGCTAACGTAGCCTTGGACACATGCTCCTGAAGCAACGACATGCCGAGGTAATTTTCCAACTTTTTGGTGACTTCAATACCGCTCATATTTGACAGAACCTTCTGCATCTCTTTTGATACATTGGGGGACACAAAAATCTTTGATTTTTGTATACTTATTTTCTGTCCCGAGTCCCTACAAAAACGACCTAAGCACTCTAACACTACTTCCAACTATTCTGGAGATGCTTCCGCAAAAAGACTCAAATCATCCGCGAAGAACAAGTGTGATAACAAAGGTCCCTCACGAGAAAGTCTAATAGGTTTCCAATAACCCGTATTAAACTCCTCGAGAATAAAATGACTTAATCTCTCTACACATAACACAAATAAATACTGGGAAATCGGATCACCTTGTTGAAGGCCCCTCTCCGGATTAAACTGCCGAGTTAGGTCCCCGTTCCAGTTAGCTTGCATCTTCGTTGTAGTACTTATGCATTCTCTAATTATGTCGCACCACTCCTTAGGAAAACCCTCAGCATCAACCGTATCACCCACATAATCCCAACGGATCCTATCATAGGCCTTTTAGAGATCTAATTTCAAGATCATCCATTTCTTTCCGGTTTTCTTCTTTCTAGTAGAATGAACAATCTCCTGCATGAGAACTATGTTGTCTTGAATGTATCCTCCCTAGTATAAAACTCTCTTGTGTTGGCCCAACAAGAGAGACAACAAAGGCCCGCATATGTTCCACCATCACTTTAGTGATAATCTTGTATAACACGTTGCACAACGCAATAGGTCTGAACTGCGTAATCAACTCCGGAGTCCCGACTTAGCAATGAGGCAAAGAATTGTGCCATTTAACCCTTCCGGGAGTTTTTGGCACTCCAAGAATTCCTTCACTTCTCTGGCCACCGAGTTCCCGATGATATTCCAGCATTTTTGGTAAAAGATGGGTTGAAAACCGTCAATACCCGGAGACTTATAGGCTCCCATACTCTTAACTGCTCTCCACACTTCATCATGATTCACTTCCTTATGGAGGTCCCCCACATTCTCTCTCAATGTCATAGGGAAGTTGTTGATCTCCATACGCAAGCCATCCCGGTCATTAGTGTTGGGACTAGAGTTATACAGCTCTCCGAAAAATCGAGTAAGAAAATCTTCGAGTTTAACTTCATCTTCTTCCCAAGTTCCATCCTCAATTCTAAGGTCTTCGACTCTATTCCGTCGTCGTCTAATAATCGTGGTTGTATGGAAAAAGGTTGTATTTCTATCCCCAAACGAGAACCATTGCTCCCTCGACTTTTGAAACCAGATGATATCTTCCTGCTCAAGAACCTCTTCAAGTTTAGATTGGAGAAGGATCTCCTTCGCTTTCCCATGGTTGTCAAAAAAAGCGACCGTATTTCTTTGGAGATCATCAAGGTCTTTCATGATTCTTTGTTTCCGCAAAAAACATCACTAAACACCCGACGATTCCAAGATAAAAGCCAATTTTTTAAAATAGTGAGAGGAATACCTCTACTGGCATGTAAATCCCAGCATCTCCTCACCATGGGTTTAAACTCGTTATAGGTCATCCGTTATGCCTCAAAGCAGAAAGGTCTCTTCATCCGATTCCCTCCCAAAGTTGGTTGCAGTATCATAAGTATAGGTGAGTGATCCGAAGAAAATATAGCAAGGTGTCGAACCGACGCATCCGGCTGTTCGCTCAAAAAGTGTGTGCGTCAAATTCTTAAATTTATATCTAGAACTCAAAGCAAAGCGAACCCGCAGTGTACGGATCAGCTGTATTAAGGTAAGAATTCCAGAGTCGAACTCAGGGATTTGGTGAGAGTAAATTCAATTTCAATTGTCTAGCGAAAAATGCGAAAAGCTTTTTGTGATCAAATAAGGGTAAAATGATTCCAAGGATTCAAGTATCCGATTTCGGCTTTCGATTCAAGACACTTATATAGATATAGGACAGAGTTTATATTGCCAAGATTAAATGTTCAAAGGTAGGATTCGTACGATGAAGTTCCGAAGCCTATATGACTAATCTAAAGGTTCTCTCTATAAGGGTTGTTGAGGCTGCAATATAGAAAGATCTAGAGACAAGAATTATGTTCAAACTAACTATCTAAAACTCCAGGATATGACTCTCCAAAGTAAAGAATAGCAAGCACAATTAAAATCTTAATAAAGGATGTTGAGTCTCTTTATTACCCAAATCTTGAAATCTTAATCTATTAAATGTCAAATCAGGTTTGAAGTGTCTTCATACATTCAAATAGAGGGTAAAAAGGTTAATCAAGGTTGGGATTGAGGCAAGGATTAGTTTTGATTAAAGATTGATTCAATTAAGGTTCGTCAGAGGAATAAATTGCCCTGTTCATAAGAAAATCGGCCGATTTTCCTCAAGAACAGCCCGATTTTCCTGTTTATCGCAAAACTAAAATCTAAACTCTCAGGGTCCTAATGTTTGAATGAGTTCAGTCTATCATCATCTAAGCCTTAATCATCAACTATTCTCCCCAGAATCACAAAGGTTTTAGCCAACCATTTTCAAAAACGAATCAAATTAATTATGAAGAGAAAAATCGCAAAGAAACCGAATCTTGGATAAAGAATTCCAATAAGCTTCAAATCTGTAAACGATTGTCAAAACAACTCAATGTGTCTCCTAAACAACTCAAATTCGTGCTCAAAAACAATAAGTATTTCAATGAACAAAGAGATCTCACAACTAGAATCAAGATTAGCTTTTCGGCAAAGAGTCCTTCAATCTCCTTCCAAGAATCTTCAATTCCTCTCAAACGTGTAAAGATTTCCCGCTGCGGCCTCTTCGTTTTCGTTCGTAGGGTTCTCTTCTATAGTTTCTTGCAAGTGGGCCGTTTGGCAAAACTCTCCTCTAGCCCAAATTAATTGGGCTTTGTGTCGTCTTTTCATTTGGCCGAAAAACATAAGAAATCGACCAGTCGATTTACATACAAAACCGTTCGATTTCTTTGGGAGAAAATCGTCCGATTTATATGTATATTGGCACGATTTTCTTCAACAGAAAGTCCCCTTCTCTTAGCTCGTCTTCTATGCTTCTCCTTTGCTATTCCTTAGCTCTTTATGAACCTTTTGAGACTCCTTTAGCTTCCTTAACATCCTTAGATGCTCCTTGCTCCGCTTTTGCTTCCAATTCCACTCCAATTACCTATAATTCATCAAAAACTCGTGTAGACCTCTATTTCCGACAATTGATTGAATAGAGCATAAAAGTCATATAAAATCTCTCTAAATGCAAGGTAAACTGAGACAATCTTCTGCAATATGCATGAATATGATGATACGTAATTCATGTCATCACCGGCCACACCAATCTAGCGTCTTTGTTTATAAAGATCCTATCCAATCTCTTCTGCACACCTTTATTTCTAGTTTTGTTGTCATCCCATGCAAACTCCGACCCATTGATGCCAAGATCGAGTAACCCATAATTGTGGTTAATATCCAAAAATCTATCTGAGTCTTTGTGGAGGCCAACAACCCTTCCCCTACTCTCATGAATAGTTGTGATACAATTAATATCACCCCCAATAACACACGGATTATTCACACTAACAAGTTCTCTATATAACGCGTCCTAGAAAGGAACGCGCCGGTTCACAGACCAGGGGAGGGGGGCGTAGACAACAATCATGTCCAGAGAACTACTCTTGAAAATCACTCTAACATGAATGAATAAGGGACATATATTAACCATGGTGACTTGGAGCTTCGAATCATCCCACAAAAGCCATACTCCCCCCTTCGAACCCACGAACTTCCACTCTTCCACAACCTCCAAACTTTAATTTACTACAAACTTTCTCAGCATTGTCTCCCGAAATTCGGGGCTCAAAAATGGCCAACATATCAACCTTGTGAGATTTAAACAGGAACTTAATAGCCCTTCTGAAGCCGCTCTTGCCTGCTCCATGCACGTTCCAAAATACACAATTCATATCTAAACAAGAAAGAAGGTGAGCTACATACCTGGAGGCATAACGAGATAGCCTCTCTTCTAGTCAAATGTCCTAGACATCCGTATCTCTTCTCTACTTTCCGTGCCCTCTATCTTCTCACACTCTATATTATCCTCCAGCTCAAAACTAAGTTCCCGACCATTACTGATAGCTTCACTAGTCTCTTACAACACCCTCGCGTTCGAACTACTTGGGTTGTTTGTGTCTTCTCCCCCAAATACTGAGGCATAAACTAAATCCCTCCATACTAATTTGTGAATCGGTCGAGCTCAAGGGGACCCTAGATTCATGGTAATTGAAATTGGATATTCCCCCAAGCTTTTTGTTTCCAACCTCCTCAGGAGTATTAGAAGGTAATTGTCCCACCAAGTCATTCTCTGTGTACTGGTCCTCAACAGCCCTCTTCTTATCCTCCAGTTCGTTCCTTCCTTCATCAGTATCTGATACCATAAAAATATATATCCCTCTCCCGTCTCAATGTTGTAGTCTTTTCTTTACCAGTCTCCTCCATCTTGGCTCTCTTTGACATCTTGGGCCTCTCATTTCTAACTCTGTTGCGCCTCTTCTTCCTCTCTAACTCAATCTCTTCGTCCGATCGAGCTTTTGCTTGGAATGTAACACCCTCCTTCACTCCTCATTTCTTGGCTTTACTGGTACTCGTAATATTACTACCTGAAATAATGTATTCCTTTTCTCTGATAATATCAGTAACTGATACTTTATTAGATGACTTATTTCTCTCTCCTTCTAACTGTTTTCCTTTTCCCCTTTTTAATTTACCTCTCTCCTCTCCCAACTTGGGCCCACTCTTCTGAATATAATATTCTCCCTGAGACTGCTTTCCATAACCGTTTTTACCAAACTGATTTTTTCCATGTAGGGGACGGTTCGGATATTTTTTGGTTCGTTCCCACTTTCCCCGAATAAGCGGCAATATCTTCTTTCCCTTTCTGATTCCTGCCTCTCTTCCGACCAGCATCCATGGACCATATTGGGCCTCCTCCAGATCCGCCTGAGTTTCAGTTTCCGGTGACTTCCCGTCCGATTGAGGTTGAGACTCTTTCTGACTTTTTTCTTCCACGACTTCATCTTTCTTACTCTCACACTCATGTCTATCGGATTTGTAGGGACAATTAGAGGCGTAGTGCCCATACCTTCCGCACTTAAAGCATACCACTTGTAATCCCTCATACTCGATGGAGCAACATATATTATTAATGAAGACAACTTTTTTTAAGGGTTTGCTTAGATCTAATTCCACGCACATCCTAACAAATTGTCCTCTATTGAGATTCAACGTCTTCGGATCCATAGCAATCGGTTTCCCTACTCCGGTTGCTACATTCCAAAGTATAGCCTCATTAAACCGTTGCATAGGTACTCCCGTAATCCTAATCCATCTTAGGGTTGAGGTGATCTGCTCTGTAGTCACGAACTCTGGTGTCCATCTTTTAAAAATCAGGCATCTTCCGAACACATCCCAAGGACCACCCGTCATTACAATAAGCAATTAGTTCTCGTTTTTGAAATGAGCCACAAAGTATTCATTATCTAGATCAATGGTTAGGACGTTGTTCCCGAGCTTCTAAAGTTCCTTGACCTTCCTCTCCATAACCAGGAATGCAATAGGAAAGCACAAAACTCTGAAGACTATGGACATTTTCCACTCATCTTCGAGCGTCTTCGAGATACTCGGACCTATCTCAAAATAGTTATCCCCTTCAAGTTAAAACGGGAATGATAGAACCATCTTTCCTACGAGAGCATTCATATCCACTTTGTTAGGTACACATCCCTTGTATGAGTCTCTAATCATAACTTTCTTCCAAGTCTTCTTCTAATCTGTCCCTTTCCGTTGACCACTAGCCTCCTTTCTACCACTAGTATTCTTGCTTCCGACTTTGAAAGAAACGATGCTCGCAGCAATGGTGTTCAGGAAAGGCTCCCCCAATGACTCTTGTCCCACCTTGCTGTTAAACATACCTCTCTCAATAACTTCATCCCTCTCCGTCTCATTCTCACCCTCTTGGGTCTCAGTTTCAGTATCCATGCTTGCATCTTCCCTAACTTTCTCAACATCATTTTCCTCGTTGTCACTGTTATTCCCCACCTCTATTTCCGGTATGGAAGTTTTCACCTCCATTCTCCGGCCACCAGAAATGCCGACCGATAGGAACTATCCCACACTTTTTCGGTGTTAGGGTTTCCTCACTAGTTCTACTTTGTTAGTGAATCTAAACGTTGATATTTGAATATGTTAGAAATTGGTTAACAAAAAACCAAAATAATTAAATTTCTAAACTGCCTGAGACTCGATGTGAAAGATGATTACAAATTTGTTACGTGGAAATGCGTATTCACGTTGTCAATTTAAAAAATGTACATTTCTTGTTTGGTTGAAATTGTTTTTTTCACGCTACAAGCCAATGTGAGTCTATTTTACTAGTTTTACAATATTTGCAAAATTTAGATTATTGTTAGAGTACAGATCTAGTATATTGGATTATATAATGAGTTTATCATTTATTTGTTAGTTTATTGGTTTGTCCATTTATATTTGTTTATTTGATAAATGAAATAAACAATGCTTCAGTTCACAAATCTCTACATTGTAACAGAGCACTTTCCTCAAATCTACGTTTCGCAACAAAATAAAAACACTAACCCTAAAATAACCTTTTGCCGCCTTTGGCCGGTATCATGACCGCCGCACTTATTGGGATATTGGAACAAGCTAATTACACCTCCCTTGATCCCTTAACATCTTACGCCCGTAAAGACATTGGGTTTACAATTGATGATACTCACTGAAACACCATCTTACTTGCCCTGAATTTCTACTACTCCCATTCAACTTTGGATACTACTTCACATATTATCTTAGTACGTCAGATCCTTGATTTTGTAGCATCCTTTCATATGGCAAGTGATCTCAATCAATTTAGTCAGCGAGTGTCGGATCAAGCTTCCAAATGGTATTTTGGCTTCGGTTGGACACGCATACACTTTTCAACTAAATGCATTCTTCGCCTGTCTCGAGTACTATTTGTTCCGGTATTAGAATGACATTTCGTATACTTGAACCAATTAAGCACGGAGTTTAATTGTGTTTTTATGATCATGATAGCATGAATTATTGTCTATATTTTGGGGCCTGTTTAGACGTTTTATCTTCAATAATCTGCATGTTTGAATGTATATTATGTGATTATATTGTCATTTCATCTACCTTTACGGGAATCGAGGTCTACAGCAAGTTTCGTTGTAATCGTAGGTAAAATGACACGTTTTGCATCAAAATGGAGCTAAAGGAGCTAAGGAGTCATTAGAGCTACATTCAGGAGCTTAAGGAAGAATCCAGGAATCATGGAAATGGATTGAAGATTCACTTTGGACCAAATTTGATGAGATTTCACATTCAGTTGAGTCACCTCGGTCAGGTACAGTACCATCTCGACCGAGGTGATCCAGAGGAGCTGCTCGACCGAGGCGAACACCTTGGACGCGGCGAGAGATATTTTATTCTTGGCTGAGATCTTTTATTTTTGGAAAGAGGATCTTATATTATTAGGCAGGATTTCTGGAAGGAAGAAGATAATTTAGCCCACATATTTTACCTATTTTATGGGAAAATATCTTTCTAAGATATCTTATCTTTGGGAGGGAATTTTCCTATAAAAAGGTTGGATTTTCCACAAATTCAACACCCGCTTATGCTTAGAACATCCGCTTAGGGATGAACACCCCACATACGACCCACTACAGCTGGGAGATTTGAAGAACCTTTTTGAAGGTTGAAGGAAGATTGAAGGAAGGAAGTTGATAGCTTTTATAGCTTTTGTGAAGGGTTTTGTAAGATTCTCTTAGATTCCCTTCTTTGTTGATTGTCTTGTTGGATTGTGATCCAAGGAACGCTTGTTGTTTGATAATTGATTCAGTTATTGAAGCCTTATTCTTAAGGTTTTTGTGTTCAATTATTCACCTTCTTCCCTTATATTTGATTATTGCTTTCATGATGATGATTGACTAATTTCTTTGTGTGATTCTAGGGTGATTGACTGAAGGTTGTGGGAAAAACAATGATAGAATAATCTTAATCACAGTAGGACCCTGAAAGCTCGAGTCTTTATCCTTAACCCTAGAACATCTCGCTCAGTCGATGAACATCTCGGCCGGGGTGGAATTCGTTTGACCGAGGTGACCTTTCTGATCCGAAACTGAGAGTTAAGTGTTAGAGTTTGCCAAATCCTATTCTTATTATACCTTTCCTGGTTCAATGTAAGCTTAGGATGAGACTTACCCGGTAATTCCTTTGTTTGTTTACCTAAGATCATAAGTGTAGGTAATAAAGGTTTATCCTTTATTGGGGTTTGAGTGTGTTTCCATCCCATCTTTGTGAGTTAGCCTGAGACTTACCCGGTAAAGGTTGATTCTATTCCCTTCGGTGGTATGTTGGTTTGAGGTTATAGTTCTTTTCCTAAATTCCTTGAGACTTACCCGGTAATAGGAGTTATGGTTTGGGATTAGTGAGTAGTGAGACTTACCCGGTGATCTATTCCACTTTAGAAACACCTTCCCTTTGCAAAAATCTCAGCTTTGTCCCCTTATCTTTAGATCTTGAGTTGGAACCACAACTAGATGCTTTAATCCCTAGAATTGCATATTTCCTTAATTGACTTTTTATCATCTTTGATTGTTTTAATCGCTTTTGTGGTTAGTAATTACATTGACAACCTATACTAGTTTTGTTTCACTAAGTCCCTGTGATCGACCCTTGGGATTTCTTGCTTTTTATTACGATTGACCCGTACACTGCGGGTTCGCATCCTTGTTTTAAGCTCACATCTAGGGTTATAAATTTAAAGCTTGCACACACCGTTTGGAGCGAACAGATCACTAATAAACTTTGTGTAATACAAGACAATACTTCAAGGACAGTGATTAGAGTGGGTGAAGCCCGCAATAAAATGTATATTGAATTCGCTGGATGACAAACATTCCGCCTTTTTTCTTGCCATGTACGGTTCTTACCTACATCCCTTCACCATCAACGCCTTGGTCATCTTGCCTCTCCTGACATTGTATCTCCTTGTGACATTTGTGTCTAGGTCAAACTACCTAGATCTTCTTTCCCGAGTAGCATTTCTCATGCTTCGTCGTTGTTTGCTTTAGTTCATTTAGATATTTTGGGTCTCTATCACACCTTTTCTACTTGAAGTTGTTCATATTTTCTTACCATTTTAGATCATTACTCTCGTTGTACTTGAACTTATCTTCCAAATGGAAATGTTGAATCATCTTTTTTGATTCAACAATTTTGTGTCATGAACGAAACTTAATTCAACACTTATGTAAAAACCTTTCATAGTGATAATGACAAAGAATTTGTTTCCCTCGACCTTTTCTGAGGCAAGGGTATTCGTTTAGAAACCTCGTGTACCTACATGTTGGAGATTTGTGCTAAGTCTCAACGGAACCATTGAGCTTGTTGTCGAGACAAGGTGCAATAAGTTACTCACATGTATGTCATGATGATATGGGTTGCGGGAGGCAAACCAAGTGACCGGCACTTAGAGTAACTAGTGATTACGGGGTAAAAGTATGGAAGCTAATTAAATTGAACTAAACAAAAGGACATGGATATCACGGCTATGTTGAAAGTTAGTTTAGTTGAGCCTCATGACTGTCATGGGACATTGTCTTGACTCTGTCATGACAATGCCATGACTTGGCAAGAGCGTTATTGGCCTTGCCAACGCCTAGGCCATTTTGCGACAGAATTTGAGAGCCCGACGCTTTGTGTTTTTGGGACACATTATGTGAGCGTTCTTTCGAGCATTCCTTATTATATTATCTCAAGAAAGTTGTTACAAAGTTTGAGAGAAATCCAAGCAAAAATGTCCATTGAGCTCCAAGAAGCTAGCTAGTGAGCTGCTTAGTGAGCTGCTTGATGAGCTAAGCTAGTTTGAGCTAAGATCATGTGTATTTGTTGACCTTAGAGTTTCACCTAGCTATAATGAGTTAGTCAAATCTCATTGATGAGAAAAAAATCGGGCCGGAAAAGCTAGCTGAAATTTGGGCTTTTTGATGGTCCAATTGAGTTGGGTTTGGGCTTGGGCCAAAAAGAGGTTATGAAACCCTAACTTCTCTCAACCTCCAGTAACCGTTTGTAACTGTTCTCAACCGCTTTGGTGGCAGTTATTCTCCTCAAAACCGTGCCCCCTTTTGCCTATAAAAGGGAGAGTCATTTGCACTTGAAAGAGAATCCATTTTGCATGAAAAAAATTAAGCCATTGGTTCACAAGTTTTGACAAGGGATAGGAAATCTCTCTTTGGATGATTTGTGCAACTTGGAAGACCAAAATACATCATTGATATTGAAGAAATATAGGCATCCATTAGAAGGATCAAGTTTCAACAAGATCTAGAAGAACTCCTTTTACAAATGTAAGACAATATATGTTTCTATACTTTAATCTTTATGACTTGTTGGTCTTATCCCACTAAGGTATTTGGATCCCGATGTAGGGAAAATACACTTAGAAGGAAAACTCTATATTTGAGTGATTTCAACATTATCCAAGTCAAGTACATACAATATCCTAATAACCTGTTTTGCATGCAATTGAATGTAACTATAGAAGGATGTTTCTCTACTCCTTTTGGAGACTACAACTCCTTGGATTTAATTCTGGATATTCAATTAAAGAATATATATATATATATATATATATGTATATATAATTCTGTTTTGCTAATTTAAGGCTACTTGTCTACTCACTTGGGAGATTACAGTTCTAAGTTGTTAGTCTACTCCTTAACGGAGATTACAACAACTTGTAAGTCCCTTGTCTACTCACTTGTGAGATTACGGAGTCTTTACCTAATTAAGTTGTTTGTCTACTCCTATTGGAGATTACAACAACTTGTAAGTTGTTAGTCTACTCCTTGAAGATTACAACAACTTGTAAGTTGTTAGTCTACTCCTTCTTGGAGATTACAACAACTTTGACACTAAACCAGACACCGAAATCCAACACTACACACCACAATAAAATGGGAGTGTTGAATGCAAACATCGCCACATTCTTAATGTTGATAGAGCCCTTATGTTCCAAGGGTAGTTACTGTCACGTTTTGCGGAGAGCGTGTCCTTACCGCTTGATATATTATCAATCGTACTCCTAAACATGTAATTTACCACAAAACTCCTTACGAGCTTCTACATGGCTCACCACCTTGTCTCAACCATCTTTGGGTATTGGGATGTCTTGCGTATTGTTCCCCTCTCCCTCGATCTTTTGATAAATTTTGGCTTCGTGGTAGAAGTGTGTTTTCAAAGGCTATCCACGTTCTTAAAAAGGGTGAAAATGTAGATCTAGATACTTTAGATATTTTCACAGTGCGAGATGCGCGTTTTTATGAGAAAATTTTTCTATTTGCGTAAACGGAATAAAACCCTCGACATTTATCTGACGCTTCCAAAATCATTTGTTTTCCGGCTGCTACTAATGAACCTACCCCACCAGTTGGCCTTTTCCCCAGCGGACGCTACCTCACGCGCTGACACTCCTCCCCTCTCTCTATTTTTAAACCTCTCAGTGGACTCATCACTTACCTATCCCCACTTATCTTTTCAGCGAGCCCCACACTTGTTGACATCACACTACCTCCCCCCAATTTACCTGACATGCTACCTCACCCCTCACCCGACCCACTCATCCCCCCAGATTAATGTCCTCCGGTCCACACCAGTACTCCCCCGAATTATTATTGGCAACAACCTTGTTACCATTCGCACGTTTAAGGATTATCTTCATACTTGCTTTCACATGAAAGACCTTGGACCCCTTCGGTTCTTCTTAGGCATTGAAATCATTCGCACTTCGTCCGCTTGATGATTCTGAAAAATATCGTCATTTAGGTTGGACATTGATCGTAGAAGTTTTACCGGATGGTAACACCAACCTCCCCGTAAGATTCATAGGGCCGGATGTAGTATATTCGGGTATCTAATTCACTTGGACCGCGTCTGTTTTGGATGTAAGTAATAGACAATCATGCTAAGTAAAAGAAGGAAGAGAGAAAACGATGTATTTTGGTGAAACAATGATTAAAAAAAGGAAATAAGGGAAATTAATGATTTTTGTAGCCGAATAATGGAGGGAGACGATCTAAAGAAACATGAATCCCCACTATGATGAATTAAAGTAATATTGCATGTATGAGACTCGTGAACATTGATATATGAATATTGCAAGTAACTATCTAAAATAGCCTTAAACATAGACAAACAAAGATTGTGCTTTCCATCTCGTGTAGCTCGCAATCTGGCGGTTCGGCTAGTATAGGAAAACCCTTTAAAAACTTAGAATTCCAAAAAAGACCAAGAGAAAGCTTCATTTGTGGCTCTTCAGTTAGAAAAGGTATAAAGGTCATAACTTTCTACGATAGTTGAAAATCCTCGAAGTAAAAGACAAGATTCAATCCTTTAAAACCAAGTGCTTTTTAATAAACACCACTTATTTCGAAGATAAATAAAAGGACTGAGTGAAGTACTTTGAAAAGAATCAATATCACAATCTTAATTCACAAACATATATGCAACAATAAATCAAATCATTATAGGATCATCCAATCCTTAGACTAAGTGATATATTAGCCGGACGTGATTGAATGCAAAACATCATTTATAAAATATAGAAACTGCATTAACAAACTCACAATTTTTGGTTCCAACACAATGAGGCGAACCATTAAGCGGGGATTTGAAGTCTACTCGACGGCTACGGGATGAGAGGATGGTGGTATCAGCGTGGATGAAAAAACTAGGGTTGATACATGTGTTTACATATGGTCTAAAACATATCCTAATAAGATTAAAAAAAATGTTTCCAAAGATAAGATTAAAAGATATGATTCGGATCATCAGCGCATGCAAAATGGCCACCAAACGGCCTGAAAAGTTGTAAGCTAGTTGTAGGCATGCCGTTTGGCAACATTGGTTGGAACTGCGTGACCCATGAGTACTATTTTTGAAGCACTTTTGAAGATCTACAACTTTGCAGTTGGCATGATTGTCCGAATATAAGGGGAAGATGGTCGAAATTTGAATTATTCAGACGTCGTCATAAAATGACATCCAACTCCAATGGTTTCCACTTGCCTTCTTCAATCTTTAGTCGGTCTTGATGTTTCCATGTTTTCTCCGATTTCATGGAACATTGAATCCTCGTGTTATGGTATTTTCATACCATTACGCTCCATAAATGACCTTGACTTCCGGATACATGAAATAAAGCGAAGTAGATACCGAAATATGAAAATGGGATCTTTCTACGCTAAAATGAAGCATAAACAAGTTATGGATATGAAAATGCATGATTCAAAGACTATATGATGTTACATTTGACACTCATCAACGTCTCATCTACTTGTCAATCACTCGCCCTGAACTTGCATACTCCGTTTATATCTTATCTCATTTCATGGTTGCCCTGCGCCGTAGACAATGAGATGTTGTCTTGAAGGTTCTTCGAAACTAAAGTCGGTGCCTACTCAGGGTATTTTCTTATCTCGTTCTAGTGATCTCCGCATTCGTACTTTTTGTGATTTAGATTATGTAGTTTGCCTTATCACTATACGTTCTACTACAGGTTGCTTCATTTTACTCGGTACCTCGCCTATTTCTTGAAAAACCAAGAAGCAAGCTACCGTATCCAGATCTTTTGTCAAGGCTATATACAAAGTAATGGCAGCTACTACATATCAGCTTCTCTAGCTCAGCTTCCTACATCAGACACTTGGACTTTCACACAAGGCTCTCATGTTTCTCTTTTCCGACATATCACCAACAATCCAATATTCAATGGTACCAAACACATTGAGATTGATTGTCAAACCATCAAGAAACATGTCTTACCATCAGTAAAACATATTTAACAAAGTATCATTCAAACACAACCTGTCATGACACCACCCTTCAGTTAGCTAACAACATAACTAAAGCTCATCGAAATTGTTTCTTCCCCAACTCGGAACTCCAACTTGAAGAGGGTTAGAGTATAATCCTAAATATAATGTCGTATATTAAGATTATCCTTTATTTGTGTATTTACCGTTTTATCCTTTTATATTTATTTAATATAAATAATATTTAATTAATAAAATAAACAAGCTGATTACCAATCTCTCAATAAATAAAAACTTTAAAATCTCTCAATAAAAAAAAGTTAAACAACCACTTAAGAATGTCTATCTAAATTCAAACACTTGACATCTACATCACCAACTTAATTGGCCGTGCAAGTTTCTAAGTTTGATTCTTTCAAGCTCCGGAAGCATTTATCTAAAGATGAACAACACCCTCTAAATTAAATCCAATATTAATTACAATGCCCGAAATAAATTATTAAATCTAACGCACACACTATGGATGTAAAATTTACACTGAGCGACTTACCTACGCACCGCTTTTCTTATTAACACCCTGCATGTCCATAGGAGAATTCGTCATGCTCCCAACAGAGCCTAGTGTCTGGGAGCTCAGCTGGGGACTAGCCGGCCCAGGCTCTGGGTTCATGGCCCCGGAACTCATCTGTGGGCTGGCCTGCTGCTGTTGCTGTTGAACCACCCCGGGCAGGTTAATCTGCTGTGGAATCCCCATTGAAGGAGAGCTCACTTGTTGTGGAGAAACAACAGACTGGAGAGGGGAAGCTGCTTGTTGCTGCGGTTGTGGGTCCGGCATGGATTGTTGTTGCTGATGATGTTGCTGCATCTGTTGTTGTTGTTGTTGTTGTTGTATCTGCAACATCTGTTGTTGTTGCTGTTGGTTCATGAGAACATTCATTCCCGTCATTGGCCTCGGTGCAGCCATGGTCCCCATGGCAGAACGCTGCATAGGGTTGATATTACCTCCTCGATTCAAAGTCTGATTCAATATAGAGAGTCCGGGATTATTCTGTCTGGCTCCTGCCATTGCGCCCATACCAGGTTGTGTCCCACCAAGCATTCCACGGGTCTGTGGCATCCTCATTCGAGATTGCAATATCGCCTGTGCTTGCATTTGGGTCAGGGCACCCGTACGAAGGCGCTGGCTAATTGTGTTGGTTAGACCTATATTTGCAATCCCAGGAATTGAACCTGAAGAGACTCCGATACCTCTTGGGCCCATTCCCATGGCATTGCCCAGGCCATTAAGTCCACCCATATTGTTAGTAATATTGCCCATCCCCACACCTGGTACGAGTCCCATCAACATATTTCTCTGCATCTGTGTCTGCAGTTGTGCCTGTGTAGGAGGCTGTTGTTGTGAGGTTGGCTGCTGCTGCTGCAACATTTGGAGAGAAGGTTTGTTGCCCATCTGACTACCCAACGGTAGGTTTGAATTTTGGCCCATTGCATTTGGATGATTAGTCGGTGGTAGCAATATGGATCTCGAGAACTGTGGTTGATGCTGATGGATCATTTGCTGTTGATTAGAGAGTTGTGGGTGCTGTTGACCCAATTGATGAGCGTCCAACTGGGCTGGTCTTGCTTGTGCTGAACCACCGTGTACCAATCCATGAGGCATCTGCAAGCCTTGTGGGTTTCCACCTGGAGACATCCCCGTATTGGATAAAAGATTAGGGGGTGAGTTTATTGCTGCATTGGCGGTAATAATTGGCTTGGTTTCATGCATTTGTGGAGCTGGGGCTGCTTCTGCATATTGCTGACTCTCACTTACTGATGATGGAATACTAGGAGTGTTAGGTTGGTTTGTCGGGGGGACAGCTGGCCGCACTGGTGGTCTAGATTGGACATGACCAGTGATGTCATATCCATCACGAATCATCTGCATAAGAGTACGGGGTCGCAATCATTCAAGTCAAACAAGGCTAGATAAAATCAAAACCCAAATTCATAAACTTCTGAAACACATACCAAAACACTGAATTGGGACGCAAGCAAATCGGCAAAATGCTGCACAGAGATAACATACATAGTTAGTCCTGCCATAATAACAGATATATGTTGAAGAGGTTCAAAATAGTCACAATATCATGTGACACTGCCTACTATTGTGACATACAAAAAACTGTAGCATAAAGTTGCAAGCATTACACCATACCATTAGCAGCAATCACGAAATCAATTAAAATAACTGCAACCTACAAGAAAATGTTCTATTTCATGTCACAAATGCAAACTCAAGTAATTATTGTCTCTAGAAAGGCCAATATATTTGTACCAACTGGCCCATAATGCAAGACAAAGTGGTACAAGCTTTGTAGGACATGCCTCAACCAAGCATATGAACAGGATGCACATATTGTTTAGCTTCTTTGACGGTTTGACCATCATGTTTATGTAAGCCAAGTAATTTATACAGTTGTTTTATGGTTCTAGCACTAGAACATGACCTTTTGATATGTTTATACATGATTATCAATTACACATCTAATACATTTATAGTTAGCATACAGGGGGCAAAAAAACCAGAGTTGTCCAATTAGATCATGCCTGGTTTGGATACAGCTATAATCAAAACTCAAAAGACAAATCTGCAAAGCCTCAGATCAAGCAATCAATTCAACCTAGGTACACACATCATGGCAACTACAATTAAGTTCACAGGAAGATCTTCCAGGGTTAAACCAGAATCATATACGGATTCCCACTTCTGCAGTTGGGTCTGACTGTCTAGATATTTATTTTTTCTATTGTTCCTATTTCGGTAATGAAAATTATTTTCCCTAGTCTGTGTAAGACAACTGACTATAACATTCACTTGAGGAATAAACGTGAACTCCCCACATTTTATGTGGACATGAAGTGTACAAAGCTTTCTCTAGCTAGCTTTCACGTAAGCACTAATAAATCAACAACACAAACTTTTACATCAACAACACAAACAAATAATGCCTTTGTATATATATCATAGAAAGAGCATCGCAAATGGAAACCACATTACAATAATAAATTGAGATGCAAGAACTCACAGAAGTCGGCAGGGTAGGCAGGTAATCTTCCGCACTCAAATAATCTCTGTCTTCCAAGTCTCCAAAGTGCATTGCTATGGTACCATCTTGTGGTTTCTCTGACATGATTAACCTAGTTCGCGTTGCGGTAGCAACAGAACCATTACCTGTGAAAGTGCAAGCCCGATCATTATAGGAAGTACACTTCAATTCACTTAGCATACTTCAATAAAAACCAACCTGGAACAGTCTGATCCGGAAGAATAAAACTCAAGACCCTTATCTTTAAGGTATTTAGATTACCACAAACAGGAGTCGTTGATATTGGAGCTTGAGGATCTTTTATACTATCAGTATTAGCATTAGCATTAGCACTAGTGGATAAACCCATCATGACTTCCTGGGGAGAAAAGGTGTGGGGTTTTCTGGACAAGTCACCAGCCTTGGTCCTTTTATAGATAAGTTTATGCCTGTACAGAAATATGAACAAAAAGGATCACCAGATATTAATATAAGCCAACACTTCTCGGTAAAATCAAGTATGACTGTTTACGTGGAGATCTTCCATTATCCACTACTGAAACAGTCAAGAGTACAACCTCGATGCTTGACGGCTGAAGTCCTAATGACCGAAGTATAAGGTTCTCACATGCCTTGTAGGAACCACTATAGTATATATAAAAAAAACTATAAAAAAAAATGAAGGGCCCCACAACATAAAAAAATGGAACCAAATTACTAAATGGAATCTCATAGTTTTACCATGAAAGTTAATAGAATATCAGGTGATAAAGAATTTCTTAACTCTTGCTCAATTTGACTAAAGGGAACACATGTAGCAATACAATATACCATCAACTAGTGATTAGGAACTAGCAGCGACTAGACCAATTGAAAACAGATAAGAAACAAAAAGATAAATAAAAACAAGATTCTCAATTGACAATTTGGAGGTAAAGTACATGTCTAACTATTACTTCTGCAAACATGTCATGTTTCTGTTTGTAAAAAGAAACAATTGTGTTCAAGAGGCAGTCTAACTATTACTTCTGCAAACATGTCATGTTTCTGTTTATACAAAAGAAACAATTGTGTTCAAGAGGCAGGGGGCAGTAAAGCAATCAAATCGATTCAGGGGAAGAATAATGCGCAACCAAAAATGACAATTTAGATTCTGATTCTACCTTGCAGTCACCATCTCAATCTTCGAGAACTTATCCAGCATAGACTGGTCACCCATGGTACCTGTGCTAACTGAAGGACTAGCTGCATTCATAGGAATGCTCACATTACTAATGCTGGCAGGAGAGCCAACACCACTCATAGCCGGGGTCTTTGGAAGGGAATTCGATCTCCACTTCCCAGCAACTTGTGCCTGTTGTATGGAATCATTAGGACCAGACATCCCAGACTGCGAGCGAACAACAGAAGTTATTGGCATGCCAGCAGATTTCTCTCTTTGTGATGGCCCGAGTGGACCAGCTGAAGAAACAGCCCCGTATTGGATTCCCAATGACCCACCAGCCAGTTCTGCAGATTTTCCTGATAAAGGAGATTGAGCAACAACACTAGAAGAAACACGAGGACTCTGAGCAGCTTTCCTTTTCTGAATCTGTTCCTCCTTTCTTGGATCCTTTTCAACCTGCTGACCAAGATTATTCCAGCCTGGCTGATGATAATTTGTTCTCATGAATGCTTGCTGTGAAGGCCTTTGTTGAAGTCGAGGATCCATATGGCTAGTCTCTGCTTCAGATATTTGTCCAGCATTCTTGAACCGGATGGACTCAGATTTATCAACCTCCATGTGATCTCCATTCACTCCATATCTCATTCCTTGTTGTCCCATTGGGACTGCAGTTGTACCATCTTGATTTGAAGCCCCTTCAGGGCCAATATGAGAATATCTTTGCATGCCAGTATTGGCGTATTGAATTCCTCTTGGGTTTGCTTGCTGCTGCAAAAGGTGATTCTTCCACTGCGCATCAGGCCCTTGATGGCTATCCATATAGGATCCTAATTGATGCGGGTGTGTATCTGCAACAGATCCTAGCCTGGTCCTCTTACCAGAATAAGGTGACATTTGCCCTTCTTGAGTTTCCAGATTCCCATGGGAAAGTGCAGTAGAATTCATATTGTCATTGTACATTACTGCTATGTCCTGTGAAACAGGAGAAGCTACCGATGTGTTTGACACATTGTTAGGTAGAGACTCTCTTTGATTTCCCACTCCTTGTACAAACTTGGACTGCTGAGGCATAACATTCATCGCTGAAACTGCGGCATCGTTTACATAGCCTCCTGGTCTGGAAGTTATCATACTAGAGGGACCAGGACCGATATTCTGCACAGGAATGGTATCTTGTATGTGTTGTTGCAACATATCACCTGAAACTGATTCTCCCATCCTGTAGCTCGAATTATCTGGTAACCTGCCAACAGAAATTTTCTTTCCATGTAGTCTACTGCTAGATGTTACAGTGACATCTGGCATTTCTCTCAATCTCTTCCTCTGTAATCCACTCAGATCCAAACTAAGCTGCAAGTCAAGATAAGTAATTTAGAGACAAACAAGACATCAACTCTCAGATGAATGTAAAGCTTCTAACCTTCGAAGGGACTGGATTCTGAGATAGTCTATCCAGCCTAGGAGTAGGATCAAGAGAGAGTTTTGGTTGCAGGGCTTTCACGATTCTTGACTCTACTTCCTGCACATAAAAGGCAAGCATGAAGAGTTCCAATGGGTGTAGTAGTATATACTCCCTCCCTTCATTCAATAATTTGTCATTTTAGAATTTCACAATGATCGCCAAAGGGAGGTATAAGTTAGCTGACTGCATGTACTCTCAGGATTAATTATTCTGCTACAGGTTTTAGGTGTAGACAACTTTTTTAGGCTAGTATTTACTAGGATTTTTTTTTGGCTGCTTTAGATCTTTTTTTGTTTTTGAGCCTCCAAAGCTCTTCCTGCATAACGTTTGTACTACTACGCAGAAAATAATCTCATTATTTACAGCTCGCTTCCCTTCCAATATGACATTTAACCACAGGTAGTGGAGATGAGAATTACCATCAGATCACCATAAGTCCAAGAATCATCTGCCATTGAAGAGATATCCTTCACAACATTCTCCAAGGACATTTTAAGGTGTACTTTGGTAGTAGTTGGAGAAACATCAGCAGATGGAGCAATGGAACCAGAGTCAGAGAAGAATTTTCGAAAATCACGAACCTGAACATAGCAGAAAACAACAATTCAGGTATTCTAGAAGCACCCACATATACTAGGCATGAACGTTAAAGCAACCACATTGTACCACCCATAAGTATTCGGCATGTAAACATGTTTCTTTGCATGTTAATGTGCTAACTAGTTTATAGCCTGCAACTTGTGCGGGTTTGTTAATTGAAATATAGTATCATGTTATCTATATTATATATTGGGTGATTTTACAAGTGATATGTCAGTAGCCCACATGTGTGAGATAATCATATGAAACTTAAAGACAAAAATAATCACGAATAAAGAGTAGTCTTATTATGCTTGGTTTTTAATTCAGTCATTATACAACACACAACTTTCTTTTGGGTGTATAGGTAAAGTGCCCTATTTTAGCCCATACACAACCTGATTTTGTTGCCCTAAAATTTACATAAACAGATCATGCTATTACATTTAGGGCTTTGTTATTCGATAGATACTACTACCGTCACTCTCACCTCAAACCATACATGACTTCTCATCACAGGAAAGGAAAAAAAAACATACCTTAAGATCAATCTTTCCACAAAATAAGAGACGAAATTCAACCGAAACTACATCACCATACCACATTAAAGCAACTCATGTTATTACACTTAGGGTTTCGTGGTTTATTGTTTCAAGTGTCACGTCTAAAGACCAAGTGTTGCATCTACTCTGGTCATTACATGAGTGTTAAAGATTATTGGCTTTTGACGTTAAAATAATAAATTCTTAAGATACTACAATTAAGAGAAAATCCTATTAATGTAAATTTTGATGTCATTAGAAATATGATGATTTTTTAAAGATATTTTGTTTTAGATATTAACATATAGTTTAAATGAGAATAATTTTTAAAAATTGGAATTTTTGTAAAAAAAATAATGATCACAAAAACTTCTAATGGAAGATTCCCTAGAACTTCTTACTACATTTGTTATATTCATTACGATTCACTTAGGATTTAAAATGAAATCCCGTTTAATTGGCGAAACTTTGCCCGAAGTTTTGATCAACTCTCAAACCAAAATTGTTAAAACTTGTTAAAAGATCCAAATCCCAATCAATCTAACATCTAGAAAATTAAGATAATATTCATCAATTTAAATAAATTAAATAAAAGTATAATTTTGTGACAATTAAAGAAGTACAAGAATATATAATGGATCCCATAATCGGATTTTTTTTATTTTTAAAAGAGAAATTTCTCTGATTTATTGGTTTTTTATAATGACTAATTGTATGAAAAGGATGATCTTACCTACAAATTTTATGGAAGAAAAAAATACAATAATAGGTCTTGATCGAATCTTCGATTGCAAAAGACTGTATGTGGATTATTAATCATTAACATATTTATGTAATTGAAGTTTTGATTTTAGAGATTAAATTTAATAAGAAAAGGCAATGAAAACTTTAGTAATTTTTCAAGAAAGATACAAAAATAGGATTTGATCAGATTAGCAATTCTCTATATTATATGAAGGGAAATTTTGTATGGTGCCCTTGTAATTGGCTTTTTCTGGATTATGTACAAGGGTTTTTCAGTTTCCGGATGGTGTCCCTGAGCAGCTGAGCTTCATAATTTTCCAAAATATACCCTCGACTATCCATAAGTTTGCTTTTGTTAACATTTTATGGGGGAAAAAAAGATAAATTACACCTCCAGAAAATTATTGAGAAATTCAAAAATGACTATTAATAACTACTAAATAATTATTATCTTTTTTTCCACCAAATGTTAACTTATGAAATGAAAGGTATATTTCGGAATGTTATAAAGCTCAAGGGTACCATCCGGAAACTAAAAAACCCTAAATCCAGAAAAGGCTAAAGTCCAGGTCACCGTCCATAATTTTCCTTTGATAAAACTTGGAAATACAAAAGGTTTGATTAAAATTTTCCTTAGATAAATTTTGTGAAGTAGTTCGAATACCTAAAAAGTCTTTTAGATTTTATTTGCTATTAAGTAGTTCAGATAGCTCAAAGTAGTTTATATTTGATTTGCTGTTAAGTAGTTCAGATACTGATGATCCGAATTCATGGTTTTTTATTAAATCCTAATTCAGGTTTGTTAAGATACTAATGAGTTTCGGCAAAATTTTAAAATAATTATACTAACTTTAGTTTTGTAATCCATCAGTATTTTAAAAAATGATTTTGTGGCATTAATTGTGGGCTTACGTTTTCAAATACTCGTCATACATAGTGCCACGTGAGTTGAAAAGTAAGCTGCTATAGTATGTGCATATATATAGAACCAAAGTAGATGTTAATTGCAAAAATTACTTACCTCACAAATCAGCCCCCCATCAACATACTTGCAGGGTATGTCGTCTAAAAGATCCCCGGGCAACCAACCAGATTCGATTGCCTTCATGAAGATAAAATAAAAAATATATCATCACAGTGAGGTTCCTATATGAAATGATTTACTATCATTAAGTAAGATGATGGGAAACATAAGGCAAATTTTTTGAAGTGTTTGGAAACACATCAGATTTTAGAAATTAGTGAATAAAAGTATATGTTCTGGATATCTTTCCATATAGGAGACTACTGTCAATTAGATCATAGAAAAAGGTATCAATTAATATTCACATATTCCAGAAGAACAATAAAATTGGTAGAAAAAATATCATGTCCTCAATATGAAACACTGACCAAGAAGAGAGTTTCCGACGCTCTATCGTATGGATGCAATAACTTTGCAGCATCTTGAAGTGAAGCACGATGTCCACTGTCCTGAAACATTCAAAACATTCTGAACTTCAATTCACAAACAAATAGTCAATTTGCTCAGAAGTCATCCCTGGCATAAAATACCTATTTAACTATTGTGAGTAAAAACATTTTTGATAAATGGAAATATATATTACATACTCCCTCGTCAACAAAGCCTTACTAATTTCTGGACATATCTTGTTACTCCTTATTAGACATTTAGACACTTAGGGCCTGTTTGTCTATATCCGGAAACGGAATGGAAACGAATCTAGTTCACTTAAATGCCATTGTTCATTCATACAATTAATATATAAGATGCATGTTTTTCATTTTCAATGCAAAATGCGTTTTCTTTTCCCATTTTGTTTTGTTTCCCTATAGGGTATCAAAATTAATCAAATTCTACTAGAACCACTTTAAACCACAAGGAATGATTCTAAAACTTTTCATGAATAAGAGTATATAAATATAGACTAGATTTGTTTCCATTGCGTTTCTATTTCCGGAGATGCAACCAAACAGAGGTTAGTGTTTCCAAAAAAGCATTAAATGACCAAACGCATTCATACATCGATAAGTTTCCAAACACTTCAAAAAACAATCTTAATTAATCGTGCCTGGTTTTGGTTGTTTATATTTGACTTGCAACATTGATAGGTTCTTGTACAGTCATAGATGAACTAAAAATAGAAACATTGAAAAATGAAAACAAATTAGGACGGGAAACAACTAATCATTAGTGTGCCGTATGAGAGTAAGCCTGCCTTGCGTGCATAACAATATATTTCAAATCTCGTACTACTTTCAATTATGAAATAAGAAACATCATTTGAAACAATTAAATTATATAACCTTAGTACAAGCCTTCACTTCTATAAGGAATTATGGACATAAGTTGCCATCTTATTAATTCAGGTGAACTACCTCTGAAAGTTTCCCAATTGAATAACCATGTGGAAACAAGTTCAATGTGAATGAAACTTCATGATCTGCCAAACAGAGACATTATTCATCCAGTCAGCAGAACATTATGTTCAGAACTCAAACACAATGCATCAAATAGAAGTTAGCTAGCACATTTAATTGCAATGTTTACTTGAAGAAAAATGATGCCGTCTAGATGACAGAGAGGAATCAGAGAATCTAGCAGCGTCTTCATCTCTCCCCTGTCCCAATGAACAATTCAAAACCATGAATATTACTGTCCAAGCATAATAGATATATAACTAAATTCTCACAAGAGGTAAGTGTTTAAACTTCTTCCAGTAATGAAATAAAGAAGCTGCATCAATGAAAAAATTAGATAAATTAGTGAGGCAATCATACAAACTAAACTCCATGGGATTTTCCTGCAGAAGTGCAGAGAATCATACATCATCATGATGTTTAAACTCCAGAAGTTAAATTAAAGAATGGTTTTAGAAGGATGGACTGATAGCATGAATATGCAGCCAATATTAAATAAAAATTCATACAGAGTCAAGACTACAGATAAGATGTATGTGTACTGTGACACGTGTATAACAATGGTCTTCCGGAGTACCAACTGCAAGATCTTCACACATATCGGGACATATCCCTTTTTTTGTTTTTTTACATGTTTTCTAAGGCAAACAAGATCCACATAAAAACCCAAATCTAAGGAATCATAACTCAAGGCAATTGATATAAAATATACATATTCTGTCTAGTAACATATTGCATATAGACTAGAAAATTTGTGGATAGGCGTATGAATAAAGCCTCCATCGACCCCACGCCTAACACCCAAAGGATCTACTTGATTTCAGCTGAAGCAACTTCAAAGATATTTCCTAGCCTCATTCACCAATAGATTGACATATTTGGTAGTGTGAAATCTCAATTTTGACCATTTTCTCAATCTGGAAGAAGGGAATATTAGTGGTATCATATAAAAGCGCATATCCAAAATGAAGGGAAACTCATAGCAGCATGACCTAATGGATATGAGAATGGGATAATAAAAAGGATAAGAAGTGGAAATATAAACATAAGCAATGATCCAGATAGAGAGTATCACAACAACACAGAAGTTGGCACCCAATAATCGTTCTTCCATTATAAATTCAGCGACTTGACTATAATTTGAAACTCGTGACTTCAGCATCCACAAGATAAGGGTAATGCTATGACAAAGAATCATATCCTCTACGTCTGACCCCTCCCAACCAAACCTTCCATATTGCAGATAATTCTGTGGGGATTATAATATCAGTTTCATTTCCCACCACCCTTCATTTACCAAATTCAAACAGATCAAACACATATCAGAAAACAAAGGTCACAATAACCCAATTCAGCTTCTCAAGGGAAAAATACAGGAAGACATGAAACTAAAATTATTGAACTAATAAAACAAAGATTGACTCACATCGAGTTTGCGGCCAGAGGTAGTTGTGTTGGTAGTCGAATTGTTGGATTCAATTTTGGATGGAATCTTCGAGCTTTCAGATGAATCCTCAGCGACCGCCTCGGAGACGAGAGCGGACTTAGGCTTAAACCTAGAGCCGGACCTCGATATCTTGAAGGAAACTCCCATGGCAGTTCCGCAAATTACTTTAAGATTCAATGATAATTTCGACTATCATGAGAAACTTTCGACCCAAAACTTGGAAAATTCGACTTCTGTGAGTGGATTTGGGGAAGAAAGCATAGCATGCTCCGCGAGCGGGTTCTCGAGTGTCTTAACAATTCATGAATTTTGGGGCAAAATTGTATCTGCGAAATTGACCCCGGGCCGGGGCGAATGGCTTGCTAAAAAGGAATTTTACCGCAGCTGCTCTGCTTATTTAAAACCAATATGATAACTTAATGCGTAAACAGTAATTCATGTACTAATTTTTGGTCGGGGTATAATAGGTATAATTTTTTGTCGGGTACAATAGGTGAGATATTATTCTTATAGTTTAAATGACGGACTACTAAAGTTTAGTCATAGTGAAAAATAGGGTACTTTTTAGGCAATTTTCTCTTTGCAAAATATACATTCCTTCTACTCTTATTTACCAAAACCATCCTTAATACTCTTACTTATCAAAACCATCCTTAACTATGGGCGTGTTTAGTAAAATTGTTGTTGTGGTCGTGATTGCGGTTGTAGGTGTTGTTACGGTTGTGGTTTTCGTAAGGGTTGTTTTGAGATTTGCGGTTTATAAAAAGACTCGTATACATGTTTGGTTAAGTGGTTCGAAATTAGTTTGAGTTTATATAAAACCAAAATATCCCTATCCCTCATCAATTAAAATTATTTTCATCTTCCGGCGTTCTTTTCAATTTGAGACCTAGACGGATCTCTAAAGAACACCTTGATGGATCCATGGTTTCTTCGGTTCTTCCGAGTTTTATGGTGATTTTTCTTGCGAGTTGCACCAATTTCGCCATTGATTTCCCCCTTAGAGACTATCAGCTTTCTTCTTCCTTCTTTCTTCTTTCGTTCGCTTTTGGTTCTCCTTTCCACTATCCGTTCTCCATCCCTTCTTTCGTTTTATGGTGCTTTGTTTTTTTGTTCAATTTCTAGATTAATTTGAATACCATGGCAAAGGAATTTCCTTTCCACGGAGAAGATGCAGAGAAGTGAGGGGTATCAATGTTCAACTTCTGGATTGGGGCTGGTGCTTTGGTTCTCCTTTCCACAGAGAAAATGCACAGATGTTAGGGGTATCAATTGCAAACAGAGAAGATGTAGAGAAAACAAAGAGCGCTTACCTCTCATACTCGCATGCATAACTTTAAACCCTATCTTTGGATTTGCAATTCCCTCCGATTCAACAGCTGCTAGGTTTTTCGACCAAGCTTCTTGTACCGATCAGATCTCCTCACCCTTCTTGAGTCCGAGAGATAAGCTAGGAGACTTCGTTGATCTGTTCGTTCTGAATCGAATGAGTTTTCTTCGTTTCAGAAGACTTTGTTGTTCAATTTCTTGATCGATTAGAGAGGTGAGGGGTGCAATGTCACAAACCATTGATAATCTTCAAAAATCTTGTCTACTAGGTTCTCATAATAGAGCTTTTACATCCCAAAAACCACCCCAAAGAAACTACAGAGAACCACAAAACTGTAACTAAACACCACAAATAAATTGAAATAATAACCCCTTAAAACCCTAAACTAAAAGAAACCTACAAACAACATAACTAAACACAACATATATCTTCGTTAGGCGTCGTCACCCATCCATCTATGCCGTCTAATAAGTGTCAACTACGAGTCCATTTGAATATATCAAATTTGTTGGCGGCTCGAACCGAATATTATCGGTAGTTGAAGCTTATTAGATAGTGAAATATGTAGCTAATTGAACGAGCTTATTTTTTAATAAGTTTAATGTGTGTTTGATAGAACAAAACTTAGTGGAGTTGATTTTCAATTTTTACTTTATATTTAATATAATTTTTCGTAGGGTTATATGTGTAATATATCATTTGATAATTTATCATAATTTCCATTAACCTTTGTATATATCATATGAAATAGAAAGAATATAATCTACAATAAGTTATTTGATGCGCCCGTGGCTACCATGTCCGTAGATGAGGAGGACGAAGCTTTGCGGGTTCGCTCCGATGGACCACTCACCTGTTCCCGTGTCAAAGTCATCCTCAAAGTTACCGGCTCCCTCATCGCTTGCATCATCACTTGTCACGGACCCGCTAACGGCATGTCATGTCTCCACTCTGCCATGGTATGAGGCATGCCCGTTTTGACAATATTTTCATATTTAGCTTATGTAATAATAGGAGGCATATCTCTTATGGAATATTTCCTTCTATGTTTTCTCATTAGACCTCTTTAAACATTTTTCTATGGGTTCACCTTTAGGCATTTCCTATTGGACCCCTTTTTAATGCATGTCTATTGGACCCCTTTAGGCCACATCCTCTATATAAGCATGATTGGCCTCACTTGTAAATCATGCCTAATTTAAATCAAGTAAGTTGAAGTAAATCCTCCTCCTTGATTTTGGGCATCATATTTTTCCTCTCAAAGCTCTTCTTTGGATCTTCGATCCAAGCCATCACATTCGAGGATTCTTCAAGAATCAACTTATCAACTCCTCTTCACGGCTTGCTCGATCAACCTTGATCGTATCAACCAATCGCTTTCGCATCCATCTGAAAGCTTCCGCCAACCATATTTTATTGTTTAATCCATCCACACATCAACAAACGGATAGTTGATGTTCAAGCTCGATCAAGATTCAGAGTTTCTCCTTGAACGCATTCAAGGATGCATCAAATTGGAATCAGAGCAAAGGGATCGAAGTTAAGTTCTATTTACTCTTGTTTGTGTGCGTTATCACTATTAGGGGTGTAATTTGGCTCGAGCCGCTCGGGCTCGGCTCGCCAAAAGCTCGAACTCGGCTCGTTCATATTACAAACGAGCCGAGCTCGAGCTCCATTACAGGCTCGGAACGAGCCCGAGCCGAGCCCGAGCGGCTCGGCAAGGCTCGTCCGTTTAAAAAAAAAGAAGAAAAAAAGGTGTTAGGGAAGTTAAGTTAGGGTTTTTTCCTTCCTTCGTTAGTTCGCACAAGCGGCACAATCGCACCAACCTCTCTCTCGCCAGTCGCCCCTCTCCAACTCTCGGCCCTCTCCAGTCTCTCGGCCCTCTCCAGTCTCGCCCCTCACGGCCCTCTCCAGCCTCTCGCACCAGCCTCTCGCACCAACCTCTCGCACCAGCCTCTCGCACAATCGCACCAGCCTCCGCTTCCAATTTTCTGCGCAGCGCACAGCTGCTCTCCTCTCGGACCTCTCCGTCTCCGGCGCCCTCGTTCCCCTCCTCTTCGGCTCTGTTCGGCTGTTCAGTTCGATGGTCATCTAAGGCTGTTCCCCTCCTCTGTTCGTGCTTAAATGAGCTTAGACGAGCCCAAACGAGCCAAACAAGCCTGAACGAGCCTAGACGAGCTCGAGCTCGAGCCCGAGCTTTCCGAGCTCGAGCTCGAGCCCGAGCTTTCCGAGCTCGAGCTCGAGCCCGAGCTTTCCGAGCTCGGGCTCGGCTCGTATAAAAACGAGCTAAACAAGCCGAGCCCGAGCTTTCAAAAAAGCTCGCGAGCCGAGCCTGAGCTTGATCCAAAGCTCGTATATATTTTCAAGCTCGGCTCGGCTCGGCTCGAATAAAAACGAGCCAAGCCTGAATGTGTAGAAGCTCGGCTCGAGCGGCTCGAATTACACCCCTAATCACTATCATCCTTCTATCCTTTCATTCTTCAACGTACTTCATGATCTTCATCATATTTTTCATCGTTCATCATGTGTTCATCTTTGTCTTCTTGAATTTTTTTTTCTTTGATCTATTTTGCCAAGCAAATTAGGAGATAATTGGTTTGTCATCAATTCGTTAACTAACACGTCTATGTCTTAACCCACCCAATCCGACAACTTTGTTATATGATTTCACCAAATTTCTTGGGATATTTTGTTAACAAAAATCGAATATCTCATCATTGATATTCCAAAAAAACTATTCAAAAAATGGATTTGTTTCAAAAAAAAGTTGATTCCTCTCTTGTAATTTTCACCATTGAAAACTTACAATAAAGTTTCAAAAAAAAAAGAAACAAAACAAAAAAACAAAGTTAAAAGAAGTAGGGACAACGGTATGACACTTTCCTTCCTCCAGCTAGTGCACATCCCTATCTCTCCATTTTTACAAAGGTCTCACGACCATAGCAAGTAGAAATCTTGTCGTTCAAACAATTCGTACATCTCCTATCTCTCCATTTTTTTTACATACGTTTGCAAACTATCTATTGTTTATTTGTGTGAAATTGGTTCAATTTTGTTGAATTTGTCTTACTTGTTTAACCAACAAACAGTCTTCTCAAAGTAGAACCCTAATGCACTTAAACTTGGATAACATTGATTTAACTCGTCACCTTACTCATTTGATTGCTTGCAGGTTTGTGTTGAGTTGGAACTATGACTAACGTTCACTTGGAGAATTCTTAGGATTCTCATGGTTGACAAGAGCTTAATGCATATGTATCCAATGAAAATGCCTCCCTTAGGCAAGAAAATGAAACATTGAAGGCACAAGTTCATGCCTTCATGAAGACCGCTCAACGTCACAGCCCAACAAATTCAAATGATACCTTGGCACATGCTTCCCCGTCCGATGCCCACCGCAAAGGCAAATGTATTATGAGAGCAGAACTACCCAATGACCAAAGGCTTGCATCCTTCATTAAAAATCCAACATCCATTCCCTTGATAAGGACGAAGACAGCCTTGGGCCTTCATTGGATGATTTGTTCTATGTAGATACGGAGAACCATCACAAGCGTTATGATCACCAGCGACAACGGTATGACACTTTCCTTCCTCCATCTAGTGCACATCGTACCGGTCGTCCCACACGAGACGAGCCTCGGTACCAAAGTCATCCGAGCAACTCCCTCAAAGACTCATGAATGATCGGTCTGGACAATGCCGTCAAAGGCCCATCTGGCAACCGACATACCAAGACTTTGACGAGTATGACGAGAGAGATGATTTTAACGAGTTCTCCGACGATGACTCCGACTTGGACGGGTGGCACGTGTTTGTTCATGGCACCCACTTGTCCAATAACCTTATGAGAACGAAGACCGAGGAGAAGAATGATTGCCTCTTCTAAATCTATCGAGGTATGTACAACGGCGAGCCCATCCCGAAGATGAATAGATGACACCACCCTGTCCGGATCCATACAAAGCTCGTAGTGAAGGGAATGTTAAATTTCCTATCTTTTATGGTGAATATGATCCATGTGCTTTTCTTTATTGGACACAGGACATGAAGAGAATCTTGAAGCATTGCCATTATGAGGACTACGAAAAGAACAAAAAGGCAACACTCTACTATGAAGGTGATGTCAAGTCTTGGTGGAACCGGTACGAGATAAACCGTGAAAACCGAGGATGAGAACCGGTCATTACATTTGATCAATTGATCTATGTCATGACCAAGAAGTATGTGCCTAATGACTTCAAGACTGACATACTAATGTAAATTGCCGAGCTCCTACAAGGCAATCTTACTCCGGGTCTTACTTAGCCAAGCTTGAGGACATGCACATTAAGGCCGGCATCTCGGTCTCCACCGTCATCCTACGCATCAAGTTCATGACTGGGCTTAATCCTTTAATCCGGCGCCCGCTCGAGATAGTTCCTTGCAAGGACTTGGAAGCATTATGCCATGCGACCATGAAGCTACCCAAGCAACAACTAGAAACTTCTCGTTATACAAGGTATAATTCTTCATCTAGTCAATTTGTTTATATTTCTAACACACTTGTGCGATATGTGTCTACTTCTCATGATTCCGACCCCGCCAAAGGATTCCAATGGATGGTTCAATCCACCCGGCAAGTGGCTACCGAGAAGACACCAAATCATGGTCCCGTTGCCCCGGGACAAACGCCTTCCGGCCGATCCCAACAAGGACCTCAAGCGGTGGCACGTCACAAGAGCCAGTGTGTTACATGTGTAGCGGTTTTGGTCACGTCCAATGTGATTGTCCAAACACAAAACATGTATTGTTTGCCAACCCATCATATGAAGATGGCAAAGAAGAAGAAGACGGCGATATCATCATAGAGGATGATCAGGACACCACCACCAACTATGAAATGGAGTCATGCGACGAACAAATTGCTTGCGGACCGGCACCCCTCCCCCCCCCCCCCCCCGATAAGCTTGCCTTGTGTCTTGTCGCATTTTGGTTATAAAAGAACTCAGCCCTATTGATCAATGCGAGAATTTCTTCCACTCTTACTACTTGGTCAATAATACGAGTATTTCTCTCATCATTGACGGAGTTCTTATTGTAATATTATTTACAAAAAAGAGGTAAAACACTTTACGTTTCCAACAACCCCCACCCATGACCTTATAGACTCCAATGGATTTCCAATAAGGTGTGTGATACCGTCACACAACAAGCTTGGGTGATGTTTTCTATTGGTGCCTATGTTGATAATATCTTTTGTGATGATATAGTGATTGACGCTACACATGTATTGTTAATACGACCATGGAAATTCCATTGTGGATCATTTTATGATGATTATCTTACCTATACATGATCCAATATAATAAAAAAATGGGCCACGCTCTTGTCTATGACTCCATATGAAATTTTGATTAATTATGTAGAACGGAAGAGGCAACAAGTTGTAGATGAGACCACTAAGACGCCGGCAACAACGGACCCTCCTTGGAGCTCTCCCTATGTTATGGGTGTTAGTACTTCCGGATCCCGTGACACCGCCCCTCGTGCTCATGCCATTGAGTCGAGAGGTAGTAAAAGTTGCATCGTCCCTACGAATGCAACTTTTCCACCTCCGGCTCCTAGCATTCAAGGACGGTGTAAGCCGCGAATTCTTTCATCCCGACGACACAATTTGACAGCGTCATGGACGACAAGTTCTCTTGTTTCTTGCTTGTTCCTTTTGTTTATCTACTTCTCATGACCCATGTAAAATACCACACAAAGTATCTTTGTTGTTGTCCGAATTTTAAGACGTCTTGACCGATGACCTACCACCCGCCTTGCCACCAATCCGAGCAATTGAGCACCAAACTGACTTGGTGTCCAACGCGTCTTTGCCCAACCGTGTCGCTTCTGTGCAAGTCCAAAGAGATCAATGAGCTACAACGCCAAGTACAAGAGCTCCTAGACCAGGGACATGTACGTGAATCTCTATCACCTTGTGTCGTGCCAGTCATTTTAATGCCCAAGAAGACGAATATTGGTGGATGTGTGTAGATTCCTAAGCTATCAAACAAAATCACCGTCAAGTACCGTCATCTGATACCATGCCTTGATGACATGTTGGACGAGCTCCACGGAGCCACCATCTTCTCCAAGAATGATATGCGGAGCGATTAACACCAAATCTGGATGACCGAAGGTAATGAATGGAAAACGGCATAAAAGACAAAGTATGACCTCTATGAGTGGTTTGTTGACAAGCATAAAACATATGGTCGTTGTTTTTGAAACTTATCAAAGTAAAGTTCCGAACTCAACACTAACCAAGGTATAGTGAATAAGTAAGGGTCGAACCCAAGAGAGTGAGAAGTGAATTAAAGTATGATTTAGATTCAATTATCAATTATATGTAACCAAGGGGGGGAGTGGATTGTATTAGCGAGCAAGACAAAAGCATGTAAATAGCAACGCAAAGATGTTGATAATATTAGGAAGAACACTACAATACGTTAGAATTCCGCATACACATAACTTGGTTGGTTCATTTTAGAAGTATTCGATCACCAATTCTTCTCATCTTGATCATAATTATGTGTTAAGCTAACCGGAATTAGCACAACTCAACAAGTTTATCGATCCGTAAACCTATAAGACCAAACAACAAGTTAGCATTCTTACAAAGATAGAGAGATACACAAAAGAGAAACAAATCATCAATCTTGTTATGTAGTTATATTCTTTTACCCTTAGATAATCACAACGCTTTATTACCTAGGAGTTTGCTACTAGATTATTGACACGAACCCGGAACCGAATAACCCTAGCCTTTTGCATGCAATTGTACAACTTAGGCAATCAAACTAAGTAGAAAATAATCATGCAAATGTAAATTAAGAACAAGAAATATAACACAATTGATACTGAATAAAACTTCTATTTAAAAGAACTTACAACCAACTTATATACAACTTCAATCAACCCAATGTAGCAAGGAAACTTGGCACTCCATACAAATGAGAAATGACACAAGAGAGTTTTTGTGAGAAAATAGGATGATTCTAGCAATCAGCCTAGGAATATATTTACACTAGAAAAGGCATTAATGGGAGTAGTTAGGCTGTGTAAACAACCACCTTAATGGCCATAAATGTGGGTTGAAACAGCCGGAGTAAAATCCTATGTTGCTAACCGCATGCGTGGGCATGAGGGCCGCAGGGGCGGTTTAGTGTAAAACGCTTCATCTTCAACTAAGCCGTGGGGCGGCATGGAAGGGCCGTGGGGGTGGTGTCTTTAATGCTTTGGAACATCTGACTATTGATCTTCTTGACGTTTTTGATGTCAATCCGTAGAGGCGGTCCAGTGTCACTGCGGGGGCGGTGACTATTGATCTTCTTGAAAGAGTGAGTACATGATCTTCTTGGCGTTACTCTCGGGGCGCTGGCGAGGTATTGGGTGCAGCGTCGGAGGCGTCGGTCACCGTTGGGCCGGTGACATGGAGCCACAGGGGCGGTTTGGCTCCAGAAGCTTGTCTTCGTCGATCTTCTTCTTCTCCCAAGTATTGATAGATCCCTTGTTTACTTCATTGTGAACTCCTTCATCTGGATCCATACATTAGCAACATAATAAAGCTAAAAGACTCTAAAACTACCTAGAAACGATAGTGATTCCATCACCTATCATTTGTCATGCCATTTGGCCTCTCCAATGCCCGTCCACGTTCATGCGTCTCATGAACCATGTCGTGTGCCGGTTTTTGGGTATTTTCGTTGTGGTTTATCTTAATGATATTTTGGTATTTAGTAAGTCTTTGGATGAGCACATCGAGCACCTTCGTCAAGTGCTCGAGTGTTTACACAAGAGCAATTGTATGTTAAATTTGATAAATATGTCTTTTGCACGGACACCATTATTTTTCATGGCTATGTCGTGTCTAAGGACGGACTACGAGTGGACGAATCAAAAGTTCGCGTCATTCGGGAGTGGCCTACTTCTAAGAAGACTACCATGGTTCGAGCCTTTATTGCCTTAGCGGGCTTCTATCAACATTTTGTCAAGGACTTTAGCTCGATAGCGGCACCGTTACATGATCTTACCAACAAAAGTGTCACGTTTGAGTGGTGTGACACCCATGCTCGAGCTTTTGATGTGCTCAAAGACCACATTTGTAATGCACCACTACTCCAACTCCCAAACTTTTCTAAAACCTTTGAGGTGGAGTGTGATGTATTGAATGCGGGCATTGGGAGGTTCTCCTACAAGAGAATCGGCCCATTTCCTACTTTAGTGAAAAATGTTTCGGTCTTTCACTCACCTATAAAACTTATGACAAAGAAATATATGCTTTAATTCGTTGTTTAAAGACGTGGCAACACTAGTTTTGGCCGAAGGAGTTTGTGATTCATTCGGATCATGCAACTCTTTCGTATCTCAAGGGTCAAACCACTCTTAACCGGCATCATGAAAGTTGTGTAAACTTTCTTGAGACCTTTCCTTATGTCATTTGGCATAAGAAAGGCAAAGAAAATATGGTAGCCGATGCCCTTTCTCGTCGGTATATCCTTTTTGCGTATATGGACGCCAAGATCCATGACTTTGCTCTTCTCAAAGAGTTATATTGCACACATCCTGAATTCAAGGATATATTTGCCCAATGTCTTGACCTCTAAGAGCACGAGACATGCATCATCACAGATGAAAATTTATTCCACGCGGGCAAACTTTATACCCCCACTCGTCTATTTGTCATTTGTTGATAAAGGAGGCTCATGAGGGTCGTGGTCACTTTGGTGTAACCAAGACTCTTGATGCTCTAAAAGAGAACTTCGTTTAGCCTCACATGTGCAAGTATGTGACACGGTTTTACAATGCTTGCATCACATGTCACCATGCAAAGTCGCGCCAAGGTCCGGATTAATTGTATTCTCCTTTTCCTACATCAGTGGGACCTTGATCTCATCTTTCTATGGACTTTATTTTTTGTCTACCCATGTCAAAAAGAGGCAAAGTGATACGGGATGAAACCCGCAGTTTCCCGATCTAGATTGAAAGTCCTCAAATCGTCAACAGAAAGGAAATTTCGGATAAATGAATGGAATCTCGGGCGAGATTTAATGAAGAACATACCGAGATTTGTTAGAACTCAGAATGCGGAATAATGAGTGATATGGAAAGATAAGAAGATGATAATATGGAATGAGAAATGATAAATATAGGAAGATAGAACTATTATAAAACTTGCAAATAACCTCGATTCCCACCCCACTATGCATGACCTTTGGTCTAATTGGGTCAGTCGTAACTTACTCAAGGCTCAATCTATTTGGACCTGCACCCCTAGCTACAAGTACAGCCATAACTGGAACTACATCTTAAAGATCAGAGACGAGATCCTGGCATTCCAAACCAACTCCAACGGCCAACCATCCTTCATCACCACCCTTCACCCGAACGGTAAATTCTCCACCTCAGCAGCCTACAACCTCTTATACACTAATCCCCTTTCACCCCAGCACATCCCCATGTTCAATAACATTTGGAGGGTCACCAACTCTCCCAAGTGTAGCTTCATTTCCTGGATTGCGGCTCATAAGAAGCTTCCAACCCTCTCTAAGCTTCGTAAATGGAACATTACCCAATGTGACGTTTGCAAACTCTGCGGCAACTCCCCTGAGGATGAAGATCACTTGTTTCACAAATGCAGCTTCGTTTCTACAACCTTGGATCTTGTCTCTAGATGGACCCACACCCCTCCTCCCTACCCTTACAAAGACAATCTGTGGTCCTGGCTTAACATCATCAAACCTCAAAAGCACAACCTCATCTCCAACATCCGTATTGCTACCATCACTAATCTGATATACTTTGTTTGGAAGGCACGTAACGATCTCATCTACAACAATAAAGTCACCCATGTCGCCTCCTGCGCCCATAGCATCATCCAGGATACTAAAAACCACTTCTCGCTCCATTGGAAGGATAGATCATCTCTCTCCTTGCACTGGGCCAAACTCCTAGGCATCCTCCTGTGATCTCCTTGCTGTTTCTGCTTTAGTCTATTGCCTCATGGCTGTTTCTGTTTTTGTCATCGCTTATGTCCCCTTACTGTCTTGTACTCCCCCCCCCTTGTACATTCTTCTGGTTGCAATACAATAACTTTTCAAAAAAAAAAAATTTATGTGTCAAAACCCAATACAAAGAATTACCTTTCACCCTTTCTTCTTTAATCTTACACAAGCCTTCTAAATAAGACAAGCACAATGAGGGACCAGTTTGACTTGTAGCACCAACCTTGAAAAAGATTAACACACACAAGAACAACCTAGCAAAGACTCACAACTTTTCAATCAAAAACTCTCCTTTTGATTGAATAGAAATGATAAAATGCAAATTCCGTGAGCGAAGTCACAAGTATCTCACAATAATATGGAATTAATAATCACAACTAAGCTGCCTAACAATCTCCCCCTCTAAGGCTATTTATAAGGGAGATCTCTTATGAAAACTAATAAAGATAATCTAGGAAAGATATTTTTAGAAGATAATCTAAAAATAATCCTAAAGATAGGATCCAAAAACTAACAATTTCTTTCATATAGTTTGAGAACTTGAAGGAAATAAAATATAAAAGATAGTTTCCAAATTAAAGATCTTTGGCCGGATCTTCTAGCATGCGTCAGGAATGAAATCTCGGATGGAATCTCGGCCGAGATTCCTGAGTGTTGGCCGAGATTTTGCATCTGCCATGCAATCTTCCACTCCAGTGATTCCTTCCATGTTTGAAGCTCGTAAGCGACCTTTCCTTGAGTTTCTCTCGCTCCTGGATTAATGAATGCTTCATGTAGTGTAGGTGTAGATGCTATCGAGGATGGTCCCACATCACAAAGAATCCATTTTTTGCGGTACTCGGCCGTTTTTCCAAAATGGCTCATTTTATTGCATTTAAGGGCATACCAAACGCTAGCAACGTCGCTAAACTATTTTTTGACAATGTTGTGCGCTTACATGGGATACCATATTCTATCCTTAGTGACTGGGGCGTGAAAATTTTGAGTCACTTTTGGAGAAATTTATGGGGGAAACTTGGGACCAACTTGTTGTTCTCAAGTAGCTATCATCTCCAAACTGATGGTCACACGGAGGTCACCAATCGGACTTTAGACGCTCTCCTTAAAGCAACACTTAGGACAAACCTACGTAGGTGGGAGGACTTACTTTCTATTGTGTAGGTTTTGTATAACAAGTCTAGACACTCCACGACAAAGCTATCACCTTTCGAAATTGTCTACGACCTCAATTCACACACCCAATGGACTTCACTCCACACCGGCTCTAAAACGGAGAACACATCATCGCCGCATAGTGCGTCAATCACATCATCGAGCTTTATGAGCGGACTAGGACACAACTTCAACGTCGTGCCTCACAACTTGTTGAACAAAGTAACAAAGGCCGCCACAACATCTCGTTCGATCCCGATGATCTTGTTTGCATCCGCCTAAGGAAGTAGCATGTTCCATATCGCCACAAAGGCAAATTCTCGGATCATGGTGATGGACCATTTTGCATCTTATTTCGCCATGACCCGAATGCCTACAAGCTAGAGTTTTCGGACACCTACACACCCAACATTCAACATCAAGGACCTTGCCCCTTATGTTGAGTCCCTATTTGACAACAATAAAACGGGGACGTTTCACATCCAAGATCGGGGGACTGATGCTCCCTTGCTACCATGTCTAGGGATGACAATGGGGCGGAGTCGGGGTGGGGACTACCCTCCCCATCCCCATCCCCATCCCCATTTAGTTTTACAATCCACATCCCCATCCCCATCCCCATTCAGGGAATCAAAATTGTCTCCGTCCCCATCCCCATCAGATCACCGCCTCCATCAGGGAATCCCTGTCCCCATATACTATTTACAACAATCGATCCTCATCGGAGAATTCCTGTTCCGGTACAATTTTTTGGTCCAACAAATAAAAAAAATCAAAAATAGAAAACTCTAGTATACATTAGTTGTTGAATTTATAAGACAAAATAGTTTCATCATATCTACTAACTAATTACATCATACCTACTAAATAATTACATCATAGTTTTTATAAAGTTTGTCAAGATTGTTAGTTATACAATTATAAATAACTTATATTGTATTTTAATTTATATTTTTTATATATAAAGATCAAATAATTAGTTCTACATATTATACAATTAGAGAAAATAATATATTAACACGGGGAAAAACTATTCTAATACGGGGAACTCCGATGGGGATCTCCACGGGAAAATCCGGGGGGGGGGGGGGATGGTGCGGGGACACATGTCCCCGCCTCATCCCCATCCCCTCTCGGAAAATTATTTTTTACCCCATCCCCGTTTATAATCCTCATCCTCATCCCGTATGGAGGGATCCCCGTGGAGAATGGAGATTATCCGCCCCATTGTCATCCATAACCATGTCCATAGATGAGGATGACGAAGTTTTGTGGGTTTGCTCCGGTGGATCACTCACCCGTTCTCGTGGCAAGGCTATCGGCTCCCTCATCGCTCACATCATCGCTTGTCACGGCCCCGCTAGCAGCATGTCATGACTCCATTCCGTCATGGTATGAGGTAGACCCGTTATAATAACGTTTTGACCATATTTTGCCTACGTAATAATAGAAGGGGTATTTCTTATGGAATATTCCCTTCTAGGTTTTTCCATTGGACCCCTTTAAGCATTTTTCTATTGGTTCACCTTTAGGAATTTTCTATTGGACCTCTCTTTAATGCATTTCTATCGGACCCTTTTAGGCCACATCCTCTATATAATTAAGTGATATTTGGCCTCACTTCTAAGTCATGTCTAATTTAAATCAAGTAAGTTGAAGCTAAATTCTCCTCCATGATTTTGGGCATCACATCATCCCTCTAAAAGTTCTTCCTTGGATCTTCGATCCAAGCAATCACATTCGAGGATTCTTCAAAAATCAACTTATCCATGCCACTTCACGGCTTGCTCGATTAACCTTGATTAGATCAACCAATCGCTTCTGCATCCTTCTCAAAGCTTCTGTCAACCATATTCTATCGTTTGATCCATCCGCATATCAACAAATGGAGAAGTTGAAGTTCAAGTTCGATCTAGCTCCGGAAGTTCTCCTTGAACGCATCCAAGGACGCATCATTACCATAATATTCGTACGGTCATGCTTCAAAATGTTTGTTCCTAACTTTTGTTTTACATAAGTTTGACAAGCTACCTATGTATTGATTATTATCGGAAATCATCTGCAAAATCACACATGCCCTTATTCCGTTTGATTAAACATTACATGGGACTCACTTTTTATTTAAAATATTGTTTTCAAACACTATAGTCATCTTCCGATTAGATTTCAATTCAAAATCTTATTTAACTTGATTTAATTTTAAATTGTATTTAAATAACAATATTGAACATCAATTAATGTTAAAAATAATTTTCTTATATTAAAACGATGAAAGGAAGCCATTCTATCAAAATTTCTATTTAAGTTCAAAATCATTAGATATGAAGTTATATTGGAGTTCAAAATCATTAGATCTGAAATTGTGAACTTCAATTTGAGTTCAAAACCCTCCACTTTGTTTGGTCACGTCTCCGCTACCGCTATCAGTCGAAAAACCTCTTATTTGATATTGTACTCTTCTTAAGCGTTGAAAATAGTACTTTTCATTAGTAATTATAAATAGTGGAAATGTGGAATCCTCCTCCATGTCGAGCACATAGCCTATACTGGCGCCCACAAGGTAGTAATTTGACTCAATAATGTTCTAATAGGAAGTTTTGACAATCACTTCACTCATTATCAAAATCTCTTCCTCTTCATTATAATCGGAACCGGAGGAGCCGAATAAAAAAGACAATCTTCAAATTCTAGTTCGTTACACGCAATTAAAGCGGTTGGAGTGGGGAATACATTGCGCTTCTTTTAGATTCTTTTCCCGTCTCATTTTGGAGCATCTCCTTCTTCTTTTGGATTTTGAATTATTCTTCTACAGTTTACTATCTATCTGATCTCATTTCTTTACATATTATAAGAGTTTCAAACTTCAAAATGACACGGCATAGAGAGGGATAAGACCCTCCACATTGGAGGTCGGGATTGAAATATAGTGTTTGTGATCTCATTTCTTTCATTTATTGAATTTAATTTTTACAAACAAAAAAGTTATTAGGGTATGAGATTGATATATAATGTTCGTGATTTTGCTTGTATTGATCTGTGGTGTTTTCTATTTATGTAATAGTTTTTGAGTTTGAGGTTATTTTAGATACATGATTTTGAAATGGGTTATTTTAGAACATATGTGGCGTATGAATGCATGTAAGATCGAAGAAACGTGATCACACTTAGACTGAAAAGTCGAGATAGACGATGATAAGCCACGATGAAAGAAGATTATATATGATAAGTGCAAGTTCTAGTGTTTTCATATGCTTGCTTATTTACTTGAGAACAATTAAGCATATATTTTAAGATTGTTGAGCATTTCTTGTGGATTGCATTAGACATAAGGATATCCACAAATGCACGGTGTTTGGATCGTCAATCCTTGCATATGAATTTGTTAGGCTGGATCCAAAATGAGCTGGTGTATACCATTCCACCTTACATTATCAATCTGGGTTTAAATCGGAACATAGTATAAAATCAAAATGTTTTGGGATTTATTTTAAAAATAATGTAACAAGTAAAAATGAAAAATACATTAGATTGTGAAATATGAGATAAAACATTATAGGAGTTTTCAGGGGAACCCAACAAATGACCTATATACTCCTAGCACGTGTCTTCTTTTTTTTTTAATAAAGAAAGCACATAATGAATCGTTTAAAATGCTCTTTCAAGTCAAATTAGGTTAACATCAAATAAAATTATGTCAATGATATCTTATCTCTTGTGTCCATATGCGGAATTTTAACAAAGGTCTGAACCAATTTGGAAGCCAAACGAGTTGGTTGTGTAGAAACTACATCAACAAGATCGATCTTATAAATCTTTCTTACCCTTTATCCTCTTTTGAATTGGGTTATCTTTTACCTCGGCTAGTTCGACATTTTTTTCTCCGGTTTTTGTAGTTGATTAGGATTTCTCTTCTACCTACATATGATGATTTAGGTCATCATTTAGGGTCCAACTTTTATTCAAGAATTACTCTTTGTGGTGTTTTCACTTTAAAATAGAACTAGTTCAATGTCCGCACCTTGTGAAAATTTTATCTAAAATAAAAACTATTTTATAACTATTTTACATACTATGTATTGGATATTGATATATAGTAAATTTAGTTATATGATAAATTGATCTAAGAACATAAAAATTGAAGTTTTAAAATTATATACGTCAGTTACTATGTAATAATACTATTATTTTAGAACAAACAATTTAGACCATTGTACATGATATTTTTTAACTCATTGTACATGATATTTTTTAAATTGATCTCTTACATCAATAATAACTCATTGTACATGATATTTTTTAAATCTTTTTTCACTATATTAATTGCATCAATTAGACAATTTAGACCATTATATTCACAAACAATATAAATTAAAAAGATAAAAATAATTTTTTTTAATAGTCATCACGGCGTGTTGGATAACATCCATGGTTTTTAGTTGGTATTTGGAATTCGAGAATGAAGTTGCATCTTGAATTGCTTCTCTTTCTTTGTATATCTCCACTAATGGCTTTTTTTTATTTGTTTGTAAACAAACCCTTCGGGTCTAATGTGAAGATTGCTTTGCTGCAACAAGTATAGAATTTCTTACTGGATTTTTTAATTTGAGTTTTTTGGTTTGAGTTGTGCTTTACATTTTGATAATTCCTCTTACCTTTTATAATCGGACTCATGTGCCAACGTAATAACAACCAATGATCATCTGACTTTATCTCCACTAATGGCTTCTTTCTACCTTTTTTATTTATATTGTTTGTGAAACTAGTGCCTTTGGCTGGACTTCTTCCTTGTTAGCTTCATCTTTTCTTAGCTCCTCTTCCACTTCAATGACTTCTTCCTTCCCTTTGTCTTGTGGCTTTAGCTCCTTAGGAATGTTCAATGGAATTTCCACCTTTCTTCCACTTATTAGGGCATAGTTGTGCAACTCTCTCCTTGAACCATATTGCATGTCTCTCTTGGGTTCACTTCGGTATCTTTGGGCAATGTTAGTTGAGCCCTACTTGAAGAAGCTTGAGATGCTAGTTGTTTTTCCAGCATCTTTTGTCTTTTCTCAAGTGCTTCCACCTTCTCACATAGATTCTCCAACATTTGCTTGATCTCCACCTCAAAGTTTGACCTTTGATTGTTGTTTTGTCTTGGTGTTGGAGCATATGCTTGCTGCTCCCTTTGTTTTTGGAATGGTTGTCTTTGTTGTTGATATTGAGACCTTCTCTCATATCCTTTGTTTTCATAGCACACTTGATCATGTTTAAGCTTTAGATCCTCTATGCTCCTATTATAACCTTCACAAGTAGAGATAGAGTGATCCAAGCTAGAACAAAATTAACAAACAATAAATTTAAAACTAGTTACCTCCCTTTTGTTCTTACCTTCTAGCAACTTCTTCAATTCATTAACTTGGTTGGTAAGGGCATTTACCTTTGACATCACTAGATACTCCCTCAGTTGCCTTGAACATCTTCCTTTGGGATGAATATGTTTCACAATGCTCAACTTACCTTTCAATGAAGTTTCAAGCTTCATCTACATCCATCTCCACGAATGTACTTCCCAAAAGTGAATCATTATTGTCTCTAGTTTGATCATCAAATCCTTTGTAGAATATCTCCAAGAGTACCAGCTTTGGCTCTCCATGGTGTGGGCAATCTAAGAGTAAGTCTTTGAACTACTCCCAACTTTGGAATAAGTTGTCTCCACACTCTATCTTAAAGTTTCATATCTTTCTTCTCTTCTCTGTAGTCCTATTTAGCGGAAATAATTTGTTGAGAAATTCATGAGACAACTCTTCCCATGAAGTGATCCTCTCGAATAGTATAGATTGGTATCATTGCTTTTCTTGACCTTTAAGTGAGAAAGAAAATGCTCTCAATTTCAAATCCGAGCACTCAACTCCTCTTATATTTACCGTCTCCAAGATTTCATTGTAGGTCGCTAGGTGACGGTGTGGATTTTCGTATGGCCCTCCACCAAATTGATTTTGCATAACCATTTGAATCACGACACTCTTTAGCTCAAAATTTTGGGTAAAGAAACTGTGACATGGAGACTGCAACATTATTAAGTTGGACATATTATTTATAATCGAACCACATAAACAAAACCACATCACGGAGTGTGCAACATTAGCAACCTGGATAAACGATTATGTTATTAATTTTACTTTGGATAAGTAATAAGCAAGTTAACGAATAATTTTTTCACTGGATAAACCATATAAGCTACATTAAGACAATCAATATAAAAAAATAATTTATAACTTTATCAAAAAAAAATCACCAATATCGGATATGGGTATAGATTCAACGAACATGAATTCTGATTCAAAAGAGATATAATTGAGATTTTTTTCGCAAATAATGATTTAAATATTATCCCGTAAATATCATGGAACAATATTGTAAATAACTCGTAAAAAGCTGATGTGAATGACCGTTGACTCCGGCACATAGGCAAAATGTGTGTTGTTTTAGTATGGTGCTAGTTTATATGCAGTGGCGGAGCCAGAAATTTTTGGTTGGAGGGGCACAAAAAAAAAATTTTATAAGCAAAGTCGAATATTAAGCTTGAAATTAGACAATAAAATATATAAATTAAATAAATAAAAAAAAGTTTATTTAAATTTTGTACTATAAATTTGAGCTTTAAATTTATTTTTTTACTTAGATAAAATTTAAAATTATTTTATATATTTAGTTTCTTTTTATAAATATATTGTCATATAAATTAGATAGTTGTTGATGAACTATTGTATTAAAAATTATATGAATTTTATTAAATTTATTTTTTTACTTAAATAAAATTTTATAAATTTATTTTATTAAAAATTATTGTATTAAATTTATTTTTTTACTTAGATAAAATTTAAAATTATTTTATATATTTAGTTTCTTTTTATAAATATATTGTCATATAAATTAGATAGTTGTTGATGAACTATTGTATTAAAAATTATATGAATTTTATTGTATTAGTTAGGAATTAAATAAAAAGGAACTTTTTGCTACTCCCATAACTCGAACCCACAACTTCATGTACCTCCTTCACTCCCTCTACCAGATGAGCTAGTAGAACAGTATGTAACATAATTCGTTTTAAGGAGGGTTTTTTTCCTTTTTTTTTTCCTTCCTAAGGCAAAACGACGTCGCAAGCCGGGGCACCGTACCATCCGTTACCCCCCTTGGATCCACCACTGTTTATATGCCACGTCGTGCACGGATATTTTTTTATAAAAGTTGTTGACTTACATACGAGTAGGTCAACGACCCAAGTACACGTACAAATATGTCAACGACCCACATACACGTACGAGTAGGTCAACAACCCACATATAAGAAGAACTCACATACCAAATATTAATCCGATGTGAGATAGAAAAATAATAATGTATGATTTGTTTAATTTTCAAAACTTCTATTTTTTATTTATAGAAGTTCTCAAATTGTCATCCTTACTTGATATCCGGTGTAAAATAGAAAAATCCATGAAAATATGACCGAATTTAAAAAATCGTGGATGACAAATGATTTTCAAAATAATTATGAAATTTTTGTATTAGGTTTTAGTGAAAGTAAAAATTTTAGTAAATTTTTTGTGTGATATATCCAAAAATTGAGATTCAACGGTATATATCACGTTAGAAGATGAACACAATCTTTTACAAAATAATTATGGTTTAGTATAAATGATTTGATGGCTTAATTATGAAATTAGTAAAAACAAATTGCGAAAAAACTTGTGAGGCCGCCACAATTTCTATGTTGAATTTATAGATTGATGCTTGTTATGTTTGCTTATACTCCCTTTTTTTTTTTGAAGAAATGAGGAAAATAGGACCCTTAAAATTTTACTTTTGCAAAATGGACTCCTATAAAACTAGGCCTGCAAACTAGAGAATATGGCATAATTGGAGGTCTAATGAAATAATGATGCCTCTTTAAATTCCACTTTTTCCCTCTATTTTTTCATTTCTTCATTTTTCTCTCTCATCACTTTCTCTCACCCAAATCTTTCTTCCTCCCATAAACCTTCCTTCTCCTTCCGTGTGAAGTCGCCGCCTCCAGTACTCCGGCCACCTAAGATCCGACGACAGCGCCAGAGAGCACTATCTCGCCGCCAGGATATTTGGCCACCAAGCCGACACCGAAGGGCGAGCGAGAGATCTAGGGTTTTGCCGTCAAATTTGTCGCGAGGAGGGGGTACGCCACTTGTTTCCGTCGCCGGCGCCGTTGTTTGCTCGTCGTTCCGTCACCAACCCTCTCTCTCACCGTTGTTTGCTCCGTTGTTGCCGGAACAAGATTTGTATTTTTGGGTAGGCTATTTCTACTAGATTTTGGGTATGCATTTGATTCGTTTGTTAAGTAGTAATGGGTATGTGTTTGATAAATTGAGTATGGGTATGATTATTTTATTGGGTATATGTTTATTGTTATTGTGGTATTTTTTTATTGTTTAGAATGTTTAAAGTGAAATGTTGGGTATGTATTATGGTTACCCAAACAGTGTTATAATGACAAAATGTCACTTGATATTGATGTTTATGTACAATATGAATTTGTGTAAATTTTGGGTATGACAAATTCAAATTGGGTACACTTTTAGTGTTAAGTGTGACTTAAATTGGAGAGATAAAAAATCGATTGAGTATGTATACATTGAGTATGAATATTTTATAAAACAAAATACTACCCAATTTGTGAGTATGGTGTTTTTGATATTTTTGTTTTTTGGGTATGTTCGGGTTTTGGGTATGTGTGTTTTCGAATATGTCTATGTAGTTTGACAAAATTATTTTGGGTATGGCAGTGACGTTTTTGGGTAAACGAATTTTTGGGTATGACAGAAACAAACAAAAATGGGTTTAAAAATAGGGAAGAAGGAGGAAGCTGTGTTTTTTGAGTAGAGGGTTGAGTATATTTGGACAAAAAATTCCCTCTAAAAAATGTCAATCAAAAGTGTCACAACACTTGCATTAGTCATCATCATTAGTCATCATCATGAATCATCACTTTTTCTCCACTTTTTGTACTTTTAAAAAACTAGTCCTGCAAAGTAGGAGCCCAATTTTTCAAGTTAAAATTGGGAGGGCCTAAATTACAACTATATAGTGTAGAAAGCCCATAAGACCAATTCAGCCTTTTTTTTTAATTTGGGGCACCCAACTTCCATGTTGAATTTATGATTGTTAATAACTAAATGTATTTTTATTGTAATTAGTTATATGTTATCATAGTACTTATTATAATCTAGGCAAGATACGAGAATTGTGTTTAGAATCTTTATAGGTTTAAGTGCTTACATGTTGGTTTTTAACTGCAAGATTCGAAAGTTGCTAGAAATAGATCTCAATTATCTACACGATTTGAGAGTTTTATGAGAATGTGTTTAAATAACATAATTAATATGATGATTGATATGATTGATTAATAACATGAGATTCATCATATACATTTTCTGGTGATATTTGACATAAAAACTCCTCTCTATTGATATACTTTATTATAGTTTACTGTTTTGGTTACTTGCAATCATACCCCCTTATCTCTTAATACTTGTTTGAGGTTGTTGTTGTTGCTATTGTTCTTCTTCGTATTGGCTATACAATTAACTACACATTCAATGCTTCAATTTTTCCTAATCGACTCGATCTTTTACATTTCATTATTCTCTTTTTTGGTAAAGAAGGACGGGAAGACCTAAGTCTCGCCCATATCATTATGAACAACGAAAAATGAAGCTAAATAGTGACAAGCCTTTGGACGCTACTCCGCAAGCATCGTTCGACAAAATGGACAATAAACTAGAAGGAGCATGAGATAACACGAAATAACCAAGTGGGAAATCAAAAGCGAGCGAGGCCAAATGATCAGCAGTTGTGTTGGCTTCGCGGAAAATGTGCCGGAGTTGGACGATCCAGTTCCTACGGATGAAGCCTCGGCAATCAAACACTAGACTAAATAATGGATGGGCTGGGGGAACCGGGTTATTGTTTAGATGGACAATGAGTGTTGAATCTACTTCAACAGTAACCTTACAGAACCCAAGATCCCAAGCAAGATGCAAACCGGATAGACGACCCCCAGAGTTTTGACATAGAGACAGTACAATTTCCAATATGCATAGCAAAACCCCGCAACCACTGACTGTGATGATCACGAATAACCCCTCCAACAGCAGCGTTGCAACCATTGCGGACCGCGCCGTCAGAATTCAGTTTAATCTAGTTCTCATCAGGGGCAAACCAGTGAATGTTGACCAAAGATTTACCCACTGAAGGTGAGATGAGAGCACGGCTAGCCCAGGCAGCGGAAATGCTCTTAGCAGAAGACGTGACAATTGCTACCATATTAGGAGGCCGGGTGACATTGTTGAAAACCGCACTATTACACCATTTCCAACACCTCCACAACGTCACCGTGAAACAAGTCTTCCAAGGAAGACAATTCTCAATATTATCTGACCTATAAAGGTTATCAAGCAGCCACCCATTGAACTCCGACTGATAAAATAAGGCAGCCAGATCCGCGTTAAGCAAGCTGCTCCAAAACCCCACAATAGTGGAACAATCCCTAAATAAGTGAAACAGACTTTCTGGTTGTCCAAGGCACTGGGCACACGAACTGTCGGTAGCTAAGTGGCGTCTAGATCTTTCCATGTTTGTCACAAGTCTTCCACGACCAATCATCCAGAGAAAGGTACGCACACTTCCAGTTTCCGAATCACCGAAAATAGGACGGCATGAGGGTGAGGAGTGTACTTAACCGCCACAAGTTCTTTATAAGCAGAAGCAGAGGAACAAGAGCCATCAACAGACAAGCTCTAGGACACATAGTCCTCCAGTTATGTAAGGTTCAACAGCGAAATAGTGGCTATGGAGTCGAGTTGGGGGTGTTGGATGTAAGGGAACAATCTGTCTCAGTCCTAACCTCACCCGACGCTCCAGTACTCAGAGATAGAAACCATTATGTCAGCAATGGGAGGGCTCGAAATAGCCATCTGAAGGAGCGGAGTAGAATCGCACCAGACATCGGTCCAAAAGCGGGTAGAAACGCCATTGAAAGGGACCCATTTTAAACCCAACTAGAGGATGTGATCTTTAGCCCACAAAATACCTCTAATCACGAAAGAACCCTTTGGTATTGAACGCCGATCCAAGAAAGTCCGCCTCCCACTTAACAGGTATTTAGACGCCAGGATACTAGCCCATGGAGCATTGTTACTATGCATAAAAAGTCAGGCCAACCTACCAAGTGAAACATCATTAGCATTCGTGGAAGACCAGATCCTCAAACCCCCATATTCATATGGAAGACATACATCATCCCAGGCCACCAAATGCATGTTCCTCTTAGTGATCGAATCGTTCCAAAGGAAAGACCTGCATATCTTATCGAGTTCTTTACTCACCAAAACAGGAAACTGCACAACTAGCATAATATAGGAGGGGAAAAAGCAAAGGACCGATATTACAAGTGTGAGACGTCCAACGAAACTTAGAGTACGGCTCTTCCACGCCGCCAGATGGCCCAAAGTCTTGTCAATAAGGAACTGGAAATCACTCTTACACAACCTAGAATGTAGTATTGGGAATCCAAGATACTTTCCAAACTCCGAGACAATAGGAAAATCAGTGTACGATTGGAGGGTAGATCTAGTATCTTCGGGAAAATTCGGCGAAACCATTATCTGAGATTTTGGGTTGCTGATTATGAGACCCGAATAATTGCTGAAGTCCTCTAAGAACTTAATAATAACGATGATGCTCTCTTCAGTAGCTTCGGCGAAAAGAACAATATCGTCGGCAAAGAAAACGTGCGAGATACTCTGACTGCCACGATTCATCTTTATTGGTTTCCAATGACCACTATCAACCAGGTTCTGTATAGCATGGCCCAACCTCTCTAAGCAAAGGACAAAGAGATAAGGTGAGATAAGGTCTTCTTGCCTTACACCTCTTGTAGGAGTAAAACTCTCAAGCATTTCCCCGTTCCATAAAATAGACATAGAAGACGAACGGACACAAGCGGAAATCCAACTCCTCCATAAGTCCCGCAGCCCGAGAAGACCGCAAGTCTCCTCAACGAAGTCCCAGGATAATCTATCACAGGCCTTCTCTGAATCAATCTTGATAGCCATCCAACGCTTGCCGCTTCTCTTCCTAGAAACTGAATGTATAATCTCCTGAACGAGAATAACATTGTCATCAATCATTCTCCTGGGGATGAAGCTACTCTGAAACGGACTCACAACATTTGCCATGATCGGTTGTAAACGAGAAACCATCAGTTTGCTGATGAGTTTATAGCTCACATTGCATAACCCAATAGGTCTAAATTTGGACATGTGATTAGGATAGCTGCCTTTGAGAATGAGGGAGATGACAGTCTCGTTAATGCAAGGTGGAAAGACCCCAGTACGGAAGAACTTCTTCACAAAGTTCAGAATCTCCAGTCTCACCACATGCCATGATTTTTGAAAGAAAACAACACCGAAACCATCCTTTCCGGGAGCCTTAAGTGGGGCCATGCTGAATAAACATTTCTTGATCTCAGGATCTGAGAAGGGGAGTGAAAGACTAGTCAGATCCTCCTGGTCAATAATAGGGAAGTTCGAGTAAAACATACCTGCCAAATCCGAATTATCCAAAGGTGGCGAAAAAAGATTTGTGAAATAATCCATAAATGACTGTTTAATGAGAAGATCATCAGAGACCCAAACACCTTCGTCATTCATAATGCAGTCGACACGATTGTTCCTTCTGCGCACCAGCGTACTAAGGTGAAAAAAGGAGGTATTATGATCACCCTTCGGGATATACTTGTCCCTCGATTTTTTAAGCCAGAGGATTTCTTCTTGATCCAAAAGCAAATCCAATTCACATTGTAAGTCATCGTGTAGTTCGAATAACCCCTCGGAAAGATTAGACTCTATCTCTTTCTAAAACGAAGCCAGGCGGTCAGCAAGGTCGTTCTTTTTTATTTCGATTATGCCGAAAACATCGCGGTTCCTTCTGAGTAGCTTCAACTTAACAGAAGCAAGAGCCCGAAAAAGATCATCAGTAGGTTGATTCTCCCAGCAAGATTCAACCACACTCGAGAACTGACGATAAAGAACCCATGCAACTTCAAACCGGAAGGGGCGCCGGGAAGGGTTAGTCTTTCTAATGGGGGGAAGTTGAGGAGCAAGGGGTTATGATCAGAGGATAGGGAGGGTAGATGACGGATAGAGGCTTCGGCACATTTAATTCGAGCTGACCCGTTCATAAAAACATGGTCCAGGGGTTTAGGGAGTCTGAGATAGGGGGAAAATCCACAATTCCAAGTGAACGCAGGTCTATTGAAGCCCATACAATCAACTACGTTTCATCCACCCAGTTATGGAAAGTGGCCGAATCGGCCGACAGAGATCGAGAAGACCCTCCAATATCATTATAATTAAGGACACAATTGAAGTCCCCCGTCCACCACCATTGGGCCGGAACACTGTTCAACTGCCGAATTAAGTTGCACCCAACTAGAAGCCCTCCTAGTAGGTGTCAGAGGGTTGTAGACGGAAAAAAGGTTGAGAAGACAATTATCAACTGGGACACTGATTTGAATAAAGTTGATATTTTTCAGTATTACGGAGACCTTGAGGGAGGCCGAATTCCAAAGCATCCATATACCACCTTTGAAACCGGTAGCATCAACTCTCGTGTGATCTGTAAACTTCATCATTGAACAAACATCCTCAGCGGTAGTACCAGAAATTTTAATTTTTAACAGGATCAGTAAATCGATCTTGTGACGGTTAGTCATGTAGTTCAGGGCTTTACGAAACCGTCTATTACCCGCGCCCCTACAGTTCCAGAAAAATGTATTCATTTGGGACCGGTGACCAAAGCGGGCCCAATTGACGTATGGTTGCCGGTATTATCTATAAATTTGCCCATACAGGCGTTGTAACACCCCGAATCCGCTGGACTCGGGATGCTACGGGCGAGACCTCAAAATGGGTCCCGACCATTAGCCTGACAACAATTTCACCGCACCTTTCCAACAAGCCACAAATAAAGGCCAAAACCAAAAATAATTTTAATGTAGTGATATGATTCCCGAATACATCAAGAAAGGAAAGACATCAACCATCTATACAACAGCGCCAACAATACACAATATACAACACAATACACGGACTCAAACCCCCAAACTCGACCTATGATGTACGGAACCCCGGTTGCCCACTCCTCCGGAACACTCGGCCACACCTAACCTGCACATCAACTAAAATATTCGGTATAAAACCGTTAGATCACATTCTAGGCATTATAAAGAGAGTAAGGGCACAAACACACACATAAGTACACATAACACACATCATGCTCATATATATACATATCCGGTTCTTATCCTCTTTTTAAGTTATTCCATTACTAGTTCCATTCGTTTAAAGTGTGACACAAGAGTCTTATAACTCTCGCCTCTATCCCCGTGTAACCAACAGGAGTGATGCGGAGCTCAAACCGTATACCATTTGGAGTGGCAAAGAAGCCCGTCCGTATACCATGTATGGCCTGGTCGCAGAGAGCCTCCCATTCTCCCTCGGGAGATGGACAATGATGTCACCGCCCGATAATAATAACAAACAATAGGCCAACAATATATATAACCAAGTTGTCCTAATCCGGTTTGATGATCATAAGCAATTAAACACACACCACCATCACATATCCAAATAATGCATAAAACTAGCTAAGTAAGTCTGAGGATTTACCTCGTCTCAAAGCTAGCTAAAAACCGATCTCACTTCCCGTAGAAATACTCATCGCCTGATCATAACAAGGAAAAAATCAATACCACTCTCATAAGCTAGAAGTCCTTAGACTTCTAGACCCGATGATCTTGCATGATCATAACCATAACTCATACTAGGACAAACGATCCTAGTCTCAACAAAGGCAACGGTAACAACTATATGCACATCCTAGCTCACAATCTCACAACCATGTACTCACCATCTAAACCCTTACAAAGCCTCTCAAGTCAGTCATATATACCCTCATCCCATGAACCAACTCAGAAATATGCGGCCATCAAGCCATGGATCATTCCGAAAACCTCAGAACTCGGCTAAGGCCCACAAGCCACTACATGGCATTCTAACTAACGTAGGTCCAATCCTAGCATGCTTCTAGCATAAACACTCCCTAGGATCAACCATGTACACGTACTCAAAGGAGGGTACTCACCGGGCAAGGACACGGGTGCGGAAGAAGGAAGAACAACCGTGAAAGGAAGAAGAAAACCGCAAGGGAAGGCTGACAAAGCTAGTGGCCGCCCTTGCGGCCTGGGCTGGCCGCCCCTGCGGCTCAGTGCATTGGCCGCCCCGCGGTGCTGTCTAGCCGTGGGTGCGGTCGAACTCCAGTGTGCGATCTGCGATGGCTTCTTCGTTGATTCCTTGAGGTGTCATGGCCTCCTAGCTCCCTTGCTTGGATCCAGAACATCCACATAAACTCAATCGTTATCATGCAACTCTATTCAAACTCGATCCAAGCACATGCAAGCCAAAGGGAAAGAAGCATGATGAATTCATGGCTTCCACCATTGAAGCACAAGGAGAAAGATGAAGATGAAGAAATGAAAAGGGAGAGAAGGGCTTACACTTACAAGTCCATATCTGTAGAACACCACACTGCTGGACATCAAAACAAGAAGAAGAGAGGGGATATCATCAAGAAGAGCTTCCAAGAGTTTCCAAGCCAAAGAGAGAAGAAGAAGAAAAGGGAGAGAGACTTTTCACGGGAAAGTGAAGTAGGAGGAGAGAGAGAGCTGCAAAGGTCATGTCATGTCCAAGGAGAACGAGGGGTCAACTAGGGAATGTGGGGTTGGTTCCCCGAAATGAAGGGTCACGCACCCAACGAAGGGTCGGTACGGAATTTTGGGAATAAAATCCAGCACTCAACACCTCGTGCCTGTGAAAAAACTGAGCCGCGCCTGTGGAAAGGTCGAAAAACCTCTCAACACCCGGAATAAAATTCTGGATGCTACAACTAATTATCCCAAAAACAAGTTTTGTCCCGAAACTTTGACAAGGCAGAACTCTCGGGAAAAACTACCTCAGTAACCACTCAAAAGCCATAAACGTGCAAAATTTCTACTCGATAACCACAACACACTCTTATAAAACTCGTCAAGACCTTGCAAGGCCGACATACATACTCACACAAACCGCATAACGCATACCCAGTCACAACCTAACCGAACACACAACACACTCCCATTCGGGGCACAAAACACATAAACTCGTGCATGCACATAAATTCTATCCCTTCAGCCATATCAAATGTAACTAGCTCGTCCTAAACTCAACCAAAGATATTATCCATGTTCTCCCGGTAGCCTCATCGGCTCCTCGACTGCCACTAGATCAACACGACTAATATCATAACTCGAGTTATCGATGTACTCCATGACTATCATAAGAAACATCGGGAAAAGACCCTCCACTCTTGGTGGCAACACAAATATGTGAATCACATACTACTAGTCCTCATTTATCCAAAGGGTCCGAAACACGGAAACTCAACTTCTTCAAAAGTCAAACATTTGGCGTTTCGCGCGCGTAAAACTCTCGACTTGACCGGACCTACTCCATAACCAAACTCTAAAGGTTTGCGCCTCTCATCAGTATACACGCCTTCTGGCGACTCATCCCGGCTAGCATCCGCCTTTGTTCTAACTTTAGCACAGAGGCTCCCAACGCGTCCTTTAAGGCTTGAAAAGCTCTCTCTGACCGATCATATGTTTGAGAATAAAAACTGTCATGAAGACAACTGGGCCCCCTAAGCGGCAATATTCCGTTGCCCAACAATCTCGAGATGAATCGTTCATCTCAATCCGAACGATGGTACTTGGTACCCCAGGTAATCTCACTATGGCTTATCATATCCCAAAACTAGCCGACTCGTCAGCCCTGTTTCCCGATAGGGTGTAAAACACGTTATCTCCATCGGTCGGTTCATAATGACCCAAACACCTCACAACCATCACGTAGTCTCAACCTGGTATTAACCTCAATGGAGGTATACTCCCACTCCCATAGCGTAACTTGTGGTGGATGAAGTCCTCCCTCCCGTCTTATGGTGGTCAAGCTTGACCTGATGACGGGTCACATAACGGCTATGTACTTAGCCACCTTGTCCCTAAGGCCGTCTCGCCAATATGAACATCGTCAATCCGGATACCTCTTACCAACACCAGGGTGAACTAGTAAGGATAGTGCGAGCATCTTGGAGGCTCTATCTCAACTCTCCGCTATAGGTACACATAGACGCTCCTCGGGACCTTCTATCCCGGATCTTTCTCTAAGCCTTTCAAATCTCACGATTATGTCCGATCTCTTCACTTATCATCTTCGTTAACAAACTGAGGCTGAACCGTTAGTTAAGTTGTTGCTTCCTCTCAAAGCCTCCACTAACTAAGGGTTTTGGTGATCACACACACCTACCCCGGATGATATCAAAATCATAAGGCCGCGGTCCTAAACCATCTTTATCCATCACCTCTGGTGGGTATATATCCCTTGCAGAGCGAATATATACACATATCTTACTCTTACCGTCCATGCACAACTAACGTATCGCTCATCACACAAATATCATCATCATCTTAAGTATGCGCATTAAAGTGCCAAACTCTTGACCCTTCCTCGATCATTCTCCTTATATGCCCACATTCGTCTAATACACATGCGAAAATTCTCTCGTTATTTCACACAGATCCCAAGCTCATCTTGGACGTATCCAAAATGTCATACAGTCCCCAAGACTCGATGTTTGTGTCAGAGAAAATGGAATGGAGGTCACTCACCTCTTCTGCTCCTAGTAACGCTCCATGGACACGTCTCAGTCCCACAATCTAATCGACTTCTTTTGAAAGAAGGAAGTGTCAAAACCATCCCTCAACTAGGTGGTTACGGTCCACCAATTTAAAGGTGGCATAGCTCCTCTACATACCTTGGAGGTATGACTAAAACTATCACCTCATCCTCATTGAATCAACTTGATACTATCAAAATTGTTGCGTTCCTTAGGAAGTCACCTCGGACGTTCTATCTTGATTAGACAACTCTGCTTATCCTCTTACCCTGCATAACCCGTATCACCGTTTCTCGTGTCATGCTTGTTCCTCTTAATTCCAAGAGTATAACAAGTCGTTCTCAACAAATGATAACTCGAAGAACCACTCGTACACCTCGCACATCAATAGTTGTCATGAACCGTTAGGTCACGGTACACCTCATATCACAACTCTTACTGGTCTGCAACACTAGCATAAGCTTAGGGTTCAGATTGGAACCACCCGAAACCACAAAACGAATGTTGCTACTACAATCCGCTTCACAAACTCGATAAATGCACAACATTATCAACTCAAACTCACCAACAACACTCGTGAGTCAAAAAGGCTTCACTACAACCTGTAGTGACCAGATTGGCCCAAAACGCCGTCTTTCAAGGGTCCATTCTATACTCCACCCAAATCTAGTGGCATCTTGACTTCCAGTCGATCTTATAAAACATAGCAATCATATGCAACAAGTATTAACGAGCCTCTCACTACGAAGAAGATACCTCTACCAGTCATTACACATACACCTCTCTCAAAAATCGAAGTACAACCTTTTCGCCTCGTACATTTCCTCAAACACCCGTGCCAGAATTCTGTGTGGGGAAACCCCGAAGGAATCCCCATTCAAACCACCACAACTTCCAACTCGTGAATTCTCGAGTACTACCATCTTAAGCTTACAACTTGCAATGTTACTATAATATCGGTCCTCAATTCTACACCATAGCCACATGGCTCCTTCGGGTGAGTCAAGAAACTTTGAGTCATCTCTTGTTCGCGGCAACGTATAAACCGTTTCATAAGAAGAGAAAATACCCTGTATCCTCCTTACATATTTTCACATTTGCGTAAAGCAACTAGGGAAGCCATTCCTCTATTTTGATCCACTAGATCCCGTTATTATGTTCCCCCTTTAAAGGTCCAAATCCACACCATTCTCTTGCATGTCAATCACATGACTGCAAAAGATCACGTAAGGTCGTTACAATCCCTCCCTGAGAGGTCGGTTATGGTTACTTGCTTTAACCTCTTCACATTATAGGACCAAGACCCAAGCGCCTTAGCTAATACACTTACTTACATTGGCATTGAACCGCCGGGCATACACCAACTCTTAACACCGATCCGATATATTCCACAATCTTGTTTACTTTTCCCTTCCGTACTCGTCATTAGGAAATCCCGCACACAACAACTTAACTTTCTTCTATACTCTTCATGTTACCTTTAGCCCGAAGGCTACCCTCCTCGGGGTACTCTTACTTTAACTTTGTTAAATCAGTCTATACTCTTAGACTCTTCTCTTTCATAGCTAACTATATCCTTCTCGACCTTGTTGGGTCATATAACTCCCTTCCATAGGCTTAACCACTCTATCATGATGTCCTTCAAGTGCACGCTTTTCAAACATCTCCAACATTGGATAGCGTCCGATCAAGTTTCTCTTGGGTTGGTAACTGAAGCCGTTTCATAACAGAAAGCTTCCTGTTGTGTGTCTTATCCTTTCAGGATCAACGTCTACTTACACTTCTTTCCTCCTGTCATTTCTTAGCCTTATCATCATGACGGACATCGGTACACTCCAATAACGGGATATCACCACAGAAATTCTATTATGTGAATCCTCACCTCACCATTCTTCTCGTAGATCTCATAAGTCCGAAGAAGTCCATCCGCCGGTATCCTAGGAAACTTGACACTTCATCCTTTGGTACCCCCCGTAAGTTTAACTTATGGTTCTCTTAATCCTTTCGCCATTTGTGGGACATACTTCTTATCTCGGCTCCCGTGCTTAGGAGGGACTAGGGAAAACTTGCCTTAAAATGGAATCGCCACCTTGCAATCCTACACTCAATCCGCTTCTTCCGTTTATCGCCACGCTTCTTAAACTTCACCACAAGTTGGTTGTCTTTAGTTGCCTTCATTTTCGTTCAATAATTGTTTCCTCAAAACCGCTTCACATCTCCATGTTATTTTCTTGCTGGTATCGATTCCATCTCGATTTCTCTTAAGTAATTTCGAGCTTTCCTTTTACTTGGTCCTTGCGGCTATACCTTCAATAACCTTCTCATGGTTGCTCTAGCATCCTCAAAAGGAATCCGATGACACGTCAAGGTGTTCGCCAACATGAGATGCTCAACTCGATACATGAGTTGACTTGTCCTCGCTTGCATACTATTCTAAGCCCAACGGCGTTGTCCAAGGCGATGATATCAACTATCATCTTAGCTATAAGGTCTCATATCTCCAAAAGCTACTATATAATAAGCATATATATATATATATATATATATATATATATATATATAGATAGATAGATAGATAGATAGATAGATAGATAGATAGATAGATAGATAGATAGATAGATTGTTCGCTCCAAATGGTGTGTGCAAGCTTTAAATTTATAACTCTAGACTTAAGCTTAAAACAAGGATGCGAACCCGCAGTGTACAGGTCAATCGTAGTAAAAAGCAAGAAATTCCAAGGGTCGATCACAGGGACTCGGTGAAACAAAGTCAATAACGGTAAGCTTCGTGAATACTAACCACAAGAGCAATTAATACAATCAAAGATGAATAAGAAGTCAATTAAGAAAACATGCAATTCTAGGGATTAAAGCTTCTAGTTGTGGTTCCAACTCAAGATCTAAAGATAAGCGGACAAAGCTGAGATTTTTGCATGGGGAAGGTGTTACTAAAGTGGAGTAGATCACCGGGTAAGTCTCACTACACACTAATCCAAAATCGTAACTCCTATTACCGGGTAAGTCTCAAGGAATCAAGATAAAGAACTATAACCTCAAACTAACACACCATCTAAGGGGATAGAATCAACCTTTACCGGGTAAGTCTCAGGCTAACTCACAAAGATGGGATGGAAGCACACTCAAACCCCAATAAAGGATAAACCTTTATTACCTACACTTATGATCGTTGGTATACAAACTAAGGAATTACCAGGTAAGTCTCATCCTAAGCTTGCTTTGAACCAGGGAAGGTGTAATAAGAATAGGATTTGGCAAACTTTAACACTTAACTCTCAGTTTAGGATCAGACAAGTCACCTCGGTCAGCCAAATTCCACCCCGGCCGAGATGTTCATCGACTGAACGAGATGCTTAGGGTTAAGGTTAAAAACTCGAACTTTCAGGGTCCTACTGGAATCTAAGATTATTCTATCATTGTTTTTCCCACAACCTTCAGCCAATCACCCTAGAATCACACAAGGAAATTAGCCACTCATCATCATTATGAAAGTATTAATCAAATATATGGGAAGAAGGTGAATATTTGAACAAGAAGAATTTGATGAAAAGACTTCAATAACTGAATCAAATATCACAACAAAAGCGTTCTTTGGATAGCAATCCAATAAGATAAGACAACAAGGAAGGGAATTAAAGACAATCTTACAAAACCCTTCAAAAGCTATAAAAAGCTATGATCTTCAATCTTCCTTCAACCTTCAAAAAGGTTCTTCAAAACTCCCAACTGGAGTATGGCTGCTGCGGTGTAAGCGGGTCTTCCAACTGTATGCGGCTGTTCCGAGTGATAGCGGATTTTCAGCCGTAAGCGGGATGTTGGATTTGTGGAAATCCAACCCTTTTTATAGGAAAATAACCTTCCAAAGATAAAATATCTTAGAAAGATCTTCTCCCATAAAAATAGGTAAAATATAAGATCTTCTTCCTTCCAGGAGCCAAGCCCAAAAATATAAGATCACCTTCCAAAGATAAAAGATCTCAGCCAAGAATAAAATATTCTCGCCGCGTCCTAGGTGTTCGCCTCGGTCGAGTCGGCGTCTCTGGATCACCTCGGTTGAGATGAATCTCTGGTCAACCGAGGTGAGTCATAACTGAATGTGAAATCTCTCAAAACTGGTCCAAAGTAAATCTTTAATCCATGGCTATGCTCCCTGGAGGGTTCCTTATACTCCTCAATGTAGCTCCAAATGACTCATGACTCCTTTTGCTCCTTTTTGATGCAAAACATACCATTTTACCTGCAATTACAGCAAAACTAGGTGTAGACCTCGATTCCCGCAAAGGTAGATGAAATGGTAATATAATCACATATTATACATGCTAACATGCAGGTTATGAAAGATAAAACGTCAAAACAAACCCCAAAATATAGACTATAATTCATGCTATCAAAATACCCCATACTTAGCCCTTGCTTGTCCCCAAGCAAGTTCCGCATATAGAAGACAAGATAGAATGGATTATAAGTCAAGAAAATCAATGAAAAGTCTTTCAAAAACATTTTTATGGTGTGTTACAATCATAGATCACTCTAAGAGAATACTTCATGGAATTTAAAAACTCAATATGCTCAAAACATTTTATAAATATAGGAAAGTTGTTCATCTTTGCATAAAACCATAGAATGCATAATAAATCATAATTATCAAAATTAATCATGTATAATCCAGTTTAAACCACTAAGTCAATCAACAAGCTCAAGGTCTCAAGGGCTTCCCAAAAGAAAAGGTCAAGAAACGTGTAGGGTGGGGATGTATTTAAGGTAATGTGGTGCTAGAATCCGGGAAAAGGATGAACTTTACTTTCACTTTGACTTTCAACATCTTCCACCAATAAGCTTTGCTTATTCCACACTTTTTCTTTTTACTTTACTTTTTGGGATGCATGGACAGAGGTGCACAATAACCGAAGCCTAGGAAATCAGCAATCATCAATTTCTTGAGATGCATCAAACCCTTGATGCACATACCATGACCCGTTAGGAATATCGCTCAATCCGACTTTGGCAAGACACAAACACCCGGCTATGTGAATGGTGCCGAGTTACTCATCTTCATGATTGACTTCCCCAAACCTAAAATTACTTTCTAGCACTTTCACTTCCAGCCGACTTCTCAACTTTAACTTCACTTGCTTTCACCACTTCGCTTGCTTCCAAATTCCCGGATAGGTAAAGGAGGCAAAATGTATATGAGGGGTTAAGCATGATCAAGAAGAGGAAAAGAGAAGAATGAATTGCCTTGGTCTTTCCAGGAAGAAAGTGAGAGAACTTATGTTGTGGTGTCAACCTTCAAATTCAACATAATTTGGATAAAAACAAAGTATTAAACATGCCAATAATTTCAAACAAAGCATTTAGCAACTTAAACATATTATAAAACCTTTCAAACACATAAAGAACTTAAAACCAGTCAGTAAACAAGATCTTCACTGAGATCATATCCAGATAAGTAACACAAAAATAATTTTCGAAAACTCTCAGTTAACCCACCTCGGTCGAGGTGATCTTGGGTCAACCGAGGTGAAACGCCTCGTTTGGCCAAGACTGACTCGGTCGAGGTCAAAAAAAAATTTTTTTTTAAAACCATTTTATTTTCAGTTTCGACGTTTTTCTCAATCAAATAACCTGTAGGTGTGCATGTAATATCAGATAATCATATAAATGCAGAAGTGAAGCATAAATAAAATATCCGATGAAATGTCATACATCAAAATAGTCAAATAAGTACATCGAAGTCATCACATAAATACAAACACCCCATACTTGGGACACACTGTCCCAGCGGGTCAATATAAGTCTAGAGACAAGAGTACTCACCGGATAAATAGCTGAACTGCATAAAAATATAATAAAGAAAATCCTGCAGCTCCTCAATAGTCTCGATCCGGTGGTGGTGGTGGTGGCACATACGGATACTACGTCGGGTCGAACGGGTAACCCATGACACGCTTGAACTGAAGCTGGGCCATGATGTGCTGATAGTGCCGCCGCTCCTGCATCTCGCGGATATCCAGCGATAATGCAGCATACGAGTCAATAACCTGATCTGTCAGGTCATCGATCCGTCTGTGGGCAGCTCGATCTCTCACTCCGCGCCTCCTGCGTCCAGCGGGTCTGACCGGAGAAGTCTCAGCTGGTGCAGGCTCAGTCTCATCGTCATCATCAAGATCTATGATCGGTGGCGCGCTCGTACCTGCAGTATCCGTCCCTGTATCCATCGGGACTCCACCATCTCTCTCGTTTACAGTGTCCTCGTCATCGTCATCCTCCTCCTCCTCAGCCGGGGCAGCTGCTGCCTCCCTATGATCCTCCATCAGCGGGGCCCAAGCTGTCTGCCAATAATGTGGATCGTAAACTGTGAACTGAGCAGACCAGCGGATCCCCTGTGGCGCAGTCCGCTCCCACGGCATAGCAACATAAGGAGTGGTCAGACCTCGGGGAACTAGAATCCTCCGAGTGATCATCTCCTGCAACCCAAGCGGCTTCGGAGCCGCCACCATCGTACATGCACTGAGGTCCATCCCGTGATAAGCAACTATGTGGGTGACTAGACCTCCTCAGCAGATATCTCCCTTCGCTTTAGCCTTGATCTTGTGCAGGTCCTCTGCCAAGATCAAGCCAAAGTCTGGGAAACCCCCTGTGACCATACAGTAAAGGTTGAAGAGCTCGCCCTGACGGATCTTCTGGGCCGTCTCAATACGCGCCAGAAGTGTCTCGCTGAATATCCTATGGGCTAATCTGAAGGCGAGGTGGAAAATGACTCTCTCCCTGGAATCTCCAGGACGCCACCTGTCTGCATCCTCAGTAATATGGGCAATCTGCCCCCAGAACTCCCTAGCTACAGATCGGGAGGGGAAGTCAATGGCGGTGGGCTTAGGAAAACCGAAAATCTCTCTCCAAACCTCTAAGGGAACTATGAAGTTCCGGTTCATCAACCGGTACTTCACAGACTGATCTGTGGGGAGGTAGGAGAAGGAGCTAACGAACTCTAGGGTCGGCTCCAAGTAAGCTGGGGCTCGGATCTCAGTAAACTGATCCAGCCCGACTGGGGTGATCATCCGCCTAAGGTCACCATCTACCCCTAGGAAATCAAAAGCCGACACGTCCAGAAAACGTGGTGCTATCACTGGACGGCTAGCTATACGCTCATAATCGACCCGGCATCTCTCATGGATCACCGGGCGGTAAGGTCGGGAAGAAGAGGAAGGAGGGGAGGGTGAGGATCTATCTCTGAGGGCAAGGCGACGATCGGAACTCATTTTCTCTCAACTACTGTCAGAGCACCTCGGTCGCTGACAACCCTCAAGAATCACCTCGGTTGAGATGCAGTTTGACTGGACCGAGGCGCAACAGACTTCGATTCTAATCTCAGAAATCCAGTTCTTTTCCCCCAAAAATCACTACAATTGCTTCCTATGGGGTACTTAAGCCTTTTCTCAACAGATTCAAGGGCAACCAAAGCCCAAATCGAAACGAATGAACGAGTTAGGGTTTCGACTGTTTTTACCTCGTTTCGGTCGATTCGTTCGATTTCTTTGCAGATCTGTACTTGCAACGGGGTCCTCTACCCTTCAATCGTAGTTTGGAAGCAGAAATCTTCGAAAACGAGCGAGATTTGAGAGAGAACGAAGTGCTGTTCGCCGCGGTCGAGATGAAGAAGGTAAAAAGTAAAAACTGAATTTTTTTTCTTTTTATACTGCTCTTGGATCTGCTGTCACCTCGGTCGAGATGGTCTCGACTGGACCGAGGTGGTACGGACCGAGGTGGTTCTGCAGAAACCCTAGTCGCCTCGGTTGCTCAAGAATCAACTCGGTCGAGATGGTCTGACAGTAACCGAGATGCTTCTGTCTAACTTCGTCTTCTCGAATTCTCGAACTTCCAGTTATGCTCCTTCCTTAGATGTCTCCTGTTATCTGTCTAGGACGCCAAAAACAAACAAAACAAAGCAAAAGCAAACTATCTAAGCTAGAGTAGAAAACGGGAAAAGAAAGCAATACCTTGGGTTGCCTCCCAAGAAGCGCTTGATTTAAGGTCGCTAGCTGGACCATAATGCGTCTCAAACGTGATGGGAGGTGCCCTCACCCCATACTTCACCTCCATCGTGGGGTGAAGTAAGTAAATCCATCAAACGCTCCAACAAGTGTAAGTGCTCATCGGGGAATGAATCGTCTATGGGTGGGTCATCCGTCTCGCGGGAAGATTCCGGTAGCCGGCTGAGGTGATCCACAACGGAGTTCTCGGATCCCTTCTTATCGCGGATCTCTAGGTCAAACTCTTGAAGCAAGAGAATCCATCGAATAAGACGTGGCTTGGCATCTTTCTTAGCTAGTAAGTAACGAATGGCTGCATGGTCGGTGTAGACAATGACCTTCGCCCCAACTAAGTAGGAACGAAACTTCTCGAAAGCGTATACAACCGCCAACAATTCCTTCTCAGTGGTAGCGTAGTTGCGCTGGGCTACATCTAGCGTCTTGCTAGCATAGTAAATGGCGGTGGTCCGGCTATCCTTCTTCTGTCCAAGCACCGCTCCTACGGCTACATCACTAGCGTCACACATAACCTCAAAGGGCAAGGTCCAATCAGGAGGTTGGATAATGGGAGCGGAGATCAACACCTCCTTGATCCTGTAAAAAGCATCAAGACACTCCTGCGAAAACTCAAAAACAACATCTTTATTCAAGAGGTTAGTTAGAGGTTTAGAAATCTTAGAGAAGTCCTTGATGAATCTCCTGTAGAAACCTGCATGCCCGAGAAAACTCCTCACACCTTTAACAGAACAAGGGGGAGGGAGTTTCTCAATAGTCTCGATCTTAGCGCGATCGACCTCAATGCCTCGATTAGAAACGAGGTGTCCTAGCACAATTCCTTCATTAACCATAAAATGACACTTCTCCCAATTCAAGACGAGATTAGTGTCTTCACATCTTTTAAGCACTAGCGAAAGGTTAGATAGGCAATCATCAAAAGAGGATCCGTATACGGAAAAATCATCCATAAATACCTCCATGATATTCTCTATGTACTCGGAAAAGATAGCCATCATACATCGCTGGAAGGTAGCTGGTGCATTGCACAATCCAAATGGCATCCTCCGATAGGCAAATGTCCCCCATGGACAAGTAAAAGTGGTCTTCTCCTGATCATCCGGATGGATAGGAATCTGGAAGAATCCACTATAGCCGTCCAAGTAGCAAAAGTGTGAATGCTGGGCCAACCGCTCGAGCATCTGATCGATGAAGGGGAGTGGAAAATGGTCCTTCCGTGTGGCCGTGTTCAGCTTCCTGTAATCGATGCAAACCCTCCAGCCCGTAACGGTCCTAGTTGGGATTAACTCGTTGTTCTTATTCGTCACAACGGTCATCCCTCCTTTCTTCAGAACGACATGCACCGGGCTAACCCACTTGCTGTCCGAGATAGGATAAATAATACCTACATCCAACAACTTAAGAACTTCCTTCTTCACAACCTCTTTCATGATCGGATTTAACCGTCTTTGAGGTTCCCGTGAAGTCTTATGATTATCTTCCATTAGAATTCTATGCATGCAGAAAGAAGGCTTAATGCCAATAAGATCGTCCGTGGTGTAACCTATAGCCTTTCGATGCTTTCTCAGGACATGCATTAACTTAGACAATTCTGATTCGGAAAGGGAAGCACTAACAATAACGGGATAAGTGGAATCCGGCCCAAGAAAGACATACCTCAAGTGACTAGGGAGTTGTTTAAGCTCCACAACTGGGGGTGTCTTCTGAGGGGGATCCTGGCTTCCTCCTTCCAGTGGAGTGGATTCAGAAACTGGACTTTCGGAAGTCTCAGTTGAAGTCGTCTCGCCATCGACCTCGGTCGAGGCGCAGAGGCGTTGACCGAGATGTTCTTCAGTCGCCTCGCTCAGTCCAGGAAGTGCCTCGGTCGAGGTACTGCAACTGGAACCGAAACTGGAGATCTTCATCTCCTGGATTAGCTTCTCAGTTTTAGCTCCTGGATCTTCTTCCAGTGCCTTCAAGCTCCGTATATCTGCATCACAAGAAGCATCTATACCTTCCTCTATTAAACTAAAACTAATAACTCTTTCGAGTGGATCGTTAATAAGGATAGAGCTCACCAATTCTCTTGATTCTTCTTCATCGTAGATGTTGAAGATATCATCAGTTAGCTGCTCCCCTTTCATGGCTGCAAGTAGTGCGAACTCCACCTCATCGCCACCAATGTTGAATTTCAACTTGGCGTTCTTGCAATCCACATTGCAACCCGAAGTTGCTAGAAATGGCCTCCCGAGAATAATAGGAACAGGATAATCCGCGGGAATGTCAAGTACGACAAAATCTATAGGTAGATAGAAGTTACCTAACTTGACTGGAACGTCCTCCAAGATGCCCATGGGATGGGTGATGGAGCGATCCGCCATATAAAGTCGAATCTTGACCGGCTTGGGCTCTCCAAGTCCGATCTTCGTACAGAGCTCCAGCGGAATGATACTCACGCTGGCACCTAGATCACAAAGGGCTTCACAAGTGACATCCCCAACTTGAATGGGAATGCTAAATGAGCTGGGATCTCTCAACTTAGGTGGCATCTTCTCCTTCATGATCTTAATAAGCTCCGAGGATTTAGATGTCATCCTAACTTCACCAAAGTCTTCCAATTTCCTTTTCCTTGATAGGATCTCCTTTAAGAATTTCCCATAAGCGGGCATACCTAGAATAGCATCAAGGAAAGGAATGTTAATATGCAGCTTATTCATCAAGTCAAGGAACTTACCAAAGTGCTTGTCTAGATGTGCTCTGGCCCTTGACTGGGGGAATGGAAGTGGTGGTTTGTATGCAGGAGGTGGAACATAAACTTCAGTTTTCCCCTCCGCTTTCTGTTGCTCCGCCTCGGTTGGCATCTCGGTCGAGGTGTTCTTCGACTGGATTTGGACCGAGGTGGTCTGCGTCGAACGAGGTACTAGATCTGCAGTTTTGAGTCCACTCCTCGTTGTTATGGCCATGCACTGGCCCTTAGGGTTGCTTTCCGTCTTTGCTGGAAGCTTCCCTGGATCTCTTGGCGCTTCATTCGCCCTATTTGCAAGTTGTTGTTCGAAGGACTTTTGGGCCCTCGAAAATGAAGTCATAGAATTCTCCATGGCGGTAAGCTTGATCAAGATAGCCTTCAGAACTGCGTCTTTCTTTTCCGGCTGAGACGAACTTGATCCTTGCCCTTGGCTTTTTAATGGAGTAGAAGAAGAAGAAGAAGGGGAAGAGAGGAAAGGGTTAGAGGAATTATTAGAGTTGGAGTTAGAATAATTGTTACCAGGATTTTGATTGTTCGCCCTCCAATTGTTGCTATTGGATCCTCTATTGTTGTTGTTGTTGTAGTTGTTGTTATTGTTCCGGGAACCGTTGTTGTTGTTACGGTATCCATTGTTGTTGTTCCTTTGTCCTTGCTCTTCCTTCTTGGTTTGAGCAACCAAGAGTTCCTTCAATTGCTTCACGTCATCCTTCAAAGACGTGAGTTGATCGTGGTTGGATTGAGTCTCTTGAAATTTGACTCTTTTAACTCCACCTTCAGCTCCTTGGTGGGTGTACTTCTCCATGTGCAAGGCTTGCTTTTCAATGAAGTCCCAAGCCTCATCAATCGCCATGTCCATGAAGGTACCGGCGGAGAGTAATTGGAGATTGAACTGGGTGTTTCCGTCCAGTCCTTTGAAGTAGATCTCCAACAACTCGATTTTTGGAATCCCATGATGTGGGCAATCCAAAAGGATGTCCTTGAACCGCTCCCATGACTTGGACAAGCTCTCCTTGTCCTTCATAATGAAAGCATTGATCTTCCCTCTCATTTCAGCGGTCTTTGAGGGGGGAAAGAATTTGGTCAAGAATTCCGTAGTCATCTCTTCCCATGTGCTGATTTTTCCTGGAGGAAGAGATTGATACCAAGTAAGAGCTCTATCTTTTAAAGAAAAGTAAAAAGGTCTTAGCTTGTAGTTGTTATTTTCAATTCTGGAAGGTCGCAAGGTTTCCATCAAGATCTCGTAGTTTTGAAGATGTTGATGTGGTGATTCCTTCTCCATCCCTCCGAATTGGCATTGGCGAATCATGGATAGAACTTGCGGTCGAAGTTCGTAGTCATGGTCCGATGGATCTCCTAGGTTGACTCCTGGACGCCTCAGTTGTTGATTAGGGTCCATCCTTTGACCTAGGGTTTGTGGAATTCCTGCAAGAAGAACATCTCGGATTGGCATCCGAGGTGGATGTATCTCGGCCGGGGCGTCTGGTACTGGAACCTGCCTCGGTCGAGGGTCAGCAACTGGAACCTGCCTCGGTCCAGCATCGGGAACTGGGTTGTCCCTCGGTCGAAGTAGAATCTGGTCTCATATGACGGCCATTTCTGCTTCGATTGCTTTAGTTTTGATGCGAGTTTCTTCCTTCTCTCGCCTTAGTTCTTCCTTGCTGAGGCGCAGCAGCTCTAACGCCTCCTTTAATTCGGCCTCAAGATCGCGGTTGTGTTGTTGGGCCATCTTCGCTTCTCTTAAGCGTCGCTTGTATGTCTTTTCTGGTTCGGGATCGTAAGGAACGATTTCCTTCCCAGTGCGGGTTCTTCGCATATACCTAAGAAAGAACCTGCAAAAGTCACTCAAGTAGAGTGGTTAGATGTCACGGGGGCAAGTGCCCCAAGAGCAAACCGTACCGGCTCGGTCTAGACCAAGTCCCCGGCAACGGCGCCAAAAACTTGTTCGCTCCAAACGGTGTGTGCAAGCTTTAAATTTATAACCCTAGACTTAAGCTTAAAACAAGGATGCGAACCCGCAGTGTACGGGTCAATCGTAGTAAAAAGCAAGAAATTCCAGGGGTCGATCACAGGGACTCGGTGAAACAAAGTCAATAACGGTAAGCTTCGTGAATACTAACCACAAGAGCAATTAATACAATCAAAGATGAATAAGAAGTCAATTAAGCAAACATGCAATTCTAGGGATTAAAGCTTCTAGTTGTGGTTCCAACTCAAGATCTAAAGATAAGCGGACAAAGCTGAGATTTTTGCAAGGGGAAGGTGTTACTAAAGTGGAGTAGATCACCGGGTAAGTCTCACTACACACTAATCCAAAATCGTAACTCCTATTACCGGGTAAGTCTCAAGGAATCAAGATAAATAACTATAACCTCAAACTAACACACCATCTAAGGGGATAGAATCAACCTTTACCGGGTAAGTCTCAGGCTAACTCACAAAGATGGGATGGAAGCACACTCAAACCCCAATAAAGGATAAACCTTTATTACCTACACTTATGATCATTGGTATACAAACTAAGGAATTACCGGGTAAGTCTCATCCTAAGCTTGCTTTGAACCAGGGAAGGTGTAATAAGAATAGGATTTGGCAAACTTTAACACTTAACTCTCAGTTTAGGATCAGACAAGTCACCTCGGTCAGCCAAATTCCACCCCGGCCGAGATGTTCATCGACTGAACGAGATGCTTAGGGTTAAGGTTAAAAACTCGAACTTTCAGGGTCCTACTGGAATCTAAGATTATTCTATCATTGTTTTTCCCACAACCTTCAGCCAATCACCCTAGAATCACACAAGGAAATTAGCCACTCATCATCATTATGAAAGTATTAATCAAATATATAGGAAGAAGGTGAATATTTGAACAAGAAGAATTTGATGAAAAGACTTCAATAACTGAATCAAATATCACAACAAAAGCGTTCTTTGGATAGCAATCCAATAAGACAAGACAACAAGGAAGGGAATTAAAGACAATCTTACAAAACCCTTCAAAAGCTATAAAAAGCTATGATCTTCAATCTTCCTTCAACCTTCAAAAAGGTTCTTCAAAACTCCCAACTGGAGTATGGCTGCTGCGGTGTAAGCGGGTCTTCCAACTGTATGCGGCTGTTCCGAGTGATAGCGGATTTTCAGCCGTAAGCGGGATGTTGGATTTGTGGAAATCCAACCCTTTTTATAGGAAAATAACCTTCCAAAGATAAAATATCTTAGAAAGATCTTCTCCCATAAAAATAGGTAAAATATAAGATCTTCTTCCTTCCAGGAGCCAAGCCCAAAAATATAAGATCACCTTCCAAAGATAAAAGATCTCAGCCAAGAATAAAATATTCTCGCCGCGTCCTAGGTGTTCGCCTCGGTCGAGTCGGCGTCTCTGGATCACCTCGGTCGAGATGAATCTCTAGTCAACCGAGGTGAGTCATAACTGAATGTGAAATCTCTCAAAACTGGTCTAAAGTAAATCTTTAATCCATGGCTATACTCCCTGGAGGGTTCCTTATACTCCTCAATGTAGCTCCAAATGACTCATGACTCCTTTTGCTCCTTTTTGATGCAAAACATACCATTTTACCTGCAATTACAGCAAAACTAGGTGTAGACCTCGATTCCCGCAAAGGTAGATGAAATGGTAATATAATCACATATTATACATGCTAACATGCAGGTTATGAAAGATAAAACGTCAAAACAAACCCCAAAATATAGACTATAATTCATGCTATCATAGATATTTAAGCCTTGTGTCCATATTACTACCAACATATCAACTCCAAGAAGTCCACTATCATGACACATGTATAAACTCATATCGATATAAAGGCTAGGCTATCACTTTGTAACACCCCGAATCCGTTGGACTCGAGCTGCTACGGGCGAGACCTCACAATGGGTCCCGATCCTTAGCGTGACAACAATTTCACCGGACCTTTTCAACAAGGCATAAATAAAGGCCAAAACCGAAAATAATTTTAATGCAATGATATAATTCCCGAATGCATCAAGAAAGGAAAGACATCAGCCGTCTATACAACAACGCCAACAATAAACAATATACAACACAATACACGGACTCAAACCCCCCAAACTCGACCTATGATGTACGGAACCCCGGCTGCCCACTCCTCCGGAACACTCGGCCACACCTAACCTGCACATCAACTACAACAATCGGTATAAAACCTTTAGCTCACATTCTAGGCATTATAAAGATAGCAAGGGCACAAACACACACATAAGTACACATAACACACATCATGCTCATATACATACATATCTAGTTATTATCCTCTTTTTAAGTTATTCCATTACTAGTTCCATTCGTTTAAAGTGTGACACGAGAGTCTTATAACTCTCGCCTTTTTCCCCGTGTAACCAACAAGAGTGATGTGGAGCTCTACCCGTATACCATGTGGAGTGGCGAAGAAGCCCGCCCGTATACCATGTATGGCCTGGTCGTAGAGAACCTCCCAGCTTCCCTCGGGAGCTGGGCAGTGATGTCACCGCCCGATAATAATAATAAACAATGGGCCAACAATATATATAACCAATTTGTCCTAATCCGGTTTCATGATCATGAGCAATTAAACACACAACATCATCACATATCCAAATAATGCATAAAAGCGGCTAAGTAAGTCTGAGGACTTACCTCGTCTCAAAGCTAGCTAAAAACCGATCTCACTTCCCGTAGGAATACTCATCGCCTGATCATAACAAGGAACAAATCAATACCACTCTCATAAGATAGAAATCCTTAGACTTCTAGACCCGATGATCTCGCAAGATCATAACCATAACCCATACTAGGACAAACGATCCTAGTCTCAACAAAGGTAACGGTAACAACTATATGCACATCCTAGCTCACAATCTCACAACCATGTACTCACCATCTAAACTCTCACAAAGCCTCATAAGGGAGTCATACCCTCATCCCATGAACCAACTCAAAAACACGCGGCCACCAAGCCAAGATTATTTCGAAAACCTCACAACTCGGCTAAGGTCCACAAGCAACTACATGGTATTCCAACTAACCTAGGTCCAATCCTAGCATGCTTCTAGCATAAACACTCCCTATGATCAACCATGTACACGTACTCGAAGGAGGTACTCACAGGGCAAGGACACGGGTGCGGAAGAAGGAAGAACAGCCGTGAAAGGAAGAAGAGCACCGCAAGGGAAGGCTGACAGAGCTAGTGGCCTCCCCTGCGGCCTGGGCTGGCCGCCCCTACGGCTCACTGGGCTGCCCCTCCGGCTCAGGTTGGCCACCCCTGCGGCTCAGTGCACTGGCCGCCCCCGCAGCACTGTCCAACCATGGGTGGGGTCGAACTCCAGTGTGCAATCTGCGGTGGCTTCTTCGTTGATTCCTTGAGGTGCCATGGCATCCTAGCTCCCTTGCTTGGCTCCAGAACATCCACACACACTCAATCGTCGTCATGCAACTCTATTCAAACTCGATCCAAGCACATACAAGCCAAAAGGGAAGAAGCAAGATGAATTCATGGCTTCCACCATTGAAGCACAAAGAGGAAGATGAAGATGAAGAAATAAAAAGGGAGAGAAGGGCTTACACTTACAAATCCAGATCTGTAGAACACCATGCTGTTGGACATCAAAACAAGAAGAAGAGATGGGAGATCATCAAGAAGAGCTTTCAAGAGCTTACAAGCCAAAGAGAGAAGAAGGAGAAAAGAAAGAGATCCTTTTCAAGTGAAAGTGAAGTAGGAGGAGAGAGAGAGAGCTGCAAAGGTCATCTCATGCCCAAGGAGAACAAGGGCTCAACTAGGGAACGAGGGGTTGGTTCCCCAAAAAGAAGGGTCACGCAACCAACGAAGGGTAGGTACGGGATTTTGGAAATAAAATCCGGCACTCAACACCTCGTGTGTGCGGAAAAACTGAGTCGCGCCTGCGGGAAGGTGGAAAAACATCTTAACACCCGGAATAAAATTCCGGATATTACAGACATCGGGGCCATCTAGAGAGACACAATAGGATTCACCAACGGGAATGACTGAGTCAACGTCCATGGCAAGGGCATCTTGGTTGGAGCCTGGGGAGGTAGAGGAATCGGTGTTTGCGTGAGTAGATGGGAGGGAGGCGGAAGTACCAACACTCCCTGGAGGATGGTGAGACCCCTGTTGAGTAACTAGTTTAACACTGGGTTTTGAGATTTTCGGGTCCTCTATGGTGCCGGTGGGATGATTGGGCCATCATGTTTGGCCCTTTTTGGATGCTTTTGGTGGACGTTAGGGCTTCCGTCATTGATGACACCAGTGCTCCTCTTGGATTGGACGCATAAGATTCCTTATTAATACTGGATGGCACAATAACTACGAAGTTAATTTCTTGAGTAATGGTTTCGACATTCAATGATATGGACTGGACTGTCGCCGGTTGTTCGGGATCAAAGTTGGCAAGAATCTGGAATCCATTAGCGTCGGAATTGCTGCTCCTGACCGATTGCTCCGCAGGGTTTAATTTTGAATTTTTGCGTGGTTTTCAGATAACTAACATCCAGGTCCCTAGAAACTCCTCCTCGTTGACAGTTTTGGAACGCTCACCGGCCTCAGTGTTGGAAGGCAAGGAAGATGTATTTTGATTCTTTGTATGGGTATCTGTAGTGTTAGTCTGAGGGACAGTTTGGGAAGGTATGACCGCCTGGGGGCAACGCTCCAAACTGTGACCGTAGAGTCCGCACCTGTGACAGATAGAGTTCAAGCCCTCATACTCTACATGAACTCGATTGTTGCCAATGATAATGGTGCCTATCAATGATTTATCAAATTCGATCTCAATACAGACAGGTGCGAACTTGCCTCTAGTGGCGTACAAGGTATTAAGGTAGACCATTAGCGGTGTTCCGAGGGCCGACGCCAAGCCGTATAAGACGCCTTCATCATATAATTGCATGGGAAGATCAGAAAGTCTGGCCCAAGCAAAAATGGTCCTCAACGTGTCATTGAATGGATTGAAGTTAGCGGACCATGGTTGAACAGTAATATAATGGCCAAATATCTCCCATGGCCCTTCAGTAAGAACCTTCAGAAAATCTTCTTCTCTGTCGAATCTCACTGCGTAATATCCGTTAGGTAGGTCGAGAATTGTCATTAAACCGGTGGGTCGCCAAATTTGGTAAATGCGGAGTTCAAGTAACCGAAAAGCCACATTGCGACCAATAACTTTGATTATGACAACTTGCTTCCACTTCTCCGACAAGGATTCGACCACGTCTGGGTCGATTTCAGCGATGGCTAGACTAGTAACACCTTCGGGGAAGGAGATTCTCAGCCGGCAAGATTCAATCAGAGCGTCACAACAAAGTGGTGCAGCTGTGGGTCTAGGAACGCCGACCGCATCGGCGTATGATTTAACGTCCGGTGGCTTATCAGGTGGAACCGTAGGCCCGGGTTGGGAATTTGGTATCGAAGGCGGGCGGGGGAAAACCATTTGATGTTAATCAAACTTTCACACGAATTGCACACACATACATTTCATTATTCTCTTTAAATTATCTCAATCCTCCATTGTTTGTTGAATCTATTTTTTCCTTCCTACCTTATATGTTCATTAAACTCTTCATCCATTTATGACTTAGGGCCTGTTTACTTGTAGCTTATTTGTGTTTCATTTAGTTTATAAACCCTGAGTTTAATTTTTGTAGGTGTTTACTTAGGGATTGGTTTATTTCTGTAGGGGTTTATATGGGTTTATAAACCACTCAAAAATAAACTTTTCAGACCAAGGTTATTTTTGCTTCCATGAGTTTATTTTTGTTTAAAACCCGATTTTGGCCTTGTGGTTTTCCATCTTGATATTATTTATTCATCCTTGGATATTCAACGTTATTGTTCGGATTTTTTAGGGACATGAGAGTCTTTTGAAGAAAAATAAACCCAAAAAATAAACTCCTAGTAAACAACTTTATCAGGTTTATTTATATAAACCCATCAAAAAATAAACCTGAAAATAAACTATAAACCCATATAAACTCATTTAGTTTATAAACCCGAAAATAAATTAATCTGCAAGTAAACAGACCCTTAATTGACCTTTTTTTTGTACAAAAGTTATCCTTAGCCTATTATCTTAACCTATCCGGTAATTAAGAGGAGAATATAGTGTGAATGGAGAAGATATGGAATTCAAGATTGTAAATGAAAAGTGGTAATATATATATATATATATATATATATATATATATATATGAATTGATCATTATATGTAGGTTTTTGTGTTGATTTATATAAGGCGGTGTGCTTAAAAGAAAAAGGAAATTATTGTCATATTATTTATGTAATATTAAGCCAATTAGAACTAGGCTTGTGAAAAAAAAGAATGGTTAGCAAAAATACAAAGTGCTCAAGTACGTGATAGTAAGTACCTGTTGTGATGAAGTGACTTTGAGTTAAGATTTTGAGCATCGTGTGGCTGTAGAAAAGAAAACACGTCTAGTTATTGGATCATAGTCTAACTTGCCTAAAATATTTCTCATCCATCCTTCATGTCACATGACCACGTTATAACCCAATTAAATACCTTTGATTTACATTGTATTTTGCTTAAAAAAAACATACGGTGGAAATTGAGAACATCTTGATAGACTTATGATAACTTTAACTTCTCATGTGTTTAGATCGAGACTTGTACACAAAATCTTGAAAGGTCTTGAAACTATTCATCTTGATTTAATTTAATTGATGACTTTAATTCGTGTGTTGATAATATTGGTTTTGAGAGTAGTTGCATGCATGGGCGGCCCTTGGGGGCAGGGTGGGCAGCTGCCCCACCCTCAAAAATAATTAAAAAAAAAAAAAAGTGATACTTTGTACGTAGCCACGTAGGGGTGTAATACGAGCCGAACTAGCTGAGCATCGGCATGTCAACCTTGGCTCGTTTAAAAACGAGCTGAGCCTAAAGTTTATAAGAGCTTTAAAATGTGCTCAAGCTTGGCTCGTTTAGAAAGTGAACGAGCTCGAGCCGAGCTTTTGACCAGCCGAGCCCGAGTAGCTCGGCTAAAATAATGCTTCTATAGTGTTATTTTAGTCGAACGAGCCGAGCTTTACCCGAACGTGCCGAGCATTGACATGCTCAAGCTTGACTCATTTATAAACGAGTTGAGCCCGAGCCGAGCCTAAAATTTATACGAGCTTTAAAATGTGCTCAAACTTTGCTCGTTTAGTGAACGAGCTTGAGCCGAGCTTTTGATGAGCAGAGCCCGAGTAGTTTGTCTCATATTACAGCCCTATTTGTATGATTGTAATCAAATGTAATGCGTAGTGGTTGATTTTGTCCATTATTCTCTCCTCCCTTGGTGTTAACTATCCTCATTTTATTATTTATTTTTAGACAATTAATTGAATTGAAACAATAACTAATATTATTATTCTTTACATTTCTGACTATCTTCTCACAATAATTGAAGTGGACTTCAATTTTTTAGGTGTTTAGAAGAACAATATTCCATATTAAACTATAATTCTAAGCAATCAAGCCTATTCTTGGTATTAAAATATTATACTAAATATGTATATTACTTGAAAATTTTCTGGGTCCATGTTATTCTTTTTATCAAATTTTGATGGAAATTTTTTTTCACTTTGTGAAATTTAAGGGCTTGTTTTAACAAGATTGTAAAAAATAAAAGAAACTCCAAATTAAATATTCTACAAAAATAATCCAAGCCATAATTATTCATTAATTTATTTGAATTGATATTGATGGTCATGTTTTGTAACATAAAAAGAAAAACATTCCTATTGAGGAAGTGTTCAAACAAAAATAATTCAAGCCATAATTATTAAGTAGCATTTATTTTTATCGCTATTATATTTTCGTAGATATTTTTATCGAGAATTTATTTTCGTCCCTCGCTTTAAAAATCCTACGGCTTATTGGAAAAACTTGATCTGGTCTAACTGATTTTGGTCTCGTTCTAGGTTTCCAACAAGTCCGTCTTATAACTATAGCAACTGCGAGAGCGTCTATAAGTGTTTACGCATCGAGATATGGTAGTAGCTATATGGTAAAGGCTATGTATGGTACATGCAGGGATGGTTACAAAAAGTGGGTAACGGACATAGAAATAATAGTAAATATGATTGTTATTGCATATCTCAAGGTGGAAATGTTGATTGTATCTGACATTGTAACGCAAACAAAAACTCAGTTCACACAATATTAAAATAAAGCCAAAAAACAGTACATTCGTCGATTTTGAATAATTTAGAACATGAGCAGCTACAATGTTAAGGCGGCAGCAGGTGCAGCCCTAGCCACACATATTCTGCACACTCTCCACTACACCCAGAGGAGAGAGATAAAGACTTTTTCTTTAATAAAGGCGTCGCAGTGACATCACCATATTCATATTTTGTATTTTCTTTTTATTCTATCTACAATCATAATCTGTGTTAACAACAGTTGACTAAGCCCTAGTTTCAACTTATAATACATGCAAACATAAGAAATCAAAAAAAAAATGATGTTGTCTTACGACGGTTTCGAACGTTTGTCGAGAAGGGGGTGTGAATTTGTGATCGACTTCTGACGACTTTGTTGCATTTTAAATCTGAGGTGTCTACGATTGTTCAATAGGTTTCCTACATTGTAGCGTGTACTTCCTTCGAATATGAACGTTTATACTCGTTGCCTCTTGGCTGAATCATCATGCTTTCCCTTGAAAACATTTTAGCTTTCAGGTTTTTTTGATGTATTTCGTGTATCTCTTTTCTCCTTTGTTTGTGGCCCTTCATGACGGGTGGTCTGTCTGCCGATCTTTCTCGAACTTTCGATCCTCTAGACGGCGCGCCGTCTAATGGTTCGAATCGTTTTCCGCTTTTAAAAAAAAGAAATGAGAAAAAAAAAATGTTTATCCTAAAACCTGAAAATACACATGGTTTTGTTATAGAGAATCAAAACCATAAAACCCTAGTTTATGACTTATAATAGGGTTTGTTTAGTATTCATATCAACAAATCAGATATAACTATCGATATAAAAAAAATTATACCTAGTGTTTGGTATATAAATGTAATGGATATCAATTTTATAATTATATTTTGATACCGATATAGGATATATTGATATAGTTGAATATCAAACAAACAATACTTAATGAGTCAAGAGTAGTGTAGAGGGTGATGAGTTTTTATACAAAGAAAATAAATGAGGAAAAAGATGTTTATCCTAAAACCTGAAAATAGAGAGATAGTTTTGTTGTAGAGAATCAAAACCATAAAAGCTCTCATCTTTTCTCCCACCCACCTACCTATCCTCTAGAAAAATCTCTTGAGCTGCTCCTGCTTCTCTGCATAGCTGCTATTCCTTCAGAAAAAGATCCTTTGTTTTGGTTCTAAATTAACTCCCACCCAAAAAGGAGCTTTCTTTTGCCCTCCATTGTTTGATTGGGTGATTTAAATCTTATAATAGCCAGCCAGCCACCATGATGAGCAGTGGTAGTAGCAGCAGTGGAAGTGGAAGGAATCAAATTCAATACTGCAACAGACCTTCTCCTTTCACTGCTACCCAGTTTGAAGAGTTGGAAAATCAAGCTCTCATCTTCAAATACTTTGTCTCTGGTGTTCCTGTTCCCCCTCATCTCCTCTACACTGTCAGACCTCCTATCCTCCAACCCACCAGTAAGCTTCCTCTACATTTTTTTTTTCTCTTTTTATTATGACAAAACAAATATATTTATATTTATTTTATTTTGCAGTGGGTTGGGGGTGCTTTCAGATAGGATTTGGGAACAAGAAAGCAGACCCAGAACCAGGAAGGTGCAGAAGAACAGATGGGAAGAAATGGAGATGCTCAAAGGAAGCTTATGCTGATTCTAAGTACTGTGAGAAACACATGCATAGAGGAAAAAATAGGTCCAAGAACAAGTCACTTAATTTGGATGTAGCTACATCAGCAAAACTATCTTCTCCAATGACCACCCAAGATTACACTAGTAGTGGTGGTGGATTCTATCAAAGTAACAACAACTCCCTTTACCCCTTTCTATCATCGTCATCTCCTCATTCATCCATTGCTGTGACTCCAACTTCTGCCTTTTCTGGAGAAAATAAAGATACCCATCACTTGCTTTTGGGATCTTCATCTTCAAGGTTTGATATTTATTGGTTTCTGTTTCCTCTTTGGTGGTATGGTATCTCCCAATCTTAATTTTCTTATACAAAAATAATTAGACGGATCGAAAACCGATTGATCTAAAGCACGAATGAAGTTTTGAACATCTTCTTCGTGAATAGAACTAATATTCAATACGAATGAAGTTTTGAACATATTCCTCGTGAATAGAACTAATATCCAATTTGACAGGTGTCCGTACATATGACAATCTTGTCCACAACCATATTGATTTTCTATAGACATGTTATCCGAAATTGCGTTGGAAATATAGTTGATAATCAAATCCAAGTCCCATGGAGGCTTCTATATTCAATTAACCGAAATGCTTTTTTTAGATGATTGTGAACTCGATTGATTTTTTAGGGTTTTTATTTATTTATTTATTTATTTATTTATTCTCCTTTTATGTTTGATTGATGTGGACCCTATTATTAATCATAACTTGTGAATTCTAAAGAATGTGTTTTGTATTAATTTATGATGAATAGGTATTGGGGTGGGATGAAAGAAGAGACAGGAGAAAGAACTGAAGCTGCATATGAAACTTATGAACCACCATTAACAATGAGCACTCAAACTGAGTATTCTCAGTTACAGCAACACTACCAGTACACAACAGACCCAAACAACAACAATCTCAAGAACCCTTTTCATCATTTCTTTGGTGAATGGCCTGTGAAGAACAAAAACCCAGATTCAAGCCAAGATGAAGCTTCTGCAACTCCACAGCTTTCAATCTCAATCCCACCTCATTCATTCTGGTAATTTATATTTAACCTTGTGCAGTGCATGTGCAGCTAGCTGTCTCAATATAGAGTGAGTAACTCCATCTCTTGAATTCTTTGTAATGCAGATGCCAGAAAATAGGGTTACGTGGAAGTTGAAGTTTGAGAAGAGTGTCACATCAAAGAGATGAATGTTGTTGATTTATGTAGAGTGTAGACAGCTAGCTAGAAGTTGCCCCTTTTGCGTGGCGTTTTAATGGTGAACTGCTGATGGGGAAACAAAAAGGCTACGCACGTTCAAACTCCCTTTGAGTTCTTTTTTTTATTTATTTTATATTATTGAGAAGACATGTCTGTTGTTTTATGTCATCAAAATATGTATACATATGGCTCCTCTTTGACCACTTTCAATTTCCTATTTTTGGATATTTTTCAAAAGGGTCAAATTCTTTTAAAAATTTTGTGACCGTAGTGTATATTTGACTAATTTAACAATTTTTTTTAAAAGTTTTATTTATTGCACTGGGACTTAATCATTTTTTTTAGAACGGGAATCGGCTTGAAATATTAGAAGGCACGTCTAGTGGATCGGGAAATCGAAAAAAATTGGCAGACGAAAAAGCTATCATGAAGGACCACAACAAAAGAAAAAGAAACACTAAAAAAATACATCATAAGAACTCGAAAGCAAGGAGGTCTTCACGGAAAAGTAGGATGATTCAGTCAACAAGAAGCAACGAGCAAAAACGCTCTTCGAAGGAAGTATACAAGTAGGAAGCATGAAGAACAATTGTGGACACCTCATATTTGGACTCGCATTAAAGGCATCAGGAGTCAATCACAAATTAACGCCCCCTTCTTAGACAAAACACTCAAAACGCCCCCAAAAAACAACATCAAGCCTAAGAAGACGATTATGCGAACACGGGTATCATGACAAATAAATGTGTATAACTTTTTAAAGGATAAATATTTATCAAGAGAAATAATCATTTTGTTATTTTTATTATTATTCATTATTTATTATTTTATTTTATTTTTTGTCGACGGGGTCTCCCAAAAATAAACCGGATGAGGTAATGAGTGATATTTTGTGACTTGAAACATTTTTAATTTGTTTGAAAGTAGATACGAACCATGATGAAACCAAACTTGAACAAACGAGCAGAGCATGGTCAAGGTTTGAGCCTTAACTCATTCGAAATTATGTATCATTTTAGTTTTCATTTTTGTGTGTTTTTGGAGCCGGGCCGAGAACGGTGCCATAATGCCGTGAGATTGATGTCATTGGATTGAGAATGTTTTTTAAATCTCGCTGTGGGAGAAATTTTATTCTCATCAGATTGCTTTTATTTTTTTTTGCATGAGATTGAGTTGAGTGGTTGTAGTTACCAGCGGCGGTTGGCCATAGGTAAAAAAGAGGATTTTCTCTAAGAACAATAAAGAGCTTTTTTCCACCAACCAGTGTTATACTCAGTTTTTCAGACATCAAAACACAAGATAACCATATGTGTGAAAATAACAAATGAGTTTTGATGAGCAGTAAGCGGTTACTTGAGTTGTTCATACAAAAGATTTTGGAGTTACATTAGAAAGGAATTCACAGAAATTGAGAATGTTCTTTGAAGAGAAAAGATCTATATTTAGGGGAAAAAAAAGAGAGATGAAGCTTCAACAAGGAAGTAAGGGGAACAATCTGGATATAGATATAGAGTTGTTCAAGTTGTTGTGGAGTGAAGGAGTTAGAGTTATAGTTCGAAAGATGAACAAAGTCCGTAGCTTCTATAACACCCCAAATTCTTAGAATTTGGGGCGTTACGGGTTAGGACCTCACAATGAGTCATGACCCTAGCATGACAACAATCTCACTGGATCTTACAACAAGACACAGTTAAAAAGGGAAAAACCGAGTAAAATAATATGCAATAATGTCATAATTAAAAAAAAGACATCTAACTGAGTACTACATCAATACGACAAAAGTGTGATTTTACTCTACAACAGCAATTGGATAGTTCTTCCTAACACTATTCTCCGTGTCCCATGTAGCCTCGTCGGCTCCCCGTCCAGACCACTGAATTCGTAGCATCGGTATGTCCTTGGCCGTAAGCGTCTAGTACTCCTCTCTAAAACAACTATTGGATGCTCCACAAAAGTGTGATCTGACTCTACTATCATATCCTCATAACTGATGACATGTCTCGGGTCCGGTATGTACTCTATCAACTGACATACGTGAAAGACCGGGTGAACACCCTCTAGTGCCAGCGGTAGTGCTAGTAGTATGCGACCTCTCCGACTCGCTCCAAGATCTCAAAGGGTCCGACATATTGGGGGCTCAACTTCCCCTTAATGTCAAAACGCCAGACCCCTCGTGTCGGTGATACTCTCAGCCAAACCTGTGCACCCACTCTAAACTCTAGAGGTCGGCGCCACTTGTTTGCGTAGGATTTTGACGACTTTGTGTTGCCAACATACACTCTCAAATAAGGGCTACTCAAACGATGTCGTCTTGTATCTTCTCGGGAGCTACTCCACTTACGCTACCAAGCTTATTAACATAGAGGTGTACAACACCTCCGCCCATACAACGCCTCATAGGGAGCCATCCCAATCAATGCATGCCAGCTGTAATTATATGAAAACTCTACTAAGGAAAGGTGATCTGATTGTACATGTCCCCAATCCAACACGCTCTTAGCATGTCATCCAGGATTTGGATGGTGCTCACAGACTGACCGTCAGTCTAAGGATGATACGATGTAGTAACATGGATACTCGTCCCCAATGTTGCATGCACCTGCTGCCAATATCTCAAGGTAAATCGTCCATCTCTGTCAGAAATGATGGTCCTCGGTACCCCGTGGAGTCTCACAATCTGTCTAGTACACTTCTTAGCTAGCCGACTTACCGGCCACTTCTCTTTGATAGGAATGAAACGTGTGGTCTTCGTCAATCGGTCTTCTACTACCCAGATGGCATCAACACTCTTGTTAGGTCTCAATCCCGTAATATAATCCATGAATATGTCCTCTCACTTCCACTGTGGTACTGGTAGTGGGTGGAGCTCTCCTCATGTCATACGATGCTCAATCTTGACCTGTTGACAGGTCGTACACTGAGCTACATACCTAGTTAAATCGGGCTTCAGCCCTCTCCACCAAAAGGAACGTCTCACGTCCTTATACATCTTGCTAGTACTGGGTGTACCGAGTAGGGTGTAGTGTGAGCCTCGCACAAAAATCCTCTGCCTCAATTCATTGTCAGATGGCACACATATATGCTTCTAGCATCTCATTACTCCATCGGTACCTATAGCAAACTGTGGTGCCTCACCGCGAGACATTCTGTCTCGGATCCTAGTCAAAGTCGGGCAACTCTCTTGCTTCTATCGGATCTCTCCCAACAAGTCAAATAGTAGCTCCAAAGTGGACAGGTCTCGGTCCGTGTCCAAAAACTGGATCTCAACCTCCAACAAAGCTAGGTCCCTCTATAACTGAGGTTATACCGCCAGACAAGCTATCGCTTTCTCCCGATTCGTCTTCTGACTAAGAGCATCGGCGACCACATTCACCTTTCCTGGATGATATAGGATCTCAATGTCAGAGTCCTTTATTAGCTCCAGTCACCTCCTATGGTGGTTATTCAACTCCCGCTGAGTGTATATATACTTCAAACTCTAATGTTCTATGAAGATCTAATACGTCACTCCATAAAGATAGTGACGCCGGATCTTAAGGGCATGTACTACTGCAGCTAACTCTAGGTCATGGGTCGGGTAAATCTCCACATATGTCTTCAGTGTCTAGATGCATATGCAATGAACTTACCTCGTTGCATCAAAACACAACCCAAGTCCAGCTTAGATGCATCACTATATACTACAAAGTCCTCAATATGTGCTAGAATTGGAGCAGAAGTCAATCTCCTCTTTAGCTCCTCAAAACTTTGTTGACACTGCTCGGACCAAAGGAATTGGGTATTCTTCCTCAATAGGCAAGTAAGTGGTTGGGCGATCACTGAAAACCCTTCCACAAATCGGCTGTATAGCCCTCAAAATCTAAAAAGTTACGTACCTCCTTAACATTCTTCAAAGGTAGCCATGAAGATACCGACTTGATCTTCACTTGATCAACTTTGATCCCTACAGTTGTAACTATGTGACCTAGAAAATCCACCTCATACATCCAAAACTCACACTTTGATAGCTTGACATACAGCTCCTTATCCAATAGAACTCGTAACACTGTCCATAAGTGTCCTGTGTTATCCTCTTGGCTCATAGAGTACAACAGGATCTCATTAATAATCACCGCCACAAACTAATCTAGAAAATCGATGAAGATACATTCATCAAATCCATGAACGTGGAAAGCATATTTGTGAGCCCAAATGGAATCACTACAAACTCAAAGTGGTCATACAGGGTCTGAAATGCCGTCTTTGGTACGTCCTGCTCTCTCTACCTCAACAGGTGATAACCCAACCTCAAGTCGATCCCGGAGAACACTGTCGCTCCATGCAGATGGTCAAACAAGTCATATATACAGGGAAAAGGGTACTTGTTCTTCATGGTTACCTTATTCTGCTCTTTGTAGTCAATGCACAACCTCATCGACCTGTCCTTCTTCCGCATAAACAATACTAGTGCGCCCTATGGAGAAACGGTAGGACAAATGAAGCCCTTCTCAGCCAATTCTTCTAACTGCTTCTTCAACTACAACAACTCAATAGGCACCATGTGGTAGGGCACCTTCGATATCGGTCTCGTACCAGACTCTAACTCAATGTTGAAGTCAACACTCCTTTGTGGGGGCAAGCCTAGTAGGTTGCCAAAGACGTAGGTGAACTCGTATACCACCGGAATCTCCTCTAATGTTGAGCTCTTAATCTGCTTCATGAAATAACATCAAAAGGCCTTGCAACCATGTCCAATCAATATAGCTACTCTCACTACATTGATGACTGCAGCAGACTTTCCAAGGTCCCAATCTCAGAATATCTCTATGTGACCTGCCTCGGTAGTGACCATCACAGTCCTCCTACCATTATTTAGTATTGCTTTGTGTCTAGTCATCCAATCCATCCACAAAATGACTTCCTCGTGCACTAACCAGTCGCGATTACCTAAAAGAACGGGACATTTGTGAATCTCTCTAGAACCTCTAACCTTACAACCATCTAGTAACTTTACTATGAAAGACACTCCGTCTATTTTATCTAAGGACAACCTCTCTACGCTTGCATTGGAAATAAAAGAATGTGTAGCACCCGTATCAAACAACACTCTAACAAGTAAATCTTTAATCCAAATGGTACCTGTAGTCGCCGGTGCGGCTGGCTCGTCAGCACTCCTCAACTTATACACTTGTGTCTGAGCCCCTCTCTTATCGGTTGTACCGTCACCCTGTCCTCTACCTAAACCTTGTCCCTGCATGGAACCCTGTGGAGGAGGATGTCATGGGGCCCAATATTGTTGTTGTTGGCTTGGAACCCTGTATTATGGTAACCTTTGTCCATCTCCCTACACACTTGAGGGAGAAGATCCTTGTTGACGGCAAAATGTAGTCATATGACCTGGCTTTCCGCACGTGAAGCATGTCACTAGCGACCTCTTACACTCAGATCGCATATACCCATAACCTCCGCAGTTGTGAACCTATCGTCCCCTATCTGAAATATGAGATATAGGGTGATAACTTGGTCGTCCATGTGTTTGACCTCGCCCAAACTAGAAGCTCCCACGCCAGTATTGGCATGTCCTACCCTTTGTCGTTTCTCCGGCCCACCTGACTGATCATCTCTCCTAGGTCCAGGCCTATCTTTCTCGTATGCCGAGGCCCTATCCTGGTAGTCTAGCAACGACTCACAACGGAACCCCGGCAAGTATGAGCGGGCACTCTCTCAGTCTACTCGAAAAGAAGTACACATGCTGCTCCACTAGAGGTGCAACGGGACAAAGTAGTGCCAACTCCTCTCGAAACTTCCTGATCGCCTCTGAGATCGGGATACCCTCAAACTGGGCCTCTAGAAAGTCTTGTAGCCTCTCCCTCCTTAGCGCTGCGGGACAAAACTACTCTCGGATGAGGCTCTTCATCTGATCAAATTATGTGACTCCATTGTGGACCGTCCTCAACCAGTACTTTGTCTTCTCCCTAAACAAAGTTTGTACCAACTCAGCTCGTCTATCCTCTAGGCAACGGATTGAATCCAAAGTAGTCTCCACATCTCTCAGCCAATGATCCACCTCCAAGCCCGACTTCCCGTCAAAGGGTGGTACTCGCATGTGGTTGAAAGCCTTCAACCACGAATCCGGTATCGGGGCTCTTGGCTCAATTCGAACCCTGACAAAGCTAATCTCTCCGGTGCAGCTTGCACCGGGGGTACTCTTTATGACACCTCAACAGACCTCGTAAGAACTTGAGGATCTAGAACACGTCCTCCAATCCTACCTACATTTGACGTACTCTCTAAACTTGGTAGCTCCCATCGAGACGCCACTTGAATCAGCTGACGTTGCTCTTCGTGGCCCTATTCTAACAATAGTCTCGTTCCCGACTTCGGGAACCATACTTTCAGCAACTTCCTCGCTCTTGTCATCATCCAATCCAACTACTAGTGGCTCATATAGGGGAACTCGGCTCCGACCTCTCACAATTAGAGGTCTGCCTCAACGGCCACGACCTTTGGCTGTAGGAGTCCTATCACCCCTACCCCGCCCAATAGGAGGAAGAGGTGGACGACCTCTACCTCGTCCCACAACAGACGCCGCTCTAGTGTGTTCCATCTGCACGAGCTATCATAACTAAGGTACAAGATAAAACTAGCTAATGCGAAAAAAAATAAAAGTCCAAACATAACATACTAAGTTGCCGAGATCCATGGAGATAGTGGTGGTCTCACATTTTTTCTTTCCCATCCCGACTATGCACATGAATTGAAAAGAAATTCATTTACAAAACTCAGACCCCTTTTGGGTTCTATGTATTTATCTATTCGGCCCTTTAGAAGATTGTGAATGTCATTGTTGTTAACCCGGGTTCTAATATCATGTTGTAACACCCCAAATTTTCAAAACTTGGGGTGTTACGGGTTAGGACCTCACAATGGGTCCTAACCCTAGTTTGACAACAATCTCACGGATCTTACACAAGAAACAATTAAAAAGGGGAAAACCGAGTAATATAATATGCAGTAATGTCATAATCCAAATGAAGACTCTTTAATGATTACCACATTAGTACGACAATCTGAACTACAAATGCAATAATAAAAGACTGAATTATAAGGATTCCAAAACCCGTCCTATAATGTACGGGTAACCCAGCTGACCACTATGTCCGGATAATTCTGCAACTACCATATCTTGAAAGTCATCTATAACATCGGATAAAACCGTTAACATATTAGAAGAACTACAATAGCACACGCACGCGCGCACACACTGTTCGCTCCAAACGGTGTGTGCAAGCTTTAAATTTATAACCCTAGACGTAAGCTTAAAACAAGGATGCGAACCCGCAGTGTACGGGTCAATCGTAGTAAAAAGTAAGGAATTCCAGGGGTCGATCACAGGGACGTAGTGAAACAAAGTCGGAATAGGTAAGCTTTGTAAATACTAACCACAAAAGCAATTAAAACAATCAAAAATGATAAAAAGTCAATAAGGGAAATATGCAATTTTAGGGATTAAAGCATCTAGTTGTGGTTCCAACTCAAGATCTAAAGATAAGCGGACAAAGCTGAGATATTTGCGTAGGGAAGGCGTTTCTAAAGTGGATTAGATCACCGGGTAAGTCTCACTAATTACTAATCCCAAACAGTAACTCCTATTACCGGGTAAGTCTCAAGGAATCAAGATAAAGAACTATTACCTCAAACTAACACTCCAACTAAGGGAATAGAATCAACCTTTACCGGGTACGTCTCAGGCTAACTCACAAAGATGGAACGAAAGCACACTCAAACCCCAATAAAGGATAAACCTTTATTACCTATTGCTTATGATCTTTGGTAAACAAACAAAGGAATTACCGGGTAAGTCTCATCCTAGGCTTGCATTGAACCAAGAAAGGTGTAATAAGAATAGGATTTGGCAAACTCTAACACTTAACTCTCAGTTTCGGATCAGATAAGTCACTTCGGTCAGAAGAATTCCACCCCGGCCGAGATGTTCATCGACTGAGCGAGATGCTTAGGGTTAAGGTAAAGACTCGAACTTTCAGGGTCCTACTGTGATTAAGATTATTCTATCATTGTTTTTCCCACAACCTTCAGCCAATCACCCTAGAATCACACAAAGAGATTAACCACTCATCATCATGAAAGTATTAATCAAATATATGGGAAGAAAGAGAATAATTGAACAAGAAACCTTAAGATAAAGGCTTCAATAACTGAATCAATTATAAAACCAACAAGCGTTCCTTGGATAGAAATCCAACAAGATAAACAACAAAGAAGGGAATCTAAGATGATCTTACAAAAACCCTTCAAAAAGCTATAAAAGCTATAGACTTTCTTCCTTCAACCTTCAAAAAGGTTCTTCAAATCTCCCCACTGGAGTATGGCTGCAGCGGTGTCTAAAACATAATCGGTGGTATAGCATGATATGAATTTGTGGAAAATCCAACCCTTTTTATAGGAAAATTACTTTCCAAAGATAAGATATCTTAGAAAAATCTCTTCCCATAAAAATAGGTAAAATATATGGTCTAACTTATCTTCTTCCTTCCAGGAATCCAGCCCAAAAATATAAGATTCTCTTTCCAAAGATAAAAGATCTTAGCCAAGAATAAAATATTTTCGCCGCGTCCCAGGTGTTCGCCTCGGTCGAGTCGACTCCTCTGGATCACCTCGGTCGTCAACCGAGGTGAATCACAACTGAATGTGAAATCTCAAATCTGGTCCAAAGTGAATCTTTAATCGATGGCTTTGCTTCCTGGATGTTTCTTAAGCTCCTGAATGTAGCTCTAATGACTCCTTAGCTCCTTTTGCTCCTTTTTGATGCAAAACGTGCCATTTTACCTACGATTACAACAAAACTAGATGTAGACCTCGATTCCCGCAAAGGTAGATGAAATGACAATATAATCACATAATATACATACAAACATGCAGATTATTGAAGATAGAACGTCTAAACAGGTCCCAAAATATAGATAATAATTCATGCTATCACACACCATGACAGAAATGAAACACTCATCATGCTTACATAGAAGTCCATTTATTATCTTGTATTAAGTTATACACTTCTAATTCAACTTATGGTGTGAAAAACCTCGCCTTTGTCCCCATATACCAATTGGACTGGATCCGATGCACCTCACCGTATACATGTTTGGGCTAGTCGCATAGAACCTCTCAATCTCATGTCAAAGTTGGGTAGTGATGCCACTTCCCGCTATACATGCACTTGGGACAAATTAACAATAGCGTCGTCCTACTGACGTTATAGTTATTAAACATCCAATTCTTACACAACCATCATAGATCAACAAATACATAGAATTCATCTAAGTAAGTCCAAAGGACTTACCCGTATCATGATAAATCCATATAGTCAACCACTCTCGGTTCCCGCTAGAATAAACTCCACAGCTTGATAAAAAGGAAACGTGGATCAATAACCTATCCCCCATCTAGAAGTCTTCAACTTCTAGGTCAACCACGTCTATCACAAGTCTAACTCACAACCTACCAACATTCCATGTCCACCAAAGTCTATCATTTTCATAACAAAGTCCGAAAATTGTATCACAACAGTTTTCCAACACTTAACATATATCAATATCTTCTCTAAAACATCCTAAGGCCTTAACTTCAAAAGATCTTAACCGTTAAACCACTAACTGAGATTCACTCTAGTTTGATAGGTTCCACCATAATATGACATAACAACTTATCAACCTTAGACAACAAGAAAGAGTTTATGTACTGATGCTTGGTACTCTCTAGAGGGATCACACGAGCACATGAACAAAGAAGGCGCAACCGCGGTTTGAGAAGGCATGACCGCGGCTTAAAGGAGGTGCGACCACGGGAAGAAGGGATTGACGCGACCACGACGAGGGATGACCGCGACCGCGGGATGCAAAATTGGGTCGCTTTTGGTTTTTGGACTTCATGCAGAAAACCATAGGCTGAACAACGATGCCGTAGTTTCTTGCTGTTTTTGTGATAAGGGTCTACAATCGTAATCAATCACCCATGAACACATGTATATGAATTTATGGGTAGAGGAATAAGATCGAACCTTACCTTCCCACAACGTTCCATCAAAGAGACTCGACTTGGTTTATCTGCGTATAAGGGACGAAGGACGATGGTTGGCTCCTTCAGTTTGTTCTTGTCACTTGTTCGACGAAGATTGATGAATGGTGTCTTTGCTTTTCAAAGGAAGAGAGTGAAGGGATTGAGAGGGGAAGAGAAGAGAAGGGAAGAGAAGAGAATAGAAGAAAAGAGAAGAACTTACGTGAAAGAGAACAAGAAAGAACGGATGCTAGGGTTACGTAGGAGGTGAAAAAGGAATTGCTACGTGTATAAGTAAAGAGGAGAAAAGATCGTAGTTCTCAAGAAAGGAAGGAATAAAAAGTGGTACCAAGAAAATAAAACGGCGATCTTTTTTCTTAACGCGACCGCGGTGTCGGACTCTTCTTGGCTCCTCAGTGTGTTTCTAACCTTCATATCTCGGATCTCCGGAATAAAAATTCCGGTTATTATAGCTTTGTTTTACAAGATGAGGAAGACAACCATTCTAGAGTTGCGACCACCAATTGAATCCAAACCGTGTCGACCATCGTCCAGAGTCCGAATCAAAGCAATTCATCTTTTATATTCCATTTTCTCTAGAATTTGTAGAATAACCTAGTAAGAGTTTGGGGAAGCAAGAGGACATCCCCATCGAGAATTGAATTTCCAAGGGAAAGAAATTTGAAGTAGGGTGGAGAAGGCTTATTGCTAGACGCAGGGTGATGAATTACGCTAGTGAAAAAAAAGCTTTCCATGGTCGTGGCTGGAGCGAGGATACGGAGTGCACCCATGCCTAAAGGAGGTGAAGCCATTAGAAGCTCCGATTGGAGGCGACGTTGGAAGCTAGGGTTTGGGGAAGGGTTATCTTCCACTACAGTAGAGAGCTTTTAAGCTCGCCTGTTGTTGTTAATGAATAAGTTATAACTATTAGTTATGGACACTGAGAGTTAATCATTGATCACTAGATGTAGAAATGCCAATATATATCCCCGTATACCATGTTTGGGCTAGTCACGGGAAACCTCCCAGTCTCACGTCGGAGGTGCGTAGTGAGGCCACCGCCCGTTATCATACACTTAGGTCAATCATTAAAAAAGGTCGTCCTATTTAGGTTATAATTATAAACATGCAATAAAACACCACTCATGCAATTCAACCAATACACAAATTGCAGCTAAGTAAGCCCAAAGGACTTACCTGTAACAGGATAAGTCCAACTAATCACGACTCGTGGTACGTACAAGAACTCTCAACAACATGATATAAATAAGGCACGAAGATCAACGATCTATCACCCATAACCAAGTCCGAAAACTGCATTCTAGTAGTATTCCTACTCTTAACATATCATCAACATTAAAAGCCTTATCTTCTCACAAATTCTAAATTCCAACCCACTACAGGAGATTCATTCTAGTTTGCTAGGTTCTACCCTAACATGATACTACTATCTGACCAAACTTAGATAGCAAGAAACATCAAAATACCAAAGATCGGTACTTTTCGGATAGATCAAGCGACCGTAGAATAAGGAGACACGATCGCGGAAGGGAGTGTCGGCGCGACCGTGGTGGAAAGCATGCGCGACCACGGTAACAAGGCGTGACCGCGGTGAGGTTGAGGCACGACTGCAAGGACAAGGTGCGGGTGCGAGCGCGACCGTGGGAGAAGTACATAACGATTGTCGCTACGCTTGTCGACATGCAGAATGAACCCGGTACACTCTTGGCTGGCGGTTCTCATTCTCTTGGTCGTCAACTACTAATCTGAAGATACCAACTAAGTCCTAGATCTAACAACCGACACAAATCACGAAAGGAGAAGAAGGAAGAATCATGAGAAGACTTTGATTGTCAAAGAAGAAGAAGAAGAAGAAGAAGAAGAAGGGAGGAGTTGCTTATTGTTCATCCGACAGATGCACCAAGACTGTTCCTTTTCTGATACTTTGCTAGCGTTCCCAGAATGCAATGAAGTATTTTCAATCTCTTGAATGAAGAGAAAGTAGAGGCAAGGAGAGGAAGAAGGAGAAGTGGAAGCAAAGGTACGTGAAAGAGGATAAGGATAACACTCCTAAGGTTAGGAAACAGGTTTGGAAGAGGCAACACACGTCTAGGAAAGAAGAGGATCGTGATATTTCGAAAAAGGAAATAATCCCGACGGTTAAAAAATAGAAAATCCACAATCTACCGTTTAACCGCGGCCGCGGGAAACAGTAGGCGCGACATCGGGGAGCGGGCGCAAGTAGGCAAATTTCCGGCGATTAAAACTAAAAGATATGTTAATGTTGGGCTTTATCTAAAAGTGAAAATTGGTTTAGGGAAGCCCTTTTTGTATCCATGATACAATCTAGACCCTTTCAATTTTCTCCCTAAAAATAAAACTAAATTAAATTATAAAGAGGCTATTAATTGTGGAGGACCACTCACATTAAAAAGATTATCTCCCTTAATTAAGGAGGATAAATAACTATTAAAAATTAAAAAGATAAACAAAATTAAAAAGATAAGTGAATATTAATTTTGGGGACCACTCTCATTAAAAAGATTCTCTCCCTTAATTAATATGACTGTTTAATTTCATACGCAAATTATGTACATAATTTTGCAAGCAAATTATGTACATAATTTCGCAAGCAAATTATGTACATAATTTCGCACGCAAATTATGTACATAATTTCGCACGCAAATTATTTACATAATTTCGCACGCAAATTATGTACATAATTTCGCACGCAAATTATTTACATAATTTCGCACGCAAATTATGTACATAATTTCGCACGCAAATTATGTACATAAAATTATGTAATTAATTTTAATGCCAACAAATAAGCGACTCTTTGAAAAAAATAAGCAATATTAATTAAGGGAGAGAATTTTTTGAAACAATTTGGTTTACTAGACTTTTTCTAGTTTTGTGTTTAGTAAATGTACCCCTTGAGATAAGAGTGTGTAAAGTTTGAAAATATATACAAAAGGTTGGGGTACATTTACTTAATTAAAACATTAAAAAGCCTAGTTATTACTCTAGTTTTTCAAAAAGGCCTAGTTACCAAAATTGCCCGAATTTTTTTAATGTTAAAACTAATTCTTTAATTGTAGGGGACCACTATCATTTTCCTTTTTTATTTTAAAAAATTTAGGGAGAGAATCTTTTTAATTTTGAATAATTGTAGGGGATCACTCTCATTTTTCTTTTTAATTTTGAAAGTATCTTAAATTATTTTAGATTTTATCTTTTTTTCAAAATTACAAGGGGCCTAGTTAGTACAAATTAAAACATAAAAGCCTACTTAATCTACATTTATACAATAAAAGCCTACTTACCCCTTTTACTCTATCTAAAACTAGTTGAATTTTTTCCGATAAACTTATGTTGCAACTTTCGTTTTCAGTATGGTGGTACTTTTTTTAAACAAGTCAACAACATAATAAAAGCAAAAATTGTTGACAATCAGAGTCCCAAATTTAAGGTGGATGAAGATAACTTTCCACGTTCAAAATTAGAGCTTGATCCAACTTAGGTTGAGATTTACCCAAATCTACCGGTTGTACAATTATTATTATGTGACACGTAAAAAATTAGACCGTGTCTATTCTTTTAAGAAGTGTGGAAATGTCTCACATCGACGAAACAATAGTATGTGAACCTAATATATAAATCATTTGACTAGACTTGTACAAATCCGGTCCATTCCGTCCACCCGTTATGGAAAAAACATGGGTATAGACAGCTAGTTTGGCTTGTTCATGTCTGGCCCAGCCCGGTCTGTATTTTGGTGGGCCGGGTATGAGTAAACATTATGGCCCACGGGTCATCCCAACCCGGCCCGTATATAGTTTTATACATATAATTTATTTATATATGTATATATAGCATAAATTGTTTCGAGTGTCACCTACTCTGATTTTTCATTTAGTTTATTTTAAGTATTCTGTCGAGTTATACTCGTTTGTAATACAAGATTGCAGGGATAGCTTGACTGCAATGACACTTGTTGTTTGTCATGTATTTGAATCTATTCATCTTTGTGTGTCGGTTGTTGTGAACTCGTTGATAGGGTACTATGAAAGTATAATTGGATTGAAAGTTTGTGTTAAATACATTATATTACTTGTTTTGAATGATACATCACGAGGAGAAAAAAAACGCACAATGAAGTATGTACAGGTCATCTAGCCTGGCAGCCCATTCCCTTTTTACGTAGGTGGACATGGGCAACGTTTGTGGCCCAGACAAGACGGGTCAGACTGACCGTACTTTCCGGTTAAGTTATGGCCCGACCCAAACCCGCTTTTGTCTACATCTACCTGTGACTATTCCCCCGTTACTAATTGATTTTAAGATGAACCCCGAATACTTGCATGTAAGCATCCTCTCCACGTATTATACCCCAAATATATAAAAAGTTAATACTTTCCACCTCAAATATTAACATTTGGAACCCTAGCTTCATTTATATACCAAAATGCTTGATATTTTGGTTGTAACAAGAGAGGGGGAGTAAGAATCATACACCTTAGAGTGCATATGTAGAAGGAAGTGAAGGGAAGGGGGCAGTCAAAGAATGATGGGACAACACAATTGAATAGCAACGTTCACTTTTACAGAATACTAGTTGGAAGCATTTGACAGTACAAATTAACCCCATTTTGATCGTACGGTGGGGGATGCTCCCCAGCCTTCAAAATCCATCCATATCGTACGGCCACGAGCATCTACTTTCTCTTTTTCATAAAGATCAAATATTGTCTTAGATTTACCCAACTCGGACCGCATCTCATTCTCCCTCTATATTATTTTGTCTATTGATTTTATCCAATATGAATTTTTTTTACCCGCTTGGGTCCTTGGGATGCGGTCACCCGGATTTAATGTTTGTAAATTACAACAAGTAAAGAAGTCAAAAATAGACAAAAGATGCACGATATTGGATAGGGGTGAGCACACAAATTTAAGCATGTCCACAGGACGGATCTGTCGGGTCGAGGTTTTGGGAAGGGTGACCCAGACCCGGACCCGTGTAAAAGGCCAACCCGTCGGATCACTGGTCAGACCCGACGGGTCGGCGGGTTGACCCTTTTGTTTTAAAACCCGGTTTTTTAAAAAAAAGAAAGAAAGAAAATGGATGACCCGGCGGGTCGACCCATCAACGGCTATTTTAGCCGTTGGGTTCGATTTTTATATATTTTTTTTTTCAAAATTGAACGTTAGCGGGTCGACCCGCCGGGTCACGGGTAAGGATCACCTCGACCCTTACCCGTACCCGTAACCCGCCGGGTCAAAACCCGTCGGGTCACGGGTAACCCGTGGACATGCTTACACAAATCTGATCTGTAAATCCGACGATCCAATCCGAAAATATCGGACAGTTGGTGATCCGATTCCGCCGAGAATATATTTTGGATCATCGAATACAGATCGAGGTTTTGGCATAAAGGTCGGATTGGACCGGACCAGATGCTTTTTCAGTTCAAAATTATTAAAAAGTGTAAAAATGCGGTCCGGACCGGACCGGAAGATTACGGTCCAGGACCGGAACTGACCGTAATTTCCGATCCGATTTTCCGGTCCGGTCCATTTATGTGCAGTCTTAGGTGAACCTATAGCTTCCTAACTTGTCCCAAAATCAGTTCAAGCGAATGAGATATCCACAAGTTGCTAACTCCATTTTTAAATATTATGGGTTCAAAGCCTTTTTTATAAGAAGTATATTTCACATAATTCTCTTGAGGTTTTAGATTAATCTCAATGAATCTCTGTCTCTAAGAAATAAAATAATAAAAATAATAAATATTATCTTTCAACTAAAAGGAGGATGTATCATCCACTCCGAAACTGACGGTGAGACCATTCGGAGCGAGTTACGGAGAAAATTGGTCATATAGTTGAACAATTTCGAATATAATTGAACAGTTTCAAATATAGTTAAACAATTGATATAATTGAACAATTTCGAATATATTTGAACAATTTTTAGTTTAACAAAATACATGTTATATTTGAAGAACTGAAAATATAAATTAACACTTGAACAATTGGTCATATAGTTGAAAATTAGACAAGAACATTTTTAAATATATTTAAATAATTTTTAGTAGAACAAATGCATTTTACATTTAAACAAATTGTTACTCATCAAATGATTATGGATTCTTCCTACTTTTGACCATAAAATTATTTCGGAACCAGACCGTTTAAATACGGAATGGTCCGATCCGGTTCGAATGTTATTCAAAAAAAACGTTTGGAACCGTTTAAAAAAATTGGCGTTCAGTCACTTTACTCAGTTCACTGTCACTTTTCTAATTTCCCGATTTCTTCCACAACTTAGTTTCCTTCCATCACCTCCCTTCATCGTCGCCTTCGATCACCATTAAGTCTTTAACATTATTCTTCTTTTATTCTTCTTCTTTTGTTCTTCTATTGAGTATTACTGGATTGATTTATGTAAAGTTTTCGCCGCCCTTCATCAGTTCATCTTTGTTTTGTATTCTTCTTCTTCCTTCATCGCCGCCCTTTTGTTCGCCGGTAAGTCTCTACTCTCTAACCTCATCTTCTTCATCCATCATCATCTACTCACACTACATTTGCATTGGTTTTTACGGTATATGTAAACTTTTTCTTGTTGCTTTTTATTCTTCTGTTTAGTGCTTGATGCCTTCTATTTTTCTATGAGCGGGTAAGTGTCTACTCTCTAAACTCTTGCTAATGGATTAATATGTTGCAGAGAATTATCATAGTTAAGAATCTACAATAACGTTTAGGTGGTTACTTTGTTTATACTTGTATATTATATACAATTTTGATTTCAATATCTATTATCTAAACAATAACTCATCTTTTGGTCTGACTAAAATTTAGTACCCATCCTTTTAACTATCAGAACGGTATCCCATCTACTGACCCCGACCGAAGATTAATACATAAGTTACTGTTCATCCGTCAACTTAACAAATTTGTGTAAAGTTTGAGGGGCAAAATTGTCCAATCCACGTAAACCCTAATTCCTAAATTTTCACACCACTTTCTCTCTCAAATCTCCCCTTTCCATGACAATCATGTCTACAGATCTGAAATTTCAACTACCTTCGAATTCCAGACTCCTCATCCAATCAACCGTAGATCGATCGCTGAAGGCGAGCAAGATCGTACTCCAAGCGGAGAGAAAACCAAATTCCGACGAAGAACGGTCCTAAAAGCAACGAAAAGTAGCCGAAAAGGTATGCGTTATGCCGGAGTCGGATGAGAACAAGATTCCGCAACTCAGGTGCCCACCTCCAGCACCGAAGAAGGAGAAACGGTTGTCGTTGTGCAAGAGGAAGCTGATTTCGGAGTTTGTTGAGGTCGGTAACAGTGATAAGGTTGATGAGTTTTTCAGATCTGGATTTGAATTTGTTTCCAGACTTTTTAAGAGGACTAAATTTGTGAGTACGTGATTGTTGCTTTGGTCGATTTTGAACTCTCGATCGATCATGCTTTTCTGAATTCTACTCTGCCAGGATTTCGATCATCGTCTCTTCTTCGATCCTCCAAATGACCGAACAGATTTTGATTGGTTTCTTCTTCCTCTCCTCCTTGCCTATTAGATGTCTCATTAGTAATTTGGATATCTAATTAGCTAGAAAATTTTTTGGATGAGGAGTCTGGAATTCGATCGAAGGTAGTTGGAATTCGATCGATGGTAGTTGGAATTTGTTTAAGTGTTATCTAGATTTGAGAGAGAAAGGGGTGTGAAATTTTGGGAATTAGGGTTTATGTGGATTGGACAATTTTGCCCCTCAAATTTTACACAGATGTGTTAAGTTGACGGATGAACAATAACTTATGTATTAATCTTCGGTCGGGGTCAGTAGATGGGATACCGTTCTGATAGTTAAAAGGATGAGATACTAAAGTTTAGTCAGACCAAAAGAAGGGGTATTGTTTAGATAGTTTTATCCATATATATATATATATATATATATATATATATATATATATATATATATATATATATATATATATATATATATATATATATATATATGCACAATAACTACGAATAATGCATTTAACGATATGACACATTCGTAACAAAACTAATAATAACTACAAACTGTTCTCATGATTACACGATAAGACCTGTTCTCATATGATCTATACGATATATATATATATATATATATATATATATAGAGAGAGAGAGAGAGAGAGAGAGGATAGATCATATGAGAACAACCTCTAACATGAGAACATGAGAACAAATCGTGACCATCCAATTTTTAAAATTCAATGGTCTAGATTAATTGTAGAAAATGATAAATAGAAAACCAATTAATGTATAATAATTACTCACTCTCATTAAAAGAGAGTGAACCCACTCTCTCTTAATTGTTTTTTAAAATATATATTGTATTATAGGAAACCGTTAGTTAAAAAAGATTCACTAGATATCTCCTTCCTCCTCTCTATTATACGTAAACTCCATTAACAGTTCTCCCCAATTCCGTCAAATTAAAAAACGAAACAATGGAAAACTCAGATTGAGTGTGCATTTGCAAATTTATTCAATTCCGTCTCTCTACAACATATGTTCAAGTCGATCATAACAACAGAATTCAACAAGCTGTCATATCCAGTCAAAAAAATCATATCCCGTCAAGAAAGCAGTTTGTTTCTCCATATGCAAATCTGAGTAAGTGTATGTATTTAAATTTACTCTTTGTAATTCAAATCGGTTTGACATAACTCGTGTGAATAACCGATAGAATTGTATAGTTGCATTGTTGAAACTCGTACGAAGAACCGATAGACTAAAAAAATTCGATGTTGATAATAAATCTAATAAACAGATTAACTACGAATAACACACTTGTATCATTTTAGTTTCAGTTGAAAAGATCATTATAATTACGAATAAACAAATTTCAGGTTGATAATAAATATAATAAACAGAGTAACTACGAATAACACAATTGTATCATTTTAGTTTCAGTTGAAAAGATCATTATAATTACGAATAAAATAAATTGACGTCTAATAGAGTATTTGATTTTTTAGGCACAACCAAACAATGAGAGGTTCATAAGTCTAATGCAGTTCAATAAGGCGAATATATGGATTTTATTTTTCAAAATTTAGAATGTGATGAGGATACCAACATGCGATGAAATGTTGATACCGACAATTGGAAAGAGGTTCAAAGCAATTGAGGATGGAGAAACTTTTTATAAGAGTTATGCATCTACAATTGGGTTTGATGTTAGAAGGGGAGCTTCTCGTGAGGATACGGATGGAACTATGAAGCATAGGATTTTGATGTGGAGTAGACAAGGATTTGCTGATAACTCGTCAAGTCAATGTAAGCGACTGCAAGGAAGTTATGTAGAATATATTTAGTGTTATTTTACATTATTTGAATTCGTAATTATTGAAACCTTTCAGTCCATTTAGGACTTAAGGCTTTTGATTAATAGTTGTTGTTTTATCTTTAAAAATAAATGCTTATCAACAGTGTATTATTTCACTTGAAAAACGTTTGTAATTACGAATTTTCTGCTTATATACATTGTTAAATCTCACTTTAAAAACGTTTGTAATTACGAATAATCACTATTATGTCAAACACAAGTAAGTAATATATTATTGGCATTTTGGTTTTGAAACTTCATAGTGTAAATTATGCAAACATCCACGACACATCGATTAATAACTAGTCAAATCAAAGTAGACATTCACAAAATAAGTCAAACAATAATCCTGAAAACCATAAAAATAGTTAAGTTTGAAGATTTCAAGTTGCTAGTAGTAGAGTACATTAACTAAATGAAGTATATCTAAACGATCTTAGCATTGACCGTTTGTAATTACAAACTTAATGCTTCTATACATTGTTATGTCTCACTAAAAAAACGCTTGTAATTACGAACTTAATGCTTGTATACATTGTTATAGCTCACTTAAAAAACGTTTGTAATTACGAATAACTGCTTGTATACATTATAATATCTCACGTAAAAAACGGTTGTAATTACGAATAATCGCTATTATGTCAAACACATATCCTAAAAAAACACACGCCACATCGAATAACAATCAGTCAAATCAAAGTAGACATAAATAAAATAAATCCAACAATAGTCCTAAAAAACAAAAAACACAGCTAAGTTTGAAGATGTCAAGTTGCTACTAGTAGATTACATTAAGTCAAGTAAGTCTATCTAAACGATCATCATTATCATCCATTCTTGATGTCCACTCGTCAATCTGTTTAGCACCCATCTCCAAGGCATTCAAAAGATTCTCCTTAACCTCATTGATCTCACTGGTAAGGATTCGGTGCAGATATTGAACCCTTAATGTCTTTAGACACTGTACTCTCTGATACTTGAAGCCACATTCCCACTTAGCATCCCCTTTGTATGTTTTCATATGTCTCATAGCATATATTCCAATGTCATCAGATACCCTGTTATCTTTCCACGCCATCTTCAAAACCTTGACTTCCTCTACCCCTCTTATCCTTCCACTCATCACGTCTAATCCAACATCAATAAGGTATAGACCAAAGAGCAACGTCTGAAATTAATGTAACAAACAATGAATAATTACAAATCCAACGATTAAATTGATATTTCAAACTAATCCGTACCAGTCGAGTGACAAAGTAGTTGTAATCAATGTCGGAATCTCTACGAATATCAAGTATCTCAGCCACAACAGTCTTCATATGGAAACACACCACAAAGTGATGCATCTTACAACTCAGTGAGAACATTATCTTGAAACAAATACAAGAAATAAAAAAAAAAACTCAGTAGAAGCTTAGAAAAATACAATAAATCAACTAACAATATGAGGACTGACCATGTCAAAAACAGTCAAATCAACACGATCTTCACAAAAGCGAAGGTCAACATCCAAATCGCTAGTAAACTTTTTATATCTGCGGTCAAACCCTATCCCAACTTCTTTCACAACCGGTACATACTATAACAAAAAGTATACATAATTAGTAAAGATACACAATAATTATTCATAGTTAGTTTAGTTTTTTCAAACCAAATATGCGTTCCATATAATTACTGTATTAACATACATAAATAGTCTACACAATAATTATTCGTAGTTAGTTTATGCTTTCAAATCTAAAATGCACTTCATATTCGCATTATTCATAATTTTTGGAATAGCATAAAACAAAGAGGACATAAATTGAAAACTCATAAAACAATTTAATAACTATGAATCATATCTACAAACTATCATGTTGATAACAAAAAATGCAACATCAATATTATTCGTAATTATAGAATATATTTTCTCAACATATTCCAACAACATTACTTGAAGGTAACAAAAATTATTCATAATTAACCATCAGATACCCTGTTATCATGCATTCTTGGTGTTGGAATTCGTCGCTTCAGTCGATCTAGGATACTCAATGAAATCGTAACGTCAAAAGAGAGTTGAAATAAGAATGGTAAAGAAAGCAACCGATCGAAAGAAATTATCAGTTGATTTTATGAAACTACCTCGGATTTGAGCAGAGCGTTCGAGAAATTGAAGGGGTAGAGGCGTCGATTTAGGGTAAGCAGGAGCCCCAACGGCCAGCTTGTAAGGGCACCGGGCGCAGTATAATGCGAGCACAACCGCTAGTTGTGCGGCCACAACCGAGTCGCCGGGCGCAACTCAAGGCAAACGAGTCGCTGGGAGATCCAGATCCACAACGAAACGGTAGCGCCACAACCGCAGATGAGTTGCCGGAATGCTCCTCGCCGTCTAAGTTGCGCCACCAACACCGGAGGTCCCTGATTCGGCGTCAAAATTCCTCTTCAACCGCCACAGCCCTAAAATCTTCTTTCCGGATGTGCAGCGTGTATGGAGTGAAATTAGGGATTCTAAATTTTGAGATCTGAGAAGCGCGTGTGTGTTAAAATATTCTTAATAATTACGATACTTACCCTAAATCTCGACCCTTAATAATAAACAATCTAACGGTCTACGATTGTTCTCATATTCTCACGTTAGAGGTTGTTCTCATGGGAACCACACCATATATATATATATATATATATATATATATATATATATATATATATGCACAATATGACACATTCGTAACAAAACTAATAATAACTACAAACTGTTCTCATGATTACACGATAAGACCTGTTCTCATATGATCTATACGATATATATATATATATATATATATATATATATATATATATATATATATATGGTGAGGAGGACCCTTACAAATAGGAATGAGGAGAGCCGGGGTGGCGACATGTGGCATGCCACATCACCATTTTTTTTTCCAGATTTTCTTTTTGTAAATAAAAATTGGTGTTAATATTTTTATAAGTATGTATTCATTTTTAAAAGATTCATTGTTCATATTTTATCAATAAATGTTCATTTTTTCCCAACACTAACTATTCATTTTTTAACATTAATTGTTCATTTTTTATTTTTTTAAAAACATTTTTTCAGATTTTTTTTTGAAAATTATGCTATTCTTTCTAATCGTGTTGATAAAATATGATGTTCATTTTTTTACAAGTATGTATTCATTCTTTTTACAGTTATGGTGTTTATAATATGCTATTCATTTTTTTTGAAAATTATACTTTTCTTTAAAATCGTGTTTATAACATTTAGAGATCGATTACATAAACAATTGTGTAATCAAAGAGAATACAAGACGATTTAAGTTTTGTTTCTTCGAATTTCTACTCTCACTTTTTAGATTTCCATTCTTAAAATTTATATTTAATTATGATTGATGTTTGTGTTCGAAATCAAATTTGTTTGAATCATTTTGTGTTTGATTGAGAAAATACATGTATATACATATGTTGAGTTGGTCTAATAGCTCCAATTGAATCATCTATATGCTCCTTTCAGTGTGCTCGCAAACTGTTCGGCAAAATGCCTTATAGAAAAATTGTTTATAATATTTACAAGAACAATGACATAAAAAGTATGAACACTGACGAATAAAAACATGAACAATGACATATAAAAGTATGAACACTGATGGCTTATTTATAACTTTGACACATACATAACATATTATGATAATCTTTTAACGTTTTGTGATGAGTTTTTTTTATTTTTTGTGGTTATATAATGTATATGAACATCTATGCATTATAAAATGAACACAAAAGAATAAACGGACATGACATTTTGATGAATAAAAATACTATGATCACCAATGTATAAAAATATGAACAATGACATATAAAAGTATGAACACCAATGACTTTTTTGAACGTAAGAGTATTTTTTCAGATTTTAAGTTAATTTACAAAAATGCCATTAATGATGAGCATGTGAGAGCCCTTGATTTAAATTTATCCAATGGCTTACAACTCTTCTAATTCCTATCTACAAGCTCTCTTCTGACTTAAAATAAAATATATATATATATATATATATGTATATATATATATATATATATATATATATATATATATATATATATATATATATATATATATATATATATATATATATATATATATATCCATTATCTTAGTACTATCAAGTTTATCCAATATCTTAGGAGACTATTATCTCATACCTTAGTACTTTCAAGTTTCAATATTAAGCTTTGGGTTGTAGTTTCACAAAACTGTAAGCTTTTATTATTTATCCAATATCTTAGGACATCGGTTAAGTTGGATATAATAACTAGATTTTCTTAAATAATTAATGTTTACATGTGCTTTCTTTTGTGTTGTATTTAGGTATTTTTGTTAGTGACACTAGTACTTATGTAGTGGCTATGTATCTAGTATCATTGTAGATGCAATAAAGAAACTTTATCGATGGTTATGTGATGTATCTAAGAATTGCTTGTATGGTACCTTGTGGTGGTTATTACTATGGGGTGATAAATCGTTGTTTAGAAATAACAGATTAAGTACAACAAGATCAATTTGTAATGAGACCCTTGTAAATAGGGGCGTTCAATAAATATCCGATCCGCCAATAATCCGACTATCCGATTCGGTAATATCCGACATTTATATAATCTGGTGGAAATATCCGTATCCGCTCCAATCCGTTTAAATTTTCGGATATTCGGATCGGACGGATTGTGTTTTTTTAAAACCCGGATATCCGTTATCCGACTATATGTAAAACATGTATCCAATAGTTGTACTCATGTGGCGTTAGGTGAGCTGGTGGGAGTAACATTGTATTTTTAATAGTGTACACAAGTACACGGGCAAATCTCAAATTTCCGTACATAGGTAAAACCCGGATTGTGTTTGCTCTTCTTCTCCGGTTACTCCGTCTTTGTCCCAAGTGAGTTGGGGGCAGGGTTGCCGGCTATTCTCTCTAGGATAGTCTCGATTTTCCTATTTAATTTTTGTGTCAGCCATTCCTGCAGTAGAAAGGGAAGTCGGTGAACCCTAATCGCTCACCACATATTTCCCTTACTCTCCTCTTCTCCTTAATTATTCATAGTTTTTCAGTCGGTATGTGTATTATTGTTACGAGTAACTAGATTTGTCAAGAAAATAAGATCTTATCCTTTTGTTGTTTTGCATAGTTCAGTTATTTAGTGCTTGACAAGTCAATGGAACACTATATGGATTTGTCAAGAAAACAAGAAACAAGTTCTTATCCTTTTGCTGATTTGCATAGTTCAGTGCTTGACAAGTCAATGGAACTCTACATAGATTTGGACTAAATCCTGATCGGATCCTTGAGTCGAAGTTGTTTATGGTGCAGGAATGTGTTGAGAGCCTGAGATGATTTTTTTGAGAAAATAGATAGTTGATATGTAAATTCTATGGATCCAACAAGAAGTTAATGAAATGTATTATCATTTTGTAATTTGGTCCATCAGTATGTGTGAAACTTGCTTAAATCAAATTAAACTTGGTCCATTTTTTTTACAAAACAGCAAACAACCAACTACAATGCACTGTAATCGGATCACTTGGATATCTGGGCCCGGGTATCCGATATGTTTTGTCTAATCGGGACGGATATCCGACCAATGTCGGATCGGATACGAAAATCACTTTTGACCAAAAAAATTCCCGGATATCCGAATTCGGATATCCGGGAATGAACTCCCCTACTTGTAAACTACTTGTAAAGACAATGACAATTGCAACAACCCCACTTTTGTTGTGTGATTTTAGTGCTTATTAGTTACACTAGTAAACATGCTCTCACTTCACCGAACTTGGACCTTTATCATCTCAATTGTAATTTCGAATGGTTGTTAACATTGTCTGACAGATGCAAGTTGCAACAACCCTACATTTTTCTTGATTCCTTCTATTTTTCTGTTTTTTGTTTAATGTAATAGTGTAATTCTAGTTATAATTCATAATTGTATGTTGTATGACAAGTTTACCGTCACTTTTACTTGATGCCTTCTATTCTTCAACTTTAGGCGCATTTTATATAGCAAAATTGACCATATATAAATTTACTCTTGAACTGAAATTTGTTCTTGAACTAATTATTGGGTTGATCCTCCTATTGTGATGTATCGGTTGTTCTTGTTGAACTGATTATTGACCCCTAAATCAAACAATAGTTGCTACATTTTGTTGTGATGTATTATTTGTTCTTGAACTAAAATTAGTTATGATTATAGGCGTGTTTTATATAGAATAATGAACTTAAATTTGTTCTTGAACTGGTTATTGGTCTGATCCTCTTGGTGTGAGTGTGACGAACCTCCTGCTGTGATGTTTCATTTGTTTTCCGTCTTGTGAATTTCTTAATTTTGATTTGTACTTTACTGTGCATAATGTATGAATTATCTAGGAGTATATTTGGTTCTCAATCTCATGAGTCTGAAAGCGACCAAGAGTGCAAGGAGATTGTGTCTCTATCATCTCAACGACAACTAAAAACTAAAGAAAGCTAGGAGTGGAAAGAAATCAGTGGGAACTCCTAAATTTATTTTAAAACCTATTGAAACGGTAAAGAAAAGAAGAAAAGGAGCGTCAAGGGTTGATATACTCTCATTTCGTGACTAAGTTTTATCCGTTGAGGGATGTGGTCGATGGTATTAAAAAAGTAGTTGGATCTTACCAAAGACTCCACTCTAAGTATTGTGATACTTCATTTGTTAGAAGTGCATCTACTCATGGTACTTCGACACTTATAAAAACATATTTATGACTATATGTGTAAGACCCCAGTTTTAGGCCTTCACCGCCCATGCGGCTGGGCAAACAGCCCTAGCGGTTTTGCCCCAGATCGCCCCGATCTGTTTTCGTTCGTTTTATCTTCTTTTCATAGATAGAAGATCCGATCTTCTATCTTATGATCCGACTTTCCTTTCATGTTCTTAACCCTAGAACGTCCTTCCATCTATCTTTTCCCTCGTTTCCTATATATTCTCGTCATTTCTTCTATTTCCCGTTTCTTGCATACGTTTTCTTCGACCTCGAGAGTTGCAGCCGTTTCCCTCTTTTCCTGTGATCTTGCTGAACGTGTAAGTTCATCCTTCTTTACTTCTTCCTCATGTTCATGTGTTGTTGCATGTCTTTCTCTTCTGTTTCGTTATTCTTCTTTCGTTCTTCCTTTTCTACTTCTCCAAGAATCAAGTTTGAACTTTGATTTTTGTTGGCATTCCCGTTGTTGATTTGTGGTTGTTCTCAGGCTCTTTTGGTTGAGTCTTGATGTGTGTGGAGCAAAGGATCAAGCTTTAGATTCCTTGTTGTGATTCTGCTGTCGAAGAAAGCTCGACAGTTGCTTGTTGTCAAGCCGCCGCCCCGCGGGAAGTGCCCAGTTCCGCCCCCGCGCCTCTGTCTAGTCGCCCCTGCGGTTTTTCTGCAGCGTCTCCGTTCTTTGGTGAGCTGTTTTCTTCCTTGCTTCCCTCGTTCCTTTCCCTAGCTTCTGTTGATGTTGTTGACTCCCTGAGAGTGTTGTAAGACTAAGGTCGAGCCCTTAGCATAAGGAGATCTCTTAGAGATCATTGAGACTAGAACTTATAGACTTCTAGCAACCGTTCAGTTCTGATTCGTGATGCCTCGTGTGAACAAGATTCCTTTCCTCCTTCCCTGCGGGAAACTGAGTTGTTTCCTAAGCTATGAGTTACCTTCGAGTGAGGTAAGTCTCTTGGACTTACTTAGCTGCATTCCGTATATTACTTTGATTGTTTTGGCTTGTTTGCGTTGTTTATTGTTATAACGGGTAACCGGAACTAGGATTGACCTTTATAACTGTAATTGGCCTAAGTTTATTATAATCGGGTGATTACCGCTTGTCCAGTTCAGAATGGGGAAACTGGGAGGTGCTCTTGCGACCAGTCCACTAGGTGACAGAAGGATGCATACGTTCTATTCATGTTGGTGAAAGGGGACAGAGGCGAGATCGCAACGACTCTCATGTAACAACCTTAATTTTAATTAGTAAAGGGTTTGACCTCAATGAAAGATAATAACCGGCTGAGTGTGAGCATGCTATGTGTTTACTTTATCTTATGTGTGTTTGTGCCTTTACTGTCTTCTTGATATCTAGAATGTTAGCTAACGGTTTCTACCGATGTTGTAGATGCCTTGCAGGATATAGGTACTGCTGAGTGATCCAGACGGTGTAGTCCGCCGGGGTTCCCGTACATTATAGGACGGGATCGGGTTTATGTTTTTGTCGTTGCTTTCCCTTTTGTTTTGATCTCGGTTGTGAGTCTTTTACACTTCCTTTGTTTAAACCTTTGGTTTTATACTGAGTTTTGGTTTTCATTTATTTGTGTCGTGTTGTAAGATCCGTTGTGCTTCGAGTTCCCAGAATTTGGGGTGTTACAATATGCAAACTTTATCCTGGTAGAGTTAAGGTGCAATATGGGCAACAAATGTTTTATAGTGGAGTACTGGTGGAAGGTAAGAGCACACCTACAATGATTGATTTGACACAAGATAATTGTGTTACTTTTACAACTCATATGATTGTTGTTGAAGAACTTCCATTTAGCTACATTGAAGCTCCCGGATTTAGTTATTTTTGCTTACATGTCGTACATTTGTTAAAAGTTCCATGTAGACAAACCATAGTGAAACGATTCTTAAATATGTACGAATCTAAGAAGGAGGAATTGAGGAAGGAATTTAAGTCTCGTAGTGTTTATTTGACGTCGGACACTTGGACTTCTTGCCAAAGCATAAACTACATGGTTGTCACTACACAATTCATTGATAGATGACACAACATGCATAAGCGAGTGATTAATTTTTGTGTGATACCAAATCGTGAAGGTGTTACAATAGGTTAGATATTGAAATCTTGTTTGTTAGATTGGTCAATTCATAATGTTCTTTGCATATATCAACTAATAAAATTGACATTGACTATATGAGAGAAAAGTTATGCAGTTGGGAAACTAAACCAATTCTTGGAGGTAGTTTTATGCATATGAGATACTTATCTCACATCATTAACATTATTGTGAGATCTGACTTAAAGACCTTGGAGAAGTATGTTGTTGCAAAGAAAAATGTTGTGAGATATGTAAGGGGTTCTAGTGCGAGAGAAATGATGAGTTCAAAAAGTGTATGAAGAAGAAGAAAATTTGATTGTGAGAAGGTTTGTGTCTTGGATGTTCCAACAAGGTGGAATTTTCACCTTTTCGATGTTGAATGGAGCTTTGGGATACAAAACAACTTTTGATAGGTTGTATTATGTTGATATGAAGTTTAAAAGATATTCTGATGAGGATGAACATGGTGATGAAGACGAGTTGCTTATATCGACTGAGAGTATTGTGCTTACTTCTAGGAGAATGAAGAGAGTTGGATCGCCCACAATTGGAGATTGGGACAATGTAGCGGTATTTGTTAAGTTCTTGAAAGTGTTTTATGAAGCTAATGTGCATATCAGTGCATCTCTTAATTCAACATCTCACAAGGCCTTCCAAGATATTGTTACTGTTGAAACTGAGTTAGAAGATCTTTGTTCAGTTGGCTTAGGGGTTGATTCGAGTGAAGTAGACAAGTATTTATATCGGATGGCCACTAAAATGAAGGTTGAGTACATCAAGTATTTTGGCAAGTTGGACAACATGAACTCGTTTTTCTTGTTGTTGTGGTTTTGGACCCTAGGTGCAAGTGTCTACAGTTGCAAGTGGGCAAACTTTAGTATTGGTAAAGGGTAATTGATCCATATGAATCATCTTTGTTGGCTAAGACTATTGAAATGCTGATTTCTCTTCATTATTGGTTGAAATCTGATGCAATTATGGAATTGTAATACATTCCAAAACTAGGAGAAATGAAGACATATGAAATTTTTGAAGCAAGTACAAATATAAATTGATTTCTTTCATTATGTACTTGTTTATTTTCAAATTTTCTCTTAACTATTTTTTTGGTATAGAACATATGAAAGGGGTACTTGACAATAATGATAATGTTGTTGAATCTGCTCCCAATCCATTCATACCAAATATGAAAATAAAAGGTTCAGATGCTTCGGTTTCGGTCCATGCATTAGTCATGAAAGGGTCCAAAACTAGGAACAAAAGACAGGAAAAAGAAACTAAAGAGTAAAATGTATAAAATATGAACCACTTTTGATTATTTTCTATTTGATATGTAGTTCTTTTATCGTGACATTAATCATTATTGTAGGTTGAAGACATTTGGAGACTTTGGAAATACAACTTAGTTTTTTTACCCTTGTGTTGTTAGTTGCCTAGTACACTTCCACTTTGTACTTTTGATTTCTTGGTTTGTAATTGAGTTTGCAATTTGCGACTATGCATTTTCTTAAACTTAAAGCTTGTTTTTGGAATTTTTTATGTCTGGATTATTTCTTTTGATAATATGTTATTTGTTTATTTATGATTCTAAAATTTCAATTGTTTGTTAAAAATTTAGAATAGTTCGGGAACGGTCCCAAACGGTTCAGCTCCAGTTCCAAACAAATTTTCCGGTCAAAAGGGCTTCGGTTCTAAACGGTTATGTACGGTTTTGGTTCCAGACGGTTATGTACGGTTTTGGTTCGAAACGGTTCCGGTTCCAAACGGGTCTTCCCGGTCTGGTTCCAAAGAGTTCTATCATTTATTAAACGGTCCGGTTCCGTTTCCGGTTCAGGGGAAAACGGTTCATGACTGGTACGGTTCTAAATGGTTCTGACTGAAAAAAAAAATGAAATCGAACCAATCACCTTAAACGGTTTGGTTCCATGTTTCGGAACCGTTAACAACCCTATATACTAGTGAATTAGTAAAATTATAAAATAAAAACGCATGAGAAAATGGTGACACGAAGTGTTGCGTAAATATCTTTCTATTGATGTGTTGTGTGAATGCATTTTGATTTAATATAAAATGCATACACTATTAAATTCTAAATTAATATTAATCTATGGCATAATATAGGGGACTGGTACATATTTTTATCAATGACATTATTATAAAGTGAACTTCACTTCTTTTTTAGAAATCAGATTTAAAAAATGAGGAAAATAAGTTAATTTATGTTGGGTTTGGGGTTGAGTTGAACCAAGAGGAAAATATGTAGTCAGTCCAAAAGAGAAGAAAGTTGAGCCCATCTACAATAACACCAAATCATATGATACGGCATAAGGCCCAAATATCTATGAGAGCCACGTTAAATAAGTAAAAGCTATAATACGAGACAAGCTACTCGGTTCGGACTTGACTCGTCAAGAGCTTGGCTCGAACTCGTTCACTTTTTAAACGAGTTAAGATTGAGCACTTTAATTACTCCCCTAAGCAAAATAGTGCTAACTATCACTAACTTTAGAAATCGTTGCTTATTTGTCACCTAACTTGATATTTTATAAATAAATAAATATAACATACATTAAAAGGTAAAAAAAAAAAATAAGCAAATAAGCAAAAACATGTCAATTCACAAAAATGAAACAAGTGTTTGAAAATGGGAGAACTTTGAGTATTTTTTAGAATTTTGAGTAGTTTATCTAATTGTGTAATCATATCATACTTTGTCAATTTCATATATGAAATTTGATCTCTTTCCATTTTTTTTACTTTTTACTATATTATATTTATTTAGTTAAGAGCGATGTTATTTGGTCACACAAAAGATTACGAAACGGCCGATCCAACTGTGATGCGGGTGCGGAGTGCTGGTGCATCCGGGAGGCGCAGTAAAAGTGTGTCTGGTGTGGTCCCGTTAACGTGTAATCGTTGCTCCAACATTTGAATTTTGGCCTATAGGAAACACTCTCATTGCGAATGTAGGACGCATTCCTATTGAGCCTAGGAGGCGTGTCCTAAGTACGTCCGAAACCGAATCCAACAGTTAGAATTATGATCATGGAACAACGTTTGAATTTTGTAGGATACTAGCCTAGACGCACTCCCACTGTAGGCACATAGTACACTCATGGTGGGAACGGGAGGTGCATGCCCGATGCGTCAGGGACTCCTGTTCCCACTACGAGTAAGTTGACCCGTTTTATCTGACCGATAGCAAGCCCGTTTAGTTAAAAAGGTTAATAAAAATATGTGAGAAATAATAATAAAAAAATATCAACTTATAATTTCCAATGACACATCAACAAAATAATCAAATTAATCTACCATAATTAGACTAGCTTATGCTATGAAACGCAACAATATAAAGTTGGTGTTTTATTTTGAGTTTTTTAAAGCTCGTGTCACCAAACACATGTGCTATTTAACACTATTTTACACACATATATATATATATAAAAGTTAAAATTTTAAGAGAATAAAAAGAGTCGGTGGTCCGAATAATTTTCGGTCTTTTGTGATGGATTTTAAACTAAATTTATTATAATATTAGAGCAACTCGATCTCGTGTCGTGATTTATTGGGTTTGTTAACATCAAGACATTGGTTGTAGGCATGAACCATTTTTAATTGGACTTGTCGGTCTTAAGGCATGTCGTCAAGCGTCAATCGAGTCATACAATTGTACTTAACTATGCAAGTAAAAATAAAGCATATCCCACGTCCATTACAAACATATACATAGCCTAGTATATGAAACCGGCCGTGGCGGATTCAAGGGATGGGCTGAATAGGCCATGACCCACCCTAACACAATTTTTTTATTTTATACAAAAATCCATTTATACTATATCAAAGGAGAAGAGTCTCAAGTTCCTAACAGAAGAAGTTGAAGAAGCTTTTAGCAAAATAAATTGTTGAAGACTTAAATCCTATCTTTCTTTCTAGATATAGAAAGATTACCTAACAAAACACATTTCTTTCATGATGATTTTATCTGTTTTTATATATATATTTTTTTCCTGTATTAACGGTTAAGTATTTGATGATTTTTATAATTACAATTTATTAAAATTAAAAATATTATAATTTTTTTAGGTTTTACCCATCCATAAAAAATTTCCGGCTCCACCCCTGAAAACCGGTAAGTTGTTCATTCTAACTAATTTTAGAATGAAATTAGAAAAGATTGAAAGTTATAAATGAAAATGACTAAAGCACTATTCTAGATCGGTTTGAAAAGCTTGACACGAATTCTTTCACTTCAAAACGAGTAAAATAAAACATAATGTTAACCTCATCTAAAATATGAAATTTACTTATCGATAAACGAGTTAAAGATGAACCTAACAAATATTGTGTTTGATTCCTGATTTTTCTTTACTTTAACAAGCAATCACTCAAATTTTGAAGTAAATTACTACATTTCACAATACTCTTCCCAAACTCGAAACCCTAGAGAAAATTGAAGAACCAAAACACTTAAATTTAAGTAACCTGATTTTCACTCCATAGGAGTCGACATGATTAGTTGATTAAAAAATAAAGAAGGTTTGTGAGTATTGATGATTAGTTGATGAAAAGAATAAGCCCTTTTTAACCCTAATTCCAATAAATCATATGGGCATGTGACATTTATTGATTGCACCTTTGAAAGAAAGAATACAAAACATACATAATAAATAAAGGGAGCTTGGGTGGGTCAAAGGCACAATTACTACTATGATGGCTCGCATAATTCTCTGCTAAAAAGCACAAAAACTATCATTTCAGCCTCTAATTCTTCTGCCAACCCTCTCATTAAGAGCCAACATCCATTGTTTCTCAAACTCACTTGAAAATATTATATATATTTGGACACAAGAATGTTCTGCACATTTTTACTAGTAGATACATCACATTTCCATGCATGGTTTGAATTTTATGTTTTTGCCTTCTTCCAAATAAATGATATGTTGGCACCTCACACTTGATAGTTTTGAGCATCAATGACTTTTATTTTGAAGAAAAATATTAAGTATTGTATAATTATTGGTGAGATTTGATGAACTCGTTTCAACCCTCATCAACTAACATGATAGTAAACTATACAAATAAAAACTACGATCAGAATAATCATCAAGCTTACTGAATCAAACCTCATGAGGTGTTTTGTAATTTGTGTTAGTATAAGACAGGCACATAATTTATCAAATAATATGTTGTAGTGTCTACTTTTGCCCGAAATCTTCTATCCAACTTTGTAATAGAGAGCAATCATCTCGCGCTCTCTAGCAATGTTTGATTCATTCTCTCAACTATGCCATTTTGATGTGACGTGTGTATGAATATATGATATCGAGTAATTCTTACATCCTTGAAAAACTAATCAAATTCAAATCAACAGAACTCCAAATCATTATCAGTTTGTAGCATTTTGACTTTCTTTCCTATTTAATTTTCCACCTATGTATTTCACTCCTTGAAGTGTTTGAATGCTTCACCTTTGTATCTTAAGAGAAACAATCAAACTATTCTTGCAAGATCATCAATGATGGACAAGAAGTACTTGTGACATTCCTAAATTCTAACGTTAGATAGACCCCAACAGTCCGAAGGATCTAATCAATAAATCAAGTGTGCCTTTTGTCATATGAATAGCCTTAAAAACCTTGATATGTTGTAGCTTCCTAAAAAGACTTGTAATTTTATGACCACCCAAAAGACCCTCCTTTGAAAGAGCATGTATCATTCTATCACCCATATGACCGAGTCTCATATGACATAATTTATTCATATAATCCTTGTGAATTTTTTATGATGTAACAAAATGATTGCATAAATAGTAGAACCATGAAGGAAGTAAATAGTGTGTTGTTTGATATCTTTTAGAATAACATCGAAACTCTTGTAGTTATTCAAAACATCACCTTTAATTTTGAAGCAAAATCCCCTTATGTCCAACAAACTAAAAGATATTATATTCTTCATTATCATTGAACATGCTTGAACTTCATTTAATTTACAAAATCTATCATCTTGTTTCCTCAACTTGACCGAGTGTATACCAACCGCCTTATAAAAAAAGTTGTTGGTCATGAAAGCATTGTCTCCCTCTACTTGTTTGTAAGTTACAAATCACTCTATCTACAGACACATGTGATAGGGCGTCACAAAATCAATAATCCACCCACCGTTAATGAGTGAGTTCATTAGCAACCAAAACCGTATATTTATTAGATTTGGTGCATGTCTTCTCTCACAATAGTCGTAACCAGATTTGTGCTCACACGTTCTTTTCTTTGGACATTGGTGCTTCTAATGCCCCTTCTCTTTATGGTAGTTTCATACACCACTAGGGTTATAACCCTTTCAAGAAGGTGACTTATTGTCCTTCTTCTCTAATTTTCCCCATCCCTTACCTCCACTACTAAACTTGCCAAATGCTTGATTATAATCCTTATCTGTACCGTTTTCATTTGCCTTATATCTCAATTCGTCTATATGAAGCGTATACTTGACCTTTTTTAGAGTAAGAGTATCTTTTCCAACAACAAAGTATCATACGACAATGGAAAATGCACCAAAAAAAATCAAGGGCGCATCTCATTCGCAACTATAACACCAGTTTTACGGAATTCCAAAAGAGTTGTGTTCGGTTGATCTAATTGTTAAAAAAAGTTTGCACACCTTCCTATAGTGTCTTGGTCCAAAACCTTGCATATGACATCAAGTTGTTGATGGAAGTTTATTCATGTAAAGTTTCTCAAACTCCAATTAGAGCTCGGTTGCTTTGTCATGAACTTTTCATGTAACACCATTTGTATATAACATCATTTTCAGTATACAACACGATGGTCAAATGCGCCTTATTCCTTAAACTTGTCGATTTTATATATTGTTTGAAACATCGCATTTTGATCTGCCACAAATAAATTGTTCCTCCATCACTCCATGTGAACTTGATGATCTTTATGTTGAATACAAATGTCTTTCTCCTAGATTACAACCCGAAAACCGAGCCTTGATACCAATTAGTTGTACAAAATATATGAGAAAGAGTAGACATTCAGCAACAACAAAAATGAAACACGGATTTATAGTGGCGCATCCTATATATATCCACTTGGAGAGATGTTATTGAAAACTTTAGATAAATCAACGATTAGGTTCTCTTCGTACACCCTAGCTTGATCTCATTTCAAAATGGACTCACACGCCAGCACCTTATGCCTACAAGACTAACATCTGGACATGGCTCCGCCTCTCCAAACCTCACAAGCGTGATCTCATTGCACATATTAGGACTGTCACCATCACTGCTTTTGTTTATTTCGTCTGGAAGGCTAGAAATGACCTGATCTACAATCACAAAGGCACTGACGAAATCGAATGTGCACAGAACATTATTCAGGCTACAAGAAGTCACTTTGCCCACCACTGGAAGGAAAGAAACCCAAACTCGTTTGCTTTGGCCAACCGACTTGGCATTCATCTCTTTTAATTCTGCTCATCTCTCATGTCCCCATGTACCTGTATGTTGTCTAAGATGACTCTCTGTATATCCTTTTCCCTTTTCATTAATATAACACTCATTCAAAAAATAGAGAATGATACATCATATATTACTTTACTCAAAACCTTAAAAATAACACTTGACGCTCAAGTATTAAACTGACTCAAAACCCTAAAGATATCATATTGTCAACGCGTTTCCACCCCCTTGACTCCTTGATTAACTATATGAGATGTGACATTCAAGATAGTTTAACAATCTCAAACAACGGGTCACGAGTCTAGCACGACGTTACCACTAGATCAACTAAGCATTGGTATAACAAATACTTAGTTAATATAACTAGGTTTGATTACATATTATTCCAAAAATAAACTCTATAAGTATTTTACCGTAATATAATTTGCTTGTGCCCTATGCATATACTTAAAGTTAAAGTTGGTAGGCTCGTCATACGAATCGAGCATAATTGACATGCTCAAGCTAGATGCTTTGAAAACGAGTTGGACCCGAAAGCCGAGTCTAAATCCAACCTAAACGAGTTTTAAAATGTGTTTATATTAGACTCATTTAGATAATGAACGAGTTTGAGCTGAACTTTTTCCGTCAAACCCAAGTAGCTCAGCTAATACACCAACCTATAGTGTTATTTTAGCCAAAGAAGTCGAACTTTAACTGAACCGTCTGAACAAGACCTAACTTTTTTCAAAACCCGAGTAACAACCCTTCCTCAAACCGGTGCTAGAAATTGCAAGAAAGCATAAAAAGTGAGTAATGAGTAGTGTAATATTGCGTTAATCGGTAACTCTCATGATGCAGCCAACACTAATGGTAGATATAATCATGAATCTTAACAGACAGCCACTGCCAAAATGTTTAAGTTCTCATTCTCATTTCCAACACTCTCAAAATTACTATATCTTATATTCAATGACATGTCCTTTATCTTTCTCCTTCTGGAGCCTTGAGGTGAAGTTGCAGGAAATCTCACAGTTTTGAAGAATCATCCATCAATGGCTAAAAGTGAGAAGAAGAAGAGAGGACGCGAGGAAGAAGAAGAAAGAGATAATAATTACAAGAGGTCGATGAAGATGAATAGAGGATCTTGGACTGTTGAAGAGGATACAAAGCTTGCTCAAGTCATTCAAATCTATGGCCCCCAAAGATGGAAATCCATTGCTTCCAAAGCAGGTCAATATTTATCCACTTTTGTTCTTCTTCTGCATATTTCTACGTATAAATTTAATTAACACCATCTGTTGTTAAAACAATTAGGGTTAAATCGATGCGGGAAAAGCTGCAGGCTAAGATGGATGAACTACCTAAGACCTAACATAAAGAGAGGCAACATATCTGACCAAGAAGAAGATTTGATTCTCAGGCTTCATAAACTCCTTGGAAATAGGTAAGGAATTCACACTCGTTTTTGTTACTGTTGAGGGTGAAAATGTCACATCGACAATATAAGTTATAGGGTTAATCCTCTTATTGTCGATTGGTGTTAGGATAAAACCCGAAAGCTTGTGTGCGTAAGTTCACTTAACGTTTGTCTCCACGTATTAGACCCCACGGATATAAAAGATTAACATGGTATCAGAGTAGGTCCGATATGGTCTCATTATCATATCCGCCCGTTTGGCTAAAGTGTCAACTAGTTCAACATAGTTGCACTTGAGGGGGAGTATTGAGTGTGGAAATGTCCCACATCGACAAGATACTACATGAACATGAACCTAACATATAGGTTATAGAGCTACGAACCCCAAAAGCTTGTGTGCGTAGGTTCACTAACATATATGTTATAGGGCTACGAACCCCGAAAGCTTTTGCCCGTATGTTTACTTAACGTGCAAACCCTCCATGTATTAGATCCGACGGATATAAAAGATAAATTAACAGCTTATAAATACATACGAACGACGTCGTTTTGATTTCAGGTGGTCGCTCATTGCCGGGAGGCTTCCTGGACGAACCGACAATGAGATCAAGAACTACTGGAATTCCTATTTGAGCAAGAAGATAAAGGAAGATCATTCGATTGTAAGAACAGAAGTCAATGAGGCTACTGCAGATCACAAAGCGCAGAACAACATAAGAGATTACAAGGAAGAGTCAGATATGAAGTTTGATGCTGATGATTTCTTCGACTTCTCCAATGAGAATCCTTCAAATTTGGAGTGGCTCAGGAGATTCATTCAGATCAAGTAAGGAGAATATATAATATAATATAGAAAATTGGATTTTAATAATACAAGTTACATCAGCCAGTCACATAATACCAACGATCATCATATGTTGTTGTTTCTTTTAATAATAGGTGGTGGGGCTAATTATGATGAACAAATGTGACGATAATTGGTATTATGAGATGAGTTGAATCTGTTTAGGTTGCATTATTAAAATCCAATTTTGTATGAAGAAATATCTTATTTGGATCCTCTTTCAATTATTTGGTTTTGTATGCTTTGATTTTTCATATATGATTGTATTTTAGGGTTTTGTTGATTGTTGTGTGTTGGATCTCTTCTGCTTTTGGGCTGCAAACATCTCAACTCCTTTACAGATCTATGGGCATATTCAACTTTACCCAATTATGAGCTCAAATGTAACTTACAAATAACTTGACACCAAAAAAAACAATCTACATTCAAAAAACAATAAGAAATAATATCAACCCACTTTCATTAATAGTCTAAGGGTGACCAAAAATGATAATATATCGACAGATGAGAGGATCGTATACTAGTTGTAGCGGAACGAGAGTGAGTGAGGGGTAAAAGGAGGACTATCGAGTTCACGACTGCGGTGAGGAGCTTTTATTGTGTAGGGAGAAGAGTCGCATTCAAGTCTTATGTTCCCGGAGGGAGTCGGGTGAGGGAGAATCTGAAGAAGTTGAGAGATATGTTGTTTGAATGACCCTCGCGTATATTTTACGTTTTGTACTTTATATTTTTGTGGGTGGCGTTAAATATTGCGTCTAACGGTCATTTGACCCTCGAATAAATAGAACTTTTGTTTTTAAATATAAGTACTTTTTATACACTAATGTTTATTGAATTAAACACAGATGTTTTGTTTTTTCAATATATATTGTGAAAAGTTGTATTATTATATATTTTTGTGTTTATAAACAATATTTCCTTTGTTATATATATAGTTTTCCCAAATTAGATGATATATAATCGTAAAAACTATGAAAGAAAATGTTATTTTAAAATTTGGAATTAATTTAGACTTTATGGAATAAGCTTGGTTTCACTTATATAGATATATCATTTCAATTAACATAAACCCAAAATCATTATATACATTTAAATATTAAATTTTAAATACGTAATATAATCTTATTATCTTATTATATCTATTAAAGTAGAAACCTCTATTTCCACGTGTCAACGTCATGTTTCTCGAAGCCTAAGAAAATTATTTTATAAAGTGATTTTTAAATGTTAATATAAATTGAAAATTGATTTCTAAATTTTTTAAAAGTGATTTTTATTTTACAAAAATATATAAATAAAATTTTAAATATTAAATATTTATTAAAACTCAAATAGCACGATCCAGTAGTTAGTATGCTGATGAAGAAGCTATTGGGTATTGTATGCACGTGTATAAATTGATGAATTTTCTATTGTTTTTTTTGGTTCCCTTTGAAAAAGATTGGAAGAGAGAGTAGAAGCGAGTGAAATAAACGACACGAGCGAGTGTGATTAAACATGTCCCCTACATGTCGCGCATGCACACGTATGCCAACCGTGAAAATCTTGTTTTGATTCAATTCATAGTCAAGGCTAACATAGTTCGAATTATCTATTCTCTATTAAAAAAAACTTTTTATATTCGAAAAGCTATCACGTGATGTGATAATTTTGTGAATATAAAAAAATAGAGATTAGAGATGGATTTTGATTTGAAACTGTTAGTTTTGGCTTTCAAATTGGTATATATACACTTCATAACGTGAGAGTAGTAACTGGAATCAATCTTGAATTTGAGCGGTTTTAGACAATTGTTATTTCGATTTGGTTTTTAGGTGTCGAGGCTTGGGATAGTACAACAACCGGGACACAACCATTGTTGAGTATGGGCTTGTTCAAATTGAGTTATATACACTTCCTAATGAGAGAGTAGGAACCGGAATCAATCTTGACTTTGACCGGTTTTCGACAATTGTTTTTTTTTTTTGAAAGGTTAATTGTATTGATTAGAAGGGATGTACAAGGGGTTCAACTCGAACCAAGAACAGCAATACAAAGAGCAAGATGCCAAAAATAAGAGAACATGTGATTACATAAGATTGATACTAAGCAGCTTTGCCCAAGCGAGGGTGGTTTGAGATCTTTCTTTCCAATGATAAGATGCGTGATTCTTGATGGTTTGAATGGTGAAGTTTGCACTAGAGGACTTGTGGATGAGAAGGTGGTTATGAAGGAGCTCATTGTGAGCTCTCCATATCGAGTAGATGAAGGAGGTGATAGTGGCAATCCAGTTGTGACCAATGAAGTCGTGCTTATGGGGCCTAGAGTTACTAAGTCAGTCCATAGCAGTCTTTGTATGGGTAGGTGGTGGAATGCGAAGCCATTTGGAGATCAGATCAAGGGTAATGGTGGAGTAGGTACAATGATGAAGAAGGTGTTCTTCATTCTCGGGATGGTTCCCGCAAAGCTGACAAGTGTCATCAAGGGTGATGTGCCGGGCTTTCAGTTTTGTGAGGGTGGGTGAACGGTCGTGGCTAGCAATCCAAGAGATGAAACTGCATTTGGGAATGTTGAGGCTTTTCCAAATGATATTGTGGGGGTAATGAGCCATGGTTTGTTGGTTCCTGATAAGATGGTATGCTAGGTGGTGGAGAAGGATCCGTTTGGTTTGGTAGTGAGGGCGGGGAAGGTATGGTCGGTGGTGATATTAAGTATGTCGTTCCTGACATTAAGGATGGAGTTCCACGCATGGCTATGTTTGTAGCTATGATCATGATTCCATATGGTCCGATTCTTGAGAATGTTGATGGAGATCCATTCAATCCAGATGTTGTGGTTGGTACGTACGGTTTGGGTCCAGTTCAAAGATCAGCTTGGAAATGCAAGCTTTATTCTAGGCAAGTAGCTTCTTGAAGCCCAATCCACCATTAGCAAGAGGGGAACAAACAATTTGCCAAGAAATAAGCGCTCTAGGGCGTGTCTCCTTCCCAGACCAGAGAAAAGATCGAAGCAAGGAGTTGATTCTTCTGATGATGGAAGCAGGGAAAGAGAGGGTAAAGCACCAGTAGTACCAAAGTGAGACGAGAATAGAGGAGATAAGTTGCTTTCTACTTGCATAGGAGAGGTTTCTGGCTCCCCATGAATTGATCTTCCTGGAAATATTGGTAATGAGAGGGATATACTCATTGTGTTTGAGTCTTTTACAGCTGATGGTTATGCCAATATAGATGAAGGGAAGGGTTCCCAGTTGGATGCCAGTGTTGGAAGCTATGTAGTGTTGTTCATAGGGAGAGATTCCACCAAGAAAGAGGGTGGACTTGTTGGGATTAATAAGCAATCCAGAGTAAGATCCAAAGTGAGTAAGATTCTTCATCAAGATGTTAATGGAGCCTAAGTCACCCTTGCAAAAAAGAAGAATGTCATCAGCGAAACAAAGGTGGGTGAGTCAGGGATTGGAGCATTTTGGGTGAAGGTTGAAGTCTGGGTTTGAGGTATTGATCTGAATTATTTGGGATAGGACTTCAATAGCAATGACAAAAAGGCTTGGGGATAAGGGTCAACCATGTCTAAGCCCCCTGTTGCTTTTGAAGAAGCTCGGAAGTGTACCATTCACGTTGATTGAGTAGGTTGGACATGAGATGCAGGCTTCGATAAGTTTGATGAACTCTCCAAGAAAACCCATTCTGGTCAAGCAATGGAGGATGAAGTGATGGTTGATCGTGACAAAGGCTTTGGATAGGTCAATCTTAAGCGCACTTTTGGGAGAGATGTGACGTTGATTGAATCCCTTGAAGAGCTTCTGGCTAAGAAGTATGTTATGCTTTATAGATCTTCCTTTGATGAAAGCTCCTTGGTAGTTATCAATGATCGAAGGAAGAGAGTTGTTTAGACGTGAAGCAAGAATCTTAGCAATGACCTTATAGGTTGTGTTGCCGCACGATATCAGTCTATAGTCCGATGGAAGGCAAGGGTTATCCTTTTTGGCAATCAAAGCGATCGAGGTATGGTTGATGTGCTGACGCAAGACCGCTTTGTCAAAGAATTCGAGAATGGCCTTAGAGAAGTCATTGCCCGTGAAGTCCCAGGTGTGTTTGAAGAAATAGGCATTGTAGCCATCAGCCCGGGGGCTTTATTATCACCAATCTCGAAGAGGGTCGATTTGATATCGTTGGTGGTGATCTCTTTGCGAAGATCATGGATAGTCTCAAGAGAGAGAGTGTGGAGGTAGTCCGGGAAGAGGTTACCAGGGTTGTGGGGTGTTGGAGGGGCTAGAACATTGGAGAAGTGGGTGGTTAAGATATTTGTGATCTCTTCAGAATTCTGTGTGGGCCTTCTATTTGGATCGTGTGGGTAATGTAGGGATTTTATGGCGTTAAAAGACCTTCTGGTTGCGATGTTGTTGAAGAAGTATTGGTTGCATTGGTCTTCAAACTTAGTCCACGAGGCTTTGGAGAGTTGGGCAAGCGTGATGCGAATGGTATCCATCCTAGAGTCAAGCTGAGATGTGGTGTTGCGTTCCAAGTCAAGAAGGTGTTGGTTTAAGGGGTTCGTTTGTAAGTTGGTTTGTGTGGTGGCAAGGGTTGCTTTCAAACACTTGATAGAAGAATGCAGATCCTCCATTTTGACGCTAGGGAAATTTTTGAGGGATGGCTTAAGACTGGTTAGTTTTTTGTGGAGTGAGGACATATGATTCACTGGGTAAGTGTTGGCGTGTGACGACCAAGAGAGCGAGACGTGTTGGTGGAAGCCTTCATGGGAGACCCAATTGTTATTGAACCAGAATTGCTTTTTGGACGGGTTTGGTTTGGGGTTGAGAGAGAGGATTGCTGGTGAGTGATCAGAAATCCCAGGATAGTCAAAGAAAGACACGTAGATGAAAGAGCACTCGAAGAGAGCTTTCATGGGAGACCTTCTGGTTGCGATGCTGTTGAAATGATGCGATCCAGTTTGCACCAAATCTTGGATGCAATTTGCTTGTTATTCCAAGTCAGCTTGCAACTAGAGTAAACAAGATCTGAGAGAGAGTTTGTGGTGAAGCACTCGGCAAGTTCAGTGGAGGGAGTGGTTTTGAGGGAGGGAAGATCCGTGACCTTTTCATCCGGGCTCAAGATGGTGTTGAAGTCCCCAAGGAGCACCCAAGGGACATGGTAATTGAGAAGGTTGATTGTGGCAATTGTGTCCCAAAGGGGCTGGCGATCTTCCGGACTATTGTGAGAGCACTCGAAGGAGGGTAGAGGGTTGGAATACAAATGGTGGCTTGCAGAAGGAGGGTGGTTGTTTTTGTAGTGTATGAGTTGATTGTTGGTTATGATGGGTGTGATGTGGGTGGTAGAAGGGTTCCACCATATCCAAATTCTGCATTTGAACTCGTTAGAGTAGTTGGATATATGACTCCAGTGGGGTAGAAGGGAGGATAATTTCCTCATTTTAGCCTCGGAGAACTTGGTTTCGATGAGGGCTATGATATCAAGACATTGGTTTCTAACCAGATCACGTATTGCTTGTTGCTTATTAGGGTGGTTCAATCCCCTTACATTCCAAGCTCCAAGGTTAATGTTCATTAGAACTTACTAGGTTAATACAAGCATCCTTGATGCAAGCAAAGGAGGGGGAGATTGGTGTAGAGTTGGTTTGGTTAGAGGTGGTAACTTGCTCATCTTGTTAGAGAGTGAGAAAAGTTGGAGGAGGGTTCAAAGAGTTTACAGGTGGGATGATAGCGAGGGAACCTTGGGTGGTAGTTGTGCAAGATGAAGCAACAACGTTCTGGTTAGGGTTGCCACTAGGCATGGCGGGAGGGGTAGAACGAGAGAGTATTTTTGGCAATGGAGGAGGGATAGAAGTATTGTCTTTGATGCGCAAGGATTGGTCTGGGGTAGGGAGAATGGGAGATGTGTTGGTGGAGGGTGGGGGAGGAGCTCGGCGAGGTTTAGACGTAAGTGGGTTTCTAGGAGGCTTGGCTTCTTTGCATCTGTGTCCGAAGAGGTGGCACTTAGGGCAGTGCTCCGGCAGCCAATCGAAAGTGACTTTCTGAGATATGGATTCGTTATCCGGTCCTATGAGGGTGATATCTCTGATCAAAGGTTTGTTCGCCTGTATTTCAACAAGGATCTTAGCATATCCGAGTCTATCTTGGTTAGCCGAGTGTATGTCTGTGAGAAGGGGGGGGGGGCAATTGCAGATCCAATCTTAGCAAGCATGTTGGCAGACCAAAACCTATAATCAAGGTCGTATAGAGTGGCCCAAACAGGTATGGATGAAAGGATCGAGTAGTCGAGTTTCATCCCATAATGCCAACGTTTGAGGAGCATGGAAGAGGAGCCATTTACGATCCAGGGGCTCCCTTTGAGTATAGACAGAAGCTCGTTCTCTAAGGAGAAATGGAAGATGAAAATCCCCTTATCATTACTTAGGATCTTGGGAGTATTCACATGGTTCCAAGCATGCGCAGTGAAGGAGGCCATACGTTGGAAGGAGAACGGGCAGCCAAATGGAAAGCCGATTAAGGAAGTTTCCCACTTCGATGGTGTCTGCAACATCTTCCCTAGAGAAGTTAATGACGCCATTTTCATGTCCTGACGAGTAGACCAGAGGTACGTGCATCCAAGGGTCGGCATTAATAACGATACCCTTAAAAGTTGCTTTTGGGGAACCATGCGCAGTAAACTCAGTTGTAGGCAATGGATCAGAACCGACAGGGTCGGCAGTTTCCTTGAGGGTGGGGGGTGTGGGAGGTGAGGGGGCAGTGGTGGAAGGATGGTTAGTCAGCAAAGACTGTAGAGAGTTGTCACCAACACAACAAATAGTTGTTGATGATATCACAACAAATAATTATTGGTGACATCACAATAAAATGTTTGGGAAAAAAAATTGTTGGCATCACACCAAACTATATTATATAAAAAATTATTGGTATCATTCAACACCAAAAGATGTTGGTGGTAACTTTTTTTTTTCATAAACATCAATGCTATTTTGGGGGAAATAATGTGTTATAAAATATTTTTAAATTTTGGATTTTTTTCAAAATATTTTTTTGAAAAAAGGGGTTGAGCTTTTTAAAATTATAAAGTTTTTAAAAAATTATAATTTAATTATTTTTTTTTTTGAAAGGTTGATATAAGTAACTCCAATTCGATTGGCTTCGCCGCTCTACATTCGGGACAGGAATAAGTCGTGCCCCATTGGTGGAGATACCCTCCCAATATCAGTTTTTCCATACATGCCGCTCGGAGGATAATAAAACCCGTCGTACTTCAATCACACGAACAAATTAAATGTTTAAAAGCTAACATCCTTTATACATTTTGTAAAACAATAATATAGTAACCGATTATTGTTAGGTGGTCTAATTAAGTGACTTCGAGCATCTGCATCCTAGATATACATATCACAAGTCTTACTCTTTCAACATCAAGATCGCATCATGTTGATTTTTGTTGTCAAGATCGATTGCCTACGGTTAACCCCGTATCAATAACTTAAACTTATGATCATACCAATAAAAAAATATATAAATACAATTCTCAAAGAAAAATAGCAATTTTTTTAAAATAAAATTGTAATTTACGAAAATAGAAAAAAAAAACATTATGAGAAACCATACAAAATTCAAAACTTGAGAAGTATATCTCTATTTTGATTTAGTTTTAAATTCTTTTAAAAAAAATAGGATGAGATCTAAACATATCTTACAACAAGTCTTCCCTTTCTTTTTCGAACTCAACATTTTGGCCGACCTATGTATACCTCAAAATCGACAACATGCTCAAAAGTAAAGATATGCCACCCACCTTCAATTTATTTGTGTCAATAAATATTTAAATACATTAATAATTTATTTACTTTCTTATTAAAAATAAAAACGAAGAAAATGTTCAAAAACAAGTACAAATAGTCACTCGTAAAATAAATGTTACCTAAATTTTAAAATTATTAATTATCGTGTAATCATGAGAACAATAACATACTATATAATAACATACTATATATATAATGATGTATGGATGAATACAATCTTATAACATATTTTTTTTATTTGAAGTTATTTGATATTTGATATCTAGGTAAACTCACTTTCTAAAACAACTATAAATCAATTACTAAAATAACAATCTTATAACATATTTTATATATATATATATATATATATATATAGAGAGAGATAATGGATCCTATGAGAACACACCTAACGTGAAAACATGAGAACAAATTCATAATTATTATCAGTTTTGTTACGAATGTGCCATATTGTTTAATGTATTATTCGTATTTATTGTTGGTTGAGTGGATTATTCGTAGTTATTGTTGGATTCCTAATTATTATTATTCGTAGTTATTATTATTTTTAATATTTACTCTAAATCTCAACCCTTAATACTCACATCCAACAGTGTACGATTGTTTTCATGTTCTCAATTACTAATAATAACTACGTAGCTTTGGTACGTGAAGTCTTAGGTTTAAGGTCTAGATCTTTTCTTTCCTATTATAACTTTTTGTAGTTTAAAAATATGAAAATGACATTTTGGCTTTATTAACTATAAAATTAATATTTTTATTTAAAACTTTAAAGAATATTTATTGTGAATGAAGGCCGTGTGTTTAGATTTGAATGGACGCAACAGCCTAAGTATGTAGTGTGGTGTCACTCTGCTCCACCTAAACATTCCACTACAAGCTATCTTTTACATTGGATAAGTTTTATTTGGATTTTGTCCAAAATTAGTACTTTCGAGAACACAACCTAAATTTGATTCGTGAGTTATTTTCATCGGACATGTGACTCGAAGTTACAATAGAGAAGTTTTTAGTCACGGTAAATAAAAAATAATATTAATCTATATATTACTAAAGGGGTATTATGGGCCCGGTGCAAGATTTCGTATACACACCTCGTGGCAGGATGCGTGACCCCTACGTGGATGTTGTGACCGTTGTGATTCGAACGTTGTAATTCGAACGTTATAAAAGTGACCGTTATAATTTAAACGTTATTGATTTCCATCGGTTATATATAGATAGTAATAGAAGAGGTGAATAACGCTCACAACATCTTCGAAAAAACAACACAACATCTTTTGGAGAACAGCTGCGAGAATGTCAACACACGAGGATGATGAGATGATGATTCCGTTCGATAATACAAAATTTAGTGATCCAGACGAGTTTCTTCGACATTTCGAGGTAAGTACTTTATAACCGAAAAATATAGAAAAACTAGAAATGTTCTATATAATGTACATTTACGTTAGAAACATTAGATATAGTTGCAATTTATGTTAGAAACCATTGATATAATTCGTGTTTTTATGATTTGAAATTATTGTTTTGTAAAACTAGGAATCATTGAGGATTAAACCGAAAACTAAAAATTTTATAGTTTTTTATTCTATGTGAACTAGGGTCTTCCGAATTATTCTCGTGACGAAGGGACTGACCATGCGCGAATATTTGAAATTTGCGATTTTTTCCCAGATCGCAAGACGATGGTGGATTGGGCTCGATTCATGGGAGGAACTATGAACATGGTGTTGGTTACTAGTAGGTCATGGAGAAACTCATGGGATTTGTTACATTTCGTTTGACATGCGAATGCTTTGGAGCCCCTCGTAAGAAGAAAGACGTTGATCCTGATACCGAGTCATTTTCTAGTCGAGCACAGAAATCGAAGAAAGACGGATGTTGTTTTGAGCTTGAGGGCGTACAAAACGAGGCTGAGAAGTGGACGGTGCATGTTATAAACGGAGTGCACAATCATACACTTCCCGATCAGTTAAAGGGACACACATATGCCGACAGATTGACGGAGAAACAATTTCGGAGGGTGGGACGTGAGCTTGGGTCGGGTTTCAAGCCAAGAAATATTTTGAAGTCAATAAAGTTAGATGATCCCTACAACGTCAGCACAATATAACAAATATACAATGCTGAAATGAAGATTAGGAAGCTACAAGCCGAAGGGCGAAGTCCTCTCCAACAATCACTACATATGTTAGAGCAACATCGTTATTACGTCAATGTGAGATGCTCGGAATCGGAAGAAATTTCAGATTTTTTCATCATGCATCCGGATTCAAGACATCTCCTCAACCTATTTCCTTGTGTCATCATAATGGACACGACGTACAAGACGAACGAGTAAGTTTTAATATACATGTTTTTACGAATTTATTTATATTTCATGAACTTTTGGTATGAAGTCGAACAAAACTCTTAATATATCCTATATAGGTACAAGGTGCCATTGTTAGATATTGTCGGTATCACTAGCACGAGGTTGACGTTTGCAATAGCATTTGTTTTCATGGCCAAGGAAAACGCCAATCACTACGAGTGGGCATTACGGAGACTCCGATATGTGTGTGGAAATGTGGAGTGATTGTGACGGACAAAGAGCTGAGACTCATAAGTGCACTCGGTGTTGTTTTTCCGGATGTGAAGTACATGATTTGCACCTTTCATATAAAGTGCAACATCCAATATAGATCTTGGGCGGTGACACGGTCAAAGGAATTACAAGTTGTTTTTGCATCACACTACGTTGCATGTATATCCTCCATAGTCACTGAGCCACGGCTAATAATATCCCAAAGGCGGGCCTGGATGATGTGTAGCCTCTGTATTGGAATATAAAGTTGTGAGCGCTAAAGGGAAAATATAGAACTTTAAAAACAATCAAATAAATATATCAACACATACCCGAGTATCTGAAACAGGGACGATCTGTTGGTGGAGTCTGTATAGCCGAGCTAGGAAGGAGAAATGGATGGCCCCGCTCGCTAAACCACGATATGTAGTCCTGAGATACTGTCCATGGGTAAGGGGCCCTAGTCTGACCCTGAAGCGCAAATCGGCTCGCCTCCTCGTGTCTAGCAGCCCAACGATCATCTGCGCCATGGAATCTGACCCTATACCCCCTACTGCCAGAAGCGGGCGTTGCTCCAAACAAGGGACGATCCTCTCAAGGGGGATCGTCTGAACATACCCAAACTGACGGAGGACTCGATCCGGCATGTATGCCTCGACGATATCTCCTATCTGGATCTTCCCCTGGTACGTCGAAACAACAAACTCGCCCTCAAAATCCAACACCCTGTCGCTGTAAGTCATGAACTTGATGTCCTCCGCTCTCATTTGATCCAACTGTTAGCGCAAGGATCTCAGCCTCTCAAGAGTGGATGCTGGGGTCCTCGGGACAGACAGTCTCGAAACCCATCTCGCCGATCCATGATGTCCTAGATCCTCTGTCGCAGAACAATTCAAGGATGGGAAGTGGGCGTAGATCCAAAACTGTAAACATTAAATTAAATGAAAGTTATTAATAATAATAATAAATGAAAGTTCTTACCTGAAGTGACTAATTACAATAAATATTCTTACCTGTAGTTGTGATGTACAACCTCCAATCGTCTTCACCTTCAGCCGTGAAGCGTCGCCCAACATACTGTAGGGAAAGTTCAAATTTGTCATAACAGTAATAATAGAAAGTTATTAATTACTGAAGTGAAGTGATAGTTATACGTACGAGTACAAGTACGCTAACACGCCGGTGCCCCAAGCATAGTCTCCAGTCCGGCCATGATCACGTACCAAGTCGATCAACCAAGGTCGAATCTTGTTCGTCGATTTATCGACAAACAAGAATGAGCCCAATAAGAAGAGAAGAAACACAAAAGCAACCTCCTCAGCTGGGGTAGAGCTGTCTGTTGACTCCTAGCCTCCACCTCTGGTATACGGAATGTGTCACTCAGGAACCTAGTCCTCTCTCGTGCCAACATAGGTGTGACCAAGACCTCTCCATCAATCCTAATGCCTAGGATGACGGCTACATCGTCCAGGTGATGGTCATCTCACCCCAAGGTAGATGAAAGCTGCTAGTCTCTGGATGTCAACGCTCCACGAATGCATGTATAAGGGCGTGGTCAACTCCAGCAAATGAGACGTCAAGCAAACTCGTCAATCCACTCTGAGATGCAACAACAAACCAAGAAGTGGGGTCGGCTCTGTTAGCGTCTGAAATTCATCTAGTCAGCGCGGAAATGTGCTCTATCCGCCGTAACGCGGTCATCGGCCTCCTATAATCCTCCTTCATAACACAACGAATATTCAATTAAACGTTTTATTAATTTAGTTTTTGTAACATAACATGTTTAAACTTTGATTGGTTATCTACCTTTCCCATCCAGACACCGCGAGCACGGTGTCCGGCGTAGCAAGTCAGCACATCGCTGATCAATGGTGCCCCTGTATCTGCAACTACACGACCTCGATTAGTATGGTCACCAGCTGGTGGCTCTACTTGCTCCTCAGCAGGAATATCTGTAGCTGTCTCTATCTACTCATCAGGAGTAATATCTGTAGCTGGCTCAACCTGCTCGTCAGCTATAATATTAACATGCTCGCCGGCTGGTGGATCTATCTCCCCTGGCTGTATAGAAGGAGCGTTCACCTCCTGGTCCGAGTCTGATCCGTAAGTCGGCAATGGAAGAACCTCCCGAGTGAGAGCCGGAGAAGGATCTGATATGCATGGTCTCAATGGATGCTGTGGTGGTGGTGTGTCGGCCACCGAGCCAGCTACCTGGGAGCTCCTCTCCATCGTAGTGAGTCTATCTCTACGAGCGGAGGCCGTAGGACGCCTCCGTCACTGCATGGCCTGTAATATCTATATTTGATATTTTAGTTTAATTTAATTAATTTTCGTTTATATAGTTTACTTTACTTTCATTTGAAATGAATTTAAAGGAAACTAAATGAGATTAAATGAAATCAATTAAAAATTAATTATATTAATTTTATTTAATTTTTTTTATCTTACTATTTTAAATGAAAGTAAAAGTTATTAAACAAGATTAAAAGGTAGATAAATTAATTTATTTATTTACCTTTTAATCTTGTTTAATAACTTTAAATTATAATTACATTAATTAAAATTAAATTAATTAAATAGTAAAGGTAGAGATTTCAATTTAATTTATTTTTATTCCATTTTATTTTACATTAAAGTAATTGTATGAAATTAAATAGTAAAGGCAAATATTTAATTTAAATTATAATTACAATAATTACAATCAAATTAATTATATTAATTAAAATAAATTATTAATTAATTTAAATTAATATAAAGTATTTGAGATTAATTTATATTAATTATAATAAATACATAATTTATATGATATAATAAAAAGTAATTAGGATAAAATAATTACATTTGTTAAATTGTATTTATATCATTTAATTGAAATAATTTAAATTAATTAATCTAAGTTATTATAAATTGTAATTTAATTAAATTTAATTAATCTACATTATTATAAATTAAAATTTTATATCATTAAATTAAATGGAATTAGGATTAAGTAATTACATTTATTCAAATTGTATTTATATCATCTAATTCAAATAATTTAAATTAATTAATCCAAAATATATTTTAATTATATTTAATATTCTTTAATTAATTTAGTTAAATTAAATTAAATTTAATATAAATTAATGCATTGGAATGCATTTTACGATGAACAGTGGCTCCACGGTTTCGCAATGCGTGACCGTGGGCCACTGTTCATCGTCTTCGACAATCCGCCTTCAATGGCGGATTGTCGAGGTTCAATCCAGCTTATTTCCACAATCGTTCTTCAATCAACCTAAAACTAACAAAACCAACAACAATCTAACAATTTCTCCTCAATTTCATTCTCAATTTCATTCTCAATTACGAACCCGAAAGTAAAAAACAAAAACCGAACAAAATCGAAACAAAAACCGAACAAAAGTCAAACGATACCTCTCTCGGGTCGTGTTTCCGCTTTTGAAATGGCCTTCCTCCGTTACCGTCTTTATCCATTGCGTAAATTTGTGTGAAATGGTGAGAATGGTGAGATTTTCGCTTTCGTCTTCTCGTCTTCCTATCGCCGTCTACTGCTCGATTTTCTGTTTTTGAATGATACGCTTACGGGATCTCTTCCTGTAAGCGCTTTTAGGACTGAAACTTCCACGGTTACGCAATGCGTGACCGTGCATACGCAATGCGTGAACGTGAGACCACAGCCACGTATTGCGTATGCGTGGTGCATATACGAAATCTTGAACCGTGCGAATACGACTTTCGTTACTAAAACAACACCCATTTTGCTAACGTGTCAATCTCTACGGTTGTCCACGTCAGCATCTTTTCAATGTATTTACGGATTTGCCACAATGTATTTACGGATTTGCCATTAATTATTTTCTAAGAAAATTTTTTATTAGAATTTGTAAACAGTCATTATGCCACGTCAATTTTGTTAAAATAAAAAAAATAATTTTTTTTACATAGCTAGCAATCAAAATTAATAAATTGATATATTATAATTAAACTTTGTTGAGAAAATCTCACACAAATCTTCTAACAAGATTTGACACATTTGTTAAATTTAAAACTAAATCAAATTTTGCTCCCCTAACTTTATATAAGTAAAAGTGATAATATATTGAGTAAATACAATACACGAACAATAATCTTTGTAATAGATTTTTAATAATGTTTTTTTATTTATTGAAAAAATATAATTAATCCCCACATGTTAGTCATATTATTTAATAATTAATAAACTTTTTTATAGATTAATATCAAATACATGATGTACGAAAGTGAAAATATAATATTTTTTACTTAAATAAACCCGCACAAGGTGCGGGCACTAGACTAGTTTGATAATAAAGGCAAAAACTTTTAGTTTTTAAATTGATCTAAAAGAAGCTATCGTGTTGTAAAAAAAAAAGATTGAAATCGTGGTTGACAATTTGTTTACCGTTAATGCATTTCAAAGTGTTTAAAGTTGTTAGTGGAAGGTCAAGATGATTTTATCTGACTACTGATCGGATCTTTGCTTTTTTGAAGAATTCCAAATTAGACATGTGTTCATCGAAATCAATTACGTAACTGACCGGCTAATTTATTTGAAAATACCGCCATTTTTTCTTATTATTCTGAACTTCGTATTTTCATCTAGAAGGATTTTTTATTATATTGAATTATCTCCAAACGAGATGTAGGTGAACCTAATCACTTTACCTAATAAAAAAAATTATGCTATATGCAAAATCAATTTAAGATGCACAAATAATTGATTGTTTGAATTTTTTTATTAAATATGATTTACTTAGCTACATGAGTTGGAAAAATGTATAAAGTATGCATTAATTAATATAAATTTCAAGCTGATCCTAGTTGTCAAGTTTTTATTTTTTAAGGTCCAAACTCTCTTTTCTTTTCTTTTCTTGTTTTAGTTTTTTAAATGAAGTTTTAAATTTTAAATACAACCTCATGTTTTAGTTATAATTTTGTTTTTTAGTTGTATAATCTTCAAAGCTTTCATTTTTCAAAAAGCAAATCGTTCAAACTAAAGTATATATATGCGCAACAATCAAAGCCTAGAACATTTTATCTCGCTCAAATCTATTATTTGACCTTAAACCAACTCATGTACTGAAAACTAAGAAGCTTTCTCTCGACATTTGAGTAAGTGGAAGAATAAAAAAATATATCAGACTCAATCGTAATATAAAGTTATGATCGAATACAAATAAAAGTGTGGTGATTTGAATGATTAAAAGTAAAGCCCGTAAAATTAGCACATAAACAAAAGACGAATGATCCAGCTCACCGTGAATGAAGATTGACTCGATCAATCCAAATAGTGTATGGATGACATAGGGGCGGAACATAACATAATCAAGAATAGAATCACAAAGTTGAGCCGATCGACAAAGATTAGTCGGCTTGATTGGTAGTTAGGGATATTAATGGATCGGGTGACGAGTGGATGACCTTGACCGCCACCCAATCCATCACCCAAAATTGTCCACCCCACCCGACCCACCACCCGCTAAGGGTCTCACCATCATCCAATCCACCCATATCCGTCGGATGAAACGGTTGGATTGGGTGAAATTTCGTATCTACTGAAAATCAAGAACACGTATAAATCCAAATAAAAATAACATAAAATGTACATGATATCAAGTACAACACTATAACAAAGCAAGATCTAAGATAAATGTTTTTTTTTATAATGAATCAATAATAAGAATTGAAATATATTAGAAATCCAAAGAAAATAAAAATAGGAAAGACAATATAGGGTTTAATTTAATATAATTATATAGTAATAAAATAATGGTAAAATTTTTATCATATAAAACTACAAATACTAAAAAATATATAATTTTAAGAGGGTGAATGCGAGTCGGATGGATGGGTGGATGAGGCGTTCACCCGCATCCGACCCGGTCCACCACCCGCTTTCACCCGTCTTTTAACGGGTTTTCATCGTTTTTCGTTTGATCGGGTGGCCGGATACCCGTCGGGTACGGGTGAAATTGCCATCTCTATTGATAGTAGTAAGAGAGAGAAACAAGTTTTTCTCGTATGATCCACTATCATGACCATCAAGAATAACAAAGACAATAATTTGATGATAAAGACATTTTTAGAAATCGAATAATCACAACAATTGATAATCACAAGAATGTATATCAATCTCGATTGATAATAACCATATCCAAATGAAATATATATCATGTGATAACATTAATTTTAGCATTTTCACCCCAATCTTATAAATATCTTGAACATATATTATAAATTTGTATAACATTATTGTAGATTTTCTTACCTTTTGTGTTTTGTGAGATCTACTTGTGCATTTATGATAATATATGCATTATAGGACTTCTAGAAGATAAAATTGAGTTATTAGAGAAGAATGTCTACAACACACTAAGTTTTTTCTTGTGATCAAGAAAGTCGAAGTTAATATAGATTTGGTTGAGATCCAAGAGTAAATAAATGAAGGTAGCTCCCGGAAAAAATAGTGATTGATCGTCCAACATATGCGAAGCGGCCGATTGGTCAATATTTCCGAGCGTTTGACTATATTCTCCAAAACAATGTGTTTTGCAACAAATCGGCTAGCAAATCCCTATAGATCAGCCGACTAGTCCCACATGCTTCATATCTTGGGTAATCTTTCCCTTTTTACTCTTTTTGTTTTAAGTTATCTTTTAGCCCGTCGAGTTGAATGTTTTTAATCTTTATTCATTAGAGATAGTGTTTTGTAGGATTAACCACAAACCTAAGAGGACGATGTTAGAAATCTTCCTTTAAAATAAAGTGTTTCCGTTACTAGTTGAATTATCCAACTTTCATTCGACAATTTCAAACAGACGAATTTGTGTACAAGTCGGACAACATCATAACCAAATTGGCCGATCATTCCTCTTTCCTATGATTAATAAAAGTGAAATTTGTAATTTATCTCTTGCTAATTTCTCTCATTATAGGGTCTTACGAGCCCTACTTGCATGCATGATCCGTGATGTTGATAATGATATCTATTCTTATTAGTATATTTCTTATTTCATATTATATGGTAATTAGGGTTTTTTTCATACAAGATTCGAGAGTTGCGTATAAATTTGCTTTTATTCTACTTATTTTTTTTATTTTTTTTTTTTGAAAATGGAAAGCGGTTCGAAACAACTAGGCGGCGCGCCGTCTAGTGGATCGAAAGACCGAAAAAATCGGCAGACGGTCTAACCGTCATGACACAAATAAGGGAGAAAAGAACTACACAAAAATACATCAAAAAGAAACCGAAAGCAAAAAAGTCTTCCAGTGGAAAGCAGGGTGATCCAGCCGGCAGGAGGCAACGAGCATAAAAGTTCATCTTCGAAGGAAGTACACAGGGGAAGCCTGGGGAACAACTGTGGACACCTCAGATTTGGACTGCAACAGAGCCATCAGGAGTCGATCACACATCCACGCCTCCTTCTCGATAAACGCACGAAACCGCCAGTAAATGACTGCATCAAACCTCAGAAGACGAGAGTTGTGTAAAATTATTTCCTTCATATCATGATGTATATGATATTTAGATTGAATTATTATTGAGAATATTGGTGTAGAAGAGTCTTTTTTGTATCACATATACAAAGTAGGCCCCCTATAATTTTTCAATTTTAAAATAATCACAATATTGATGTGGTAGAGCCTTTTAAAAAAATCTTGAAGGGGTCTAATTTGTATCCATAAAAACATAATAGCCTTGTTGATGTTCACTGTTACAATAATAACCCACAAACCACTTTTACTCAATTATTATCGACTGAGATTTGATGTGTTTTATTGTGGTGTTTTTTATTTTAGAATATTTTTTATCATCATTGAAATTATAATTAAGTTATTTTCGATACACTATATATTGTATCAAGCACCGAAAACTCCCTTCTTTCCCCCTTATTGCTACGTTCATACTTCGTGATTTATGTTATTCACTTACGCAATTCTTCATCTTTTGTCTCAATTGGCCGATTCCATCATCTTGAACGGCCTTTTGTTTTCTATTGTTTTGTGTGTTTATTATTCGGTTTTTATGATTAATTTATCAAATCACTACTTTAATTACCCAATGTTCGATCTTGACCCTTTACTATAATTGGGTCTTGTATATTTGCGATGAAGCTCATGCTTCAACCCTCATCAAATTGATCAAAGGGTAGACTGGTATGTAGGTAATTTTTTTAACAATGAGTATAAATAGGGCCCCAAGTTTTATAAGTTGACAAACTAGGTCCTTTTAGTTTTAAGTAAAAAGATTTATTGAAAATAAATAAAAGATTGTGTCAAATTTAGGATTTTCTCTCTCCCCTTACTTATAATAAATAAAAGATTGTGCCAAATTTAGGATTTGACTTTTGATGACACACAATTTCAATTACACGATGTTCATACACAATTTCAATTACACAATGTTTATACACAATTTCAATTACACAATGTTAATCACAATTCCATTTTCTATGTCAATTTATGTAGTTAACACATTCGGTCATTTTTCAATTACACAAGTTCCGTTTGTTTACACAAAGTTGAGTTACACAATCGAAAAAGTCTAGCATGTACACAAGTCTGTCATTTACACAAGGTTTGGTTACACAAGCCCGTCATTTACACAAGGTTTGATTACACAAGTCCGTCATTTACAAATGGTATGGTTACACATGTCCAAGCCCTTTACGCAGCCATTTACGTCCTCGCATCCATTTACACATCTTTCAATAGTGGGGACTGGAGCGGGGCTGGAATCGTCGGAGGCGGGACGACAATTCGTCGGAGGCGCGCTGGGCGGCGTTGGCGCAATGATGGTGCTCTACTAGATGCGAGCCTTTCAAGTTTTATCCGCCTACAACTAATCGTCCTCGTAGCCATTTACGCAACCTTCAACAGTGGGGATTGGGGCGGGGCTGGACGGCGCTGGCATCGTCGGAGGCGGGGTTGGGCGGCAATTCGTCGGAGGTGGGCTAGGCGGCGCTAGCGCGACGATGGTGGTCTACTGGACTCCTCTGTCGCAGTCGGATCTGATGCGTGATTGTCGCAAATGAAGAAAAATAATACTTGGAAAAGAACTGCGATGAAGAAGAAGAAGAAGAAGAAGAAGAAGAAGACTAAACCTTAGCGTGTCGCAGTCGGATCTGATGCGCAAATATGACAGAGGCTACAGATGAGTCTCCATTAGTGTCGGGAAGGTTGCAAGCAGTTTTTGTGGAGTTACGAGTAGTTGGAGTTTAAAAGGGATACATAAATCTCAAATATTCAATTACTAAATAAATTAAACGGTTTCCTTTTTTTTTTTTTTGCAATTTAATATATCTTTTTTAATTAAATATCCTTAACTGCCTAATTAACTACTTAATTAAGTGTTTAATTAATATCCTATTAATCATTTTATTTATCTTCATTTTTAATTGATAATTGGTAGGGGCCTAGTTAGTAACGGTTGTTAAAAAAAAATGTTTTACTAGCTTCATTTTCTCTTGATCAAAATTACGTCATTGTTGGGGAATGGTTATTTTGTTTATCTTATTAATAGTAAGACGTTGTGCTGGTTTGATCGTTGTTTTCTTGGTCATATAGATTGTCTCCCAAGACCATTAACTAGGAATTTTAACACAAATCGACCGATTTACTCGTCCTTGTCGGCCGACCGATTGATCAAACCACCATGACAAATACCAACCTCACTAATATTCCTGCAAAAACTATTAGATTAAATGTTCACTCTAAAAAATATTATACATAGCATACGATGATATGTAGAAATTTCACCTATATTTTAAAAAGGTGACCTAAACAAATTTAGTTTCACTTATATACATTATTTGCAGCCACTAGCAAACTGCCCTATTAGGAGCAACACGAGTAGTATGATATTCTGGTAATTTGTGGCAGTGCCGATCACCGCCGATCTCCAACTCAAACAAATCTGAGCTACAGCAGCTCATACCATCATCATCATCGTCAAATTCCATATTTTGATTCTTTCTGTTGCGGCAATACTTATCCTCGTCGACCATTACCCTCACCGGAAATTCGTACCGGCAAGAAGTAGAGTAATTAGAGGAGGAGGTAGACGATGACTCCCCCTCCCATCTAAAGGAGTGAAATTGGTCTCCGGTCGCCGGAGACGAACCCGACCTAGTACTATTCCTTTGTTTCTTCAGTAGAGAGTTGAAGAATTTCATTGCTCTTGACATTGCCTTCTTCGTTAAGCTATCTCCTTTCGAGGGTTTTTCATATAGTTTCGTCGGGATTGGCTTGAGTGAATCCGACGACGAGCAGTCGAGCCGCATAGATCCGAGCGAGTGACGTCGGTCTCTAGAAATGGCCGATGACCGGAGGCTGGCGAACTCCGTGGTTGTTTCCGGAGGGAGAGATCTCCGGCGAAGGAGGAGGTCGTCATTTGTCCTCTCCATCCAGTGATCCACTGTGTGATCTCTCGATCTCCGGTCGGTTTCGTCGCCGGAGTGATCCAAGGAGCGGTAGATTGAGTCGAGGAGAGTGGAGGAGAAAGATGGAGGATCGTAGTAGAAGCGTTCGCCTCTGTGAGTGAGAGTGTACCTTGCGGTCTCCATGTTTGATGATTCAGTTATAAGTTGCATGTATAAGTTAATGATTGTCTGGTTTGAGAGCAAATGATTGTTTTTGGGAAATCAAATGATTGGTTTGGGAGGAGACTCAAAGTTGAAGGCAGACAAACCAACAAAGAGATGATTTCATACGTGAGTTGTTTTGTTTGTGTGAGAGAGAGCATTGTGGTGTGGGGGCTTTTATAGGCGTATTTTGATATACTATTCACATCACACATTTTTTTTATTAAATTATAATTTTTAATATATATATTTGGATATTTAAGATCTGAAAAGTATCACTCAACCTCATCAAATAAGTGTTGATTCAACACATCTATTATGATATTTAGTCTGGTGTCGCAATATCAAGACTTTCTCGAACAAGACTAGTATGAGTCGTTATAGATTTAGTCATATAAGAAGGTAAGATAATGTTATTCACTTGCCAAATTTACATTCTCTTTAGAGGTGGTGTCAAAGAACCCCGTGCATTAGACGATTATTTCTAGATGATATTTGTAGAGTAATTTGGTCTTGGGTGACTCTAATGTAATTTTTGGTCAATGTTAGACGAATCCGTATAAATTTATTCAATGTCCCGTGGTTTGCAGTGAACCTAGGAATAATCAGTGTCCCATGGTTGAGCTTCGGGGATTGCATGGTTTGGAGAACACTTGGAGAAGTGATTATCGAAAGATCATGGACAAGGTTAACTCTCTACTAGCTCTCAACCTCATCAATAAGGATGTTGATTCAACAATCTATTATTTAGCCTGAAGTTGCGATGTCAAGGCTTTCTCGAGCAAGAATAGTATAAGTCGTTAGATTTTGTCATGTTTTTGAGAAGGTAATATAGATTCACTTAATATAGATTCACTTACCAACTTCTCTATCTCGGATGACTTGAATGTAGTTTTTGGTCAACGTTAGACAAGCCCATATAAATTATTCACACACACAAGAGATGAAACGTTGAAGGCAAACTTAATCATTCATGATCATTCTACATTAAGGTTTGTGATTCACAAGAGATAATACTTCATCTTTTGTATGAATTGATTTAGATGGAAGAGATTCATGCATGTTCATATTGATTTAGATTGAAAAGGAATAATGATTAGGGAGCATTTAGGACCAGTCTATGTTTTACAGTAGACATACACGTAGAGCATGCATAGCATCATCCCTTCACGAGGGCTTTGATTAAGACTTACCAAATCTATCAATTTTTCCATTTTTGTTTTTCTTGCTTGTTTTCTTTCCTACCCTAAATGAGTGGCGTATCTCCACCAATTATAAATGTTGGACCTACCTACAAATCTCGATGTACATCTTCGATTCAAAGATTTGGTATCGGTCAACATTATGCGTACTTCGTGTCACTGCCCTACAAAATTGTGAGACCGGGTAAACAAGCTCGTTTACGTATAGAATTTAAGTAAAATTGTTAAGACAACGACGAATAATTTATAAATAACACACTGTAACGGATTTCGGCGACATTCACAAATAGCGAAAGCGATGCCACATACCCTTCTACTTCCTTTTCTCTCTTATCTCCCCACAAACCGAAGCGATTTCGATTGATTCTTTGAAACCGTAGGCAAAGGTAATAGATCCACCACCACCACCACCGAGAAAGTGAAGGCAGGACAATACGAGAAACTCGAGCTCACCGCTCTTGATTTATGATTTCGATTCTCAATCTTATTTCGTTTTTATTTGTTTTGTATTTTTGCTTCGTGAAATGTTATATTTGGTTGATAATTTTTAGATTAAGTTATAGTGATTGAAATGATTAAAAATAGTGTTGATATGGGTGGAAAATAAATTAAAAAAAAAAGTAAAAAAATGGACGAATTGTGTTGAACGTTTTGTTCTGAGACGATGAGTCTAGCTTCGGTGTGTCTCTACTACACAAAAACGAGACTCGTCTACAACGCTAAATATAGGTGCGCGAACACACACATAAATACGCGTTTTGGGAGCGTGTGTTCACATTTAAGGTTTACGACTAGTGTATACAATTAGTTACAACTATGAGTTTACTATTAGCGTATGGATATTAATTTTATCACGAGATTACGATTAGTAATTGATGAATAGTTTACAATTAGTAATTGTTGACTATGCATGAGCTTTCGGTTTTACATTGCTCTAGATTGTTTTGAAGTAAGCAAAACAAAGCGGGACCTAGAAAATGATATTGATCCTACTAAGCATATCACCGAGTTGGGTGACCCCACGGTAAACCCTCATCCCCCTCCCTAGGCTTCTACATTATGTTATCTCGGATCACTTCCTCGGTAGGAATATCGGTTTGAATATGAGGACATTGACTTATTCACATCCCCCTCTACCCTTTAAACATCTTATGTGCTTCAAGAGAAGAGGCATGTCAATGGGAAATTGGATATTATCGATGGTGTTTTCACATGAAGAGGCTTCAATAGTGAAAAATGAAGAGCTTCTTGCTAAATTAGAAAAATCTAGAATGAAAGAATTGTTAGAAAAGCTCTTGACCTCTATAATTGTTTTGTCTGATAGTGTTAAAATTTTAGAAAGAGAGAAAAAATATTTTCAAGATCCACTTGCGCTCTATACCAAAAGCTTGGCTTGGATAAAACGTAAAGGAGTTGAGGAGCCATGTAAGGAAGAGCCTCCTAAGGAGGAAGTAATCCAAAAATAGACTAAGAAAAGTGACTTGAAATGAAGAAAGAAATTGAGAGCATGATCATCATGATAAAACTCATTGGAAGACTTCATGATGACCCACCAAAGCCTAAGAATGAAGATTGTTTGATCAAGGATTGGGATGATCAAATAATGACGACTCTCAATCAACTTACCTTATAAAAGCATTGCTTGCTAAGGAAGTACAAGACAAATATGGGGTAGAGGTTATGAGGATGAGAATACAATCAAGGAAGAAATAAGATACAACAATTGGTTACCCAGTTCGCCACGAATTTGTGACTACGTTTGGGATACTACCAAGCTAGAGTTTTGCACTATATTTTGTGATTTTTATGATGATAATTATAATAATCAATGTGGGTATGTATGGAAATTTTGTTGGGATGTTACATAGGTTTGTGAGGATTTCGGGATTGACTATTAGCTTACCCAAAGCCTCTATATATCTAGCATCAATGTCAAAGGACGAGTCAGCTGAGCTGACTGAGATATCAAGGTTTGTGACGGGAGTGTTTCTATTCAGATACTTGGGGATTCCCATCTCACCTATCATTCTCCGACATGGAGATTACTCCCCTTTGATTGATAGGATTGGAAAGCACCTTTCGTCGTGGAATAAACAACACCTGTCTTTTACCGAACGTTTGGAGTTGATCAGAGCAATCTTGCAAGGTATAGAGATTTTCTGTCTATCACTTCTTCTAGTTCCAGCTTCGGTCCTCGATAAACTCGCTAGTCTTTGTATTCAGTTTGATAGGCGATGAAATAACTATCGTATTTAGGTAGTTTTAGCATGATTTTAGAATCTTTTGGTTGTATGTTGTTGTTGTTGTTGTGTAAATCCAGATGAAGAAGTCAATCATGAAGATATCTCAGGATTTAGCAACAATTGGAAGAGAAAGAGAAGCAATGAAGACAACCAAGACGACCTTCTGTCGACTAGCCGCACTTGCGGCTGAGGAACGTCGCACTAGCGGTGACCGACCACACCCTACGCTCCACCCTGCGCCTTGCAGCGTCCGGAAGTATGAAGTCACTGCCCCCGAGCCGGCCCTTCCCCGCACCCGTGGTGACATCGCTTGAAGATGAATGTATGCGCCCCTACGTCCCTTGCATGCAGATCTGATAAGCTCAAGAGACTGTGTCACCGCCCCCGCGGCGACACTGGGCCGAACCCGTGCTAGATGACAAAACGGCATAAGTTGAAGAGCTAAACGTTTCCATAGTTGTGAAGAAGCCGCCCTTGCGGCCATCCCATGCCGCAACTGCGGTCTAGTTGAAGATGAAGCGATTTGCACTAAACCACACCCGCGGCTCCCACATGACGCGCCCGCAGCTGTACGACAGTGGCAATAACTTTGGCTATTTAAACTCTCACTTTATGACCATTAAGGTGACAGTTTAGACAACTCATTTACGGCAATTTAGTGTCCTAAGTAGTATAAATTGAGATGCTACGATGGTGTTAGAATCATCTCTTCCACATCCAAAACCTCTCATTTGTCATTTGTCATTTGTCTTTCGTAGTTTTTTTATGGAGTGCTAAAGTCTCCTTGCTATATTGGGTTGATTGAAGCTTTCATGCAATTTGATTGTAAGTTATTTTATAATAGAAGTTTATATTCAATCATATTTGTGTTATATTCCTAGTTTCTAACTTTGTTTGCATGTTGTTTTCTAACTAGTTTGATCACCTAAGTAGCTTAATCTCATGCAAAATGCTAAGGTTAATTGGTTCCGGGTTCAAGTCATTAATTCAGTAGAAAACATAATAGGCGCTAACAGGTTATGAATGTCTTTGTGAAGAGGAATATAACTATATAATCAAGATTAACGGGTTGTTTATCTTTTATATATCTCTTTATCTTTGTTTGAATGCCAACTTGTTATTTAATCTTGTAGGTTTACGGATTAAAGAACTTGTTAAGTTATATTAAGGCGTGTTGGTTTAATATATACGTAAGATTAAGATGAGAAGAAGTACTTGAAGACTTCTAAAAATAATCAACCAATTTGTGTGAAAGTGGATATCTAATACAATATGGCATTTTTCTCTTATTATTATCACCATCTTTGCTTATTTCATATACTTTTGGCTTGTCACTTTGATAATCACCCCCTGTTATTTATAATTGATAATTTAATCTCATTTGCACTATAATTATTCTCTCACACTCTTGGGTCCGATCCCTACTTAATCATTATATTTGCTTTAGTATTAAGATAAGAGTTTACTTTCATAAGATAATAAACAACCTTTGCAAATTATCCTTGTCACAGTTCCTATGGAGTTGGCCACGGGTTGTGTGGTCTAAAGTTTGTTTACCAAAGAGAGAGGGAGGATTGGGAATTCTGGACCTTAGATCTTGGCATAGCGCATTCATGTGCATGTTCTACTAGCACATTCATGCTCAATGTGACAGCCTATGGATAAGATGGATCCACTATAGGTACCTACACACCACCCAGTTGGGGCATTGGACATTCACCCTTGGTGAAAGCAATTCTCAGCGCCAAAGATGAGATGATTACCTCGGCAGATGAGGAGACACCCTTGAGAGAGATACTTGATTCATGCTACCAAGGGGGAGATTCCGAGTGGCTAAGGCCTATGAAATTCTCCGACCACGGGGAGAGGAGGTGGATTTGTTCAGAGTGGTCTGGGATCTAGGTAACACGCCAAAATACTACTTTATCTTATGGATGACAATTATTGGCCGACTATCTACGAGAGATAGACTACACTACCTAGATATTGATCCTACCCGCAACTGGTGCATCACTGAAAGTGAATCACATGATCACTTACTATTCGAATGCACATATGCACGGGATGTTTGGAGGCAGGTTGGTGAGAACTTCGGGATCCTTGGAGACATCACCACCAGATCGGAGACAATGTACTGGTTGACCCACATTGTGCATGACAAGAGCTCGATAAGTAGATCAAGGATGTGTGCGTTTTCTGCTACAGTATACTACCACTAGTATTCTAGGAATGCCTTGGTATTTGACCGAAACATAAAACCTGATAAATATCCTTGTGAGATTGATCAAGACACATGTCTATACCTTGTTACATGAGGCTTTCCCTACGGGAGAAAAGAGAGAATTTTAGCTTAGGTTATTACCGGAGTTGTATTTTGCTTCTTTCAATGATGTATTTGTTAGGGATATGTGTACCGGGCTTGGTCTAAGCCTACTGATGTCACTGCCGAAGGTGGGTTGTCCAATGACCCGAGATGTTGGCATTTATGAGTGTCTTTGTTTGTTGATGACATTGCAAAAGGTGGACGGGCCTCATGATTTTTTCCATATCTATGAGATTAGAGTGGTGGATACAATCAGGAGGATTACATGCCTACATGGAGTATCAGTTTTTTTTGCTTTAGTCTATCTTTGTAGGCATATACATAAAGTTTGTTCTTTTGATGTGGATGGCCCTTAACGGGCTCAATCACACTCTTTTTTTTCTATGAATTTACCTTTACATCAATGTGGGTATGCTGGGGAATAAGAATTCTAATTCCAATTCTATTATGGTTATGATAAACCCTTAAAGATAAAATTGTACTAGGATTATAATAAGTCATTAAAGATAGGACTCTACTAGAATAAAAAGAACAACCCTAATATTAATGGGCCTAAAGTTACACCTATCATCAGACTTCATAGCCCAACAATCTCCCACCCAGAAACTGTTCTCAATAATAATCGTCTTCTCCACTTACGACTCTCACCTAGTAGCAGTGCCTAGCCTTCAACTCAGTTACCAAGTCTTGTTTAAGTTATGCAAACTCCATAACCCAACATAATTGTAGGGTTTTTACTTCCTGAAATCTTATTCAATTGCGAAACCTTTCTTTTCGAGAGATGTCGTATGCAATGGTACAGTAGCTCTATGTGTTTTGTTCTTGAATAAAATGTTTGATTTTGAGATAAGTGAAATCTATTGTAGAGAGTGTGCCCCATTTTCTTCTTTCCTAATTCATCTAAAAATTGTTCAACCAAATCATCTCTTTACTAGCCTCGGTCACTACAACATACTCAATTTTCGTGGTAGACAAAACCATGTTTTTCTGCAATTTAGATGAAGCCCAATAGACCGTAGTTCCACCCAATGTGAAGACATATCCGGTAGTACTTCTCTTGTTAATATCACTTAATGCCAAATTTGCATCAACATACCATGCTAGCTCGACCTTCTTGGATTCAAAACATAATGCATGCTCAATAGTACCCTTCAAGTATCTAAGGATTCATTTCACTACTTCCCAATGTTGTTTTCCTGGGTTTCCCATGAAACGACTAACAACTCCCATCGCACATGCAATTTCAGGCCTTGTGCACACCATTGCTTACATCAAACTTTCAATTGTTGAAGCATACATAGTTCTCTGTATTGGTCATGTTCTCTTTTATTTGTAGGCGAGTTCATAATAGATAGCTTGAAGTGGCTACTTAATGGAATGTTAGTTGTCTTAGCAACCTCTATACTGAATCTCTTCAAAACCTTCTTTATGTATTCAGCATGTGAAAGGTGCAACTTTCATGTCTTCCTATATCGATCAATCCTCATACCCAAAATAAGCTTAGCCTCTCCAAGATCCTTCATAAAAAACGCTCATACAACTTCCTTTTTAACTTGCACACTTCCCGAACACTAGAATATATTATTAACATTTCATAAACATGCAGAAAAAGTACAATATATCTATTGTCGAACAGCTTAAAGTAGTAACAATGATCAACTTCTTTTCTCACGAAAATTAAATTCATGAATAAACCTAATATCAAACTTCTTGTACCACTATCTAGGAGCTTGTTTCAGATTGTATATGATCTTTTTAATCTGCACACAATCTCATTGTTACCTTAGACACATAGCCCTCTAGTTGTTTCATGTAGATTTCCTCATGTAAGTCACCATGTAGAAAGCTTGATTTACATCCAACTCTTCTAACTCTAAGTTTTTTTGCAACCACCATACTTAACACTAGATGATTAGTTGTTAGTTTAATCACAAGAGTAAAAACATCACCCTCCTTCTTGATTATGTAAACCCACTTGTTATACAATCTCGTTCGTTTAGAAAGTACATAATGGAAATGTGCAACCACATTAGAAGTATCATGTATAGCAATTTCTAGCCCAGAATTTGCCAGGACTATTGGGGTTGCCGCTCCTTAGTTCATCTCTCGGTAGAACAAGGCCACCGCTTAGGTGGGTTCGACTCCCACGGGAGCCCGCAAGATGTGATGTGAGTAGACATTTTAAGAGGCCTTCGGTCTAAGGAAAAATGGTCTATGAGAGACTCCAACTCATAACATAAGAGCTGACTTGGTAGGTTGGATCGGACTACTTCTCTTATGATTCGGTTGAGGACCCTGCGAAGCTTATTTAGGAATTCACTGTTTTTGTAAAGAAGCCAACAAAGCCGCCTAAAAAGCGCACTATGCTCCGCTTCAACAAATGAGAGTTTTCGGTGGAAGCGCGCGAGATGGTTAGATGCATGGGACAGAGGGCTCGTAGTACCTGCTAGCGCAGCTATGTAGTGGAAGGTAGCGGCGAGCGAGAGCGGATTGGGGTTTGAAGAAAAACAAACACGAATAAAAACTTTGTCAACGAGTTCATCTCGTCGTCCATTCTAATCTTCCACTTGTTTATAAGTTCACCGTGATATGACTTTATATAGCTTTCAAGCTCACTATTATCACCCAACAACATATGTAAGTTGGAGGGAGTATACCTATTAGGCGATCCACGTGCTATACTAGATCTGCGTAATGAAACTTCTAGTGTGTGTGGTTCTTCCTCAACAGTCTCACTTCTCCCACTTGATTTGGAATTATCTAACCCCACCACTTCAAGTTTAAAATTGGTAGCTTCTAATACACTTTGTCTATCCTTCTACAATACTTGCTCATTGAACACAACATCTTGACTACGAATAACCTTTTTGTTCATCTCATTCCATCTCGGTATTTGAAGAACTTTTCATCATATCCAATAAACGTGCATTTACTAAACTTATCATCTAGCTTGCTTCTCTCAACACCAGCTACATGAACATATGTTAGACATCCAAATATCTGAAGGAAGAACATGTTTACCTTTTTACCACTCCATAACTCTTTTGGAATTTCAATCTCCAGGAGAGTAGGTTGTCCTTTATTAATTAATAATGTAGTAGTGTTGACTACATCTATCCATAGCAACTTTGTAAGTCCACACTTTATCCCCATGCTTCTTGGATGCTCATTGAGTGTCTTATTCAAGCATTTGATAACATCCTTTTTAGCATCTTTTTCCACCATCATTATTATTCATACGTTTATGATAATGTAGACATTCTAATCCTTCTTGGAGCTAAAATGGAGCTATTCTTAATAGAATGTTTGGTACAACTAAAGATCATCATTCAATCAAGGAATTCAAGATCAAAATCGAAGTTATCAAGATTCGTGAGCAAAGAAATAAAGATTGCTCGATCATGATGTCCAATGTCGGTCGATTTAGCCCTATAAGTCGATCGATCTAAACTCATATCAACTACAAAGTTGTAGAACCCACATGTCTAATCCTTTGTTGAGTGTCGGCCAACTAGGCACCACTGGTCGGTCGACCGGTCCCACATGTCTTACTCTTCGACATTATTTCCAATCATTTATCCCTTTATTTTAGGTTTTCTTTTACTTTATCCAATTGGACGTTTTTATCTTTTAATAAGTTCGTTTGGACAATTCTATCTTTTATTATAAGATAGAATTTGGTAGAATTAGATTTGATTTTCAAATCCCATGAGGATTAGGTTCTCCATCCTTCTATAAATAAGGTTATTCAACCATTAGGTTGTTCATTCAGTTTTCATTGGAAATTTTCGATAGACGGTTCGAAGTTTGTAAGTCGATCGACTGACCGCTTTACACCGATCTGTCATACGGTCCCCCACCTTTTATTAATAAAACCTTGAATTTGTGTTAATGTATGTCTTGCTAAATCAATTCGTTCTAGGGTCTGGAGAGATCGACTACATTATTCTATTATATTGATAATGATCTATGTCCCTTAAATGTTTATTTGTGAGAGTTATGGTAGTTTTGGGTTGTTCAATGTAAAATGTGAGAGCCAAGTGTGTATTTATCAATTGAGATTTGTATATGTATGTTGTGGTGATATTGTTCTTGTGACTTTTTTTTATTAATCTGTGATACATCTTAAACGTGTTACTTGTGAAATCTTTGATTCTAAATCAAGCAACGAACAACTCTTCTGTCTCCCTTATTGCTAAGATGTATGTATCACTTTCTCTACACATGAAGACTTACCAATCTCAACCTATCGATCAATTAGTTTCATTTTCTTATCCTTTTGATTTCTAAACTCACGATCTCGTTTTCCCTTGTTTTTGTGTCGTCGATCAACCGACCGACTTTTATGTTTTTGTTTATTAATTATGTTTCATTTAATTATTTAGTTATATTGTCAAAGTCCGATACAGATGGACCGGTAGGGCGGGGTCGTGTGCATACGAGTGCACATGCGCATTAGGCCCAAGCCCAGCACATAAACTTGATGAGGTTCCATCCTAAAACCAATTGGAAATAGGAGTAGCCCACCAACCTTATATACTAGGCTCGGAATATCCCCAACTTTTGATGTGAGAACTTATTATCTCCAATACGCCCCCACAAGTGCAACTAGAGGATATAGACCTAGTTGCACTTGTACACAGGTTATAATCGTGATCCGAATATAGAATGTTCACTCCAAAGGGTGTGTGCAAGCTTTAAATTTATACCAAGAATAAAAGCAGATAAGCGAACCCCGAATGTACGGATTGATCGCAGTAAAAGCAAGAATTCTAGGGTCGAACTCATAGATTTGTGAAATCAAAATCAGAATAAGAAATCTAACAAGGAAAAGTATGCAACTATTGACAATAAAAGAAAAAGAATTGATTTTGTGTAAAATTTGGGAAAAAAGGATTCTAAAGATCAAGGAATCCGATTGTGGTTTTCGATTCAAGACTTATAAAGATTATATGGACAGAGTTGGGGTTGCTAAGGTATGTGTTCTAAAACAGAATGATGTACGGTGAAGTCTCCACCATCCATGTCCAAACCCAAAGGCTCTAAATAAAGGATGTTAAGTCTCGATCAGATAGAGGATCTAAGGGAAGGATGATACTCTCAAACCAAACACCAAACCCAAGGGAATCAGGTTAACTCACAAAGGTAAGGGTTTTGGCACACTCAACCTTAATAGAGGGTTTTGAATCCTCTATTACCTAGATCTTGTAATCGTTGGCAACCAGGAACGGGAATCACCGGGTAAGTCTTTTCCCACACCCGGATATAGGTTAGAAAGGTTTAACAAGGCTAGGGTTTAAGCAGTCTTTAACCAAAGATTAAGAATAAAGCAAGATAGGTACGACATAAGGATAATCAAGCTGATCAACAAAGGAAATCGTCCGATTTTAGCCAAGAATAGTCCGATTTTCCCTTTCTGTGATGGTAAATCTCAACTCTCAGGGTCCAATTTCTTTATGAAGATCATTGTATCATCATCTCAACCACAATCATCAACCAATCACCCAAGCATCACAAGGGTTTTAGCCAAGAATACACATTATCAAAATCAAAAGAAATATTAAATCAAGAAAGACAAGAACTTGAGAAAACTTTGAATCTTTAATTAAATCAATCCCAAAAACGTTTGAACAAAGATTTAATCCTTCAAAACTCAAAGAAAAACTCAAAAACAAACTCCAAATCACGTTCACGATGACAGAATAAAACTAACAACTCACAAACTCTCCAGGAAGTTCGATCTTGGACTTCAACTTTCAAACTTCCTTCAAATCTTCTAACCGGATGCTCTTGATTGTATACTAAGTAGGATGGGATAATTTTCAGATGCCTTGGGATAATTTTCAGATGCCTTTGAAGGTGGTGAGACGTCCTCCTTTTGTAGGGTATGAGACATGATCTTATGGTTATAATCCTACGACCAATCGGATTATACAAGATAGAAATCGACCCGTTTACAAAGAAGATCGACCGATTTCTATAAGTATTGATCCGATTTTTGCTTATGCACTTATTTATCTTTTAATTCCATCTTCTATCTTCTATTGTGATCTTTTCTCATATCTTTTTTGATCTTTTAGCTCCCTTCATGATCCTTTATGATGTCATGCTCCATAATGCTCCATGTTCACACCAATTTTCCACGTTTTACCTACAATTTCAAAAATAATATGTGTAGAACTCTATTCTCAAAATATATATGAATATAGACAATAAAGCTCACAAACCCCATCAAATATATGTAAAACTGAGGCGATAGACTCGTAATATGCATGAATATGATGGTATATAATTAATGTCATTAGAGACTAACCGCTCTGATACCATGTCAAAGTCCGATCTAGACATACCGTTAGAGCGGGGGTCGTGCGCATATGAGCGCACATGCGCATTAGGCCCAAGCATAGCGCATGTACCCGATGAGGTTTTATCCCAAAACCAATTGGTAATAGAAGGAGTAGCCCACCAACCTTATATACTAGGCTCGGAATGTCCCCAACTTTCGATGTGAGAACTTATTATCTCTAACATATTTCATTATTACTTGGTCAAACCATTTCATCGTCTTTTTTGACTTCGATCATGTCCCTTGTACTATAATCAGGTCTTCTAAGTATTTACAAGATCCGAGGCTCAAGTTTCAACCCTCGTCGAGGTTCAACCACCCTGTTTTATGGAGATTTACATTTCAAGGTCTTTTTTATGCTAAACCCGTTTTTAGCAGAAAACTCCTTGAATCATGCAACTCATATTGTCCTCCATTATCAAATTTTACACCCTTCACTCAAGATATATTTTTTGTTTCTACTAGAGATTTTCATTTTTATGAACATGTTGAAGGCATCTGATTTCTATTTCATAAAATAAACACATACCTTTTTGTAGAGTCATCAATGAGTGTCATGTAATATGATGCTCCCCCTAAAGATGTTACAAGTGTTGGACTCCATAGATCATTGTGGACCAACTCCAATTTTTGTTACCCTTCAAATTTAACATCACCTTGCATTCAAGGTTGGTCCCTAAGTAGATCCCGACTCCTTTTGGCGAACATCATCGCTAATTATTAAGTTATTTACATCATCAAGCTTGAGTTTTTCCTTCCCTATTGAGACACTTATAGTTGTAAATGTTCCGCTCTAATTTTCTAGAAGAGAGGATAGCAAGATCAGGGCTATATTTTGTCTCTAAGATTTATCGACACACACATATAAATATATAACTCAATTGTGGGGTTATCATTTTTAACATCGTTCAGGTTATTGGACACCATATGTCATCGGTAGGTTAAACAACTTTCGAATCAGATGAACCTTGTTTACCACAAAAGGTATCTCATACATAGCATATGATATTTCCAATATCCCCTTCATCGTCTTTGAATTGATCGTGTGATGCGCAATATTTCTAGACAACGATAAATGTATTATGTCCGTCGCTTGTCTTTCCAACAACTTCCATTCGTCGTCATTCATGTCCTATGAGTTTTTTCTTCAAAGATTGATACAAATCTTTACCGTACAAACAATACTCAATTTGCATATTCTAGAATCCGGTATCCGTCCCATCAAATTTCTCAATCGACGATTTTCCGTCTCTTATCGACTGCAAGAATGGATCTTTTTTATATCAATTTGATTAAAATGCAATTAAGGGATAGATAGGACACAATATTTGATTACCCAATTCACCACGAATTTGTGACTACGTTTAAGGACACTACCAAGCAAAGGTTTTGCACTGTGTTTTGTGATTTTTGTGATGACAATTATAATAATCAATGTGGGTGTATATATAGGGGAATAATTAAGAATCCTAATTCTACTAGGGTTATAACAGAATTCTACTAGGATTATAATAAACCCTTAAAGATAAAATTCTACTAGCATTAAAAAAACAACCGTAATACTAATGAGCCTAATAATAATTAAGAATTCTAATTCTACAAGGCTTGGTGAAGATGCATCCAAGTCTGGAAATTAAAATCAATTTTTACCTCGTGTCCCCTTCATGTTCTTCAAAGGCAAGATAACATGATGGTTAGAAGTCTTCTTGATGGCGAATTCCCCCTCCCCAAATGTAGGATTCAGTTGTCATAAGATATGAAATATGAAGCTCAAGACCTTAAACAAGACATTTGGTGGACGGAAACCAATAGTACAATGCTTTTTCACTTAAATTTTTCTATTGTATAATTTTGTATCCATATATGTTAAGTATCTTGTAGGGGTAAGACCCCTCCTTTGCTTCTTCAAAGACACATCAAATGATATCTTTGAGCAAATGAAGAATGAGTGAGATTGTTGCTTCTTCAATGACACATCAAATGATCACTTTAAGCAAATGAAGAATGAGTGAGATTATTAAATGCAAGGCGACTATGTACTCTCCGGGGGAGGTTGCATCATCTACATTAACCAACTTTGCATTGTGAGTATTTTATTTTTGTTTCTTATGTTTACATTAAGAACCATGTAGATTCTAAATATGGGATATTTTGTGTTCATACTTCATGTGTATATGCATCCAAGTCTTGGTGAAGATGCATCCAAGTCTTTAAATTAAAATTAATTTTTACCTCGTGTCCCCTTCATGTTCTTCAAAGGCAAGATAACATGATGGTTAGAAGTCTTCTTGATGGCGAATTCCCCCTCCCCAAATGTAGGATTCAGTTGTCATAAAATATGAAATATGAAGCTCAAGACCTTAAACAAGACATTTGGTGGACGGAAACCAATAGTACAATGCTTTTTCACTTAAATTTCTCTATTGTATAATTTTGTATCCATATATGTTAAGTATCTTGTAGGGGTAAGACCCCTCATTTGCTTCTTCAAAGACACATCAAATGATCTCTTTGAGCAAATGAAGAATGAGTGAGATTGTTGCTTCTTCAAAGACAAATCAAATGATCACTTTAAGCAAATGAAGAATGAGTGAGATTGTTGGATGCAAGGCGACTATGTACTCTCCGGGTGAGGTTGCATCATCTACATTAACCAACTTTGCATTGTGAGTATTTTATTTTCGTTTTTTATGTTTACATTAAGAACAATGTAGATTCTAAATATGGGATATTGTGTGTTCATACTTCATGTGTATATATGTTGATGTGAGCCTCGGGAATCACCCCTCGGTTTACATGGTCTATTGACCCGATCTTTTGAATGGGAATACTCAAAATCTCTTCAAGGTGACCGGATAATCCTAAGCCTCATCAACTTGGCTTTTGTAATTTGGTGTATCCTAACTCGGCACAAAGCAAGGGCAATATCTAAGTTGTGTAGCTCGCATAGCTAGATCATATCCCTGGGTCGGTACTTGATAACTTTTTGAGCTAATAGCAAATCGTAAACAAAATGCAAAAAAATATTATTATTTGGGGCGACTAAGAACTAGATTAATTAAACAACTCATGCACTTATTAATCTAACACCGCCCGAAGATTACAATTGATTTAAAACCCTATTTATAGTTTTAACTTGAGCCTAACTTGGACCTTGGCTAACCAGTTTCTCGGACCATCATTTTTCTTGCATTCCTGTAAAATAAAACTTGAGCCTAACTTGGGCCTATATAATAATAAGATAATGAAATTTTTTTATCTAAATAGCTTCTCTAACGAAAGATTTAATTATTTGACTAAAAATTAAATTAAGAAAATGGAAAAAAAAAAATCAATTTGAATAAAAATATGCTAGTAAAATAATATCCTTAGAACCGAAAATCTGCTGGAAAATTATCCGGAAGATGGCGTGGACTGGAGGAAAAGCTGCTGGAGTGGGCCGGATACTGGGCTGAGTTCGGGCCTGGGCCCGAGAGGAGAAGCAACAAAAGAACAATGGGCCGCCTTCTTGAGCGGAACAGGCCTTCTTTTGGGCCGGACGATTGGGTCTCTTGGCTTGTTTTAACATTTTCTTTCTTCCTTCCTCTTCAACTTTATATGAGTTAATTCATTGTGCTTCTGCAAATATAAACTAGTGTATTACCCGTACTTTGTGTGGGTTGAATTTTAATAATATATAATACTTATAATTTATTTGTATATTTGTAAAATAAAAATTCAGAGAATGAAATTATAATTATTACTATGATTTTTCAATTATCTTTTAAGTATTAATCTCTTATAATTAATTATATTTTTAAATTGATTTGTTAAGATAGGCTTGTTGGTAAAAAGAATCCGTAAAAGTTTAAAAACTATTTTTATAAAAATATTTATTTAAATATTTAAAAAAATTTAGAAATCAATTTCCAATTTATAATAACATTTAGAATTCACTTATTAAAATATTTTTTTAGGCTTCGACAAACATGACGTTGACACGTGGTAATAGAGGCTTCTGCTTTAACAGATATAAGATATTTCTCAACTCTTGCCACACTTGATTATTAATGATTTTTGGTTATTTGATGCTTCTACTAAATTATCGAGATCGTCTTTCCGGGTCACATTATCCTCCTCTTCTTGACAACGATTTGTTCTTAAATCAATGACGAGTTCGAAAAGCACATATACATAAGGATCAATTTTAAGACGTACTTGTCCATAAGTAGAGGTGTCAAACGGGGTCGTCGGGTTGGGTCACAACAAGCTCGGTTGGAATTGGGTCGAACAAAAAAAAAGCTTGGTTTTTGAGTGATTTGTTACGGGTCGGTTTGGGCTGAATATCAGTTATTCAGGTTGAATCGGGTAGTCTTAATTCTTGGAACAAAACGACTCGATTTATTTCGGTTCTTGGGTCATTTTGGGCCAGTTTACTTCTTTGGTTTAATCGATTTGGGTAGAAGTGCAATTGGGATGGGTCAAATAGGGTTCGAAGTTGGGTCAATTTATGTTCGAGATGGGTCAAAATCGGTAAGATTTCCTAACATCTTGATTATAATCGGTTTCGGGGAGGATAATTTTTCGGGATGAACTTGGGTTACCCGGTTGGGCCGCCTAACTTTTTTATATAGACTTTTCATTAAAATTTACGCAAATATATTAATCTGATCCGGATATCCGAATTCAAATTTATCGGAAAACCAGTTCCATATACGATATGGATTTGGTTGTAAATCTGGATACCATTTGATCCGGATTCTAAAACATGGTATTTGAAGATGATTTTAGCCGGATACGATAATAATCCGTGAATATGATGGATGATCCGGATCACATTAGCTAGAGGACCAAAATTAATTATTAATTATTTTCGGGCGAGATTTTGGTCCTCATGGCTAGATCTTATGTCTTCACTTTTTTGACCTATTAGTATCATCTAATGCTTGTCTAATTTTTTTTTATTGTAATCAATAAATAATTGCTTATTGATACATTTGTATTAGGAAAGCAATAACAATACAATAAAACAACACATTAATACATATAATCTACTATTATGCAAAACAGGCTTACTATTGGGATGGACAAAACGCTTCACCAAGGCGGAGTCCGCATGCGCCAAGGCTTGGGGCGCATGCGGACTCCGAGTCCGCCCCAAAGCTCACAGGTGGGGCGCATGCGCCCCAACTTATTATAAGAATAAACCAATAACTTTATCTGTAACTAATGTTGGTGTTGTCCAGTGGTTAGAATATTAACCATGACCCTAGAGACGTGGGTTCGATTCCTGACAATGGAGATTTTCTTCTTATTTTTTATTAATTTGTTACAATAAAAAAATTTCCATTACCATGAATCGAACCCGGTTCTCCAAGGTGAAAGGCAGTTTCCTAGAGACGTAAACCATTAATCTGAATGGTACCCGCAGTAGCCGGTGATGTCAGCTCTTCAACTCCAACGCTCACAAGTGAATTTCTTAGGTATTCACGATACTACAAGTGAATTTCTTAGGTATTCACGATACTATTTAGACGTCTATTATCACGACTTCATCTCGGTACATGATTCCACGAAGGAAGATATCATATACTAGAATAACCCGTTCGTTTCTCTATCAAACCTCGTCATCATCATAAGTGCCACTCTTAATATTGGTATACTATAATCTCTGCCACTTCTTTGGCTTATTAGACTGAACAACCCTTCCAATCAAGTTCACCTCAGCTCAATCATACATCTGGCGTTGGTGTTCCTGGCTTCTCTTAAGCCTTAACCTTATTCATCCTCTTTGGTGTCACTAACACCGAAATCACCTTTTACAACACCTCAACGAATCTAGTGATGTTGAAGGATATGGAACGTTAACGCGTCTTTCTTTCTTCGCCACTTCTGTTACACGCTAGAGTTCTTCTCAAGCTTGTTGCTTCATCGAGGTGCAACTTGAATCATCCACTTGGGTACTCCACAATCTAAGTAGGGTAACTATCTCATTCCTTAATGCGATCCACACGTCGCCGACAGCCTTGGAAATTACATTCTCAACGTCTTTCATAACTTGGTATTCCGCCTTTGGAGACTCAACAATGGGGACTTAATCCCGACCACTCGCAATTGGAGATCCACCAACTTGTTCATGACTTACAATTACCGGAGATAGTGGTAGTCTACCTCTTCCCCGTCCTATAGCAGATATTGCACTAGTCTGAGCCATCAGCGATAATATCATAGCTACGTAAAAGGCTATATAATGCCATGTGTATAGATCTATATAATACTTAATCCACCATACATGCCCAACGACACATAATGCATATATATATATATATATATATATATATATATAATGTCGAGATCCTCAGAAGGGTGATGGCTTTCCATATACACTATCTCAAAACACTGTACTCGTTTCAAAACCAAAATCCTTTTCAAAAGTCAAACCCCTTTTGGGTTCTGTTTATTTATCCACTTCACCTTTATTGCAGATTGCAAGTGTTATTGTTGTCAACCTAAGGCTCTGATACCAACTTTGTAACACCCCAAATCCGCGGGACTCGGGGTGCTACTAGGCTAGGATCTCACAGTGGATCTTGACCCTAGTCAGACAACAAGTTCACTGGATCTTACAACAAGACACAGATAGATTAAAACCAAATACATAAAACTGTATTAAATATATACATCAAAAAGTTTACAAAACACAGCCGAGTACAAAACGGCAACACCATACACAAATGTATACAAAAGATCGCATAACCCTCGCACAACCTAGTGTACGAAGCCCTCGGCTGATCACCCATCTGGCTCACTCTACAGTCTTCCTATCCTGCAGAAGATGTACAACACGGTATAAACCGTTAGCTAACAGATCATAGATAAGAATGAAGCCATAACACATATATCACATTATCATATCATATCATGCAATGTCACACACACAACCCTTTATTATCTTTAATTAAGTTATACCATTACTAATTCATTTCCTTGTAACACGCGGAATAAACTCCCAACGCCTCTGTCCCCATTCCGCTTAGGTTTGGAATGGTGTCAATCATCACCACCTGGAGGTCTGGTCGTAGAGAATCTCCCTAGCCTCCCAATTCTGGGCTAGACAAGTCATCAGCGCCCGTTATCATACACTTGGGCCAATAATATGCATGTAGGGTCATCTTAGTCCAGTTAGGTTATAAGTGCAACACACATATGCACATACACAACCACAACACACACTCAAACCCATAACCGCTCACTAAGTAATTCCCACAAACTTACCTGTCACAACGTCGATATATACCACGTCACCACTTCCACTCAAGGAAACGATCAGCGCCTTCATCAGCAAGGCACAAAAATAAGTCAACCGCGATCCAAGGTTGGGAGATTCCACCTCCTAACCCATAACCATCCCACACCATAACTCGAATCTAAACCTCGATATCTCAACAAAACTGACAATCCGTCAAATCTCAAGGTAGAATCTAATCAACATTCCTCAATCTCAATTGTAATCCTAATTTAATTAATTAACCTTTAATTAATTTAATTTCACCAGAATAACGTTGAGTTAAAAGGGTAAGTAGGCCATTTATGTATTACTGTGTATTAAATAGGCCATTTTGCAATAATGTAGATAAAGTAGGCCCCAATTAATTTTCTAATAAAGATTAATTCCTAACTAAATGCATACCCCTGATGGAAATTAAAAAAGGTGATGTGGCAGTTTTAATTAAATAAATATGGTTATTTATTGCGGTCCCCTACAAATTAGAAAGTTGTTAGGAAAGGAAATATACATTCCTTGTAAACGTGATACAAGAATCACGAAATTCCCCCATTTCTGCATCCATAACCACCATTTCTACAAAGCTTTCGTCTACTGTCATATACATTTTCTCTATTTTTTGTTCGATTACTGCCGATTTATTTCGGTTTGATGATCTATTTGTTCAATCGTTACGGCTGTGAGATCGTCAACATTCGGATTGTCAATCTGTAGATTCAATCGTTTGTTTTGTGCGATTTTTGAGACAAAGAACTCGATCTGTAGATCCAATCGTTCTGAGACATTTTTTTCCAGATCGGTGAGGTACGTACGTTCAATCGTTTAATTGGTGGCTAATTCGCACATTTGCTCTGCGTAATTTATGTATATGGTTCATACTTTGTATTTCGTATATATACATGTCGGTGATCTTTTATGTGCTGAGTGTTGATATTGATGAAGGATGTTCGCTCCAAACGGTGTGTGCAAGCTTTAAATTTATAACCCTATATGTAAGCTTAAAACAAGGATGCGAACCCGTAGTGTACGGGTCAATCGTAGTAAAAGCAAGGAATTCCAGGGGTCGATCACAAGGACTTAGTGAAACAAAGTCGGAATAGGTAAGCTTTAGCAATTACTAACCACAAAGCAATTAAAACAATCAAAGATGATAAAAGTCAATAAAAGAAATATGCAATTCTAGGGATTAAAGCATCTAGTTGTGGTTCCAACTCAAGATCTAAAGATAAGCGGACAAAGCTGAGGTTTTTGCATAGGGAAGGTATTACTAAAGTGGAATAGATCACCGGGTAAGTCTCACTACTCACTAATCCCAAACCGTAACTCCTATTACCGGGTAAGTCTCAAGGAATTAAGATAAAGAACTATAACCTCAAATAACACACCATCTAAGGGAATAAAATCAACCTTTACCGGGTAAGTCTCAGGCTAACTCACAAAGATGGGATGAAAGCACACTCAAACCCCAATAAAGGATAAACCTTTATTACCTACACTTATGATCTTAGGTAAACAAACAAAGAAATTACCGGGTAAGTCTCATCCTAGGCTTGCATTGAACCAGGAAAGGTGTAATAAGAATAGGATTTGACAAACTCTAACACTTAACTCTCAGTTGCCGTCCAGTCCCTTGAAGTAAATCTCCAACAACTCTATCTTTGGAATCCCATGATGTGGGCAATCCAAAAGAATGTCCTTAAACCTCTCCCATGACTTGGACAAGCTCTCCTTGTCCCTCATAATGAATGCATTAATCTTCCCTTTCATTTCAACGGTCTTAGAGGGTGGAAAGAATTTAGTCAAGAATTCTGTAGTCATCTCCTCCCAAGTGCTAATTTTTCCTGGAGGAAGAGATTGATACCAAGTAAGAGCTCTATCTTTTAAAGAAAAGTAAAAAGGTCTTAGCTTGTAGTTGTTGTTTTCAATTCTTGGGGGTCTCAAGGTCTCCATCAAGATCTCATAGTTTTGAAGATGTTTATGTGGGGATTCCTTCTCTAGCCCTCCGAATTGGCATTGGCGAATCATGGAAAGAACTTGCGGTCGAAGTTCATAGTCATGGTCCGCTGGATCTCCTAGGTTAACTCCTAGACGCCTCAGTTGTTGATTGAGGTCGATCCTTTGACCTAGGGTTTGCGGGATTCCTGCAAAAAGAGCACCTCGGACTGGCATCCGAGGTGGAAATACCTCGGCCGGGGCGTCAGGTACTGGAACCTGCCTCGGTCGAGGGTCAGCGACTAGGACCTGCATCGGTCCAGCATCGGGAACTGGGTCTTCCCTCGGTCGAAGTAGATACTGGTCTCATAGCGCTGCCATATCTGCTTCGATCGCTTCAGTCCTGGTGCGAGTTTCTTCTTTCTCTTGCCTCAATTCTTCCCTGCTGAGGCGTAGCTGTTCTAGCGCCTCTTTCAACTCGGCCTCAAGATCGCGATTATCTTGGTTGGCCATCTTTGCTTCTCTCAAGCGTCGTTTGTATGTCTTTTCTGGTTCGGGATCGTAAGGAACGATTTCCTTCCCAGTGCGGGTCCTTCGCATAAACCTAAGAAAGAACCTGCGAAAGTCACTCAAGTAGAGTGGTTAGTAGACACGGGGGCAAGTGCCCCAAAAGCAAACCGTAGCCGGCTCGGTCTAGACCAAGTCCCCGGCAACAGCGCCAAAAACTTGTTCGCTCCAAACGGTGTGTGCAAGCTTTAAATTTATAACCCTAGATGTAAGCTTAAAACAAGGATGCGAACCCGCAATGTATGGGCCAATCGTAGTAAAAAGCAAGGAATTCCAGGGGTCGATCACAGAGACTTAGTGAAACAAAGTCGATAACGGTATGCTTTAGCAATTACTAACCACAAGCAATTAAAACAATCAAAGATGATAAAAGTCAATAAAGGAAATATGCAATTCTAGGGATTAAAGCATCTAGTTGTGGTTTCAACTCAAGATCTAAAGATAAGCGGACAAAGCTGAGGTTTTTGCAAAGGGAAGGTGTTTCTAAAGTGGAATAGATCACCGGGTAAGTCTCACTACTCACTAATCCCAAACCGTAACTCCTATTACCGGGTAAGTCTCAAGGAATTAAGATAAAGAACTATAACCTCAAACTAACACACCATCTAAGGGAATAGAATCAACCTTTACCGGGTAAGTCTCAGGCTAACTCATAAAGATGGGATGAAAGCACACTCAAACCCCAATAAAGGATAAACCTTTATTACCTACACTTATGATCTTAGGTAAACAAACAAAGGAATTACCGGGTAAGTCTCATCCTAGGCTTGCATTGAACCAGAAAAGGTGTAATAAGAATAGGATTTGGCAAACTCTAACAGTTAACTCTCAGTTTCGGATCAGATAAGTCACCTCGGTCAGCCAAATTCCACCCCGGCCGAGATGTTCATCGACTGAGCGAGATGCTTAGGGTTAAGGTAAAGACTCGAACTTTCAGGGTCCTACTGTGATTAAGATCATTCTATCATTGTTTTTCCCACAACCTTCAGCCAATCACCCTAGAATCACACAAAGAGATTAGCCACTCATCATCATGAAAGTATTAATCAAATATATGGGAAGAAAGTGAATATTTGAACAAGAAGAATTTAATGAAAAGACTTCAATAACTGAATCAAATATCACAACAAAGCGTTCCTTGGATAGAAATCCAACAAGACAACAACAAAGAAGGGAATCTAAGATGATCTTACAAAAACCCTTCAAAAAGCTATAAAAAGCTAGACTTTCTTCCTTCAACCTTCAAAAAGGTTCTTCAATTCTCCCAACTGGAGTATGACTGCTGCGTGCTATGCGGAATGTAGGTGTAAACAAGGTGATAGCGGATGTATGCAGGATGTCGGATTTGTGGGAAATCCGACCCTTTTTATAGGAAAATTACTCTCCAAAGATAAGATATCTTAGAAAGATCTTTTCCCATAAAAATAGGTAAAATATATGATCTAGCATATCTTCTTCCTTCCAGGAGCCAAGCCCAAAAATATAAGATCTCTTTCCAAAGATAAAAGATCTCAGCCAAGAATAAAATATTTTCACCGCGTCCCAGGTGTTCGCCTCGGTCGAGTCGACTTCCCTGGATCACCTCGGTCGAGGTGACTCTGTGGTTAACCGAGGTGAGTCACAACTGAATGTGAAATCTCTCAAATCTGGTCCAAAGTAAATCTTTAATCCATGGCTATGCTTCTTGGATGTTTCCTTATGTTCTTGTATGTAGCTCCAATGACTCCATAGCTCCTTTTGCTCCTTTTTGATGCAAAACGTGCCATTTTTCCTACGATTACAACAAAACTAGGTGTAGACCTCGATTCCCGCAAAGATAGATAAAATGGTAATATAATCTCGTAATACACATACAAACATGCAGATTATTGAAGATAAAACGTCCAAACAAACCCCAAAATATAGACTATAATTCATGCTATCAAAGGAGGCGAACATAATTTTATGTCTGTATGTGTACATAAGTTTGTAAATGTTCAAGTTTATAACATTGTAGTTGAGAAAGTAATGTGATATGCCTGCGTATTTTATGTATCTGCTTAGATTTATGTAGTTGTAAAATGTATGTGTCTTTGAGTTTAATGTGGTGAGGGTCAATAATGATGAAAGTGACGAACATAATCTAATGTGTTTATGTGTACATAAGTTTGGTTTATGTATCTGCTTAATATTATGTAGTAGTTAAATTTATGTAACAGTGAATAACATAATTTTATGTGCGTATGTTTACATAATTTCGGTGTATGTTTATGTATAAGTGCAGAAATTAGGGTGTATGTTTACATAATTTCGGTGATGAACATAATTTTATGCAGAATGTGATGAACATAATTTTATGTGCGTATGTTTACATAATTTTGGTGTATGTTTATGTATAAGTGCATAAATTATTATCATTTAGTTGATTGTACATAACTGTTGAAAGTATAAATTTGGTTTATGTTTGTGTTATATAATATGTAAGTTGGTAAGATTATGTAGATTATATAAAATATGTGAAATATTTATGTTAACATAAGTTATGTAATGTCTAAGTTATGTATTGTTTGACAAACTATTCATGTAGTTAACGAGAATAATGTTCAATGTATATGTGTACATAAGTTTGGTTTATATAATTACTGAAATATTATGTACAAAGCGTGAGGAAGCTATTGACATATTTCTTATATTCTGTACCTTTCTTGTAGGAATCATGGGGGTGGTGTTTGTGACAATATATTTTGACGGACATTGGAAATTTGATGAAGGTGTGGAGCTACATTGAAGTACAGTCAAGTAAGCCGTTATTGCTATCAGTTGAATGCACATTTGATGTGTTAAAGGAGAAGATTGCGTTGCTATTTGGAATATCTTTAACACTATTTGATTTATGCTTGTCATACAAGAATCCTTTCAATGAGGGTCTAAAACCATTTGATGTTAACACAAAGGATGATTTAGATACTTTTGTACACATAAATGGTCTCCCACAGTTCAGCTGGAGTCTCCCTTTATGTGTGAACAAAGTTGAACTGCATAAGAGTGTGGGAGGGATTCCAACCGAACTACATGGTCAGGAAGCTGAATTGAAAGATGGAACACAAGATTCAGGTCATATTTTGAATCATGAAGTACAAACTGATGTAGCAGATATAGAACCTGATTTATGTACAACAGGTTCTAGTGTGATTGGGAGCGAGTCGGTAGGAGATGCAAACAATAACGCACTTGCAATAGTTTCACATATCAATAGTTATGTATCATCAGGACACGATTTGCAACTACAAAGTGGAGGGTCCGCTTTTCAATGCTCGGTCAAACAGCATACTTCACCACCACAAAGTATGTTTCGACATACACATGCTCGTTCCATTTGCGGCGGGAGGCAAATAGGGGAGCTTCGTATCACGTAATAGCTGATAAGGTTAAGACAATGTAAGTTGCATGTATTTTTTGGACTGAATTTATGTATCTGCTAATGCGTGTGAATTATATGTTATGTATCCTACTTTTAGTGACAATCAAGTTTATGTAGGTACGGTAATTCAAAGAAATTACCTTCGGTGCATCAGATCATCACCGTAATGAAGAGTTTGCATCGAATTGACGCTAGCTATTGGAAGTGTTGGAAAGCTCAAGAGACAGTGAAGGACATGATTAGAGGTACATCCGTGGACAATTATAACACAATACCTGCATACTTATTTATGTTGGTGGAGGTGAATGAAGGAACGATTGTGGACTTCATACACGACGACGAGAGTAGGTTCAAATATGTTTTTCTGTCATTCGGACCGTCCGTTCGGGGTTTGAGTGTGATGAGAAAGATACATAATAATAAAAACCCTGATTTTGTTTTTGCATTGCAGTTCTCTGTTACATAATGTTGGATACACTTGTTTCTGTGCATATATTCATGTTCAGTTTTGTGTGCATAAGTTGGTTTGTGAACACGTCTACGGTTTATGTAGGTAATCACCGTTGATGGGACACATCTTAGTGGAAAATATGGTGGGGTATTGCTAGTCGCCACTGCACAAGATGCAAACCAACAAATATACCCCGTTGCTTTTGGTATTGTTGATAGTAAAAATGATGCATCTTGGAATTTCTTTTTCAAGAATATGAGACGTGTCGTAATGGACAGCAAGGAGCTTGTGTTTGTTTCCGATCGCCATGCATCGTTTAACAAGGGTATAGCATCGAATTACCAACTAGCCTTCCATGGGTACTGTATTTGACATCTAAAAGGTAATCTGAGGAAGAGGACAAGATCAAACAGGATCCTACAAATGTTCATTGATGCGGCAATGAGCTACAAAGACAGCATTTGCATTCAAATATTACATAAAATATCGGAGGTACATAAGCATATAAATTATGTACTGTATATCTTATATTATGATGATTACCTTACACATGATTTATGTATGTATAGGAGAAACCGAAGGTGGCAGAATTGCTGAATGAAATAGTGATTTCTACGTGGGCACGCTCCTTCTCACCTACGAAAAGATACAACATAATGACTAGTAACAACGCAGAGTGTGTAAATGCATTGATGAAAGAAGGTAGAGAGTATCTTGTCATGGCAATACTGGATGAAATAAGGCAATTTATGACCCGATGGTTTGCTGAACGCCGTCAAAAGTCCAAAGCTTGTGTAGAGGTATCGACTCCTAAGATTGAGACAATTATTCAGAAGCGGTTTGATGCGTGTGCGATGTACTTTGTGTGCGTCCTTGATGCAGAGAAGCTGGAATTTGAAGTAAAGATGTGTGAAGAGCACGTGATTGTTTGTTTGGAGAAGAAAACTTGTACATGTAAGGAGTTTGATATTGAAGAAATACCATGCATACATGCCATTGCAGCTGCAAAACATGTGGTATGAGCCCATCCTTTCTAGTTGACAAGTACTATTCATCAGACAGTTGGAGGGCTGGTAATGTGGATATCATCTATACATTACCTAGTAAGTCAGAGTGGTGTATTCCTACTTCAATAGCAGAAATGAAATGTGAGCCTCCATTGAAGCGTAAAAGGTGTGGTAGAATACCAAAAGCCAGATTCCGTTCGACGTGGGAACAAAGCAGCAATAGGAAATGCAGTTGTTGTGGCTGCAGCGGGCACACAAAGAGGACTTGTCAGAATCAACCAAAATAAAATTTATGTTTATGTAGATGAACCAGTTTTGACTAATATTGCTTGACTTCGTTGTTTGTTTAACACATTTGGTGGATATTACTGTAGTTATGTTTATTTGACTATATTTTGAACTATAACCTCGATTATCATACTTAACGATACATCATTGAAATTGGCAACTGAACTACATAGGTACATAAATCCATCACATATGTTGGAGAGCACTCTATATACTGATGATGTTACATATGCTAGTGCATAAACATACACTTATGTATATGTAAAAGTAGTATGTTGGTACTAAAATTAAAAAAACAGTGCACACTGTATCAGTACATAATTATGTTGGAACTAAATATATACATAATATGAGAATTTGTGCATAGCAAACATTACATAAGGTCAAAGGAAACAATTATGTTCATATTAGATGTCTACATAACAAATCGAAACCGTACATAAACTAACAACACATAAAAGGATGGCTACATAAGTATTTCACAACTCCTGTCTACATACGTATGTTTATAATCAGCAGTGCATATTGTTTGAACACAATCACATTTCTTCGGCCCAATTCTTCCATTGTCTTGTAAACACAGCATTTGCAATCTGCTCCCTAACCGCTTGAACGATTTCATCATCTATGTAGCTGAAATCCTTCCTACCATATGCAAAATATTGAATGTATTTCAACGTGTATATTCCACAGCTACCCCTACATTGCAAAGGGATAAAATAAAATCAGTTTATGTTTCATTGCGGTTAACACATAAAAAATGTAACACAAAATTAATTAGCAAAATACTGTACATACCCATCAACATTTGTGTTTAAATCATTCTTCCTAATCACTTTCAATGGGATCTTGAGCTTGTCTTCCAGTCTAGAATGCTTACCATGGACCCTCAGAACTTGTGGGAACATAACAACAAGAGGCTCGATAAGGTGCTGTAATTTGTCCTCATTTATGTACGTGACTTGTGCGTTGTACACATAAATACACTAGTCAAGCAGGTTTATTTCCAATGCGACCCAGTGAGTGTCCAGAAGGTTGAATGGGGAGTAAATGATGTCGACATCATACAGTGATTTGGGGAACATTTGTGGAACATCGCCGGTGATGACTTGAAACATACTTTCTTTGAAGTTTGGTTTGTCATTCTTGATGTCCACGAAATTTGAAAATGTTGTACGGTTGTAAGCTCGGGTCCATCCGGTTGGTAGTATAGAGATGCGTCCATATTTTTTTGGATTTTCACAGATGCTCATACGGATATGCATAATCAGCTCATCAATGACCTAATTTACATTAGAAACACATGATAATATTATGTAAATGACATAGATAGATATGTACATAAATTCAGTGTACTATACAAACCTCATCTTTAATCCAACCGCCAGACTTAATAATGGATTGAATTGTGTCCCTGGATATGGTCTTTATGAAACCTCTGACTGACCCATTTCCGTCTTTGTTTTTGACCCAGTTGTATAGGGTTTGTCGCTCTTTTAATGCCAGCATACCCATGTGTGGTTCTTTAGGTAGCTTGATATTTTTACGGAAGGGTGTGCGTTTATATTTACTTTCTCTGGGCATTCTTAAACCCACCTTCCTTTCTGGCACGGCTGTTTCAAAATTCTGTACATAAATATATATGTTGTGTTAATACATAAACAGTTACAAATATCATTTGCACATATATTATTAATGTACACAATTTCCTACATAATTTGCTATTCTAAACACTACATACATTTCATATGCATGGACAGTATAGACTACATAATATAACAGATTCATAATCATAACTTTATGTATCAATCACTCGTAGTGTACATAAAGCTGATAGTTTTTCATAAATATATCATACCTCACTGGATTCAGCACCAATTTCCTCTACCATTACATCATCCATGGCATTTTTGATAGGAATTTGATCGACATCAGCTGTTTGATGATCGCTTTCTGTTGCGTGAGATTTATGAACTTCAACTGACGCATATTGTTTCATAGCATCATTTACACAACTCTTTATGTTCTTTTCAATTCTCTTGCTGGACACGAACAGAGTTGTGTCTAACTGCTCGTAGAGAGAACCTAGGTCTCTTGCGTACGTCGTCAGATCATCAATTAGAATGCCTTGTTCCTCCACTTTTTCACACAGACTACTCTGAACCTTCTGCATTACATCGACTCTTGCAGCAATAATGTCTTGTCCCTTCTGCAGTGAATCCATTTTTGACATCAACACTTGAACCCATGATGGTTGTGCTTGTTCAGATTGAATGCTGTTTATTATGAACATACATAAGGTACACCATATTTATGAGTATACATAAGGTAATATTATTGTACATAAAACTGCATTTTATTTTACTTACTTAGTTGTGTCGTGTGGAACAGGGGTGGACTTCTTTGGAGCAGAAGTATTGACATTAGGTCGTTCCTCTGTATGGGGTTCTGAAGGAGTCTGATCGGTATTGAGTGGTGGTGGTGAATCATTGGTCTTGTTAATGCGCTTTGATGATCTACATATTTGTAAAATGATACATAATATAATCTGTAAGTATTAATACATATAACTCAAAGTCATTTGTTTATATAAATCATTTTAACCTTGTTGGTTCTGGAGATAGCTTGGGTGTTTCCTTTTTCCTCTTTCCTGTGCTTTTGGACGCAGAACTATAAATGTATATATGAAGTGTTATATTTCTTATACTTCATAAATCTAATAAATACATAAACATTGATGTAATATATGTAAATGTAAATAAATTTAACCTTTTGGCTTCTGGATTGGGTATGGCTTCTTCAAGTTTCTTCTTACCTACACTTTTGGATGCATTGGTAGATGGTTTATCAGGCTGAACCTTTCCTGTTTAATATAATCAACAACACATAAAGTATAATGTTTGATGTAGTACATAAATGTCTACTACATACCATTCAATTTACATAAAATGAAAACCAATGGTTACTACATACCAATGTCTTTTGGTGGGTTCACAAAGTCATCTTTATCATCCTTGTCATCATTGATTTCTCGAATGACAACGTTCTCATTACTAGGCCAACATAATAACACAAACAGGGTATACGTTACATATCACGTAATGTATGAAATAAAACAGTTTACTAATTTTGTTTAGAACACACTTAAACTCTTCCTCCTTTGCATGATAAATTAAAGGCCTAGTCACTATGGGGACAACATTATGAAACCCAATACCAAATAGTGCATCAATCCTGTCATCATCACCCTCCATATACCAGCTTTCATAGTCATCCTCTTCCTTCTCAACATCAAATGTCTTAATGTCCTCTGTTTGAAGAGTTTCAGCAATACCCTGCAGCTCAGTATGTCCAAGGTATAGCTTGTCACCCTTCCCAGATTTGGATACATACCTGAGGCATGATGGAGTTGCCTCTACATTGATTATAGTTGCAAAATGCTTTGCAAACTTTGGGATGGAATTGAAGACAAGTATCTACAAATATTACAAAAATGAAAACTATAATTAATCAACACAAATGCGTCATTAGACATATGTATAGATAACAGTGAGTGCATATATGTTGAAACTCTATCTAATAAATACATAATTCATTAAACATAATGATGTAACACAGTTACCATAATGGAATGAGTACATAAGCATGAAATAAATAAAACAATATCCAGTAAATACTAATATGCACATAAGCATGACACATGTTTATTACAGCTCGGTACTATGTATAAAATCTGTGCATATACATAAGCATGTTATACATAAGTATGTTACAAAGATAGTACATAACAAGCAATAAATAGTCCTTAACCATTGAAAAAATTAGAACCTATACATTACCTGTAATGCCAAAGGGAATCCACCAATCTGGTATCCACCGCTGTTTCTCTCCTTTCCAGCATGGCACGATTGAAGTGATCTCCTCGTTATGGTGTAAGCAAAACGACCCCATGAAAATTTGTTGAACAACTCCATGTCACTTAGGAGATTTATAGTGTGTTGCGTTATCAACGTCTTTCCATTCTTTGATGCTAAAACACCTTCAATGAACAAAATGAGTGCCATTTTGTACTTGTTGGGAGACTCCTTCAGCTCATCCTTGAAGATTTGCTCCAATTCATCGTTTGTGCATCTGTCAATCCCAATTACATCTCTCATGTTGACATCCTCCATTTCTTCAACAGATGTGTCAGATTCCGAAGAATTTGGGAGTCCGGTAATCTCACAAAACTCCATAAAACTAAACCTTATAAGAACACTGTTAATTGCAAATCACATTGAGTAATGTCTCCTCGTCTTTACCTCCCTCATTAACATAAAATGAATGAGTTGGTTGGACATTTTGATTTTAGTGCTCATCTCCAACAGAGGCCCAAAATTTGACGCCTTAAGTCTGTTTTTGTCAGATGTAGATAGCTCATCCAAAATCATAGGGATTAGAGGAGCCTCATTAGCTATTGATTCTGCCATTTATTGATTTCTTTGTTTATGTCCATCTGTAGGTAAACTGCATAAACATAAAATGGAAAAAGCGTTTATTTTTATGATCAACAAATGTAAACTATGTAGTGCACATTTCAATTTACTAACCTTTATCTGTGGGTTATCGGAATTGATTAGCCTATTGACATCTTGTGTACAGGAACCTCCCATCTCTCTCCGCTGAAATGTACATAAGGTAAAATACTTCATTATCAACTTCTAAACTAGTACTATGTACAGTATTGTACATAAATAAGAAAATAAATGATATGTATATGGAAATGTAATCAGAAACTATTAAAAGTAGAAATGATATAACATAATCAACACTTAATTTATGTTTTTATGTGCTTTAATACACTGTTACATAAGCCCTGTGACTAATATAGCAATTTGATTTCAAATATTCACCTTTTTAATGCGACGAGCTTGTGCTTCATCTCTTTGTTCCTTGGTTTGGTTTTTGACAGCCATTTGTTTCGTTGTTACCATTTTGTTCTTCAAACACATAGTAAATAGAAAAAATTCTCAGTCAATTTCTGGCTAAATACTACATTACATAATTTATCTGTATATACTAAATGTCCTACATAATATTACGCACATAATAGCTACATAAACATTGCAATAACAGAAAAAAAGCATTGTACATGACCTACAATGCGTACATAATACAAATTCAAATATAATTATGTCAACCATAACTTGAGGCAGTCAAAAACTTGGAACATAGACTAATACACTCAGTTCATAAGAAATTAAAGTACATAGTGTTCAAACATAAACTGAGTCATTCTATAAGTATGTATATATTCTTCAAACATAAACTTATTACTTATGTGATAAAATAAGATACATAAATGTCTGAATCATACTGTAATTACATACATAAACTGTGATACAGAATGTATATGATACAAAATCAAGCATATCAAAGTAAGTACATAATCGTTAAGGATAAACTGAGACAGTTTGTAATTATGTACAAAAATGATATACAGGGGATACATAATGTAATATATAACAGTTGGCATCCTCTGTTATGTACATAAATCTGATCCATACTATAATTACATACATAAAATGGTATACATACATAATTCATCCAATATTTGAAGTTACAAAACATACATTTACATAAATAAGACCATCGACCACAAAAATAACACAGTGTTTTGGGAAAATATCAGTACATAGACTTCTTCTTCATATAAAACACATGAAAACATAATTTATGTACATAATCTTTCATCACTGTTAATTTGAATACATAAATTCCACAGAAATGGCTAATTTCAAAATTAAGTTCCATAACAGCCAAAAATAGATCTGTTCTTCTTTGTGTCGTCGGATTCAAAAACCTAATCGAATATAAATCACAAAATCATGCTTCAAAACACCATGCAAGGCCGAGAGAATGAAAGTACATGTAGTTACAGATCAACAATGGCGGTTTTGAGTATGGATTTTAGAAAAACGTTCATCAACTGTTTTCGATTTGAACGAAAATCGAAGCCATTAAAATGGTATATTGTTGGGGGATTTGGAATACTTACAAGGATTGATTGTCGTTACACAAAGAATATATCAGCGAAGATGTTGAAGACGGTCGAAGTTGAAGATTTGAAGATGGAGGTTGCGAATGGAGAATCGCACGATACAATGGAGGTGTAGAATAGCGCTTAATTTTTGGATGAAATGATTAGGAAAGAAGACGAACCGCCAGATACCGTATCACACAGTTGCCGATTTTTTAAATTTTATTATCTTTAACTTTTAGGCAGTTATTATGCTACATTACTAATTTGCCCTTAACTAGCTACCTTATTAACCATGATTTATAATTTCTTTTAGCTTTATTTTCTGAAAGAAAAATAGAGGGGCCTATTTTGTATCATGGATACAAAAAGGGGCCTTCTACACCAATTTTCTCAATAACGTTTTGCTCGCAGGCAATTTTTAAACCCACATGTCATCAGATTTCATCAAACAAACAACCCATAAACATCAGAATAATATAACGACCATAATGGAATTTCTAATTATCCATTTTGACAAGCCTAAGGTCAATTTAGGCCAAATTGTAGTACAGAAAACGAATAAATTCATAACTTATTCGTTACTAACCCGATTGACGATCTAAAAGAAGATTCGGAATCACAACGGCGCAGGCTACTCATGGACAACATCAAATTCACCGGAATTTGAGCGACGGAACCGTCCTAGTGACATATATGCTCTACCAGGTCTTCATATGCTCGCAAATGCAAAAACTCGGTACCGATATGAAGAGAATGAAGAGAGGAATCTAGAAACTCAAACGGAATGAAAATCGGATTAGAAACGAAGAGTAGATCTGAGTTTGAAGGTTGAGAGGAATCAAAGATTTTACGAGGAAATGTGAAAGGAAATGAATTAATAAACGATTTTCCGCTATTTATAGTGAAGATGATAATTATCCTTTAGCGAAGTCGATAATTATCCTTTAACCGATCCAAAGGCGGGTTGAATCCCCTTATCCAAACTTCTCGAAATTGGAATAATAAATCTGAAATATTGTAGGGATAATTATTCCACAATTGCCTCGAAAAACGTGTATTCCTAAGCCGTCTTTGTTAGCCATTAAGTATCGAAATAGCGACTCTTTTGGCCATTTTTTCTTTCCGTGTTATTTCATATCTAGGACATGTCCGATGTCCTGATCATTTTTCTCAACTGCATTTTTATTAATTGAAGCTTTCAAATGCTCCAAATAACACCGGAGGGTAAAAATAATTATCCAGGGGAAAAGTAAAAATTTCCCAATAAGTCCAAAATTACGTCAGGAACATAACAGTGAGACTCATACTCAGCACTTACGCAATCTTCGCGAATTATGAGTCAATTACTATCAATGATTAAGTTAATCAACATTAATTAGAATTCGTAAATCCTAGCTATTACAGTCGTGGAGCTTAAGAGAATTGTAGAGTTGTGAAGAAGGGCATGAATGGCAGAACTTTCAGGAACACTCCCAAAATCTTGAATGATCAGCTTTTAAAAATGAAAATTTCAAAACTCATTAACGACAACCACAAATGCTACACAAATTTGACAAAACTGTAACCAAACACTTCATAATAAATTTATCAGAAAACTGAATCTAAATGATTTTGACAAAACTCTACCTAAACACAGCCCAAGAGTCCTTAGTTTCTAATCTCCTAACACTATCCTCTAAAGTTTATCCACTTCACTTCACGTCACACACTCCGTCTTCATCTCCCGTCTACTACGATGAATTTCGTTTCCAACTTGTCTTTGAATTCTTTCATTTGGTGTTCACCCGTAACCTTTTGTATCTATGAACCAAAAACACTACCCCAAAAGTTTACCGACTATAACAAACCCTAGGGGTATTTATAGTGGTCTAAGCAAATGAAAAGATATTGTTTCGTTTACCATCTCCTGTCAAGGAGTAGATAAAATCAACGATATATTTTTCTACATATATAAAGATCTTAAGATACTCAATTACTAGAAAAATATTTTTCTAAGGTACAATTTACAAGATAGACAAAGGTCCTCTGACGAATCTTGTCCACACATAATAAATATGATCTTCAAGATTTTGGTATCTTCCATTGGTCCAATATCCTTTCTCGATGCACCGCGATTAGCATTTCGCATAGCTTAGCTTACTTCAATGTATATTAGTTTACAATACGATACTTAGCTAGTGCCCTAAGTTCATTTCCTTATATGGTAAGTTCCTTGAAAGTGAAATTATAAAAAACATATTAAAATCTTTATACATAGTTATTTATTGACATCAAAACATAAAGACTTAGAGTTACTTTCAAAACTTACTTTTAACCTTAAACTCTAATTATTTACTAACAAAATAACAATTAGAAAGTGGAAATATAATGATTGTGACCACTTTTAACCTAAGATTCTTCTAAGAAAGAACAAATCCTATAAACAATTGAGATATTTAATAATAAAAAAAAACCCAATTTTAAACACTACTATACCTAGAAAAAAATTTCATTTGCTAAAATTATTGTGATTGTGATATTTGAAGACACTTGTCCATTGACGTGTTAGAAGAATAAGAAATGAAAAAAATGTAAATAGTATCCGAGTTTAAGAAAATAGTAACACGGAATCATACGACGCTTCATTAATCTCAGTTGCTTCCTGTATTATTAGAGTGTGTAATTATTAGATTTTTTGTTGTAATTTATAACTTATCAAACTCACTAAAATTTTACCAAATAATCTACCTAAAAGTATTGGAATAAAATTTAAACTAAAAAAATGGTTTTAAAAAAGACGCCGTTTAATACGTACAAAACGTGAGTCTCCACCTAAGCTGCGTGTGGGTCCAAATCAGAAAATAGAGGCCACTTGAATTATTTAATTATCACTTATTTATTTCATTTGTGGCTCATCAATGCCATGTTCAACGACTGTTTGGTGAGCTACCAAAATTATGATTCTTTATTTTCATTTATTCAAAAAGTAGAATCGCTAATCGTCCACGCTGCATCTTCTTGACTCGCACTAAAAATTTATTTTTTATTTTTGTTATGTATATTTCAAATTCACAGTTTGAAGAACTTTTACATATTATAAAACGGTGCGTTTTGTTGTTTTAGGTCCTATTTGACGGAGTTTTTGTAAAGCTTTTTATAGAGTTTGGAAAAAATGAAAGATAATTGATGTTCGTTATAGTAACTTATTTTATAGATTAGTTTTTTTATTAGAATTTTTTATAATTTTTTGATCCAATTTTGAAAAGTTTTAAATGATAGATTTTTGTTTAAATTATCGAATTTATTACAATTTTATCCATTAAAGCTAACTTTAACTTTTTTTTTTTCTTTTTGATTTTTTGGTAAATTTACCATGAAATTATATCCAGAAATCTACCCTTACCAAACAACTATTAGATTTTTCATTAGATTTTCGAAATTTACAAAGCTCTTTGAAAATCTACTAGAAAAACTACCCAAAAAGCTAAAGCTACTCAAAAAGGTTAAACTACTCAAAAATCTCACTTCAACGAACAAGCCATTAGTGGGCGGTGTAAACTTGGGTCCTAAACCTAAACCGTCGGTCCATATATAAAAAATCAAACCGGATGTTTACATATAACAAAATAAAATAAACTTGACAAACCGGAATAAACTGGCGGTTAAACCGTCGGTTTGAGGACCAAATCGGTTAACACGGTTTGACCCCTTTAAAAAAAAATAACCAAACCGACAGTTTAACCGTCGGTTTAGCCAAACCAGTAAACTTAAACCGTCAGTCTGATCAAATCGGGGATTTAAACCGGTTTAAAAACCGCCGGTTTGACAGATTACACTAAACCGGACCCAACACTAGACGAAGGTAACAAAGTAGGACGTAAGTCAAGAATAAAAGTATATTATAAGCGGTGTAGGTGATATGATATAAATCTATATAAGTGGATGGATGATATGATGACTTATAAGTCAAAATCTAAATAGTTTCCATATAAGAAGGGTAGAGGGAAGATGGAATGGTAGATATGATGCATATCCAAATCCAATAAATATAAAACAACAAACATCCATACATACATGACATGATTCATGATAGCTTCAATGGACCACTCACCCCAACACAATAACATCATACTCATGCCTCATGGCCCATGCACCTTCACAATATATGTTCTTCCAAATCAACATGTCATAAATTCCAAGTAACCTACTCTACTATCGAAGTAGATGTAATCCAATCACTCCTTCTCTTCTACAAATGTATACCTTTTGATTATGTGATGAATACTTATAGAAGTTCCGTACTTATAATGTAGCAAAGTAAGAACTTATAAGAGACGTTATATGAAAACAAGTTAGGATCAACGAGCCAATTAACTTAACCGTTCTAACCCAATTTAAAGTCCAACACGGACGGTAGGCAGGGGGTCGTGGGGTGCACATGCATACTAAGCCCAAACTCGATAGATAAGTATAGTGGGGTTCCATCCTAAAACTAATTGGTATTAGAAGGAATATCAAACATACCTTATAGAGTAGGCTCATTATCTCTCAACTTTAAATGTGAGAAATTTATAATCTTCAACAGGTCCCCATATAAATAAAACTAGGGAAATAGACCTAGTTGACACTTGGAAAAACGAGTTTAGCATCTTATTTTCTCTATAGCTAGCCCATAAGTTAAGAATCTTAACCTATGTGAATGTCTAAAATGGATTGTAGATCGTGCATTGTGTGCATGAGCGCACATGTATGTTAGATATGCCTAACACATAAGCCTAGTGGAGTTCCATCACAAAATAATTGACAATCGGAAGCAAAGCCTACATATCTTATATAGTAGGATCACAATCCCTCAACTTTAGATGTGAGAAGTTTATTATCTTCAACACGTCCCCACAAAGTGCAACTAGGAGAACATACCTAGCTGACACTTGAAAAACCGAGTCTAGCATCTCATTGTCTTTATAGCTAACTGATCACAAGTTAGGATCGACGTGTCGATTAGGCTAACCACTTTAATACCATGTTAAAGTCAACACGAATTGTAACAACCGGAATTTCCGCTCTAATTTTGATCATTGAGACTTCTTTCAGAACCATTTAAGTGGTGCCGAAAGGGAGTCTCCGGACTTGGGCTCAGGATCCCGCGCGCGTCCGAACTGGTCGCCGCGGTCGCGGCTTAGTCTTGCCGTGGGTGCGGGTTTTATGACAGACCGCGTGCGATCTGTTGTAACCGTTGTCCGTTCTTTCCTCTTTTAGAAGATCCGATCTTCTTTGGGTCACTCTTCTCTATCTTTTAAACCTAGTCGTCCTATCGATTTTCCTCTCCCCATCGTCTCCATTATCCTCACACGTGAAATCCTTCTCTTCCATCCTCTTGTGTTCTTCCTTTGTTCATCCCTTCCTTCAGCAAGTGTGGTGATTCCGTCTTCCTCACAGGACTGCATCCAGGGGAGACGAGTAGTGCCTTGCGAGTTCTTTGTTGGTGTTGTGGTAAGCAGTCTTCTTCTTCTTCTTCTTCTTCTTCTTCTTCTTCTTTCTTCCTTGTGATTGATGTCTTCCTCGACATCTCATCTTGTATGTCCCCTCTGCATGGTAGGTTATTGATGACTAGGAAGCAATGAGAGCCTTAGACACTAGGAGACGATCCACAAAAGGATCGTATACACAAAAGGAGTTAAACGACGTTCTAGAGTTCACCGCATCCGCGCCTGTCCAAAACCATTTCAAGGGACAAACTCAGAGATTGAGACGCGATCCAAAGGTTCAACACGGAGGCCTTAAAAACCATTTCAAGGGATCAAAGCCGAAGCCATGAAACACGATATGAAAAATACACCGGCTGGAAGGAATTCAAAATTCAAGATTCAATCTCAACAACCAAATCTACCAAGGATCAATAGAAGATCTTCAAAAGAAGATCTCGGCCAGCTCAAGGAAAGATCTTCAACGGATTTTGGAGAAGATCTATCAGCCCAATAAGAAGATCTTGGAGAGATCTTAGCCGACGCAAAGATTGAAGATTTTATTCAACGAATCTCACAAAGATCTCGCAAATCCAAGGAAGATCTTCAAACGGCCATCTAAGAGAGATATCTTTAAACCGAAAAGATTCTCAAACAACTTAAAGATCTCGGAGCAAGGACTTCAAACAACAAGATCTTCAACGGCTCTTTCAAGAGAAGATCTCGAAGAAGAAGACTCAATGTGCGTCAAGGAGATAAGAAGATTCTACAACGGCTACTTCATCTCAACCTACACCATTTTCTGTGGAGAAGGAAGAACATCAAAATGGCTAAAAGACTTCTCCGTCGAAGACTATAAATGAAGATCACGATTGAAAAGAACAACAACAAACTTACACAGAAACATCTAAGTCTTCAAGCGATCAAAGCATCTTCATTTCATTCCAAAAGTTTTTCTTCCTCTTAGATTATCAAAAGCTTACATCCCTAGAGAGAGAAAAACACGAGAGCCTCATTGGAATATGTAGAGAGTGTTATACACGAATGTATGTTACTTTGCCAAATAACTAGGCTATTATTTCTAGGTTAAGAGTTGAAACTAGATCGTAGTGTTGGCTACAGTGAGAGAAAAAGGGGATTTCTTCTAAGTTGTATCTAAGACTCTTTGAAGCAGATAATAGATAGTTAAATCCTACGGGCAAAGAAACCCTAGGGCGGAGACATAGACTATTAGAGCTGAACTTCGTAAACATATTACCATGTCGATCTTTTCATTTTCACACTATATCTTTCTTTATTGTGACTAACGTTGCTTTGTAGGTTTACGGAGTCAAGTCCTTGAAATCACTTTCAAAGCCCTTGAAAACCAGTTGGGTCACAAAGAGCTCAAATCGACATCAAGACCTTGAAATCAGTTTCAAAGCCTTGAGATAGGTTTTTGCGAAAAGTTCTCATACTCTATTCAACCCCCTTCTAGAGTATTTATATCATTTATATTCACCTATACGGTTCTTCACTACCGTATCCCGATCATCTAATGAGACTGAGTACAGGGCAATGACAACTACCACTTGTGAGCTTCTTTGACCTCGTTCTCTCCTTCAGTCCCTTGGTTTTTTGCATAAGGCTCCCACGCGCCTTTATTGCGATAACTAGTCATCCATTCATATCGCCAACAACCCAGTCTTCCATGAACATACCAAACATATTGAGATTGATTGTCATATCACAAAAGAGTTGATTCAGCGGGACATCATTCAAACTCAACATGTTATTGACACCCATCAACTTGTTGACATCATGACTAAGACACTTGACCCCACTAGATTCAACTTCTTGATTCGCAAGTTTATAGTCGTTTCTTCTCCCCTCCATCTTGAGGGAGAATGTTAGAGATTATGTCTAGTATATTGAGTCATATGTTGAGCTTATTCTTTATTTATTAGTTTACCGTTTTACCCCTTTATATTTATTTATATAAATAATATTTATTCAATAAAATAAACAAGATTAATTATTATAAATTTTAAAGAACAATGAAATCAACTTGAACAATCGATAACAGGGTGACAAATTAAATAATTAACATTAATTATAATAAATCTTTTAAAAAAAAAGAGATCAACTTGAACAATCGATAATAGGGTGAAAGGGAGATGTAATAGAAGAGGTTTAACATTTTTATTTTTTCCCCGAAGAATGCGAGATGTAATAGGGCCAGTTTGGTAATGTAAAATTTGCATTCCAGACTTCCACTCACAGTCTTACACACTTACCATTCTGGATTTTCCTTTTGATAAAAAAAAGATTACGTAGATGAAAATGAGGATGAAGAGAATTATTTAAATGAAGAATTAAGGGGATGAAATTGTTTAAGATGATGAGTATGAAATTAAATGAAATGAGCGTTTGATAAAATTAATATAATTGTGGGTAACATTACGAAAAAGTACGTGTTAAATTTTTTTTTTATAGATGAAAGAGATGAAAAAATGAGGGGTAAAAGTGAGATTTAAGCCTCAATAATCTTCATTAAGGGAATTAAATTATGATAATTTTGTAATCCTGTAAAAGTTGGATGATAAGGATTATGAAGATTATTGAGACTTAAATCTCACATTTACCCTCATTTTTTTTCATGTCTTTCATCTATAACAAATATAACACGTATTTTTTTGTAATTTTACCCACAATTATATTAATTTTACCAAACACTCATCTCACTTAATTTCATACTCATCCTCTTAAACAATTTCACCCCCTTAATTTAGATAATTCTCTTCATCCTCATCTTCATCTACGTAATCTTACGTTACCAAACTGGCCCATAATCTAACCCTTTTAATTCCTTACCAAACGAGATTACGAGAATTATTTATTCCTTTTAGTTCCCATAATTTTAATCTTCTTAATAAGATGGTATATATATATATATATATATATATATATATATATAGTGAATGAAGTATATCACAGTAAATAACAGTAATAAGAAACAAAAAGACAGATAAATAAATAGTAATTAGATACGATAATCACGTGAAGAATAACGTGGTTATAATAGTTCTTGGATCTTAATACTAGAAAGATTAATTTAATCCGGATTATTAAACTTGAAGTGTGATTAGAGATCATAAATGACAGTATCACGTGAGTTAAAAAGACAAGCTAGGATGAAGACGATGAATTTAATGAGTCGTGTTATTTTACGTAAGACATGTGCTCTCCTTGCTGTCTTGTTTCGTCAACGTGTAACTCGACCTACTGTTCTGTCCTCTTCCCCTGTTTTTTTTACCGTCTCAAATCTCAATCCTTGGATTCGCTTAATCAATCTTAAACTATATAATATGTGTTTAGTTTTGAAAAGATAGATCCACAATGGAAGACGATTTGGTTTGACCCAAAATGTGACATTTGTATTACGTAGCCTCTCACATGATTGCGTTTCAATATCAAGATCAATAATTCACAATTACAAGAGAATTTGAATCCTTAAAAAAACAATATATGATATTAATTACTGTGAGGCTGCGTTGCATGAGAATTATGATATAAAATAGCAGAGACAGTCAACAACCCAGAAAGCAGAGAGAGCTCTGGTTAGGAATTCAAAGTTTCAAAAATTCCTGTTTACAGATCCCCAGTAGAGCAGGTGCAACCATTAAAGCACATCACTTGACTTGTGATTTCGAGTTAAACGACGTCGGGTTTGGCAGCGATGGCGAAATCCGGCCTTGCGATGGCGTTGCTCGTAATTTCATGTTTCTTGTTCTTCACCGTCTTGGCGGAGAAGAAGATTCTACTTCGACAACCTACGTCATCTTCATCATCATCACCTGACGAAGCCTCGCCGGAGAATTTGGTATTGAATTTCATTGATTTGCTATGGAAGAAAGGGAGAAATCTTTTGACCTACACCCACACATGGCCGGTTAGTTCAGTTCTTTTTCAATTCCGGGTTTGGATTCGGGTTTCCAGGTTTTAATCATTTGAATTCTGCCCAATCAGGATATGGTATTTGGATGGAGGATTGTCGTCGGCTCCATAATCGGATTCTTGGGTGCTGCTTTCGGCAGTGTTGGCGGCGTTGGCGGCGGCGGCATTTTCGTTCCCATGCTCACTCTCATCATTGGCTTCGACACCAAGTCCTCTACCGCCATTTCCAAGTGTCAGCATTCCATCTTTCCTCTTCAATCATTATTTTATGAATTCTAATTCAATTCCATAGTAGCCAAGCGTTTTACTGGGATTTGAAAATTTTTTTTACTGCTTATCACTTGCCGAATCTAGTTTTGTCATGTCACCCTCAGTTGTGATATGGGACCTGGATCTCATATCTTAGTGTTAATGACATGATTAAATGAGCATCTACTGTAACTTTCAAGAGATTGAATTGATCATACTGAAATTACCATTAACTATACATAATTACAGTAGGTAATTTATGCTGTTATTGTTCAGGTATGATCATGGGTGCATCTGCATCAGCAGTTCTGTACAACATGAGGCAAAGACATCCAACACTCGACATGCCTATTATCGATTATGATCTTGCTGTACTGTTTCAGCCAATGCTGGTGCTCGGAATCAGCATTGGTGTTGCCTTCAATGTCATCTTTGCAGACTGGATGGTTACTGTGCTACTCATTATCCTCTTTATTGGTATGATTAGTGTTAAATTGTACATTGATATACATATTTTGTATTTGAGTTATTACATACTCAGAGCAATGTCTGTACAGCAACATCATCTCGGGCTTTCTTGAAGGGTGTTGAGACATGGAAGAAAGAAACCATCCAAAAGAAGGTCAATCAACCCTCATTCGATCTTAACTCTCTACATTCGTATCATTGCTTCTGATTATCGAGTTTTTTCGTTGTTTCAGGAAGCTGCTCAAATATTGGAAGCTGCTAGTAAGCATATAATAAGATTCTTGATGACCAAAATTTTGTCTTCTGAATTACCTTAACCTGTGTTGTTTGATGATTAGATTTGGGAAGTGATGATGTAGAGTACAAACTACTTCCTGGAGTCCCGAAGCAAGATTCAACGGTGCAAATAACACATTCATCTTTATCTACTCGTAATGAGATGCTCTTCGGCTTGACTAATTTCGTTCTTGTGATGCAAATTTAGGTAGCTATGAGTAGCAATTTACGCTGGAAAGAAATCGGCATTCTTGTGACTGTTTGGGTTTCGATTCTGGCATTGGAAATCATCAAGGTTAACCATCAACTTCACTTGATGATATACCAATCTAAGCGTTTTTTTGCCTTGACATACTCAAGTGTTGTATTCAATGTAGAACTATGTCACAACTTGTTCCGCGATATACTGGGTTGTCAACCTCCTTCAAGTAAGTTCAGATGGAGACATTCCGAGCCTAGTATATAATACAAAGAATGCAGATGTATGACAAGTTGTTTGTTGTTGTTGCTGCTGCTGTTGTTGTTAGATACCTGTGGCTTTTGGAGCATCCGGGTACCAGGCTTGGATGCTGTACACAGGGAAGAGAGTGCTTGCTTCACGAGGGGAGGCCGGGACCAACTTCACAGTACTTCAGCTACTTCTCTACATGTTTGTAGGCATGATTGCCGGCGTTGTTGGTGGTCTGCTCGGTCTTGGGGGAGGATTCATTTTGGGGCCGTTGTTTTTGGAGATCGGAATTCCTCCTCAGGTATCAAGTGCAACAGCTACATTCGCCATGATGTTCTCTTCGTCTATGTCCGTTGTCGAGTACTATCTTCTCAAACGATTTCCGGTACCTTATGGTAAGTCATTACATCTTTATCTTATTAGCTAACTTCAGCAGCAAATCTAAATCATCTTTGGTGGTGTATAGCTCTCTACTTGTTTGCTGTGGCGACCGTTGCCGCGGTTGTGGGACAGTTTGCTGTCAAGAAAGTGATAGCTATTCTAGGAAGAGCTTCACTCATCATTTTCATCTTAGCATCTACCATCTTCGTCAGCGCAATTTCGCTAGGTAAAATTATATCACATCGATTATCAAGTTAAAAAGATAAAGACTTTATAGTATGTAAATGGATTGATCTGTGGTGCAGGCGGAGTAGGTATAGCGAATATGATCTACAAGATCGAGAATCACGAATACATGGGTTTCGAGAGCCTCTGTTCGAGTGACTCGTAAATCCGGATAGTGAAGTTCTACTTGATATAGAGAGAAATCAGGAGCTTCTTCTGCACATAATTGCATTCAACTGCATTGTGTTTAAGTAGAGCTTCAAATCACAAGTTTCAGACTTGTGTGTTTCATTTAAGTTAGAAAATTTCTTGTTACATTCTTGTATTGCTTTTCCTCTGTTAAAAGCTTAGTTTTGGGTTATTTGATTATTTTTAGCTGTTTTTTTTACGAAATAATTGTAATTTTCAATTTTCGTGAGATGAGGTGAGGGGATTACAATCACTTCTAATAACTCACAATTACTTCAATAATAACTCAACTTTAACTTTAAGTCTTTATCTAATCATAGGGGTTGTAAATGGGGTGGGGATTTACCGAAATTTACGGGTATTACCCGTCATGGGGACGGGGATGGAGATTTTAAACAGGGACGGGATAGGGAAAACTTCGATTCTCCACTTGGGGATGGGGACCCTAATCGTGAGGACCGATCGGCTCGATCGCTTGTAAGGTAGTTGACTCGATCAATTCAATTTAATCGTTGAAAATGAAGCATTGGAATAATTTGTAACATCATGCCTTATGGAAGCTATTGACTCAATCGATGATGACAATCAACTCGATCGACTAGTGCAAATTGTCACATCTTCTTTGCTTATTTCCTTAGCTATTCGGTTCATATTCAATCCGGTTTTTATGTTAACCTCTCGATCACGTAGAGAACTCTAGCTTGATTCAAGCATTCCTTCAAATAACTTCAAATGGGGCTCAATAAGGCCTCAAACACCTAAAATAGAGCAAAATGTTAGTGTAGACATCCGAATAGCAATATGAAAGGATCGGACTCTAAAATCATGCAAATATATAATGAATGAGTTGAATATGAATACAAATACACATTAAAATGGATAACAAGATGACATAAAAATATCATATACTTGAACATTGTCTCCAAATAAGAATTATAGATTCACCTCTATGTGTAGGACCGCATCATTCCTAACTAAGAATATAGAACATTATCTCAAAACAAAAATCATCATCACACAAATTGTCATAAAATAAATCTAAGTGCAATACTTTCAAGATCTCTCAAGTATATGTGTATAACACACTGATCACAATGTTTGAGGATAAGCAATAACGCTCAATCTCAACATTATGCACTCATTCCAACGAAAATCTTTCGTCTTAGACACATATGACACATACTATTTTGCTAGCTCATTTGGTTAATGGGGAAAAAAAAATTGTTTGGATTGCAGTGTTCGAGTTTTGAGAGCAGAAAAAATAGTTCTTTTTATTTTTTATTTTAAGCAAAATTACAATATATTTAGATGGAGAGATTAAGTGAAAATTATTATTACAATAACTCTTAATTAATACAATCAACTCAATATTTTTTTATATACTAGTTTATCAACTATAAATTAATTTTATTTGATAATTTATTTATAAAACAAAACTTTAAAATTAATATACAAAATAAACCTTCCTGGTGTATATTTTTATTTTAAGAAAATATACATATATTTAGATGGAGATTAAGTGAAGTTTATTATTAAATTCACTCTTAGTTAATCTAATCAATACAATATAATTTATTTAATTTATTTATATAATAAACTAAATATATAAAATTAATTTAATTATCATCTAAATAAAAAATATACGACAAAAGCTCTATATCATAGTACGAACACTTTAGTATACTTTTTTATTTAATTTATTGATTTTAGTATTTAGTTTTTAACTTAATACGTGAAATGTCTTATACAAATATATTCCCTCCCTATAAAGTTGTCTAGCTCCACCATGGGTCCTAGCACATATGTGCGTTGGATCCAAGTCCAACACATATGTTTAGCAAGGTTCCATCCTAAAATATTGGCAGTAAGAGGAGTATCCCACTAACCTTATACACTAGACTCGTTATCCCATTATTATCGATGTGGGAACACAATCCTCCGCACGCCCAAACACAAGATAACGAGACCCGCACAAACCTTAACTTTGATGCCATATTAATTTTTCATACTTTAGTTTCATCCTAAAACCAACTTGTTACCCATTATTATCGATGTAGAATCATAATCCCCCACACGCCCCCTCAAGTGCAACCGTTTGACTTGGTTGACGCTTGACGATGTGCCATAAGGTCGGCTAGACCAACTAGAGGGACGATCATTGTCCATGTCCACAATTAGAGTATTAAGGCCGACAAGCCCAATAAACCATGACACAAGAGATTGAACTACTTTAATATCATGAAAAATTTCGTTGAGTCATATATGACAAGGGGGTCCATTGCACGTCCTAGCGTATATGTACGTTGGGCCTAAGTCCAACACATAAGTCCAACAAGGTTTCATCTAAATCAATTGGCAACATGATGTATAACTCACTAACTTTATATATTAGACTCATTATCTCATTATTATAGATGTGAGAATATAATCCTCCACAAAACCAAAATTGTGTTATACTATATTAATCAGAGTGAAATGCGGAATAGGCAGATAAAATAGTTTATCCAATACTCTAGAAGGGGGGATGAATAGAGTATGGAAACTTTTCGCAATCTTAGGATAGGTAAGACCTTATCGAAAGAGATAAGACCTTATCAAATGAGATAAAGTCTTACTCGTAATTATAAGACCTTACACGTTTCTCTAAGATTGGAATTAAGTGTAAAGGTTTAGACAAACCAGGAATATAAAGAGCAGTAAAGGACACGCGATATGTTAACGAGGTTCGGTCACCAACACGACCTAGTCCCCGCCTAGGATTGATTCAACCCTAGGATTCAAGTAGCTTTATTTTCCTTCTTTTTTGATGAGTTCCAGATACAATCTTCAGAAGACCTTCCCTCTTCTAAACTCAGAAGTCTTACACTTCCTATCTAGCAACTCACTCACTCGAAAAGAAAAACGAAAGTACTCCAGATATAACACTCGTATCCAATGTGTCTAGAAATGATAACGGTTTGTATGATCCTAGTTGAATTGTACTATCAGCTCGAAAAAGATCTCACACTTCTCAGGGAAGTATAATGATGAAGCTTCGAATGTGAGATCGGTACTTTGTGAGATAAGTAGAATTTATCACTCGTGTTTTCGAAGTAGGCGATGAACGTGTGTTTTGTTTCTTGCTCTTTGTCTCATTAAATAGGCAAGCATATCAGCATTCTTTTACGTTGAGACTAGATCTTGCCTTCGTGATCCAGAACAATCTTTCCTTCGTGATTCTAGGAGATCTTGGTTTGTTGGGATTTGATCTTGGGTTGTTGAGATTTTGTTTGTTGAAGTCAAGCACGGTTTAGTTGAGTTGAAGGAAATCTTCCAATTTTATCTCAAGGAGATTTATTTAAAACAAATCAAAGATTTGTTAAAAACAAATCCCTTAATTAACTCAACAAGAAGGAAAAGCCACTTGGACGTACGTAACTCAATTGTAGTTTTTGTCCAGTTTTGGTAAGGTCGTACCAGTTTATGTAAGGCCTTACTGAAACCTGGAAACCAAGGTTTTCTGTAATATAATAAGGCCTTACGAGATACTGTGATGACTTTACGAAAACTTGTAAGGTCTTACAAAAACCTGGAAACCAAGGTTTTGGCTTTCATCAACCATAAGTAATGTCTTATTTATCAAGGTGGAGTTAACAATCTCCCCCTTGATGAAAGACAAAACTTATGATTTATTTCCTGCATTTGAACAACACAACAACAAACAATATAATATAACATAAGCACACATGTAGGATCAAATTTTGAAAACGATCGAATCAAAGCAAGTTTTTCAAAACCAAAAACAACCAAACCAAGAGTTTTCAAAATAGTTCAAAAGACAAATATTCTCCCCCTTTTTGTCTTTCAGCAAGAAAAAGTTAGAGCTTGAAAAGATCAATCTTCATCATCCGAGACTTCAACCACTTCTTCAAACCATTGCCCATAATTTGAAGAAGACCCAACTCGTCTTCCACGACAACGAGCACGCACCTTTTCCCTCCATCTCTTCTGTGCCTCACCAGTAGTGGTCCAAGCCATCATTTTGGCTAACTGTTTTTCCTGATCATTTCTGTACTTCTTAACTAAGCCATATTCCTCCACTGTCAAGATAGTCGGCTCAGGTACTATGGGTCGAAGGATGCCTCGTTTTAGCACCTTGCGTTCACAATTGATTACCACATTTTGACACACTTCTTGAATGTGTTCCACAGCATCCTCATCCAAAGGCATGATTGTAGTAGTTGCCCTATGAGCTAGAGATGTCAAAAACAGTAACTGGTTTAGCTTCTCATTAACAATTAACAACTTCTCATGTGTATCATCCTGTCTATCCACAATATCAGCACGAGCAGTGTTCAAATCTTTCCTCAGAGCATCCACTTCAGCTTCTAAATCCTGAATTCTCTGTTCAGATGAGAATTGAGCAATTGATTGATGTTTCTTCAGAATCCATTCCCCAGACAAAGTTTTCTCAACCCCAAGCCTTCCCCAACAGTCCTCATCAATTTGTCCCTTATGATAAACCTTATCCTCATCTGTAGTATCAATTTCAAAGAATTCGAAGATCTTTGGAAATAAGTTGGCATAAGGAAGAGGGGCTGTCAAAGGGGTATTTACAGTGTGCACCATGTAGGATAAAATCAGGTTAGGGACATCAATAGGATACCCAGTAAGGACCAAATCCAGAATTTCTAAGAGATTGTCAGTTACAATCTCTCTGGAATGCTTTCGTGGTAAAACACACCTAGCAAGCAAAGTAAACACAATTTTGGCCTCTAAAGTTAAGACATTATGGGTTTGTTTTTGCTTTGGCTTTGAGGAAGTAGCACCAGAAGAAATTGGTTTCTCAAAAAGTGTTTTCTGGGCATGGGCAAGACACACATTTTTCGAAGGATGAGTTTTGGTGTCGATTTCCTCAGGGACTCCTAAAATAATTGCTAAGGAAGAAGCAGTTAGGGTAATTTGTCGCCCTTTTATCTGAGAATGTAGAGTCAAAATCCCCTTTTTTCGGTGACCAGTGAGGTTGACAAAGAAGAGGCGGGTAAGTCGTGGAAATGCAAAATTTCCCAAATTAAACATACTCCAGACATTCGAACATTTCAGCATATTAACACACGGCAGATTCATAGACTCTAAAAAATTTGCATCAACAGATTCACAAAAGCTCAGGGGACGATTAGCAAAACCATCTTTCCACATCCCTGCTTTAGTATAGTTCAAGAACCAAGAAAAAGGTTCTTCACTACTAACCTCAAACCCAGAAGGTGGTGATCGAAGACGATGTTGAGGTATATCCTTTGCGGCTGGAGGATAAATAGCTTGAGCCACTTGCCGAGAAGGAGAGGGAGTAGACATCGAAGAATCGGAATCTGGATTGTACTTTTTTAGAACAGCTTTGCCCTTTCTAGCCGAAGAGCGCTGCTTCTTGGATGTTGGAGCAGAGGATTGAGTCGAAGAACGTTTAGGAGCCATCGCAGATTAGGGTTTGAAGGTGAGAGAGACGAGAAGTCGGAGAATTTAAGAAGCGCTGAAGAGAATCACACAACGAGATCTTTGAAGATTTGATATAAGACGGAGAGAGAGGAAAATCTTTGTTTAAAAATCTTTTAAGTAATTTTTAAAAAGATTAAAAATTAAAACCGAAAGATTTCCAAAAAATAAAATAATCTATTAGTTAGTTATCTATTGAGATAATAACTAAAAGATTTGATCCAATTTAATCTTTTAAATAAAAATCAAGAACATACTATTATTTAGTAAGGCCTTGGAATGTATGGTAAGGTCTTATTCTAAAGAATAAGATCAGTGTTTGTAACACGATTGTAGTAAGACCTTGAAATGCATGTTAAGGTCTTAATGTAGGGAATAAGATCAATATTGTAAAACAATAATTGCTCCCCCTACATTTGTGCCTCCCTGTTAAGCATACCAAGTTCTAACCTTATGAAGTTGAATCTCTCTTCGGGTAAAGGTTTTGTAAAGATATCGGCTAGTTGAAGATCAGTAGAAATGAATGTCAAAGACACATCACCTTTTTCTACATGATCACGTATAAAATGGTGTCTCACATCTATATGTTTCGTTCTTGAATGCTGTACAGGATTTTTTGAGATAGAAATAGCACTGGTATTGTCACATTTTATTGGTATGTCCTTAAAGTTGAATCCAAGATCTTGGAGTTGTTGCGCAATCCATAAGATTTGCGAACAACAAGCTCCAGCAGCAATATATTCAGCTTCGGCTGTTGAGAGAGCCACTGAATTTTGCTTTTTGGAATGCCAACTTATTAAAGATGTACCAAGAAATTGACAACACCCTGAGGTGCTTTTTCTATCCACTTTATATCCTGCAAAATCAGCATCGGAATATCCGATAAGACCGAAACTACTTTGTGTGGGATACCATAGACCAATATCTTTTGTACCATTAAGATATCTTAATATCCTTTTTACCGCAATGAGATGTGATTCCTTTGGGTTAGCTTGAAATCTAGCACACATGCAAACACTAAACATAATGTCAGGTCTACTAGCAGTAAGATATAGTAAAGATCCGATCATACCTCGAAATTCTTTTTGATTTACTTGTTTGCCGGTAAGGTCTTGATCCAAAGAGAGAGTAGAGCTCATTGGTGTTTTAGCTGGTTTCGATTCATTCATCTTAAACTTCTTCAGAAAGTCTCTTGTGTACTTTCCTTGATTGAGGAATATGCCCTTTTTACTTTGATGTACTTGTAGTCCAAGAAAGAAATTTAATTCTCCCATCATACTCATCTCAAATTCCTTGCACATGATGTCAGAAAATTCCTTGCAAAGAGATTCATTAGTTGCTCCAAACAAGATATCATCCACATAAATTTGAACAACAAGAATATTCTTTCCATGAGTTTTAATGAATAAAGTTTTGTCGATCAACCCTCTTTTGAAGTTATTTTCCAGAAGATATTTTGAAAGTCGCTCGTACCAAGCTCTTGGGGCTTGCTTTAAGCCGTAAAGAGCTTTGTCAAGCTTGAAAACATAATCTGGAAATTCATTACTTTCAAAGCCGGGAGGTTGAGCAACATAAACTTCTTCATCTAAATAACCATTCAAAAAGGCGCATTTTACGTCCATTTGAAAAAGTTTAATACTCATGTAAGATGCAAAAGCAAGAAGTATGCGAATGGCTTCAAGCCTGGCTACGGGAGCAAAAGTCTCCTCGTAGTCAATACCTTCCTCCTGATTGTAACCTTGAGCTACAAGACGAGCTTTATTTCGAATGACATTGCCACTTTCATCAAGTTTATTTCGAAAAACCCATCTTGTCCCGATAACTGATTTGCCTTTGGGTCTTGCTGTAAGTGTCCATACTTTGTTTCGCTCGAACTCGTTTAGCTCATCTTGCATAGCAATAATCCAGTCAGGTTCTTGAAGAGCTTCTGTGTACTTCTTAGGTTCTACAAGAGATACAAAAGCATGAAAAACACACAAATCTTTTAATTTAGAGCGAGTTTGTATTCCAGATGAGGGATCAGAAATGATATCCTGAGTTGAATGGGATGATGCATGTTTGAACTTCCTTCGAACATTTCTCTGATTATAAGCATCAGGTTCAGAATAAATAGGAAGTGGAGAAGACGGCTCTTGTTGCTCAGGTGGTGATGTATCTTCAAGACTGGTTTCATTTGTAAGACCTTGAGGAGGTACTTCAAGGTCTTGAGACACGTTTGTAAGATCTTGAGATACATCTGTAAGATCTTGAAATGGCTCTTGCATGTTTCTGACGTTCTTATCGACTTCTTCTTCTTCTTCCTCATGTTTATTTAGATCAAGATCTGCAAAGCTCTCACTCAAGATACCATTATCATTTTCATCAAATAAAACATGGATACTTTCTTCGACTACTTTGGTACGTTTATTGTATACTCGATAAGCCTTGCTTTGAGTCGAGTATCCGAGAAATATACCTTCGTCGCTACGAGCGTCAAATTTTCCAAGATTATCCTTCCCATTATTATGCACGTAACACGTACATCCAAATGGTTTAAAGTAAGATATACTTGGTTTTCTTCCTTTAAAAAGCTCATAAGGAGTTTTCTTTAAAATTGATCGAATCAAACATCTATTAAGAATGTAATTTGCTGTATTAACAGCTTCTGCCCAGTATGACTTAGGCAGATCATTCTCTAATAGCATTGTCCTAGACATTTCCTCTAGGGTGCGTTTCTTTCGTTCCACAACCCCATTTTGTTGAGGTGTTCTAGGAGCTGAGAAATTATGGGAAATACCATATTTCTCACAAAATGCATCAAAGTCTGATTGATCAAATTCTCTACCATGATCACTTCTAATAGAAACGATTGGTAGGTTTTTCAAAGTCTGTAACTCCTTACAAAGTTTTGAGAAGTATAAAAGTGCTTCAGATTTCATTTTTAGAAAGAAAACCCAAGTAAATCGAGAATAATCATCAACAATAACAAGAATGTATTGTTTGCCTTTGGGAGATTTGACGCGCATAGGTCCACAAAGATCCATGTGGAGAAGTTCAAGAGGTCTAGTAGTACTTACCACTTGCTTCTTATTGAAAGAACTACGAGTATGTTTACCTCTTGAGCAAGCATTGCATAATTCATCTACCTTGAACTTTAGGTCAGGAAGACCTCTTACAAGATCTTTTGATTTGAGTTTGTTAAGAGAATGTAGACTGATGTGACCAAGTCGTCTGTGCCATAGTCTTGAGTCATCTGATAAGACCTTGAGACATTTTAGATTTGTCCCTGCAATTTGGTTAGTATTAACAGCATATATATTATTATCCCTGTGAGCTGTCAGCACTAAATTTCCTGTCATCTCATCTCGAACTTCACACTTCCTCTTGTCAAAGCTAACACAATTTCCTTTATCACAAAGCTGAGAAACACTAAGAAGGTTATATTTTAAGCCATCCACCAAATAAACATCTTTAATATTATTATTTGAATTAAGACCAACATTACCGATACCAAGAATGTCACATTTTCCTTTGTCACCAAGAGTTATAGTGCCAGTGATTTTCTTCTTTAGAGTGTCGAAAAGAGATTCTTTCCCACTCATATGTCTTGAACAACCACTGTCCATTATCCATTTTTGAGTCTTGGTGATATCCTGCAAAACAGAAAATCATCCTTTCCGGCTTGACCAATAAACAGAGTTAGATCCGTTATGAGGGTAGACCATGTTAGGTGGCCTAGTACCTTTAGGAACCCATATATGTTTTACCCGTTCATTTAGACGTACAGGAAAGGTATTTCTAATAATGTATGGATCCGTTCTCCTATATGAACAAGTTTCCTTTACATGACCCTTTCTACAACAAAAGAAACAAGTAGGAGATCTCCAATTTCCTTTTGTTTTAACGAACGTGGTAGTGGGTTTAGCAGGAAAATTCCTGTTATATCCTATTCCACTTCGATTTAAGGATAATTGTTGTTCTCCAAGCATTTTATCAAGAGTAGCTTTAGATTTAGTAAATTGCACAAGAGCTATTGTTACGCTAAAAAGTGTGCACGCAATAAGCCTTAAATTTATACTCGTTATAATTATCCTAACTTCTAGCGCACCCGTAGTGTACGGGACGTTTGTAGCATGGATAGTATTCCGAGGTCGAACACAAAGACTAAGGTGAAATTGACTCGGTTTTGTGATTAAGTTTAGTGAAGGTCTAAGGTTAGAAAAGAGGGAAACAAAGAAAAGAAAATCTAATTTGTTTTTGGTTGGTTTTTGGTGATCAATCAAAGATCACAATTCATGCAAAGTAAACAATCAAACTAAAATTCAGCACAAATGAACAAACCAAACAAGATAATGATCAAGGAAAGGTAAGACGGATTCTAGGGGTCGGAATTCCGGTTATGGCATAGAACTCAAGTTATCTATTCGTTCTTTGGATTAACTAATATATATTGGGATTAAGTGTATCTAATTTGGGATCAATTACCGGGTAGGTCTCATGGTCCAACTAGTCCACACCTAAGGTCTTATTACCGGGTAGGTCTCTAAGAGCCTAAGGATAGGAATTCTACACAAACCGGATTGTAAATTAGGGATCTAACCTATCCTTACCGGGTAAGTCTTGGAAAGGGAAGTCCTAAGCAACTATCCTAGCACATCTAATCTAATGGTGGCTTATTAGGCTCACCACTACCTAAGGTTTGCTATTTTAGATTCTAAGGACAAGGATTACCGGGTAAGTCTCTCCTAGCACTTAGTCACTACACTAGGTAGGTTAAACTCAGCAACAATTAGGTTTTCAACATTTTATAGGTTTAAGGCAAGATCCTTCGAATCAGGGAAAATCACGGGCTGTTCTTCCTAAACCACGACCGTGGTTCTTCAAGAACTACCCGTGATTCCTAACAGCAACTACGTTCATAAGCAAAAGTCATCCAAAGGCAAATCTAAGTTCATCCTATCACGGTTCTAGCCACAACCATCCTTTCCTTACCCTAGAACCACATCAATTTAGCCTACAACATTCATAATGGAAATCGAGGCAAACAAACATAAAATCAAAACATCCATTGCAAGAGAATAAAAGAAAAGAGATGCACAAGTGAACTTAATTCAAAACTAAGCTGAAGATTAGAATAGAGCCACTTACAACCCTTCCAAAAGAAGGTTCAAAGGTTCATACAATCTCTAGAAATCAAAATCCGAAATACAAGAAAGCTATGGTGTGTTTCCTCCTCCTCTTCTTCAATGGAACTCTCCTTCTTCTCTTTGACACTTTCCTTCCTAGAAAAAATCTTCTTCTTTTGAGAATCTATTTGTTAGAGAGAAATGGATAATGGATGAGCTGCTCCCAAACTACCCCCAGCTGCCTCAAACAACCCATGATGGACCACATTTATAACAAATCCTTCATGAGCTGGCCATGAGAGTCGTGGCACAGCTGTCACGAGAATCTGGCAAAATCCACGGTCATTTCCACGGCCGTGGTTCGTCAGAGAACCGTGATTCTATGCAGAAACTTCGCCTTGGATCATTAAGCTGTGGTTTGGTGCATGTCTTGTGTTGGCAAGGTTCCATGGGTCCTTCTTAGCTCTTGGCTTGTGTCCTAATGATTCCGAGGGTGCGTCATTTAAATGAACGATCCTCAAACGCATCGTTTAAGCTCCTAAACTTCCCGTAATACCTACAAAACGCGCACAAGTTCGTGTAGACGTCTATCTCGACAAAATATGTGAATTGGGTGCAAAACGTCTTGAACTAATGCTAGATCATGCATGAATGAGCGAGAATTCTATCTAAATGTACGCCTAAAACTATGTTATAAATCGTGTTATCAAAATACCCCATACTTAAGGTTTGCTCGTCCCCGAGCAAATTCCCACATATAGACTAGAAGATGACATGATTTATGTATGCAGAAAAATGGCAAAATCTTTTTGGGTTTGTGCTTCTACTATTGGATCACCTTCATAGTCATGATCAATGGCAATTGGATAAGCAATTATGTATCAAACAATAAGGGCATGGAAAGACAATTGTACTTAACTCAAAAGCATGCATGAAATGTGAAGATGAAGAGGTCAAGAAGATCAAGAGTCTATCCAATCTAGATTACTAAGTCTTACAAACATGCAAGTAGGTCATAAGGGCTTGTGACATAAAAGGCCAAGAAACGTTGCAATTGGGCGGGGGATTCTCTAGGTTATGTGATGCTAATCCGGGAATGGAACTAACTCCACATCCTTGTCCTCGATCAACTTCCCCCAAGTGTATATTTTTCCCTATCTTGCTTTCTTTTCTTTTTCTTTAACTCATTTTTGAGACAATGGCATTGGTGTACAATAGCCGAAACCTTAGTGATTAGCCATCCTCGGGCTTTTTCTCTTTTTTGAGGTGCATCCACACCGGGCACACATACCAAAGCTCGTTAGGGCTATTGGTTCATTTGACTTTGACAAGGCACCAACACCCGATTATGTGAAGTGTACCGAGTTACTTGTCATTTAAACCAACGCCCCCAAACCTATATTTTGGCTACACTTCCACAATAATTTCAGCATTTCATTCACGACATTCTTTTCATTACATCTTCACCCCGCACTTGCTTTTCACACATTTCAACACACTAGCATGCTCCTATTCCCGGATGGGTTTAAAGGAGGTCGATTTTATATCAATTGAGGTGCTCAAGCAATCATGATCAAGATGAGAAGTAGAGGAAGATGAAATGCCTCATTCATCCCTAGATGGTATGCAAGAACTATCATGTAATTTCGACTTTCAATACTCAATCCATTCTAGGCAATCATCATGATCACAAGTCATTCATATAATTTAAGAGAAGTAGTTCAAGTCTACATATGCATTTATCAATTTAACACATAAGGCCATTCATAGCCAATCACAAGACAAGTTTCATCATTAGGATCATATCCAAGCCTAGAAAGCACAAAAATTTTTAAATTTTCTGATTTTTTGGAATATGTATGTACAATGCAAGCATGTGAAAATATTAAACTACCCTAGATGCTCATCATGCAAAGGATCATGCAAACCCCACCCCATACTTAGAAACACATTGTCCCCAATGTGGTATTCAAGTAAAGAGAGTGAAAGAAGGTTCTCACAATGTAAAATTGTTTGCTATGGTATTTGGGAATTCTCAAGTGAATTGATGTTGGATGATCCTTTCAACCATGGTAGAGAGCTCTAAGCATCCTTCAAAGTTTCGGAACCCGCGCTAGGCACCGCTAGCCGTCCAAGTTCCGCGTCCGCTCCACCCATAATTGGTGAGGGTGTCATCATCATCATTTTCATTGCCAAGAGAGGCTTCCAATTCCACTAATGCTCTAGCACACACACGAAGGTAGACAAAAACACACACAAAGCACACAAAAACAGAAAAATCTAAGCAAAAATGAAAAGGGAAAAATGTTACCAATGGGTTGCCTCCCACCAAGCGCTTCTTTAAGGTCATTAGCTTGACCAAACTCGGGAGCGTCTATTCGAGGTGAAGCGGGGCAATCATGTCTACCGGGGCTCCCGGAATATACTTCTTCAAGTGATGCCCATTCACCTTGAAATTTCCACAATGCTCCCCTCCTATTTCAATAGCTCCATGGGGAAAGATCTTCTTCACTACATATGGCCCGGTCCATCTTGATTTGAGCTTTCCGGGGAAAAGCCTTAGCCTTGAGTTGAAGAGAAGGACAAGATCTCCTTCACTCAACTCCTTTGGAACGATCCTCTTGTCATGCCACCTTTTGGTTCTCTCCTTGTAGATCCGGGCATTCTCATAAGCTTCCAACCGGAGCTCCTCAAGGGCATTGATATCAAGTAACCTCTTTTCTCCCGCTTCCTTGAGGTCAAAATTTAGCCACTTAATGGCCCAATAAGCTCTATGCTCCATTTCCACCGGGAGATGGCAAGACTTGCCATAGACCAACTTGTAGGGAGTGGTTCCAATTGGTGTCTTGAAGGCGGTTCTATATGCCCATAGTGCATCATTGAGCTTCATAGCCCAATCCTTCCTTGTCCTAGACACCGTCTTCTCGAGGATGGCCTTGATCTCTCGGTTGGAGATCTCCACTTGACCACTAGTTTGGGGGTGGTAAGGTGTTGCCACCTTATGAGTCACCCCATACTTGGCCAAAAGTGCTCCAAAGTTCCTATTTGTGAAGTGCTTCCCTCCATCACTAATGATTACCCTTGGTGTTCCAAACCTAGGGAAGATCACCCGGTTGAAGAATCGCACTACCACCTTGGCATCATTCGTAGGAGAAGCGATTGCCTCTACCCATCTTGACACATAGTCCACCGCCAATAGGATGTAGAGATTGCCACATGAAGAAGGGAATGGTCCCATGAAGTCTACACCCCACACATAAAAAATCTCAACTTCTTGGATGTTATTCAAGGGCATTTCATTCCTCCTTGAGATGTTGCCCGTTCTTTGGCAAGCATCACATGCCGCTACAAAACCTTGCACATCCCTAAACAAGTTAGGCCAATAAAAACCGGATTGTAATACCTTTGCACACGTCTTGTGTGAGCTAGCATGGCCTCCGCATGGTAAGGAGTGGCAATGTCGGATCACACTTTCCACCTCATCCTCCGGTATGCATCTTCTAAGCACCCCATCCGGGCCTCTCTTGAATAGAAGTGGCTCACTCCAATAGTAATGCCTTACATCGTTGAAGAACTTCTTCCTTTGTGCATATGTAAGTCCGGGAGGCACTTCCTCACACACCAAGTAGTTCACAATATCGGCGTACCACGACTCACTTCCTCTAGCCACTTGGAACAAGCATTCCTCCACCATTTGCAATTGTTCATCCCGGAATGAATCATCTATCGGGATGGTGTCCTTCCCAAGCTCTAATGGTGGGAGTCTACTAAGGTGATCCGCCACGGAGTTTTTGGATCCCTTCTTATCCCGTATCTCCAAATCAAATTCTTGAAGAAGAAGGATCCACCGAATCAACCTTGGTTTGGCATCCTTCTTTGTAAGTAGATAACGGATCGCCGCATGATCCGTATAAACTATGACCTTCGCTCCAACAAGGTATGAGCGGAACTTCTCAAATTCATACACCACCGCCAACAACTCCTTCTCGGTGGTAGCATAGTTGAGTTGGGCGTTATCTAGCGTCTTGCTAGCATAGTAAATAGCATGAGTGCGCCCTTCTTTCCTTTGTCCTAAAACGGCCCCAACGGCCACATCACTTGCATCGCACATGATCTCAAACGGTAGACTCCAATCCGGAGGTTGCATGATAGGTGCGGAGATCAAGGCGTTCTTCAACCTACAAAAAGCTTCAAGACAATCCTTGGAAAAGACAAAATCAATATCTTTCATTAGTAGGTTAGTGAGAGGCTTAGAAATTTTAGAGAAGTCTTGAATGAACCTCCGGTAAAAACCGGCATGCCCTAAGAAACTCCTTACCCCCTTCACCGAGGTAGGTGGTGGCAACTTCTCTATCGTTTCAATCTTAGCCCTATCAACCTCAATGCCACGGTTAGACACCAAGTGTCCTAACACAATCCCTTCACTTACCATGAAGTGGCATTTTTCCCAATTTAAGACAAGATTTGTCTCCTCACATCTTTGCAACACTAATGACAAGTTAGCCAAGCAATCATCGAAAGAAGAACCATAAACAGAGAAATCATCCATGAACACTTCCATGATATTTTCTATGTATTCCGAAAAGATAGCCATCATACACCTTTGGAAGGTGGCGGGTGCATTACACAACCCAAATGGCATTCTCCTATATGCAAAGGTACCCCATGGACATGTAAAAGTTGTTTTCTCTTGGTCATCGGGGTGGATAGGGATTTGGAAGAATCCACTATATCCATCTAGATAGCAAAAATGAGAGTGTTGAGCTAACCTTTCTAGCATTTGGTCAATGAAGGGGAGGGGGAAGTGATCTTTCCTAGAGGCCATGTTTAATTTCCTATAATCAATGCACATTCTCCACCCCGTAACCGTCCTAGTCGGTATTAGTTCATTATTCTCGTTAGTTACTACCGTCATTCCACCCTTCTTAGGTACTACATGAACGGGGTTAACCCACTTGCTATCCGAGATAGGGTAGATAATTCCCGCATCTAGCAATTTAATGATTTCCTTTTTAACCACCTCTTTCATTATAGGGTTCAATCTCCTTTGATGTTCAATAGAGGGTTTGTGGTCATCTTCCATCATTATCTTATGCATGCACAAAGATGGCTTAATGCCAACCAAATCATCAATAGTGTAACCAATAGCTTTCCTACGCAATCTTAGTTCATGCAGCAATTTAGCAAGTTCATCATCACTCAAGCATGCATTAACAATCACAGGATACGTAGAATTATCACCAAGAAATGCATACTTTAAATGAGAGGGAAGAGGTTTAAGTTCAAGTGAGGGAGGACCTTTATCGTTTGAAGACGATCCAAATAAGGTTGGATGAGATGAATCCAAAGCAAAGGAAGACTCCCTATGGCTCCTAGAAGCGTGATCATCATCAAGAGCCGATTCAGGGAAAACCACGGTTGGAAACACGGGTTGCTCATCTTCCACGGCCGTGGTTCTTGCCAAGCTTGCTTCTCGGAGTTGTCCAGAAAGTTTGACGGCCGTGGTTTGTAAATCTCGACCGTGGAACTTACAACTGTTCACCACCTCTTCGTGGCTTTCAAATCCAACTCTTGGCTCCTCTTCCAAAGCTTACAAAGCTTTGATCTCTTCATTGCAGGCCTCTTCAACACCTTCCTCCATCATGCTTAAGGTAAGAACCTTCTCCAAGGGGTCCTTGATCAAGATCGAGCTCACAACTTCCCTAGATTCTTCATGCTTGACTATGTTGAAGATATCTTCATCAAGGGTTGGCCCTTTCATCATTGTGGACAGCTTGAACTTGATGTTCTCTTCCCCGATGTTGAAGGAGAGAGTCCCGTTCTTGCAATCCACTAGGCAACCGGAAGTGGCTAGGAAAGGTCTTCCTAAGATGATAGGCACGTAGAATCCTCCTAGTTGCACCGGAATGTCCTCTAGAATCCCAACCGGATGAGTGATAGAACGGTCCGCCATATAGAGGGTCATCTTGACCGGATTTGGCTCTCCTAACCCGACCTTGTTGCTAAGTGCAAGCGGTATGATGCTTATACTCGCCCCAAGATCACAAAGGGCCTCGTACTTCACATCTCCCACTCCTATTGGGACGCAAAAGGAACCCGGATCCCTTAGCTTGGGAGGCATTTCTTCCTTCATGGTTTGGATCAATTTCGAGGATCTCTTGGTCATCCTTATGTCCCCATACTCCTCCAACTTCCTTTTGTTGGAGAGTATTTCTTTCAAAAATTTCCCATATGCCGGCATTCCTAAGATGGCATCCATGAACGGAATGTTAATATGTAACTTGGACATTAGTTCAAGGAACTTACCAAAGTGATTGTCCAAACGAGCTCTTGCTCTTGATTGTGGGAACGGTAGTGGCGGCTTGTATGGAGGCGGTGCTACATAAGTCGGCTCTACATCCTTGCTCTTGCCTTCATCTTCTTGCCTACTTCCCTCTTCTACCACTACTTGCTTTCCTTTAGCTTGGTCCTTGGGCAAAGGATCCTTCATACTTAACCCACTCCTCGTTGTGATAGCCGACACTTGGCCTCTTGGGTTGTCTTTGGTTCTTCCGGGAATCTTTCCCGGATCTCTATGTGCTTCCCCCGCCTTTTGAAAGACTTGTGCTTCCAAGACCTTTTGAGCCTTAGAAATTGAAGTCACGGTGCTCTCAAGTCCACTCAACCTTCCTAGCAATTGCTCAAACATGACTTCGGTTCTATCCTTTGAAGGTTGAGGAAAACCGGGTGGAGGCTCTTGTGAAGCTCTTTGTGGTGGAGTTGTGCTTGAGGAGGCGGGAGGGTTCAAGGCTCCATCCGGGTTAGAGTAAGAAAACCCGGGATGGTTGTGGTTGGGCTGGTAATTGTTGAATTGCCGGTTGTTGTTGAAATTTCTTGAGCCTTGGCAATTGTTGAAGTTGCCCCTTCCCATATAGTTCACATCCTCCTCCTTGGAAGACAAGTTAGCTTGTGGAAGCACTTGAGGAGTTGCTTGGCTCTTCAAGGTTGTAGTACACAACTCTCTCAAGGATTTCAATTCGTTGTTGATGGCGTCAAGCTTGAAATTGCTCATGGTGACTTCGCTCACCTCATATGCTCCCGCCTTTCTTCCTTCACTCTTCCTATGAGAGTACTTCTCAATCACTAGAGCTTGCTTCTCCACAAACTCCCAAGCATCATCTACATATTTCTCCATGAAAGTCCCACCGGAGAGGGATTGAAGCTTGAATTGGCTATCTTCATCAAGTCCCTTGAAGTAGATTTCCAATAGCTCAATTTTCGGTATGCCATGGTGTGGACAATCTAGGAGAAGGTCTTTGAATCTCTCCCAAGACTTGAACAAACTTTCTCTATCCCTCATCACGAAGGCATTGATCTTTCCTCTTAATTCGGTGGTCTTGGAAGGTGGGAAGAACTTGGTTAAGAACTCGGTTGTCATCTCCTCCCAAGTACCAACTCGCCCTTGTGGAATAGATTGATACCAAGCCAAGGCTTTATCCTTAAGAGAGAAGGAAAAAGCCCTAAGCTTATGGTTGTTGCTCTCCAATCTTGGCGGTCTAAGAGTCTCCATCAAAATCTCGTAGTTCATCAAATGTTGGTGAGGAGACTCTCCTTCCATCCCTCCAAATTGATTGTGCCGGATCATTTGTAGAACTTGAGGGCGGAGCTCATAGTTGTGGGTTGCGGGATCTCCTAGATTCACACCCGGTCGGTGTGCTCTTTGTGCCGGATCCATACGTCTCCCTAGGGTTTGTGGCTCCTCGATAGCAATGGGAACAACCCTAACATTGGCCGCCGGCTGCGGTTGTACCATCGGTAGTGGAGGAGGTGGAGGTTGTCGGCGATTAAGCTCTCCTTGAACAAGGGCTTGCCTAATCTCCTCAATCTCCCTCCTAGTTTCCTCTTGCCTCTCATTGGCAAGTCTCCTTTCTTCCTCCAAGAGCTCATCTCTTAGCCTTATTTGCTCTAAGGCTTCATCCAACTCAGCTTGGAGATTTCTACCGGCCATCTCTTTCTCTTTTCGGATGTTCTTGGATCTAGATCGAAGGGTTTTCTCCGGTTCGGGATCGAATGGAGCTAAGTCCTTGCTACGAGATCTTCGCATACACCTAAAGAGTAATAGATGTCCTGAAAAGCAAAGATACCAACCAAAGAGAGATCAAAAGCAACAAGAAAGATCTACACTAGAAACAATCACAAAATAGACTCAATCTAGACCTAGTCCCCGGCAACGGCGCCAAAAACTTGTTACGCTAAAAAGTGTGCACGCAATAAGCCTTAAATTTATACTCGTTATAATTATCCTAACTTCTAGCGCACCCGCAGTGTACGGGACGTTTGTAGCATGGATAGTATTCCGAGGTCGAACACAAAGACTAAGGTGAAATTGACTCGGTTTTGTGATTAAGTTTAGTGAAGGTCTAAGGTTAGAAAAGAGGGAAACAAAGAAAAGAAAATCTAATTTGTTTTTGGTTGGTTTTTGGTGATCAATCAAAGATCACAATTCATGCAAAGTAAACAATCAAACTAAAATTCAGCACAAATGAACAAACCAAACAAGATAATGATCAAGGAAAGGTAAGACGGATTCTAGGGGTCGGAAGTTCCGGTTATGGCATAGAACTCAAGTTATCTATTCGTTCTTTGGATTAACTAATATATGTTGGGATTAAGTGTATCTAATTTGGGATCAATTACCGGGTAGGTCTCATGGTCCAACTAGTCCACACCTAAGGTCTTATTACCGGGTAGGTCTCTAAGAGCCTAAGGATAGGAATTCTACACAAACTGGATTGTAAATTAGGGATCTAACCTATCCTTACCGGGTAAGTCTTGGAAAGGGAAGTCCTAAGCAACTATCCTAGCACATCTAATCCAATGGTGGCTTATTAGGCTCACCACTACCTAAGGTTTGCTATTTTAGATTCTAAGGACAAGGATTACCGGGTAAGTCTCTCCTAGCACTTAGTCACTACACTAGGTAGGTTAAACTCAGCAACAATTAGGTTTTCAACATTTTATAGGTTTAAGGCAATATCCTTCGAATCAGGGAAAATCACGGGCTGTTCTTCCTAAACCACGACTGTGGTTCTTCAAGAACTACCCGTGATTCCTAACAGCAACTACGTTCATAAGCAAAAGTCATCCAAAGGCAAATCTAAGTTCATCCTATCACGGTTCTAGCCACAACCATCCTTTCCTTACCCTAGAACCACATCAATTTAGCCTACAACATTCATAATGGAAATCGAGGCAAACAAACATAAAATCAAAACATCCATTGCAAGAGAATAAAAGAAAAGAGATGCACAAGTGAACTTAATTCAAAACTAAGCTGAAGATTAGAATAGAGCCACTTACAACCCTTCCAAAAGAAGGTTCAAAGGTTCATACAATCTCTAGAAATCAAAATCCGAAATACAAGAAAGCTATGGTGTGTTTCCTCCTCCTCTTCTTCAATGGAACTCTCCTTCTTCTCTTTGACACTTTCCTTCCTAGAAAAAATCTTCTTCTTTTGAGAATCTATTTGTTAGAGAGAAATGGATAATGGATGAGCTGCTCCCAAACTACCCCCAACTGCCTCAAACAACCCATGATGGACCACATTTATAACAAATCCTTCATGAGCTGGCCATGAGAGTCGTGGCACAGCTGTCACGAGAATCTGGCAAAATCCACGGTCATTTCCACGGTCGTGGTTCGTCAGAGAACCGTGATTCTATGCAGAAACTTCGCCTTGGATCATTAAGCTGTGGTTTGGTGCATGTCTTGTGTTGGCAAGGTTCCATGGGTCCTTCTTAGCTCTTGGCTTGTGTCCTAATGATTCCGAGGGTGCGTCATTTAAATGAACGATCCTCAAACGCATCGTTTAAGCTCCTAAACTTCCTGTAATACCTACAAAACGCACACAAGTCCGTGTAGACGTCTATCTCAACAAAATATGTGAATTGGGTGCAAAACGTCTTGAACTAATGCTAGATCATGCATGAATGAGCGAGAATTCTATCTAAATGTACGCCTAAAACTATGTTATAAATCGTGTTATCAGCTATTTGCTGTTCTTGACATTTTTCAGAAAGTTTCACTTTTTCAATCTCTAAGTCAGTATTACATGTCTTAAGAGATGAGAGGTTTGCCTTTAGATCGGAGTTTTCCAATCGTAAGGCCTTAACCTCAGTGTCAAGATCTGATTGTATGCTGTCAAGATCTTGAACTTTCAGCGAAAGCATTCTTATGCAATTTTCTTGATCATTAAGCTTTTCTTGTAAAATGTTGATTTCTTTGCTGTAAATTTCTTCATTAGAAATCATGTTTTTCAATACTTCTGATAAAACATCGGTAGGACTAGATATAAGATCTCTTACCATTTCCTCCAAATGTTGATCTTGATTTTTATCGGATTTTGCCATAAGACATAAGTTTGCATGATCATCTTCAGAATCTGAATCACTTGAGGAGTCTGAATCGCTCCAAGCTGCTACCATGGCTTTCTTGCCAAATTCCTTTTTCTTGAATTTGTTCTTCTTCTTTTGAGGACATTCTTTAACCAGATGATCTGTTTCACCACATTCATAGCAATTTAGAACACGATTCTTCTTCAAGGGGTTAGAAGACTTACCTCTGTATTTAGAAGATCCAGCATTTTCTTTGTTTGAAAATTGCTTTTTCATTTTTAATATTCTAGCTAATCCTCTTGTGATAAGAGCAAAGGGATCTTCATCATCGCTTTCAGAATCTTCCAGTGGTTCCTCTTTCTTTGCTTTAAGTGCCAAATTCTTAATGTTTGTTGGCACATCCCCATCGTCCTCATTGAGGATCAATTCATGGGTGATTAATTTGCCTAGCAAATCATCAAGAGCAAGTGTATTGAGGTTTTGTGCTTCTTCAATAGCGGTTACCTTGGGACCCCATTTTGCTTTAGGCAAGCATCTAAGTATCTTTCTGACTTTTTCTTCATTGTTAAAAGTTTTTCTCAATGAGTCAAGATTGTTAATGATCTCCGTAAAACGGGTGAACATTACTTTGACTGATTCATCTAGGATCATTTTAAACAATTCGTATTGCCTCAGAAAGATACTAATTTTGGTTTCTTTGACCTGGCTGGTTCCTTCATAGGTGACCACTAATTTATCCCATATTTCTTTAGCGGATCTGCATGAAGATATACGATTAAATTCATCAGTACTTAAACCACAATATAATAGATTAATAGCTTTGTAGTTTTTCGCCACGCTCTCAAGATCTTTCTGATTGAATTCAGCTTCTGTCTTGTTTACTTTTGTATTGTCAGGACCATCCTTGGTAGGAGTGAGAGGTCCGTTCTTGATAATATGCCAAAGCTCCAAATCTTGATCGATGATAAACATCTGCAACAAGGATTTCCAGTGCATAAAATTGTTTCCTACAAAAAGAGGTGGTCTAGAAATTGATCTTCCTTGACCAAATCCGCCTTGACCTTCACCTGCCATTAGTTAGCCTCACAGATAATAATATCTAAGAAGACGTGAGTTAGGCTCTGATACCAATTGAAATGCGGAATAGGCAGATAAAATAGTTTATCCAATACTCTAGAAGGGGGGATGAATAGAGTATGGAAACTTTTCGCAATCTTAGGATAGGTAAGACCTTATCGAAAGAGATAAGACCTTATCAAATGAGATAAAGTCTTACTCGTAATTATAAGACCTTACACGTTTCTCTAAGATTGGAATTAAGTGTAAAGGTTTAGACAAACCAGGAATATAAAGAGCAGTAAAGGACACGCGATATGTTAACGAGGTTCGGTCACCAACACGACCTAGTCCCCGCCTAGGATTGATTCAACCCTAGGATTCAAGTAGCTTTATTTTCCTTCTTCTTGATGAGTTCCAGATACAATCTTCAGAAGACCTTCCCTCTTCTAAACTCAGAAGTCTTACACTTCCTATCTAGCAACTCACTCACTCGAAAAGAAAAACGAAAGTACTCCAGATACAACACTCGTATCCAATGTGTCTAGAAATGATAACGGTTTGTATGATCCTAGTTGAATTGTACTATCAGCTCGAAAAAGATCTCACACTTCTCAGGGAAGTATAATGATGAAGCTTCGAATGTGAGATCGGTACTTTGTGAGATAAGTAGAATTTATCACTCGTGTTTTCGAAGTAGGCGATGACCGTGTGTTTTGTTTCTTGCTCTTTGTCTCATTAAATAGGCAAGCATATCAACATTCTTTTACGTTGAGAAAAGATCTTGCCTTCGTGATCCAGAACAATCTTTCCTTCGTGATTCTAGGAGATCTTGGTTTGTTGGGATTTGATCTTGGGTTGTTGAGATTTTGTTTGTTGAAGTCAAGCAGTCAAAGTCAAGCACGGTTTAGTTGAGTTGAAGGAAATCTTCCAATTTTATCTCAAGGAGATTTATTTAAAACAAATCAAAGATTTGTTAAAAACAAATCCCTTAATTAACTCAACAAGAAGGAAAAGCCACTTGGACGTACGTAACTCAATTGTAGTTTTTGTCCAGTTTTGGTAAGGTCGTACCAGTTTATGTAAGGCCTTACTGAAACCTGGAAACCAAGGTTTTCTGTAATATAATAAGGCCTTACGAGATACTGTGATGACTTTACCAAAACTTGTAAGGTCTTACAAAAACCTGGAAACCAAGGTTTTGGCTTTCATCAACCATAAGTAATATCTTATTTATCAAGGTGGAGTTAACACAGAGGATTGATAGGTATGGTAAGTTAAATTTTCTTTAAATTTGTTTGTAGATATAAAATTCATGAGATTATAAAATATAATTTATATTATGATAAATGGATTGGTTCTGGTGTGGAGCGTAGTTATGGTGCGGTATAATGGAGTAATTTGGACATTTGATTCTCTTAATCCAATGACCTACATTCATGCACGTGATTTAATGATTTAGGAGAGGTGGAGTGATAATTTTCCAATTTTTAGAAAGTACGCGGATAATTTTTTCCTTTCGAAATCTATTTTTAAAAAGGGAGACACTATGACAATTTTATAATTTTTATGAATAAACTGTAACAACTATTATCTCAATTCATAGTTTTAGTTCAATTCGTTCACAATTATATACTATCAGATCTCATCTTTTTTGTAGTTCATGTATTGTTTTACTAATTTAGTAGTTATGTGTTTATGAACTTTTTTGCTTGAACTAATAAAACACGATGTTTGAAATACAATACACAATGTTCGAACTAATGAAAAACCCAAAAACTTTGAACTAATATTGGAAATTTCATATTTCTATAGTTATGGTTATTTGAATCGAGTAATATATTAGTTCAAACATTTTATATTATTAGTTCATGCATTATTTTGAACTTATGAAAAAAAAAACTTATAAAGATATATGAATTATTTCTACAATATAATTTAAACTAACATAACAAATAATTTGAACGAAAGATTGAAAAAATTTGAACGAAAAAAGTGCCCGTTAGAAAAAGAAGAAGAAATGAAAAAAGAACTGGAATAAAAAAAAACTTTAAAATTTTTATATAATTAATTCAAAAATGTTTGAACGAAAATGTATAAAAATTTTGAACAAAAAAGTGTTATAAAATAAGACTATTTGAACAAACAATATAAACTAATTGAGCATAAATATAAACCATTAGAATAAACAATTCGAACTAACACATCAAAACAAATTATCACTACATCTTTTAAAAATTACAAAACTGTTACTGCGTCAAAACCTTTTAATACATATTTTCAAAAGAACAAAATTGTCACTTGAACTTCGTATAATTACAAAAATATAACCGTTATACAGAAACTAATTTGAACCGTTGTATCAAATACATCAACGATAAAAAAATGTTTTGTGTGACTGTGTAACTATTGAGTCATCCTTTGTTGCCCATGTTTTTTAATAGTCACTAATCTAGTATATTATCTCAAACTGGACCCCTCTTTGTAATTTTCAAAACAAAACAAAATCAAATTAATTATCATCCAAATCGTTTTGGGAGTTGGTCATTCTTATACAGTCATACATGGCAACGTGCATCCATTGTGAAACATGCACCCCACGTTCTTAACCAAGCCCTCCATTGACACCAAGCAGACATATTCTCCAAACTCTAAACACAATACCCTTTAATCAACTCCTGCATTTTCTCATCGCTAAATGCATTCTGATCATCATCCCTGAGCTGATCATCGACTGACCGATGTCGGGGGCCCACGGCGCGAGGCATGGCCACTCTTCCAGCTTGATCATCGCCGGTCCTATTCGGGGCGACACCAATCATGACTCCACTTGTACCATGAGCCCGGCTCGTGGCTTCACCGCACATCACGTTGACGCCACATCCGAGAATCAAACTGCACCTAAGCCGAGTTTGGCAAAAGACGAAGCCTCCCAACACAAGGACAAAGGTACGACGTGTACTTATATATTAGGCTCACAATGTCTTGTGTTATATATCTAAACGCTGTGATCAGAGACGAAGCAAATGAAGGAGAGGTTTGCGAAACTGCTGCTCGGAGAGGACATGTCCGGTACCGGAAAGGGCGTCTGCTCAGCCGTTGCATTGTCTAATGCCATCACTAACTTAGCAGGTATTGTCATCTTAAACAAAATCAATCATCCAACTGCATATATTCTGCTACTTTATTGTGTTTCATCGTCGGCCGGGATCCAGCTTCTGTGTTTTCCGAGCAACGGAGACTAGAGCCGTTGCCTCCCGAGCAGAAGGCGAGATGGAAGAAAGAAATTAAATGGCTACTCTCCGTTTCCGATTACATTGTTCAGTTCTCTCCTTGTCAGCAACAGAATAAGGATGGCTTATGTGTCGAGGTACCAAATTTTCTTTGTATCCTTTCCTCTCCGTTTCTTACACCTACTGATATATCCATTCATGATAGGTCATGACAACAAAGCAAAGAACTGATCTTCAAATGAACATTCCTGCTCTTAGAAAGCTTGACACCATGTTAACCGTAAGTAACTACTTCTCCTATTGTCAATTGAATTGATTTGGTCTGGTCTTTGATGATCTTTTAAAACAATGATCAACAGGATTGTCTCGACGATTTCAAAGATCAGAACGAGTTCTATTACGTGTCTAGAGATGATGATAATACGAAGAAAAGAACGAAGAAGAAAGACGAGAAATGGTGGTTGCCTATGGTTAAGGTTCCGCCCAACGGATTATCCGAAGTTACGAGGAAATGGATTCAGTTCCAGAAGGAATCGGTGAACCAAGTGTTGAAGGCGGCAATGGCGATCAATGCTGAGGTTCTATCGGATATGGAGATCCCGGAAAACTACATAGAATCTCTACCAAAAGTAAAGAAACACAAAGAATTTACTACTATTGCTTATTGAATTAGTCTAACTAACATCTAGCTTTGGGTATGATAGAATGGGAGGTCTAGCCTTGGAGATTTCATCTACAAGAGCATCACGGTAGACTTCTTTGATCCGGAGCAATTCCTCGCAGCCACAGACTTGTCGTCGGAGCACAAGATCATTGATCTCAAGAACAAATTGGAGGCTTCTATTGTGATATGGAATAGGAAAATGACCAACAAAGACAACAAATCACCTTGGGGTTCAGCTATAAGCTTAGAGAAGAGGGAACTCTTTGAAGAGAGAGCCGAAACGATTTTGATGATACTCAAGCAACGATTCCCCGGGATTTCTCAATCTGCATTGGATATCAGCAAGATCCAATACAATAAAGTAAGAAGAGTAAATGATTCCGGGTGAATTATAAAGAAATAACGAGTCTAATATATAAGGTTGTGTGTTTCAGGACGTTGGACATGCGTTGCTAGAGAGCTACTCTAGAGTGATAGAGAGCGTGGCTCACAAGGTATTGTCGCGGATAGAAGATGTGCTCGATGCTGACTCCGTAGCTCAGAATCCAACGAGGAAACCGAACAAGACGAGCCCTCTTCTACAGGTTGCGACGTCGATCAAGTTCCCGAATGCAAGGGAGGAGATAGAAAGACTAAATTCTATAAGTGTGCCAACTTCAATGACCCTTTTGGATTTCATGGGATGGACTTTAGATCGCGGAGAGAATCAGGAGAACACGAATTCAGATGAAGTTGTTGAGGATGTCGTGGAGCCGAAATCACCATTGATGGTGAAGCTCAAGGTTGAAACCCCAAGGAAGGTGACTTACATTGAGAGGCTAGAGAACTTGGGTGGCACAAGGAGTCCAAGAGCTCGTCACTAACCAAAACTGTGTTGTTTTATTTGTAATCTTTGTAAGGCAAAATGAGATTGCCCTTTCTTAGAACTCTTCCCTTCTTTTACTTAACAAGGAGAGTGTTGTTTTCCTAGAACTTAAACTATGTAGCATGGAAAGGCTTATATAAGAATCCGCAAGTATGATGTTTTCGTATCGTTTTCGAGCTCGTTTTTCAGCATACGAGCCGAGTTCGAGCCTAAATTTCCTACTAGTTTAAAGTGTGTTCATATTCAGCTCGTTAGAGAATGAGCAAGCTCAAATCAAACTTTTGACGAGCCGATCCCTAATCAAACCCGCACCGAGGCTAAATTTCATACTAGGTGTAAAATGTATTCATATTCGGTTGATTTAGAAAGTGGACAAGCTCGAGCTGCACTCGAGCCGAGTCCGAGTAGGTTTTCATGTAACATCCTAAGGACGAAAGAGTGATGTAGCCTGAACTTGACATTTAAAAGTAGTTACACATCAATGAAAGGAAGAAATTTTGTAGAGACATTTGAGAATGATGATAACATGCTTAGATCTTGTCCCTTGGACCAAGCTTAGGGGGAAGTTGAGGGCCCTTCTTGATCGGCAAGAGGTCAGGAGATGAGGTGGCGCTGACGTAGGCAAGGAGGGACCCACCGCCGATTATCAGAAACTTGAGCAGCAATCCCCTCTTTGTGAATGGAGCTGCGAATGTCTCAAAGAATTTGCTCTGCAGAAACAACAATTCATTACAATAAAGAATCAAGAATTGCAGATTACTGAGCTTATATAATATACTACAGGTTCGTTTATAATCGATGTGACACCTGAAGAGGGTTGTACGGTGAAGGAGAATCTGAACCATAGAGATCCCACTGACCAGTTGTGTTACCCAAATCCTCCAAATCAAAGTAGACACTTTTCTCACCATACTTGGCTACAACTGCACCTGGAGCCGCTGACCTGGAGCGGCTGACCTTGACTGCTTGGCGAGAAGGTTTGATGCAGAGCTTGGTGCCTGACAGAGAGCTTCCACCCAAGCCTTTAATGGCGACGGGCTGAACTGCACCCAATGTTGCCAATGAAGCCATTCTCACTTTCTGATTTTTTGTTTCCCTTCTTTCTTCTCGATCGTCACTCTTCAATATTACATATATTTTCAGATACGATTGGAGGAATCTTAGCATGCCACGTGGCTATTTAGGTTTTGTTGAGTTAGATATTCGAGCTACTCAATAGCTCACACGTGGATTTGAGGTGGATAACCCTATCTGATTTTGATTATGTGGTCATCGATGTGAGTCGATTGTCAACAGGGTTCAGTCTCTAACAGATAATTTGAAGTTAATATCCAACCAAAAAACATCCTCATGAAACATTTTATAGTGCTTTGAAATATTGAGATTAATCACATTTTGCTACTTTGATGGCAAAATGCGATAATTGAATTAATAATGTATTTCATATTCCCAAAATGTAAAAGCCGATAGGATTGTCTAGTTATAATATGATTTATATTAATCCGGGTTATTATTAACTGAGATTTGATGTGTTTGTTAATTATGGTGGTTATGATTTTGAAATTTTTATATTTTTAATATTAGAACTTGACTATTTTCTTTTTTTTTTTGAAAAGGTATTATATTAAAGAAAGAGGAAAGGATTTACAAAGAGTCATCTTAGACAACATACGAGAACCAACTTTACATACGAAAACCCTAAAAATTCGACGGAAGAACGCGCCGTCACGCGTTAAGGTTTTGAGCCTTCCCCTCCCAAATCCCTCGAAAACCCTAGCCCAAATCTACCAGGTTTTCCTCTAGATGTGAATAACCCAGCCCTCAAATTGAATAGCTCCTGGTGTTGTCTGCAGATCTACACAAGAATGACTCAAAAAAGAAGATCCGTTTCTTTCAAATCGCTGTCATTGATGTTGGGAAGATGGAAAACAAGATCGCCATGGAAAAGCTCAGACAAAATAATGGGGCGACAACCTTCGTTGAAGCCAGAAGGTGGAAGGTTTTCGGCTACAACGGATCAGGAAATAAAAATGAAGAATAAGACCAGATCCGGATCGAGGGAGTTTGTCAAGTGTATGCCGATTTTTGTTTTCCTTGTTCGATTTGTCTCAAATGTGGAAGGTAGATTGGTGTCGGGTAATGGGAAAAAGAGAAAGAGATGGAAAAACCCCGGAAATGCAGTGTGGTCAACAACGATGGTGCCGGAAGAAGAACGTGAAGATGTGTGGGTCGAAGGTCCTCCATTATTTCCACTGGAAGACTGGGAAAAGAGCTTCATTGCTGGTGTTGGTTGCGGTCTGGACCTCTCTCGTCAGTCCGAAGGTCCACCACCCGTTGAACAAGATGGGGCAAAGATTACATTTTGTAAGCCGGAGAGGTATAAACTCAGACTATATGAACTTACTCCAAATCATATGTCGTTGCTCCTCTTTGAGCAATGCTGAATTGATGTCTGATAATGATGAATCTTTCTTGCATATCTCGATATGTAGTATACTTAGAAAAAACGGGAACAAAATTAGATATGTTGTCTCGAACTGGACTGGTTTCAGGAAAGCAAATAAACCAATTTCCCTTGCTGAACTATGTGGCTTTTTTTTTTGGGAAAATCATAGAACCATATCTCAAGCGCCCCAAACCTTCAGCTATCCCCCCATATATTATCTCTCTGCACAACAAACAACACAGAAAACCAAAACAAATAGAATCAAACTATGTTTATTTCATAGAAATTCCGTGTTCGGAGTTTGTGTGCTCTGAATTACTCTGGTTTTTGTACACTTGGTGTTTTCTGTTCTTCCGCTCTTCCTTTTGCAGGTCCGAATCTAGAAGAATGAATATGAAACCCGGAAATCGTATGTTAGACCAAATGTTGAAGACTCGAAGGACTAAAGAAGGAATGATGAACACTTTAACAATAGTCATCACACTACAACAGAATAATGATACTTACAGAACAAAGGCAACTAGATTTGATGGTCGGTTAAAGATCAAAGGCACCTAGATTTCTCAGAAGACGAAGGTCAATCTGGCAAGATTTGTGCATAAATCCAAGATAATCGATTAAAAAAAAAAATTATATTCCATCAAAAACTCTAACGGTTTGGCTATTTTCTCCACTTTGAATTGCTTTGAGAGTAGCATAGAGTATGCATCGGTTTTAGCTCTAGTCATTGTCCAAGTAAATTTCGAAAACTCTGAGTCTTGCTTGACTGAATGTGTGATGTCTTGCCTATTTAAAAATCAAACGTTCAGCAATCTAATCTTTATTGTAAAGATCAAATGTGTTTGCCATGTCTCTCAACCTCAACAACAGAACAATGAAAACTCGGAAACAGAACAAAGTCCTTCAAAGAAGATATAATCAATTGTTATTGAGGATAATGATCTATCTACACAAGAACAACCACAAAATTACCCTCCAACATTAATGTTATGAATAAGCAAGAAAAAGTTAGTTTTTTAAAATAAAAAAAATTATTCCAAACTTTTGGAATCCAGATTTCAACCTTCCAAAAATTCTGGGATGACTTTCCTTTTTGAAGATGTTTCTCGAGTGTGGCCTAAACGATAGTCTTGGAAGATGCCGTAGTCACATGCCCCTGTTGATCGTGTTGATTGTGATCGTGGTTGTGTTCGAGGTCTCCGAAGATCCTCCATCTAGGTGGGGGCAACGTCGTAAGATCCACATTTCCGCAGGAGGTATGACATCCCCTAAAAAAGGTTTCTACCATCCTGCTTCCCGGTGGCGAGACACCGCGCCAGTTCATCTAGCCCGTGCCCTCTCCATGTTTTGCTAACCTCGAGTGTTCCGCGTCTTCTCTCAAGGAGTAGTTGTTCCGTTTTTTGGTTCTTTCTCTCTTTTTGGTTTTTGTATTTGCATGACGGTTTGCCCGTTTGCCGGTTGTCGGCCTCTCGATACACCAAGTATGTTTGGTGTAATCGAGCCTCTTACCTTCCTGATCAAAAAAAAAAAAATCTTAGACAACATACAGGTACATGGGAACATGGGAGAAGAGCATAATCAAAAGAGATGAATGTCAAGACGGTTGGCCCAAGCAAAAGAGTTTGGGATCTTTCCTTCCAGTGGTGCGCAAAGTGGCTTCTTGTGGCCTGGATAATGTTGTGTGCATATGAGATTTCGTCAGTGACTTTGTGATTATATATTAGGTCATTTCTAGCCTTCCGGACGAAGTACACAAATGCAGTGATGGTGGTAGTTCTAATATGCGCAATGAGGTCACGCTTGTGAGGTTTGGAGAGCCGGAGCCAAGTCCAGATGTTGGTCTTGTAGGGAGGGGGCAGGCGTGTGAGTCCATCTAGAAATGAGATCAAGGGTGAGGGAGGAGAACCTATAGGCATGAAACAAATGGTCTTCATCTTCAGGTTGCCTACCACAGAGCTTACAAGTATCATTTTGAACAATGTTCCAAGAGAGGAGTTTGGATAGGGTGAGGAGTCTTTGATGACTAGCAATCCATGAAATGAAGCTACATTTTGGGATGTTTGAATTCTTCCAGATGATCTCAAGTCCATAGGGGTGAGGGTAGGACAGCATAGGTCTGAGAATTGTGTAGGTTGCGGTGGTAGAGAAATTCCCGTTAGGCTTTTTTGTGATAGTGGTGAAATTTCGACCATTAAGGCAGGCATGAAGGTCGTTTTTTACTTTGAGGATGGAGTTCCAGGTGTAACTGTATCTGTAGCTCGGTTCACAGGACCATATGGATACCCTAATTCAAATTGTTTTTGTTGCATCATTCGACACATGTGATGGGTTGTATTTGTAGCTCGGTTCTCCATTGATGTTCTCTCTACTAATTCGGGTTCATTAATCCTGATTTGATACCCTAATTCAAATTGTTTTTGTTGCATCATTCGACACATGTGATGGGTTGTTTGTGGCGATTCAGTTCCGTTCATTCCGATTCTCTTGTGCTGTTTGTGTCGAATTTGTGTTGTGTATGTCGAACTGACTAGGTTTGTGTACGTTGAATTTGTGTCGAATACAATGTCATTCTTTTGTTGTTGGTGTTAATTCCGATTTGAATTTTGTGATGTTTTGAACTCTGATTTGTATTGGTTGTGAGCATCAACTTTGTTTAAAAAATTATTTTAGGTGTTTTTCCTTGAGCAACAACTATGCGGGAAATATGCATGTGTAACGCCCCTGATTAGTAGAATATTTTAGAAAACACCAAAGTCACCATATAACTTTTAACCTAATTATGAAATGAAATGTTAGCCTATCGATATGAATGAGCTTATAAGATGTTGTTGAGGCTAACATAGGGAAGCACATGCATGGCCAAAGATTGGTATAAATAGTTTGGAAAACCATATAAAATAAGTTATATAGCTTATATTCATTGCACATGCATGACCAATAACTATTATAAATTAGGTGTTGTATTAATAGGTTATAACTACTTGTGTGGCCACATGGTGTGGTTATACATACACCAGCTATTTAGAATTGAAAGAGTAGGGTACGTTAATGAAAATTTATAAAAATTATATTGTGAATTGTATTTAAGGTTCTATAATTTAATAGGATTGAGTTGCTCCATTGTTTACTCATCCTACAAAATTGTTTTTCTATAATCCGTTCTTAATTGATATCTTTGAGTATTAGATTTGTTGTTATATTCCTAATTATGCTAGTTTTGACGGCTTCCATGGGTAACTAGATTTTCTATTTCCATCTTAATTTATTGTTTCTGGTATGATAACATTTAGTTTTATTCATGTCAGCATAAGCACGCGATTGCGGTTCTAAAAGCTTTCATTACAAGTCGATATGCATCGACGACGAGAACTGTAAGGTTGTATGCGAGAAAGAAGGATTTATTGATGGGAAGTGTGAAGAGATCATCATACGGGAATGTGTGTGCTACAAACCATGCCCCAATAGCTAGTGCTTGGTGTGTGAGTATATATAAATCTAAATATATATAAATAATTAAATAAATCTCAAGCTATATATGTTCTTGAGCTATGTATGTATTTGATTTTACATATCGTGGGTTGCTTAGTGTGAGGTATGTGCCTTTGTCAGAAATAGGTCCATCAAGCACAACATCTTGATATGTCAGGAACTTCTCAACAAATACACCGTAAAGCACATATCCCCACGTGTTGCCATGAAGATCGATATCTCCAAGGCCTTTGACACCATCTACCATGGATTTATCCTTCATTGCCTCCACAAACTAGGATTCCCAGACCATACCATCCAACTCATTCATGAATGCATCACCACAACCACATACTCCATCAACATCAACGGTTCTCTCGAGGGTCATTTTAAGGGCTCTAGAGACGTAAGGCAAGGTTGCCTACTTTCTTCACCCCTCTTCATCATTATCATGGAATTCATGTCTGCCATGATCACTTCTAGCACTTCCAACCCTGATTTCAAAGTCCATCCTAAATGTCATAACCCTCGAATAACACACCTTTGCTTTGCTGACGACCTCATGCTTTTTAGTAGAGGCGACCTTCAATCCATCATCACCCTCAAAAACACCCTTGATGCTTTCGGTGATCTATCCGGCCTCAAAATCAACCTTACCAAATCCTCAATCTTCCTTGGTGGAGTTACCAGCTCTACCAAATACTAAATCACTCAAGCCACTAACTTTACCCCGGGCGTCCTCCCTTTTCACTACCTTGGTATTCCTATAGGGAGCAAATGCCTTCAAATCTCAGACTACCTCCCGCTTATCCATAAGATCACCACTAGGAACCAATCTTGGAGCGCTAAACTCCTCTTCTATGCTAGATGTATTCAATTGATCTCGTCAATCCTTATGGCCATGAATCATCACTAGTGCACCATCTTTCAACTACCTCCCTCTATCCTGAACAAAATTCAATCCCTGTTACGCTCCTTCCTATGGTCTAGTAAGGAGTGCAGCAATCGCGCCTTAGTCGCCTGGAATCTTGTCTGCACCCCTAAGGACAATGGAGGCCTCGGCTTCCTTGACCTTAGCGCCATAAACAAAGCCTGCCTTGCTCGACTCATTTTTGATCTCACAATGATGATGACAATCTGTGGAGCTCTTGGGTCTGCTGCAATATTCTCAAGCGGGATACTATCTGGAGCTACAATCCTAACAACAACAACACCAACTTATGGAGGTGTATCATCAACCTTAGATATGATATACCAAATCCTCCTTGTGGTAACAACCGCATTCACTCCATATCGAACCGTAATGGCACCTTCTTATCTCATAAGGCCTACACCCTCTTCCGTGCAAATACTCTTCCCCCTACTGCTCCCATTTGCAAAGTTATCTGAAAGTACTATAACATTCCTAAGTGTCGATTCATAGCCTGGATGGCCAACCTTAGGAAACTCCCAACGCTCACCAAGCTTCTCCAATGGAACATTATCCAATTTGACACCTGCAAGCTTTGCAACTCTGGGCATGAAGATGACGATCACATTTGGACCGTATGCTCTTACACCTCCCTCACCCTTGACATCATCTCAAGGTGGACTCGCCCCCTACCCCGCCCCTTACCTCACCAACCTTTGGGCCTGACTTGGAGCAGACAACACCCCCAAGAACAATCTCCTCGACTGCACCCGTATTGCTACTATCACCACATTCATTTACTACTCCTGGAATGCCAGAAATAACCTAGTCTACATCAACATATTCACCAGGGCTATTGAGTGTGCCGATGAAGTTATCCAAACAACCAAACTCCACCTCGCCCATCACTAGAAAGACAGATCCACCAACTCGATTGTAACTGCTAGAATGTTGGGCATCCATCTTAGATGATCCCCCTACCCCCTCCCCTTATGATCATTGTATCTGACCTATCTTGTAAATCCTCCTCTTCTATAATACAAGTAATTTTTCAAAAAAAAAACACACATAATCGTTATTATCATCTAATACAATTTCACATGCTACTTGAAGTTTGTCAAGAACTATCAAAAAATAAATTAAAGGCAAAAAAAGATTAGTTCCAATTAACTACATCCGTTTACACTCCACGAATCGAAGGATCATGTGGAAGGCGCTAACGTTGTGAACATGCTCCGGAACCTTAATGAAATTCAGCAACTTCTGTACCTCGGGATCGGACACTTCACCGCCGTACCTAAAAACAACCACATGGGGACGAGTATATTCGTTGTCGACGAAAGGGTCGTAAGTAATCAATCCTCCATTGACGCACTATCGATGAACTTCGATCGTGTTCGTTTCGCTTTCACTCGAAAATTCTGACATGACTCGTCCCAACCATATTCCGAGTTGATTGAAGTCATTGCCTTTTGGTTTTGTCCTCTGCGTGCAAGTCTTCAGGGCGTAAGAAATATACCGACATCGAGGAGCACAGGGCAAAGTTGTTGAGCCATTAAGGAGGTGACTTGCAATGTTGCAACTTTCATAGTGGAATGTAACGTTCATTGTGTAGCTCCAACTTGAGAAAATGATGCTATGTATAACACAAAAATGTGTTAAAATGTATGAGCACGACAAACTATACAATTTCTTTGATAATAAATCCTTCACTCGATTAGCTTTATTTTTTTTTTAAAAAAAATAAACCAAGTTCTAGACCAACAAAATTAAGAAGAGTATCTCCTGTTGACATACATATTACAGCAGCAAACTTGTTTAGTCTTCTAATAAAGCCTTTTTTTTGTTTGTATACATGATGATAACAAAATAAATATTTTTCCCTTAACATCCATTAATTGCTCTTGTAAACAGTCAACTGACGTCAATTTGAGAATTCACAGCAAGTGAACGATCACAACAACACTCCCTTCCTCTCGTCGACTTTGAGCCAAGCTTCCTCCGGCGCTACAGCAGCCCGATCTTCACCTCTTATCGATCACACCCTGTCTTCATATGTATGTGCTAATGGGTGTTTACATACTCTATTAAACTCACATCTAACAGTCAAGGAGGAACTTCAAAGAATCTGCTTCATTCCTGAATTTTTTTAAAAGACAAGCAGCGAACTTGGGAACCAGCTATGGGTATGAAAAGCTCATCCTTTGTGGCTAAATTTTTCATATGTTATAGTTTCGATATTCTAGTAAAACATATCAAAATTTCAGAAGATTTCAACCACTAGTTTAAAAGTTATGAATTTTCAAAGTTGAGTCTAAAAACAGTTTTTAGAACCATGCAAATACGATTGGGTTGATGAACTCCAAATTTTTATAGGATATAGTCTAGATACTATAGTTCACCATTTTCTTAATTTGAGGGAGATCCAACCGTTGGATCATCAGACATGATTTTCTAAACTTGGACCGAAGCTAACTTGAGTAATAATTGTCCTGAAAGTTTTCTATGTGTTGGAAGGCTATTGTGGAGGCATCTTTGTGAAGTTGTGTAGATTTAGTGGATGGGAGTTTATGAGTTTAGTTTCATTTTTTTCTCTCAATATTCTTCTTTTCCAAAATCATTCGGTTTTTATTTCAATTCCGGTTCTATCATTCGATTTATCTTAGTTCAATCATTCGATTTTCTTCATCCCATATTCGATTCATTTTTGATTTTGGTTCCCCCTTGATGTTCTCTCTACTAATTCGGGTTCCTTAATCCTGATTTGATACCCTTATTCAAATTGTTTTTGTTGCATCATTCGACACATGTGATGGGTTGTTTGTGGCGATTCAGTTTCATTCATTCCGATTCTCTTGTGTTGTTTGTGTCGAATTTGTGTTGTGTATGTCGAACTTACTAGGTTTGTGTACGTTGTTTACGTTGAATTTGTGTCGAATACAATGTCATTCTTTTGTTGTTGTGTTAATTCTGATTTGAATTTGTGATGTTTCGAACTCTAATTTGTATTGGTTGTGAACATCAAATTTGTTTAAAAAATTATTTTAGGTGTTTTTCCTTGAGCAAAAACTATGCGGGAAATATGTGTAACGCCCCAGATTAGTAGAATATTTTAGAAAACAAGAAAGACACCATATAACTTTTAACCTAATTATGAAATGAAATTTTAGCCCTATCGATATGAATGAGCTTATAAGATGCGGTTGAGACTAACATAGGGAAGCACATGCATGGCCAAAGATTGGTATGCATAGTTTGAAAAACCATATAAAACGTAAGTTATATAGCTTATATTCATTGCACATGCATGACCAATGACTATTATGAATTAGGTGTTATATTAATAGGTTATAGCTCCTTGTGTGACCACATGGTGTGGTTATACATACACCAATAGGGGCGACCCTTGGGGAGGGTGGGGCTGCCGCCCCACCCTCCAAAATATATATATATATATATATATATATATATATATATATATATATATATATATATATATATATATATATATATATATTTATTTATTTATTTATAAAAAATCGTTTTAAAATGGATTGTGGCTTCTCGTTTATAAAAAAAATTTCTACGATTTATTATTTTTTTTTAAATATCACTATTCTTGTGTTATATTTAAATGTTATTTTGGATCTTTCGCCGAAGTAAACGAAACTTCAAAAGAATTTCCCATTTTAGGCTCGGAGTGAAATAATTCACCAAAATGCACGAGATTTGTTGTTTGAAGTAGAAGCGCGGTCTTAGACCGCACTATTATTTGTAAAACGCGTTGTCGAGGACAACGTTTTAATATCCAAAATAAAGATAATAAAAATATAAAAATACAAATAGAGGTGTGGTTCTAGACCGCGGCTATAGTGTAACGTTTTTTAAAGAAAAAAAAACTAAAGAGGCGCGTCTATAACCGCGCCTATAGGGCAGATTTTTTTTTTAAAATAAAATTTTATAGGCGCGGTCGTGGACCGCGCCTATAAATGTTTTTTTATTTTTTTTGTATTTTTGTTTATTGTAGGTAGATGACGTATTGACTTTGTTTTTATCGCTATTTTATTTTCATAGATATATTTATCGAAAATAAAATTTCGCCCCCCCCCTTGAAAATCCTGCGGCCGCCACTATACACGAACTATTTAGAATTGAAAGAGTAGGGTCTGTTAATGAAAATTTATAAAAATTATATTATGAATTATATTTATGGTTCTATAAATTGGATTGAGTTGCTCCAATGTTTACTCATCCTACAAACAAAAAATTTCTATAATCCGTTCTTAATTGATATCTTTGAGTATGAGATTTGTTATTATATTCCTAATTATGCTAGTTTTGACGACTTCCATGGGTAACTAGCTTTTCTATTTCCATCTTAATTTATTGTTTTTGGTGTGACAACATTTAGTTTTATTCATGTCAGCAGAAGCACGCGATTGCGGTTCTAAAATCTTTCATTACAAGTCGATATGCATCGACGACGAGAACTATAAGGCTGTATGCGAGAAAGAACGCTTTATTGATGGGAAGTGTGAAGGGATCATCATACGGGAATGTGTGTGCTACAAACCACACCCCAATAACTAGTGCATGATGTGTGACTATATAAATCTAAATATATATATAGATAAATAAATAAATCTCAAACTATATATGTTCTTGAGCTATGTATGTATTTGATTTTACATATCGTGGGTTGCTTAGTGTGAGGTATGTGGTGTTGTGAGTAATGAGCTATTAATGGCGATCGGCCAACCTCTCTATTCTCTTCTATTCCGTTTCTATGTTTTATCATTTCAGTTTTACGATGGATTTGTCAAATCATTATCTTGTTTTCTAGTGTTTGATCATGAACCTTACTACAATTAGGTCTCATGTTTTAGATATTCATGATTGTGCACCTACAGCTTTGTACGATCTACATGTGAGGATTTTGAGCTTATTCGTGTTATCTCGTTTTTCAAGCATATATGAAACTAGGTCAAGATTAAGCGAGTTTTCTGATTTCACACAACAAACAAGAACGGATCTAAATCGATCCCGTTCCGAGCAAAACAAACACGAGATTGGCTCAAGAGAGACCCAGTGTGCACCGAACTATATAAATCAAAAGGAAAACGAACAACAAATCGACTATACACAAAGAACGAAAGAAAAGAAAAAGCTTCTTGAGATTTTTCGGTGAAAGCCTCTTCACTTGATTCCCGCAGTCCTTCGTGACTCTCTTTCTCTATTTTCTCGATCTAGTGTCTTCGATATGCCTTCTCTCTTCGACCTATCTCTCCTTCTCTTTGTCGCTTGGCTACTCTTAATGTGTATCTCTGTATTGGGTGTTTGCTCTCTTGTTCTCAACTTTTGGGTATTTTTTCGTTTGGCCGTCTTACAGTGGGAAAAACCCGTAAACCCTCTTGTACCCCTTTATCTCAGCCTATGTCTTTGCTTTCTGTTGTATGAGATGACTGTCCATGTGGGCCGACCCACTTGATCCAATTTTTAACCAAATAGGCCCATCAATGATCAACCCCTTTCATATATGTGATTCCTTTTAGCCAACTCTCCACCAAAAACCCATGACTTCCCATCCAACAAAATGAACAAAGTTCATGCAAATTACAGAAGTCACCCAATATTACAAAAACATTACAAAAAGAGCCCAAAACTTTACAAACTTTACAAGACACACAAGCTTGAATTAAAAAGGATCTCAACAAATGCCCTCTTAATTCTAGTTTGTAAACTGACACAAAACAAACGAAAAAGACCACCTAAATGCACACATGGGCAGTCCGTCATCGACCCCCCACCCAAAGCACTCTTCTAGTGCTTCGGAAGACCATCCACAATCCCACAACGGGAAGCATACCTTCAACTCGAGACACGATTAGTATCGTTCACAAAATTAACAGGCATATCACAAGCATCAACCACTTTAGACTTATCACAAGTCTTGATACACTTCTTAAAGTGCCCTCTTAATGCTAACCTCTTTAGCAAACCACATAAAGACATTCTCTTATTTCTCTTAGGCTCTACATACTCAACACAATTATCACACATAAGTTTCTCATCAAAGTCATGCTTTACAATGATAGATTTCAAATTCACATCACTATCATGTGTCAAAGTATCATATTTAAGCATATCACTAGACTTAGAGTTAAGAGAACTTACTTCCTCCTTCAATTAGTGAGTATGTAGCTTACGTTTGATGTTTATATGTCATTCCAATGCTGTAAAAATTCTTTCTTCATTTTCAGCCACCCTAGACTGGTTTCGTGAGCCTTTTTGTGACTCTAATTTCTGTTGGCATGGGTTGTGATTGTTGTCACTCAGTCCTTCCACAAATTTCCCTTCAAATGGGTTGTTTTCACCATTTCTAGACACTTTTTGAGCCTTACAACAACAATTTATGGGATGTTTTGCTCCTGTTTTGTATTATCTTGTCTTGGAATCTCAACTAAAACAGTTAGTTCACCATTTATTTCAGTTTTAGAGGGTTTTGGATGATTATTAGTCACCACAATCATAGAAGAATCAAGCAAAGGGGAAGCTAAAATTTGGTACAAGCCACCTTTCCTAATACTACGTATAAGAGTATTGTCATTTTTAATGACGTCTCTTAAACCATGATGTGATCTAATTCTATAAGTTTGCTCATCTAAAACAGATTCAGAAATTAGATTTCTTCTAAGAATAGGCACCCACCTAACCTGTTGAAGAACCCTTACCGTCCCATCATGCATTTTCAAAGGCACATGTTCGCACTAGGAAGTAGCACGCAAAAGCCTTACAATTTATAACCCGATATATTCTCCTAACTCCTAGAGAACCCACAGTGTATGGGTCATTTTGTAGTAAGGATAGTACTCCGAGGTCAAACACGAAGACTAAGGTGAAATCAAATCAAACAAGTGATCATGGATAGTGCAAATCTAGTCTAAGAAAAGAGAAAGAAATAAATAAATGAAAATCATGATGTTTTTGGTTGGGTTTTTATGGTGATCAATCAAGATCAAAATCATGCAAGGTTATCAATCAATCAAACAACACAAGGACAAGATATGTGATCAAAGAGAGAAAGGCAGATTCTAGGGATTCGGACTTCCGGTTATGGCATTGGACTCAAGCTTCTAATCAACCTTGGACAAGCTGCGGTACGTTGGGATAGGGTGTTTCTCCAATGGGATCAATCACCGGGTAGGTTTCATGGTCCACTAATCCTGCACCTAAAGTCCTATTACCGGGTAAGTCTCTAGGAACCTAAGGTTGAGAATTCTACACAAACCGGATTGTTATCTAGGGGTCAAACCTCTCCTTACCGGGTAAGTCTCGGGAAGGCAAGTCCTAAGCAACAATCCTAGCACACTCAATCCAATAGCGGCTTATGAGGCTCACTACTACCTAGAGTTCATCATCTTTGGTATCTAAGATCGGAAATCACCGGGTAAGTCTCTTTCCTACCTTAGCTTGCTAGCAATAGGTCACCCTAAGCTAGACTATGCTTAACAAACACTAGGATTTCAACAATCTAACATCTTAACATATGAATTTATCAATATAAATACAACAGAGCAAAACCACGGGCTGATCATACACAACCACGGCCGTGGTTTAGGAGGAACAAGCCGTGGTTTTGATCGGGGGTTAGGTTTCGAGCATGCAAGTCATCAAAAGGTACATTCAAGACTATTCTATCATAATCCAAGCCATAACCTTCTATCCATCACTCTAGAATCACAACTACTTAGCCAATAACATGCATCTCAAGATCTAGAATCATCATACATGCATACATGGGTTTCATAGCTAAATGGTGAATGAAAGCAAGTAAAAACAAGAAGTCTTGGCTGAATATGAGTTTAAATAAGACTTACAACCATTCAAATGCAGCTTCAAATCGTTCCTTACAACACTTCCAAATGATTCTTCACAAAAATCACTAAAAACCACTCAAAGTCTCACTCTAAATCTATGTTTGATGATGTTGTTCTTCTCTCAAATGAGAGTGTTTTTGTTGTTCTTCTCTTCCTCCCCCACAATGGATAATGAGAGAGACTCCAAAAGCCAGCCTACAGGCTCTACCAAGTCCACACTCAACTAAGAAAAGCAAAGGTCGGGCAAATAAATCGTGTGACAAGTGTCAAGGCTGTTCAGACAGAAATCACGGGCAAAAAATGAAACCACGGGCGTGGTTTGGCCCTCTGGGCCGTGGTTCCTACAGTTCAGCCCTCCTTGGATCACTAAGTCATGAGTTGGTGCAAGGCATGCACCAATAAGGTCTTTTGTATTCTCCTTTGCTCCTAGCTTGCTCCTTAAAGAGTCCAGATGTGTGCAATCACGAGGAATGATCCTCGAATGTATCGATTAAGTCCAAAAGCTCCCCAAAATACCTACAAAACCGACAAAAGCTCGTTTAGACGTCTATTTCGACAATGTGGATGAATTAAGCGTAAACGTCACGAACTAATGTCAAATCATGCATGTATAACGGGAAAACTATCTAAATGAATGCCTAAACTAACATCATAAATCATGTCATCAGCACATTTCCAATACCTCTAACATCCAAGCATGTATGATCACCTAACATGACACTACTACCATCAAATTCATGTAAGGACTCAAACAAGAATTTATGAAGTGTAGAATGCGAAAAACACCCAGAATCCATAATCCAAGTATTAGAATCACATGTAGAATTAAGCATAAACAACTCAACAAGGTAATTCATTTTAGATTCCAAGATAGCAGAAACTCCATGTTATTTTTATGCATATCATCATCTTTCTTTTTCTTACAATCTCTTATGAAATGGTCAATCTTATCACAATAAAAGCACTTCGTATTATTTCCATTAGATTGTCTTTTCTTTTTATTAGTTTTAGAGTATCCCTCAACATGCATAATAGAATCAGTTTTATTGTCAACATAATTCTCAGATTTAGCATACTTAAACACTATAAGGATCTCATTCTTCTCAATAACAGATTCTACGATTTTTGTCTTAGACAATTCATCTCTACCAAATTGAATGACATCTTTAAATCCATCAAATTCAACAGGTAAATAATTCAAAAGAATCACATCTTGATGAGAATCAACAATTTTATCACCACATCTTTCAAGGTCTTGAGTCATTTTCAAAATTTTATCAAGATTAACATGTAATGACAAGGAAACATCTATTTTAAAGGTAAACAAATGACATAGCAAAAAAATACGACTAGGCATAGATTTAGTAAGATATAATTATTCTAAACTCTTTCATACTAGTTTAGAGTTAGTAATACTCACAACCTAACGAGCTACCTCGTTAGTAGACCTATTCATATCCGAACTTGGGTCGACCATTAGCCAAAAAAACCCATTTAGCCGGACCCGGGCCGGGCCGAGACCGGCTGGCGGGCCTGTTGGGGGCGCCGTACTTGTCCGGCCGGGCTGCCCGCCGGGTAACCTTATATATATATATGTGTGTGTATAGAGAGAGAGAGGATAGATCATATGAGAACAACCTCTAACGTGAGAACATGAGAACAAATCGTGACCATCCAATTTTTAAAATTCAATGGTCTAGATTAATGATAGAAAATGATAAATAAAAAACCATTTAATGTATAATACTTACTCACTCTCATTAAAAGAGAGTGAACCCACTCTCTCTTAATTGTTTTTTTTAAAAAATATATTGTATTATAAGAAACAGTTAGTTAAAAAAGATTCACTAGATATTTCCTTCCTCCTCTCTATTATACGTTCAACTCCATTAACAGTTCTTCCCAAATTCCGTCAAAGAAAATAACGAAACAATGGAAAACTCAGATTTATTCAGTTCGGCCTCTCTACAACATCTGTTCAAGTCGATCATAACAACAAAATTCAACAAGCTGTCGTATCCAATGAAGAAAATCATATCCCCTCAAGAAAGCAGTTTGTTTCTCCATATGCAAATCTGAGTAAGTGTATGTATTCAAATTTACTCTTTGTAAATTAAATCGGTTTTACATAACTCGTGTGAATAACCGATAGAATTGTAGAGTTGCATTGTTGAAACTTGTACGAAGAACCGATAGACTAAAAAAATTCCGATGTTGATAATAAATCTAATAAACAGATTAGCTACGAATAACACACTTGTATCATTTTAGTTTCAGTTGAAAAGATCATTATAATTACGAATAAACAAATTCCAAGATGATAATAAATATAATAAACAGAGTAACTACGAATAACACATTTGTATCATTTTAATTTCAGTTGAATAGATCATTATAATTACGAATAAATAAATTGACGTCTAATAGAGTATTTGTTTTTTCAGGCACAACCAAACAATGGGAGGTTCATAAGTCTAATGCAGTTCAAGAAGGCGAATATATGGATTTCATTTTTCAAAATTTAGAATGTGGTGAGGATATTCCGGTTGGTTTTGCCAATACAAAAACGCCAGATGGATCAGTGTGTTGGATACCAACATGCGATCTACAGTCGGGTTCAAAACAATTGGAAAGAGGTTCAAAACAATTGAGGATGGAGAAGCTTTTTATAAGAGCTATGCATCTATAGTCGGGTTTGATGTTAGAAGGGGAGCCTCTCGTGAGGATACGGATGAATCGATGAAGATTTCAAGTTGATTAATAACTGTTGTTTTATCTTTAAAAACAAATGCTTATCAACAATGTATTATTTCACTTAAAAACGTCTGTAATTAGAACTTACTGCTGCATTGTTAAATCTCACTTTAAAAACAATTATAATTACGAATAATCACTATTATGTCAAACACAAGTAAATAATCGCAAACCTTTCAGCTAAGATTGAAGATTTCAAGTTGTTAGTGGTAGAGTACATTAACTAAAGGAAGTATATCTAAACGATCATAGCATTGACCGTTTGTAATTACGAACTTAATGCTTCTATACATTGTTATGTCTCTCTAAAAAAACATTTGTAATTACGAATTTAATGCTTCTCTATATTGTTATGTCTCACTAAAAAACGTTTATAATTACAAACTTAATGTTTGTATACATTGTTATATCTCACTTAAAAAACGTTTTTAATTACGAATAACCGATTGTATACGTTGTTATATCTCACTTAAAAAACGTTTGTAATTACGAATAATCCCTATTATGTCAAACGCAAGTACATAATATATTATTGGTATTTTGGTTTTGAAACTTAATAGTAAAAATTATACAAACGTTATAATTTTCATTGACCAAATTACAATCACTTATAATAACTACGATTATTATATTAATCGATATGACAACTATATAACAAAACTAATATATTATTGGTATTTTGGTATCAACTTTATCCCCATCAGAACTAATGTCAAGCTCCCGTTCCTCTTCATCACTAGTCAACTTCTCTTTTCCCTTTCCTTTAATGTCCTTAGGCTTGGTGACATTCTTCACAACTGCAGGAACAACATTTTCATTACTCCTCTATATATATTATATGTGAACTACTCTGGCTTCGATTTTACACATAACAACAAAACAAAATATTATAGCATCGTCATTATTCGTAATTAATAATGCATTATCATATTATTTGAAGGATGTATTCACAATTTATTCATAATTAACTACTAGTTTCCATGTCAATCCAAATTTTTCCAACACATAATTATGACAACATGTTGACTAATTAATTTCATGCCTATGAGTTTTTGTATAGCAATCAACTAGAAACCAATCTGAATTATTAATATCGAAGAAACCTATCTGAGTTTAACAAGCCTATCCAAACATAAATAATTAATTTTCGTGCAGATAAAAGCCAGAAATATAGAACAAGTTGAAGGCTCTCATAATTCATGCTACCAACTTACTAAGTATAACATAAATGAAATAATCGACTGCACAATACAAAAGGAGAAGAGGCGGACTAGTACTCAGTGAGAGGTGTGCTGTTAGTATCCAACATTAGTACTTAAAGCTTTCATGAACTGAAAACCCATAAAACAAATTAATAACTATGAATAATAGTTACAAACTATCATGTTGATAACAAAAACGACAGCATCAATATCATTCGTAATTATAGAATATATTTCCTCAACATATTCCAACAACATTACTTTAAGGTAACAAAAATTATTCATAATTAATCAAAAACAACAATATTAACACACCAATCACAAACCCACCAACAATCTTCAACCAAGCAAGCCATACCTACAGAAGAATCTGCCATTAATCCTGAAACTGTCTTCTTCCAATCAAGCGAATTTCACAAGAGAGCTCTGCTGACACGAAACAATAATGCTGTTATATATTGTTATGTCTCTCTGAAAAAACGTTTGTAATTACGAATTTAATGCTTCTATATATTGTTATGTCTCACTAAAAAAACGTTTATAATTACAAGCTTAATGCTTGTATACATTGTTATATCTCAATTAAAAAACGTTTTTAATTACGAATAACCGAAGACCCGACTGAGGTACGTCTCCAACAACATACTCTAGGGGTTTATAATTAAACCTCCAAAGTTTCAGAAGAAATTAGGGTTTACGATGACGGTTACCTTAAGTAATCGGTTTGCCAAGGCAACGGCAAACGGAATAGGCCGAGGATTGTCGCCGGGATATCCACAACCACCTAGTTAGACGACTGAAACCTTCTTCCGCTTCAGAAGCTGACTGTCGAACACCTTCTGCACCGTACACATTCGTGAGGCAAAGGAGTCGCCGGGAGATCCAGATCCACACCGAACCGGGAGCGCCACAACCGCAAAGGAGTCGCCGGAGTGCTCCTCGCCGTCTATGCTACGCCACCAATGCCGGAGTTCCCTGCTTCGGCTTCAAAATTTCTCTTCAACTGCCGCAGCCCAAAAATCTTCTTTCCTAATGTGCAGCGTGTATTGAGTGAAATTAGGGATTCGAAATTCTAATATATGGGAAGCGCGTGTGTTGTTAAAATATTCTTAATAATTACGATAATTACCCTAAATCTCGACCCTTAATAATACACATCCGACGGTCTACGATTGTTCTCATGTTCTCATGTTAGAGGTTGTTCTCATGGGAACACCACCCTATATATATATATATATATATATATATATATAGGGTGCGGTTCCCATGAGAACAGGATTATCATGTAATCATGAAAACAATCTTAGACCGTCGGATGACGAGTATTAAGGGTCGAGATTTAGAGTAGATATCATAATTAATAATAGAGAAATGTTCAGGTACGGTTGCTTTATTGCGGTACGGTCGTACGGCCGTACGACAGGGCGACACGTGTCCCGAAATTTTTTTTTTTTTTCCCCGGAAACTAATGAAAATTTATTTGAACTACCATGTTATAATTTATGCACTATTATCCTATAAACTTTGAACTATTCCCATATAATCCATGAACTATTACTTTTTAATATAATCCATGAACTATTCTATTATAATTCATGAACTATCCCATAATAAGTTTTGAACTATTACTTTCACTCCTTTATAAATTTTTGCACTTTAAACTATTCTATTATAATTCATGAAATATTCTATTATAATTCATGAACTATCCCATAATAAGTTTTGAACTATTACTTTCACTCCTTTATAAATTTTGCACTATGAACTATTCTATTATAATTCATGAACTATCCTTTTAGAAGTTATGAACTATTACTTAATAAGTTTTGAACTATTACTTTCAATCCTTTATAAATTTTACACTATGAACTATTCTATTATAATTCATGAACTATCCTTTTATAAGTTATGAACTATTCCATAATAAGTTTTGAACTATTACTTTTACTCGTTTAAAAAATAAATAAATAAATAAATAAAAAAAAATTCGGGACACGTGTCGGCCGTACAGACGGTCGCACGGCCTTACCGGAATAATGGGTCTTACTTGAATAACACTCATTAATAATAACTACGAATAATAATAATTAGGAATAATCCATTCAACCAACAATAACTACGAATAATTCACTCAACCAACAATAACTACGAATAATACATTAAACGATATGACAAATTCGTAACAAAACTAATAATAATTACGAATCTGTTTTCATGATTACACGATAAGTCTGTTCTCATATGATCTATACTATATATATATATATAGAGAGAGAGAGAGAGAGAGAGTTTGGCTCACATGTAAACAGCCCTTATAGTGTTCAATGAGAACACACGTTAACCATAAGATTGCTTTGATCTAATGGTCTTAATTAAACCAAATTTTAGGGAATATTTTATTCCACTCTCCAATTAAAGAGGGTGCATTACACTCTCCATAATAATTATAGTCAAATATGGTAGTTAGAAATTCTCTCCCTAATTGTTATTATCCTAATCTCAACATTTAAATTCAAATCTAGTTTTCAACGTGAATTCATATTGCACTTTTTTTCATTTCTCAATTCATCATTCACCGTAGTTGATATCAACAACATTTCTAAATCAATTCAATTATCATCTCCATTCTTCTAGTTAATATTGTACAAAAGTATTCGTCTGTGTTCATGAAAATATTCGTCAATATACTATTAAGAATTCATTCATACCAATATTACTCGTTCATGTCCAACAAATTTTAGTCGATTATTGATAACTGAAATTAATAGTCAGTGGTACATAAATTATTTATTTATATAGTGAAAAATATACGCTCATAATTTGAAGAGACCAATGTTTCAATCTTCGGACAATTCGCGAACATATACGTATACGAAGATATTCGACCATATTACTTAAAATATTCGTTAGTGTTACTAAATATATTCGTACATATGATATAATATATTCGTTGTAAAATTTAGTTATTCAATTGTTTCCAATAAGTTGTCGCACATACACGGACAAACCACCACAAATCGCCGGATAAAAGACATATAACCACCGAATATTTACAACATTTAGTGTCGAATAAAAACTAAAGTACAATAATTAATGTATATGACAATGAAATAACAAATTTTGTTCATCAGATCAAAGAAGGTTTCAAGCACCACAAAAACATATTGAATCTTAATCTAAGCAAAATCAACGTCCTTCTCATTTTGCTAAATACATTAACATACATCAACGAATAAAATCTCAATAAACAGTGAATACAAATCCAATAGCACATGCTTCTCTTGTACTGTTGAGGATGAGGACAACCATGGATTTCGGTTGGTCTGCAATGATGACAAATTTGGAGTCGTACAAGAAGATTGTTGATGGTAACGATGTAATATCGACACGAAACTACAAGGATGAAGGAAAACGCGGCTTTTGAATAGCCTCGAGCGAAATTGATGGTGAGCGAGACGAAATTGGTCTCATAGACGGTTGAGTCGCGATGCACGAGACTGAAGGAATGTTGGAAGGGTACCTGAGGCATTCGAGGGAGAGTCATGGCGAGTTCAAGTCCGGATATGCGAAGAAAATCGGCTGGCCAAATCTGGTATGGAGACGACGGTGGTGCCTTTATTGGACGAACGACAGCAACCCTAATCATCGTTGAATCGCCCTTGCTCGCCATTGGAGTCGTTTCACAAATAATCGGTTATTGAACGATGATGGAAGATGGAAGATTTGAATGAGAGATTCTAGGGCAATATAAGGTAACAAATCTTTTTATATATAATAATGGAGCAAATTAAGTGAAAATTGATTTTCACGTGCAGCCAATTCCCCACTCTCATTCTAAATTGTTTTATTTTGATTTTTTTCCCCTATTTATTATGGTTAATCTTGACCATCTATTACTCTAATCTTACGGATTAGATTTGTTCTCATTGTACACTATAAGGGTTGTTTACATGGGAGTATGATTCTATATAGAGTTATATATATATATATATATATATATATATATGTGTGTGTGTGTTCAGATAATCAGATTGTTGCAATCTGCAATGTCAATCTGCACTTGCATCTGCACTTCAATGAAAGACACAAAAACAAAAAAAAACACACACAAAACATTATCAAAATCTGCAACCTTAAAAAAACAAATACAAACCATTATCAAAGTTCAATAAACCGCAAACACAAATAGTTATTACAACTTGAAGGATGTTCTAGCATCACACAATGAGTCAAATGCTCAATAGATGCAAACATTATCTAACAAACAAAAGTCCCGAGATAACAAGTTGATATATAAAAATAGCATAGCGGCATAGAGCAATGATTCTTCTAGTCTTCTTCGTCTTCACCCTCTTCAACCGGTACTTCAATTCTAAGGACATTAGATGAACCTTGAAATGTTAAAATCAAAGTTACATTCATACAAGTCATGCAAACGTAACCAATCTTCATACCATGCAAGTGCTTCAATAGTGTCTGCCGTAGGAGAGCTTCTCGCTGAATTTATCATCTTCTTTCCTAAGCTAAAAGCCTATTCAGATGGAACACTTGAAATAGGGACACTTAGAATATCCCGGGCCAAAGAAGAAAGGGCTGAAAAATTATCAACATTAGTCTTCCAAAACTCAAGAATATCAAGCTCCTTCTTAAAATCATGATTTTTTTCATCAAGATATTGCTCCAACTCTGGTTTATTTCTAGGCTTCATTCTCTTGGACAAATGGTTATACAAGATCTCATAAGAAGAGTAAGCAACCCTCCTAACACTAATATCAGAATCAACCATCACATTCAAAACTGAGCCTCACTATTTTTTGCATTGTTTGTGTTCATTGTACGGTCTTTGTAGTTATCTAACAATTCCAACAATGTTTCCTTAATCTTATCCATCATCTCTTTAGCCTTTTCAACCCCAAACAACTTCTCATAACATAAAACGAACCCCTTCCAGTTTCATACGAGGGTCCAAAACATCAGCACAAGATAAAAGAAAATTGTAGTCACTCCAATATTTTGCAAACTTCAATTGCATTTGAGCAACTATGTCAAACACAACACAATGAGGACCTTCCATAACAGATAGCAAATGCATATGAATACTCCACACTCCATGAAAATAAACATTGGCAGTTGGTGTCTTTGATGTAGAAAACTTATTTGTTACCTCATAAAAAATAAGCAAAAACTTGTGAATCTCATCAACTTTTTCTCAATCTTCAACTATCAAACGGTGAGCTTTCAAATTAGAATATTTGGTACAAAGCTATCAATTGGATCTTGAAATTATAGAAAACAATCAAGCATTGTGAAAGTAGAATTCCACCTAACAGGCATGTCCAAACGCAACTTCTTTGTAGGGTTCAAACCAAAGTTAGTACAAGCAATTTCATAAAATTTCTTCTTCTTCGGTATTGAATGTTTAAATGAATGATAATCTTTCAAATTTTGACAAATACGACATCTATGAGCTTCAAACCAGCTTGCACCACTAAGTTAATGATATGACAACAAAAACGCATATGAAAAGATTGTCCATCAAATAACAAAGAGTGTTTCCTAATAAGATGATTCCTTATATGAAATCATAATATCATTATATGATGCATTATCAAGTGTGATGGTAAAAACTTTATCCGTAATTTTCCAATCACCCAAACACAATAAAATCTCTTCAGCAAGCAGGGAAACACCATCAAAAGGGGGAGTTAAAGGTGAAAACTTATATCATACGCTTCTGTAACTTCCAATCATGATCAATCCAATGACTTGTCAAACACATGAACTCTTCAAAACCGTTCTCACTTCTCCAATTGTCGGTTGTTAAACTAATCCTACCGGGACCATTTTGCAACTCAACACAAATCAGTTTTTTTGCTTCCTTATAACGAGCAATTGTATCTCTCTTAATTGTAAGTCTACCAACAAGTTGAAAATCAGGTGCAACAGTTCGCATGAGATTTTAAAACAGGTTCCTCCACAATACTAAACGAATGACCCCCAAATACGACAAACTGACACAAAGCTTCACGGATTTCTTCAAAACCAGAAAAATGACTTCTCAATGATACTTGATTCACATTAATAGGATTACTACTAGAACTAGTACCAGAAATGCAATAACTTTTAACATCACGGATACGACGAGCAAGACATGAAGAAATATGCCTTTTAACATGCGACGTACCACTATTTGGATGACCATTTAAAACTTTCTTACAATGATTGCATGTAGCTGTAATTGAACCACTATCATTCACTAATCTAGTCATGTTAACCCACACATTTGAAGTCAGTTTCTTTCTTGATGTAGTGCATTGCGTGCTAACACCTCCGCTTGAAACCTCCACATCATCTTTGGCATACATCACCTACAATAGGCACAACATTTGCACAAAATTAGTTTATTGTTGCTCAATTTAATATTCTACAAAGTTGTCAAAGCTATAATCTATTAACATTAAACAACAAAGCCACAATGCTTAAATTTATGAGTCATAAATCTTCAGTTTAAAGTATCATAGTTTATTTATACTCACTACTGTAAACTGATACTACTTTCTATAAACTACAAAATCTATAGATCATCACTTCAGTTCAATAAAAGATGGAGGAAGACTAGAAGAGGGATCTCACCAAATAATTTTTCAAACAAGAAGAGGGAGCTCGATGCCAGAGACGACTGTTGAGTGCTGACTAGCAAGGCTAGGGTTCGTTCATTACTGAGTGCTGACTGGTGAGTGACGACTACTTAGTGTTGTAGTGAAGATGGATCTACACGACGACTGTTGACTGGTGAGTGCTGACCGGACTGGAAAGGGTCAGACGAGAAGAGGGAGGCAGAGAGTCGGAGACGAGTGTGATGAGTGACGACAGACAAGAAGAATTAGAAGATGGAGGCAGAGAGCTTACCATCTAAGAAAGTCGGAACCCTGGCCTGCGCAATGAAGACAAGAGGAAGAAAGATCTAGTGATTCTAGACGGGAGGGAATCAGCGTTGAGGGGAGCGTTAGGGAGAGAAGAATGAACAAGGAAGGAAGCGTTGTGTCGACGCCTGCTTCGCCTTCGTCGTCGGGACCTCGGAGAGAAATGGGAATTAGAGAAAGAGAGGGATAAGTGACAAAAAAAACCTTAATGTTTCTAACGTAGCCGCCGCTGCACCGCATAACCCTATAAATTATTTTTTTAAAATGAATATTTGTTGGACCCAGGCCAGGCCTAGAGGCCCCGTCAGGCTTACTACTTTGTGCATACCCGCCCATTTTTTTGCGGGCTATCCGGATTTGAACAGGTTTACTCGTTAGAAAGCCGAATCATTATTTTCGAATGTGCTTATGCATCTAGTTCCTTTATTTCATTTTGACTTGCCACATTGCAAAGTCCGTTGATCCATCAAATGGCTTGACCAAATTATTGTTTCCTGTCATCAAAAACTTACATCATATCATTTTTTATCAAACTAAATGATTTTACAAAAACGGATCTCTAAAAGTTTATATACATAAACACAAGCAACTCCAACTGAATCATTCTGAAAAAGATAAACGAGGCTGTCAAAATACGCAGCACAAATAGCATACTCCAATAAAACTAGAGAAAACAAATCCAGAAATCAAAGCTTGCTTTTATATGGTATATGCAGCGGAAGCAAGAACATATCATAAAAGCAACATATCCGAACAATATATGCGCTGGTCAATAGATCCGGAAAACTAGACATCAGATCCGAAAACTAGACGATAAATCCGAAGAATGCAACAAATCTACAAGATTCAAACAAGAAACATCATCTGATACCACTTTGTTATCTCGTTTTTCAAACATTCACTGCGAGATTTCTGATTTCACACAACAAACAACAACGGATCTAGATCAATCCCGTTCTGATCCAAACAAACACGAGATTGGCCTCAAGAGAGACCCGATGTGCATCGAACTATATAAATCGAAAGGAAAACAAACAACAAATCGACTATACACAAAGAATGAAAGAAAAGAAAAAGCTCCCTGAGATTTTCCGGTGAAGCATCTTTACTTGAATCCCGCATTCCTACGTGACTCTCTTTCTATATTTCTCGATCTAGTGTCATCGGTCTGTCTTCTCTCTTCGATATATCTCCTTTTCTTTGTGTCGCTTGGATACTCTTTTGTGTATCTTTGTATCGGGTGTTCGCTCTCTTGTTCTCAACTTCTGTTTTTTTTTCTTCGTTTGGCCGCCTTACAGTGGAAGAAACCCGTAAACCCTTATGTACCCTTTTTCCCAGCCTATGCCTTTGCTTTCTGTTGTATGAGATGAGTGTCCATGTGGGCCGTCCCACTTGATCCAATTTTTAACCAAATAGGCCCATCACCCTATGCCTTTAGCCAACTCTCCACCAAAACCCGTGACTTCCCAACCAACAAAATGAACAAAGTTCATGCAAATTACAAAAGTCACCCAATATTACAAAATCATTATAAAAAGAGCTCAAAATTTTACAAACTTTACAAGACACACAAACTTGAATTAAAAAGGATCTCAACAGTTCGAAAGCATCAACATGATCGTGCTTAAGGACCTACATGATCGTGCTTATGGTCCATCACAAACGATCGTGCTTGATTGTACTACGTGTAAAAAACTAAGCGTTGTGGAACCTTGGAGTTTCGATCTCTAGCCAATAGGCCCTCTCTCTTGCCTTATTACTAGTTGGAATCTTTTTAGTCTTTATTCAACATGTAATATGTAATTTTTCATTGCGATTTGGTATGGTATTCATACTTGTTCATTGTAAGACCCGAGGTCTTAGGGGCGTTGTCTCTAAAAGTTTTTTGTTCTCACTCGACCATTGAAAAAGAATAAATTTGTTGGCATGAGTAGCAACTCATTCATATAAGTTAATCATAAAACCTCATACAAATGATGTGAGATGATAATTTTACGGGGTGTTACATTCTCCAACTTCCCAAGAGGTCACCCATCCTAAAATTGCTCCCGTTTGAGCACTCTAACTCTATAGTTATTTGTCCTCACTCGATCATTGGAAAAGAAGATTTTTTGTTGACATGAGTAGTAACCCATTCATATAAGTTAATCAAAAATCCCTATTCAAATGATGAGGGGTGATAATTTTGGGGTGTTACATTCATGGTGTAATCAAAATTGAAAACCGTCAAGGGAAGCGAACATGGTCATTTTTGACATTTTTTTTTTTATTTCAAAGTGTACACAACTTAGAGTTCAACATGTAATTAGGGAAATCAACGACGTCGCAGATAAGTTCACATCTCTTGACCATTGCTCTTATACAAGTGATGAAAACCTTTCGCGGGGCGTTGAAGACCTCATTCAAAAAGATGCTCTAAGATGGTCAACTTCTAAATGTTGACCCCTCTTGTTCGCTTAAGTTTGTATAAAAAAAATAGGTCACTGTTATTTAGCGCATTTTTTTTTACTAACAACGCATATTTGTCCGTAACGGACAAAAGTGTGTTGTTTAGTATTTTTATTAAAGTTGTCCGTCACTGACAAATGGCATTTGTCCGTGACAGACGAAGTGAATATTACCACTTACTAGTATGTTATATATTTAGGTATGTCCGTCACGGACAAAGAAGATTTGTCCGTCATTGACAACTCACATGCATTGAAACTTGAGATTTACAACATATATTTGTATCTTTTAAATCAACCAATATTGTGTAATACCTATTATATACACCTTTATTAAATTAAGGCTGAATTTGCAATGTAGGCATTTTACAATGTAGAGTTTGGATTTTGGGTCTCTCATAATTTCATTTAGAAAATGGACTCCTATTATAGAAAAAATCAGAAAAGTAAGGGATATAGGTATCTAGACTGATTTGATGGGTGACATGTAGAAAAAATCAGAAAATAGACCAATCAATTCAGCCAGCCCATCTTCTTCCCTCCATTGTCCCTTCTTCTTCCCTCCTTTCAAACGTAAATTTATATCTGGGTATCCATATGCAGCTCTTTTCTTCTTCCCATTGAAACGCAGGAATCTGGACTGCTTGTTGAGCTTCTTCTTCACCGGAATCTGAACTGCTTACATATCCCTACTCTATTTCTGGGTAAACAGTGTTTGTTCCTATTTCTTGGTAATCTCAAACTTCCTGGGTAATGTATTTGTGGGTAATCTGAAACTTCTCATCTTTTATTTTTGTGAATCTAAAACACTAAAACTTCCTGTTCTATTTGTGGGTAAGCAGTGCTTGTTTACATTTTCTATTTGTGGGTAAGCGTGTTTGTTTGTATCCATGGATAATCTCCAACTTGTCATCTTCCTGGGTAATGTATTTCGGGGTAAGCTGAAACTTCTCATCTTCCTGGGTAATGTATTTCGGGGTAATCTAAACCAGTCAAACTTCTTCGATAATGTCAAACTTCTTGAGTAATCTATTTTTGGATAATCTCAAAATTCCTGGGTAATGTATTTCGAGATAATCTGAAACTTCTCATCTTGCTGGGTAATGTCAAACTTCTTGGGTATCCATATACTCCAACACTCATATACACATATCTATGTAATCTAAATAACTGAACTTGGGTAAACATACAATTGGGTAAACATACAATTGGGTAAGCACATATCCATATACTCCAACACTAATATACACATATCCATATCCATATAATCTAAATAATTGGAATTGGGTAAGCATTTTTTGGGTAAGCACGTATCATATACTCCAACAGATATTCATATAATCTAAATAAGTGAACATTATCATACCCAAAAAGTAACTACGTATGCATACAATTGGGTAATCCTAGTATCAGCGGAAACCCTAGCATCATCCGCCATCGAAGTCTCGCCGGCCATCCTACGCTCCTCTGCTTCAATAACAGCCTGCGTAAACCCTAGACTGTAAGAGGGCGCCGGAATCTGAGCAGAAAAGGAAGGGAGATCCGCCATTAAAACAACGTTCCCAAGCAGTTTCAGGGGAGGAAGAAGAGGGCAAAGAAAGGAGAAGTGGGCGCGGTTTGGGTAAGGATGAAGAATAGGGCGCAAATGAAGGGGAAGTGGGCGCCGCCTTTAGCGGACGAAGAAGGAGTGTGCCGGCTTCAGAAGAAGTGCGCCGGCTTCACCGGAGGGAGAGGGTAAAGAAAGGAGAAGTGGGCGCGCCGACTTTGTGGTACCAGTGGCGTAGCCCCTCCTCGTGTCAACCTTGACGGCGAAACCCTAGATCTCTCGCTTGCCCTTCTCCCGCTCGAAGGAAACCCTAGATCTCTCGCTCACCCTTCAGTGTCGGCTTGGTGGCCAAATGTCCTGGCGGCGAAACAGTGCTCCCTATCGTTGAAACTCCGGCGTATCTCCGTTTCATCCTCTATTTCTCCTTCTTCTCTTTCGTTCCTTTCTAGATCTGTTTTCTCTCTCTTTACAAAGAGAATGAATGTTTTCTCTTTCTTCTCTGCAAATAATACCAGCAGTCATTTAATATTCAATTTTTTTGACAGCCCATCCATCCATCTATCTTTTCTTGGAAGGCCCACAAATACAACTATTAATTTTTTTGCAGGCCTAAATTATACTAGGAGCCCATTTTGCAAAAGTAAAATTTTAGGAGCCCTATTTCCCTCATTTATTCTTAAATTAATGAGTTTATTTTACTTTAGTAACATTTTCGTCAAATTTTAATTTAATAACATCTTTGAATGAACATAACGAGTTATAACGAACATAATGACATAAAAATATCAACTTAACGTTATTAGGAGGTTATAAATTCCTTTCAAACAAAATTACGTTATTGAAAGCCATATAAAGTTTCAAGAAATAAACGTTACTTTTGTTCAAAGTTTTACGATTTCATAACGAACACATCTTGTTTCAAGAAATAAACGTTTCTTTCGTTCAAAATTTATAGATTTCGTAATGAACATATAAATGTTCATTAAATAAAACGTTACTATCATTCAAAATTTTAAGATTTAATATCGAAAATATAAAGTTTCAAGAAATAAACGTAATTTCCTATCATACATATCTACGATCAAATCAAAGTTTTGTTATTGAAAGGATTTAAACTTTCTTTTACAAAAGACGATCAAATCAAAGATATTTTATTCAAAGGATTAACACTTTCTTTCAACAAATAAATCAAACTTACTTACAAACATAACAATTATACAGGAATCAAAGTTTCAATATCAATGTTACGTTTTTAAACGTGACGTTGAACTTCAAACATAAATACGATCAATTCAAAATAACGTTATTGAAAAGATTTAAATTTTATGTTAACAAAAGACAATCAAATCAAATTTTTGTTATTCAAAGTATTACAAATTTCTTTCAAACAAACCAAATTTTAGTACTTTAATCAACAAAATAGTCATATTACAAATATTCACTTTGTCCGTGACGGACAAATGGGCATTACTTAGTAAAAACAAATGCGCTAAATAGCCTGGACGAAAAATTTTTGTATTATGCACAAATGAGCAACAAGGCTTCCAAATAAACAAGACATTGTACACAAGTCCGTACGCCTTTGTAATTTATATTGTAACATGAATGTGCTTTTGTAAAGTTGATTTTTCTTGTTTTTTATGGCATAAAACTCGAATCAGGTGCCAAATATGGCCATTTGTGTTTCGACCTTCCCAAATCCCCACTTTTTATCCGGTGTTTGTTTGTAGACTTTGCGCTCTTTGTGAGCTTTGATTGAAGAGCCAAAGAGTTTTTCCGAGGGTTGTCATTAGCAAGTACGATAATAGGCAATCGAAAAGGGTTTTTTTGAGGGCGCCTGAGAGCGTGTTTTTTCTAGGGGAAGGGGTTCATGGTTATCCTTATAAAATTTTTGAATCTACCCTTACCTTGTCTTGACGATCTACCCGTTTTGGCATTTTTACGACCCCATGGGTCTAGGGCTCTCGTCTGGCGTTCGGTTCGTCAAAAGTTTGGTTCAAACTCGTTCAATTTCTAAACGAGCCGAGTATGAACGCATTGTAAAGATCGTGTAAAATTTAGGATCGACTCATTTGAATAAAATAACACTATAAGTGTTAGGATAATTAATAATTTTAAATTGAAAGTATGGTAGTGGAAACATCTAGAAAAGAGCAAAGAGATGTTAGTAGCTTAGAAGTCTCTAGATTAGACTAGTTTAATCATGATAGTACTTTATTAGTATCTTAATAAAGATTATTCTAGAATGAGTGCAATAATTGTATCTAGAATTTTGTGGAGGTCGGTTGTTATGTGTAATATGAACCAACCGACCTTGCCTCCATATAACGAAGTGTGAGTGAGTTCGATCAAAAGGCTTATACACAAGTGAGGTGTACGAGTGTGAGTGCGCAACAAAATACCCGCTTATATACTCGGAGTGAATCGGAAACGCGGAGCTTTTCTTAACAACTGGTATCAGAGCCGAGGTTGCGGTGGTGGTGTTCGGGCAAACTTTGTTGCTTATTGAATCTCGTGATTGGCGCGATGGCGGCCGAAGCGATGACGGCGTTCGAGATTCCACTCTTTGATGGGAAGATCAACTTTACTTTGTGGCAGAGTACGATTCAAGACTTCTTGGTGCAGCAAGGTCTTGACCAAACTCTAGAGGAGGAGGAGCCTGGATCGATGAGCGAGGAGAAGTGGAGAAGCATCCAGAGGAAGGCGGTAAGTACAATTCGGTTGGCGTTGGCTCCCGAGATTAAGTACGGTGTGTTGAAGGAGACCACACCGAAGGCGTTGTGGGAGAAGCTCGAGAGCATCTACGCGTCGAAGTCGTTGACCAACCGTTTGTGCTTGAAGATGGAGCTTTACTCGCTCAAGATGGAGGAAGGAGGTAATCTTCATGACCACATTAACTCGTTTAATCAACTAGTATGCCAATTGTTGAATGTTGATGACAAGATTGGTGAGGAGGAGCAAGCGTTGTTGTTGCTAGCATCATTGCCGAAGTCCTACAAGTCCTTGGTGCATACGTTACTTGTAGGAAGGAAGTCTCTCACTCTAGATGAGGTGACCGCTGCTTTGCGGGAGAGTGAGAGAATGATGAAGAATGAAGCTACTGAAAAAGGAGAGGATCACATACTAGTTGCAAGGGAGCGAGGACGAGGGAGGAGTCAATGGAGGAGGCATGATGACCCGAGGCAGAGATCAAGCTTGCGACGAGATTTGAGGGAGGTCGAGTGCTTCTACTGCGGGGAGAGGGGTCACATGCAAGCCCGGTGTCCTCAGATGAGGGATGACTTAAAGAAGTTGAGAGAGATGCCGCCGGGAAAGAAGAGAGGGGACTCCCACACAAATATGGTCAATGAAGCTGGTGAAGTTGATTACGGGGATGTTTACTTGGCAACGGGAGAGGAGGTTGCCAAGAAAGAGAAAGAGTGGGTGATGGATAGTGCTGCCTCGATGCATGTATGTAGAGACCAAGCGTTATTTGACACCTTGAAGGTTGGTGGAGAGTTTGGTCACTTCAACTCGGTGAGTGGTGAGAAGTTGAAGGTAGAAGGTACCGGAAGCGTGAGGATGAGGCTTCATAACGGTACAAGCCACACTCTACACAATGTGAGGTACGTGCCATCGGCAAACGTGAACGTCATCTCGTTGGGAGCGATGACAATAGAGGGGTATAGCTACGTCGGCACAAGGAGATGGTGCAAGGTGATCAAAGGGAGACGCTTGGTGATGCAAGGCCGCAAAAATGAGAAGAATGTTTGCTTCTTGGATGGGCAAGCGGTGCAGAGAAGACGCGGCGACACCGAAACGAAGAAGCAAACAAAAGTGAAATTTTCAGATACGGTGGAGGTATTTAAAATATAAATTAAGGGAGGAATTGTTAGGATAATTAATATTTTTAAATTGAAAGTATGGTAGTGGAAACATCTAGAAAAGAGCAAAGAGATGTTAGTAGCTTAGAAGTCTCTAGATTAGACTAGTTTAATCATGATAGTACTTTATTAGTATCTTAATAAAGATTATTCTAGAATGAGTGCAATAATTGTATCTAGAATTTTGTGGAGGTCGGTTGTTATGTGTAATATGAACCAACCGACCTTGCCTCCATATATATAGATGTAGTGGGTTGTCTTTGCAATGTAACGAAGTGTGAGTGAGTTCGATCAAAAGGCTTATACACAAGTGAGGTGTATGAGTGTGAGTCCGCAACAAAATACCCGCTTATATACTCGGAGTGAGTCGGGAACGCGGAGCTTTTCCCAACAATAAGAACATTATTTTAGCCGAGCTACTTGACTCGGTTCAAACTTGTTCACTTTCTAAACGAGCCGATTTAAACATATTTTAAAGATCGTATAAACTTGAGCAAGTTAATTTTCGGCTCGTGATGCACCCGAGTCATAAGTGGGGCTCACTGCGCCCGAAATACCTTTGCTTTTCTTTGGGAAAAAAAAGAGGAAGGAAAAAAAACAAAACAAGGAAAACGGGCCGAGAAACACATTGTGGGAGGAAACTCAGGAAAGGCAACGAACCCTAAACTCCTAGCCGCTAGAGGAGAGAGACGTACTCACCCACTGAACGCGCGCGAGAGAGATGGAAGGTACAGAGATGGAGGTAGAGGAAGCATCTCCGCCTCAAACATCCTCCGGTTCTTCCAAACGATTTGCTCTCAAGAATGCCATCCAGACCAACTTCGGCGATGATTATGTCTTCCAAATCTCTCCCAAGTACTTGATATGCAAATTGCCATACCTTCTTCTAAATATCTCTTCTTATCTTCCGCTCCCCTCTCAATAAATGGCGTTTTGCTTGTTTCAATTGAAGGGAAGATTGGTCGGCCATGGCGGTTTCCTTGTCTTCCAACCTGGTCAAACTCTATTCTCCGGCGACCGGACAGTTCCTTGGCCAGTGTAACGGTCACGCTGCTACAATCAACCATATCGCCTTCTCTACGCCTGATTTACTGCATTCTTGCTCCTCAGACGGCACTGTCCGAGCTTGGGACACCAGGACATTCCAGCAGGTCTTTTTCTACCAATTTCGTTAGTGCTTTTAACTTATATGGTTCAGATCGAACTGCTCATGGTTCTGTTGTGAGATTCCTGTATCATTTGGTGTATATTGTGCAGGTATCGATGATTACCGCAGGTCCTTCACAAGAGGTCTTCAGTTTCTCATTTGGCAATGAAAGCACCCTTCTTGCAGGCGGATGTAAATCTCTGGTAAGAATGATGATCTTGTGTTGCAGTTTTGATGAATGTCATTTGAAGTTCTCTGCTTTAGCTCAACTGCATGCTCATCACTGGAATAGAACTATGAAGTTGACTAGTTTTACATCTTTGTTGGATGGGTTTTGTAGTGCCTTACAATAGCTGAATATAAGTATCTGTATGAGAGGAAAACCATAGTTTTGTAGTCCTGTACCCCACAAAGATCATAAACTGGGTTAAGTACCAGTAGACAATGAAACGTAATAAAGGTTGGTATGGGCTCAGGTGTCCTTGTTTTAGAACAAAAGAAGAGGCCTTTTCGAGTTGGAGCAGTCATTTAGGATTTTATTTTCTAATTTTGATAAGAACACACAAACTTAGAGCAGTCATTAGGATTTTGTTTTAAAATTTATAATAAAAGAAAACCCCAAATTGGTTAGCATGTAGTGTGTGCAATTTCTGTCTTTTGGTATTAGAAAAAAAAAGGATTTGGTCAATTTTGTTCTTTGGCTTTTAAATATTAGAAGAATGGAACTTCTGCTTGCCTGAAAAAGAGAGAGGCAGTCAGGATGACATAAACAAGCTGTGTTTCTCTTAGTCGCTCTTAAGGATAATTGGGATTTGGAACCAAAATATGATTGAGGGATGATGTTCTTTTGGTGGCTTCAAATTAGAATTATTTTACTGATCTTGGTAGAGCAGAATCAGTGATATAAATAAGGAGACTAAGCATAACAAAATATAAATATATAATAGGAGTTTGAATATAAGGCTGAATTGCACCTTACAATGAGATTATTGAGAGCCTTTGTAGAAGGCCTTACATTGACATTTCAGTGTCTATTATTTATTCAGAACCTGCATTTCTTTTAACAATGATCTTTAGTTTTTAAAAATGATTTGCTACTCTTTTTGCTCTGTAACATTATGAACCAGCGGTGTAGCTCCTGGTCTGGGCATGTAGTTAATATCAGTCTGATTAGACTTTAGACTAATTGCTTTCAACTTGTTGAGATTTATATGGTAGATCATTGTGGACTTTCCCTTGAGAAGTGGGTGCATAATTCTCATACATTTTCTAATTTTGCTCAGGTACTTCTTTGGGATTGGAGAAACAGGAAGCAGGTTGCATGCTTAGAGGAATCTCATGTGGAAGATGTTACTCAGGTGCAATGGTTTACCTTTCTTTTTTTATTGAATATGAAAGTAAATATTTGCTCTCATATGGTGAACATTTATAGTGCAATGTGGTTCTATTAATTCTTATCTTCTGCATCGTTTCAATATGCTAAGCCTCCTAATTATATACAGGTTCATTTTATACCAGGCGCTCAGAACAAACTTCTTTCTGCATCTGTAGACGGGTTGATGTGCATCTTCGATACCAGTGGAGATGTAAATGATGATGACCATCTGGAATCCGTAAGCTCTACTGAATCCTAATTCCAAACCCATAATTTTCTTTTCATTGTTTTGTCTTCCATTAAATTTGTTATATTATCCAAGTGAGACAACATTTTTTGCTCTTATTTGTAGGTAATGAATGTTGGAACTTCAATTGCAAGAGTTGGATTCTTTGGGGATAGAAGTCAAAAGCTTTGGTGTTTATCCCATATCGAATCGTTGAGGTGCATGATATTTCTGATTTTTCTTCTGTTATTTCTTTCTAAACCTAGTGACTAACTGTATGATGCTATCTACCATCAGTGTTTGGGACTGGAAAGAGGCAAAGGTTGAAGTTGACATACTAGAAGCTCGTTCTTTAGCCTCTGACAGCTGGAATAGAGATCACGTACGATCCTTATACATAAATCCAATTTCTTGCTGGCAATCACATGAAATCAGTCAACATTTATGTGCATTGCAGGTTGATTACTTTGTGGATTGTCATACCGGAGAGGATGATCGTTTATGGGTAATTGGTGGCACAAATGCAGGCAGCCTTGGCTACTTCCCTGTAAGTTACGGAAATGGAGAAAGAGGAACGATATTGTCTCCAGAAGCCATCCTTGAGGGTGGGCATAAGGGTGTTGTTAGGAGTGTGCTACCCATGTCAAAAAGGATTAGCCATCCTCATATTCAGCAGAGCATTTTCGGATGGACAGGCGGTGAAGACGGCAAGTTATGTTGTTGGCTCTCGGATGAGACATCTGACCTAAACCGTGCCTGGATATCTAGCGATCTTGTTGCTAAGCCGCTAAGAAATCGCCGAAAAAACAGACATCATCCGTATTAGAAAGATTAGATAATACAATCTGTTTTTGCTAAAGGTGTTTTCTCTTGCCCTTTGTCCTTCATTTCATGTTTTTCTTGCAGAAATCAGATACAACATGAATTCTGGCGTAAACCAAAAACAATTTGGCCGTTACAGTGCCGCCTGTGTTAGTGTTTGATTGTTTGTATGTATAACCATTTTGGTTCGAATGTGTAAGACTTGCTTGGTCCGGCTTTAATATTTACAATATTTTTGAAAAATATAACAATTCTTTTAACCTAAACTAGTTTATAGACTATGGGCCCGTTTGGTTTTAACTCAAGAGTCGGATACGGAATGGAAACGAGTTTGGTTTTAACTCAAGAGTCGGATACGGAATGGAAACGAGTTTGGTTTTAACTCAAGAGTCGGATACGGAATGGAAACGAATCTAATGAAAGGAAATAGAAATGAATGGAAATGGAACGGAATCGGCTAAGGGTAAGGAAAGAAAATAGAAATGAAGGGATTACTTTCATGTGTTAAAAGGCCTCTAACCAAATATAGTTTTTGATTGATTCGGAATCATTCTGTTACCGGAAATGATTCGTAGCGCTTCCAAACGAGCTCTAAGTGCATTTTGCATTAAACCACAAGGAATGATTCCATAAATTTCATGAACTAGAATACACATATGAACTAAATTCGTTTCCATTTCATTTCCGTTTCCGGAGTTGGAACCAAACGGGCCCTACATTCTATACGAGTTTGTTGATAAAATTCTTTTAACCTAACAACGTCGATCTTGATCGTGGAAAGAAAAATTACAAGAAAATATATTTATTTCTGAGCAAACCCTATTTTTATTTTTGATTTTCTAAAAAAATGTCGTGGTTAGCATAGAAAAATTACGTATATGGAATCATAATTTATTTTTGATTTTATGGGTATATATTTTATTTCAATATTATAGTTTTACCCTCATTTGAATAATAAATATAAAAGGGGAAATTATTTAAATAATTTGTTTATGAAAAAACTATATTAATTAAACTAAATTTCATTGTACCATTCTTTGATAAAAGATATTGCCTAAAACGAAAAAAATAGTAGGGATGCTTTGAAAACAATCCTACATTTATGTTTTTGATTTTTTCCGTACATTTTAATGAACGAGCAAGTTCAACCATTTGATCAAAATGTCAAAAGTCATTACTCATTAGGTTAAATGTCATTGAGTCAAATATTATTCATTGTCTCATTGTGTTAGGGTAGTTAGCCCATAGTTGAAAGCCCATATGAATGGTTCAAACTAACATTGTCTCTCACACGTGTAATATTTGTATTCATGCTTTACCTAACAAACAAGACAATTCACAAAAGAATTTTCTAATTCAATATGGTATAATAACATTACGGCCAACACAACTCCTCTGAAAACTTGTTCAAACGCCATTAATGGCTGAAAACCGAACATAAAGCTTCTCTTTGTCCCTCATCTCCTCCTTTGTTACCTCCAAACTCACATCTGGAAAATTTCTTCTATTGAAAGCTCAAAACTCCTCAATTTTTGTGTGCTCAAAACCTGCTCAAAGAGTATATGGATTGGGTCTCCAAATACCATTTCGTTTTGGATATTTTTACATGTTCCTTGACATAACCTATTCTTGCTCCAGTTCTAGACTGTAAAACCTTTGTTGAAGTTTGGAGCGCCTCCATTCTCTCTTTGTTTCAGCTTCCCGTACAAAAATTGTCCAAATCAGACTCTAACTTGCTTCTTTTAGCAAGGGATATTCCTCAATTATTGAGTTTTACAACAAAGCCGGAAACCTTGTCTCCTCCCTAACAACAACAGGACAAGTTATTTCTGATACCGAATTCACCAATTTCCTTCTTGTTGGGTTAGGCATTGACTATGGCTTCATTGTCACAAGTATGTCTACCCAAGTATCTCTTCCCTCCCCTTCCCAAATCTTGTTTCACTTATTGATTCATGAATCTCGCATTCCTCGCCAACAGACAACATTACTTCCAACCTCACCATATGTCAACAACACCACATCCGCCATGGAAGCTAACTACACACAAGCACAAGGTCGAGGAATACAAAATCGTTCCAATAACAATGGTAGTGTAACAATATGGGCCGAGGACGTGGTCCATGCAGAAGCCCTACTTCCACACCTCAATAAACTTTCACTAGTGCGCTAGATACTAGACTTACATGTCAAGTGTGCTCGAAACCTGGACACACGGTCCTTGCTTCTTGGCACATGTTTGATCACTCTTATGATACTCCTTCATCTCAATCCTTTTAAGCAAATGCAACAAAAACTTCATACAGCAACACATCATTACACGCCTAATGTGTCAAACTTGAAAATCGGCAATTATCCATACCAAGGAACATACATTGTATCGCTTGGAGATGGGTCGACTATTCTCATTCACCATCAGGGTTCTTCTCTAATCCAATCCCCATCTCTTATCTTTCTCTTTTCGCATCTTTTACATATTCCTCTACTTACAAAAATTCTACTTTTTGTAAACCGATTGTGTGCCGATAACTTTGTTTATTTCGAATTCCATTTACGATTTTTCCTTATGAAGGACACCAAGATCCACAAGCTTCTTCTTGAAGGAGTTGTTGAGAATGAGTTGTATGTGTAGCCAACCTCCACTTCGTCTCCACAACTTCACTACACCGCCACTCAACAAGTCAACATTTGGCATCATCGGTTAGGGCATGCTTCCCAGCCCATTGTCCGCTCTATTCTTTCCCAAAATAGAGACCCAATACATGGCCCAATTTTCCAAAACAATGGATGCACCTCTTATTCTTGCGCTAAGGCCCATGCCTTCCCACACCCGCCCATCCCTTCAAGAAGTGATCAGGTTTTATCCCTTTTGTTTATCGATGTTTGAGAACCTCGTAATACAATGTCTTTTGAAGGACATAAATATTTTGTTTCCATTGTAGATGACTTTTCCAAATTTATTTGGCTTTTTCCTCAACCAAAAAAATATTCGGTCACACTAGTTATTACAATTTTTTTTACACTTGTTATCAATCTCTTATCCACTAAAATAATTTCCGTTCAAACCGATGACAATTCCAAGTTCAAGCCTTTAACCGCCCTTTTTCAAAAATTGGGTATCACACATCAGCTAACTTGTACATATTCCCATCAACAAAATGGTTTGGTTGAATCTCGACATCGTCGAATTGTTGATGTGGGATTAACCTTACTTAAACGCTCTTCCTTAACTCTCCGGTTTTAGGACTTTGCTTTTGAAACCGCAACCTATATCATCAATCGACTCCCCACCCCCGTCCTTCACTACAAGACACCTTTTGAACTTGTTTTCAAACAAAACCCAAATTACAAGTTCTTTAAGGTATATGAGTGCTTAGCCTTTCCAAATATAAGACCCTATAATAAACATACACTCAAGTTCCGATCCCAACCAACCATCTTCTTGGGTTTCTCCTCACATCATCGGGTTACATATGCCTTGATTGAGATCAAAACAAACTCTACATGTCCCGTGTTGTTCTCTTCCATGAGCATACTTTTCCCTTTTTTACAAAGCCCATATATTAGCCCAATTTATTACTCACTTCCATCCATTCCTTCTCCAAAATATTATGACCCAACCCACCTCTTCAGCCTCTAATACTACCACCTCAAACTTAAGTCCATTAGACGGCCCAAATTCACATGAAACACAAAAGCCTACCTATATCACCAATCACCTCCACAACTTCTCTTCCTCCCAAGACGGATCTCCAACCCAACCAGACCCACTATTCGTACCACCAAGCCAAATTCAAACCCGAGCATCTAATCATAACTCCAAATCTTTGATTTTCCGAGATGGAAAAATCACATGGCCATCTCCTTCTTCCTCCCCCACCATACCAATCCAAAATGAACCTCCAAATTTCACCATTGCCTCAAAATTTCCAAAATTACGTCTTGCCATGAAAAAGAGATACAAGCACTCATATCCACAAACACTTGGAACCTGGTACCATATTTGTCGTCCCAAAACACTCTTGGTGTCAAATGAGTTTTCATAACTAAACGTCTCTCTAACGGATCAATTGAGCATCGGAAGGAACATTTAGAAGCAAAGGGTTACCACCAACTATGTGGTCTCGATTACCATGATACCTTTAGTCCTATAGCCAAACCTTCAATCATCCGCCTCCTATTATCCTTGGTATTAATGAATCAATGGACGATGCAACAACTCGACACAAAACGTCTTCTTGCACGGGACTTGACTGAAGAGGTATAAATCACCCAATCCCCTGGTTTTGCTCATCCAAACTTCCTTAATCATGTTTGTAGGTTGAATAAATCGCTATATGGCCTCGAACAATCCCCCGTGCTTGGTTTTCACAACTAGGTAATGCCTTGATTTCCATGGGGTTTTTCCCATCCACATCAAGTACATCTATGTTTATTTTCAAATAACACTCAAAACTTGCTTGCATTCTCGCTTATGTTGATGACTTTGTTGTCATTGCCTCCTTTACTTCCCTTTACAAAATTCATTACAAGCATATCCAAGACCTTCCTTGTCAAGGACCATGGTCTTGTCAGTTTCTTTGTAGGAATTGAAATCCAAAGATAGGCTAGTGGTTTCTACCTCTCTCAAACTAGATATATTTTTGATCTAGTTACTAAAGTCAATTTGTAAAACTCAAAACCTATCTCGCCACCACTTTCCAAGACACCTTCCATACCTCACCTTCTTTTGATGACTCTTCCCTCTATCGAAGCATCTTAGGAAGTCTCCAATATCATGCCTTTACTTGGCCTGATATATCCTTTAATGTCAATAAATTAGCTCAATCTATCAGTCATCCTAGACAAGCTCATTGACAATCGGTCAAGCGTGTACTTCGCTATTTAAATTGCACTACTTCAATCAAATTCCACAACTCTTCCACACTATGCTTACTTCTTTCGGCCTTATCTGATGCTGGTTGTGGGAGTGATACCACTGACTGACGGTCTACAAGCGTCTATTATGTCTATCTTGGAAAAAATCTTATATCGTGGACATCAAAGAAGCAAAACATTGTTGCTCAAATGAAGCCAAGTACAGAGCAATTTCCCATACTACATCTGAGGTGTTGTGGATCCAATTCCTTCTAATAAAGTTAGGAGTCAAACTATCTCAACCCCGACACCGTGGTGCGACAATATGGGTGCAACATACTTGGAAGTAAACCCTAATATGCATCACCGAATCAAACAACTCGATATCGATTATCACTTTGTTCGGAAAAGAGTCCAGAACAAGTCCTTGTTGGTAGCTTTCGTATGTTCAAAAGATCAAGTAGAAGACGTTCTCACCAAAGTTGTGATCTCCTAACGATTGGCTTCACTACGCTCCCAACTACGTCTTACAGACTTGGGATCGACGAGGGATGTTAGAGTAACTAGCTCATAGTTGAAAGTCCAAATGAATGGCCCAAACTTACATTGTCTCTCACGCAAATGTCTATATATTTGTATTCATGCTTTATACAAACAAGACAATTAAGAGAATAATCATTTGATTCAATACACAATACATGTGCTTCCACCCGTTTTGTTTCTTAACCGGTTGAATTCAATATGGTTTTATTTATTTATTATTTTTAGTGGTATAATTTGAAGGTTTTTTAAAGAAAAAAATACCTTTTATTTTTTTATGAACAAACAAATATAATTATACTATAAACTTAAAACTTAAAATAATGTGTTTATACAAATATTCTTTTTAATTATTTACTAAAGTAAAATCATAATAAGATATTTTTAAAATAATGATAACAATACTCATTTTAAATTGATTAAGTGTGATATTTTTTATCAAACTATTTTTATAAAATATTTTTAAAAAAAATATATGAATATAATATTGTTGGCAATTGGTTAAAAATGTCACAATAAATGTTAAGATTTTAGCCTTTGAATTTTTAATGTCGTCAAATGTCAAATAAAAACAGGTTAAAACAAACGGGTAAACACTGTTTTTTCGACAGTGGGTGTCTTCACACCACTTTATCTACGTAACGACCGGTTAAAACCAAACTGATAAATTTGTTATTTAACACGATATAGGGTTAATTGAGCGGGTTTAGGATCCGGAAAATAGGCCAATTCAGGGTAATTGAAGTGTGTCTAAAAATAGCTCAATTTATTGCATATCCCAACTCTAAATTTTAGAAAACACAATATATGAGTAGAGCTAATTCCAATACTTCTAATTTCATAAAAATCGTACCAAACGAAACCTTAATTCATTCTCCACCCACCCCTAGCCTCTTAATATTCATTGACGTTATTAACCTCATTATTTTAGTTACATTAAACTGTCTCATTCCATTGCACCAATCCATTAATGTTACACATATCGATATTTTGATGAACAAATAATTAAAATAAGTAACAATTTTATTTTACCTTTTGAAATTGATTCGCCCTTTGTTTATTTCAATTAATATTCAAAATACTTATGAATTTGCAAAAATTTGTAATAAAATTCATGTAGGCCAGCTAAAAGCATTGGCAACTAAAACGTGAGATGAGTATTTTTCATGCACAAAATAAAGTCCTTTTTTTAAAAAAAATATTTTTTTAAAAACCATATATATATATATATATATATATATATATATATATATATATATATATATATATATATATATATATATAAATGTATTATGGTAAGTAGTAGAAACTCCAAGCAGTACTACTCTTCCCTGTGCTCCTCCTTTTTGCAGGATTCACAATCCAACCAACAAGAAGAGAACCAAAGGGGAAATCAATCCATGGAGAATCCTTCAATAGATCAGATCATCAAAACCACTGAAGATGAAGAAACTCAAAATGAAACTCCACAAAAGAGGAAAGGCGGTTTCATTACAATGCCATTCATCATAGGTAAAATTCTTGATTCAGTTGAATTCTAAACCTAAAAGCCTTGTGTTTCAGTCTGTGATCTGGGGGTTTAATTTGTTCATCTTTGAATTGAATACTGAAGTGAATGAATCTCTGGAGAGAGTCGCAAGCTATGGACTTCTACCAAACATGGTGGTCTATCTTATGCAATACTATTTCAAGATGAACTTAGTTAAAGCAAGCAACATCCTTTACTTATGGAATGCTGTCACCAATTTCATGCCTATTGTTGGTGCCATTGTTGCTGATTCTTACCTTGGTAGATTCCTCACCATTGGTTTAGCTTCTGTCTTCAGCTTTCTGGTAATTTTTTTTCTTCTGATTCTTTTTTTCCATTTATGGGTTACTGTAATTACCATGTTAGTTTAGGTGCCATTGGAGATGGGTAACATGGGTTGTTGAATTTATTTATTTATTTTTTGTTCTGCTTTCTTGCTATCCACTCATTTACTGTTCTGTTCAAAATTTAAAACTGAAACCTATTGGCACTGTACAGTTTTGGGTGCAAGGTTTTGTAAACAGTAGAAACTGCAAGTCTGGAAATGCTTCTTTCTCATGGTTCAATAGTAGTTACAGTTGGATGTGACAAAGAAGGGGTTTAAGTTTGATTAACTAAAAATATAGAATGAAATTTTCCTAATTAGGATGAGGGAGAATGACAATGAAACTGGTAACATGGTAACATAATATCATGAATTGATTTGGTACAGAAAAAAAGTGAGTGTAAGTGGGAGTATGTGCTGTACTCCAATAATAACAAGTGATGAAAATGGTGTGTTTTTTGAATTTGATATTTTGTGTTTGTCACATGGGAAGCATGAGGATAGCAAACTGTAAGGAGATGAGATTGATGGTGAATGGCTTCTTTCTGCTGCTCTCTGCATGCCTTTTTCAGTTTTTTTTTTCACATAATTTCAGCATGGAACCCCTCATAACATGAAATTAAAATTTTGAAATTTGAAAAGTTTGTGGTGGCTTCATGAAAATTCTTCTAATATTATGGTCAATTAGTGTAATTGAGTCATAAAGGGGGGAAATATCAAGTCTTAGATAATAAGTGAGGGGGGATTTTCATGAAAATTCTTCTAATATTATGGTCAATTAGTGTAATTGAGCCATAAAGGAGGGAAATATCAAGTCTTAGATAATAAGGGAGGGGTTTGTCTGTGGACCTCCTGACAAGAACCCGTCACTTGACCTTATATACTAAACTCGTTATTGAAGGCAACACAGTGTCTGCTTTATGGTCAATTAGTGTAATTGAGCCATAAAAGGAGGAAATATCAGGTCTTAGATGATAAGTGAGGGGTTTGTCTGTGGACCTCCTGACATAAACCCGTCACTTGACCTTATATACTAGACTCGTTATTGAAAACAACATAGTGTCTGCTCTCTGCATGTCTTTTTTCAGGAGGTTTTTCACACAATTTCAGCATGCAACCCTTCATAAAAGTAAAATTAAAATTTTGAAATTTGAAAAGTTTGTGGTGGTTTTATGAAAATTGGTGTAATATCAGGTCTGGGATAATTATCTGGGATACCACCTGACATGAACCCTTGGGAGAATAGTATGGCTATGTTGTCTTGGTCCTCGCCAACCTAACCTTATATACTACACCCGTTATTGAAGACAAGAGAGTGTTTGATTAGTTTATGAGATGTGCAATAATTGAAACATTGATGAATGGAATTGAAAATAAGGGGGCCACTTCTGTAAATGTAGTTTTATCCCTTTCCTAGGAGCAAGAGGCAGCAATTATTAAGGATGCAATAATAATAATATTGATAATAGCCAGCTGGATTCGTCTCTTGTGTTTTGGAAGCTTATCTGTCTTGGCATTCTTATATCTACACTTGAACAACCAGTGCAATCCATACCATTCGTGCACATTCATTGCATACAACATTGATGGTGACTCAAGGAACTGTGTTTTTACTCTCTTATGTAGGACCTCATGTTTTATGTTTAATTTGCAGGGTATGGTTATTCTATGGTTAACTGCAGTGATCCCTGGGATTAAGCCTACATTATGTAATCCTAAATCCGGAGAATGCGAATCCGCAACCGGACCAGAATACACAGTCCTGGTCATAGCTTTCGGGCTGATGTCGATTGGAGCCGGTGGCGTGAGGCCGTGCTCTCAGGCATTTGGTGCAGACCAAGTTGATAAAAGAGATGACCCAAGAAACAAGAGGGTCTTAGAGACTTTTTTCAATTGGTACTACGCTTGCTCCTGTCTATCTGTTCTTATCGGAATGACAGTCGTCGTTTACATTCAAGATCATTACGGCTGGAAGATCGGATTCGCAGTGCCTGCTATTCTCATGCTTGCATCAATCTTCACCTTCTTCTCCGCCTCCTCTCTGTACGTTAAAGTCCAACCCAAAAGAAGCTTGCTTTTGAGCTTTGCACACGTCATAGTGGCTGCTTATCGGAACCGCCGTCTAAATAATGCTCAGTACTATTATCACAAGGGCTCAACAATCGTCCTTCCCAGCAACAAGCTCAGGTAATTTAAAATTTAAAATTTTGAACTCAAGATGGTGTCCCACATCGATAATTTCAAGATGGTGTCCCACATCGATTATTTCAAGCTGGTGTCCCACATCGATTATTTCAAGCTGGTTTTGTTTATATGGTTAGGTTTCTGAACAAGGCGTGTCTAGTTAGAGATCCGGAGAATGACGTAAGCATAGACGGGTCAGCCAAGAATCCATGGAGGCTAACCACAGTAGAGGAAGTAGAGGAGCTGAAACATATCATACGAGTCCTTCCGATATGGTCTACCGGGATCATGTTATCGATAAACACGAGTCAAAACACGTTTCAGCTCGAGCAAGCGAACTCGATGGACCGACATTTGTCATCCAACTTCCAAGTTCCTGCAGGATCATACGGCATGTTCTTGATCCTAGCCATAGTACTATGGATTCCAATCTACGACCGAATCATAATCCCCGTAGCATCGAAGATCAAAGGAAAACCTGTCAAGATAAGCGTCAAGCTAAGAATGGGGATCGGACTCTTCTTCACCTTCACGGCAATGGTGGTCTCGGCTATTGTCGAGACCACTCGAAGAAGCAAGCCTCATTTAATATCAGCGTTTTGGCTAGTCCCACAATATGGTTTGAATGGCTTGGCTGAGGCGTTCAATGCTATAGGGCAATCGGAGTTCTTCTACTCGGAGTTTCCGAAGAGCATGTCGAGCGTCGCGACAGCGTTAACGTCGTTGGGGATGGCGGTGGCGAACCTACTGGCGAGCGCCATAGTTAGCACCGTGGATGGAGTTAGCAAGAAGGGCGGGAAGAGCAGTTGGGTTGCTTCGGAGCCTGATAAGGCTCACTATGATTACTACTATTGGCTATTGGCTGTGGCTAGCTTTGTCAACTTGGGTTACTATGTAGTTTGTAGTTGGGCTTATGGGCCTTGTCGAGATGACCCAAGGCCCAATACGTCTGATGGGCCTACGGAAGATTCCAACCTACAGTGACCATCCCTATCCTATCTTATATAAATTCAGTATATCCTTTTTTTTAAAAATCTATTTATTGATGATGATGATAATATATATATACAGAATACTGCGTAGCTAAAACCAGTGTTTACATGTAAAATATTTCATATATGTTTGTTATCTGGTTTTCTACTTGCTGAATTACTTTATTCACTCATAATTTTTACAATATTTTATATATGTTCCTATTTAGAAAATTGTTGTTTCGATTATCTGGATAAAGTTTGTAAAAAATTTTCGAGAAAAACCCTAAACTTTGAGTATTGTAATATTCTAATGCATAATTTTTATAATGTTAAAATAATATCACCATCGGTAAGTCTAATACCTAACATTTACGATGTTGAAATAATACGAAAGAATTTGGCCTACTAGCATTTTTTAAGTTTTGTATTTAGTAAATGTACCCCATAATTTTTTATCACTTTCATTTAATGGTAGGTAAAAATAATTAACTCCTTTACTATAATAAAAAAAAAATAATAGAGGTTTGTTAGTATTATTTAAGTGTAAGTTTAAATTATTCATTTATGAATTTGGTTTTTTATTTATTTTATTTTTTTTTTGTCTTTTTATTTTATTTTATTTTTTTATTTTTTGTAATGAACATACCAGAATTTTTACATACCAGAATTTCGACATACCAGAAATTCGACATACCAGAAATTCAACATACCAAAAATCCAACATACCAAAAATTAAACATACCAGAAATTCAGCATACCAGTATTTCTACGTACCAGAAATTTTACATTCTAGAAATTCAACATATCAGTAATTCTATGTACTAGAAATTCTACGTACCAATTCTACGTCCCAGAAATTTACATACCAAAACAAAGATCTATTCAAATTGCAAATATCAAACTAGTTCAACGGAGGTAGAAAGTGAACAAATTTCAAACAGTACCCACGGAGCTGGTAAAACACGAGCTTCCACAGTTGCAAGATTGTCATTTATCCTTAAACCAAACTCATGAGATAACAGAAACACCCCGGTAGCACATATTATCATGAGTAGAGTTTGTAATTCTACAATATTCTTTTCTTTAATCTCACAACAAAATTGTGCCTGATAGTATTATAATCGTAAGTGCAAGAATGGTGATAACAAAAACACCCCTTTTCTAAACAATCAAGAGCTGGATGAAAAATATTAACATTTGTTTTATTCAATTCTCTAAATCTTTACTAATTTGCAATCACCTAGTACACCACATGGAATTCATTAAGAAATGAAAAAATGTAGTCTTTTATCTTATGGAGGGAGTTCTCCAACACTATCTTATCAAAAGTTGATACTCGCTGCTTAGGGTGACTTTCACTTGCTAGTTTTTGTGAGAATGAATATGAATTCCCCTTAGGGTTTCCGTTCAGCAGACGGCTCATATTAATAATAACTTGAGTTTACATATTTACATTTAGGGCACCTATATTTACATAAATTGCATAAACTATCATACCCCCGCAATCGAAACTGGAGGAGGTTGAACAGTGAGACTGGATCTAAAATCTAAAAATAATTGTCGTGGAAGTCCCTTTGTGAAAATGTCTGCGTACTGAAAAGCCGAAGGTACGTGAAGAACTCTAACGTGACCACGGGCAACCTTGTCGCGGACGAAGTGGATGTCGATCTCAATGTGCTTGGTCCGTTGATGTTGAACTGGGTTGCTGGCAAGGTAGGTAGCAGAAATGTTGTCTGTGTAGACAATGGATGCCTTGGCAAGTGGACAATGTAACTCAAGCAAGAGATTCCTTAGCCAAGAACATTCTGACACAACATTGGCAATTCCTCTATGTTTTGTCTCGGCACTGGATCTGGAGACGACAGATTGCCGTTTGGCAGACCATGAGATTAGAGTGTCATTGAATAAGACACAGTAACTTGAGGTGGAGCGGCGTGTATCGGGGTAGCCGGCCCAATCAACATCTGTATAGGCAATAAGATCAAACTTCGGAGAAGAGGAGATAGTGATACCTAAAGAAGACGTCCTATAAATGTATCGGATGATGCGCTTGAGAGCTACAAAATGGGCTTCCTTGGGATCGTGCATAAAAAGGCACACTTGCTGTACTGCAAAACTATTGTCTGTTCGTGTGAAGGTGAGGTACTGCAGTGCTCCAACAAGACTACGGTAAAGCGTCGGATCAATAATGACAGGGTTGGATGAGACACTTAACTTGACAGACGTTTTAGCTGGGGTAGCAGAGGGTTTGCAGTTAGACATCTTTGCTCTTTCAACAATTTCGCGAGCATATTTATAGGTGGGAGATGAATAATCCAAATGATGTCCGACGAACAGAAATGTGACACCCCCTATTTCATTTCTAGTTTATTACCAGTTAATTAACCCCGTTTAAAGCAATAAGCGGAAAAGCGGAAAACGTAAATTTTTAAAACTTTATCTTACAACCATATTCACAACATTTATACATACTAACATACGTCATAAACTCCGTTTAACCAAAACACAACTGTTTTAAAACCATGCAAAACATCCTAGGCGGTAGCATCCCATAACAGCCCACCTGATATGATCTCAAATCCAGGTGTTGGGTCCAACGTCCTTGCCTTGATCAGGCCGAGTCTGAGTAGCTGAAAAATATGTGGATATAACAACAATGAGCCACACGCTCAGTAAGGGTATACAAATCGCACTCTCCCAATATATATAGGTATCTAATATCCCGTCCCCAAAGGACACTCTATACCCTTCCTCACATTCCAGAGTCGATCAATGCATACATATCCACATTCACATATAATTCCACAACCATTCACATCACATTTCACATAAACATTCAAGCATGTTATCACACATCACATATAAACATATCATCTCATATAAACATCTCATATCATCTCATCACATAAACATTCAAGCATGTTATCACACATCACATATAAACATATCATCTCATATAAACATCTCATATCATCTCATCACATATAAATAATCATAACATAACATATAACATGCTAGACTCGATCGCATCGATGCATAGGTGATAATTAACTAACTAGCTCCAACTGATCGTACGATATATTTTCTCATTGCTTTCGTATTTCTTTTCTTTCTTTCTTTTTTTTTTCTTTCGGTTGGCCAACCCGATAGCGTCATAGGCCCCCTGTAGATCAGGTAGCGACCTCGGCCATCTTGTCCTAAGACCCCCTGTAGATCAGGTTGCGATCTTGGACTATTTTTCTTATCTTGAGGCCCCTTGTAGATCAGGTAGCGACCCCTGACTGTTTTTCTTATCTTGAGGCCCCCTGTAGATCAGGTAGCGACCTCTGAGGCCCCCTGTAGATCAGGTAGCGACCTCGTCCCCCGGAAACCCGTGCGGGACCCAGTTGGGCTAATTAATCAATTACCATCCTATATTATCACTTCCATATCATAACTCAATTTCATGCTTTCATCATATTCTTCTATCATATTCTTTCCACTATCATCTCATGTACCTCATGCATGCTTTCATAAGGAATATCAAGTCATCATCATCGTCTCACTCATATACATATAAGCATGCATACAATCATAACAAACATATATATACACTCAAGCATGCATAAAATCATGGCATATTAAATACATAACATATATTAAGCAAGTGTAATTCATATACACTTACCTCGCAGGTAAGAACAATAAAACCTCGCAAACCAACTACTGAGTCCGTTTCCCACTCGGACTATCCTCTTTTATCGTGCTTGGATACGCTCACAAAGCAACTACGTTATAGTTAGACCGAAACCTTCAACAACACCTGTTGAGAATATCATATTCCTCGTATTAAACTTCTCGCTCCAAACACTAGTTAAATTCATTCCTTTGAATTTAATTAGCTTTTAGCATTTTCTAGAATCCCAATTTAATTAATTAACTTTTAATTAATTAATTAAATTTCGCCAGAACAACGTTTTGCCCGCAGGCAATTTCTGAACCCACCTGTCATCAATCTTATCAAACAAACAGCCCATAATCACCAGAATAATGTAACGAGCATAATGGAATTTCCAATTATCCATTTTGACAAGCCTAAGGTCAATTTAGGTCAAATCGCAATACGAAAAACGAATAAATTCATAACTTATTCGTTACTAACCCGATTGACGATCCGAAAGAAGATTCGGAATCACAACGACGTAGGCTACGCTCAGACACCATCAAATTCACCGGAATCTGAGCGACGGAACCTCCCTAGTATCATATATGCTCGACCAGACCTTCCCTTGCTCGAAAATGCAGAAACTCGGTACCAAAATGAAGAGAATGAAGAGAGGAATCCAAAAACTCAAACGGATTTGAAATCGGATTAGAAACGAAGAGTAGATCTGAGTTTGAAGGTTGAGAGAAATCAGAGCTTTTACGAGGAAACGTGAAAGAAAATGAATTAATAAACGATATTTCAGCTATTTATAGCGAAGACGATAATTATCCTTTAGCGGAGTCGATAATTATCCTTTTACCGATCCAAAAGCGGTTTAAGCCCCCTTCTCCAAACTTCTCGAAATTGGAATAATAAATCTGGAATATTGTATGGATAATTATTCCGCAATTGTTTCGAAAAACGCGTATTCCTAAGCCGTCTTTCTTAGCCGCTAAGAAACAAAATAGCGACTCTTTTGGCCGTTTTGCCTTTCTATGTTTTTTCATATCTAGGACATGACCGATGTCCTGATCATTTTTTTCAACTGCATTTTTATTAATTGAAGCTCCCAAATGCTCCAAATAACACCGGGTTGTAATATCATCTAGGAGCAAGTTACCTCGAGAGGTATCTCGTATTAAAACGGATTTAATTCCTTAAAATTCTCGATTAGGTCATCTTCGATTTTTGACTGTTACAAGAAATGCCCAAGAAATAGCATAGGGGGGCTAAGTCTTTCAGGGCAAATTCCTTACTCAGAAGCTTGATCAGATGCTTGCGCAGGGCGTCAGAAGAAGCCGTAAGGATAATGTCATCGACATATAGAAGCAGATAGGTAGTGTCAGATCCTCTATTATAAATAAAAAGAGAGGAGTCACACTTACTGCTAATAAATCCAATGCGATGGAGGAAGCCTGCAAAGCGTTGAAACCACGCCCGGGGAGCTTGCTTCAGGCCATAAAGAGACTTCTATAAAAGACAAACATGATTGGGTTTGGAAGGATCACGGAAGCCCGGTGGTTGAAACATATACACCGTTTCTTTCAAATGGCCGTGAAGGAAAGCATTCTGAACATCCAGCTGATGAACTGACCAAGAGCGGAATACTGCAATGCTAAGAACCATACGGATGGTCGCTGGTTTAACAACAGGGTTGAAGGTCTCATCACAGTCAATTCCAACCTGCTGAGAACAACCATTAGCAACTAACCGAGCCTTGTATCGTTCCAGTGAACCGTCATACCTGTACTTATGCTTAAAAATCCACATGCATCGCACAATGTTAGCATCCGCAGGACGAGATATCAGGACCCACGTCTTATTTCGCATAAGGGCTGGATATTCATCGAGTATGGCAACGGTCCAATACGGGTCTTGAAGGGCTACATTGTGGGATTTGGGAAGGGGGGAAATTTGAGCGGTCAACACGGATAAGTCAAAAACTGGTTTTTGGTTTAACAATGCCGGATTGACTGCGGGTTTGGGGTCAGTTCGGAGGTGGTTGGACAGGTTCATTTAAAGAATGAACAACTGAAGGTGTATACTGAGGAGAAAAATGTGGGATAGTCGGTTATGGAGGAATGTTGGGTTGTAGGCGTGCTGGGCTGGGACTGGAGGAGGCTTCCGGTGTAAGCTGGGTTGGACCGGACGAAGAAGGGGACGCAGGCCCACCCTCATGGGAAGTAGGAGTGGGCTGTGGCAATAGTGGGCCGGAAGAGGATGTAGAAGAGGTAGCAGGCCCACGCGCATGGGAAACAGGATGGGGTTGGGGCAACAGTGGGCCCGAAAGACGGACTGGGCCGGTGGCAGTAGGAGCTGGGTCAGGCTTGTTAAAGGCTTGAAAATAGGGGGATGAAGGGGTGGTGTAATTGATTCCGGGAAAGCTCGGAAATTTGTAGCGAATGGAAAAATAGTTTCATCATACGTAACGTGACGGGAGATGATGATTTTATTAGACGCTAGGTTCAAACACTTGTATCCCCTATGATGTTTAGGATAGCCAAGGAAAACGCACGGAGTAGTACGAGGTTGAAGTTTGTGGGAAATGGTAGCACTTTGGTTTGGATAGCAAAGGCAACCGAAGACCCGGAGATGAACGAGGGAAGGTGTAGTGAGGTATAATACTTGGGTAAGGGATTGATTTTGAATGGACTTTGAGGGAAGAATGTTTAAAAGGTAGCAAGAAACCTCCAAGGCATGGGGCCAAAAGGAGATTGGAATAGAGGTGTGAAAGAGCATTGAGCGCATCATGTTGTTGATTGTGCGAATTACTCGTTCAGCCTTACCATTTTGGGAGGATGTATGAGGACAAGAGAAACGAAAGACAATGTCATGGTCAATGAAGAACTTGTGGAAGGTGTTGTTATTAAACTCGCCCCCCAAATCACATTGAAAACTTTTGATGGGTAAACGAAATTGCGTTTCGACAAACTTGTGAAATTGGACAAATAGTTCAAAAACTTGAGACTTGAACTTGAGAGGAAAAACCCAAAGAAAATGGGAGAAATCATCAAGAAAAAGTAAATAGTATTTGAAACCGTCCCGGCTCAGGATAGGAGATGTCCATAAATCACTATGAATAATGTCAAAGGGAGCATTAGAGCGGGAAATAGAACGATCAAAAGCTAATCTATGATGTTTGCCTAATTGACAAGCATGACAAAGAGAAGTCACAGGCAACTTATTGCACTTAATGAAAGAGGATTGACGAAGCAAATCTAAAACCGGAGTGCCGGGATGACCGAGACGGGCATGCCAATGGTTCGGAGACTCAACGGAGAGAGCGTGATGAGGACGGGAAGATGAGCGTGTGACTGGATAGAGTTCCCCGGAACTATTACATCTCAAACGAGTTGTCCCCGTGTGTAGATCCTTCACATAAAAGCCAAATGGGTCAAATTCTATTGAGGCGTTGTTATCGGTTGTAAAACGTCTAACGGAAACTAAATTTTTGACAATTTGTGGGGCAATGAGGACATTGGATAGGTGTAGCGGTTTGGACGGGGTGGGGATAGTAGCATCTCCAATACCTGTAGAAGGAACACGCATACAATTCCCAACAATTATCGAATTTAATGAACCATTATGTGAAAAAGACGAGAGTGTACCTGAATTATTCGTCATGTGGGATGTGGCGCCCGTGTCCATGTACCAATAATTATCCGTCGGATTTAACGTCATGGTAGCGAAGGACTGATCCAAGGAGGTGGGCTGATAAGTTGAGGCGTAGTGGGCCTGTTGCTGGAATGGAGACGCGGGGCCCGGCCCAAGAATACCGTGGGCTGCTTGTTGAGGGAATGGACAGGGAGGGCGCGTTGGGCCTGCAGGGGGCTGGGCCTTTTTCCATCCAATTGGGCCGGGAGTAGAGGTGGACTGTGGGAGCGTCACCCAACCGAACTGGGGATGCTAGGCTGCACGAAGTGGAACGCCGCCACCACCAGTGCGTTGTTTGCCCTTCCTGTCGCGCCCACGCTTGGTCTGTTGTGAGTCCGATGCTGCAGAAGACGAGCCCGATCTGGGCTGAGCCGGCGATCTAAAACGGTGGTTCGACGGTGCATCAGAGGACTGAGAACGAGACTCTGCAATGAGTGCAGATTGCGAATTGCCGGTGGCGGACTGAGCTGTCATACGGGTTTCTTCCAATAACAACTGAGATCGAGCCTTGGTGAAACTCGGAAGGGGATCGGTTTGCTGAATAAAGCTTGCGGCAACGTTATACTCAGCAGGCAATCCCGAAATCAATTGCAGAACAAGTCGAGTTTCGGGAACCTGTGAGCAACGCCCTTGAGCTGATCTGCCAGGGACTTGAGCTGAAGACAGTAAGCATTGATTGAAGAGAAACCAGATAACTTACAATTGGAGAACTCATGCTCGAGGTAGACGGCACGGGTATTTTTGTTATCTTGAAAGATGTCCTTGACTCGATTCCAAGCCTGGAGAGCAGTGTCATCGGAGTCAAGGATTTGCAAAAGAATTTCCCGGGATACCGTGTTGTAAATCCATTGAAGGACTGCAACGTCAACTTGAAGCCATAACGAATCTTCAATATCCGTTGGTTTGGGTACCTTTTCATCGATGTGATCGAGAACATTGTGCGCCTTTGCGGTGACACGGAATAAGGTGACCTAGGATGCGTACGGAGTGTCATGGTCAAGGAAAAGGGCGATGTTATTCTTGATGTTGGAGATTCCGAGGGCGGAGTGAATGGAAGGTTTCCGTTCAGCCGCCATTGAGGAATATCGGGAAGGGGAAAAACGGCGGCGGTGATGAGTGACGGCCGCAGGGTTAGAGAGAAGCGGAAGAGATTTTGAGGAACGAGAAGTCTGATACCATGTGAGAATGAATATCAATTCCCCTTAGGTTTTCCGTTCAGCAGACGGCTCATATTAATAATAACTTGAGTTTACATATTTACATTTAGGGCACCTATATTTACATAAATTACATAAACTATCAGTTTTAACCATGAAAACTATCGATATATTGTCTAACTTCTTTGCTACTTTCACTTGTATCCCCATCTGCCACAACCTTGGCATCTACCTTCACAATGTAAAACATTTATAATTTCTCTCAATTAACTAAGATTTAATCATATCAACTTCACATTAAGTACGTCAAGTTGTCATGTTACACAATCAAACAAATTCTTACAAGGATACCAACATGTGGAGTTGCTTCAAAAGCACGGAACTATTTATTCAGATTTGCATCTAACTCAAGAATAGCAGCAATATTACCGCATCTGCAACGGAAACAGATGGAGAGAATATAAGTTGCTGCCTAAAGACGTTCAACAAGAAGTGAAAAATCATTTCTACTTGTGTTACAGTGCAAGGTATCATACCATAAAGCTTGTTAGAAGACAAAATCAAGGCCTCCAGCCATGTCAAATTCCCCAAGCTCCGAAGTATAGTACCATAAATCGAACAATCTTTGGCTCTCAAACCCAACGTGGACCTGAGTTGCAACAAAGCCCATCGTTCGAAGAACGACGCAAGTGGCTTCAATCGGATCCATATCAGTTGGATTCATCCGAGACAAGGTGTTCTTCATACCAATTATATACTTCATTACTTGTTGCCTTGACAAGAGGAACGAGCTCACACTTAACGTCTTGCTCTTGCGCTGCTACAAATCTACAGATCTGATGTAGATCTACATCTTAACTTCAAGGGAATGAGGGAGAGAATGAGAAAAGAGGAAGGGAGGCGGCGGTGGCGGTGGCCGTTTTGTTACCGGAGGAGCAGTGGCCGTGGTTTTCGAGGAGAGCGGTGACGGGGTGAGGGGTGAGGGTGAGAGAAAGGGAGGCGGCGTTGGCAGTGGTGGAGAGCGTTGGCGGAGAAGTCGATCGTTTGAGAGAAGGGGAAAGATGAAGAGACGGTAAAAAATAATTAGGGTACACTTACCTAATAAGAAAATTAAAAGGTCTATCTATATATACTACTAAAGTAAAGTACACTAATGCTGACGTGACGCTTTCACATTTTTTCTCAAATTAAATATTTTACTAAATTACAAATCATGTTAATATTTTCTTTTTTTACTAACGATAAATAATTTTTTTTAAAATTAAGTAGATCATAATCTTTATAAATCGGAACAAAATTAGTTGTAACTAACATATCTAATTTTTTTTATCGATCTATAACTATATTACGATTATTATATCTTTTATTAAATTATAAATTAAGTTAAAAGATCTTTTATTTTTTTTAATACATAATATACCCGTACAAGGTGTGGGATATAAACTAGTTTACTTTAGAAGAAACTTAAAACAACCTAGATATCAAATTAGCCCAAATAATACTATCAGCTTTAACTCGAAGCTACTCGACCCAAAATAATTCAACCTAAATTAATTTAAAATAGTTTTTTTATAAATAATCTTTTCTTTTACTGAAATAAAAAAATATAACCAAATACAGCCTCACCCGGTCTACTAGTCCAGTCAAGTTATTACCAACAAAACCCGAAGTTCCAACTAACGGATTCCAACGGGACATTTAAATCAAATTCCATATCACTCCAAAGAGATTTGAAATCCGCTTTCTACTCTTCACAAATATATAACCTAACACCACCCAGCTACTGCAATCGCAAGAGATCGAAAGCAAAGTTCGCCTCCACCATCCGACTTGCAAGCTCGAAGAGAAATCAAATGGCTCCGATCGCCGTTGGAGACTCCATCCCTGACGGGACTCTATCCTACTTCGACGAGAATGATCAGAAGCAGGACGTCTCCATTCACTCCCTTGCCGCCGGCAAGAAGGTCATCCTCTTCGCCGTCCCTGGCGCCTTCACTCCTACTTGCAGGTTAGGGTTTTTGATTCCAATTATTTTCATTTTTTCTGGTTCAAGAAATCGAATCGAGTGCTGGATCTGAAAACTGGATGTTCATGGATTGCGATGAGCTTAGATCATAAGTTCGATCAGTGACCACTTATTTTCCTCTGTGACGTTTGATTAAGAAAAGGTTCACTTCGCTTTTAGTTTGTTGAGAGTGGAACAGGTCAAAGCAATGGATTTTTTAATGATTTTTTCTTTTTTGATATGATAATATGATATGCTCTATATTAAAATAATGTTGACGGTAAATTTGATCTAAGAGAAAGCGATTGAAGCTAACAAATGAAATTCTTACAAATGAGTAATACTGCACTGATCTTTTTTTTCCCTTTTCTTTTATCTGTGTTTATAAACTTGCACAAGATCGCTGTTGCTATAATTGTCTGTCTCCTATCTGATTGTTGTTGATCAATGAGTATGATGGACTAGAATAGCAAAATGAAATCTAGCAGAGAATATGATCAATCTATTTTCTGAACTGGGGAATTTCAGTTCTTCTGGTGACCTAATTTGGCTAACTGAGAAATTTATGAGCACCTTTCATTTTCCCTCTTTCACCCCCAATGATTTAATCTTTTAAAATAGCTGTTTAAAATGGAACTTTTTGTTGCAGTTTGAAGCATGTGCCCGGGTTCATTGAGAGGGCAGATGAGCTGAAGGCAAAGGGAGTAGATGAAATCCTATGCATAAGTGGTAATCTGGAATCTTAATTTGGTTTATTCCGATCAAAATGCCATTTTTAGTATTAACTTGGCATGAAGTTTGCAGAAACTCATCTCTTCTTTGAATCCGCAGTTATAATTCTAGCTTCAAATCTGATCATAAAATCTTTAGTGATAATTACTCGTTATTTTTATACAATATTCCATCAATACTTGAATCATCATTTACTGTTTGTACTTTGAATTTGTTCAAAATGCCATTACTAGCCATAACTAATCATGAATGTTGTAATATGATGAGATCAAAACTAGAATCTGCATTTGTGATTCTGAGTTTGAATTTGTTCTCTGAATTTGATGAAATTGCCAGTAAAAGTGACAACAACTCATTAGAAATCTTCTTCTCACCAGTGTTTATCTATTCTGCGTTTACAGTGAATGATCCATTTGTGATGAAGGCATGGGCAAAGACATTCCCCGAGAACAAGCATGTGAAGTTTCTAGCTGATGGTGCTGCAAAGTACACCCACGCCCTCGGTCTTGAGCTCGACCTCTCAGATAAAGGACTCGGTGTTCGCTCCCGTAGGTTTGCGCTCCTTGTTGAGGATCTCAAGGTCAAGGTAGCTAATGTTGAGGCTGGTGGGGAGTTCACAGTTTCCAGTGCTGATGAAATCATCAAAGCACTGTGAGCCAGTCATCATCTGCAGATCACCAAATCAACTTTTGATTTTGTAACCCAGAAACCTTAAATGTATGCTTTATTTCAGATTCAACAATCGGGCATCCCTGTGATCTTCTATGCGGGTTCATGTCTTCCAAATTATGGTAAATAATGGTACTGTGGTGCCCCTTCAGTTTGAAGATCGAGTTTCAGAGACGTCCTTGTTTTGTTTACTCATCAATGCTTATTGAAAACCTCAATCCTATTTGACATACCCAACTAATGATACAGACGGACTAAGTTTGTACAAAGCGGATTCGAGTTGGGCTATAACTAAAAAAATCTACCCGGAAGGTGTCTAGCCCGCTCGCCTTGTCTAGGCCACAAACATTGTCTATGTCCACGTAAAAAGCGGGTTGTCGGTCCGGCTCAGATGACCCGTATATACTTGATTGTTCGATTTTTTATTAGGATTTATCATTCAAACAAGTAACCCAATATATTTAACACAAATTTTCAATTCAATTATAGCTTGATGGTGCACTAAATGAAAATTGACATTCAAAATAAGAGCCGGGTTAGCCTGCGGACCAAAATGTTTACTCATACCCGTCCCACCAAACTACGAGTCGGGGCGGGCAAAACCCGAACGGGTCAAACTAGTTGGTCATGCCCATATTTTTTCCGGGTAGCGGCCCGGATTTGTCCAGGTCTAAGACGGACCCAACAGATACCCGCAACTTGGGATTGCTTCTTCGATTTCTTCAATTCTAGGTTAATCGACTTGATTTCTTTCGATCAAATTTCTTCTCTCCTTATCGATAGGCTTCTCTAATCCTATTGATGCAGTATCCCCGGGTACAAAATGTTCATAAAGAGAAAGTGAAAGTCTACAGAGTTCTACAATATAATTAATGGAGGATTTTGTTAACTTTTACATGAAATATATTACTTCAACAAATCAGGTTTTGAACAAATAAGTTGTATACTTTGAACAAATAAGTTGTATACTTATACAAATATAGTTTTGAACAAATATGCAATATAGTTGAACAAATAAGTTGTATACTTGAACAAATTAGGCATTGAAAAAATCATTTAAAATAAGCGCACTATCTTTGAGTTCTTCTTCCCTCAGACATTGTTTAATATCATCGTTAATCACCAATCTTAGTTAAAAGAATCGCTTCATCGCAACCCTTCATTCATTTAATTTGATAGTTATTACTCTTTCCTACTTTTTACCCTAAGAACCCCTTCCACCAAAATTCAACCCTATATATATATAGCAATTGGTTCAGACAAGAATCAATTTTATGGAGAGGAATGAGAACTTGTTTATGGGCGTTGGATTAAAAGATACGAATGACTGAGATCAACCGTGTTTTATCGTATCAATACATCTTGTTACCTTTCTTATTCAAAAGAGTACATACCCTGTGTTCGTGTTAATCATATCATGTTCAATTACCTTAGATTGTGAAGCAGTGATTGCAATATTCTAAATATTGTTACCTGCGCCAGCGAGCACGAGAGAAGAAACACGTGAGAAGTGAAAAAATGGACGTGTGTAATAATGAAGGTAGTTGGTTGGTTTTGTACGTGAAGTGTGTTATCGTCCCCACAATGGAAGTAAACATGTTAGTAATAAAACTCTCTTCAAAAAGGTCTAATAGGTAAACTACATAAGCAATAATCAAGTTAAGAATAGAAGTACCCGTTTCTAGTCGTCTTGATTAGAGGGAAAAGGAGAAATGATAACTAAAGACAAGAAAAAGGTAAATAACTTGTCTACCTTCCTACTGTGTTCATTGTTGTCGACGTGTTAGGTGTTCGTTGTTTCTTTGATTATTATTATGTCTATTGTGAACACGTTAAATTGGTTTATCGTGTCAATTGATTCTGGTTTTGTTGATTGGCCGTGTAAATGCATTTGTTATATAATAGTCATAGCATTCAGTGTCATGACCTTGATTTACCTGTTACCAGTGTCAATTGGTTGTCTTATAATTTGTGTAGCTAGCATCAATTATTTGTATTTGGATGAATTGCTTTTGTCAATTGTTTTTCATTTGAGTAGCAAGTGTTGTGACCTTGATTTACGTATTACTAGTGCCATGACCTTCATTTACTTGGTACCTAGACATTATTTGTCGTATCATCTGTTCAATTCAAATACTTGCATGAACATTATGTTCATGCACACAAGAAAAAAAAAAGAAAGAAAAAAAAAGACATGATCAAGACGTGCATTAAGAAGACGTGCATGAGACATACATTAGCATGAGACAATTACAGTATAAACTTACAAATACTCAATCGTATAACACGTTCATTGACAATCAAATTAAACATTCAAACACGAACAAAATCGAGGGACACTATAGAGGTTTAAACCGACACAATTGAATCTCTCAAACACAAGCATTGCGACGTATAAGAAAGAATTTGGCCAAATAGACTCTAGTCTATATGCATTAGGTTTGTGTACCCCTTCAATTTTTACCACCTTTATTAAATTGAAATTGGAAGGTAAGAGGTTTGATTAGAGATACATTTACTAAACATATTTATACCATGGACCTAGATACTAGAGAAAAATCTCAAAAAAGTTTACTTACCTAATTTGGCCGACATATAATCCCTCAACTAAATAATATTATACAAGTAGTTAAACACAACACGCTTAACTATATATTTAAGAGATTGCGTACAAACTTACAATATTTTTTACGTTATTTTCTTCTCACCACAACACAACACAGTCTCCAGCGGTGGAATGTTATTATGCCTTGAACGTGGCAAGTGATTGATTCGAAAAGCAGGCATGTTCATAGAAACATAATTATCCTAGTATTACACTACTTTCCTAAAGCATGAATGTCAATATTGTAACCATGGACCAAATTATTACTTACCATTTCAGTTTATTGATCATGAACCATTCATCTAATAATCTAACGACTCTTAGATGTTCTCATTCCTCTCCGTAAAAAGTGGTTCTCTCTGACCATATATATATATATATATATATATATATATATATATATATATATATATATATATATATATATATATATATATATATATATATATATATATATATATATATATATATATATATATATATATATACACGTTGGACGCATGGTTGTTCTAATACAATCACAAGTAGAATGGAAAATAGACGATTTGAAGCTCATAAGACTAACAATGTCTACATTCTATTTGACCTTTGGGTGATCATGTAGGCTTGATGATGGTCGAAATGTGAGTCTCAAATCTCATAACTATTTACAAGACTCAATTGTAATAAAGGGGTCAACTTTATAGTAAAAGGGTCAACATAAGAAAGATGATGATTTGACAAATAAATAATTAAACAACTAAAAAATAAATGAAACATACGCAAATAATGAAAACTGAAGGGTCAGTCCGGAGACAGACACCCGACGGAGTTTGATATGAGGATGAGTACAACCTTTAATCTTCCAACGAGTACGAGATTGATGACATATACATTTAAGCATGCCCGCGGGTCACGGGTCCGGGAAGGGCGACCCAGACCTTGACCCGCCATATTGGCCAACCCGCTGGGTCACGGGTCTGGCGGGTTGACGTATTTTTTTAAACCCGAAATTTGAAAAAAAGAGAGGGAGAATTGGGCTTGACCGCAATCTCGGTTGCCTACGTATCCTCTCGGGGAGTAGGAACCAAAGCCCACGTAGTTCTCTTACCTTTGTTTATATTCCCGATTGAGCCTTACCTTAGTCGTCGGACTCGGACGCCACCGCTCCCGGGTCTGAGCTTCACGCCGATACATCCGATGGCGTTTGTTGTCGTTCGTCGTCATCGTCGTTGCCTTCCTCCGCCGATAGGTTGTTTTTTTGTGTTCACATTTCCGCTCTCCTCCAATCGGCTAGTAGGACTTGGGTCTCCAATGTCTCGGGCAACATGTTTGATCTCGTCGGATCGAGCACCTGTCCACTCCGGCTAAAGGTTTGCTCGGCCGCTACCGTTGAGGCGGGAACGACGAGAATTTGTGCCGCGATCCTTGTGAGGGTAGGGAACCTCATTCTCTCCGGTCGGCTCCACCACTCTAATACGTTAAAATCCTCGAACTCTTCTTCATTGTCAAACTTAAAAGTAATGGTTAGATATTCGTCGAGTTCCGAATGGGAACTCGACGTGGTTTTTGCCCTTTTCGGGCCAAACAAATCTCTAGTAATTGATTTAAATTTAGAAGTAGTTGAAGATGAAGGACGAGAAGAGGTTTGAGATGATTGACTTTGATCGGTAACACGATAATGAACCATTAAATCATCAAGTAAAGACCTAACTCTAGCAAGTATGGTAGAAACATGGCAATCGGGATGTTGTTGTAAATCTAAAAATTCATAATAACTTTCTAAAAATTGTTTTAAACCATCCATTTTACGTGTAGGATCTAACACAAATGCAACAAGAAAAACATCGGGAATAGTTGTATAATAATCTAACCATTTACCTCGCATTCTAAAAATAGCTTGTGAAATAGAATCAATTAAAAGACCTTGTTGAAGTGCAAATGCAATATTAATTGCTACATAACAAAATACATTTGAAGTTGGTGTATAAACATAACTAAAAGTATTAGTAGCATCATAAAAGTTCCATTACATCTCTTGCTAAAACCAAAGCTTCCCCGAAAACAAAATGAGAAGATTTAGTTATTAGGATAGTTTTTGTTTAGAGAATACTAACTAGGCACTTACCTTTTTTACAATAAAAATAAAGATAAAATAAAAAAGATAATTTTAATTTAAAGGAGTAAATCATGGTAACTGCTATAATTTATTAAAAGAAACTACCAAAAACAACTAAAGATAAAAGGAAACTGTATTTCAAAGATTGTGGATGATCTTCCAAACGTCCATTCACGCACGAAACCGTTTCTTCATTCTTCTCGTCGTCGCCATTAGCAATCTATCTTCACGTCTCGCCATTGTCACCGTCTTCCCAACTGCAAATCACCATCGTCGTCGTCGCTAGTAACACCATTTCGTACACAAACACACAAATTGTCTACATGAGTTAAACAATACAAATGTACACAAACACCGAAACATAAAATTAAGTGAAGCAATACAAACGTACACAAACACCGAAACATAAAATTATGAGTTCAACAACACACGAATTGTGTACATGAATTAAACAATACAAACGTACACAAACACCGAAACATAAAATTAAGTGAAACAACACAAACAGTTTGTACATATTTTATGCGAACTATTACAAATTGTGTGCATGAGTTGAATAGTACAAACGTACACATCCACATAAACTTAAAATTAAGTAAATCAACACAAACATTATGTACATATTTTTTGCACAGTAGTACATAATTGTTTTCACCACAATCGATTACATAATATATGCAATCGATTACATATTTTGTATCTCGCACATGAGATTACGTACATAAACACGTATACTAGTTCGTTGAGTACACCACGCCATTGAAGCAGTTACATTAGAACAAATAACGAATCGATCAAAATTCCAGAAATAAACTTACCGATAAGTGGATGGTATGTCGACGCGAACAAACACCGAGATCAAATCACCCAAGATCAATGGCGGAATCAAACACCAGTATATGGAAACCGTCGTCTTCTGTTTCGGAGGAGGATGACGATGAACAACAAGCTACAAACGTGGTTGAAGGTTATTGAATAATTCCTTAAATAACGGTTGTTTGCCGCAATTACCATTTTTATTAAAGGAAATAAATAATTTTGAAGATGAGAGAGAAATATTATAGGATCTTTATTTTTATAAATAATAAATCTTTTTGTTGGTAATTGGAGGGGCCTAGTTTGTTAATTAAAATACAAAACTACCTACTTTGTACACAATGATGCAAAAAGTGCCTACTTAACCATTTTACCCAAACAAAATCACCATCAATATAACCGTTGGGTTTGAGGTATTTATAGAAATGTTTTGGGGTTAAATTGGGTTTGAGGTATTTATAGAAATGTTTTGGGGTTAAATTTAATAGTTTTTTGTTTTTTTTTAAATTTTTTTGGCTCCTTAGCCGTTGCCCAACGGCAACCCGCAACAGCAAAAATAGCCGTTGGGTTTGAGTTTTTATTATTTTTTTTCAAAATCTGACCGTTGGCGGTTCGACCCGCCGGGTCTGCGGGTAAGGATCACCTCGACCCTTACCCGCAACCCGGACCCGCCGGCTCGAAACTCGCCGGGTCACGGGTAGACCTGTTCATATCCGGACCCGGCCCGGATTCGGGCCGGGCTTTATAAAATATTGAGTCCGTTTAGCCGTACCCGGGCCTAGGATTGGTGCCGTACCCGGGTACCCGTTTTTCAATTTAAAAAAAAAAATTATTAAAAATTATTTTTAATTTGATTTTTAAAAATAAATAAATTATAATTAAGATATTTTATGTAAAATATATTAAATTTATTATAATTAGACTAGATATTTTATTTTAATAATTAATATTTATAATAATTATACTATAATATATTTATTTTTCTATTTTTTATTTTTTTATTGGGCTGACGGGCCGGTCTTTTCGGCCCGGACGGGCCTAAGGCCTTGACCGGATCCGGCCCGTCGTGCTTGGTGGGCCGGACTTTTCGGCCCGGCACGACTTGTTCCCATGTTCTGATGTTCATACCCTCCGTTTTTTCGGGCGGGCCGGGCCGGGTCGAGCGGGCTACCCGTATTTGAACAGATCTAGTCACGGTAACCCATGACCCGTTGACATATTTACATACATTATGCTAAACAGGGATGAAGACGAGAATACAACTCTCCGGACCTAACCCGTTGACAGTCCAGTTGCCTAGGTATCAGTCGTCCATCTCCCAAATTTTCGGATATTCACTTGTTTTTTCGGCTCGGGCGACTCAGTAGCACTGGTAATTTTGAGGCCTAGTTGGCTAAGGACAACGGATATCACCATATCAACGGTTGGGACCTGAGGAGCTTTTGCTTGGGCCCAAATACCCAATATAGGCCCAAAAACCAAAAACACCCACCCAAGTAAGTACCAACCATGGACCATAGGAGCAAGGATTTACAGGAATTTTCCGATATCAGTCGTTCATCCTCGGAGATCCGATCTGCTTTCTTCGTCGCCAACAGCTAACAGGTTAGTCTTCCTGCTTCCATTGTTGTCCATTATTGCATTTTGATCGACTTCAAAGTTGTCAATTGATCTGGATTTTATTACATGATGTTTGGGAAAGTCATTTTTGATATAGTAAATCGGCACTGCATTGCGAAAAAAATTGGAATATGTTCATTTCTAGGTTTCTATGATCCGTTCTCTGTATCCCAATTGAGTGTCGGTTTTCATTTTTTCCCCATTTTTTGTTCAGATCTGGTTGCTAGTGGAAGCCGGAGCGGCTTGAATTCAAAATGGAGAAGACTTGCACGCTATTAGTTCACTTTGACAAGGGAACTCCGGCTTTGGCTAATGAGATCAAAGAAGCCTTAGAAGGGAATGATGTTCCGGCCAAGGTTGAAGCCATGAAGAAGGCGGTAATGCTCCTGTTGAACGGTGAGACGATCCCGCAGCTCTTCATCACCATAGTTAGGTACGTGTTGCCATCTGAGGATCACACCATTCAGAAGCTATTGCTTCTGTACCTAGAGATAATTGATAAGACTGACTCGAAAGGAAAGGTTCTTCCTGAAATGATACTTATCTGTCAAAACTTGAGGAACAATCTCCAACATCCTAATGAGTACTTGCGAGGAGTGACCCTTAGATTTCTCTGCCGGCTTAATGAATCTGAGATAATTGAACCCCTGATCCCCTCTGTTTTGAGCAATCTAGAGCACAGGCATCCTTTTGTGAGGAGGAATGCTATTCTGGCTGTGATGGCGATCTATAAGCTTCCACAGGGAGAGCTGCTCTTGGCTGATGCACCAGAGACCATAGAGAAGGTCCTTTCAACTGAGCAAGATCCATCAGCCAAGAGGAATGCTTTCCTCATGTTGTTTACATCTGCCCAAGATAGAGCTGTCAACTTTCTTTTTACCCACATTGACAGAATCTTGGATTGGGGTGAGCAGCTTCAGATGGTGGTGCTTGAGTTGATCCGTAAGGTTTGCCGGGCAAATAAGGGCGAGAAGGGAAAGTACATTAAGATCATCATCTCGTTGCTCACTGCCCCGTCAACAGCTGTTGTTTACGAGTGTGCTGGGACCCTCGTCTCCCTCTCATCAGCACCAACTGCTATACGGGCTGCTGCCAACACATACTGTCAGCTTTTGCTCTCACAGAGTGACAACAATGTCAAGCTTATCATTTTGGATAGGCTTAATGAGCTCAAGTCTTCTCACAGTGATATTATGGTTGAGATGATTATGGATGTGCTTAGGGCACTTTCTAGTCCTAATCTTGACATCAGGAAGAAAACACTAGACATTGCACTTGAGCTGATCACCCCTAGGAATGTTGATGAAGTTGTCCTTTTACTGAAAAAGGAAGTGGTGAAAACCCAGAGTGGAGAGCTTGAAAAGAATGGAGAGTACAGACAGATGCTTGTTCAAGCAATACACGCATGTGCTATAAAATTCCCTGAGGTGGCTAGTACTGTTGTGCATGTGCTGATGGATTTCCTTGGGGACACAAACATTGCATCAGCCATGGATGTGGTCGTTTTTGTTCGAGAAATCATCGAAACAAATCCCAAGTTGCGGGTATCTATCATAACAAGGCTTTTGGACACTTTCTATCAGATCCGTGCTGCAAGAGTGTGCAGTTGTGCTCTTTGGATTATTGGTGAGTATTGTTTGTCACTTTCTGAGGTTGAGAGTGGTATCTCAACCATTAAGCAGTGTCTTGGTGACCTTCCATTTTACACACCATCTGAAGAGGGAGACGCTTCTGAAGCCCCTAAACCCAATCAGCCTGTAACCAGTGTCACTTCCGCATCTTCTAGGAGGCCTGCCATTCTTGCAGATGGGACTTATGCTACTCAGAGTGCTGCCTTGGAAACTGCTGTGTCACCTCCAACACTTGTTCAAGGTTCACTTTCCTCTCAGGGAAACCTGAGATCTTTGCTCTTGTCAGGGGACTTTTCCCTTGGGGCAGTTATTGCCTGCACACTGACAAAACTCGTATTGAGATTAGAAGAGGTTCAACCTTCAAAGACTGAATTGAACAGAGCAAGTACACAGACATTGTTGATTATGGTTTCCATGCTACAGCTGGGCCAATCCTCATTCCTCCCGCATCCAATTGATAATGATTCATATGACAGAATAGTTCTTTGCATGAGGCTTTTGTGCAATACTGGGAATGAAGCGAGGAAAATATGGCTGCAGACATGTAGACAGAGCTTTGTTAAAATGCTTGCAGACAAGCAGCTCCGTGAGACTGAAGAAAGGAAGGCTAAGGCACAGGTTTCACATGCACAGCCTGACGATCTTATTGATTTCTACCATCTAAAGAGTAGGAAGGTAAATGCATTCTTTTTCCTGTTTGTGTTAAGGTGCTAAAGATTATTGTTAAAAGTTGCAGATGTTGACAATAAAATCTTGTAATTTCCATGTATTTATGACATATGGGTCATTTGATATCTTGACTGCACATTCATGTTGAAAAATCAGCTTTTTTTAATAATGTGATTTTTGCTGTTTTTTTACCAACTCAACAGGGAATGAGCCAGTTAGAATTGGAAGATGAGGTTCAAGATGATTTAAAACGTGCTACTGGTGAATTCACCCAGGACAATGATGATGCCAACAAACTCAACCGCATTCTTCAGCTGACTGGATTCAGTGATCCTGTTTATGCTGAGGCGTATGTTACTGTTCACCATTATGACATTGTTCTTGATGTCACTATTATTAATAGAACAAAGGAAACCTTGCAAAATTTGTGCTTGGAGCTGGCAACAATGGGTGATCTTAAACTTGTAGAACGGCCTCAGAATTATACTCTTGCACCAGAATCAAGCAAACAAATTAGAGCCAACATAAAAGTTTCTTCAACTGAGACTGGAGTAATCTTTGGAAACATTGTTTATGAGACTTCAAATGTTCTGGAGCGAAATGTGGTCGTTCTGAATGACATTCATATTGACATAATGGATTATATTTCTCCTGCAACTTGTGCTGATGTTGTATTCAGGAGTATGTGGGCTGAGTTTGAATGGGAGAACAAGGTAAATGTTATGCTCACTCATTCTTGGTGACTCTTCTGTGTTGCATTGAGGTCACTGGTTATGTTCTGGAGCAAAATCTGCAGACGTTTTCTCTATCCCATGAAATAGAAGCAGTATTTGGTTGAATAATTTTGACAAGGATTAGGAAGAAGTCCGTAATGCGATATACAATATGATTGGGAATTTTAGTGTCTGCACTTCAGTGAAAAAAATAATGTGTGTTTATTTAAGATGCTGCTAATTCGCCGTGCCTTCCTGTTTAGAACTTGTAAATTACGTAGATAGTTTCTTTTCTCTACAGTATATAATTTTATGCTCACCCAACCCTTATTAGAAGGATGTTTCTGATACTTTAATAGTCATTGATGTGTTTATTTTCTAAAATGGTTAATTTCGTAATATTCTAACTTTTGTTGTTTTGTCTTGACAGTGCAAATATTAGTTTCATTTCTATCAGAAGTTGTCTGTACAAATTGATGAAAAAACTACTGATTTTTAAGTGCACATAATTCTCTCTACGTGATTTCAATTCTATCAAAGAAGCAATCAAATTATTGACCTATGCCACAAGTTTGGTTCTTCATTATCATAATTGTTAGAGAAATTTCTGCAGTGCCGAACTAAATATTACTGCTGTATGATTGTGTTGACATCTGACAAGTTCTTTCCACCTTCCCGAGGCAGTGCAGTAGATTGATTGATCATCATTGACATCAATCAAGATTTGTGTCTTCCTTCTGTGGGTAACGCTCTAATTATTTCTTTCACCTAATTTTTCAGGTTGCCGTGAACACAGTCATTCAAGAGGAGAAGGAATTTTTGGATCATATAGTGAAGTCAACAAATATGAAGTGTCTTACTCCACCGTAAGCTTTTTTAAACAACTAATTTTGTCTATACTGTGAAATACATAATGGATACTCAATCCATATTGCTGAATATTTTGAGCTGTGATGATTCGTTTCCTTGGTGTTGTTAGATCTGCTCTGGAGGGGGAGTGTGGATTCCTCGCTGCAAACCTCTACGCTAAGAGTGTGTTCGGAGAGGATGCTCTTGTAAATGTGAGCATTGAGAAGCAAACAGATGGAAAATTGAGTGGTTACATCAGAATAAGGAGCAAAACACAAGGCATTGCCCTCAGCCTGGGTGACAAGATTACACTTAAGCAGAAGGGAGGCTCTTGAACTCAAACCGATATGATCCCAGTAGAATGATTCTCGAGTATTCCAGATTCACGCTATTTCGAGATTTGATTTTGTCACCTTCCCCACATGAGATCTGGTAGTGTTATTTTGAAGTCGGGAACATGATAATTATGAGTAAATTTGCAAATTCGAGCATGTAGAGTTTCTGTTGCAATTAAAAGTTGTATGTGTTATTATGCAAACGATATAAAGTACGTTTGTGAGAGGTAATTGAGATTAAATAGCCGTTAATGCTTGTGGTGTATCAACATTTGTACTGTTTTATGTGGGCATTGACAGATTCTAGTGGCGAACTACTCTTTGTTTTTTTCTGTTCAAGTCAAACCAGTTTCATTTCAGCAAAATATATTAAGGAATTGGTTGGCCCAATATCAACTTACCATTGTTTTACCACTGAGAAGATCTTTGTCTCTTGTGTTTGCTATCTTTGTTCAATAAATTCTAAGAAATTTACTGGTATAGCAATTCTATATGTAATGAACCATTTCTAGATCTACAATAATAGTAAAATAACTGATTCATCTTAATCCTCTGTCACTGTCTTACATTTCTTCATCTTCTTGCAAAAGCAAGGTACCTGATTTCCCGCCACCACCTTCTAAATTTGGTACAAGGTAGTTGAGAGGGAAACAGCTTTCCCAACTCCCTCCAATCATAAATCCATGGTGATCATCCTCTCATCGTTCCTCATCTTCCATGGATACTCTTGTCTCTACTCGAAACCTCCTCCTACGAACACTAAACCAATCCCAATCAATCTCCTCCGCAATCGACACATCTTCATGTAACCTCCAGAGGCTCGACTCCGACCTCCATGCCTCTTCCGTTCGCCTCCGCTCCCTCCACCACCGGAAGTCGACTCTCTCCTCCATCGGCCTCCTTGCGGAACACGCTGCTGGACCTGCCTCCGCCTACTCCTCCGTATCTCTTCTCCGTCACTCCGTTTCTGTTTCCGATCCCTCCGTTGATCTCTCCACCTACCTTGTTTCCGTCCGTCGCCTTGAGCAGGCGCTGGCTTTTCTCACCAAAAACTGCGCCCTCTCTATCCACTGGCTCAACGACGTCGTTTCCCACCTAGACGAGTCGTCAAGCAACGATGAAGGATATGTGATGAGCGTCAAGAGGTCGCTGTACGTGTTAGAGGAGCTCAAATCCATGGAAGCTCAATCAAGGCTCCCTGGCGGCATCCTTAGACTCGCCATGGACAAGCTCCAGGTTGAGCTTCAAAGAATCTTCGAGACAGAGATCGACATGAATCAGCTGGAGGATGTTTTAGAGGAGAAGGTGTATCCTATCGTCAATAGGATTAGGTCAAATGGACTGGAACAGATCGTCGGCCGAATGTACGTTGAGGCTCGGATCTCAGTAATCAAGTCTAGAATCATGGAGTTGGAAGCTTCCAGCTCCGACATAGCTAGCTGGTTGAAAAACATGGAGTTTGCAGTCAAGCAAGTGATTCAGGTTGAGCATGATCTTTGCCGGACCTTAATTTCCGATGACCGGTTGGGAATTTCAATGGATTACTACGGGGAGATCATTGCTGAATCCGGATTCCTCGATCTACTCAGATTCGGAAACAAGGTGGTAGCCACCAAGAAAGATGCTATCAAGCTGTTGAGGCTACTGGACGTGTTTGCTGCACTCGACGGCCTTAGACTGGACTTCAACAACCTATTTGGCGGAAAAGAATGTATTCGAGTAAAAGAGCTAACCCGGGATCTGATCAAGAGAGTGGTGGAGGGTGTGTTCGACATCTTCAATCAGCTCGTTTTTGAGGTGGAGAAGGAGAAGCACTTGAATCCGGATCCTCTGGATGGAGGTGTTCCGCGTTTGGTCACCTTTGTAACCGATTACTGTCACTTGTTGCTGGACGACAAGTACAAGCCGGTATTGGTTCAAGTCCTGTCGATTCACCGGATATGGTATGGCCAAGGCGAGTATGTTAACATAGAGGGAATGTTAAGGGAACAACTCTTGAAAATACTTGCAGCATTGGAGGCTAATCTTATTAAATGGTCTAAGAGCTTGGATGATGATGCTCTTTCTTGCTTGTTTCTCATGAACAACTTCAGGTACCTCCACACCGACTTAAAACTAACTAAGTTTGGGGATGTACTTGGACAAGAATGGGTGAGAGGGTACTATACCAAGACGGAGTACTATGGAGCCGCGTATCTCAAGCAGAGTTGGGGGAAGCTTCCGAGTATATTAAGTGAAGACGGGTTGATGGAGTTCAACGAGACGTTTGATTACATTATGGGTAGGCAATCAAGGTGGATAGTCTATGATGAATGCTTGAGGGAGAATGCTTGTAGGCTCATTGTACAGGCTGTGGTTCCTGCTTATTCTAGCTACATGTCTTTGGTGGACAAGGACTCGAGCCCTCCTGAGTATGTCAAGTACTCGACAAGGACTCTGGAGACCCTGATTAGCTCAATGTTCCAGCCAAATGTAGATAGGACATTGGGCGAGAAGCAAGCTCGCTTCACAAGTAGTATGACAGGTGTTGTGGTTCATGCCACCCCAATTTCTACATGATCACTCTTTGTTGTTTCATTTTAGCCCCGGTTTGGCTGTAACTTCAAAAAGGAAACGGAATGAAAATGAATCTAGTCTATATTTGTACCTTTGTTTCACGAAATTTTTTGGAATCATTCATTGTGCTTTCATGCAAAATGCATTTACTTCCCCATTTTGTTTCCCTATAGGTATCAAAACTAATCAAATTCTACTACAATTACCTTAAACCACGAGGAATGATTCCAAAAAATTTTAGGAACAAACGTATACATATGGACTAGATTCTTTTCTTATTCCATTTCTCTTTCCGGAGTTAAGATTTCAGTAACTACAAACAAACACATCAGTAGCTCTGAATTTGTGCTGATTCATACAAGATTGCAATCTTGACACATGATAAGATTTCTGTCCAGTTGAGCTCCAAAGAAAATATCTCATCCAGAATTTGATTTATAGTAATTTGAAAAAGACAATAATCCCATAAGTCTGCTTGCTTGTTTTCGGAGCAAGGCAGACTAGGGTCACTAGGCTTGGTTGGAGCCTGTTCATGATCAGGTTCAGAAGATATAAACCCGAGAACAAAAGTGATGAACAAACAGGCTAAGAGAAGTACATCAGTAGCTCTGAATGATCTCATAAATTGAAGAGTAAGTTCCGCATACTGCAACAACAACGCCAACAGCAGCAACAGTGTAGCAAGTAACAACCTGGATACAAATGAACATAAGTCATTGCAATACTAACTGACCATCATTTTCAGCTACTGTAATAGATAAAACTTACCTGTAACCGGGTTGGATTGCCTGTTATCCTTAAGAAGCATAGAGAAGGCATAATGATTGACTGTAGTTGAATAAGAAGTTTGTAAAAATGAGTCAAAGAAACATTATGAACAATAAACTGTACAAAATGTACTTACTGCAAGCATACACAGAAGGGATCCAGCCAAGGCCATCACAAGACCTGAATTTGTCAGAGATTTTCAAATCAGTCATCTAGTTTTAGGTGAATAACTATGAAATTTATAAAAAACATAATGATGTTAAATACCAAAAAAGGGCACGAGGAAGGCGACACAAACACTTGAGACGACGAGGGCAGTCCGTAGAGGAATTACAAAAGCATAGTTGGTGGATAGTCCTCGCGGAAGCAACTCTTCTAAACAACTAGCCAACGGGTTCAGCAACAAGGGATATTTGAACAATGGAGTGATAACCTGAAAGCAAAGAATGAGTTACTAAAGTTTTTTATTTTTTTTTTATGCTGATACAAACTAGGCCCCTTAATTTTCTTAATTAAAATTAAAGGTATAAACGTTGGTTACTGTCCGTAAAATATAAAGTAGTTATGGTAGTAATCTACAGATTAGGAGAGGGAATAGATAAAATTGACAGAATCTTTTTTTATTTCCTATTTAATCTTTTTGTAAGAAATAACATGCGCCTATTTTATTTCATTGAAAACATAAGTCCTAATTATGCTCATTTGTACAATAACAACCTACAAACTCATTTTACCCAAAGAAATTTTAGTTTGAAAAGAGCATAGAGGCGAAAAAAATGCAGTTTTTGAAGAGGTGATTGATACTTACAGTCACCCACAATGCTATTTTTGAAGCAACAGCCCCATCTGGAAGATTTAAAGTGACTTGAGAGTCTGTATCTTCACCAAACAAGAGGAAGCCTAAAACGCCTACGGCCAGATATACCGAAGTAGACAGAAGGAAGCTGCATTGAGTATTGTTAGAAAGAACAAGGGTGAATGAAGAATGAAAACATGTCAATTAACAAACTCTTCTTACATTAAGATGAGTGCTTTGTTGAACTTTTTCTTGTCAGCCATCGCGTTGTAGAGGTTTGGAAGCACGGAATGGCCAGAGTAGCAAAACCCGAACACTCCAAAAGAGTATGGAAGACCACTGAACTTAATAATAGGGCCAGTTTGGTTGAATCCTATGTCCTCCATTGTTCCAACCAAAATCAATGAAAGAACTATGAAGAAAGCTCCAAAGCAACCACCAGCTGCACATTCATTCATTGATTAGTTTAAAGATGACAGTAAAACTTTCATGACAGAAGAAATATAATTTGCTGCAAACCTGAAAAGAAGGAGATTATTTTGTAATCCTTTAGATAACAAGTTGGCAAGACAATGAGAGTAGCAATGATCCCAAGTAAATGCACAGGGCTAAGATAAAGTCCCCCAATGGTTAAGGAGGCGTTTGGGAATAGTTTGGCTAGATTGTCTGCTTCAAGTATGATGAACTCCACACAGCATAACTGCATGGATACAAAGCATCATATTGGAAAGAGATGGAAAAATGTAGTGTTAACTGGAAACTGTATTGTTTTCACTTACATATAACTCAATGTAGAAGACAATCTGCATAGACAAGATTGAATGTGAGAATTCAATGAATAAAGATCAAATGGAAGCTGTAAAAAAAAAAAGAAATAGACACTCACGGATAGAAATAAGCGCCCATAAGCCCCAAACGCGGCTTCTCCTAGATCAGGAAATGTGATGATGTTCTTATCCTTTTCCATGCAATGTCTTAGAAGAGAGCCTGTATAAAAGCAAAGTGCAGAATAGAGTAGGAGAAATACTGCACTCATCCAACCTCCTTCTTGTATGGTAGAAGGCATGGAAAGAATCCCAATGCCGACAAAAATATTAAAACCTATAGGAACAAGATGAACCTTCAATGAGAACATAAGAGAAAAATGTTGTAGGAAGAGTACATTTTTCATATATACTTTGAGTTTACCATTGAAGACTGTCTGAGTTACACTGCACTGTCCAGTAGAAGACACAAGAAAGGAAGCTTTTTCAACAGATAAAAAGGACTGTATGCTTAGAAGTTTGCTCAAGTTGGATCTCTCAGGCAGCAATGGAATTTTAGATTGCTCTAAGTCATGATCACTTGGTTGTGGAGAGAACACTACACTATGCGCTTGACGAAGAAGGTCAAGGTTTGGTGATGCCGCGATAGTGAATGAGTCTGTTGTCTCTCTACATATATGTGACAGTAAGTGAAAAACACAAACGAGAATATTGGTGTAGTAGAGCCTTTTTTATCACAGATACAAAGTAGGCCCCTATAATGAGAATATATTGTTGTAATAGAGCTTTTTTTAATAAATTAAAGGGGCCCACAAAAACATAATAGCCCTGATTATATTCACTGTTACAATAATTGCCCACAAATCCCTTTTACCCAAAACAAATCAATGGGTCATTTATTGGAAGAAAATAGTATGTACTAAAACTATGAATCAAAGAGCCTTGTATAGAAGGTCAGTGAGCTAATCAAATGAAAAACGAAGAGAAATGAAGTTACCGGTAAGTTTGAGGCCAATGACCCGAGTAAGGAGAGCTAGAATCCCCCTCGATCCCTCTATGATCATATTGTATGTCGACATTATCCTCAAAATCTGTATGAATGTCATGAGGAGAAGTAATCCTTTGATCATCAGCCTCGCCTTCCTCGTCAACCCTGAACAAATCAGATTCATTGCGCCTCATTGCTGTATGGTTTCCAAAGTCAAAGACTAATATTTGAATTGGAAGGAGATTGAGAAAGAAAGCTATATATACAATAGTAGAGGATAAAGTGTCACCTGAAAAGAACAAGACAAAGATTCTGGATCTTCAACGACACATGCTTGCTGTCTACGTAAGCACAACTACACAAGCATGCTTATTTTGGCATGAATTTGTGTTCATGCTACCCAATTACTCACACCATTTCAATTTTAAACTATGATATAAAATCAAGCATATAAATTGATTACATGGTGGGTTAATTCTTAAGACTTAGTGGGAGTCCATATAGCTCATCAAGGAATAAAAAGATCCTGTTAAGACTTGCTCAACAGTATGAGGTTGATCATAGAGTTTATACTTGTTGGTTGCAGGCTGGGGTTTGACTTAGATGATCAGAGATTGAATTTGACCAAAATGGATTTATCTAGAATAAATGGCTGATCTAGCACCCAGAAGCCACTGTCATAATATATAATACTTTATAATCGGATTGTAAACTCAAAAACTTGTATGAAAATGAAACCTGTCCTTGCATAAAATAATAGATATTGGCATACTTTCAAACATGAAACAAAGACAATGAGTTATAAACATGCCTATTTTCTTTTCTTTTCTTTTTTTTAAACATTATAATCTCTTTTTCATGTTTTCTTAAGAGTGTAGGAGCATTTGTTTGCAAAAATAATCATTATTAGTTAAGACCTGTTCTGGTCTGGAAATGCCTGAATTGATTACCTCAGGAAACACACGCACACTGAAATAGGGAATTGTTAACTTTGTGATTCATGTTGTATAGGGTAGATTACATAAGTGCACGCAATAGCATTGATTTGTAATAGTTCCTAGATCTAGTATAGTTAGATTAAGGTTGCTGATACTTGTTGTAGTTTACTGGTGTAGTCCTAGTTGCCGGTTCATTGAACCCTGGTGGCTTGGATTCACTAGGAAGTTGTGGCACGTGTTGCTTCTTTATGTCTGATTTGTGAAGGTGGCTTTGTTGCTTGTGAGGTTGTCTTCTGGACAACATCTTGTGTTTTTGGTTGGACCGGGTTCGAGCGGTGATGATTATCTTCAGAGTTTGGCTTGGTTCAGAACCGCCTAAATGAAACGGTGCGTTTGGACTTTGAGGAGGAGGTATAAAAGCTACCGCTTACCTCATCGAAACCTAAGTGTGAGATTGCAGCCCTAGCCGCTGAGAGAAAAAGAAAGAGAGAGTTCCTCTGAGAGAGAGAGAGAGAGCCCGATCGAAGAAAAGTCGGAGGTGGTTCGCTAGGGTTTGAGACGTTCATCCTCACCTACACCTCTCCAGAAGAAGATCTTCCAATTGAAGATTGCAAAGCTTGACAGAAAGCTTTGCATAGCCTACCAGGGGCTATTTCGACACCTTGTTCTTCGTTTCTCTTTTGTTCTCACATGTTCTAGATATAGGTCTTTTACATATTGATCTTGCGTGCACCTTTGTAATCGAACCTATATTGTAATCGCCTTGAATGCCTAGTAAACGCCGGGATCGGACCTCCCCTCTTGAGGTTCCGCAGATGTAGGGTTTTAACACCTGAACTGCGTAATCAACTTGTGTGTCGATCTTTCTATCCTTGATATATAAACTTGATCGCATGATAATCATTCTACAGATTGGTATCAGAGCTTCTGTGATATTCTTTTTCTTTTTTGAAAAATCAATTCATGTTGATTGTTATGTGTATCTGATCTTGCCTTCCGCTGTATTGTTTTTCTTTGTGTTGAAAGATCTGGTTTTACACTCAGTTGTTCTTGGCTGCCTTTACTTGTGGTCTCTATTACCCCTTTGTTTGTGAGATCTGCCTGTTCTTGTTTCTCCATTAATACAACCACTAACCCTTTCTGTTGTGGTTTTTTATTAGGTGAAATATGACAGACTCCACAATAAGGATGAAGCCATTCGATGGGAGCGGTGACTTCACCATGTGGCAGGTGAAAATGAGGGCTATTCTCACCAAGAAGAAATGCCTCAAAGCCATCACTAGAGACTACCTTGCCATGACGTCCGAAGAAAAGAAAAAGGAGATGAGTGAGCAGGCCCATGCTGAGATCATGATTAGGTTAACTGACGACGTGGCTCGTCAGTTTGTAAGTTACACCTCTGCTAAATCTCTATGGGATGCCCTAGAAAAATTATATTTGAAAAAATCTTTGCCCTCTAGGATCTCCTTACTACATAGACTCTTTACCTTCAAAATGGACACTAACCTGACTCTTAATGAAAACTTAGACAAATTCTTAAGAATGAATCAGGACTTGGCTAGATGTGATGATAAAATAAAAGAAACCCACCTTACTGTCTTGTTGTTAGGATCTTTACCTACCCAGTTTGACACTTTGAGAGATGTCATTCAGTATAGCTCAGAAAATATCACACAAGAAAAGATAATAGAAGCTATAACTGAAAAGAATGATACCTTAAAAGTTTTTAAAAGTAAAACTGAGAAGAAATCAGACGTTAAACCTGAAGTTCTTATGGCTAAAGGGAATCCTAAACACTTTAAAAACAAGAAGAAGGAAAAATATGAAAAAGATAAAACCGGACCTTCTAATTTTGACAAAAATAACAAGAAATGTTATTACTGTGAGAAACCTGGACATTATGCAAATAAATGTAAAAAGAAAAGGAGAGATGATGCTAAGAATAATAAAAATCTTGATGGAAAAGTGTCTTTATTTGAAAAAGTTCAAGCTGAATACCCTTGTGCTATGATGCACGGACACTTCTAGAAGGCGGCGTGTCCCGTGTCCTGCCGTGTCGGAAATGGGGACACAACCGGACACGGCTCGTAAACGGTAAAATATGACCGGACACGGTCAAGAAACGTTTCCAAGGTAGGACACGTCCAGGACACGGTGAGGACGCGGATTGTGTCCCGTCAAGACATGATCAACTAATAAAAACTTATATACCGTAATATTTTTTCTTCTTTCCCATTTTTTCTGACTAAAACTAGCTCCACATGACCACTGGGAGATTGTGGTTGTCGGAAGTAGGACACCGATCTTCTTCTCCGGCTCTAATGTTGAAATGTTGTTCCGCCGACCGACTCTTCTCTCCATTTTTTCTTATGATTTTATAAATTAATTTTGAATATTTGATTATTAATTTATTTTGTAATTTTTATTTGTTGAATGTTGACTATGTTATTCTAATTCTTTCACTTTTTATAATTCACAAATATTTATTATTATTTTCCTTTGTTGATCATGTTGTTCGGTTATTGTTGATTTGCAAATGAATGATTCATTCTTTAATTTTGATACTAAGTATGATTATTTCAGATTATAAAACTAAATATGTTTATTTCTATGTTTTGTAAGACTGAAAATGTTTGTTTTTAAGCTTTTGTTTCGATTATTTTATCATCATGTTAATATTTTTATCAACTCATATATTATTGATTTTTTTTTCATATATATATGTATCTCATTATATATAGTAATTCTATATTTCAATATTTTAAAATAATATATTAATTATTTTACTCGCCGTGTCCCCGTTTCCTATACTTTTGAGATTGCCGCTTCCCCGTTTCTCGCCGTGTCCGTTTCCGTTTCCCGTATCCGTGTCCGTGCATCATAGCCCTTGTGAATTGTTAATGTGCTCTAAGTATGATTCTTTAAATTCTAATGTGTGGATTTTGGACTCTGGTTGTACAATGCATCTTCCTTTGATAAATCCTTATTTAGCTCTCTGCATGAATTTGATGGTGGAGAAGTTATGTTAGGAGATAATACTGCTTTGGCTATTAGAGGTGTAGGAAATGTACCAATATGCATGTTTGATGGAAAAATTAGAGTTCTCCAGAATATTAGATGGGTTCCACAACTTAGAAGGAATTTAATGAGTGAATCTGCCTTAGATGATTTAAACTGTCAAATTAATACTAGTAATGGGATAAGGGAAGTAATAAGAAATGGAACTACTCTTATAAAAAGCATAAAAAAGGGTGGGTTATATCAAGTTATCACTGCACCTAATTTGATCCTTACCACTGCTAATACAAAAATGACCTTAAGTCATACTAAAAGCTGGCACAATAGACTTGGACATATTGGAAATACTGGCCTTAAAAATCTGTATAAACAAGGTATATTAGAAAAAGAACCTGTAGATATTGTTTTTTGTGAAAACTGTATCTTAGGTAAAAAGAATAAACACAATTTTAATAGCTCATCCTATAAAGCTCAAAAACCTTTAGAATATGTTCACTTTGACCTATGGGGACCTGCACAGGTTGACACCATAGGTGGGAAGAGATATTTCATCTATTTCATAGATCATTACTCTAGGAAAGTTTGGACTTATCTCCTGAAAAATAAAAATGAAGCTTTTGAGTACTTTAAAGAATGGAAACAAGTTGTAGAAAATCAATCTGGTTATACTCTAAAATGCCTTAGAACAGATAATGGGCTTGAATTTTGCAATTCTGAGTTTAATAATTACTACAAAAATCAAGGAATTAAAAGACACATCACTATACCAGGAACTCCACAACAAAATGGAACAGCTGAAAGAATGAATAGAACACTTATTGAAAAGACTAGATGTATGCTCATTAGTTCAGGGATGAAACATTCTATGTGGGGGGAAGCCATAGTGACTGCTACGTACCTCATAAATAGATCCCCTTCCTCAGTTATAGACTTTAAGACCCCTCAGGAAATGTGGACAGGTAGGAAACCAAATTTAAATCACTTAAAACCTTTTGGTTGTACTGCCTATTCCCAGATCTCCCAAGGAAAGTTACACCCTAGGGCCTTAAAAGTTGTTATGCTAGGGTATCCAGAAGGTGTTAAGGGATACAAACTACTCCTAATACAACCCCATGGATATAAAGTCATTAACTCTAGAAGTGTAACCTTTAATGAAGAAGAATTTCCTTTCAAGTCAAAATTTGAAAGTGTTGTGACCCATAGTTTTGAGGAAAATGATGGTATAGATATTCCTAGCACATCCAGAACCTTCTATAATCACAATGATTAACCTCACATAAATGAAAATGATGAAGAAGAGTTTTACATAGGACATTATCAAACTGAAAGCTCCAATAATGTTAACACCCCTCAATTAGACATAAATAAGGATGAAAATAATAATGATGATAATACTCAACAATTAGGGGAGGAAAATCATGAGGATGATAGGAATTATTATAACTCTCAACAATTAGGGGAGGACAGTAATCCTAATAAAAACCCGACAAACCTTGAATCTGGTAATGGTTGTGACCATGGAGATCAAGGCGACTCGGGTACCAGTGCCCACAATGCTGATAATGAGGAGGAGATTTCAAACCAACTCAAGTCGAATGTTAGACATAAAGACCTGAGTCGTTTTGATCTTCATGGTCACTACCAATTAACCAGGGACAAGGCCCCAAGACTGAAAATTCCTAATAAAAAATATGCTTATAATGTTGAGTATATCATGCTAACAGATGAGGTGAATATAGTTGATTATGCCTTCTTAACAGCAGATGTAATAGATAATTTCTACACCCCTGACACATATGAACAAGCTATAAAATGTCCTAATGTCAAACACTGGAACCAAGCTATGAATGATGAGATGGAGTCCATGAATTCTAATATTACTTGGATCTTGGTACCTAGGCCACAAAATGTGAAACTAGTTCAATGTAGGTGGTTGTATAAACTTAAAGAATGTATAAAACATAGTGACCCTCCTAGGTACAAAGTCAGGCTAGTCGCCAAAGGCTTTACTCAAAGAGAAGGAATATATTACACAGACATTTTTTCTCCTGTAGTTAAGTGCAAAACCTTGATATTACTGCTTGCTATGGCTACTATGTATGACTGGGATATTGAACAAATGGATGTTAAAACTGCTTTCTTGCATGGTGATCTGAATGAAACCATTTACACGAGTCAACCTAAAGGCTTTGTTAATAAAAATAAACCCGAGCATGTTTGTTTGCTTAAGAAATCTCTGTATGGTTTAAAACAATCACCTAGGCAATGGAACATTAAGTTTGACATTTGTATGAAGAATCTGGGCTTCATGAGAAGCAAATATGGTTATTGCTTATAATTTAAGAATCTTTCCACCCCAAATGCTCTTTATGTTCTCTTATATGTGGATGATATTCTGATTATGTGTAAATCCAAAGTTATCATTAGCAATGTAAAAAGAGACCTTAAAATGCATTTTGACATGAAAGATCTTGGTGCTGCACATAAAATCCTTGGTATACAAATCATAAGAAATAGGGTTAAAAATAAAATGTGGCTGTCTCAACATGACTATATACAGAAAGTTCTGGATAGGTTTAATATGGGAAATTCTAAACCTACACCTATGCCCTTAGGAGGGCACTTAGATCTAACCAAGAAGCACTGTCCTGATTCTCCCAGTGAGTTAAAAAAGATGTCTAATATTCCTTATGATGTAGCTGTTGGTTCTGTGATGTATGCCATGTTGTGCACTAGACCTGACCTATCTTTTGCTATAAGTGTTCTAAGTAGATTCATGTCTAACCCTGGATTGGAACATTGGACTGCTATGAAATATTGCTTAAGATATCTTGCTGGTACTAAGAAGTTAAGTTTGTGCTTTGTTGAACATTCTTCGAGTCATGATGTTATTGGTTTTGTAGATTCAGATTATGCTAGTAATAAGGACACTAGAAAATCCACTACTGCTTACTACTATACTTGGACTAATAACTGTATATCATGGAAGTCACATCAACAATCTATTGTAGCTTTGTCATCCACTGAAGCTGAGTACATAGCTGGAGTTGAAGCATCAAAAGAAGCCATTTGGTTAAAAGGCTTAATTACTGAAATACAACATAAATCATGTATTCCTGTTTTAAATATAGACAACCAAAGTGCTCTGTATCTTTGTAAAGATCCCGTATATCATGAAAGGTCTAAACACATTGATGTTAGATATCATTTTGTTAGGGATGAGATAAAAAAGAAACACTTTGAGGTTAAGAAAATTAGAGGAGATATTAACCCTGCTGATTTTGGTATAAAATTGTCCCTGCTGACAAATTTATCTTTTGCAGGAATTCCCTTCACTTATGGGATGTTCCCAAAAGATAATTAGCACTGAACTGATGACGGACAGGAGTGCCTCCCTCATTTACTACTGGTGATCAAGATGATGCGTTAACATGAATCAAGAGGGCAATTGTTAACTTTGTGATTCATGTTGTATAGGGTAGATTACATAAGTGCACGCAGCAACATTGATTTGTAATAGTTCCTAGATCTAGTATGGTTAGATTAAGGTTGCTGATACTTGTTGTAGTTTATTGGTGTAGTCCTAGTTGCCGGTTCATTGAACCCTGATGGCTTGGATTCACTGGGAAGTTGTGGCACGTCTTGCTTCTTTATGTCTGATTTGTGAAGGTGGCTTTTTTGCTTGTGAGGTTGTCTTCTGGACAACATCTTGTGTTTTTGGTTGGACCAGGTTCGAGCGGTGATGATTATCTATAGAGTTTGGCTTGGTGCAGAACCGCCTAAATGAAACAGTGCGTTTGGACTTTGAGGAGGAGGTATAAAAGCTACCGCTTACCTCATCGAAACCTAAGTGTGAGATTGCATCCCTAGCCGCTGAGAGAAAAAGAAAGAGAGAGTTCCTCGGAGAAAGAGAGAGCCCGGTCAAAGAAATGTCGGAGGTGGTTCGCTAGGGTTTGAGACGTTCATCCTCACCTACACCTCTCCAGAAGAAGATCTTCCAATTGAAGATTGCAAAGCTTGACAGAAAGCTTTGCATAGCCTACCAGGGGCTATTTCGACACCTTGTTCTTCGTTTCTCTTTTGTTCTCACATGTTCTAGATATAGGTCTTTTACATATTGATCTTGCGTGCACCTTTGTAATCGAACCTATATTGTAATCGCCTTGAATGCCTAGTAAACGCCGGGATCGGACCTCCCCTCTTGAGGTTCCGCAGATGTAAGGTTTTAACACCTGAACTGCATAATCAACTTGTGTGTCGATCTTTCTATCCTTGATATATAAACTTGATCGCATGATAATCATTCTACACGAATTGTTTCGAGAAACAATAACACGGAGTCGGATAAAGGTCGCAACCCACTATAAAACGAAAGTCGCAACATGACATTTATTAAGATTATAAAATAGGGTATAGTTTTTTCTTCAAAATCTCATTAAATCTTCAAAATGAACTTTAGGGCATAAATCTTGGTTAAATTCGACGTAGGAAAGTTTAAGATATATAATCGAAAAGTCGCAACACGGAAAAAAAGAAAATCGTTGCATAACATTACTGTAAATTATAAAAAATAGTTTTCACTTGTGTTGACGTGGATAAGCGTTAACAACAATGAGCACGAAAGTGATATAATCTTAGTCACGTTGACTTCCAACGTAAAGAACCCTTATCCATATTGTAGCCCAACGTGAGCATGCACTAAACAAACACATTGTAACACAACGTGAGTGTGTACTAAACACATTATAACTCAACGTGAGTTAATATTAGCCACATTTATATCCAACATAGATATCATAAAACTACATTGAGTGTTAATGCAAGTAGGAACAACCCACATTGAATTTCGAAAAACTTATGTATGCACGTATTGATACTTTGTTGACCTCAAATCACTTAACAACATTAAAGGGTTAAACACGTTTCCGCAACATCTAAATTTTGATGGTTGTTCATATACAAGAGAAAACATAATACAAGAAATGCAACAGAAGTTCTTTTCAACTGTCACACCAATTTCTTTTTCTTTTCAATTGGGTCTAAAATTTCCCCTCCATTTTGATTCAACAATTCATCTTGTGAAGCATGTCATATATATATATATATATCTCATTCTCACCTTAAGCAAATTTCCTAACCAGATAAATTCATTCTCACGGTAGACAATTATATATGAATGTAAAAGAGTATGTAGAGTGGCCCATGAAAACTTTTCTTTTGATGAGGGTTGAAACTTGAGCCTCAAATCTCGCAAATACCTACAAAATCTGATTGTAGCAAGAGGGTCAGGATCGAACTCGGGCAAGACGATGTAATGATTTGATGAATTAATAATGAAATAAGTAAATAAAACAAAAGCAAGAAATGAAAAACATAAAGGTTGGTCGATTGATCGATTGTCATTGATCGATCGATCTATGTCACTGACACAAACATATAACGAAGTAAGAAAACACATATGGTGTGTTTGCTTGTTCATTTATCCTACTTTATAAACTAGGGTATGTTTAAAATATCTTATAATTAGGTTGTGTTTGGCATCACACTCCTAAACACTAGTGTTAGTGTTTTTATAAGTGTTTTGGTAAAACACTAGTATTTAGTGTTTTAAAATACTAAACATTGTTTGACTCTTTTTTAAGAAAAACACTAGTTTTACAGATTAGGGTCATTTGATTGATACCTCATTTTTCACGATTTTTGGGCAATTCTCTATGGCTTTGGAGTTTCTGGCGATTCTCTTAGCGACAACAGAGGAGAAAAATCATCGTCGTTTCTTCATCGGTTCTCTTAGCGATTCTTCGGTTCCAACACCTGTGTCACTTGGGTACGTTGTACCCCTTCTTCCATTCTCGTTCTAGGGTTCATACGAGTGTTAGGGTTCGTCGTTCGGTTTACTGCTTGGTCTAGAAAAAACTGGATACATTTATCCCTTCTTCCCTTCTTTCATTTTTGTTCATGTGATTTGTACTGCTAGGTCTAGAAAAAACTGGATACATTGTTCGGAGTAGCTTTCGTGTACTGCTTCATAGGACTGTATTGTTATGTGCTTGAGAAATGTTGACAGAATTGTCGTTTCATATGCCTTGTTTAGTTGATAGAATTGTTGACCAAATTGCTTGAGAATTGTTGATAGAATTGAATTTTTTTTATCCCTTGTGTAGTTGATAGAATTGTTGACTGATTTGCTTGATAAATGTACTGTTCTGTCAAACATTGAGCAGATTCATGGAGAGCATATTGTCCCTTCTGTCAAAAACTTGTGTGGTTGATATAATTGTTGACAAATTTGCTTGAGAAATGTACTGTTTTGTCAAACATTGAACAGATTTGCTTGAGAAATTGTTGATAGGAATTGCAGTTTTGTATTCAGACTGTTGTTTTCACTCTATCTTCTATGCCATGTTACCCTGAATGAAATTTGGATCCTGTGTAGTTGTACAAGCTGTCTATTCTTGCAAATTGTCTCTTCTGTCAAATTGTCTCTTCTGTCAAACTGCCATCTTACCCTCACATCTATTTTTTTGTCGATGATTGTGCTATATTTATACCCAAGATACATAACAACATATTATATTATTTTGGATTTTCCTTGACATTTGGCTTGCAATAACAACAACTTTGCTATTTTGGATTTTCATTACACAATATCATATAAAATTGATGTTTATGATTCATGTTTTTAGGTTCATAACAAGATGTAAGGCATATGAATTGCTGATCATTTTTTGTGGTCTAGAATTGTAAATTGTCATATGAACTGTGTAACACCCCAAATTTTGAGAACTCGGGAAGCTACTGGTTAGGACCTCACAATGGGTCCCGACCTTGGTTTAACAACAACATTACTTGGATCTTACAACAAGGCACAAATGTACTTAAAACAATTTCAAAACATAATCTTTTTACTGTATGAATGTACACATGTGACAGCCTTACAAAACATATACATATACATAACATGCAAGCTGTAAGGGAGACTCCCCCGTCCCCATCTAATGAGTACGTGGACCCGGCTGACCATCCGTTCCGGATCACTCTGTAACTGTCTATCTCTACAAATCTACAACACGGATAAACCGTTAGCTAACAATCCAAATATAAGCAGAATAAGGATAGCACAAACACACTCAAGATAACATAAAACAATCATCATGCTGGCACACAAACCGGTTATTATCTGTTCATTAAGTGAGTCACCTTATTCCATTTTACAGTTGTGGCACGAGAAATCTTAAGAGTTCTCGCCTCCGTTCCTTATCCAACTGGGTGTAGGTCTAGCTTACCTCCGCCGGTAGCATCACTACAAACCGAGTGTGGACCAGTCCCTAAAGAAACCCCCAGCGCCCTCAGGCTAACTGAGCAGAATGCCACCGCCCGTTACTCTTAGGCCAAAGTATAGGTCGGTAGATAATTACAACTAAAATATAACTATAAACATATCATTCACACACCACCATCATTATCCACACTCATATCTAGAAGTCAGCTAAGTAAGCCCAAAGGACTTACCTGAGTCAAGTCGCAACTCTCTTAATCTCAACTCGGTATGTAACCGTAGGAACTCAATTGCCTGTTATACAAGACAAGGGAATCAATAATGTATCCCACTTTCTTAGAAGTCTCCAACTTCTAGGATATAAAAATCGATCAACAAGAGATTACCAAAATACCCTTATACAAGTAAATGACCATTTTACCCCTGGTCCCGAAACTTCTAAAAACTCGGAATATGTACTTAAATTATAATTTGAGGCTAACTAACCATATTCTACTATCTAGGATGATTTTAGGTAACAACTAGACAACCTACTCATTTTCTATTTCCCGAAAAGTCACTAAAGTCCAATTACAGCTTCAAATATAAAATTCGAATAATCTTATAAAAATTCCGAAATAATTCCCTAGGTCACCTATGATATCCTATCTACTCGTAGGAGAAAGAATTTCTTAAAACTGTTAAAGCATCACTTCTACAAAAAAAATTCTAAAGTTGGTTACAACACCTAACGAACAACACACTGTCTTAACTTTGAAAAACCATAACTCCTAAACTACTCGCTAGATTTATCCCAAATTTTGATATGTTCTAATATAAAATCTTATCTATAATATATCCAAAATTTAGCTGCAAAGGAGATCAAAATCCTATTTAAAACTATCTCCCAAAACCGAATTTCAGCACAACAGAAAAAACTGCTTACGACTCAATCTTGGAAAAATCATAAATCTCAAACCACTCGCTGGATGCCTCTCAAATTTTAATATGTTCTACAACAATATGTCAACTATATCATATCCAAAATTCAGCCAAAAAGAATGAGTTTAGCATACCTAAATCTGGTCACAAAGTTGGCTGCTCGCCAATATAGAAAACTGAGAAACTGCAACAGCTCAACTACTCTACTTTGGGACCTTATAACTTTTAATCCGACCGTTCATTTCTTCTCAAATTTTAACACAGTAAACTACATATATCCAACTATTACCTATTAAAAATTCAACGGTGGATCTTTAACCTAACTCTTTAACATTGATCTACAATAGTGACCATTTCTAACTTCAAAACTGAAGCAAACCGAATTTTATTTACAGCAGTTCATTGTTTCTCCCCTTTCTGACAGCACAACCCCTACTCTACCTACACTCTCTGCAATCACACTCATACACAACCCCTAAAGTTATGCATCCTAAGTCCTAACTTATCTCCTCTACCATCCAAGGCCTAAGCCGACTACTCCCTCTCTTCTACATAAAATAACAGCAGGTGAAATGAAGAACATAAATAACTTACAGGCTGCTAGAGTGTGCTATGTCTGGGATGGTCTGATGTTCAGAAGAGGCTGGGCGGACTCCCTACGTGCAGAACTTGGCCAGCCCGGCTCCTGCGTGATAAATCAAAAAGAGAGGAGTCAAGGCTTGGCTCGGCTTCACTATTACAGTGATTGAAAGACTCTATCCAGACTCACTGTTGTCATAGAGTGGCCGAGATGGAAGTTGTCCGGGCATAGCTGAAGAGATACGGGGGCCTTATGGTGGGTACAATAAGAAGATGAAGATAGGAGGTAGATAGGCCCTTACCAGATGGACAGAAACAGTTTGAGGTTCGTGAGATCTCGGGAGTAGCAGCTCACGTTAATGAAGTTGTAAGAGAGGGTTGGTCACTCTGCAGTCTTCACTCTGATTGCAGATGGTAAACGCTTATTCTCGTCTGACCTCTGTGGAGTACAAATTCAGGCGGCGTCCCACTAGATCCTTGCTAGAGCCCCAGGGGAGTGTAGAGTGTTGTTGTTTCTAAGTAACGTGTCTTCCGAGGCGTGCAGGCTGGTGGCGTTGATGGCTGGCTGCAAGACTTACGCTGGTATGCTAGGGTCTGCGGGAAGGGAAGGAACTCGAGCAGTTAGCGTGAGATCCGGGCCAGATCTCGCTAGAAGGGAAGGCTATCGATGCCTGTACCTGGACGTGAATGAGGAAAGAGGGGGTTGCTTCTGTAACTGTGTTGAAGAAGGAAAGAGGGAGATCAAGCAGATGGCGTGAAAACCGGCGTGAAGCTGGCATACATCAGCAGCAACGTTGGACCGATCTCTCCTGGGCCGGGCTCCTTGACTGCTCCAATCCGCCAGCAAGGGAATAGCAAGGGCTGGATAAATGAAATCAAATAAGAGAGTAATAGGCTGAAGACAAGGTAGTAATTAAGAGTGGGCTTGTCTGGGCCTTGTCACAAGGTTGTCGGGCTTCGTCATAACCTCGTCTCAGCTTTGTCCTGAACTCGTCACAGCTCGTCATGATCTCGTCTCAGCTTAGTCATGACCTCGTCATAGCTTGTCATCGATAAGAATGAATTATAATAACTAGGGTTTGATATAAATCTATCATTTTATGTGAATTAAATTCTACATAAAATAATAGATAATTATAAGGATTAGAGTTTGATAGAATTTTATCATTTTATGTGAATTAACTTCTACATAAAATAATGAAATTTGTGAAGGAAGAGATACTAGATAGAATGGGAAACCGTCAACGGTGGAATTAGACGGAATAAAAATTCCGGATATTACAAACTGTCTACAATTCCAAATTGCTTCTGGTTTTCAATTTTTGTTGTGTGATAGGTACAATGAACGACGACTCCAGTTATGACAACCGTGATCCTGAGTAATACAACTAGGGAGAGGGGATATGGATGGAAGACGATGATCCCATTGAAGATGAGATGTTGTTATACGCCTTTGATGATTGTGGGGCATCTGCAAGTTTAAGGGACTTCGTGCAAGGGCTACGTGAAGAAAAGAGAAGATGAATTATGAATGTCGACTGTTACGCATGAGGGAACAGGATAGTGATGCTTGTATTGAGTCAATAAAAGGAGAAATTACTCAACATAAAGAAATGAACAAGATGATCAAAAGGGAAAATTGTGTAAGGGCTTTCGTTTTGGGGCTAGTTACCGGGGTGGTTCTTGTTTCGTATGTTATGTACTATTAGGGATCTATTTTATGAAACAACAATGTACTTGTTTTCTATGTTATGTACTACTAGGGATCTATTTTATGAAACATCAATGTACTTGTTTTCTATGTTATGTACTACTAGGGATCTATTTTTATGAAACATCAATGTACTTGTTATCTATGTTATGTACTACTAGGGATCTATTTTATGAAACATGAATGTATCCGTTTGATATATTTATAAATGTATCCATTTGATATATTTATAAACATCATGTGGTGAGCCAAATAGATATACACAACACCCAAAACTGAAACCCTCATTTGAAATTAAAAGTTCTTAACCAAATTCTAATAATACTCAAATGTCATAGCAAAAGTTTGGATAACATTGGAAACTGTCATATGAAATTTAAACATTCCTTGTACATAACCAAATTCTCATAGTTTGGATAACTGTCATATGAAATTTAAACATTCCTTGTTGCATTCCAAATAGCCGAAGCAATACGGTCGCGAATATGGCTCATTCCTCTACCGTTGTCATTGTTGTCCTCAACTTCTGGTACCTCATTCTGGCTCTGGCTCGTGCTTTCCAACTCTTCTTCATCTTCTGATAAGTCATCGTACCCTGAGTATAACCGAATGTAGTTTTGTAAGGCAAAACAAGCAAGATGAATATCAACTTGTGTGTAATCAAGGTAACATGGCATAGCAGATAACAACTTCCATCTCTTCTTCAAAATTCCAAAACACCGTTCGATACAACTTCTTAGAGAAGAGTGTGCTTGGTTAAATTCTTCCTTCTTGTTGCTCGGTGGCTCAGTATCAAATTGATTTAAGTGATACCATATCTTCGAATATGGCATTAGGAACCCCGGTCTATCTGGATAGCCCTTGTCACATAGATAATACTTATCGGGTGATGGATGTGGGAAATTGAGGTTGGGGTTGCATATGGCATTATCAAGTACCTTCGCATCATGAGCCGACCCTTCCCATCCAGACAACACAAAAGTGAATAGCATATTAAAATCACATACGGCAAGGACATTGAAAGTGACCGTGTGTTTCCGGCTGACGAAAGGAACTTGAGAAACTTCTTATATGCATGCACTAATGTGAAATTATATGTTTACATTCAAAGTGACCGTGTGTTCCTTGCAATATAACAAAATGTAAACTAGTTAACAAAATGTGAAATTATATGTTTACCTTAAAATAATCTTTGTATCTTGGGTCGACAGCAATGTGGGAAGGGGTTCTTGGAAAATTTGGGTTCCGTGGTCGGATAATATCTCCTGCAAGTCCACAACCTTGGAGGCCACGACCAGTAATAGAATTTAGAACGCTATGGAATGCACGATGCACAGTCTCAGTGGACCGTTGAAAGTGCTCAACGACAACACGTACTGAACATCCTTGGGCTAGAGTGTATAAGAACAACCCTACCTTCTCAATTACAGAGACTTTTGTAGATGGTTTTAGCCCGTAATTTTCCTCTAAATCATTGCAAAGACATAGGAATACCTCGGCGTCCATTCTAAACATATTGACCGTGCGAATGTGGTGACCATTTAATATCTCCTCCATCCAAAGTCTCCCTCGGTCATACCCGGTGTAACAAGGCTCCTTGTACATATGCTTGTAGAAGTGTTCGGCAGCAACAACATATGTTCTTTGCAAATGTTGATGACTTGAAAGGAATTTAAGAGCACGTATCTGTCTACGGTTGACGTCTTCGTCACTGCCGTCACCATCACTACCACTTGTTCTACTTGTTGAGCTTGACATTATATATATAATTGAACCTGTAAATAAATTTACATCAACAAAAAACATTAAATGAAGAAAATCATACTTATGGTAAAAAGAACATAGGAAATCCAGCAAATTTTATCTCTTCTTGATTCATGTTCAACAAAACAAATGAAAAGCACAATAGAAAATTTCATGCATAATCAATAATTTTGTCCAAACTTAAAACAAAAGAAATTCAAACAACATAAAATTCAACAACACTATCAACACTAGAAAATCACATTAAAGTCTGCTCGTGCTCCCATTTCAACCAATTGTATCTCTTCTGATCGTCCCCCAAGTTCAACAGTGTTTGCATAGCCTTCCACGAGTTAGTCTTTGAAATTATGAAACACCACAAAGGACTTCCATCCACAAGCAATCCATTCTCGGCCATCCTATCAACAGTGTCCAATGTCTTCTGAACCATTATCTCATTTCTGTTTCACCTTGGAGTTAAACTCTTCTTGGAAAAGGTTCATCAACCTATCACTAGTCTCTTGTGAACGGTCTAAAAATGCTTCCAACTTCGATGACCCAATGGACTGTCTTCGCTTTCTCTTCAATGGCCCCTTGTCTTTGTTACCCCTACTTGGCGGTGCAGGTTTTGCAAATTCTACCAGCTCGTCAACCATGTCTGCTGGAATTCCTGAGTAGCTAGATCCTCCACCTTCATTGACAGTGCCAACAAAGTTACGGAAGAACTCACTACCATCTCCATCTTCTTTACCTAAACCTAAGTCTTAATCATCTCCAAGAGACACACGATCCGGAGTTGGCTCACGAACCTTTCCAGATGACTTAGCTAGACGACCAGTTGCTACATTTCCATCAAAAAGTGTAGTCAACAACTCTTCATACTCACATTCCATTCCTTCATTCTTGTATTTCTTGCAGTTTCCATCTATAAGTCATATATATACTATTGAATAGTCATTAATTTAAATTAGTAATTACCTTGATCTTCCTTTCCCACCATTCATTAGAAGCCGAGATCATACGAGTCTTCTCATCCCAACCTAAACCTGTCTCCGAATTCCTAAGCATTTTCTAAGCCTTGTATTCTTTTTTCATTGACTCAATTTATTTCTACAGAAATCTTTACCACCATTTTTCCCACTTACTAATGAATGAAGCGGTAATAGCCTTCCAATTGTATGATTGTTTGCTCCCGTTTTTCTTTTGGTATTCAATTAAGATCATCACTAGGAGTCTCAATAGCTCATCAATCCAATTAAAACTTGGACCCCTAGATCGACTCTAGGAAACGGTATTGTCATCCATCTACACTCTACAATATATTCATCATTATTTACAAAGTATCTACAATATATTGAAAACACACAAGTAAACAAGTACAAATTTAAAAATAAAAAAAAACAGCAGTTGATTCATCTTGGTCCAGATCTTGTTAGTTTACACATGATTCATCTAGAAATATATACAAAAAAACTATGGAACAACAATTGATTCATATTGGTCCAATACTATTTTTTTGGACAAGTAAACAACAAATGGGCCCTTCTCCTGTCATATGTGTACATATATACACATCAATTGATCTTTCTACTCTCACAATTGATTCATCTAAGGCCAAAATATATGTCCTATATGTGTATATATAAATATAGCAGTCCAATATATTATTATTTGGTACTTGAATGCAGATTATACAGCAATCCAATATATGATTCATCTAGATATATACAACAGTCCAATATGTACAACTAGCAAGACAGTTTCACATTAACACTCATTGAGGCAAAATCTGGATGCAGATTATGCAGCAGTCCAGTATACAACTAGAAAGACACTTGCAGCAATAAATTTTATTATTATTTGGTACTTGAATGCAGATTATACAGCAGTCCAACATACAACTAGCATGATAGTTGCAACAACACTTTTTTAGTGATTATTTGGTACTTGAATGCAGATTATACAACAATCCAATATACAACTAGCAAGACAATTGCAGCAATACATTCAATGATACAAAGACATTCAAGTTGCACCAATACATTCACCCTTTCTAATTGCAAGTTGCATCGATAGATTCAACACACAGGAAACAGAAAATTGTCGACTACTATGCAGTTGCAGCTTAAAAAATATGCAGACTAGTACATCCACTATTTCTAATTGCAAGTTGCATCAATACATTCAACACAGAAGCTGCAGAGTAGTAAATGGAAGAAATTAGGGTTCCTCGAGTACAACCACCAAAACCCGAAAGAAGAAGAGATGTAGTAGGGTTTTGTTGAACATACCGGTGTATCCTTAGGTGTTCGTTCGAGTCGTCCGAACTTCTCCTTCAAGTCCTTTGCACGTTTCCTTCGAGTCCTCTGCAAGTCTCCTTCGGGTTTGGGTTCTCCTGGTTCGCCCCTTTTCGTCGTCTCCTTCCTTGTTCTTTAGATTATCAGGCACAAAAATAACTTCAAATGAGAGAGAATGTTCTTAATATATGTGGTACGATTCGTAATAACTGTTATTTTGTAGGGGTAACAGAGTAATTTTATTGACAAAAACACTCAACCCAACCGGGAACCCTCATTTTGATGAGTGTTTCGGAAGCACTCGTGAAAACACTTCTAAACAAGTGTTTTGTAGGGGCCAAACACACTTTAAATGTGAAAACACTCAAAAACACTAGTTTTTGAGTCATGCCAAACACAACCTTAGTGTTTGTTATAATAAAATAAACTAGTTTAGTGTTTAAATGAAACACTCAAATGTATAAGGGTATATTTAAATGAATTAGTGTTTTATAATAAAATAGGCTAAATTTGCTAAGTAGGCCTTTTTCATATTTCACTCTACTAACTAGGCCCAAAGCAATTTTCTATTAAGTAAATGTACTTTTTTTTTTACCGTTGAAACAACGAAGAACGAAACTGGAAACCCATTTCGGCCTTCTTCAACCTTCTTCCCAACAGGATCCAATCTCATCTCTTCAACCCCTATGAGACCTCCCATCACCTCCGACCTACTCCGCATCCTCCCCTCCGTCCGCTGCATTATCACCACCTCCACCGGAGTCAACCATATCGACATGGCGAAATGCCGTCGCCGTAGTATATCCGTCGCCTCCGCTGGCGATGTACGCTCCGATGACTGCGCTGATACTGCAACAAGACTGAATGCTTTCGGCTGCAAAATTCTCTACACATCGAGAAAGCAGACGTCAACAGTTTCATATGCATTCTACAAAGACATACATGAACTTGCAGTTGAATGTGATGTTCCATATTCTTTTGATTTTGATGTTTCATACCAGAAAATTTTCTAGTATGAATTTTCTGGTATAAACTTGTGGTTCATATAAGTCATGTGCTTATGTGGGCTGTTGGTTTTCTCATTGTTCTTGTGATATGCCAGGAACTTAGTAATTTAGTCTACAACATCTTGGAACTCTGTCAAAGTCCGATACTGACGGACCGGTTGAGCGGGGATCGTGTGCATACGAGCGCGCATGCGCATTAGGCCCAAGCCCAGCACATAAACCCGGCGAGGTTCCATCCTAAAACCAATTGGCAATAGGAGGAGTAGCCCGCCGACCTTATATACCAGGCTCGGAGTGTCCCCATCTTTCGATATGGGACTTTATTATCTCCAACACGCCCCCGCAAGTGCAACTAGAGGATATAGACCAAGTTGCACTTGTCCACAGGTTAGGATCGCGAGCCGAATTGAGGCTAACCGCTCTGATACCATGTCAAAGTCCGATACTGACGGACCGGTTGAGCGGGGTACGTGTGCATACGAGCGCACATGCGCATTAGGCCCAAACCCAACACATAAACCCGGCGAGGTTCCATCCTAAAACCAATTGGCAATAGGAGGAGTAGCCCACCGACCTTATATACCAGGCTCGGAGTGTCCCCATCTTTCGATGTGGGACTTTATTATCTCTAACATAATACTTCGGCTACATAGTTGTCATGTAGTATCAATTTGAGATGTTCTTGCTCAAAAGGAAGTGAGTCTGATGTTCACTTAATGCATCGGAATTTTTCATCTTTTTCTAATGACGATATAAGCTTTTATCTGTTGGCTACTTATGACTTGTCTCTTCCGTTATCAGTCTTGTTGTTGATTTTGGAGTAACAAAATTTATTCATGATTATACTTATGGGTTTTGCTAGGTTTGCAAATATTGTGGCAGTAAGCAGTTGGTTTTGTCAAGATTTTATGCCATAGATAACTTGCTAGACTTTCAGAGCTTCTTTTCAGTTTTAATTACTATAAGTTAATTGCTAAATTTAACATCTTTACAAAGAGTCCGTGACTCGATCTCCCTTAAGATAAACTAAGATGTATAGCATTGCTTCTGTGTTTTAGGTGCTTTGTTTTTCTGTGTTGCTAGATTTAACATGTTTACAAATATCTCAAAGTTGTGTTTCCGATGTGATTAAATTAAGTCCCTGTTGTCTTGATGCTGTATATGAACATGAAGTGTGGACTGCTTGGGTGTATATGTTCTGAATTGACTAGGATCTCAGATTGGTCTAAGGACTGGTTTTTTTTTAATTGTTGATCTATGGCTTAAGATATTTGTTTACTGTTTGGTTCTAGGTATTCTGAATTGTTGATTAGATAGATTTATGGCATTCTTCTACTAGATCATGTGCTTTGAAATTTTCATTGTTTGTCACTTTGTCCATGTGATTCTTTTGAGTGTTAAACCCAGTTCAAAATATCTACTTGCAGTATTCTAGTGTGAATTTTCTGGTATAAATTTCTAATATGAATTTCTGGTATGATATTTCTGGTATGAATTTTTGATATCAATTTCTAGTATGGAATTTTTAGTATGATTTTCTGGTATGAAATTTCATACCAGAAAATAAAAAAAATAAAGAAAAGGAAATAAAAAAGGACAAAAAAAACAAAAGACACTAGTAAGGAATTAAACTTATGCAACAATGTCTTTTTTTTTTTTTGAATAGAGGGGTTAATTACTTTTACCTATCATTAATGAAAGTGGTAAAAATTAAAGGTACACAAACTTAAAAGAAATAGAAAAATGGCCTATTTGGCCAAATTCTTTCATAAAAAATATCAATTTATCCATTCGTTTTTTTATTAATCACAAACCAACCAAGATATTTAAGGCAAATAGTTAATGTAATTATTTTGTTAACATTTAAACTAGTTTTTATAACCAAACGCAATTTATGATATTTTTTAAACTCCTCAAAAATTTTCAGCCTTCTCTTTTAAACTCTGAGTTGAACAAGCACTAATTTATAATAATGTACAAGCAAAGATACTCATAGGCTAATGGTGTGGACATTTGAACAAGATTATTGAAAGAATTAGGTTAAATAAACTCTTTTGATCGACTTTTGTTTTGTAGACCCCTCTAATTTTATCTTATATATAATTTCCTCCTAGATGAAAGAATTGGGTTAAATAAGGGCATATTAACTAAATGAGTTTATACTATGGATACTCTTAATTAAGTAATAGTGGTAAAAGGCCTAGTTAGCCATTTTACCCAAGATTATTTGGTAGTTTAAATTTTTTAGGTAGTTTAAGGGTGTGTTTGGTTGAGGGTTAAAGGAGGTTAATTAAAATTTCAAAGATTTATTTATACAAGTGTTTGAATGAAGATGAAAATTATGAAGAAGATTATCAGGGGTTAACTAGGATTAAAAATGGCAAAAAAAATAACCTCATATTACCAAGGCTTTAATTTTCAACTATCAATTAGAATTTCACTCAAATTTATAAATATGTATCAATTAAACCCATTAAAAATTCTTCAACCAAACAACTTGATGTAGATTATTTTACATCAAATAATCCTCAATAAATCACACATAAAATTTTACATCTTTTAAATTCCAACTAGATTAATCTTCAAAATAACCTTTCTCTTACCAAACACACCTAAGCTTATTTGGCAGATTTTTGTGTGAAGCATTGAGTAGTTTTTTAAATATGAAAATTTAATGAAAACCCTAAAAATGTTTAGTAAGTGGAGATTATAGGAAGATTTTTATAGTGAATCTATCAAAAAGACAAATGTTAAACATAATAATAAAATCACGTAAATAGATTTGAGGACAAATTGAAGCAAAATTATGAAAAACCGATGAAAAACCTCCAAAAACAAATATAATTGAAGAAACTTACAAAAAAAAAAAACTCCTAAAAAAACTCTCCAATAATCTAACAAAAATATAATCTCTCAAATAAACTAGCATCATCAAACACTAATAACTTTTATTTTTTTCAAAACTATAAAAAAAAATTTTTATCAAACATCCATAGGTTGTTTGAATATTCATTGAAGATTATACCTTGTAGGTTGTTTGTCTACTCACATACGTAACATTTGCCTAATTAAGTTGTTTAGTTACTCCTTAACCGATAAGGACAATTTTGACACAAACCTGAACATTGAAATCCAACCCAACTCACATTAATAAAGGGAATTTCTCATTACACTTGAAACCTAGAATGTAGGATTCACGTTAATTAGACACTCTTAAATTGATTTTCTCCAACAATAAACAAAAGACGAGAAAATAACTCAAAGTTATTGTTTGTCCACCAGTATAATAGGATCATCAACTCATTTATATAATTAAGAGGGAATTTAATGAAATGCACCCAATGATAAATTTTATTTAGTGGATATCATAGTTCTATAAATTATTAGTTGAATAACATGATTAAAGAAATATTGACAAATTTGGCTTATCTATTAGAATAAATTTTATCCTAATTAAGACACTTCTCTTGTAATTTTACTTCACTAATATTTCTTGTAACTTATTCTTATAAAATGAGGCATATTTCTTGTAACTTTAATTTTATCTTGTACACTAACTTTTTTGTACAAGAACTATTGTAACTAATTTTCTTGTAAACGATTAATTTATTGTATACAAATATCTCAAAAATATCAAAAAAAATATTATTAGATTATTTTTCTTGTACACAAATAATTTGACTATTTATTGTATCTGAAATTCTTATACAAGAATTAAATACAAAATTTTGTAACTGGTTAAGGAAAGTTGATATATGAAATAAGGGCAAATTAGTCCATTATCAATCAAGATGTTATATACTTATTTATTTATAATTGAGAATATCTACTAAGGGGCTCGTTTGGTTTTAACTCCGAAATCGGAAACGGAATGGAAACGAATCTAATCAATACGTATACCCTTATTCATTAAAGTTTTTGTAATCATTCCTTGTGGTTTGTAGTAATTGGATAAGAGTTTGATTACTTTTGATACCCTATAGGGTAACAAAATGTGAGGAACCAAGTGCATTTTTCATTAAACAATGGGAATGATTCCATAAAATTTCATGAATATGGATATACATATGGACTAAATTCGTTTCCATTCCGTTTCCGTTTCCGGAGTTAGGAACCAAACGGGCCCTAAGTCACTAACTAATAAATTATTATGACCTTAGGTTACATAGCAAATTCACCCTACAATTAAACACAAAAGTTAGACAAATTAATCTTTACCGTCGTGTCATGAATTTAGTGCTTCCATTTATTCAAGTAACCATCTTCCATGTACGGTTCCAAAAAACCTATGAACTGAAACACAAAGCAGTAGCACTAATTAGTATAAGCATGAAGAACTTGTCCTAAACGCCATTAACCCAAAGATCCAACAACACAAATGCCATCATCTTCAGAGAGAAGTATACATACTGACTTTCTAACACATCGGAATTACCAATATTGTTTTCTTAATCCCTCTCGAGTAAGATTAAGTTCCAACCACATACAGATAAATTATCCTTTCCGCAGGATGAAGAAATATGATCATCATAATCAAAATGTTTTCTCTAACATCTCAGTGTCTCCCATTAATCTTTTTAAGAGGAACATAGAAGTAATTACTTACTTCACACATTAACATGGTGCAAAGGATATAACATGGAATTAGGAAGCACTTATCACTGGCATTACTATGAACACGTTAGGTATGTTACCTTTCTCCCATCTCTGGACCATCTAGCGCCATATCCTTCAGGCAATCGTATCTCAAACACAGCCCCGTGAGGTTTTACAGTATGCACATTCATCCAATGACAATTACCTATGATGTTCCTTACTGTGCCCATAGCAAGCTCATTCTTGATGGTATCTGAGAGTATAAAATGTAGAAACTGTCTATAGAAGATGAAAGTTAGGTCATAAAATATGGTATGATCGTTTAACAAGACTAAGATGCAATATTGCTTGTTTAAGTGATAAGGATATGAGATTTAACTATCAGAAGAAAGTGCAGCACAAACAAACTACAGCCCATTTCTATAGAAGATAAAGTTAGGTCAAACATAGTACAATCAATATGGCATTTGCATCAAATATGAGATATTAACAGTTTTATTTGGAATTGTGAAAATGATTCTCATTGTTCCAAATATGAGCCTGTAATCAATATAGACAACAACAATTTTCTGCTCATTGTGAAAACTTACTGTGACATCCATTAGTCACCACAGCTTTTATACACACAGTAAACCAAAAACAATCATTATTGAATAGTTTAAGATCATAAATATTCTACAGAAACATCAGAGGGAATCAATTTGGAAATTAATTATCTGATCAATAAAGCAGTAGTTACAACTCCAAGATTACAACAAATATGGATCTCCATAAAGATATAACACTGACCATTTCCTTCAAGTTCAGCCCAATAGCCGCTGCTGCACCGCTTGATGTGCTTTGCTAATGCTCTAGCTCCAACAGTCAAAGTACATCCTTTAACCTCAAGAGGGGAGGGGGAAAATGTTAAATAACCATCAAAATTAGGCATTTTAAGAACATCAAACAATGGACAATAAAGAGAAAAAGGCACAAATTGGATAGTCACTGCGGAATTGTACTCAGAAGATCTATAATTTCATCTTAACCTAAAACTAGTAAGAGCAGAATGCACAGATATATTGTTTTTCTAAATCTTGAGAACACAGACATTTCATAGATGAAGAAGTTTTTTATAAAATTACAACAAAATGCATCAAAGATCAGTCCATACATCTGGCCTATATGGCAGAGTAAACGACGAAAGCATAGTTGATCTTGCAGGTGGAAGGGCCTCAGTATCAGTTCCTGCAGTGTGCTGAAACCCCAAGAGACTCTGAATTCCCCGATAACTTAAGCTCTGGTTCAAATGGAAAACCAGAAATCAAATGATAAATTTGTAACTACTACCACCATAAACCTTCTTAATCATAGAACAATACTGAATGAAAGAATAATATTCAAAATAATGAAATCTGAATGAATTTTTAGCACATAACAAATATCCAGTGATATGGCTTCATAAGAAGAAAAAAAGAAGCATCTGCCAGATACAATGTGCATTAAATAGATTTTGTATAACTGTTCTTCCCCGTGCTACAAAAATACATTCTTTAGCAAATTTTAACACAGTTTGCCACAGGTCCTTGGTTAAATGAATAAAAAAAACTCCTATATTTACATAATGAAAACAAAGGTGTTTCTTGAAAATTTCTTTTCCACAACAAAAAAGCAAATGCACCTTCCTACATGCTAGGAAAATCCATACATCAAGGACAAATCTTGTCTATGTTGAAAAAGGAAACATGAATGTGTATTAAGTATTTAAGTGACAGTTATAGATCCTTTATTTTAGAGTCAGCACATTGTCCTAACACATCAGTTGGACCAAAGTTTTTGTCAGACGCATACTTAATGGATGTTAGACGTAACTATTTTGCATTGATTTTGAGATACATACTTTATACAAGAGGGAGGCCCACCCGGTGTTTCTGATTTGGTTGCCTGTTCAAGGGAAACTCCCTAATGGAGACGGGCTGATCAGAATGTAAATTAAGGTCCCCGAATTATGAGTTATTAATGGGGAAACAGAGGTATCACATGAACATTTGTATTTCAAATGTTAAGAACAAGCCAGTATATGGAAGTTGCTACTGTATATGGATAAACAGTCCAACTGAAAACACAAACAGGAATGAAAAAGAGGATTCCTGTGTTGATCGTTTGGGCCATGAGAAATCCTGAGATCCTTAGATGAAAGCAGAACATTTTAAATATAGATGGTTTGAAACAACAGAATTTCATTTCTACTAGAAAGCCGTTTTTTTTAAAAAACAAATGAAAAAAATCGTTTGAACTCAGCAAGTAACACTGTCATCTTCTATGAGCCAAATATGCTCATAAGCTATGATGCACGGACACTTCTAGAAGGCGGCGTGTCCCGTGTCCTGCCGTGTCGGAAACAGGGACACAATCGGACACGGCTCGGACACGGTCAAATATTACCGGACACGGTCAAGACACGTTTCCATGGTAGGACACGTCTAGGACACGGTGAGGACGCGGATTGTGTCCGGTCAAGACATGATCAACGAAATAAAAACTTATATACCGTAATATTTATTTCTTCTTTCCCATTTTTTCCGACTAAACCTAGCTCCACATGACCACCTGCGAGATTGTAGTTGTCGAAAGTAGGACACCGATCTTCTTCTCCGGCTCTAGTGTTGAAATGTTGTTCTACCGGCCGACTCTTCTATCCATTTTTCTTATGATTTTATAAATTAATTTTGAATCTTTGATTATTAATTTATTTTGTAATTTTTATTTGTTGAATGCTCTATGTTATTCTAATTATTTCACTTTTTTATAGTTCACAAATTTTTATTATTATTTTCCTTTGTTGATCATGTTGTTCGGTTATTGTTGATTTGCAAATGAATGATTCATTCTTCAATGTTGATACTAAGTATGATTATTTCAGATTATAAAACTAAATATGTTTATTTTTATGTCTTGTAAGACTGAAAATGTTTGTTTCTTAGCTTTTGTTTCGATTATTTTATCATCATGTTAATATTTTTTATCAACTCATATATCATTGATTTTTTTTTCATATATATATGTATCTCATTATGACATAGTAATTTTATATTTCAATATCTTTAAAATAATATATTAATTATTTTACTCGCCGTTTCCCCATTTCCTATACTTTTGAGGATTGCCGCTTCCCCGTTTCTCGCCGTGTTCATTTCCCGTATCCGTTTCCGTGCATCATAGCTCATAAGTTCATGAGTATGGCTACTTGGTCAGTGGATCTCTCAATCAGATCCACATTTAACTTCCTCGTAACAGGTGTGTAAACTGCCAAGAATGGGGAATATAATTGACACCTTCATATAGGTAAACATCAAGAACTTTGGGTCTGTGTGACAACATGAGAACATTTTATTTTGAGGAAACAAGAAACTATTTGTAGATTACAGAGCAGGAAGCCACAAGTCCCTCAATTGTACGACACATCTTATCAAACGCCTGAGGTCAAGCTACAAAATCTTAAAGGATGTAAAAATTGCTCAAACTAATTACAGCTATCAACTTGTAAACAGTGAAGAATGGCGAACTTGAACAGGTCAAAGACATGAAATTTTTTCAAAGGCATAACAGCCTTTCACAGTGTACAGTATAGAAAAACAGCATGTCTTGTCTTCACATGACCAAGTCCAGTCTCAGAACAGACAAAGTAAAGCATGAAATTGCGTCAACAAAGGGCTAGGAAAGGTTATAGAAGGGAGGGAACAAGGCATAGGTAGCATCTCTAGGAATAAGAGTGTACAAGAACTAGATGAAACAGGCATGCAATAACTTATGCACGCACTTCTGATTAAATGAACAGTTAAGTCCAGCAAAAAAAGTGAAATATTTCTCTGTTTTAAAAATATTGTTCCTTATAAAGCCACTGGCCTCGTAAGATTCTATTTGCTCACTTCACATTTGAGAAAACAAAGAAGAGGCAAATAAATCATACTTACAGAAATTATATTTGCTAACACAATGTAAGGCTGAGAAGCTGTTTTAGATACAGCTATTGCAACAACACCATTTGATTTCTCTTTTTCTTCTGTATAGAAGTTCCTGTAGATTCCCACACCTGATGCAAGTAGAGGATGTTGCAATAAACGCGCAATCTCTTCGAAGTATAAAATACTGCATGCTAAGTTTGTGTTCTTAAATCTCCAGCTATTCAACTAACTTTCAGTATTGATTCTAGATACGCCCTATGTCCAATGATTTACACTTTAGTAGTTATACATAATACAGTCTTATGAAAGGATTATTTTGTGTTAATAGCAATACAAATCATATAAAAATTAAGTAGTAACATCCTTAATGGTTCAAGAATGTTAAATAGTCTGTGAAACATATAAGGCTCTGATACAAAAAGTCAATTTTCTTCCTTTTTATGTTCTGAAGAAATTTCAAATAGAAGCATCGAAGTGCTATCATCCTTTGCAAGGAAAAAGAAAAAAAGTTCAGCAATAGCAAGAGAACCCAACAAAATCTTTGGTTACATATATATTTTTAATTAACACATTAAAGTGAATCTTCAAAAACCATAGGAATTTTCTCTTTAAAAACAGAAAGGGATATAGATATATGCATAGGGAAAAATGGCAATTATCTGCAAAGTGTAGGAACTGAGAAAATTATCTTATTTTAAATACATATATAAAGTTTTCTAAAGCGGCAATAAAAGTCTCAAAAAATATCCTGATCGATGGACATGTTATATAAAAAGGTGTATTGTAAATGTAAATGAGAAAGATATTCTGTTAAGCAAAACTTAATTTTGTCCATGCTGCAGATTTCCTTGTTTCTCTTCTTTAGGAATCTATTCTAGGCTTTGCAATATATATCTTTCTTGCCCTCTGTTTTGTCAAAATCTCCATCAACCAAAAAATTAATTTCTGGCTTTATTGAATAAATTAAGTGATTATCTTCTCCCAGCAAGGTGAATTTGCAGATAAATCAGCTGACATGATAAACCCAATCATTGTTTCCAGTCAATTCAAAAGGCCTCATTACTAGCATTAGTTCTGATCAAAAATATTACTGCAGCCACTATGATCAAAGTGAGTGTTGTCCACTCAGAGCTAGAAGTGATTACCTTCTTGGATTTCTGTCACTCCAGGAAGAACTTTATCTAAACCCTCTGTTTCCAACATTTTTGCAAATGACATGTAATGACGCACTTCCTGAAAGTGAAAGCAGTCAGTCATGTTAGCAACGGATACTGCAGAAAATGACTGAAGAAGAAAAGGAAACTTTACTCGTTGTACTTACCAAAACCTCCATGACCAAGCACTTATTAAACATGATTAAATCACCTGAACAAATCCTGAATGGAAAAGGAAAATCAAATAACGACATGGGCCCGCATAAGCATAAAAATGGAAAGTGGGAAATTCAGCCAATTCTATATGGAGTGAGTTATCCTTTACTCAAGTCATCGCTTCCAACTATTCCTTGGTATTTTTCTTGGTTTAGAATATTAGTGGGAACATTCTATATGGAGTTCCTCAAGGTGTGTTTGGGAGACCAAAATTACAAACGTATGGAAGCCTATCAAGCTTATGAAGATTATGGAAAAAAGCATAAGCTCGATAGCAAGTGTTCGGGAGCCCAAGCTTATCAAAGTTTATGTTTGTTTATGGAAGCTTAAATTTTTTCTCATCTCATAAGTGATAGAAAATGGTCCGGAGAGAGATGGAATGACCATCTGCCTTACAACATTATATACATTGGTACATACATCACCTGTTATAATCACCCACAGCACATCTTCCTTCAACTGTTTTTGAACCATCTGTATCAAGATTCAGATCATCATAGGGAATGTTTAAACAGACAGAAGCAGGAAGAATCCAGACTGACTCAAATTTAGCATACAAGACCAAGTAACTGATAACAATTCTATGTAAAAACAAAATTATGGAAGATTAATATGAAATTTTATTAGAGGGATAAATACCTTTTAGTTGGGAAAAGAATGGCTCCTGAACAGAAAGTTGAAAACTAATGCTCTTCTTCTAATGACATGTAACACCCATAATCCAATAATGTTTCATATGATAGTGTGAAAATATATAATTACGAAAATAAACAAATACTTAAAACGTACAGTTACAAGTTCAGAACCATTGTACGAAAGCATATCTTCCCACTCTCCCTTCATCTGCTTACACAAACTGTCTTCGCAATGTAATGATGATTCACTGTCTCTCGACAAAAAAGAACCAGAAACAATTGATTGATGCAAAGCAGAGGCCAGAGACTTATACAGAGGGTATAAAGGTACTCCAGAAAATTCTGTAAAATTTTGGCCAGTAAACAATGTTCAACAACCAGTATGCTCCATATGGTAGCAATTTACCCTACTTAGTATACAAATGATCCAACAATCTAATGAAGAAACATAATTTGCTAATTAGAACCAAGATCACAAACAAAATCAAGCAAAATTCATGAGTTGGATAATTAAATTTTCATGTCTTGAGTACCTTTCATCTGTTAAGTTAAAACAACAGAAAAACCAGGCATTTGGTGTAAGTAACTGTATCTCATAGTATATACTGAAAGTCTGAAACTGAGATGACTTAAAATTGCATCAAATTTTACCAATCAACTAGTCTAGAACCAACAAACTGAACGACTGAAAACCAAAATTGTCGACAACCAGTTAGAGCAGCTGTTAATTGGTAACACCGGTTTGTTGCTTCAACTCTATTATCTGCCACCAATCTAGTTCTTTCCGACACTAAGTGCCCGTTTGGTTGAAGCGGTGGAATGGAAACGGAATGGAATTGGATAAGGGTTAGGAATGAAAATGGAAATGATGGGATTACTTTCATGTGATAAAAGACCTTTAACCAAACGTATTTTTTTATTGATTCGGAATCATTCCGTTACCGGGAATGATTCCTACAGCTTCCAAACGGACCCTAAATTTAGCTAGGTTTTAATTTCTGGATTGGATACCTCCAGTTCTCTCGGTTCGACAAGTTATCAAAATTCAAGGAACATGCAAATCACAAACTACAGATCAGTTTAGCTCTCTAGAAATCTCAAGAATAAAGAACGAAAGGAAAGCTAAGTGTTTTTAGTACCATTGGAGGATGAATTATCATCATATTCTCCCCGACCAAGAAGAGTGGAGCAGAAATCAGCTGAGAGCCCACAGTCAACGCCTAGGGTTCCATTGATAGACCATTCTAGCACAGTTCTCAAAAGCTCCTCTATGCAATCGCCGAGTTGGACAGGAGAAACGTCTGGGCTTGGTGGTAGAGTTGATTCCGTAGGTTTTCCGTCCTCCATTTGTGGTTCGATCAGGGCCAGGTCTGGTTTCAGATTCGATCTGAATAAGATTATTTCTTATGAAACGAATTCGGATCCTCCCCAACAAAAAAAATCCTAATATTTCCTTATAAACCTTATAAAGTATCAAGAAAAAGGTTGTATTGGGTTCCAAATTTTCAAATCAATTAATCGATCAGGAACACAATTTGATATAGTTTGAATTTGAAAATGCACAAAAGTTTATCAAAACTAATATATTAATACTAGTCGAATGTATGGATCGTATATGAACCGAACCGTAGATTAAACAAAAAATTTCAATTAACAATCTCTTATAAATTAAATAGGGTTTAAATATTCAATAAAATGTACACAGATTTTATATTAAATAGCGTAATTCTCGTGCAATGTTCATCTTACTTGTATATCATCATTTATTATATTATACTTTTTGTAGAGAAAATTACTAAAAAAATCACATTTTATTTTATTTTTTTTCCCTTAACCATCTTTTATAAATAAAATTTTCAATTAACAACCTCTAATCTTAAAATAACCATCCTTCACTTTCTCTTACGTATATTCCGTCAATAGTACCCATATTTTTTTTAAATTGAGTCTAATCCATCTTATTCATCAGGCTTACTAATGGGGTGGACAAACGCCTCACAAAGACGAAGTCCGCATGGGCGCATCCGCACATGTGGACTCCGATTCTGCCCCATTTTATTATAACAACTAATTAAAAAAAAAAAAGTAAATATTTCATTGCTAGGAAACGAGAAAGGAAGTTATCCGAGCCGTTGGACCCCAATGGATTTGTTGATATTTTAACACCCGTGCAAATTATGCATCGATTATATTCAATATGCATGCTTGTTTTCTCTCATGTTTAAAGACACAAATGATCGGGGGAAAAAACTCGATACCTAGTTATCGATTCATGACGCCTACATTAGTAGTTAATACATTGAAAACAAATTCAAGTTACATCAAAGTGTCTTACCAATTCACATTCAAAAAATAACAACAAATAATTTACAGAAAATTACATTTATTTAACTATCGATTACAATTGTGGGAATCCACAAATCAAGGGCGGTGGAACGGACTAGAGAAAGGGCGGCGATGGAACGGAACAGAGTAAGGCGGCGTACGGACTAAATCAAGGGAGAGCAGAATCTCTAGTATTTTAGATCCAACCAAATGAGTCTTAAATAATGAGTGAGTGACTGATGAAAAATTATCGAACTAATAATTTTGAAAATATAAAAATGTTTTTAAAAATTATAATTTATATATGATATTTATCTATATAATATAAATAAAAATATAAAAATATTATTTATATATAAATGCGGGACGGGACAAGATTAACCGGGATGTGAAGTCTCCGTCCCGCGTCCCGTCCCGCAAATTTTTCGCGGGTCGGGATATACAATTTTTTTTCCAAATTCCGCCGGGATCGAGACGGGATCGAGACGGGATCGGGACGGGACCGGGACGTGACGGGATTAAGCGGGATTCATGCCCACCCCTAATTTTTACCTTCTAACTATATTTTAGTTCTCATAAAAAAATCATATTCCTTTCCTAATATTAATCAATTTGGCAAATTTTTTTGGGCTAATTAGGTAAGTAGACTTTTTTATTTTATTGTATACTAACTAGGCATTTTCTAGTTTTCTATTTAGTAAATATAGTCCATGATTATTTTACCACTTTCATTTAATGGTAAGGTAAAACTAATTAACCCTTCTATTAAAAAGAAAGAAATATTTGATGTTTGTTATGTAAATTTTGATTTTAATTACTGAATTTGTTTTTTATTTTATTTTATTTTATTTCCATTTATATTTTCTGTTTTCATATCGGACATTTACATACCCGAAATTAACATACCGGACATTTACATACCAGACATTTTACATACCGGACATTTACACACCGGACATTTACATACCGGACATTTACATACCGGACATTTTACATACCGGAAGTTCATAACGAAAATTTTCATATCGGAAGTTCAAACCGAAATTTTTTATACCGGAAGTTCATACCGAAATTTTTTTTACCGGAAGTTCATAACGAAGTTTTTCATACCGGAAGTTCATACCGAAATTTTTTATACCGGAAGTTCATACTGAAAGTTCATACCGGAAGTTCATAACGAAGTTTTTCATACCAGAAGTTCATACCGAAATTTTTTATACCGGAAGTTCATACAGGAAGTTCATACCGAAAGTTCATACCGGAAGTTCATAACGAAATTTTTCATACCGGAAGTTCATACCGAAATTTTTTATACTGAAAGTTCATACCGAAAGTTCATACCAGAAGTTCATAACGAAGTTTTTCATACCAGAAGTTCATACCGAAATTTTTTATACCGGAAGTTCATAACGAAAATTTTCATACCGGAAGTTCATACAAAATTTTTAATACCGGAAGTTCATACCGAAAGTTCATACCGGAAGTTCATACCGAAATTTTTTATACCAGAAGTTCATACCGTTCATACCAGAAGTTCATAACGAAGTTTTTAATACCGGAAGTTCATACCGAAATTTTTTATACCGGAAGATCATACCGAAAGTTCATACCGGAAGTTCATACCGTTCATACCGGAAGTTCATAACGAAGTTTTTCATACCGGTAGTTCATACCGAAATTTTTTATACCGAAAGTTCATACCGGATGTTCATAACGAAAATTTTCATACCGGAAGTTCATACCGAAATTTTTTTTATACCGGAAGTTCATACCGGATGCCAATGATGTTTACATTGGTGAATTTACAACCTTTGCTCGCTCAGGGTGATACTGATAGTGATCTTGATCATCTTTGGGCAAAGAAGAAGGTTATATCATTTTTAGAGACATTTTTGTTGCTTCAAGGTTGATACCTGAATGTTGCGTTTTTGCTCATACCATTTTTATAACTTTCGGTATGTAATTCTCCGGTATGTAATTCTTAATTCTAACCTATGACATAAAATCAGTTTGTTTGGTATAGCTTCCGGTATGATATGATAACTTCTGGTATGATAACTTCCAGTATGATATGATAACTTCCGGTATGATAACTTTCGGTATGTGAAGCTCCGGTATGCATTCCAAAAAAAGAAAATAAATAAAGACAAAAAAAAGACAAAAAAAAAAAGAAAATAAATAAATAAATCCGGTATAATAACTTCCGATATGATATGATAACTTTCGGTATGATATGATAACGTCAAGTATGATATGATAACTTCCGGTAAGATATGATAACTTCCGGTATGATAAATTCCGGTATGTGAAGCTCCGGTATGTGAAATTTCGGTATGTGAAATTCCGGTATGTGAAATTTTGGTATGTGAAATTCCGTCATTCCGGTATGTGAAATTCCGTCATTCCGGTATGTGAAATTCCGGTTTCGAAAATTCCCGTATGTGAAAATTCTGGTATGTGAAAATTTCGGTATGTGAAATTCCGGTATGTGAAATTCCGGTATAGGAAATTCCGGTATAGGAAATTCCGGTATGTGAAAATTCCGGTATGTGAAAAATTCTTCATTCCAAAAAATTAAAAAAAAATAAAGAAAGTAAAAAAGAGAAAAAAATTAATAAAAAAAATTAAAAAATAAAGGGCAATTTTGGAAAGAGCGATTTTATTCGGTCAGTCAAAAAAATACAAACGAGTCAAGGGAATCGAATTTTGAGTACGAGGCGCATCCAAAGTATGCCTTTGGGACACATCCAGAGTGCGCCTCTGGGGCACATCCAGAGTGCGCCTCTGGGGCACATCCAGAATCCGCCCCAGAGGCACACTCTGGATGCGCCCCAGAAGCGTACTCTGGATGCGCCCCAGAGGCACATCCAGAATACGTCCGTGTTGCCTCTCGTGTCTAATCGAATAACAACCCCGTTATAAGTTATATTAAAATGAGATAATGTACAACTTCGACTAACCTCTACAAAGTGTGTGTTGTTTAAGACACACGTTATCGTACGGATCACCGTAGGCGGGCCTTGATTAGGTGTGCTGGCTATCATAGGAAGGAATGTTGACGCGCTATTATCAAGGATAACTAGGGCTATCTTATAGTATGTGTCTGCAGCACACCCAATCATAGGCAACTCCATCCAATATCTACGTGGGCATGGATCATTTTTAGTCTAGTTAACATTCTTAATCACATTTATAAATGTGGTGAATACGGTGCACTGCATAGATTCACATGTATAATCATGTTATATATATATGTGTTATCATAATTTTATTAAATTTTATAAAATTAAATACTCACCTTTGAATATAATGTTCTTCTCAAGTTCAACTCCATAAGTATCTTTTTCCTTATTACTAAGAAATCTTCATTTGGAAAGCCCAAAACCAAAGCAATAGATTTGTATATGCAATTACCGTCACCTAACACATTCATGGCTCCATTCACATATGGTTCCATGAATTTTCGGAATTCCCCTTCTTTCCAAGGATATTTTCCATCATCATGTGTAACCTCAGGTGTAGCATCTACATCAATTGATTCCTTTCCTTTACGACATAGCTGACTAGATATAGTGGGAAAAAAAATTCAAGAAAATCGAGATAAAAGATGAAGAACACGGTAAACAATAGAATGAACAATGAGCTAATAGGGATAACTATGTAATGCATAAAAACAAGAGTAAAGAAAACTAACTCTCCAGGTGTAGCCTCTGCATTCTTTACTTTTTTTCCCCCTTTGAACCTCGGGGACGGCCAGGGCTACGTCTAGATGTAGCCTCTCCGTCATCCGGATCCACCACTCTCTAGGAACGGGGACGTCCAAGACCACGCCTTGTCGAATGCTCAAACGAACTTTACTCTCTTCTTGTTGATCTCATGGTTGGTGGTCTTCCCTTGGCCCAAACCTTTTGTGTTGGCTTTTTCATCGTGGTACTTCCCGGATTCTCGATGTCCTCGAGGCAAAATGTCATCTTCTCCATCTCATCGGGGGTGAGCGTGTTAGAGTCCATTCTTTCTTTGAATCTGTTCAACGACACTAGGCTCGGATTGATGGGATCACCACCACCACCACCACCACCATCATCATCCATGTCACCATTGGGAAATATAATTGGAATCCAATGAACTTGCTTCCAAAATAGGTGGATCTGATTCAATGTTATAGCTCTCCTTGCCTGGATCGCTATGGTAAAGTCATGCACACATGGCACTCCATGAGCTTCCCTCTAATAACTATCCCGACATACAATATCATCTCTTGTCCTCCTAGATTTGGTGAAGTTATGCCATAAGAGCGTGAAACACTCATTGGTGACATAGTCTCGAAGCAAGTCAAACATCGGTATACGCACCTTCCGATGAATCCTCACCCGTGACATCTCTAACGAAGCTTGTTTGAGTAATTTGTTTTGCCATACATTCATCTCCCCTCTTTTCTTCTTTGAAGCTGTACTTTTGAATTTAGAACCCAATTATCCTTCATCCCGTGAGTCTCTTCTTCTTAATCGTCTATCTTATGTGATTATACTCCTCGCTTGATTTTTTTATTGTAGAGATTGTTGTAACTTGGTATGTACACCAATTGTTTGATAAAAAGCCAAGTTGATTCATTATTTATTTTTTTGTGTTGTGTTAATTCATAGTTCATCCAATAAATAATAGCAGATGAAGTTGTGAGTGAAGCTTGGGGACTTCATTAACTGAATGCCCGGGAATTCAAATGAATTAGTTCTCGGGATGTTGCTTGGTGCATGCCATAGAGTTCATAATGTAGATATTGGTGAGCAAGTAATAGTTGTTGTTGGAGATTGCACATTCAAACTCTCAAAACTTACATTGTTTGATCAAAGGTGTTTGTCAAAATGAAGGTTGAGATGATGTTGTAAGATTGAGAATGTTACTGAAGCAAAAGGGATAACTAAGATGTCGGGTTGTAGTTGGATAAAATTGAGAATCAACTCTATGAATTTCATGTTGGTGATGACTTGAATCTTTAGTTCTTCAGAACTATCTAGCCTATTTAGTTTGTGAAGCAAAGAGTTGATGGAGGAGTACGTACCAGATGACATAGATTTTAACATATATAGCATGTTCCATTGCTGCCGGTTTTGTGATTTTGAGCATCAAGGATTATACTTGTATAGTTTGAAGGTGATAAAAGAGTTTGTAATTACTTTAGCTTTTTTTCTTCTTCTGTTTTCTTGTTGAATTATTTTGCTAAACTTTTAACGGTCCCAATTATTTTGCACGGTCTCAATTATTTTGCTAAACTCTTGTTGAATTAATGTCCAACTTTTAACGTTCTCAATTTGAGATGATGTTAAGATATTAATGTCCATTTTTTATTGGGACGTGAACTTTGATTTGGATTTCACGTAAAATATATGGAGTCGCAATGGGCTAGGTTAAACTCGACGTTCGGCCCTTTTATCGGGCGTAAAGAAAATCTGTCAACTGGGCGCAGCCAGAGTGTGCTTCTGGTGCACATCCTGAATCCGCCCCAGAGGCGCATTCTGGATGCGCCCCATATGCATACTCTGGCTGCGCCCCAGAGGCGCACTATGGAGGCGCCCCAAATGCAGAATTCGCCCGTGTTGTCTTCTTTGTCTGATCGAATAGCAACCCCGTTGGAAACTAGGCCTTTTTGAAAAATTATAGTAGTAAGTAGGCTTTTTAATGTTTAAATTAAGTAAATATACCCCAACCTTTTGTATTTATTCTCAAACTCTACACATTCTTTTCTCAAGGGGTACATTTACTAAACATAAAGCTAGAAAAAGCCTAGTAAACCAAATTGTTTTAAAAAATAAATTGAAACAATTTGATTTACTAGGCTTTTTCTAATTTTGTGTTTAGTAAATGTACCCCTTGAGAGAAGAGTGTGTAGAGTTTGAGAATAAATACAAAAGGTTAGGGTATATTTACTTAATTGAAACATTAAAAAGTCTAATTACTACTATAGTTTTTCAAAAAGGCCTAGTTACCCAAATTGCCCTTTAAAAATTAAAACTTACACTTAAATAACAAATAAAAAATATTTTTTAAATAGAAGGGTTAATTAGTTTTACCTACCATTAAATGAAAGTGGTAAAAAAATATGGGGTATAGTTTTTTAACAAAAACCAAAAAGAGCCTAATAAGCCAAATTCCTTCAACTTTCTTTCAAACTTTATTTTTAAGTTATCAAAATTATAATAAACCAAGTAAAAATTTTAAAAAAATTATAATAGTTAAAAAAATATGATCATATAATTGTATATGATGTTAATTTATTTTTAAAAATACCAGGAATTACAATAGTAATAGTAATAACATTGAAGCGCATGTACCAAATGTCCGAGCGCATGCGTCTGTGCATGCGCCACAATTTGGACGCATGTGCAACCCACATGTTTCGCCTTTTTGGCATTTTTTCGTCCACGCAAGTAACGTCACTCTCCCATTTCAAAACAATAGCCCTACACGGTAAACATCGACAATAGCGAAGCTTATACAACTTAAGATTGTAGAGGAAGATCCTCCTTCCCCTCCAACACCTTCTTTTCCCTTCCCCCTCAGGACCTCCGCTACCTCCTTTTCTAACTCAGTCATCAAACTTGGTAGTTTTTCTCCAACAGCAACTTTAGCAGTGGGGTAATTTTTATGATTGTAGACCTTAAGCTTAAAATATGTGGATTTGGGATTGAATGACAAAGCGTGCGTTTCTATTAGACTTAGTACATATGTGTGTGTGTATATATAGTGTATATACAAGAATCAAATCAAATCCTATACAATCCAAACTAAACAAAGATATGTGATACTGTTGTAACTGAATCATTGAAGAGATAAGGTTGATACTGCTGTAACTGAATCAATGAAGAGATAAGGCTGGCGTAACACTCCTCAGCAAGCCCTAATGCTTTGGTTAGAATGTTTGCAAGCTGAGCAGTTGTACGTACATGTGTTGTAACCAAGACTCCACCCTGAATTTGTTCTCGGACCGTATGATAGTCAATTTCTATATGTTTGGTTTGCTCGTGAAAGACGGGATTGGAAGCAATATATATGGCCAATTTATTATCACAGTACAACTGAATTGGCAATGAATGACGGACACCTAGAGATAGTAGAGACTTGAGCCAGAGTAACTCACATGTCAAGGTAGCCATTGCCAGTGGCGTAATTTGAATCGCAGTAAGCTCGGAGACGTAGATCACTACTGTTGGATAGAAAAATACCTTTTATTGGGGCATTTTTTAAATATCAAAGGACCCGTAGTGCAACTTGCCAATCTCTCTGACGAGGCTCGTGCATAAATTGAGCAAGAACATGTACCGAATAGCATAAGTCATGACGAGTAATAGATAAATATATGAGACGTCCAACTAAGCGTCGATAAGGTTCAGCAACGGGAAGCAGATCAGAGGTATCTAGTGAGAGACCGTGATTAGGATCAAGAGGATATTGAGCGGGTTTAGAACCAAGCAGACCTGAATCTTGCAGAATGTCTAGTGCATATTTGTGTTAATTAAGCAACAACCTACTAGGTGTACGAATAATCTTGATGCCAAGGAAGAAACGCAACGGTCCAAGATCCTTCATATGAAAGCAATGATTGAGGTAGGACTTGAATCGGTGTATAGTTGCTGGATTGTTACCTGATATGACCAAATCGTCGACGTAGAAGAGGACATGTAGAATGACGTCATAGTGATTGTAAGTGAAGAGGGAATAGTCTGCGAGTGATTGTTGAAAACCATATTTCCCTAAAGCGGTTGTCAACTTGGAGAACCACAATCGAGGCGTCTGTCGTAGGCCATACAACGACTTCTTCAACCGATAGACTGTGTTAGTGCTAGGATTATGAAATCCCGGTTGAGACAACATGTACACTTCTTCGGCTAAGTCCCAATGCAAAAAAGCATTATGGACGTCCATTTGATGAAGCTCTCATTTTCGTGTTGTTGCAATTGCCAGAAACATTTTAACTGTAACCAATTTGGAGACAGGAGCAAACGTTTGATGAAAGTCGATACCCTCCCTTTGTCGGTTTCCTAAAGCAACCAACCGAGCCTTAAATCTTTCGACAGTACCATCCGCCCTATACTTGATCTTATATACCCAGTTGGAACCGATTGACATGCGAGTTGGGGGCAAGTCAACGAGATCCCATGTGTGATGGTTTCTCTCTAAGGCATTTATCTCATGACGCATAAGTGCTTGTCACTCGGGTTTGTGTACAACAGTTGAGAAACTAGTGGGCCCCCTCTCCAAGTGCACATTCCTGAGAGCACTAGACATAACAGGAGAGAGATTCATATAATTCACCAGTGGATATGGAGTACCTTTTGACGAGACGGAACGGACGTTGCTAGAAGCGGGGTTGTACAAACCTGCTAATTTACACACGGAATGTTTGAGGATGGTGGATGAGGTGACAATACGAGTGCTCGACGGAGGGCTTGGTAAGGGGCAGAAGGTTGAGTGTTATGAGGTATCGATGTAATAGAGGAAGGAATCGAATTTGGGTTTTGGATGGTAAAGTGGAGGTATCGATGTAATAGAGGAAGAAATCGAATTTGGGTTTCGGATGGTAAAGTGGAGGTAGGCAAAATAGGGCTAGTGGAGGACGGTGGTTGTGGGGTTATGATAGATGGCATATTTAAATTAAAGTTTTGAATGGGTTGGACTTCTAAGAGCAACCCCAATAGATTCTCCATTTTAAAATATTTGGAGAATTTTAAAGATTTTTTAGTCTAATAGATTCTCTATTTTATTCTCCAAAATGAAGAATAATGGAAAAAAGTGGGGAGTCTTCCCTAAATTTGAAGACATTCTTTAAGTAAATGGAGAATTATCCAAGATAGGGATTTTGTTGGATTTGATAAAAATATAAAGGGTAGATTTTTACATTTAATTCTCCATTTTGGAGAAGAGTTTAGAGAAGTTGTTGGGCATGCTCTAAGGGAATGGGTAAAGGAGGAAGAGGTGGGGTCTCCCTTGTTGAAATGATTTATAATGCGTATTAGATGTTGGATACAAACGCTGATGATGTAGATTTTCTTCAATTTTGAAAAATGAAATATATGTTCGAGGAATTGCACATCGTGAGACATAAAGATTTGTTTGGTTTATAAATCATACATTTTTCACCCTTTTTGGCTATAAGATAGCCTAAAAAGACGCATTTACGACTACGGTCAAAAAATTTATTTGTGCTACGGGGTATAATCGAGCTGTAAGCAAGACAACCAATAATGTGCAAATGGGTTATATTTGGCTTGATGGTATGCACTAGCTCATACGGGTCTTGTTTTGTAAAATAGGAGTTGGTGTTCTATTTATGAGATAACAAGCTGCGAGGACACACTCACCCCAAAATTACGAGGAAATGACCTTGGAACCGTATTGTCCGTGCGACATTAAGAAGATGTCTGTGTTTACGTTCTACCCGCTCGTTCTATTGAGGAGTGTGAATGCAAGTTGTTTCAAGATGAATTCCTTTTTGATCTAGAAATGGTCTAAGGGCAATAAATTCTTTTACGTTGTAACTTCGAAAATGTTTGATCGATTTATGAAATTGGGTGACCGTCATGGCACAAAAATTTTGGACTATAGTGAATACCTCACTTTTGGAACGTAACAAATAGACCCAAGATGTCCGTGAAAAATCATCCAATTTTGTAAGAAAATAAGAAGCTTCAGTAGTAGATAAAACAAGATATGGTCCCCAAACATCTAAATGTACTAAATCAAACAAACTAGATGCATGCGATGTGCTTGAAGGAAAAGACAAACGTGGTTGTTTGGCGCGGAGACAAATGTCACAAGGGACATTGTGTGCCTTATTGGAATTTGAAAACGCATCTAATTTATGTGACGGATGACCAAAGCGTTGATGTTGTAATTGAGAGCTAGTAATTGCATTTGCATGGGAAAGGCCGGCTGGGTCTGGGAGTGATAACCAACAAAGCCAGTAGACCCCGTTTCTAGCTTCACCCGCTCCAATCACCGTCTTCAAAATGTGGTCCTGAATAACACATAGCTTATTAGTGAAAAATATATGACATTTAAGGTCAAGAGCTAGTTGATTAATGGACAATAAATTGCAGTGCAATCCTTGAACCAGGAAGACATTAGGAATGGATGAATTTGATGACAAGCGAAGTGTGCCAACATGGTTGGTATGCACAACATTAGCATTGGGTAACTTGATACTTTTGGGAACGACAATGTGTATATCGGTTAATAGATTACGAGATCCGATCATATGAAAAGAAGCCCCGGAATCGAGGATCCATGATTGTGATATACGTGCAGTAGTGTCATAGCTGGAATTTGCATGATAACTCTTGAATGTTTTGAAGAGATGTGCCCACTGCTCCTCGGAAATTCCTGGGGCAAGTGCATCACGATCGGTAGAAGTTAAAGTGGTGTTGCCAAGAAGTGAAGCTTGATTAGCAACATTAGTTGATGGCGGAGAAGAGACCGCCGTATTTGCTTTGTGTTGAGTAAAAATGTACACATTTTATGTTTTATTCGAATGTTTTTTATGTTTTATTCGAATACAAATTTACATAACACATTTTATTTATTTATTTTCATGCATCAAAGAATTAAAGTCTCGACCCACCTTCTAGGAAGGGTTGCCTAGACGATGATTCAACTATCATTTGCATGGTATTTATATCCCGATCATGCATTAAAGGATTAAACTAAACCCACCTTCTAGGAAGGGTTGCTTAATTTATCCCTACTATCACGCACATGATCAAGAACAGTGATAGGTTATTTATTTTATTTTATTTTATTTTAAAACTTGTGACTGAATTTGGTTCTTAATTTACCAAATTTTCTATGTATCCTTCATTAGGAATCAAGTCGTACGTAGTTCTTATTTTTTGGACATTTGTGGTTAAACTCGACGAGCGGATGCATTGTATCGAGTTTAGAAAATTGGATGTCTTTTAATTTTAAGTCCAAGATTTGATTCAAAATTTAATTTACTCGGACGGGTCGACTGAATCCAATTTTATTTCATATCGGATTTCCTACGTAAATCGGAAAGAGCATCAAGTCATAACGTAGTTCTACAAAAAAGATGTATGGTTTGATTTTTTTGTGAGATTAAACTCGACGAGCGGATGCTATATATCGAGTTAAGAATATTTGATATTTTCTAATGTTTGAATTTGATTTGCGACTGTACCCCATATAATATAAAGTTAATATCGAGTTACCTACGTAGCCTTTTAAAATGGAGCAAGTCCTTACGTAGTTCTAAATATCAAGTTAAATTTTATTTGAGTATTTGTTTGACTTTATATTTCAAAAGTCAATTTAATTTGTGAGATTGAACTCGATAATTTATAAATCGAGTTTCCTACGTAGTCTTTTTATTTTTAAGACATCAAATCACTCGTAGTTCATTTGAGAATTTTGATTTTAAGTCCAAGGTTTGAATTTAATTAACTTTACTTGAAAGAGTCGACTGGATCTAATTTAATTTGAGATCGGATTTCCTACGTACTTCAGAACGAGTATCAAGTCATAACGTAGTTCCGGAAGAACTACTTTTGATTTAATATTTTGGCTTTGTTTAGTCATATTTAAAGTGTGATTGAACTCGATAATTTAGAAACCGAGTTTCCTACGTAGTCCTTTTTATTTTTAAAAGATCAAATCACTCGTAGTTCATTTGGATAAAAAAAAACATTTAGTTTGGATTTTTTTGTGGTTAAACTCGATGAGCGGATGCTTTATATCGAGTTTAGAAAATTTGGCTTTTTTTTTAATTTTACGTCCAAGATTTGATTCAAAAATATTTTTTTACTTAGACGTGGCGACTGAATCCAAGTTAATTTCATATCGGATTTCCTACGTAGCTTAGAACGAGCATCAAGTCATGACGTAGTTCTACATGAAAGATGATTTGGATTTGATTTGCGACTGTACCCGATAATATTTTAAACTTAGTATCGGGTTACCTACGTAGCCATTTGAGTGACGCAAGTCCTTACGTAGTTCTAAATAAAAGATGTATGGTCTGAATTTTTTATTTGTGGTTAAACTCGATGAGCGGATGCTTTATATCGAGTTTAGAAAACTTGGTGTATTTTGATTTTACGTCCAAGATTTAATTTAAAATTCACTTTACTCGGACGGGTCGACTGAATCCAATTTAATTTCATATCGGATTTCCTACGTAGCTCGGAAAGAGCATCAAGTCATAACGTAGTTCTACAAAAAAGATGTATGGTTTGATTTTTTTGTGAGATTAAACTCGACGAGTGGATGCTATATATCGAGTTAAGAATATTTGATATTTTCTAATGTTTGAATTTGATTTGCGATTGTACCCGATATAATATAAAGTTAATATCGAGTTACCTACGTTGCCTTTTAAAATGGCGCAAGTCCTTACGTAGTTCTAAATATCAAGTTAAATTTTATTTGAGTAATTGTTTGACTTTATATTTCAAAAGCCAATTTAATTTGTGTGATTGAACTCGATAATTTATAAATCGAGTTTCCTACGTAGTCTTTTTATTTTTAAGACATCAAATCACTCGTAGTTCATTTGAGAATTTTGATTTTAAGTCCAAGGTTTGAATTTAATTATACTTTACTTGGAAGAGTCGACTGGATCCAATTTAATTTGAGATCGGATTTCCTACGTAACTCAGAATGAGTATCAAGTCATAACGTAGTTCTGGAAGAACTACTTTTGATTTAATATTTTGGCTTTGTTTAGTCATATTGAAAGTGTGATTGAACTCGATAATTTAGAAACCGAGTTTCCTACGTAGTCCTTTTTATTTTTAAGAGATCAAATCACTCGTAGTTCATTTGGATTAAAAAAACATTTAGTTTGGATTTTTTTTGTGGTTAAACTCGATGAGTGGATGCTTTATATCAAGTTTAGAAAATTTGGCTTTTTTTTTAAATTTTACGTCCAAGATTTGATTCAAATCTTATTTTTTTACTTAGACGTGGCGACTGAATCCAATTTAATTTCATATCGGATTTCCTACGTAGCTCAGAACGAGCATCAAGTCATGACGTAGTTCTACATGAAAGATGATTTGGATTTGACTTGCGACTGTACCCGATAATATTTTAAACTTAGTATCGGGTTACCTACGTAGCCATTTGAGTGGCGCAAGTCCTTACGTAGTTCTAAATAAAAGATGTATGGTCTGAATTTTTTATTTGTGGTTAAACTCGATGAGCAGATGCTTTATATCGAGTTTAGAAAACTTGGTGTATTTTGATTTTACGTCCAAGATTTAATTCAAAATTCTCTTTACTCAGACGGGTCGACTGAATCCAATTTAATATCGGATTTCCTACGTAGCTTGGAAAGAGCATCAAGTCATAACGTAGTTCTACCTAAACAAAATTTATATTTTGATTTTGTTTAGTTTTATATATAAATAGTTAATTACGATACATTATCGTAAATGTATGATCCAATTTATTAAGATTTTGCCTTAATAGGGTTACTTTTACAAATAACCTATTTTATGGGTTATCTTTTATAAAAGTTTTACTTTTGTGGGTTATCTTTTATATTTTGAATTGGAAAGAGAGTTTTCCACGTACAAAAATTTTTTTTCTTGATTTTTCTTTCTTTTCTCTTTCTTCTTCACCTTCTTCACCGAGTCTTTGTTTTGCAGGAGAAGATGCAGTTTTCAAATATGAAGATATTGTGCACGAGTCTGTGGTATGGATATTTTCCATATTTACCATTGTACACTCAATTTGAAAGTTATAATAAGATATGAAAATTTCATATCAATCAAAAGCATAATTAACTTTTTAATAACTAATTAAAACCTCATTGTGTTCTCACTTTCCATTATATAGCTTTGTCCATGGAGAAATTTTCAGTTGCATATGCATGAAATAAAAGACCTGCATATTCCCTTTGAAAAGCAAAATTGCTTTACTGCATATACGCAAACCATGATTTCTATTTTTTTTATATCTTAACCCATTGAGGCAATTTAACATCGAAATCCAACGAGTTTGGTCATAGCGGTGAAATCCATTGATTCCGATCGACTATGGCTTTTGCGGCGGTGGAATTCATTGATTCCGACCAACCACGACTTTGTGGCGGTGGAATCCATCGATTCCGACCAACCACGACTTTTGTGGCGGCGGAATCCATCGATTCCGACCAACCACGACTTTTGTGTAGCGGAGAAGCCCAGCGGTTTCATCCAACTACAATTTCAACATAAAGAAGATCATTACTTTCGATCGACTGGTAACCGCGCTTGATTGAGTTGAGTGAAAAGGAACATTTGAAATGTATGTGCTTTTGAGCATATGAATATTTTGGAAGCAAATCAATTTAGGAGAGTCAAAAACAGGAAAGTGATGATATCACTTGCTGTATGGCTTCCTTCTCTTCATCTCTTATTTTTGTTCTTCGTTCTTCTGTAAATGTTGGGAAGAAGAGACACAGAAAGATTCTCTCTCTTTTTTTTAACCCCTCTTTTTTCTTCTTATGTTTTTCTTTTATATTTAACAAAGAAGAGACAAGTTACAGGAAGTTTATAAAAAGTATTAACCTCCCACTAAGTGATCGTATGAAAACGTTCGTCCACCACCTTTTCTTTTCTCTTTTTTTATTTATTTAAATTTAGTCTTTTAGTCAATTTATATAAATAATTAGTATTTTGACTAAATAGTTATGGGTAGAAGCCCAAATAATCTTTAAATTACCTAATATTTATTAGATTAATAGGAATCATATTAACAAACATGATTGCTATATTTTTACAAACTCAATTTTAAATTAGCTTTATGCTAAATTTTAAGAAATTAATCACATGTGTAAAATATAACTAATTTCTGGATATTTTATAAAAAGATGGTGAATTATATGAATTCATAAAATTTACCTCAAACACTTTGCGTGGAGGAGCACCTGTTTGTGAATCGGCGATCCCGCAACCGTTGTTCCACCACTCGGGATACCCAATTACCTTGAAACAAGAGTTAGTGTCATGACCGGGTTTAGAGTAGTGCTTACAGTAAAGTTTACTCTTGTCATAGGTTGCTGAAGGTGTACGATAAGTAGTGGACTTTTGTGTTTCAAATGCTACATCGTCAATGGAGAGAGCTCGATCCTTTGCAATCGTCTTCAAACGCTCTTCCTGGATGGTGAGGGAGTAGACTCGGTTGATGTCTGAAAGTGGATCTTGAGCCACTATTGCAGACCGTAGGGAAGCATAAGCATCATCGTTGAGTCCTATAAGACATTGATGGACCCGGTGCTCTTCCTTTCCCTTCTCGACTAGGCTACACGTGCACGCACACTACAAACATTTGTTTTGTGCAATGCGACTTCATCCCAAAGCTTTTTCAGTCGATTGAAATAGGAGGATACCTGATCGTTGTTTTGAGTGCAACGTGATAAGTCCGCCCGGAGTTGCATTAGTCGGGGACCATTGCCAGTGTCGTATCGTTGCTGGAGATCGTCCCATAAATCCTTCACCGCCGGAAGTACGTGAGAGAGGTACGTACATCCGGTTCCATACAAGCAGCTATCCAACCCGTTAACATAGAGTTAACGCTGACCCAATATGTATGGTTTGCATGTGTCTTATATGGTTCCTTTTCTTTTTGAAATCTAAATTACGTTTCGCAAAGAACACACACTTCATCGCAGTTGTCCATTCTTGATAACTGATTTCACCTTTGAGAATGACAACACAAATAGTGAGATCGGGATGATCAGACGGATGAAGGTAGTAGAGTGAGGCGGTGGTTAAAGCAACCATTATTGAGGCTTTGGCCGGAGAGGAAGAACTTTTGTTTTGTTAAAGAATGATCTGTAGAAAGCCTGATATCATGTTGATTTGGGATTGAATGGCAAAGTGTGCCTTTCTATTAGACTTAGGGTCCGTTTGGTTTAATCACCGGAAATGAAAAAGGAATGGAAACGAATCTAGTCCATATGCATATCCTTATTTATCAAATTTTTTGGAATCATTCCTTGTGATTTGAACTAGTTGGAGTAGTATTTGATTAGTTTTGATACCCTATAGGGTAACAAAATGGAGGAAAACACATGCATTTTTTGAACAAGGCATGCATATGGACTAGATTCAATTTCATTCCGTTTCCGTTTCCGTTTCTGGAGTTACAACCAAACGGGGGTTAGTATATATATAGTGTATATACAAGAATCAAATCAAATCCTATACGATCCAAACTAAACAAAGATATTATCTTTTTATAAGGATGGCGTAACAAGCGTAGTGGAGAGGCATTGTTGAAGAGGAACTCCAGCACCACCAAATCGTCGTAGCAAACCAAGTTCCCGGTAAGATTGTCCCATGCATAGCAGTGCAAGAGAGATTAGGTAGTACCCAATTTGATATTTTTTATAATATGATTTTGTTCTTTATAAAAACATATTTTAGATAATTTATTCAAAGTAAGACCCTTTATCATAAAAAATAATAATGAAAAAAAGGAATATTAACGTTGAAGTATTTGGAATTAGGCCAATAATTTAGAGTTTTGAAGACCCCAAGCAGTGGCGGCCTCAGGATTTTAGAAGGGGGCGAAATTTTATTTTCGATAAATATATCTATGAAAATAAAATAGCGATAAAAACAAAGTCAATATGTTATTTACATACAATAAACAAAAATACAAAAAAAATTACACTTAAAGCGCGGTCGTGGACCGCGCCTATAATTTTTTTTTAAAAAAATAGCCGCCCTATAGGCGCGTCTATAACCGTGCCTCTTTAGTTTTTTTTTCTTTCAAAAACGTTACACTATAGCCGCGGTCTAGGACCACACCTCTATTTGTGTTTTTATTATCTTTATTTCGGATATTAAAACGTTGTCCTCGACAACGCGTTTTACAAATAATAGTGCGGTCTAAGACCGCGCTTCCACTTCAAACAACAAATCTCGTGCATTTTGGTGAATTATTTCACTCCGAGCCTAAAACGAGAAATTCTTTTGAAGTTTTGTTTACTTCGGCGAAAGATGCAAAACAACATTTAAATATAACACAAGAATAGTTATATTTAAAAAATTAATAAATCGTAGAAAAAAATTTTATAAACGAAAAGCCACGACCCATTTTAAAACGATTTTTTTCTAAAAAAAAAAATTTTTTTTTTTTTTTGAGGGTGGGGCTGCCCCTCCGGATTTTTCATATTTGGCGAGCTTCCGGATACACATTACATATATTAAGAGAATATAGTACACTAAGGAAACTAAATAACTAGCTATCTTAAAATACAAGGATGTCATATAATAATCTTTAATTAGAATTAAAGGTTGAGATAAATTATTCAATTAAATTATAAAAGGTAAGATAATATTAATAATATCATTTAATCAATAAGATTACCTTTAAATTTACTTTTACAGGATTTCAAAAATATAATTTCCTAATTTATAAATAATCTTTCTTCCTACGTTATTAATTAAACTTAATATTAATTGTGTGACTATCTACTCTATACATAAACCTTAAAAAACAAAAATATGTGAATATTTATAATTTTTTCTCTAAATAAATAAAAGTTTTAAAACTTGCTTATCACCTACTTTTTAAAAATGTAATATATATTTTGGTCAAAATCATCAAGATGAACTAAAGATGTTTATTAAAAAAAAAACATAATACATATGTTGATGATACAAGCTAACGAGTGATACTTTATATAGTAATTATTAATTTTATATATTAAAAAATTAAAATAGGAATTTTGACAATTTAATGAATAATAGTTTATAGTGATACAATTAATATTAATCTCGAGGACATTACTAATTTCATTAGATTTAGTAGCTAGGTTAGTAAATAAACTAACAAATTAGAAGCTTAAAATCCTTTAATGATATTTTATTTTTTTTATAAAAAATGTTAAGTTATATATCTCAATTTATAAATTATTATAATATTTTTTTATAATTTAACTAATACAATTAATCTCAACCTTTGATTAAACGTTGTTTCCAACTTTATCGGAGCCGTATCCATAAAAATTATATACACGTAATTATAGAAGGTAGGAGATAAAAATATCTTGAAATTTTTTACCATTCTAAGCAATGCAAAGACATGAATTCTAATATATATATATATATATATATATATATAAACATTGTGTTCATATCTTCAAAACATGGCTGAGCTAATCTCCAACCCATCGGCGGCGACCGTCAGTTTCGACTCAACGATCCTAAGGCACCAAGCCGAAATTCCGTCCCAATTCGTATGGCCGGAGCACGAGAGGCCGAGCATTAACGCATCGGCTCTCGCGGTTCCGGTCATTGACTTGAGAGGTTTCTTCTCTGGTGAACCGGAAGCCGTGGAGACGGCCACACGGCTTATCGATGAGGCGTGTCGGAAACACGGGTTCTTCCTCGTGGCGAATCACGGAATTGACCGGGAGTTGATCATGGCGGCGCATAAGCGCTTGGATGACTTCTTCGAGCTTCCCTTGGCGGAGAAGCAAAAGGTGAAGAGGAAGATCGGCGAGCATTGTGGGTATGCCGATAGCTTCACCGGGAGATTCACGTCGAAGCTGCCGTGGAAGGAAACGCTGTCGTTTCGATTCACTCCGGAGGAGGAAGGCGAGGGTAGAGTTGTTGAGGACTACTTTGTAACGGCTCTTGGTCAAGATTTTTCACACTTGGGGTAAGCTAACGTACATTTTTCCATCACTTTTTTTTTAACCTAAGTTTATATTTTGAATAATATATTCCGAATAACAACAGAAAATTGTACCAAGATTACTGTGGAGCCATGAACAAGCTTGCGCTCGACATCACAGAACTTCTTGGTGTAACCCTCGGAGTAGGAAAAGAACACTACAAAGATTTCTATAAGAACAACGATTCGGTAATGAGGCTTAATTACTATCCGCCATGTCAACAACCGGATCAAGCCCTCGGAACCGGTCCGCATGCTGATCCGACATCTATCACCATCCTTCACCAGGATGAAGTCGGCGGCCTCCAAGTGTTTGTCGACGATGAATGGAAATTTGTCTACTCCGACCTCGATGTCTTTGTGGTGAACATTGGCGACACTTTCATGGTAACTCCTCTTTCTATTACAATTTAGCGTATTATGTCATTTGAAATGATTTGAAGCAAAATAAACAGATATTTATCGTATTTGAATGTGGATACAGGCTATGACCAATGGAATTTACAAGAGTTGTTTGCACCGAGCTTTGGTGAATAGCGAAAAAACAAGGAAGTCACTGGCATTCTTTTTGAACCCGGGGAAGGACAAGGTGGTGAGAGCACCCGACGCGCTAGTCGATGCCGAGAACCCGAGATCTTACCCGGAGTTTACATGGCCAATGTTTTTAGAGTTTACTCAGAAGTTCTATAGATCAGATATGAACACCATTGACGCCTTCTCTCAGTGGATCAAGGACAACAAAGAAGCTTAGTTTCTTTTAATTTAACAAAATCAAACTCTGCTTATATCTTCTTACGTGCATGGTGCATTATGTACGTGCATGTGGTAATTTCCTAATTTATTATAATAATATATAACATTATATTATTGGATATTTTTATTCCTACAATTTTGGAGTAGATCTTTGATGTCTATATATAGACTCAACATAATCGTCTATGTTAAGAAAGTTAAAAACATAAACTCTTGTTTCTTCCAAAATCTGCTTCCACCGTTCACAAAATTGGATCTAACTTGCGTTAATATAAGACATCAGAAGAGGTTACGCCAAAAACCACTGTTGCCTCAAACCAATTTATAACATTAATTTATATGAGCGGAGTATTGTCATGTTCAAGTTCAGCTCGCTTATAAACGAGTCGAATTTAAATTTTATACGAGTTTTAAAATATGTTCATATTCAGCTCGTTTACAAAGTGAACCAACTTGAACTGAACTTTTAACAAGCCGATGAGCTCTACCTGAACAAGTCAAGCATTTACATGCTCAATCTTGAAGCGTTTATACCTAAATTTTATAGCTGTGAATGTAAATCTAACAAATCTAAACTCCTTAGTCGTAGATCCGACTAAAGAAACACACATAACGCACACAAGCAATTTGATAACGCAGTTCGGTAGTATATAAAATACTCCTACTCTGCGAGACCTCAAGAGGGGAGATCCCATCCCAGGTTTCACTAGGTATCCAAGAACACAAATTACATACACTGGACAAGAGATATACTAGCACCTTTCTACGATCTAGCAAAGAGAACAACAAAGAAAAAACTCAGGAGATACAAAGAAGCAATGGTGAAGAAAAGCCCCCTCAAAGGCACCTTGACGAAGATCTGAGATCGATCTTCGTCTATTCTGCAAACCAACGAAGCAGATTCGAGAGATAACAGATCTCTCTTTTTCTTCTACGGATCCTTCTTACTTCAGAGCAAGATTTGGATGATCCCTTCTTCTTCTCCTTTTTCTCTCTAGCTTTCTCTCTTTCTTTGGCGAAGGAACGAACTCCCCAGCGGCCGTCTCCACACTCTTAGGGTTTTGGAGAGCTGCCTCAGAAAGCTTAAGTACCAAGCTTAACAAAGGTCAAAATGCATCGTTTAATGACACACCCTTATCAAACCCTTAAGCCCAGATCATCAAAACTCGTAAGCAGGTCTTTCACTCTTGGATCAAAGGAGATGGGCTAACTGCATTGGGTTGTCAAGCCCAAGTCTTCAACTTCAGCCGGACAAGTATACCAATACACAACAATACATATTACAACTAAGCATCTCCTAATTCATATAATAGCCTACACATATATATATATGAATATTGTCACCAAATCAATCACCAAGCTACCTCACTTAATTTAACTTAAGTGGCAACATTGGATCATGATAGGCATCAATATCAAACACATAGCAAGCTATAATATGAGTCTTATAACTCTCTACTTAGATCATAGTATAAGGTGCTAGTTTAATCTATAAGTCCTAATGCTATAATATGTTACAAGAATCAATTAACATAACAAATGCCCTCCTGATTCTTGTATCATTTCAATCTGGTTCTGTTCCCCAATAGTGTGCCCGAGACCATCCTTCCTATCCGTCATCAGTCCATGACCTGCACAAACACTCAAGGAGCATCAAAGATCTGTAGAAAATTTCTACAGAAGACAAACTTATCAGCAATCACTATCTTAGTCCCAAAGTCAGCAGGATTCAAGTCACCCTTAATCTTTTTAACTAAGAAGTGTTTCTTTTTAACCCTATCTCGAATGAAATGATTTCTAACATCAATATGTTTAGATCTCTCATGATAAACAGGATCTTTACACAAATACAAAGCACTTTGACTGTCCATATGAATTACAGGAACACAAGATTTATGAGATATTTCACTAACAAGACCTTTAAGCCAAATAGCTTCTTTAGAAGCTTCAACAGCAGCAATATATTCAGCTTCAATAGAGGATAAAGCAACCACAGATTGTTGTTGAGATTTCCATGAAACACAATTACCAGTCCAAGTGTAATTTACCAGGATTAGACATGTATCTACTCAACACACTTATACCAAAAGCTAGATCAGGTCTAGTGCATAACATAGCATACATGATAGAACCAACAGTCACATCATAGGGAATTTTTGCCATTTTTTCAATTTCAGCTTGATTACTAGGACAGTGTTGCTTAGTTAAGTAGTCAAGGTGCCCTTCTAAGGGTATAGAAGTGGATTTAGCATTTTTCATATTGAATTTTTCTAAAACTTTTTCAATATAATCAACTTGAGATAACCACATCTTTTTATGCTTTCTATCCCTTATGATTTTAACACCGTGCAGGACCCATATCTTTCATGTCAAAGTTTGATTTTAAATCCCTTTTAGCACCAGCTATTAACACAGTAGATTTACTAATAAGCAGTATATCATCAACATATAATAGCACAAACAAGGGATTCATGGAAGATATGCCTTTAAAATACAAACAGTAATCATAATTGCTTCTTAAAAACCCTAAGTTTTTCATACATTCATCAAACTTAAGATTCCATTGTCTAGTTGACTGTTTTAAGCCATAGATAGATTTTTTAAGTAAGCAAACATGATCAGGTTTAGATTTATCTACAAAACCCTCAGGTTGTTTCATATAGATAGTTTCATCCAAATTACCATGTAAAAAAGCAGTTTTCACATCCATTTGTTCTATGTCCCAGTCATGCACAATAGCAAAAGCAAGCAACAATCTCATAGTTTTATATTTGACAACATGAGCAAATATATCAGTATAATCAATTCCCTCTCTTTGGGTAAAACCCTTAGCAACTAACCTAGCTTTGTATCTAGGTGGTTCACTCAGTTTAGTAGCTTCCTTTAGCTTATAAATCCATTTACAAGGCACAAGTTTAGCATTTTCAGGTCTAGCTATTAACACCCAAGTTTTGTTAACAATCATGGAATCTATTTCATCTTGCATGGCTAGTTTCCAATTTTTCGATTGAGAACAGTTCATAGCTTGCCTATATGTGTCAGGAGTATATGGATTATCAACAACATCACCAGTCAAGAAAGCATACTCAACCATATTAAAATCATTTGTAAACAGAACATATTCAGAATCATTGTATCTCCTATTATGTATTCTAACCCTAGGATTTCTATCTCTTGTCAACTGATAGTTATGATCATCATTGTCATGCAAATAATCATCTTGATCATGCATAGAATCACCAATATCATGCAATGAATCATTATTATTATCATGCAATGCATTATCAGAGTGAGATGAAGGAGCAGCAGAGATATCACCTATATTTTCTACCCCCCTTGATTCTGACCTATGGTTCTCACTACCTATAGCAGTGTTTTCATCAACATTCTCATCATTGTTAGGAAGATTATCAACATCATAGTTCTCTTCACTAGTACTAGGTGTCTGATAATATCCTATGTCAAACTCCTCATCTATGAATTGATTTTCCCTATTATGGTCATTAGTGTAGAAATGAAAGCTTCTAGTTGATTCAGTATCATTTTCAGTGCTACTGGTGTTATCAACAGTGTTAGTATTTCTAGTTTTAAAATAGAATTCTCTTTCATTAAAGGTCACATTTCTAGATGTTATTACTTTATAGCCATGTGGTTGTATGAGTAAAAGTTTATAGCCTTTAACACCTTCAGGATAGCCTAGCATTACACACTTTTGTGCTCTTGGGTGCAACTTCCCTTGTATTATATGGGAATATGCAGTGCACCCAAAGGGCCTTAAGTGGGCAATACTAGGTTTCCTTCCAGTCCATAACTCTTGGGGTGTCCTAAAGTCTATTACAGAGGAGGGAGACCTATTAATAAGGTAAGCTGCTGTAGTAACAGCTTCACCCCATAGACTATGTTTCATACCAGCACTTATTAGCATACATCTAGCCTTTTCTAAGAGGGTTCTATTCATCCTTTCAGCTGTACCATTTTGTTGAGGAGTGTAAGGGACTGTTAGATGTCTTTTAATGCCATTTGTTTTACAAAACTAATTAAAACTAGCATTACAAAACTCTAGACCATTATCAGTTTTAAGGCACTTAACTTTTAAATCAGTTTCATTTTCAACTGCAATTTTCCAATTTTTAAAGCTTTCAAAAGCTTCATCTTTAGTTCTCAACAAATATATCCAAACTTTTCTAGAATAATGGTCAATGAAAGAAATAAAATATTTCTTTCCACCTACAGTTTCTACATGAGCAGGACCCCATAAGTCTGAATGTATATATTCTAGAGGTTTACTAGCTTTATATGAAGATTTGTTGAAACTATTTTTATTTGCTTTACCAAACACGCAGTTTTCACAAAAACTAAGGTTTGTCAGTTGATTAGTTAAAATACCTTGTTTATGTAACTGAGTTAAGCCATTATTTCCTATATGACCTAGTCTGCTATGCCATAAAGTAGTTTGTTCTAGGTTGTTTTTATTAATATCAGTAGTGGAGAGATTTAATTAAGGTGATTGTTCTACAAAAGTACAAACCACCCTTTTTAGAACTTCTAATAAGAGTAAGACCATTTTTGACAACTTCTCTTATACCATTACTAGTATTTATATTACACCCTAAATCATCAAACATAGACTCAGACAGCAGATTTCTCCTAAGGCCAGGAACCCATCTAACATTTTGTATTACCCTTATCTTTCCATCATACATGCACATAGGTATATTTCCTATTCCTTTTATTTTCAAAGCAGTGTTATCACCTAACATAACATCACCACCATCAAAAATTTCTAAAGAACAAAATAGAGTTCTATTAGGACAAGCATGCATGGTACATCCAGAATCTAATATCCAATCATCAGATTTGCATTTGAAAGGAATAGTGCACATTAACAGTTCACATGAATACTGAGCATGGATATTTTCAAATAAAGAAACATTATTTTCAGAATTTCCTTTATTAGTTTCATCCTTCTTTTTCTTTCTACAGTCATTAATGAAGTGACCAAGTTTTTGACAGTAAAAACATTTCTTATTTTTCTTGTCATTTTCACTACTAGGGCTCTTATCATAGGAATCATCTTTCTTATCCCTTTTATTTGACTTATAGTTCTTTTTAAACTTCCCTTTAGTTACTAAGACCTCAGACTTAACTTCAGATTTCTTATCATTAGGTTTAGTCTTAAAGATTTTCATGGATTCATTTTTATCTATAATGGATTCAATTATCTTAGTCTTAGTCAGGGTTTCAGTACTATACTGTATTACATCTCTAAAGGTGTCAAATTGTGAAGGCAAGGACCCTAACAGGATAACAACTAGATGAGTATCTTTAACAGTGTCATCACATCTTTCTAAGTCCATTTCCATCTTTAGAAATCTATCTAGGTTATCATTCAAGGTCACATTCACATCCATCTTAAATGTAAACAACCTATGTAAAGTAGATATCCTAGAGGGCAAAGATTTTTTATTATACTGCTTATCTAAAGTATCCCACAAAGGTTTAGCAGAGGAGATACTTACAAACTGACGAGCCACGTCGTCAGTCAATCTTATCATTATTTCAGCATGAGCCTGCTCATCCATTTCCATTTTCCTGGCTGTAGACGTTTCTGCCAAGTAATCACCAGTTATGGCCCTCCAACACTTTTCCTTGGTCAAAATCGCTTTCATTTTGACCTGCCACATGATGAAGTCAGAGACTCCATCATATGGCTTGAGTCTGATGCTAGCTTCTGTCATTTTTATTTCTCTGCAAACAAGAAACGAAAGGAGTTAGATACAATCAGACAAGAAAAGTAAACACAGGTAAAAGGTAGATAAGAAAGCAAAGATAAACACAGCAACAAAAAACCAGTCAAGATGATCACTACAAGAATCAATCAGAGTAACTCCAACCACTCAAGGCAAAACAACAAGCGGAAGCAATGTCAGGAGGCAAGATATACAAAGATATCAAGAAAAACAAAAAACCCCCAAAAATTAGGGTTTTTGCAGATTCGAAAGAAAAATCACAGAATGCTCTGATACCAATTTGTGAATGTAAATCTAACAAATCTAAACTCCTTAGTCGTAGATCTGACTAAAGAAACACACATAACGCACACAAGCAATTTGATAACACAGTTCGGTAGTATATAAAATACTCCTACTCTGCGAGACCTCAAGAGGGGAGATCCGATCCCAGGTTTCACTAGGTATCCAAGAACACAGATTACATACATTGGACAAGAGATATACTAGCACCTTTCTACGATCTAGCAAAGAGAACAACAAAGAAAAAACTCAGGAGATACAAAGAAGCAATGGTGAAGAAAAGCCCCCTCAAAGGCACCTTGACGAAGATCTGAGATCGATCTTCGTCTATTCTGCAAACCAACGAAGCAGATTCGAGAGATAACAGATCTCTCTTTTTCTTCTACGGATCCTTCTTACTTCAGAGCAAGATTTGGATGATCCCTTCTTCTTCTCCTTTTTCTCTCTAGCTTTCTCTCTTTCTTTGGCGAAGGAACGAACTCCCCAGCGGCCGTCTCCACACTCTTAGGGTTTTGGAGAGCTGCCTCAGAAAGCTTAAGTACCAAGCTTAACAAAGGTCAAAATGCATCGTTTAATGACACGCCCTTATCAAACCCTTAAGCCCAGATCATCAAAACTCGTAAGCAGGTCTTTCACTCTTGGATCAAAGGAGATGGGCTAACTGCATTGGGTTGTCAAGCCCAAGTCTTCAACTTCAGCCGGACAAGTATACCAATACACAACAATACATATTACAACTAAGCATCTCCTAATTCATATAATAGCCTACACATATATATATATGAATATTGTCACCAAATCAATCACCAAGCTACCTCACTTAATTTAACTTAAGTGGCAACATTGGATCATGATAGGCATCAATATCAAACACATAGCAAGCTATAATATGAGTCTTATAACTCTCTACTTAAAATAAAGGTTCAAATTTATAAATAAAAAAAAAAAAAGAAGTTCAAATGTTGAGATGAAGTCAATTTCATTCACATATACATGCATTGGTATTTACGGTTCATAGTGCTTTGGACAACAATAGCCTAATACAACAAAACATAAGATTCATTGCATCATTAAAGGTATGACTTCTTATTTTCTTGTTGATTTGAAATTGAGAAATTTGAATTACTAGTAGTTCTTGAATTTGATGTTTACAATGTATGACGTGTTGATTCAAATGGATATTTGGAATTCAAAATTGAAGTTAAACCTAGTGTATTGGCATGGTGTCAACGTTTTGACAGATAGACAAACCTTTTGTGAGAATATGTGAATGCCACATATGATTTGGATAGTAAAATGTCTATGAGAAAGATTTTTTTTAAATGGATTTAATTGACGACAATATAATTGATGATAATATAATTGATGATATTGCAATTTGTGGTTGTAATTCGATAGCAATACGTTTATAACAAATTATTCATGCACTATTCTCCTATAAACTTTGAACTATTCCCATATAATCCGTGAACTATTACTTTTTAATATATTTATCAAATTATTCATAAATTAATCGTTTATATGTTATGAACTATTTAATTGTAATTCATGAACTATCATTTTATAAGTTATGCACTATCCTTTATAAATTTTGCACTTTGAACTATTCTATTATAATTCATGAACTATCCCATAATAAGTTTTGAACTATTACTTTCACTCCTTTATAAATTTTGCACTTTGAACTATTTTATTATAATTCATGAACTATTCTATTATAATTCATTAACTATCCCATAATAAGTTTTGAACTATTACTTTCACTCCTTTATAAATTTTGCACTATGAACTATTCCATTATAATTCATGAACAATACTTTTAGAAGTTATGAACTATTACTTTCAATGCTTTATAAATTTTGCACTATGAACTATTCTATTATAATTCATTAACTATCCTTTTATAAGTTATGAACTATTCCATAATAAGTTTTGAACTATTACTTTTACTCGTTTCTTTTTTTCGGGACACGTGTCGGCCGTACGGTCGACCGCACGGCCGTACCAGAATAATGCGCCTTACTTGAATAACACTATGATGCGATGATGTGTTATTCTTGAATACACTAACTTTAAGCATGTTTGTAAAAATAAAGTAAACATATAGCCTATTAAGCCTAATCAAAAGAATATGGGCCGAAGGTTCGGCCCAAAAGAATGATCCGAACCCGTTACGTCACTTTCTTCCTCTTCTCTGTAGACTCTTAGGCAGATCTTGTGGTGAAATAGGCAATCAGATTTTGCATAAAATCTAACAGACAGGGCGGAGGTAGAAGATGGCTTCGACCGCAGCGGTTCCATTTTGGAGAGCAGCTGGATTGACTTACATATCGTATTCCAACATCTGTGCTAGCCTGGTCAGGAACTGTCTCAAGGAGCCGCACAAGGCTCAAGCTCTTTCAAGGGAGAAGGTCCACTACGCCATTTCCAAGTGGGAGGATGGCAAGCCCCAGAAACCGGGTGAATTATCCTCTCTCTTCGCTCAATTTCTTTTTTTACCGATCGATTACCTTATAATCTCAGTATTTGCTTTGGTTGATCTATATCCGCGCATTGATCTAGGGTTCTTAGGTTTCTCTAGCTTCGGTATGATCGGCTTATTTTGAAGATATTACACTCTTCAAACGGAAATTGGCGGATGAATGAAACTGGGGGTTGTTCAAAGTACAAAGCTGAAATTGGGGGTTTCTGTCGGTAGGAATAGGATTGTAATCTTGTAAATGAATAGCCTAAATCACGTTGTTCTTATAGAGAATCTTGTCACTTGGTGTGGGGAGATTTGAATTTTTGTTGAATATTTCAGTGTTTCTCTTGGAAAATTTGTTTTTGCAGCAAATGAATGAAGGTTTGGTTCACTTGTTTTGGGTTCCTTCAAATGCACATGAAGTTCCAAAAGATTGAGAAAGGTTTTGTAGTTTTCGTTTGCCACAACCATGAGATGGGAGAAAAAGAAAGAAATTTCGTTCTTCCAATTGACCAAAGTTGTGTGATTCAATTGTGGAAGAGGCTTTCTGCATTTGGAAAATTGCTTTCTATTATGTACATAAATCCGTAGTGTCCTTCCTTAATGGTTTGAATGTGCTAAATTCAAGATGTATGAAAAGTTCAGGATAACTCTTCCATAGCTTATTCTACTGATACTGAACCTAGGTTTTGGAAAACTTCCATTTAAATTTATCAGTGACATCCTATAGCAATTGCAAGATATGTAAGCAAAAATGTAGAAGCGAAGAATATTTATGAACAGTTTAAACTGAATCAGCGTGTGAAAAGGCAAGGCAAATGCTTTGCAGCACCAGGCGCTCCTAGGCAGTTCTGTATGTTAAATCTTTGTTGATTTTGGTCAGTTTTGTATGTTAAATCTTTTTCAGCATATGGAATTTCAATACATATTATACCATTCCTTTTGCGATTAAAATGGACAAAACACTTGATTTCTTGCACATTTAGTGGTGAGATAATAAAGTTCTCATATAGTTGGGAAATTGCGAGCCTAGTATATAAGATCGGTGGCCCGCTCCTTCAATTTCCAATTAGTTTAAAGATGGAACTTCACTGGACTTATATGTTGAACTTTAACGCACATATGCACTCATCCTACTTGTCCGTTATTTTAGGTTTCCCTTCTCTACTGGATGTATATTTCAAGTGGACATCTTCTCCCTCATTATTGAAGAAGAGTTTTATAATTTTGAGTGAAGAAGATGCTGAAACTGATTTTTCAGGATTTTTTAATAGGATTCATACTTGGCTTTTCATGATTTTTAGTGCTTTAGACTGGATTTTTATTGTTGTGTGTTGCATGAAACTTTTTTTTTTGTATGTTACTACTTTAAAATCTGTTGTATTACAATAGTCTTTCATTAAAAGTCAACCACCTTTAGCCTCTCAGGTGCGCCTAGGCTGTGGCCTGTGGGTATGCCTATTGCCTAGAGGCGCCCTTTCACACACTGGACTGGATTATTTCATTTTGCTTGCTCTCTACCCCAGATTACAGTGTAAAGCTAACCTTTTGACGTCTTAAAGCAATGTGTACAAGGTACTTGTGGTTTGTGAAGGTCCAGTGTGTCAGGTTGAGATCGGCAATGTTAGTGCAATTTTGATAATAATTACTAGTTAGTAAAAAGGGGGAAAAAAGCGTCCTTCACGATCATGACAAAACCCTTCATTTGTCGTTGCTTCTGCAATTATTAACATGTATTGCTCAATCACATGTTGTAGTTAATGGCTCTGGTATGTCATTCGTATTGTAAAGTTCTGTATTTGGCTTGTTACATGCGTACTAGAACCTGTCATGCATGAATTATGTGAAATGCAATTCCTTAGCTATTATTTATGTAGATATCAACTGAATAAGCCTATGCTGGTCTTGGATCCTGTACTCATAGCATGCATATGCAAACCTTTTGCTATTTTTCGGCAAATCTTGAATTCCTGCTGATATCTTCTTCCTCCATTTTGGATTTTGGCAGTAATTCGGTCAGACAGTGGCGAAGAATGAGGCCGATCCCAGATGTGAGGTGAAGAGAAACATGTACTATAAAAGTCTTACCAGGTTGATTAACTGGTGTTCAATTGAACTATTTTGTATTGGCATCTGCATTGTAATAAGGTAGACAACAAAATATCAGTCTTCAAGCCCGATTCATACACTAGTCTGCTCGTTATTGTTACAAGCATTATTACTAGTATTATATCCGAATTACATCTCTACATTATTACTCGAATTATAATCTAATTATATATAGTACTATTATAATTATTTCAAATAAAAATATTTAATAGTTTTATATGGAAAAATATTTGAATTTTGTTTGTATACTTTTATATAGTTTGTTGTTGAAATAATCTCTATATGTTAGTTTTAATTAGTTTGTTTTTTAAATACCATGTCAACCCGTCTTGGTCACCCAAGAGTTCCTTGTTTGTAAATATCTTAGACAAATATTAATTCATTTGATAAGAAGTTCAAGTTTAACTCCAAGTTATGTCGATGGTGTCATTTGGGAAAACACGGCCTTCTACAACGGTGGCATTATCGATACCTATTCACAGATTCCGCTTGCCCCAACGTTGTCCCCCGTGTTATCCCGGCCTTACTATATCTTCTCAAATAATGGCGCATATTTATTATGTTATTTTGATAATTTCAATATTATTTTTGCACACATTTAGTCGTGATTATTAATATTATAAAAAAAGGCTAAATAGTGCCCACTCCGTATAGTCCAACCCCTTACATCGCTAAGAAGAAAGTCCAACTAAATTCTCGGGAGGGTCACACAGTGCTGTTTAGATACCTCAGTTATTGTTTAGAATATAACATTGTATAATGACTTGAAAAGCAGTATATCTAGTTAGTTTATTACATATATTGTTTAGTGAAATGTATGTACACATAAAAGAAAAAGACTTATCAAACACGTTAACAAAGAATGCACGGTATAGACAGGAAATTTTAAGAAATTCGATAATAGATTTTGAAAAGAATATGAAAGAGAATAAATCAACTAAAATGAACTGAAAAATATTTTTACTTCTAAAAGCGTCGCAATTTTAACATGAAAATTTGCCTTGGATTAGATGCAACTACCTTTGCAATTTCAATTTTCTCAGTACATGGAATAATCAATAATTCCACATTTCAATAAGAGTACAAAATTGCCTTAGATTTGCTGCTGAGCCGATACCCATCTCCCAATTTTAAGTCCGAGTAGCTTATCTAATTATTATAGAGAAAAATAAATCTTACAGGAGAAGCTATATGAAGAAACATATAATGTGTAGCATTTGGCAAAAACTCAGTACAAAGAGACAGTCATCTGCCGATAGCAATGTGCCTTTGGAGGAAGCTGACAACAGCAACAGGGTTGGCTTGCCTCAGAATTACTCGCCAACAGTCATCCCGAATCCAAATTTGTAATCTTTCTTCCGGTGATCAAGCTGCCAAGTTTCATCAATTCAGTACATTTAGGTAAACAAAGTCATCTAATCAATTGAACTCCTAACTCCTTCACGACAAGGTTGTCAATGTAAAGCTTACCTCTCCAGAAAGAATAAAATTCAGACCCATGTTGAGCCTCTCTTCCAGGAATGCAGATACGCACCCGTTCGAATCAATCTTCCCCCTAAGACGTGACTGCGGCAATATCAAGAGAGAAACAAAAAATTTTAAAGATAAGTCAAACCAGTTCAAAAATACAACACTAGTTTGCATCAATTGAACTCCTAACTCTACACATACACTCCATGACATTCTTAAGCCCTTAATGATGATGTCACACCTGGGAATTATTAGCAGTTGGTCCATAGGAGTACGATTTTCATTTTCCTTTCATCAATATACAATTTCCATACTAAGAAAAAGAATAGAAGTATTTACCATTGTGAAAGAGCATGACAAACTTAATTTTGCATTGTGAACCCCTATGTTTTTGAGTTTTTCACGTGGTGCCAAAAGGTTTTTCAAATAAGTGGCGGCTGAATATCTATGTCGTAATTAATATTAGTTCAAGGTATAATATTTTCCGAGTACTTTGATATCATAGATTTAGTTGAAATCATTAAGATTGAGATGCTTTATAAATTTACAAACTGAAACAATCACAAACCATTTAAAATTTAACCTCATGTGATCATTTAATCGAGATAATATGATGGTCAAATACAAGACAAGGTACCATGTGTAACATGAAAACTGCTGCATCACATGAGATTTCCAAATTGAATATAATGCATGAGCAGATGGTTCAATAGGTTTCTATTTGCTTTAATGAAAATACATAATAGTGATGTTGAAGATACCTGACGAAGGATATAATCATAACCAACACTGGTTGTAGCCTCCTTTGACATATAGTTGTACATGAAATCTGTTGCCAGAGAAACCTGTGTAGATGAAAGCTGTCAGTATCACTGAGAGATCAACACATTAAAACTTCTGAACTTAATGATGTGTGATAATTCACCCTTACCTTTTCAGAGACCTTCTGAACATAGCAGAGCGCAACCATTCCGGTAGAAGCAACCTGCCCTGTGGCTACCTGCATATTCAGTGAAGGACTCATGTAAAAAGCACCATTATTGCAATGATTAACAAATTAACAATTCAATAACCTATGTTGCTTGATGTATGTTAGAACCAATCAACTTTTGTAGCCATAACCAAATAATTGAAAATGAGATACTCTCAAGTGAAGAAAAAAAATCTTAAATCCCAACTGTTTATAAGAGACCATGCTACGTGCAGAGTACAAGTACTGTTTGTGAGATGTAAATATTGTAGAGACCGACACATGCAAACAGAATAGTTTCCAGTGCTTAAAAAGAGGTAAGAGAATTAGAGATATTGTCAAAGGGAAGAAAAAAAAAAAGAAGGGCGATAAATGAATGGTGTGCCTAGGTTTCTAATGGCCTCAAATGCTAATTTCACAAGAACAGTATTCTTTAATCTATTATTTTCCACCACAATTTTATATAATACCAATATTCCATGGGTAATTATTATTTCCATTCTATTTTACTCTCCGGACAAAACAAATTCTGTTATTAAAAATAATGATGTGTATAATGCACCTATAGACTAAAACAGCCAAACTATTGCAGTACAGCTCCTACAGAAAAGGGTAGAAGTCCTCAAACTATGAGATCTTATTGAGTGATGACAGATCCACAGCAACAGATTATGTACTTGTGCAGTTATTATTATACAATCTCACAGGACTTTACTTCACTTGTACCACAACTCAGATTCTCTAAAAGGAAAAAGGAGAGAGAAAAGAGCAGTGAGGAATATTCAAGAAGCAAATCCAACTGACCATCTTGTCTGTGTTGTACCGAGCAGCATAACCAACACCAGATTTTCGGTGCTGACCAGCCCAGAATACTTCACCACCCAGGGAGAAATGAGGGGTCACACTCTGCAAGATGCCCACAAATAAAGAATGTAATTATCTAAACATTTTTACATCTGATGAATGGTCAAGCATAATAAAGTTAAGGTGGAGAAAATTTAACGTTGACGAAAACTTTATCATCTTTATGGAGTCAGTGTTCCTGCCTTTACATCTACTATCCTTTCTTGTGTACAGCAATTGAATATCTAACAAAAGTTCAGAAGTCAGAACCAAATATTGATGAGCACGTAAATTATATACCTGTATGTAGCTAGCTCCAAATAATGCACCATTACCCATCTGAAATTGCGCTCTATAATCACTACCCTGTAAATAGAGGGAGAATTGCAATTACTAAAGTAGCAATAATAAGGTATGCACAATAAACTTCGAGGTTGAGTACCTCAGTAAATTCATACAAGTCAATGGAAGTTTCTTTCTGAGGTACAATGTTTATATACATCATTACATCACAGGCGACTGAAACATTGAGAAAATGTCTTACTGAAACAACAAGACCAAACATATACACGAAATGTTCTAGGGGTAGTAAAATAAGAGAGAGAAGATGCAATGGAAGGCGAAAGGAAGAGGTACTGCACACCGGAAGAGGGTTAAAGCTAAGCAAGGTGGGCTTAAGGGTAGTTCAATAGCCAGTAGAGGGGACACTCAGGGAGGTTAGGTTACAGCTCGGACAGGTTTGTTATGTGGGCATTGCTAATGTCACATACGGGTTATCTTGTGGGTGACTGTAGCCTATAACCTAGTCTAGATGACGGTAGTAATTAAAGCATTAGGATTCTATTGGAATTTACTTGTAATTGGCATTTGCAATTTTTGGCCAGAGCAATCTACCTTGTCTGTGCATTATACTCTTATATTTCATCATTAGTACTCCATCTTTAAAATAAAGCAATCAGAAGATAATATTATCTTATGGGTAAAACAAATTTAACACTTAATTGAATTCAAGATCATGCAGATGCATGCTGATATAAAGGTTTTTCAACCCAGACAACAGAAAAATGGTGGTAGTGCTCTACAGGTTAAATTTCCACATTCAAAATATATATTTTGCCCAATATCAACAAGAGTGAAGAAGTTTCCCCACTTACAAGAATGAACTAACACGAGCACCAAGTTATAGTAAAAATAATAAAATGTTTACTAATTCATTAAAGATAACAACCATTGTTGTGCACTACAATCGTATGGATTATGATGGCTGAAATTCTAGTTGTGTTGGTTAACCATGGCCAAATGCCAACATAAACCAGCCATAAAAACATTGTGATGGAAACATAAAAATGAGAGGTCGTGCTAAAATAATAATCTAATATCTGCACACAGATATTCATTAGAGGGAAACCGAAAAAGCTGACATAAGAAATGCTACCTTGTAATCAAAGGTAGCCATCCCGTGAGACATGTGTGGCTCGCTTGTAAGCTGTAAGAGAAAAAAGCTAATCATCAAGCCTATCACCAATTAGCTCAAAATAGGACATAAAAGTAAGGCATCATGCAAAATAAATAACTACATAACAAGTGTACCTAATCTTCTACCTGAGCATTAGCCTTCAATGCAAGATTATCAGTCAGGTCACACTTGAGTCTTGCATTTAGTCTCCCATCAGTCATTATCCTACCAATAAGCATCATCTGCAGTGCAGGAACCAAAAGATTTATCAAAGGTCACAAGTCACTATTAGTAGCATACCATCATCACTCTTGATGATCAAGGTCTACATATGCTGCCTACCTTTGGATCTAAGAAGTTTGCGCCAAACTCATAAGTAGCAGTAGGGATCTTGATTGCGTCAGGAGATTGAGATGGAATTTCAATTGGCCCCATGAGCACGCTGATAAAATCATCCAAAAGAAATTTATGGTGGGTCAATTTCCGTGGAAAATATCTACACATCACTAAGATCACAAATACCTCAAACGCTCAGGTACCTGTGGCTAAGAGCAAACTTTGGGTTAAGCATCCTAGTAAAGTCAAATCGCATCCCTTCAAACAGCTCTGGCTTTAAGGACACTGCCACCAAGAAAACAGCCACAAAAAGACATCCCATATAAAAAACTTAGCTCCATTTTGTTTTAGTTGTCGACATTATTTTTATAGAAAACATGTTGTCTTGAGATTGCTGTTTTCCTGTATAACATCAAACCTATAGCTATGCTTGTATAGTTGTATTACTAATTTATCAAGTTTCCACTAGATAATTTATATGTCATAACATAAGATGAAACATAGTTTGTCATATTCAATTGATCTGAAACATGGTTCTGTAGCAGACTTAGCCATTCATCCTCCAAATTGAAAAGTGACTAGGCACAAAGCGATTTTCACTAGACACTTCTAGACTTCAATATGAATTGTCCTTAACCAATTGACATGCTCCAAACAAGATGACCAATCATCCAAAAGTCAAGATGACTCATTCTAAAGTGATACATCTGAATCAGATGCAATTGCATGTTTTGCGACCGGTCCATCATTCCATCCAACTAACCCAAGTCTAAACCTTGAAAATTCCCTTCTTCTAAAAATCCAAAGACAAAATCAGGTTTCATGTCATGTTTTCATTTTTAACAAAACAATTACTAGTACTGATTCCTAAAGGGGCAATGATGGCTTCCTAGATGATGCATAGGATGAATTGGCCTTTCATTATCTAGTGGCTGATTCTGACATATTTTTGTAACTGTAGACCAATTTTCCAAGGAAAAAGAGCTATTAACATCCACTGAAGCTTGTCCCAGTTACCAAATTAAAAATTGGAAAAAAGCCTAGATGTAGACCAATGTTTCCAGTTTCCAATCAGTAAGTTGATAAACCAAGATTAAAATCTACAATGCAGTTAAAATACGGTACTGTGTAAACAAAAAATGAGAAATAAAGTCCATTTAATAGCCTAGAAACTTAGAAATCAGAAAACGGGATATTGACCAGATATGTATTGTCCTCCGAAGTGCATGAACACAATGAATTTGTACCCATGAAAATCTTAAGCCCAAACCCAAGCTTCTTTTGAAATAAGGAAAATCAAGCTCGTTATTAGAAACAAGTAACCATCCGAAATAAAAATTAGATATGATGTTGCAATAAGGGAACAAGAAGATATCAAAATTTTCACGAACAAACAGAAACTCAATATATCTAAGAAGAACAGCAACATGCCAAACCGAATATTGAATAAGTTAAGATCGAAACACCAAAAATGTTGAAGGGAGAAACAAAATGTACTGAACTGAGAGCTTCCCGGTGGATCTCTTCGTAAGGAATAGGGCAAGGGAGGTTGGAGTAATCGACTTTCTCCTCAACTTTGGGCGAATCCTTTGTCTCCATTGTAGCTCCGGGTGGTAATCCTGCCATTAATTCGACTCCTAAACCCTAATCAACAACTAGTGACTTCGGCAGCTGACCCTTCTCTCTTTCTCCCTGATTCAAATTTGATAGCCTAGGAATCTAGCAAATAATCGATCAATTTGAATTGGTTACAAGCATTCAGCGCAAATGGTAAAGAGCTAGGAGAAATGGAAAAGAGACAAAGGGCAGAGGCCAAGGGTTTAAAGGAGGGTTTTTGTGGGAGATCGGGTGAGCAAATGGACTGTGTTGTCGGGTTGAAAGCCCGGTTCATGCAAACCGGGCTACGCGTTCGACCCATATTGCAGTCCTGAACGGCCCGTTTCAAACCTTAGTGCCAAAACTGTACGGCTACAAAACCGACTATGATGTGTTATCGTTATTAAAATCTACTATAAGATATTAACATGGACATTAATTGTAGGATTTTTTTTGTTGGGTGACCTCAAAATTTAGTGTGTTTATTTTAATTTTTTTCGATCAAGAAAAGTTTCGTCTTTTTCAGTTGATGATCATTTTTTTTTTAAATTTTTTTTCCGTTACATGTTCTTGAAGTTTGATATTTTTTTATTTGGTGTCCTCCAAATTTGATCTTTGAACAATATTCTCTAGATTTTTTTTATTCGGTGCCCTCCCTTAGAGGGTTGTTAACTACATAGTTAAATTAGTACGTCAGTGATGTTTGACGTCCCAACTAAACTTATTGTTTTGAACTTTACTCTAAGCCTCTATTTTTCGGTGGAAGGATGTCTCATACTCTCCCTGCATACTACCTATTCCTCAAGTGAGATAGCCCAATCCTTTAAATCATCACAAATAATATGCACTATAACATCAAGAGGATCAAACAATGCATTTAATCTCAAGGGAAAATTATAATTAACTAGGGAGTCCGCTACTCTATTTGCTTCCCTAAAGATGTGACGAAACAAGAAACCAATCTCTACTGAGAAAGTCTTGGCATCTATGTAGTATATTAAAGAGTGGGTGATTACAGTGGAGCTTCTTCGTCAGGAGAATTGATACAACTTGTAAATTTGTTTCTAGTATCAACAACCTATATCCACCCTCTTAGAGAACTTTCAATCCATATAGTGCACCTCATAGCTCAACCATAAAAACAATGCAAAGATCGAGATTAGCAACAAAACCCCTCTGCTACTAACCCACATTATTTTCAGTCACTCCGACTGTTTTGGCGTGACCATTGCTTGTGCGACACCATCCGTATTGATTTTGATGCTTCCAGGAGAAGGTGTGTGGTTCCCATATGACATGCACAACTGAACTAAGTTGCTCTCCTTGCAATCCACATTCCTTTCCTTTGATCCAAACGTTAATTACTCTCAAAAAATCCATAATACATGTCATAGAGGATGAAAAAAATGGGTAATTTAATCTCCAAATTTCAACCCATCTTTCTCTCATATCTCAAATGAATCTTCAAATTTAATTTTAGGATTTAATTCAACGTTTGAGGTTTCAAAATACACAATTTGCATTTTTTTTAAGTACAATTTTTAAAAAACGATCAAAATACAACTTAATGTGGATGATATTGATCTCGTTGAATCTTAAATTTGAATTTTAGATGTTAGTCACAATGGTCACAAATGTGTGTTTTGTTAGCTCAAGTTCGTGCTCAATGTCATTAACGTTAGTTTACGCCGAACATCATCTTTGGTTGATATTTGTAGTTTACGATAAATTTGTGTTGCGACTTCTCGTCGTGTCTACCAAATGGTCCTAATCTTTTTTATTGGTCACCAGGAACAGCTAAAGAAAGGTTAAACAAAAAGCGATTAACCACCCATGCCAACTATATTGGATTGATATTGCAAACCGGTCCACCCATAAGGCTCTGTTTGGTATACATTCAAACTAAAGCCTTTAATTTATGAAGAGATTAATTTGCATGATGAATGAACAGAATCAGCAGATAAAAACTGAAATATTGAATAGTAGATAGAGATTGACTCTGAAGCTGAAGACTTATTGAATTCAAATCCGTGTACGCTGCCACTATTCTTGAACAAGAATATGATTTCATCCCCTTATCCTCTATAGTTTAAGCTTAATCATGATTTGGTTGAAGATGCTGTCCAAGTTGAAAATTTTATATAGGAGAATCATCTTCTTGTTGAAGGTTCCAGATTGTTTATCCTCTAATACTTGACATTAGTGAAAGCAAGCTGTAATTACCTTGAAAAAATTTGTGATCAGAGAACTGATTCTCATCTAACTTCACTTTATTACCTTTTCATGAAATTTGACATCAGCTTTGGATTGACCTTCTTCGGTATATTCTCTGAAACTCAACAAGATGCTTCATTAAAGGTTGTCATCGAATGAGGTACAGAAAAGAAAGTCAAAATATTTAGAGTTCATACTAAAATAAATTGATATAGGAGTAGCATAAGGCTTGTTAGGTTCACGTATTATCATGTTATTGATATGAGACTAGATAATACTTAGTCAAACTGACTCAAACACAGTATAATGAGACCCGGATTGGACTTGCTCTGATATCATGTTAATTTATTTTTTTATATATCCGGCAGGTCTAACACTTAGAGGGGATGCACGTTAAGTTAAATCTACAAGCCCTCCTTAAGACTTATATGTTAGGTTCACTTTTTGCTAGACTTTTACTAAGTAGTGCTATTTTGTGTTCCGGGAGATTGGACTCCACCAAAAAGTTCTTACTCTATATCTCGTCGATGTGGAATATTTTCACGCTAGCGTATCAGAAAAAAGAGGAACAGTATTTCAATCAATTGCTTAGCAAGATCTTGAGAGCTTACGTATCACCAAACACGTCGCATTCAGATATCCATTTATAGTTGAGTGGAAACTTTATGCTGAGTCAATAATAGCATAATTTCATGCAAGACTTGCAGCATTTTGTCAAAATCAATAATTTGCTTGTTTGAACATCAATGGTAAATTGGTAAGGTAAAAAGCTTAAGATTATTCTATATGTTAACGAGTGTATACAGTGAAAGAAAGCAGGCAGAAAGTGTACATATACCTATGTTCAACTTGCAAATGCTTTAATATAACGTCATTCAGCAATTCAAATGAAGCCTCTCATTCTGTACAAAGTTCCAAAAAAATTATACAAAAATTATGTGTCGAATTTAAAATCCATTTCAGGAACACTGCAATGCTTCATCTTGTACTGCTATGTTACATCATATGTACTTAAAATGTGTTGTTACCTCTTGTCAGGCAAATCTTCTTCTGGTTTAAGTGTTTGTGAATGAGGGTTAATACTCTTCAACAAATCGACCACTTCTTTGATGTTTGGTCTTTTCATTGGATCATTGTTCACACACTTACATGCCATACAGAGTATCTGCACCATCTCGTCTTCATACCCTTGCCCTCTTAGACAAGCATCGAATACCTCTACGTGTTTTCCGTCTTTGATCATTTGTCGAACCCACACAACGAGCTCTCTCGATTCCTTTGGCTTGCACACCTCTACTGGCCGCCTACCAGTAAGCAACTCGAGCATAACAATTCCAAAGCTATAAACGTCGCCTCTTAAGGTGGCTACAATAGACTGTCCGTACTCCGGTGGAATGTAACCCAGTGTACCGACTAGCTCAGTTGTTACATGAGTCCTATGAGGCAGAATCAATCTGGATAACCCGAAATCTGCCAAATGTGCTTCGAAATTCTCATCAAGGAGAATGTTGGACGACTTGATATCACGGTGGACTATGTGTGGCTCACAAATTCTATGCATATAAGCAAGGCCGCTGCTCGATCCTTGTAGTACCCTGAGCCTTGTTGGCCAGTCGAGTTGGCGAGGACCATCTGGACTCTCGTGCAGCCAATAATCGAGGCTTCCATTTGCCATGAAAGGGTAGATGAGCAGACGGAATCCGCCATGAACACAGTAGCCTAGCAGGGAAACTAAGTTATTGTGTTGAGCCAATGACAGTACTTCAACCTCTGCTGTGAATTCCCTCTCCATTAAACACATATCTCCAGATAGCCTCTTGATTGCAAGGATGGTCCCGTTTGCTAGAGTAGCCTTGTAAACTAAACCGAAACCTCCACATCCGATGATGTTCTCCTGATTAAAGTTATCTGTGGCTTTAAGTATATCAAGCATGGTCATGTCCTTCATCTCATATGTATTAGTAGGAAATACAATAACTAGACTATCCTCCGGGCAAACCTCGTGAGAGCTAGAGTAGTAAGGATTCATGTCAAATTCGGCTTTGTCAGGATCTCCTCGTGGAAGGATCCTCCTTTTGGACATGAACAAGAACACGAGAAGCGTCAAGATGAACGAAAGGCCTAAGCAGACTCCAACTATGACTCCAATCAATAGTTTCCTGTCAAGATTTCCGCGTTGAGATTGAGACTGTCTGGGTTTAGTCTGATTAGAACAAGATCTCTGCACAATGAGACCACATAACCCTGGATTCTCTAGATAGCTAGATTCAGGAAACGTGTCGAATTGACCTCCTGTGGGTATAGGTCCTTGAAGATTATTGAAAGAGACATTAAACCTTGACAAGAAGTTAAGGCTTACGAAAGATGCCGGGATCTCTCCGGTTAAACTGTTGTTGCAAAGGTTGAGCACCTCCAGCTGAGTAAGATTGGCCAGCTCAGACGGAATGGTACCGGAGAAATTGTTTCCACAAAGATCAAGTACATGAAGACTTTGTAATCTGCTAATCTCAACTGGGATCGGACCACTGATATTGTTGTCCCCAAGATAAAGTGCAGGTGGCAGACTAGCAAGCTGATTGTACTGTTGTCGACTTGTGTTCATCGGTGCAACAAACACAGGGAGCTCTAGATAGCTCCGGTTCAAAGCAGCAGCAACCTTTGGTGATACCAAGGCCGGCATAGTTGTTAAATGAAGTGGAAATCCTCCAACGATCAAATTACTAGTCAAATCCAAGTAAAATAGACTAGACATAGTCCCAAACCAAGAAGGAATTTCACCTGTAATCCTGTTGAATGAGAGGTCAATAACTTCCACAGTTTGGAGATTAGCTAACCAAGCGGGGACTTCTCCCCGGAAAAAGCAGCCTCCGAGTGCAAGAACTTGCAGCTTGGGAAAACCGCCTGGAGTGATGAAATCAGGATCAGCAGGCAAATCTTCAAAGTAGAAGTTCTTTGAGAGTGTAAGCAGGGTAAGCTTGCTTAATTTAGCTAGAACAGTGAGCGCTTGTGTGACATTGGTGAATGAATTGTTGGATAAAGAAAGGAAAGAGATAGACTCCAGTTCAAGAATTCGAGGTGAGATTTGGCCAGATAGTTTGTTTGTGGCTACACGAAGAGCAGTGATTGACTTGCAAGAGTAGATGGTATCAGGCAAGTTTCCCGTGAAATTGTTGTTGCCAAGGTCAACTGTCTGCAACCTAACAAACCTTGAGAAATCAAGGCTTGAGATGTCACCTTCCAGGTTATTGACCCTCAAGATGAGTTTCACCAAATTTGTACAGTTTGACAAAGAATTCGGGATTGAGCCACCAAATCTGTTGATGTGAAGTAGAAGTTCCTCCAAATTGGTCAGCTTCCCAATCTCCTCAGGGATCGTGCCTTGCAAGTTATTCGAGAATAACTCGATGATTCTCAGATTAACGAGACTTGAAATCTTGGTGTCTAGGGTTCCTTGCAGGGAATTGGCTGGGATTGAAAGCTCCTGCAACTCGATCAGTGTATAGATGCTGTCAGGAATTGTTCCTGACAGTGAATTGAATCCAGCATGAAACATTTTAAGGTGCGAGCATCCTCCAATTCCTGTAGGAATCCCACCGCTGAAATTGTTGTTGGAGATATCAATAGTAATGAGTTTAGGAGACCCGGTGCATATGGATTCTGGAATCTCGCCAATGAAAAGATTGCTGCTAGCATTAAAGCTGGTCAAATTCAATCCAAATAGCCCTGGTTTGATCTCTCCGCCAAGCTGATTACTCGAGATATCGACTTCCCGGATTGCCGATAGCGATGACGAAAATTCGCCGACGAGCCGATTGAAGCTCAAGTCAAGGACCTCCAGTTTGACCAACGATTCGAAAACTCCAGTCGGCAGAGAGCCAGAAAACTGATTGCGCGAGAGATTGAGGTAAGAAAGCTCCGTAAGATTAGCGATATAAGAACTAATTTGCCCAATCAAACGTCGATTGGGCAAGTTTAATCTCGTAACTCTCCCTTTCTCATCGCAACTCACCCCATCCCAAGAACAGCAGTCAAGAGACGACCAATTCAGCGGCGAGGAATCCAAGGATGCAGCGAATTTGATGAGCGAGTCATGGTCTGTTGTGTTACAGACTTGCTGTTGTTGTTCAGAAGGGGAGATGGCAGAGAAGAACAGAATAGTAAAGACAAAAACCAGACAAGAGCAGCTTTTGTGTGGCCATGGCTGCAGCTCAACAAGCATGGCTGTGAACAGAAATTCAATTTTGTATTGATTTCTGTAATTGGATTACCCCCAATCCAACCGAACCAAATCCAAATCCTCTTCTCCTCCTCCTCCAAAATCTGCAGCCGTATTATTGTATTTGTTTTATTGATTTATTATATAATTTGGTGGAGGGTTAGCGATTTTGATCGTAAGCAAGAAGAAGACGAAGAGGGGTGCTTAATGCTAATCCAAGCATATGGGTTTCCACTTGCTCATACAAAATACAAAGCTAGCTGGTCACTCATTGCACCCATGTCTTGGTGGATATTTAAAAAATCAAATAAATAATTATGTAACGTATTTTATATCTATAAAATGAAGTTGAAAAACATTTAGACTACCAATTTCATGACCTCTTCAAAACCGTTTACTTTTGGGCTGCCTAAAGATGATTTGGAGTAGAATGGAAGCCTGTCTTCCTCATCATTCTTTTTTTTTTTTTTTATGAAAATCGGCTCGAATCATCATACGACATATCGGATCAAAACTGATTTGGTTAGGGATGTGCATACGGTCCGGGCCGATGAACCGTAAATTGATGACATCCTAGACCGTGGACCGGATCGGGACCGTACCGTTACCATCCGGTCCAGACCGGGTTGGACCGGTTTGTACCTTTGTGCAATTTTGGTGAGATTTTTTGGTCCAAAACCGGACCCGGATCGGACCGAAGTGGACCGGACCGGATATTCGTAGTTTACGGTCCAACCCGGATTACGGTTTTTATACGGTCCAAAACCGAACCGTAGTGTAACTAAACCGTAGACCAGACCGTAAATTCCAATCCGGTCCGGTCCGATTTTACAGAGCCCTAGATTTGGTGGTGTGTTGGCGTTAGCATATTAGTAGTGGTAATTGGTTTTATAAAATGTTATCATGAGCATTATGAGGCTCCCCATTAGCAGAATATGCATTTTGTTAATGGTGCGCTTGGTTTGTGCTACGCATCAACTTAATCTTCCTTAATTAACCTTTTTTTAATTATCATGATTATCTTTTCAAAGCACTTCTGTTCTGTATGATGCTCGCTAATTTGACTTTCTATTATTATACTTAAAACATGATTACTTAAGATTTCATTTCATTTCTTTATGTTATTGCTACCTCTGATCTCTTCCCATATATATTAGGATACAATTCTAATTACACCTCTTCGCCTCTGCAAAATATATCTTATTCTATATTTAGAAGGGTCATTACGAAAATATTCATCTTTTATATATACAATTGGTTTTAGGATGAAACCTCGCCGGGTTTTATGTGTTGGGTTTGGACCTAATGCGCATGTGAGCTCGTATGTACACGATTCCCGCTCTACCGGTCCGTCTGTATCGGACTTTGACAAACTGACAATAGGAGGAGTAGCTCACAAAGCTTATATACTAGACTCGGAGTGTCCCCATCTTTCGATGTGAGACCTAATTATCTCCAACATTGTCATCCTAAACCACGTTAGGTGATTGTATTGTCGGTATTTTCTTCCCAGTTGATCCTAAAAATTAAATGACTTTCAAATATAACACAACTCGATGACTTGATAGATCAAATGGAAAACTTATAATTTATATGTCTACTTAAAATTCGAACATCTTGAAACTAATAAGTTTGTAAATCAGAAATCAAATTGTTTTATATGGATCTTAAACCTGGTCGGCATCGGCTTCCATCAATTCTCCGAACTTAAAAAAAATGCTCAAATTTGTGATCTTTTGAAAGTTAAAGAATATTTCAGTCCATGAAGGAGAGCGGGAGTAGTAGTTTTGGGTTTTTGAATAAAAATGTCAGGTGAACGTCGGGTCAATTGGTAGATCGGGTGGTGGGTCAGGTGATGATTTTAGTATCTTCACCCTGAATCACAACTGGACTATCATCCGATCAACCATCACCCATATTACAACATTGATCGAATTTTGAACTGTCCGTATTATTCGATTTATCGGATAATCATCGTCTAAGTTCGAGTACAATATATAATGGGTCAAATTATATATTTATGTATTTTATTTAATATATTTAGAAGGGGGTTAGTGTTTTGTCCAATTCGGAGTTTGGACCCCCGTTGCACGTCTATGATAGCTTGTGGGCATCAATTCAAAAAACAATATAATGGCAAATCTTGACTTTTATTTCAGCAATAAAATATAAAGACTGAGTTTCTCCCCTATATATTCTCGACTATTTTAATGTTCTTGCTTTATATTTATTTATTTATTTATTATGAATTTTAATGGTCTTGCTTTATAATCCTAAATCTATACACGTGGCACCACTCGGGTTGTTTCTACATTCTACTTTGTTTAAATTTACAATTTTGGCCCTCTAGTATTTTCTTTTCGATTTATTTGCACATTAGGTAAAAGCATTTCATATTTACAAATAAGATGCCAATATTCTTACCACTACACATTCTTATCCAAAAAGGGTATGCTACACTTGGATATGCCAATATTCTTGTGTATAGACATGTTCAAATTCGGTTTTCACACCATTTTTTTTTCCGCCAATCTCGTGTATTCGGGTAGAGTTAGACTATCGGATCTGATCTCGTGTTCAAGTCCGCCCTATACCCAAGTGAAAATAGCCATTTTTCTTCAAAATAATTTATCAAAAATAGTTTCTAATGCCATTTATGTGAAATGTATAGAATAATACTTAATACTAGGCTACTAGCTTTTGACTTCATGCTAGGCATGACCTTTTGTTAGCAAGGTTATAAATATGAACATTTACAATTATTCAGACTAAGTCAAGTTTTTTTAACAAAAAATATTAAGTGTTTTAAATTTAGTGTAAGTATTTTTTTTATTTGCGTTATATTGTTTCTTAGTTGTTGTTGTTGTAATAATTGATAAACTAATATTTAATATAAAAGGTGATGCGTCTTTGGACACGTCAACGAAAGATTCCAGATCTAGATCAAGCTGAAGCGTCAACTACTCCTTAGTTAAAGTGCGGATGCGTTTGAAGGTTTGAACATGGGTTGCGGAAGCTTAGAGATGGAGGCGGAAGTTGAATGGTTGAGTCGATCTAGATTGATCGATCAAGCCTTGAAGTGGATCGGTTGAGTTGATTCTTGAAGAATCCTCGAAGATGGATGAGTTTGGATCGAAGATTCAAAAGAAGAACTTTGAGAGGATGGAAGAGAGATTGATGCTCAAGTAAGTAGGAGGAAAATATTTCTTAAATACTTAATCAAATTGAACATGTTTTACAAATGAGTCAAACATCCCTTATATAGTGGATGTGACCCTACAAAGAGTCGGGAAATTAAATGACGGAAATAAAATCGGAATTTAAGTTTCGAAATTGAAAAGCCTAGAAATGTGAAAGGTTTGAAATTTAAGTTTGGAATAAGTTTCCAAATTAAATTTCGAAACCAAAAGTCTAATCTTGAATTCGAAAAATTAAGTTCCGAAAATTAAGTCCCGGAATTTAATATTTCGAAAATAAAAAGACTTATTATTACAAAACGCTAAAATACGGAAAATGTGTCGGAACTGTGCCGGCTTGGCAAGTTTCATGCCATGGTGGCGTAGAGACACGATTTGCTACCAATGGGCCCGTGACAAGCGACGGTGCGGGCAATGATGGAGCCGGTGGCTTGGGCGATGGCCTTAGCATGAGAACGGGTGAACGGTCCATCGAATCGAACCCGAAATGTCTCGTCTTCCTCATCTTGGGACATAGGGGTCAAGGACGCATCAAAAGGTTAATGCTTCATTCAATTTTATCGCAAATGATGATTAGAGTAAACATAATAATAATAAAATACTAAAAATAAACACTATTAGTTATATAACTATATACATTAATAAAAAGACACATTTATCTCTATCAACGGTCAAATTTATCACTTCATTATGCACTTTTACGAACAATATTTTGGTTAACCCTGTAAATATAGGAAAATAAAATAGCCCATCAATAATTAATTTATACAAATGGCCAAAAACTCAATATATAAGGTCTATTAAATTATGTCTTTAATGCTTTAAAAAGCTACAAATATAGTGCAGTTAGATATATGGATATTAATTTTATTTTCTAATTTATATATAGAAAACATAGTCTCATAATGATAAAAAATTGTTTTTTTTTGAATTTATACATTATGTGTATAATTCAATGTATTAAATAGGTGGAATAGCTTATGTTGTTTTTTCTCAAACTATTATCTTTTATTTGTTGAATAAGTATAATTATTGTCTTTGTTCTCAAACTATTTTTTTTAATTTACTCAATTAAAAAAATAGAGAGTTTCAAAATAAGTTTTACATTTCAAAAGTGTCATTATTATAATTTTAATTAACTCGTTAAAAACACTATCTAGTTATTCTATCACATGTTATTATATACATACATATAATATAAAATAAACAAACGATAAATATGGTGGCTTATAAAGGTAAAAAAACAAGAAACAATTTGGTTTATTAGGCTTTTTCTAGTTTTGTGTTTAGTAAATGTACCCCTTGAGAGAATAGTGTGTAGAGTTTGAAAATAAATACAAAAGGTTGGGGTATATTTACTAATTGAAACATTAAAAACCTAGTTACTACTCTAGTTTCTCAAAAAGGCCTAGTTACCAAAATTGTCCAAAAAACAATACACCAAATTATAATTTCTAAAAAAATTAACAAAAATTCAACATATATGACCTATGCTTCAAAAAACAAAAGGTATAGTGCCGTTTCATTTGTTAAGGCATATAGTCAAACATACAATGGGAAATCTAGATATTTTGGTGTGAGAAATAACTAGGTTAGAGAACTAATCGCTCATGGCATAATGTCGGTCGATTTTGTGAGAACTCACAACAATCTAGCCGATCACTTGACCAAGAGCTTGGCTAGGGACTTGGTACAAAAGTCGGCCAATGGGATGGGGTTATCGACCTAAAAGAAACCTCATGTCATGGGACAACCAATTCGTCTCGGGCTCATTGTCTTAGCCGAATTCAATGTTACAAGCTCATTCCGAGAAGGTTACGAGTATAAATGTTCCATCCAAGGTGATGCTCGGTTGCTACATATTTGTATAGCATGAAATGAATATTTTTTAACGACTCCTTTGAAAAATTGCATATTTAGGTGCAAGACTAAAGAGAGTTGGATACATGAACGTGAAGTGTCAATACTTTTTTAAGGGAGTACATGTTCGACTCGCCTACGTGTTCATTAGAGGTTTAAGACACAAAAGCCTTTAAATGTCTCATTTGTTTATAAGGAATGTAAACTCGCATGTACTTTGCCTTCATGTACTTAGACAAGTTGAGGGGTTCGATCTGTTAGGACACCATGATTATTTTGTACAGAATGTGCAATTGTACTAAATCAATAAATTCAATCAAAAGACATTTGTGATTATGTGTAGAGTTTTGTTTGCCTAAATTAGTTTCACCACTTTGCTATGGGGGAGGAATGTTGGAGATTTGTGGTAAGTCTCAACGGAACCATTGAGCTTGTTGTCGAGACAAGGTGCAGTGAGTTGCTCACATGTGTGTCACGATGGTCTGGGTTGCGGGAGGCAAGCCAAGTGACCAACACTTAGAGCAACTAGTGATTATGGGGTAAAAGTATGGAAGTTAATTAAAAAATATAAATCAAGAGACTTAGCTATCACGACTTTATCGTAAAATGGTTTAGTTGATCCTCATGAGTGTCATGGGATGTTGACTTGACTCAGTCATGACAATGTCATGACTTGGCATAAGCGTCGCTGCTCTATCCAATGCCTATGTTATGTTGCGGCAGAAATTGAAAGCCCGACACTTTGTGTTTTTAGGACACATTTATGAGTGTTCGTTTAGGTATTCCTCATTATATTAGCTCAAGAATGTTGTTACAGTGTTTGAGAGGAATTCAAGCGCAAATGTCCATTAAGCTGCAAGAAGCTAGCTAGTGAGTTACTTAGTTAGCTAAACTAGTTTGAGTTGAGCTCATGCATATTTGTGGATTTTGAAGTTTCACCTAGATATAATGAGAGAAGGAAGATCCACCTTGAGGCCGGCGGATGTCTTGGTGTTTGGATGGGCGGGTGGAAAGCATGCTTGCATCGATTTGACTGGAGTTTCCCCACTTGTTTGTTTGGGTAGTGGGCCTTTTGTGGTGGGTAAGGCGGCGCTTAGTGCGGCTTCTGCTAAGGTGGCCAAACATGAGAAAGCTTGTATTGAAAATCAACATGTGTTTCTTCCGTTCGCCTTTGACACCTTTGGTTTCCTTGCGCCCGATGCTATTGAAGTTCTTAAGAGGGTGCAACGGGTTTTGCATGGAAACGTTATTTCTCCTAGGTCGTCTGATGTTGTTTTTAGGAGAATCGGATTTGCTATTCAGAAAGGTTTGACGGCACAACTTGTTGCCCGTCTTCCTTCTAGTTCGATGTAAATTTGGGTTCATGGAATGTGATTACTATGAAGTTATTTTTTGGAGTCCAATATGTAATCAGTTCCTAAATTTCAGGGATAATTGATTTCTATTTTATTTTCTTATATAATGAGTTAATTAAATCTTATTGGTGAAAAAAATAGGCTGTAAAAACTAGCTTCTTTTGGGCTTCTTGGTGACCCAATTGAGTTGAGCTTAGGCCTTAGGGCCAAAAAGTTGTTAAGGAAACCCTAACTTCTCTCAACCGACTGCACCACTCTCAACTACTTTGCTGGCGGTTATTCTCCCAAAAAAACATGCCCCCATTCCCTATAAATGGGAGAGCCGTTTGCACTTGAAATATCATCCATTTGCACGACAAAAGTTAAGTCTTTAGTTCCCAAATTTTGACGAGGGATATGGATTCTCTCTTTGACTTGTTTGCGCAACTTGAAAGATCAAAATACTTATTTGGTATTGAATGAAGATAGGCATTCATTCTAGAAGGATCAAGTTTTGACAAGATCAGAAAGAACTCCTTTTACAAACGTAAGACAATGTATGTTTTTATACTTTACTCTTTGTGACGTGTTGGTCTTATCTCACTAAGGTATATGGATCCCAGCATAGGGATGTATACACAAAGAAGGAAAACTCAATAATTGAGTGATTTCAACATTATTCATGCCAAATACATACAACATCATAATAACCAGTTTTTGCATGCAATTGAATCTAACTATATAAGGGCGTTCATCTACTCCCTTTTGAGACTATAACTCCTTGACTTTAATTCTGAATATTGATTAAAAAACATACTTAATTCTGGTGTACTTATTTAAGGTTGTTTGTCTACTCATTGGGGAGATTACGATACTAAATTGTTAGCCTACTCCTTATCGGAAATTACAACAACTTGTATGTCGTCTGTCTACTCACTTTGTGAGATTACGATGCATTTGCCTAATTAAGTTGATTGTCTATTCCTTATTGGAGATTACAACAATTTGAAAGTTGTTTGTCTACTCTTTCTTGTAGGTTACAACAACTTTGACACAAAACCGGACACCGAAATTTAACACAGGACTATTGCGGGTTATTTTAGATTATGTTGAAGAACCTCAGACCATTAGTCTATATGGGCAGCACATTTCCACTGCACCACATTGATTTAGTGGTATATTTTCAAAACAAATTATGTTGTTCTCACAAAGCTACAATTGGTGAGTTTCAATTTTCCACCTCATGGTCCTCATCTTATTTTGTAATCTAATCGATCCTATAATTTGTATATATTTTTGTTGAATAATAATTATAATTTCGTATTATTTTTTAAATTATATTAAATGAATAACTCGCAGTTTCAAACTGCGGATTCTTCACATATTTTTATTAGTGACAGAAACCCGCAGTTTCACTGCGGGTTCTTCACAAATATTTTTTTTTAATTCGTGTCAAATAAAAAAATAAAAGAGGTTCTCAATGAGAATTGAACTCTAATCTTTGCATCAAAGTCCAATGTCATAACCGCTAGGCTATGGAAACTTTCACTAATAATTAATGGGATGCAATAAATATACTTTTGTTCAAAAACACTTCGATTTAATAAGCAACAGAGATTTGTGAGTTTCAATATTTTTGCTTTTTTGTATGTTTAACCTAAATGGTTTATCTCATATATTTTTTATAATATTTTTCAAATAATAATTATAAGTTCATTTTAATTATTAAAATTATGTAAATATTCAATAAAATTTATAATTCTTATTTTTTTTATTTCTATAGCCGTTAAATAATATTCACACATCAATAAAAAAAAAGATATAATTATTTTAAAAAAATTGTAACCCTTAGTTCTATAGATGAAAATTCGTGAGTTACAATTTTCATTGATTAAAAATATTTTTATAAAATTATATTATAATTTGAACATAAAATCATATTTGTATCATTTTTTTTATAAATATTTATATATTTTAACATAATTTGAAAAATACAAGTACTTATATAAAAATAACACAAAATATTCTTTTAAATTCAAATTAAATTCGTGAAATTATAAATTGAAGTATTTTTAAACTTATAATTATTATTTAAAAAATATTGAAACTCGCAAATCCCTTTTGCTTATTAAATCGAAGTGTTTTTAAACGAAAATATATTTATTGTATCTCATTGAATGTTAGTGAAAGTTCTCATGGCCTAGCGGTTATGACGTTGGCCTTGAACGCAAAGATCATACTGAGATTCGAGCCTCAATGGAACCTTTTTATTTTTTTTTTATTTTTTAAATTTGACACGAATTGAAAAAAATATTTGTGAAGAACCACTGTGGGTTTCTGTCACTAATAAAAATATGTGAAGAACCCGCGGTTTTGTTCCCCATTTTTATTTGAAAAAAAAAAAAAACAAAACCCGCAGTTTGAAACTGCGAGTTATTCATTTAAACATCAAACTGCGGGTCTACTCCTATCCTAATCCCTTCCTATTCTCGCCTTCTCGGAATAAGTTTTACTCCATGCCTAAAGTAAGAATTTATTTTTATTTTGTTATTATTTTAGAAAAAAATCCAATTTTTATATCCTTCTGTTCTTTTTTTGGATTCAATTTTGCTCACCCTCCACTTTGAGAAGGTGATATTACCCACCAATAGAAACCCCTCATTATCATTGTTTTTTTACTTTTAAAAAAGAAATAGAAAATCAATTATATTTAACTTTATTAAAAACAATGATGACGAGGGGTTTCTATTGGTGGGTAATATCACCCCCTCAAAGTGGAGGGTGAGCAAAATTGAATCCTTCTGTTCTGATACATGGGCTCTTTAAAAATAACCCTTGCACCAACTTTGGTGAACCATATGATTTATGTGTTTGTTTTTGTGCATTTAGTTGTATTGTTAGGCTCTCAGGGTTGTTATGGGTGGGCATTAACTATTATGCACTTCTTGCCAAAACAACTTTTCATTGCTTTAAACTTCAAGATAACCTTTTATTTTCTCTTATTGTTCCTCCTACAAACTTTACCTATAACAACAAAAAGAAAAACACAATTGTTACTACATAATCATACAAGATTGGCACTTAGTTCATTGATTTGGCCTCAGTATGTGATTCATGTCATCACTGGTCTGCCCAGTCCTTGAAGATGAGCATCATATAGAGAGGCACATTCACCAGGGCTATAACTGAAACCATCCCTACCGTCCGCATCACTCGTTGGATCGCCACCTTCGTTATTGATTTGCTCGGCCTTGGGGCTACTGTCCTTCCTTCGAGGTCCACATTCACCCCGACCTCCTGCTCTTGGTTTGTCTGTCGTCGAGCTGGCCTCATCACAGCACTACCCCTATACCATAGTTTACAGGAAAGCAGCAAAAGAAAAGAGTCTTCTTAGAACTGAACAGCAACATGAAAAAGAAACAGTTACTATATTAGTTATTCAATTTCATTTTATTTTAACTCAAAGAAGAGATTTTTGTAAGCAATGAACTTCAAAGTTCTCTATTTATGTTTAATCTCCTCCTATGTCAAGTTCATGAGACAATCATTTTGTTTTCACGAGAGAGATTGCCTAGTCAACCTCGAGTTCTATCAGATATAGTCATCAACAAACTAGATCGGAGACATAACATGCAAATGAAAGTTTTTTCCCCCTCAAATTGATTCAAACATAGAGAAGATGTAATAGTAATACCTTAATATTACTCTGTAACTCATATATTGTTTTACTTGAGTTGTTCTTTAGTTTTCTATTTAACATTATTAGGTCACATTCAAACAAGTTTTTGGAATAAAATGATTGAAGTATAAAATTATATTATGCAAGGTACGGAAACTAAACGAATTTTGATAATGTTTTTTGACTCTTTCTCTTTGAACCTTCATTCATGACGAAAAGTTGAGGGTGTTGGAAGATTTAGTCCTACTGATTTTTTCTTAATAAACTCGTCTTACTGTCACAACAAGTATTGGCTAACATGTTCAAATCTATCATATGTACTATACTGTATATAGCCTGTTTGTAGAGTAGTAGAAAAGCTTATAAATCCAAAGTGTGACTAACCTGTCAAGAACTCCTGTCTCTTTGGGATTAAGAGAAGGTCTCTTTACAGGTTTTCTGACAAGATGCATAGACCCTTCTGCATCCCACACCATCTCATACTCGCAATCCTCGTCGTCACTCTTCTGCTTTGTGCTACTCATTAACTTCTTCACTCCTCCAACAAAAGCGCCAAGGTAGTGCCCGACATCTATGCCTTGTGAAGGCCAAAGTAACAGCACCAGAATGGTAACAACACAGAGAATTATATACCTATAATATAATCGAAAATGAGACTGCTTAGAAATGCAAATCTAGGACATGTACTGAACTTGAATTCAGCTTTAGGAACAATGAAGAAATTTTGTTACCATATGTAGATAAGTGTTTGATTTGGAAGAAAACACAACTGAGTATTCACTGCACTTTCAGGATGAGAACGATTCGCGCTTGAAATGTTAGTTGCAGATAAAAGCATGAAGGATGGAAATAAGTTGCCCTGCTGCCAGCTTACTGTCCCAACTGTGTGCTGTGGCATAATTGGGAGTCAACATTGACACATAAGGTTAACATTATATTAGAAATGGGAGGCAACTGACCTCCTTAACAGGACCATTTTTCGTCATGTGATTGACGGAGCATTGATCGTGATCATGACCAGAGAGGACAAGTACCTGGTTAAACACCAAAAAAGTTGCCACATTTAGGTATGTTGACCTTTGTTAATTTATCTATTATATCCGGCGGTCTAAGACGTGGAGGAACTTAGTGAACCTACACACAAGCCTTCGGGTTCCACCCTAAAACCAATTGGCAATAGGAGGAGTAGCCTAAGACTTGTATGTTAGGTTCACGTAGTATCATATTGTTGATGTGACACATTTCCACACTCAACAACCTTTTCTGCCAGCTTCATTCAAGAGAAATCTTTCATTTTCACTCATATGGATAAGGTCTCAATTTTCTCAAATTTTCAAATGTTACCGGAACTCACAAGCCATAAATGAACCTAACCAACTTACAGGTTGGATGAGGTCCAACAATTTGTTTGAGGATTCCTCGGTGACATAATTCTGGTATCTGCATTAACATAACATACACACTATCAAGCCAAGCTCTTCAGAATTAAGCAAAAAAAAAAGAACTAGAACTGTAAGGTTCTGACAGAGAAGCTTACACTATCTCCTTATCATTCCCAGCAGAAGCAATCCTCTAGAGTAAAAACAAAAAAAGATGTTCTGAGTGTTAGCTATTGAAACTTGATTGATAATGTACCACTCTGAAGCTTAGAAAAATCAAAATCAGAGGAGAAAGAGTGCACAACATACTCATGGCTTTAATCCAAGAAGGCATGAAACAAAATGTAATACCTGATTAATAACTGGTGAAGAACGGTGGGAGCCACAGGGAGTCCAATCAGGCCGGTGTAGTGGAATGTGTGTCAACAACACTTTTGGATTTGATTCTATATAAGAAATAACCATAAATACCTCGCATTTGGCTATTATTTGCATTCATATATGTGTATGATGAATCTGACTAGCATGTCTAAACCCATAAAATGGACAGCTTATAAAACATGACCATTGGAAGAAAAAAAAGTTTGTTGTCAGATGTGGAATATCGTCTAGGAATTAAACCTAGCTCAAGCAGCATAACAATAACAAAATTCCGCTAAAAACATTTTCCTTGTAGACTGGCAGACTTAACAAAGGAAGGTTGGTCAGTGTGTTCAAGGATAGTGAATTTGGGATGAAATAACTAACATGATCAGACATACCCGCTTGGACTTTCTTCACAAAATCCCATGTCTGAGAAGCCATGCCCTTGCCTTTGTTTCCTGTAGCAAAATCATTTCAAGTTAGCAGCATAGATGAGTTAAACAGCTAGAAATACAATTTCGAGCATCACATGTATACCTACAACAAAGTATCATTTCATAATTTTCACTGCATCAAACGGATAATAAAACTATAATCCTTCAAGCAAGATACACTCCCCTATTTTTCTGTCAAGGAAAACTCAGGGTGTAGGAGGGGGTTGGCATCCCCATTCCCCAAGCTAAGATAATGGAAAGCTCAATACAAAAAAGAATTGTGTATCCCCAGCCATGAGGGGCTCCAGAGAGTGAAAGGAATTTGAAATCAAGATGGGTAGTAACAAGACATCCAGACAAAAATGCCTTGAGCATAACGCCAGCCTAACGGACTAAACATGTTTCACAATATGTCAGCAAAGCATAAAACTGATTGGTAGGAGGGGTATCATGATGTAGATGATAGATTTTCCAAGCAACCCTTATGATCCTTTAGTCAGCTGCCTGCTATAAGGAGATAGAGAAATCTCTACAAGTGAAACTCCATAACCCAACCTTGACCTGTGTTTGGTAGTAAATTATCGTGACTCGTGAGCCAAGAAAAACTCATTGGACTGATCATGGTTAACCATGATAGGTCCATTAGCTAGCCATTGCCCACCATGTGAACTTGCCTACACATGATCAAAATTGTTTGATGTATACTCATGTTATGTTTTATTCTTCTGGTGTACGGGTCTCTTTGCGGAATGAATGTTGATGGCCTGAAAGCCCATCCCAACGCCTTTGATCATTGCTACCGATATGGTCCATGGAGTATGCTTTGATCAGATAAATTTTGACGACCAAATTAAGTCCTTAGATTGTTGTCCTCTCTTCCAAAAAGCTGGAGCATAATAGTTACGGCCGTAAGTGTGTCAGCGGGGAAGGAAAAACTCAAGCTTAATGAAGTCAAGAAACTTATTGTCAACAAAGATGTTCGCAAGAAAGAGTTGGACTCCGCAAACAGGGGTAAGTTAGAATCAAGATCAAGATCACATGGCGCCATATTGAGGCCGAAAGGAATTGACAAACCCAAAGAGAAGAGCAACATCAAGTATTGAAATTGGACTTACGCATTGAAGTCTCCGGTGTGTGGGGTTCTTCATCATCAGTCTCCTTACTTTCAGTAGGACAATTAGATGAGGAAGACTATGTTTTTGGCTGCGGGAACTAGAAGATAACCAAATGAGCCATGTTGTCTCGAGGCAATAAAATGGAACGAAATACATGACTAACAACGTCCAAGACGATATTAGATGACAGTGCAGATTTGTGGCACTGTTGGGTCATATGAGTAAGAAGGGATGAAAGTGTTAGGTTCAAAAAGTTTATTATCAGGTCTCAAGTCCGTTGAAATTTGACTATGTGAGGATTATGTTCTTGGGTAACAGAAAATGGTGAGTTTTTTTAAAGGGTGGCATAAACTGGAGTTGGTCCTCCATGATCTACAAGTTCGACACTTGTGACATCTCTTGGTGGAGCATCATACTACATGACGACTCTAAAAAAAGATATAGGTTTATTTTCTGAAACAGAAATCGAATGCCTTTAACATTTTCAGAAAATGGAAAGCCCTAGGGTAGTAGTCAGAAGACTATGACCACAAGGGAGTGGCTCACTGTCTCCCAAAGGTACAATTGAAGTAGATATCCACAAGGCCTTTCAGCTAGGGCGAGCAAAAATATCCGAAAACCGACTAATATGATCCACCAACCCGAAGATCTGATCCGGAAAATTCAGACTATGAAAATATCGTTAATTGATGATCCAAATCCCATCCGGGAGGATTTTTCGGATCATTGCATCGGGAGTTTTACGATAAAGTTGGAGATATCCTAATGATCTAGTAATAATTACTCGGATCGAATATCCTATCTGGAAAAAGTGTTGGATATATGGGTACTCTTAGATAAGAGTTTTGTAAAATTATTAGATGTACGAGGCTTCGGATATCCGGGCACAACCCTATGTGAACTGGTCTTTTGTTAGATAAACTCACTTGTTCTTCAACTTCCCTAAATAGCTCACGGCCTCATATTGAGAAACCGTGGATATCAATTAGAGAAAACACAGATTAGGAGGGAAAAGAAAAGAAGCAGACCATAAACAATTAAGCTTGGGGGCATCAATGGCAATGAAATCAACTAAGAGAGCAACCACTTGTGAGATTCCCATATCCTGATATGAGATATGGGTATGGATATCACATATCCGATATTCATGTTTCGTAAGTGAGTATATGGGTATCAAAGTGATATACCAGATATCATGTTCTTTTTCTCTCACGTCTCCCTCACAACTCTCCCTCACAAGTCTTCCTCTTTTATATACCTCACCATCTTGTCAAACCCAAGTATCAGATATCATATATCAATTTCATATCCATATCCCTGATATCAATACACCGATATCTGATATACTCAAACCCTAAAAGGATTATGAAATCATATACAACTAGAATTTTTAACTGAAGCAGAGGGATGTAAAAGGGACGAAGTTTTCTAGATTACCATCTATAGCTTGGGCATCAATGGCAATGAAATCAAGCTTTCCAATAGTGATGTTATAGTTTCTTCTTCCAAACACTTTCTCATAACGTTTGACAACCTGCCAAGAGATTCTATGCTATTCAGTAGAAGAACAAACTCGTTTCTTAATTGTTGAATCATCTCTATCTTTTAAAGACATTTACATATTTGATTCTCCATAACTAAAGTGGACGAGTAATTGCAGCAGAAATTTTAGCAAAAAACTCATTATCTCAGGTATACTCTTCAGATAATGACTCAAAAGTATGATAACAGTTCACCTCTGGCTTATATAAAAGATGTGCGGCGTAACCAATATCATGGTTCCCCGGAATGTAGTACACTGGAATGTCATTGATACTTTGTAGAGTTTGCAGTCCAAAAATATGTTTGAAGCGACTCAATGAGTCCTCCCACCTATAATAGTACATAAAATAAAAATGAATCAGTACTTAACTCTGTCAGTACTATGCTAAAAGATTATGCAAGAATTTTCCTCTTTAAACACTTCATCCTACTAATATGGTACAACAGTGAAAAAGAAAAGGGTTCAGGAGTTACTCTTCATCAGACAATATATGCCCCCCATCAAAGTAATCGCCCAAGAACAAAATAACATCGGGTTTGAAGGGCAAAATTGATCCAAAAAATGCTCTGCGTATGTACAAGTCAGTGTAGAATTGTACAGTCTCCAACGCAAGTGATTTCGAAGCAAGTGAAAGGGAGGTTCTATCCGTCAGCTGTTAAAGAACAACATGTGTAAGCACACACACTATAATCTTATAAGCAAATTGTGGACAAAAAGAAAAGAAAACTACACACATATTGTGAAGATATGTTAGTAACATGAACAATATTGCAAACTAACCTGCGGATCAGTGATAACAGCTACTTTTACAAAATCACCACGACTGCCTTCTCCTTCTGTCTGAATCATAAATCAGGGAAACACAAATTTAGCAGAAAACTCCGACTTCAATCCTGATTTTATATGTAAATTTGTCAGTTCCTCTGCGATCATTGAAAATACTTGATGATTTTGATGGTCATTGCAATGAAAAATGAAAGAGGAATACTTAATAGATCTTGTTTCTTCAGCTTCAACTTCTTGATACACAGAAACAAAGCCACAACTAGCTTGTAATGCTAAGAGAAATGTTTTTAAAATCATTATTCATCAATAAGGAATCACATTTATCAGTTGATACTCAAGTTACTTAGAAGAATGGAACCCAGACAGATCAAACATGAGGTAGTAGAGCCATCATTTTGCCAATTGCATTCTAATACCTAAAAATAGATCTGAAGAATCAGGTGTGTGCCAGTACAGTATACCAACTCAGTGCACAAAATTTTGCAAATAACCAAAATGGGTGCCAGAAGGGAAGGATATATGAAATTGGGGGTAACCTGGGGGCTAATTGGATTCGGCCAAGAACAGGACCAAAGAGAGGGAACCCAGAAGGCAAACATCTCACCATATAGAAGGGTGAATGCCCAGATCGCACAGAAGAAGAGGGTCAACCTCCATGGCTTCAACCTCATCATAATTTCTATACACAACTCTCTCTGCTCGTTTCGCTCGATTCTCTTAGCAAGACGGCGCTTGAAATCCGTCAACTCTAGCTGTAGGCTTGTAGCTGGGATGGAGCCGTAGACACGAAGCGAGAATTACATGCCGAGGGAAAAGGCAAGAAATTTATTCAGACCAAGGAAAATGTCATGTGTTTGTCCATTCAGAGGGGGGCATTGGTTTCATTTCATAGCAACGTTATTTTTGCTTATAAAAAAAATCATTCCAAAAGAGTTACATAATTTGTTCACACAATTGTGGAGTATGTTGGTATAATATAACAAATTTGGCTATTACTTTATTGAGTCATTTCGCTTACATCATTAATTACTTTTTTCTATTTTAACATATCAGCAAATCCGTTTACATCATTAATTATGAATATTTTATTTAACATAGGAGGGATAATATCTCCAAATTAGGTAATATTTGTTATTATTTTCTAATTAATCTTTGTCTACATAATTTTAAGTGCCTACTTTGTCTACACATTACAAAACATACCTAGTATATACACAAAAATACGTTATGTACCTACTTAACCAACTCACCCGATAAGAATTAAGAGGGAGATGATCTAAGAAAACAGGAATCTCCACTATAATGAATCAAAGTAAGAATACATATATGAAACCCATGAACATTGATATATGAACAAGGCAGTCAACCATCTAAAATAATCATTGACATAGACAAACAAAGACTAAGTTTTTCAACTAGCGTAGCCCTCAATACGGCGGTTCGACAAGTATTGGAAAACCCATAAAAAAATATAGAAATCCGGAAAAGGCCAAGGACAAACTTTGATTTTTGCTATTTAGTTAAAAAATTATATAAAGACCGGAATGTAACACCCCAAATTCTAGGAACTTGGAGCATTACGGGCTAGGACCTCACAATGGGTTCCGACCCACAGAGTAACAATAATAAATCAGATCTTGCAAAAAGACACAAATAAATGAAAATAAAAATTGATAAAATATCAAAAGGTTTAACAAAGGAAAAGCGAAAGACTCTCGGCCGAGTTCAACAACAAACTGGAAAAGACAACACTTGAAATATAAACCCGATCCTGTCCTATAATGTACGGAACCCTGACTGACCACTCCCTCCGGATCACTCAATAATATCTCTAACCTGAAGGGTATCTATAACATCTGTATAAACCGTTAGATAATATTCTAGATATCAGAAAGACAATAAAGGCACAGACACATATAAGAATATAAACACAAAGCATGCTCGTACACAACCGGTTATTATCTTTCAATACGTTATTCATTACTAGAGCTGATACTATACGGGTTTGGGCCGGATCCGGACCGGGATTCTTCCAGTTTTTTGCCCGTTTGTTCGGGCCGGATCTGGGCTAAGCCTGGGTTCCGTGCTTCAGGGTATGTCCGTACCCGTGCGTCAAGCCGGGCCGCCCGGCCGGGTACCCGGATTCCTTTCTTCCATTTAAAAAAAAATCATGAATTGAACTTTTACAAAGTTCCAATCTAATTAGAGATTATTCCAAGGGCAAGCAGCGTAGATTGCAATTTAAAGAATAAGAATAGTGCAAATGAGATTTTTAGACTTTGATGTTCATATCCCGAATAACACTATATATTGCTTCAAATCAGAGACACTTCATTGGTTCGGAATCTTTAGATCAAAGGAGAATCAACAAGGACTCGAGGAGAGGCGAGTCAGGAGAATTTGAGGCTTCCAAGTTCCGATCCCGAATCACCCTTCACTGCTTCCGATACAAGGACTCGAGGTGAGGTGTGACAGACGAGTGAGGGCTATCGGGCAAGCAGCGAGGAGAGGTTATCAAACAAGCAGCGAGTGAGGGCTATCGGGATTCACGGTTCATTGCTTCCGATCCCGAATCAATTTTTTTAATGAGAAGTTTGAGAGAGTGAGAATTTTGGGAGGGTGAGAGTATGGGTTATGGGGCAAGCAGTTTGGAGAGGTGGCGTTTGTTCGTTTATAGATTAGGGTTTCTATTTTCTAAGAGTATATGTATATATTTAAAAAAAATAATCCGGGCCGGACAAGCAGCCCGACCGGGCTTTTTAGCCTGTCCGGATCCGGCTCGGATGTCCGGCAGGGCCGGGCTTTTAGGCCCGTCGGGCTTTTCATCTTATCCATACCCGTTCGTTTTTTATGCATGAGAATCTCCCTAAACTCTCATCCGCTTCCGTTACCGACAAGAATAAATTAGATGCATGTATCCGTTATCTATGGGCCTAGTCGCAAGAACACCTCCCAGTTTTCCAGTTCTAAACTAGACAAGTGGTCACCGCCCGGTTATAATACACTTGGGCCAATTACGGTATAAGGTCGTCCTAGTCCGGTTTTCCGTTATAACGATAAAACAACAAACACCACCAATACGATCAAACTAATATACGGAACACAACTAAGTAAGTCCAAGGAACTTACCTGAATCAAAGGTACACAAACTCAGCTAAACTGCTCAGCTTCCCGAAGGAAAGATCTACACTTGCTCAGACAAGGCATCACGTATCAGAAACTATCCTAATGCTAGAAGTCTACATACTTCTAGTCTCATTGACTTCTACAAGGTCTACTCCAACATGCTAGAAGGTTCCTACTTCTAATATCGATGATCGCTAAAGATCTCCAACATCTAGGAAGAACGATTCCTAATCTCAAGGTTCACAAGGAACAATGGCACAACACGAACGCAAGACTCACAAAGCATAAACAACTCACAAGGATCAACAAGCCACTAACTGACATTCACTCTAGTTCATCAAAGTCCAACCTAGCATGATCTAGCACAAGGAAAGGAAAAAGGAAGCAAGGATGGAAGAAACTCACCAAAGACGGGAGTTACTGTAGAGAAGCCGCAGGGGCAGGTGACCGAAGCCGCACTGGTTGCAGCCGCAAGGGCGGGGAGTTGCAGCCGCGGGGCGGTGCACTGACAAAAGTGGTGTCGGGGCTTTTTTTGACAGCAACATCACAACAAGGAGACCAAACCTTTATTCAATCCACACACGACAGTACTCAACCAAAGGAGTCTATAACACATGCACAACAACCAACGAAAGCTAAACAAGAATCAAGACTCGATCTTGATTTATGCTACGAAGGATAAAAAAGGAAAGAAGAACAATGAAAAGTGATGAAACAGGAAATGCAGGAACAAAAGGTGAACGAAGGGAGCATGAACTTACAAAGCTTGTGCAGAAAATTACATGCAAAGGTTGTAGCTTGGCTCGAGGTTGAAGAATAACGTAAGCAAGAAGAAGAAATCAAGATAGAAGATCAGATCTTCTAAGAAAGGAAAGAAAATAATAAAACGGATAAAAACAAATGATATGTCCTGTGCTTGTGACCCAAAAATCCTCGAGGCAATGATAAAGCGCTACTCTCAAAACCAAATTTTTTTCAATAAATCAAATAGTATGTCATTTGCTTGTGACTGTTCAGTTGTTTTATCTAAATTAGTTATAAACACCACTTCTTTTGAAGGTAAATAAAAAGTAGGAACGAAGTACTTTGAAAAGAAGAAATATCGCAATCTCAATTCCCAAACATATATGCAATAATAAATCAAATCATAGGGATCATCCAATTCTTAGATCAAGATGAATCAACCACACATGATAAAAGAAAAAATATTCATAAATATCAAAGCTTAAAACTACTTACAAAACAAAAGACGGGGAAATATAACTCTAATGTGCCACGGCGCGGATTTGGAACTTTGGAAACCCTGATCGATTGCTCCATAACGGGATACCTCTAATATGGCCTAGAAAGGTCTATTTATCATGTTTACAACAAACCCTATGGTGAACACAAGAAGCCCATCCCGTAAACATAAAATAAAATATGAGAAAATATAATTTCTGCCTCTCAAGAGAGAAATACGATTTTTAGGGTAAAAATATGGTTTATGTGTAAATAATATACGGCTTGTAGAACATATAATAATAAAACAAACCGTATATACATTTGTACACATGTCATATTTATCTTTTGCAACTTTTTAACAATTTTGTCAAACTGACTTTCCCGCTACTCTGATTGGAACCACGAGACCCATGAATACTACTTTCAAAGATCTTTCAAATATATACAACTTTTCAGTTGACACAATTGTCCAAATTCAAAGGAAAGATGGTCAAAAATGGAAATCTCTCAGAGGTCGTCATAAAATGGTCTCCAACGTCAATGATGTTCACAAGGTTCTTCAATTCTTCTTCCACCAACATAAATCTACCTAGAAATTTCTATCCCTAGTGTATATATATATATATATATATATATATATATATATATATATATATATATATATATATATATATATATATTATGACGTGCTTGACCTCAAGGAGGATAGAAACTCGTCAACTGACACTCTTTCATTGTTTTTTCTCATTTATGGCCTTGAACGTCTAAAATACAAAATAAAATAAAGTAGACACCATAATATGCAATAGGAAGGATTTATGATCTATATGAACACAAATCAAACCAAATGAGGTATGAAATGCATGCAAATAATGACTTAAAAGATGTATGTTGACTTATTAGTATTCGAGGTTGGTCCGCGGTGGTATGAGTGGGCCCGAGTCTCTGCTTATCAAAGCATAGTTATGTTGGAAGATGGGTAGATGCGGGACCCTTGATTCTTCTCCTCTCTTGAATGTATGTATGATTGATCATGTTCGCATGCATCCTTGATCTTCTAGTGCGGAAGGATCTTAACTAGTTTCTCTTTTTGATGTTTCTCTTCCTTCCTCTCTTAAGCTTCAGAGTCCATAGTTGCACGTCTCTTCCTTCCCTTTCTTCTCTTCCTCTTCTTTGTAGGGGGATTTAGACATGCTCCTGCGTCTCTATGTGATCTAGGATTTGCTCTTGCATCTCTAGGTGATCTTGGATATGCTCCTACGTACATTAGGGGGTTACTATTATTTCAGGTTTGGGTTAGGGTTTTTGGGGTAAGAGTTTACGGATATCTAGGGTTTAATGACGTACAATGAATTGAAGGGGGGTTTTTGATAAGGTTGGTGGATGTTGGTTTAAACTAGTGAGGTTAGTGGTTGATGGAGTGGCCGACGGCGGTCAAGGGTGGTGGTGGCGACTCCAATAACGGAGGTGGAGGTGAAGGGGATAATTAAGGGTTTCGGCTAAGGGTGGTGAAACCGATAAGAGTTCCGGCGGTGGGAGGTTCCTAGTGTGTTTGTGGTGGAGCCGGTGAAGGCTGGTGGTGGTTGTTGGCGGTGGCTGAGTTGTGGTGGTGGAAACAATTAAGGTGGTGGTGTTGTAACGACTTCGGTGGTAGAGTCAAGGGTCTGGGAAAGCTCGGTTTAAGGATGCCGGAGATGGGTGGCGTTGGTAGCGGAGGGGTAGAGTAGCGGCGTTGGGACGAGTTGTTAAGACTACTGGCGGCGACGTTGTTGGTGGTGAAGATCTCCTTTGGAGATAGGGAAGATATTCTGTTTTCTTGAACAGATTTGGTTTCGAGGCTTGTTGTGGGCCCAATTTTGTTCTCCAGTGATACTCAAATATAGGTGGTGGTGAAAGTTTTTTTTTAATTTATTAAAGGCTACAAAAGTCATTTAAAAGAAAATAATATTGAATATAAAAGCAGAAAATAAACGAGAGTAATAGAAACCGAAACGATGAATGCTCCAAGTGACTCTTTTTGTTGGAACCTTTGATGAAATATTTGATTTTTTTGGACATATTGATGTCGTTGAACTCAAGCTTTGATATCACTTTGATACGAGGTTAGTTGTGTGGTGAGTCCCGATCTTTCAACACCAAAGACACTTCTCGATCCTTATTACAAGGATCAAGCAAGCGAGGAATATATCGTAAAAAGGGTGGGGAGGTATGGAGAAGGTTGTGTGGGTATGGGTGATTGATCCGATGGTTAAGGTGGATCGGTAGATGAATAGATCAGGTCGAACCCTAAGAAACGACTTGGGGCATGCTAGGTTTCATATAGCTCTAACACACAACTAAGAACGATTGTAAAATCCTTCCACTACAATCAATATTATTGGTTAAGCCTATCAATCCACAATTGAAGGAGGCTTGTGAATTGAGAGAGACAATACCAACTTGACGTCACAAGCAAAACAACTCAAACAAGTCCAAGTTATGGGGCGAACGAGACATCACTCGCTCTCTACTTCACATCGGAAGCCAAAAACGGATTGCACTCATCAAATACCGAAAATAAGTGTTTATTTCAAAGCTAGATGATCAACAAGAGGCTCGAGCATCCTATATATACATATAGGAGAGGCTCAAGTGGTCCACAAGCAAAAGATCCGGGTAAAATACTATCTTATTTAGGATAAGCAATTTTCTACTCTAAGATAAGATCAATCTTCTAGTAAGATATGATCTTCTAAGATCAATCAAATAATATCTTTAAACGATATAACTCTCCAAATCTATCTTTAAGCTTCCCTATAAGACTTAAATAATTTATAAAATAAATAAAAGAAAATATGGGCTGAAAAATAACAATTAAAAACCCAAATTTAACTTATAATTAAAATATGACTTTATTGGGCTAAAAATATAATATAGGGCCGAAAATCAACCACTTGTATGGCTGATGGTTGTGAGTGGTGGACGTAAGCATTCTTGGCCCAAAGTCCGTGCATGGGTGGTCTGCTTTGGACGTGAAGGCAAGAGTGCATGCTTATCCCATATTCTATATGCATGGTTGGCCTGCCCTGGAACGGCTATGAGACCGGTCTTCTTCACATGTTCACATGAGTGGTCCAAAGAAGTTATTGTGGGCCCGAGATCTTCTATGATTGAGGAGTGTAGCTTCTTTCCTTGTATCCTTCTCCTCATTTTTGCTTGTGTGTGAGCCCTTATGTATTGATACATACGGGACCTTCTAGTATATTGGGCTCTATAATGCGTCATCTTCCTCTTCGTCATGATTACATACAAATCCTTCCTTCTTCTACTTGAGTTCCTTGTAATCATGCCTTCTCTTCTTGTTCTTTTCTTCTTCTCTTTGCTCAAAAGGGGTGTGGGTTTTGGTTCTGGAGATGCTCATGTATCATCACCTCTCATTTATTTTCTACTTTTTTATCCACCTGATTCTAAATGTCTTGCCTCGCATGATGTCTTTTTTCCACCTGCATGTACTACTTAGCATTGATTTGTATTTATATGAACTTGTTGATAGCTTGACGTGATTCGGAGACAAATCAAAGGCAATAAGGGGAGAATGATATGATCCGGATGTACGATCTTGACACATGGATTTGCACATATGGAAATTAAGTCCAACACCAAGCTAAGAAGATGAGGAACATATTAGGAACTTTCAAAAAAGACAATCGTGTGATTTACCTGGAACCTACCTAAAAGGTAGTTGAATGATGTTTTCGGATCTATAGAATAGTAATTGGATTTTTGGTTCATTTAATTATAACTTGGATAATACATTCACAAATTATGTTTATAAAACTAAAAGTAGTCCAAGCCCAATATTTCTTCTCTTTTTTTGGTGGGAACCAATATTTGTTCTCTAGTCATAAGCATGTTTGGAAGTCCATATTCCTTCCCATATCATTCACTCATTTTCCAATCAATAGAAGAAAGTTCATGCCCAGATCCAAAAAGTAGATCCACAACTAAACCTAGTATTGGATTCCATTCCCATTGTTTTTGCTGCTTTTAGAAATTTGGAGGTTTTCTTACTTCACTCCAATAATTTAGGACGTTATTCTTATAGCGTTTATAACTTTAGAGTCTTCCCTAGTTTTTTAATTTATTGTTTGTTAAACAAGTTAACTTTTATATTTTGGGAGTGAAGTTGTATTCTCTTGTTTTCTATATTAGAATGGAATAAACTAGCTTCCTTGTTTACTATCTCCTTAAACTAATATTATAAATATAGATATCTCCCTATTGTATATTTACTTTCGAATTGGTTATTGAGCATCATTGTCAATATTGACCAGTTATCCAAGACTTATTAGCAACATTCTACATTTGTGTTGATTCATTTTATCATCTTTCTACACCTTGGCGCCAACCTTTAGTTGTGCTTTTTTACTTCGAGTTTGATATTTACTTGACTCAATCGACTAAGATTGAATCCGGTGTTGTGTTCTAATTTCTTTTTTATTATATTCAATTTGATCAAAGAGTAATGTTTGTATTTACATCTGTAGATCAAGATAATGTCTCCTTCAAAACTCTTCACATTTATGTCTTATTATGATATCTACCTTATAGTTTTCGAGTATTGATAAGGACTAAGTGGTTGCTTGAGCTAAGGAACCTATATTCATATCATTGTTTCATGTCGAGTTTAAGATATACCAACCTTAGACAGGCCGAGTATTGATGAAACTTAAGTTATTCTTGCATGTGATATTGAATTTGATTTGAAGGATCAGATGAATACAAATAATGTTAAAGATTCATACCCTTAGTTCCCATTAAAAAATGAATCAAATTAGGAAATTGAGCATAGTACTACTCTGAGTTGATACCATGTTTGTATAGAGAACTCAAATAAAAATTCGAGAATACATTAATGAAAACTTATACAAAAGAAAATCAATTTACATACTCACCATATATTTAGAAAACCAACAGCGTTGTGGACAAACTCATAAAGATGGGTCATGACAAACCCTTTACCGGTGGAAATGATCCCTCATGTAGTTAGAATTTTTGCCGGAAGGATGCATTAGGATGACCGACTAACAAACATTGACTAGTCACTTTAATATAGAATATATCATCATTGTTATAATAGACGAACTATGTGTAGTAAGATTGTTTTCTATTTTATAACGAACAAAACTTAAAGTAAAACCAATTTCAATCTTCATTACCCTTGTTGATATGCCTTTAATTAAGCTTGTCATATGTTTGGACCTTTACTGTTTGGCCTAGTCTTATACTTGAAGACTAAGTATAACCTAGGGTTTCATTACTCTATATATTGTAGCATTCTCATACGTCCAAAATAATCTAGTTATTATCTGTTTATCTACAATCTGAAACCCCTCAATAAAATCTCTTTGAAAGTGGATGTAGCCATTATTGGGTGAACCGCTATAAATTTGTGTGTGTCGTCTTTCTTATTTATTGAATTATGTTCTTTCTCATAATTCCACACAACAAATTGTATCAAAGCTTTGAGTTCTTTGGTTTCCTATAAATCTGGGAAAAAGATGTCTTCTTTCAACATGAAGATCGACAAGTTCACAAGTAGAAATAGTTTTAGTTTGTGGCAAATCAAGATGTGAGCATTGTTGAAACAACATGGCTCATGTAGGTTGTTGTCAAGGAAGTACTCCGATAAGGAAAATAGTGATGTTGTTGAGATGACCACTCAAGAGGATAAGATGCATTCAACCATCATGTTGTGTCTCGTAAATGATGTCTTATGCGAGGTTTCATATCAAGATACTACAACCAAATTGTGGTTGAAGTTGGAGAGCCTCTACACGACGAAGTCTCTCACCAACAAGTTGATTCTAAAGCAACGAATGTTCAGCTTGCGAATGCAGGAAGGTACGCAACTTCATGAACACTTAGATTACTTGAGTACAATTCCTCTTAGATTTGCGTAATATTAATGTTAAGATTGCGGACGAGGATGTTACGTTAATTCTATTAGTATCTTTGTCATCATCATATGAAAATTTCGTCCAATCATTTGTTGTTGATAAATATACTATTACTCTGGAAGACGTCAAGTTTTCCCTTCATACAATGGAACTACACCACAAGGTGAATGATAGTGGTGTTTATAAAGACAATCTGACATCTATCCTATATACAAGTGAATGCAAGGGACAACAAAAATCAGGGGAGAAGAAGGACAAGAACTCATCTTCTTCAAAATGTTCTAAGCCTAATGACGTCTACAACTACTATAAGGATAAAGGGCATTAGAATAATGAATGTACTAAGAAGGAGAAACCACAAGATTTTGGTTTGGCAAATGCTGAAGAAGATAATTTTAACATAAATGAGGATATAGCTTTGGTTGTTGGTGGACACACTTATCAGGTTGTTGCGTAGATTCTTGATTCTGGAGCTTCCTATCACATATTTTCTAATAGAGAGTGATTCGAAACTTATAAGAATGTAGATGGTTGTAGTATTTCGATGGTCAACAATTCTATCTACAAGGCGGTTGGAATTGGCTCGATTAAAATTTGGACACATGATAGTAGCTTATGTACATTGGACGAAGTCGTGCATGCCCAACTCATTACTAAGAATCTAACATCACTGAGCATGCTGAATAATAAGGGGTTTCATTTTAAAGGTTAAGGTGGAGTGTCGAATGTCTGTAAGGATTTTGATTTTATTATGAAAGGTGTCAAGAAGGCACTTTATATTTCCTACAAGGTTCTATTGTTTCTGGGTTTATTTCGTTGCATCTTCAGAGGTTCACATGGATGATATGACTAAGTTGTGGCTTATGAGACTTGGTCATACGGGTAAAAGAGGGATGTAAATTCTAGAAAAGGGAGATCTTCTTGGTGGCACATGGTCACGAATCTTGATTTATATGAGCATTGTGTTCCTAGAAAGCTACACCGCAACAAGTTTCCAAAGGGTATATAAGACAAATGACACACTAGATTACATCCATTTGGATTATTGTGGTCCGGCTAATGTTGAGTCTCTAGGAGGTCAAAAGGTATTTCTTCACTGTCATAAAATAATTTTTAAAGAATGAATTGGATGTTTCTCATGAAACATAATGGAGAAGCTTTCTAGAATTTAAAGGAGTGGAAACCGTTAGTGGAGAATCAAAAAGGGAAGAAGATCAAAAGGTTGTGAACTAATAATGGTTTAAAGTTTTGTTCGTCTGAGTTTGATCAATTCTCCAAGGAAGCTGGAATTGCTCTTCATCATATAGTCAGACATACACAACAACCGAACGGTGCAATTAAGAGGATGAATCAAACTCTACTAGAGAGAGTGAGGTGCATGCTCTCTAATGCAAAAAATGGATAGGAGGTTTTGGATAGTAGTAGCAACTACAACATGCTACTTGATAAACCGCGGACCTCACACTGACATAAACTAAAAAACACCTTATAAGGTTTGATCTAGTAAGTCTTATGACTATTTTGATCTTAGGGTTTTTTGCTATACCGTATAATATCATGTCAGCGAGGGTAAACTAGAGTCTCGAGAAAAGAAAAGAATGTTTGTAGGCTATGAAGATGGTGTCAAGGGATATAGAGCTTGGTTTCCTCCGATAAAAGAGTTATTCTGAGTAGAAATGTCATCTTTGATGAGAGTTCTATGCTTAACTCGACAGTGAAGCCAATGAAATTAGGGGAGAGTAGTAGTGTTGATAAACAAGTGAATATCCAATTTCTTCTTCAAGAAGAAGAGGAACATCCACAGTCAGAAGTTGAGCTACCCAAATATTCAACATCTGAAAATTAACCACCAAAAGTTATTCACTAGAGCTTAGTTGAGAGTCGCTCAAGAAGAGTTGGAGTAAGACCTTCATAAAGGTATGACTTTGAGGACATGGTTAGTTATGTTCTACAATCTTCTGAAGAGGTGGATACTCATGAATCGTCCACCTATAAAGAAGTTGTATTCGGGTTTGAAGTTGCATAGTGGTTTGCAACAATGGGATATTAGATAAAGGATTTGGGAGCAACTCGAGAAACTTTAGAAATGGAGATTCTTAGAGATAGAGGTCATAAAGGTGTTGTCAAGGTTCGGAATGTCATCGGTCAAACCATTCGTACACCTAATGCTGCTAACATCCATCATACCACTATGCTTTCACCTTAATCGGATGAGGAGAAGGAGCATATGTCGAGCGTCCCTTATGTTAGTGTAGTAGGAATTTTGATGTATGCTATGGTCTGTAGAAGACCAGATCTAACACAAGTTGTTAGTGTCGTGAGCAGGTTCATGGGGCAAACAAGAAACGAACACTAACAAGTTGTGAAGAGGATATTTCGATACCTTAGAGGTATATCTGACATTGGGCTCATTTTTGGGAATGATACATAGTGTTCGGTGACAAGGTACACTAATTTTGGTTATGCAAGAGATGTTGATACTAGAAGATCTATGACCAATTATGTTTTCACTCTTGGTGGTTCTCTTGTGAGTTGGAAGACAACCTTACAACCAACGATCACTTTGTCTACCATAGAGGCAGAGTTCATGTCACTGACAGAAGCAATTGAAGAGAGAATTTAGTTAAAGGAATTGGTTAGTGATCTAGGTATACATCACAATCAGGCTATTGTATATTGTGACAATTTGAGTGCAATCTGTTTGGTCAAGGATCAAGTTCACCATGAGAGGACTAAACATATCGGTGTTGGATATCCTTTCTTGAGAAGAGGATCAAGGTGAAGAAAGTAGGGATTGATGATAATCTTGTTAATATGTTCACCAAACTGGCACCCTGAGCAAGTTCCAACATTGTTTGGACTTGCTAAATTTTGGAAGTTGTTGAGTGCCCAATGAGCACATCTGAATAGAGAGATGAGTTAATTTGGGTATTGACTAATGCATTTGGTATATTTGTGAGAATTCAAGTCAAGGTAGAGATTTGTTGATATGTCATACATCTTGAATTGGGTTTGTCATCTCTTTGGACCTTTACTTTTGGACTAGTCTTATACTTGACGACCAAGTATAACCTAGAATTTCGTTACTCCATATATTGTAGCGTTTCATCTACCTCCAAAATAATCTGATTATTATTTATTTATTTGTAATCTAAAACTCCTCAATAAAATTTCTTAAAGTAAAAATAGACATTATTGGGTGATTCACTAAGTTTATGTGTTTCGTCTTTCTTTGTTATTGAATTTTATTCTTTCTCATAATTCCACACAACAACCCGAAACCCAAATACATTTATAACTACCAACGCTACTCAAAATTGATAGTCGCTTTATAAATACATTTTTCATAAACGATTTGGTGTGTTTGCAATATGTTAGCTTCGTTAATTTGATTATTACATTAACATGAATAGTAGGATAACTCTCAATAATACGAATCCTTGTAAGAAATTTGGACCATCCATTTCAATGTTCAATTCTTGGGCTGCCAACCTTCGTACGTGTCCATATTTGAATTGCATATTTCTACACTTACCATTTACCAATTGCTTTATATACTCGTTCATGTGTATTATTGAGGATTTCCATTACGCACAACTCATAATAACAAAATCACGTGTGTATATATATATACTAGTCTAATACCCGCACCGTGTACGAGATTAGCTTTAATCAATTGTAAAACAAATCTATTTATTAATTAAAGTGAGTTGGAAGATAATATTATAAGGAAAAGTAAAAAATAATAAAAAAAGAAAGGGATATTTTTAAATAAATGATAGTTTACATGTTCTTCATAAAAAAAAGTATTAAAATGAAATTGAACGTTAGTTATATAAAAATATATGGAACCATGGTTTATGTAAATTAGGTTTTTTTAATATTAGTATATTATATATATATATATATATATATATATATATATATATATATATATATATATATATATATATATATATATAAATAGATAGTTAGTTTATATAATTTTTTAATTAATTTTTTAAAATGAGAGTGCGTTTTAAATTGCATTGACAAAAAGAACGAAAAAAAAAAGCATATGGCATTAAAGGCTTCTACTTTATTATTAGTATGTAGATATATATTTTAACACTAATAGTATATATACATATATGTTTGGTAAGTAGATAAATATAAGTTTTATAATAGGATAATTAAAATATGGTAACTATATATATTATTTAAAAAAAAACTAAAATACTAAGAAAATGACATGTGGCATATTTTTTTTGTTAGAATGAACCACGTTGAAGTAAACGCTTCTGCTTTAATATATGTATATATATTAGTGAGTGCATATTCAAATATCCAACATTAATATTAAAAAAACCAAGAATTAATGAAGAGTTGTTCAGGTAAGACTCCTTTCTTCCGGTAAGGTCGTAAAACATGTTAGGAAGATGACACGTGTCCAATTTTTATTTTATTTATTTTTTCAGAAACGAATGAAAATGATGGTGCAAAACTTATAAAGGGATAGTGTATAACTTATAAAAGTATTGTTCATGAGTTATAATAGAATAGTTCATAACGGTAAGACGGTAAGCCGTCAAGGTAACCTAGGAAGATCACACATGTCTAATTTTTTCCCCCCTTATTCCTTCCAACAACGAATTAAAAGGATAATGCAAAACTTATAGATGAATAGTGCATAACTTATAAAATGATAGTTCATGAATTATAATACAATAATTCATGAATTATAATAGAATAGTTCATAATATATAAACGATTAATTTATAAATAATTTTATATTAAAAAATAAATTATTTAAAGTAGTAATTTATGAACTTTATAAGAGTAGTTCATTGGAGATATAATATTTGTTCATGAATAGATTATCGTGAAGTACCTCCTTCATGATGAGAATACTCAATGCAGTATATAAAAGAGTAGTTCATTAATAGTATATCGTGATAATTCATATTCTAAGGGAATAACTTATAAATTATATGTGAATAGTTAATATTTATAAAAAAAACAATTCATGAATAATATAAAGTAATAGTTCATGAATTATATGAGAATAGTTCAAAGTTTATAAGAGAATAATGCAGAACTTATAACATGATAGTTCATTATAGTTAAAAGTATCTGGAATATATTTTCTTAAAAAAAATAATTTGGGACACGTGTCAATCTCTTAGACGGCCGCACAACCTTACCACAATTAACAGCCTTACCTAAACAGCACCCGCCACCAACACGATAAATATAAAACATTATGTATACAAAAAATCTTAGGTTTGTCCTTTTTTTCGACTAGAGAAATATCTTGTACTTTTGAACATTTTCAATCAATGGAGTGAAGTTCGAAGACATTTCACATGGAGTTATGTAGTTGAGGTACTACTTCCATGTAACACTCATAAATATTCAGAAAATTTCCACCAAGAAATATCATTATTGGCAAAATTTTGTCTTCAAACTATCATAATTCAAAACCTTTCATCAAGAACCACTGAGTTTAAAATATTTTCCATTTGTTACATAACTCCCGCAAATAAAAAAAATCCCAAAAACAATACATAGCGGAGCGATTCAACTTTAATCTTTTCTGACACGAAATTATGGAAAGATAACATAAACTTTTATAAAATATGAACCGTTAGTTATAACGCAGGAACTAAATGCTTAAATTTATTAAAATTAAACATGAAATGAACTATTAATACATAAAATATATCAATTGATATTTTAATATTACCGGATATGAAACAAAAGCCGTTCCATGAATATTACTAGAGAAACACCTACTTGTGAATAGTACAATACATAGCACTTGTTTAGTTTTATTTAAAAAAATTCGTTTACGTATCTTTACAAAATTATTTGCTTCGTTTATAAATAATTGTCGTTTTAGCATTTTTACACACTTATAAAAAATTATTAAATATACTCTTTTATTTTATTTTTTTACTTTAGTGAAAATTGCAATTACCATTCTACCGGTGATAATAAAGATAAATGTGTAAAAAATAAAATAACTAAAAATAAAGTTATTCATAACAAAAAAAAAATGTAAAATGATAATTATTTTCATTAAGAGGGAGCAATGGAATATGAAAAGGACAGTGCCAGGTTTGATCAAAATAAAATGTTTTGGAAACTATGTGGAATTAGGTAAAGTGTAGTACCCTTGAATGAAAATTTTGCTTTTGTATTTTGGCCCTGTAACAGAAGAAGAAGGAGACCGTTAGGTTTGAACATATTGGGGTTTAGGGTTTGAAAGATAGTTGAGTTCTTCTTCCGCTTCAATCCTATCAAACAAGAAAGATATGGATAATTCAACTCCAGTTACTCGTACCACTCATCCATCTAAGGCTACTAACTACAGAAAAGGGAGGCCTCGAATTGTAATTCTCCATGGCCACCCAACTAACTGTCAAACCCCCACACCCCTTTATAGATCTCGCAATTTTCTTTTCAAATATCCCACCTTTTTTTTCATGTCTCTCTTACATTAAATTAATGAGCCCTGCTGGAATATAGTATTGTTTGTGTACAGTGTCAGCTGTTCTTGCTCTTCTTCTGCAAGTAAGTTGGAAACCATATAACCTAAATTGTTTTTTTAATTAATATTTAAAACTTTCTAGAAACATGTTTCTCGTGTGTTTTTTCTGCCTAATTGCGAGTTTTTTATTCTCAAATGTGCATTGTACTTGTCTGATTGTAACATTTTGTAGCTGCATTTATGATTTTCATTTCTTGGATTTCCATGTCTGATTGTGGTGTGTTTCTAGCTACTTGTGGGTTTGCATGCTCTTTGTGAATGTATGCACTATGGCTATAAATGTATTACTTGGAATCAAATGCAGTAGTTGATTGCTTCAATGATCATATTCTTCTTTGATGGATGGACTTGATTTCTTTTTGTTGATTCTCAGGAAAATATTCTGAAGGGTGAGCCATGGCAGAGGAGTTGCAGCAACCGCTACTGAATCCTGAAAATTTCAACCGGGATAACATTGATTTGGTAAGAGAGATTAAGAAAGCTACTAGCCCCAGAGTTCAGAGAACTTGTAAAATTAGCATGCTAAACATAATTTAAAATGTGGTAATTGAACAGGAAAACATTCCTCTTGATGAAGTTTTTGAACAATTGAGGACTTCAAGAGAGGGACTTACAACCGAGGATGCTGAAGCTCGGCTCAAAATTTTTGGACCAAACAAACTTGAAGAGAAGCCAGTAATTGTTCTTATCATGGTACCAGAATGTTACGAAACTCTCTCTTTACATCGATTGATTACTGGTTGATTGCAGGAGAACAAATTCTTGAAATTTCTGAGTTTCATGTGGAATCCACTATCATGGGTCATGGAAGCCGCTGCTGTCATGGCCCTTGTCCTGGCCAATGGTGGCGTAAGTTGAATGAAACCTTTTTATTCATTTTTTGTTTTGTGAATTTAAGTTCAATAAGATTCATCAAAGTATGATCAGTTTATCTCATGACTGCCATTTTTCGTGAATTTCAGGGAGAAGGTCCAGACTGGCAGGACTTTGTGGGAATTATCTGCTTATTGGTGATCAACTCAACCATCAGTTTTATTGAGGAAAATAATGCAGGAAATGCTGCCCAGGCGCTTATGGCTCGCTTAGCTCCCAAGACAAGGGTCTGTTTTTTTTTTGTGTGTGTGTTTGGTACCATTTTCTTATATCATTGAACTCTAATTTAAGCATGTTTATATATGGACTGTTCAATTCCTAGATTGTAGAGATGTTTCTTGCACTAAAAATGCATGACAATTTATGAAGAAATTTTGCATTGCTTTTTTTATGTATATTTATCTTATCATGATTAATGGTTTATATATGTTCGACAGCTTCTAAGAGATGGGCAATGGCAAGAGCAAGATGCAGGTATTCTTGTTCCTGGAGACATCATCAGCATCAAGCTTGGGGATATCATCCCTGCAGATGCCCGTCTGCTTGAAGGAGATCCTCTGAAAATAGACCAGGCATGTTCTGGTTTTCTATCCTTCTTTTTTAAGCAAACCTGCAAGGTCCATATGTTATTGCTTTAATTCCTCAAAGCTATGTCACTCCTAATCCATTTCATTTCCGGAAAAGTTAAGACACTAAGCTAAGTGATAATTATAAGAAAAATTACGAAGTAAGAAAATCATACGATGCTAATTATTAATGGGCAAGGTGTCGAGTAGTTCAACACTCATATATTAGGCTTGAAAGATCTCACACTTCGGATGTGGATTGACTAATTTCCACGAAGAGCGTTCCCTTGTCAATACTCACAAATCCTTTATACTTGGGATTGGATTTATCAAAGATCTCATGTAGATTTATAATAATGCTGCAGTCTGCTCTTACTGGAGAGTCTCTGCCAGTTTCAAAGAGGACAGGAGATGAAGTTTTTTCAGGCTCTATTTGTAAGCAGGGAGAGATTGAAGCTGTTGTAATAGCAACTGGAGTGCACTCTTTTCTTGGAAAAGCCGCTCATTTGGTCGATAGCACGGAAGTTGTTGGACACTTCCAGCAGGTAATATGAACACTATACTATTTGTGAATCTTATCAATGTACTCTTTGTATGCCATATATAGTAACTCAGCATGCTGAATTTTGCAGGTCCTTACTTCCATTGGAAACTTCTGCATTTGCTCTATAGCTACTGGTATGATTATTGAAATCATCGTTATGTATCCAATCCAACACCGATCATACAGAAGTGGAATCAACAACCTTCTTGTGCTCTTGATTGGAGGAATTCCTATAGCTATGCCCACAGTGCTATCCGTCACTCTTGCTATTGGATCTCATCGTCTTTCTCAACAGGCATGTTTTTCAACATCTTGATTTTACAGAAGAAAATGAGAATAACAATCAATGATCCACCCTCATTATGGATATCACACTTTTTATAGGGTGCTATAACAAAGAGAATGACTGCAATTGAAGAAATGGCAGGGATGGATGTACTTTGCAGTGACAAAACAGGGACTCTTACTCTAAATCGTCTTACTGTTGACCGTAACCTTGTTGAGGTACAAAGTCTTTGCTCATTTGATGGCCACTGTTTGATGTTGCTTACAAGTTCTGTATAAATTTTCATTTATGATCTATTCTCTTTTAGGTTTTCAAGAAAGACATGGAAAAAGACACCGTTGTCCTGCTTGCAGCTCGGGCAGCAAGGCTGGAAAACCAGGATGCTATTGATGCTGCCATTGTCAACATGCTTGGTGATCCAAAGGAGGTATAAAGAAAGAAATATTTACAAATTACGAATGAGTTTCAGAAATGGTAGCTGATTATTATGCAATAAATAGCAAGGCGGTGAATGACATGGATTTTTTCCTATCACTCTCAGGCACGTGCAAACATCCGTGAAGTTCACTTTCTACCATTTAACCCTGTTGACAAGCGAACTGCCATCACATACATCGATTCTGATGGTAAATGGTACCGAGCCAGCAAAGGAGCTCCTGAACAGGTATGTCTCTCAGGATACAATCTTCATAAGCATGGATACTTAAATCTATGAAATTGCACCTTTGTCTATCAGATCCTTGATCTATGCCAAGAGAAGGATGAAATTGCTGAAAAAGTGCATTTGATCATAGACAAGTTTGCCGAAAGGGGATTGAGATCACTTGGTGTTGCTATTCAGGTTCAACTACCATTGATTTGTCATCTTGTTACAAAAATGGTATTCTTGTCATAGCATTTAGTTCCACTCACAATTTCAAGCTTTATGGTTATATACAGGAAGTCCCGGAGCAAAGTAAGGACAGTCCAGGTGGGCCATGGAGCTTCTGTGGGCTACTGCCGTTGTTTGATCCCCCAAGGCATGATAGTGCGGAGACTATTCGTCGAGCTCTTAACCTTGGAGTTGATGTTAAGATGATCACAGGTCTGTACCAAATTATTGTTGTTAGATGTTATTTCTAGTCTTGTAGTAAAATGAAGTTGACTCCTCTTTCCTCCTTGTTGTACTATTAGGTGACCAATTGGCAATTGCAAAAGAAACTGGTCGACGACTTGGCATGGGGACAAACATGTATCCTTCTTCTTCATTGCTGAGCCGCAACAAGGATGATCATGAAGCCCTTCCAATTGATGAGCTCATTGAGAAGGCTGATGGTTTTGCTGGAGTATTCCCTGGTATGCTCTTAATCTAGTTGATAATTCCAACCTGACAAAGAAGAGTGAATGTCTCACATGAAAATTACTTATTTACAGAACACAAGTATGAAATAGTCAAGATCCTACAGGAAAAGAAGCATGTCGTAGGAATGACCGGAGATGGAGTAAATGATGCACCTGCTTTAAAGAAAGCAGATATTGGAATAGCAGTGTCTGATGCTACTGATGCTGCAAGAAGTGCATCTGATATTGTCTTAACAGAGCCCGGTCTTAGTGTGATCGTTAGTGCAGTCTTGACTAGCCGAGCTATCTTCCAAAGAATGAAGAACTACACAGTTCAGTTTCTCTCTTATGAATTTCCTATGCATTTTCTATGAACTTTTTTAACTTATTTCTGCTAACTCTATGCAGATATATGCAGTCTCTATCACAATTCGTATAGTGGTATGTTTTTCTCTCCCCGTTTTTTTCTGCTTCTAAGTTCTAACTATGAATAGCCATTGACAAATTCCCTTCGTTTATTGCAGTTGGGTTTCATGCTCTTGGCTTTGATTTGGGAATATGATTTCCCACCATTCATGGTTCTTATAATAGCAATATTGAATGATGGGACTATCATGACTATATCAACTGATAGGGTTAAACCATCACCAATGCCAGATAGCTGGAAGCTAAATGAGATATTTGCCACTGGTATTATCATTGGTACCTATCTCGCTTTGATCACCGTATTGTTTTACTGGGCTGTAAACAATACCACCTTCTTTGAGGATCACTTTGGTGTGAAGTCTATATCAAGCAACAGTGAAGAAATTTCATCTGCTGTGTATCTCCAAGTCAGTATTATCAGTCAGGCTCTCATTTTCGTGACTCGTAGCTACAGCTGGTCATTCACTGAGAGGCCAGGCGTCCTCTTGATGTGTGCATTTGTTGTTGCTCAACTGGTATACTCTAAAACATGAAATAATCCTCAAAATGTTGATCCTACAGTTTGATCAAATTCTTTGTACGTATCTCGTGATGGTGTAGGTTGCTACCGTGATTGCTGTATATGCAAACATCGGCTTTGCCTCAATAAGTGGAATTGGATGGGGGTGGGCTGGTGTCATTTGGCTTTACAGTTTGATCTTCTACTTCCCTCTAGACATCATCAAGTTCGCTGTCCGATATGCTCTCAGTGGAGATGCATGGAACCTAGTTTTTGACAGAAAGGTTGGACAAAAATACTCTTACTTTACCATTTTAAACATTCTAAAGTTAATGATTCTTCCTCTGAACATTTCTCCATACGGGTTTTTGAACAGACCGCGTTCACAACAAGGAGAGACTTCGGAAAGGAGGAGAGGGAGGCTCAGTGGGTTGTTTCACAAAGAACACTGCAGGGCTTGTCCACAGACAATATTGACCTACATGGAAGGCGGTCTTCCCTGATAGCGGAGCAGGCTAAGAGGCGTGCTGAGATTGCCAGGTAAACTAGACGAGCTAATCGTCTTAGTTTATGTGAGATTATCAATCTCATGTGTTCATGGTGATCAATATACTATTTTACAGGCTAGGGGAGATGTACACGTTGAAAGGACATGTCGAGTCAGTGATGAGGTTGAAGAACTTGGACATGAGCAAGATACAAGCTGCTCACACAATATAAGCTTCTGGTTATATGCATGTGAGTCATAATATCTCAAATTTTGCAAATAATCCATTTCAGTTCATGCTAGATTGTTACTATGTACACACACCTTCATGTAATTTGCTGGTTAATATTCAGATTCAATAAAAGGGGATTAGAGGCAGTTTTATTCAATTACATATCATGATTAATAACTAAAACTAATTGGAATTTCAAAGTAAACCTTATATAGCAGGCTAGATATTAATTTGTTTATATTTGAAGCTGAGGGTTACTCTGATATAAGCAGTTAACCACTCAGTTTGCCATTTGTTTGCTTTTCAATGCTTATTGCTTACATTTACAAGAGCATCCTCCCCGAACATGCTCTCACTATAGAGTTGCATGAGGGCCATGGTTTCCGGGGAGAGATGGATTGGTCTTATTACCAAGCTACTCTTGGAAGAGTATGTGGGGGGAAAAGCTCTCTTAATTGACGCATGGGTGATTTCTAGGGATAGAATAAGTTTGATCAGGCCAACAAAAACGATTAATAGACGCAGTACGTGAAAGTAAATGAGCTAATGTTGAATGTTTCTATCGTTGATGATTTGGTTGCAACTGATTAAAGCCATTCCTGTAAGAGGGCCAACGGGCACTCACAACGAGCTTTCGATGTATGAATCTGAAGCAACGAGCCTAGTATGGAAGATGAAACTCCCTCCAAAGGTACGTGTTTTTGCGTGGGAAACGTGCACTTTTCAGGAAAAGGGTGAGAAATGACCAAACATGTGAAAGATGTAATGAGTTCATCGACTCTACAACACATGCCATTTTCATGTGCTCCAAGGGACGGAAAATCTAGAAAGGAATCATTGCTTTCAACCATGGGCTTAATCTTATTCAATGTTCTAAAAGACGGGAAGGAGAGGCACGTCTAGCGTCTAGTCGGTTAGACGGATTCTAGACGGAAAAGACGTTTTTTTGATAAAATACATTATATTTGCCACAATATGGAAAATTTTTATGAACTAGGACACCGTCTAGCGTCCTAATTTATTAATTAAACAAAAATCTTAAAACCCTAAACTCCTCTCTCTCCTCCTACCTCATTCATATTTCCTACCGCCGCAAAAAAACAAAAGGAGGGACTCAGGAGAAGAACTAAAGGGAAAAACAACCAGAAGAAGCAAACCGCCGAGGAGAAAAAATCGTCGAGGAGAGTTGGACTAGACTACTAGAGAGAAGAGAGGAGAGTGTCGAGGAGAGCGTCGCGGAGGTCTGAGCGACGACTGACGAGGACGGAGATGGAGTCATTATCGGCTGTCGGAGAGAAGAGAGGAGAGAGTGGCCATCGCCCATGGGAGAGAAGTTGGGAATCGGAGGATGTCTTACCCCATCCTGCCTTGGCTTGACCCGTCCAGCTCCGTTCTGCTCTGTCTTGACCCCGTTTTATCCCGTCCCAAACCCTATTTCTACTGTGTCCGTCCAGACAGTTCCGTTTTGGCAAAAAACGGGACCGACTACCGCCGTCTAGCCGGCCCCGGACGGCATATTTTGGAACACTGATCTTATTCCATGTGAAACTAACGATCTCATCATATACAAAACATATAAGGAATGGAGGCGTTGGAGGATGTTAATATCCGAGCATAGATCGGATGGAGTTACAGGAACAAAATGTTGTTCGAGGAAGAACCTGTTCTAAGAGGGAAAATTGAGAACTTTTTCCTGGAATATTTACCAAACTCGGTGTACAGTAAAAGTTATTTCCGAAATACGTAAATCTAAACCAAAGTCACGGTTTCAAACCGCGTTTTTTTAAAAAGAAATCTTAAGCGTCAAATAAAAAAAAATGATAAATTAAAAAATAAATGAAAGCCTCGGTTTGAAAGCGAGGTTTTGACTAAGACTCCTAAACCCTTGGTTCAAGATTTTTAAAAAAAGTTGCGGTTTAAAATCTCGGCTTTGGTTTAAATTTGCGTATTTCGAGAATAATTTTTACTATACAACTAGTTTGGTAAATATTTTTAAAAAAATCGAAAATTGACGACGCAATGCTACCCGGGGAATTTATGGATTGTCAATGATTTTCCGAGGACATGATGGTCAAGTCTTTGGAGCTAAGGTTCAAAGAATTAAGTAGGAAATGACCGGTATGATGGGCAGAGGCAGGGTAGGCAGCTGCACTCAGAATGGGAGCAATGGAAGCTCTTCATCTAAGAGTGCAACGCAGCATTATGGAGACGGCATTAGCAATAGTTTTGAATATTTCTCGGTCAAACTCATATACAGAGAAGCCAATAAAGCAGCTCATTTGCTAGCTAGGGTAGTCCCCTCGAATGGAGATGAAGAAGTTTTGTGTTTGTACTGAACATTGTAGTTGCAGATAGTGGCTAAGAAATAGATATGGTTTTCAATTCAAAAAAAAATATTGATTTTATGGATGGGTGGTGTAAAATTTGAGTAACTTTGATTTTACAGTTGGGTGGTGTAAAATTTGTTAAGAAACAATGTTTTACACTTTTATATTTATTTTAATTAAGAAAATTAAGAAAAGATTAGTCTAATAAGGTCTTTTTTGTATTAATCATATAAACTAGACCCTTTCTAATTTAAGATTATTTTTTAATTCTATTTTCAGGATTGATAGGAATAAATATTAAAGGGTTGTGCTGTTCTCGCCCCATATTAGTCAATTTTCAATTGAAAATTGTCAATTCATTAAGAAAATTAAGAGGGTAATGATGATTAAAAGTGATGATTGAAGTAATGATTTAAGGGAAGTGGGGAGTAGAAGGTAAGTGATGATTGTAAACACTGACTAATTGATAGCTAATGATGATGTATGTGGTTTAGTTTTATTTTGTTAACAGAATTGTTCATTGTATCGGATTTTTAAATCTCGCTAGCGCAATTGATCGGATTTTGATTAGTAATATATATATATATATATAAAAAATAAAAAGTTTAAAGTTGTTTATTTTTTTTAATCTCGTTAACGGAATCGATAATTGTATCGTTTTTTCAAAATCTCGTTAGCGGAATTGATTGGTTTTAGTTAGTATGTTTTTTTTAAGTCTATTTTATATCAATAATTGTATCGTTTTATTTTAAGTCCCTTTTCTAAAATCTCGTTATCTCGTTAACGGAATCTATAATTTGATCGTTTTTTTAAGTCCAATATGCGAGAACAAGTGACAGTGGGCAATTTGGTTTACATCGTATCTGTAAAAAACTATCAAGAGAAAAAGTTATTTATGATAATTGCAATTAATGATTTAACTTGATGAAAAAATATAATACTTACCGCAACAAAGTGGTTACGAGGGTTGTCAAAAGCGATGAATCCAATCGATCCCGGGGCCGGGCCACCTACGGGGGGCGTTTGTATAGTTAACGGGAGGCTTATATGAGCCGCAGTCCAATCCAAATACACAAGAGTGCATTGGAAGATCGTGACAAACAATGCCCCGCATAAGGGCATTTACATCCAATATTTGGATGGTGCCACAAGAGTCTCTTCAACATCTCTTTATGATCGACCCTTTCATGATCCAGGAAAACATCGTATCGTTCAGGGTATTTTCTTAACTCTGCCATCATGATTTTGCGCATATATAATAGGCCATTTATCCTCATCGTGACCCAACAATACACAAAAAGCTTGAAATCCACAATTCCCATCGCCTTGAACATCTACTAGCATATCAACGTAGGGAACCATGAAATTTTCGAAATTGTTCGAGCCGAAGTCATAATCTCTTATGACAACCGGGGGTAAGTGAAAATCGGTGTTTCATTGGCCCCCACTTCCTCTACCTCATCTTTCGTCACCACTTCCTCTTCCGCTCTCTTCTTTCCCTTTTCCTCTCTTGCTTTGGCCGCAACTTCTCTACTGTACTCAAAGCTTGATTTTCTACGCTCATTTGCATCCTTCTTCGGCCTTCCTCTCGGGCTTTGGATCGTTTCCGGAGGTTCTAGTATCAGGGTTTCTATTATTTGCGGACTTGTAGTCAAGGTTTCTATTACTTCCGGATCTCTAAGGGTCCGCCATATGGTCCTAATTTGCATAATGTCTTCATTCGATAAGTAACAAGATGCTTCGAGGTCACTCATGCCCACGTGACCAAGGTCACCCGATTCACTATCCTGGTTATCAAGCCAGTGAACCTGACGCCAAAAGATATCGGCATCAGTTTTCACAAATGGGCGGTCTTCATAAACCATTATTGCCACTTCATGAATGCACGGTATCCCATATGTACTCCTAGTGTAGCAATATGTGCAATCGGGGTCATAACTCTCATTGCATACAGCGTCGAATATGTCATAAAGTATGGAAAGGCAGTCATGAGACACATTGTGCACTATAAATCTAAACATTGGCAAATTTCGAAATTTATTTTGGACTTTGAAGCACGATGTCTCTAAGGAACCCATAAGTTGGCGGAATTCGTCCCTCAACATCCTATGGAAATGCTCCAAACACGTGTCGAGACGATTGTTTCTAGAGTCCATCTCACTTTTGAACACCGCATGCGCGGATTCAACCCTATAAATATGTTTGTAGGAGTCAAACAAAATTATGGGCGCAAGTTAGTTAAAGAAATATGTGTTTACGGTTTACCTGCTAGATGCCTTATTTCCAAGGTACATGTTTTGATCTGTCATAGTGTCATGTAGGTTACAATTTTCTCAACATGACACAACCAAGTTCTCGTCAAATAGTCCATCAACCCCCATCGATCCTCCCAAAGATCGTGCATTGTTCGGAGCCGTTCCTCGTACGACTCTCTTGACTCGGATCAGAACAAGGTGTAACATTGAGCCAAGAATTCAATACGGACACTCACACTTCGACTCTTGCGGTAAGCATAGTCTTCTATGTTGCGCTCAACGTGCCATATGCACAACATGTGATATGCCTCAGGAATGGTATGCGGAAGGGCTTTTAGGAGACCAAGCTCCCTGTCCGTGATTATGACATTCGGCAAATGGTGACCGCACCAAGCTCGGACCTGTTGCAAAACCCAACGATATGTCTCCTCCGTTTCTCTTGCAAGGAAAGCGAACCCAAAGTATTTTTTTTTTCGTGGGTCCCCTACAATCTCTAATAGGGGCATCCCATACCTAGAAGATTATACTTGTAATTAGTATTAAAGGCGAGAACATATGATAAGAACATAAAATTACCACTTACGTGTTTGTGTTGTAGGTTGTATCCATTATCATGACACAATGAAATTTCTCCCATAGTCGAAGAGAAGTGGGGTTTGCAAATGCTATGTCTTGTAGTCGTCCCTCGCTCGTCTGTCGCCAACTATAAATGTATCTTCCTAGGCTCAACAGCTTCAGGAGTAGTTGCATAGGGGTCATAACTCCCTCCAACTTCGACCGTTGGAATTTCGCGCGTGCATTGTATATTAGTTGTCTCATAGTTGCATTATCCTCGTATCGGGCCCGTAGGATTTCTACTGTTGGTTTCGGCCCGCAACCTGCTAGAGTCAGGTCAACCACCTCGTTGTATTGTGAGGTTGATAACCGTTCTGCGAATGCATGACCTTCAAAATGCTTGTTGAATTTGTGCGTGTGAACCCCGTTCTTAACTTTCAACAGCCATACATTCTTATTAGCCTCGTAAATATGCAACATAAATGGACAATCACACTTCTTTGACGAACAATCCCGTTTCTTTATAGGTTGATTGTTATCGTCAAGAAGTCTCCCTCATAATCTTTTTTGGACCCGTATTGTTCGCATGCGAGGTGCACCATCCCAAAATTTCTCTTTTCTGTGGACTTCCATGACTTTGCAATCGTCAATACTGATGAAACGATTTATAACTTAGTTTAGGCATTCATTTAGATAGTTTTTCCCCTTATTCATGCATGGTTTGACATTAGTTCGTGACGTTTACGCTTATATTGTCGAAATAGACGTCTACAAGGCTTTTGTCGGTTTTGTAGGTATTTTGGGGAGCTTTTGGACTTAATCGACACATTCGATGATCATTCTTCGTGATGGCACACTTCCGGACTCATTAAGGAGCAAGCTAGGAGCAAAGAAGAACACATAGGACCTTGTTGGTGCATGTCTTGCACCAACTCATGACTTGATAATCCAAAGAGAAGTTTTTATGAGAAACCACGGCCCAGAGGAAAATCTCGACCGTGGTTTTGGCCGTGGTTTTCTCTAGACAACCTTGACACGTGTCCCACAATCTCTTTGTCCGACCCTTGCTCTTGGTGGAGAATATAAGTGGTCCTGCAGGCTGTTGCTAGGGGATTCCCACATTCTCTCACACCTCATCATTATCCACATTGGAAATTTCTTGGAGAGAAAGAACACTCTCATTTTGGAGAAGAAGAACAAACACATCAAAACTTAGATTTAGAGTGAACATTTGAGTGATTTTTAATGGTTTTTGTTGAAGAACTTTTGAAAGCATTGTAAGGAACGTTTTGGAGCTGTGTTTGAAGGGTTGTAAGTCTTGTTTAATCTCATATTCAGCTAAGATTACTTGTTTCTTTTCACTCTTATTTCATTTTCTTGTTATGGGAGCCATGAATGCTTATATGTTGAGTTTGGATCTTAAAATGCATGTTGTTGGCTAAGTAGTTGTGATTATAGGGTGATGGAATAATGGTTATGGCTTGAACTATGATAGAATAGACTTGAATGTACCTTTGTATGATTTACTTGCTCGAAACCTAACCCCTGATAGAACCACGGCATGTTCTTGTAAAATCTAGACCGTGGTTTTGGCCGTAGTTTTCTCTGTTGTGCTTGTATTGATGAATTTGAATGTTTGGATGTTGGATTGTTGAAATCCTAGTGTTTGTTAAGCATAATCTAGCCTAGGGTGATCTAATGCTGGCAAACTAAGTTAGCAAGGGAAGAGACTTACTTGGTAATTCCCGACCTTAGATACCAAAGATGATGAACTCTAGGTAGTAGTGAGCCTCACAAGCCGCTATTGGGTTGAGTGTGCTAGGATTGTTGCTTAGGACTTGCCTTGCCGAGACTTACTCGGTGAGGGGAGGTTTGACCCCTAGATAGTAATCTGATTTGTGTAGAATTCCCAACTTTAGGCTCCTAGAGACTTACCCGGTAATAGGACCTTAGGTGCGGGACTAGTGGACCATGAGACTTACCCGGTGATTGATCCCAATTGAGAAACACCCTTTTACCAACATACCGTAGCTTGTCCAAGGTTGATTAGAAGCTTGAGTCCAATGCCATAACCGAAAGTTCTAATCCCTAGAATCCACTTTTCTCTCCTTGATCACATATCTTGTGTTTGTGTTGCTTGTTTGTGTTGCTATTTTGAGCTGTTTGTTTGATTCATAATCTTGCATGATTTGTGATCTTGCTTGATTACCACAAAAACCCAACCAAAAATATCATTATTTTCATTTCTTTATTCCTTTCTCTTTTCTTAGATTAGGTTTGCACTATCCATGATCACTTGTTTGATTTGATTTCACCTTAGTCTTCGTGCTCGACCTCGGAATACTATCCTTGCTACACAACGACCCATACACTGTGGGTTCGCTAGAAGTTCGGAAAATATATCGAGTTATAAATTGTAAGACTTTTGCGTGGTACAATTCTAGCGTAACAAGTTTTTCATGCCTTGACGTTGAGCTTGACCACGAGCCCAAGCAATACAAGATTCTCTATCAGGCCACCATTCGTCCGTTGTAAAAAAACTCGGTGTAATCCTGTTCTGGTTTAACGACATCGGTCCAGTGACCCCACCATGTGTGGTTCATATTCCTATAAAAAAAGTGAAATAAAATAAACAAGTATAACAATTTAGTTGAAAACAATAATAAGGAATTATAACAATTTAAGTTAGTAATTAGTTAAGTTAACAACAAGCTAGTTGTACAATAATATGCAAATATAACAATTTAAATTAGTAAAATAATTATAACAATTTAAGTTAGTAATTAGTTAAGTTAGTAACAAGTTACTTATACAATAAGTTGCAAATATAAAAATTTAAATTAGTAAAAAGTTAGTTGTACTTAGTTAAGTTAGTAACAATTTAGCTTAACAATAATAAACAATTATAACAATTTAAGTTAGTAATTAGTTAAGTTAATAACAAGTTACTTATACAATAATAAGCAAATATAAAAATTTAAATTAGTAAAAAGTTAGTTGTACTTAGTTAAGTTAGTAACAGTTTAGCTTAACAATAATAAATAATTATAACAATTTAAGTTAGTAATTAGTTAAGTTAATAACAAGTTACTTATACAATAATAAGCAAATATAAAAAAATTTAAATTAGTAAAAAGTTAGTTGTACTTAGTTAAGTTAGTAACAACTTAGCTTAACAATAATAAGCAATTATAACAATGTAAGTTAATAATTAGTTAAGTTAATAACAAGTTACTTGTACAATAATAAGCAAATATAACAAGTTAATTGTACTTAGTTAAGTTAGTAACAATTAGTTAAGTTACTAATTAGTAAACTAGTTAAACAAATACAACAATTAAATATACAGGTTAAACGAAGTAAATGAAGTAAACGGGTTAAAAAAGTTAAACGAAGTAAATGAGTTAAACTAAGTAAACGGGTTTAAAAAGTTAAACGAAGTAAACAAGTTCAACAAGTTAAACAAATATAACGACTTAACTAAACGGGATACACGAAGTAAACGGGTTAAACTAAGTAAACGGGTTTAAAAAGTTAAACGAAGTAAACAAGTTCAACAAGTTAAACAAATATAACAACTTAAATAAAGGGGATAAACGAAGTAAACGGGTTAAACTAAGTAAACGGATTTAAAAAGTTAAACGAAGTAAACAAGTTAAACAAATATAACAACTTAAATAAATGGGATAAACGAAGTAAACGGGTTAAACTAAGTAAACAGGTTTAAAAAGTTAAACGAAGTAAACAAGTTCAACAAGTTAAACAAATATAACAACTTAAATAAACGGGATAAACGAAGTAAACGAGTTAAGCATATATGACAAAAGTAAAACAAAATTAAAATGAGTTAAGCAACTATCGGGATTGGAGGTGCGTTAAGGTCAATCCTTCGATTCCGAGACCCTCGTCACTTACTTCCAAACATTGATCATAACCACGACATAATATCGTTTAAATTTTTAAAGATTGAACAAAATGATCAAAATTTAACAAATTAACGTGCGTTGTGAATTTACGAAGAATGTGTTGAATATACGAGCAAAGTTAGTGTCGACGAAGTCACAATTTATACTGATGAAGAGCTCAAGAAATTGCTCGCGTTTGATTAATTCTGACAGATAAATTCAAATGGACGGTTGGGAAGCAAACTTGAACATCGGATTCCAATTATCGCATGGGTTGACCACGTGGACGGCTGGGAAGCAGCGCGACCGACGAGGCGCTGCCAGACGCACTAATTGAACATCAGATAAATTCAAATGCATATATATATATATATATATATATATATATATATATATATATATATATATATATATATATATATATATATATTACTAATCAAAATCCGATCAATTGCGCTACCGAGATTTAAAAATCCGATACAATGAACAATTCCGTTAACAAAATAAAAATAAAACTAAACCACATACATCATCATTAGCTTTCAATTAGTCAATGATTACAATCATCACTTACCTTCTACTCCCCACTTCCCTTAAATCATTACTCCAATCATCACTTTTAATCATCATTACCCTCTTAATTTTCTTAATGAGTGACAATTTTCAATTGAAAATTGACTATTATGGGGTGAGAATAAGATCTCAATACTGAATATAGATTCTCTTGATTTCTAAAAGGTGTGTTTGATGGTACATTGTACAAAAAAATCTCTATTTAATCAATTCACTCTTCTTTTTTTGGTCTCAACTATTTTCTCACTTCGTACGAAAAAACCCTTCACCTTTCCTCCGTTTCTAAAAAATGTGTTTTGACTCTATCAACTAATTTCATATTTCATGAAAACTTGTAAATTGCAAAGGTTTCGGTTGTCTATCAATTGAGAAAAACAAGGTAAACTTTTTCATTGTAATCTACTCTTACTTTCTTGTCACTCCTTATTCAATCTTTTTCTTTTTATTTTTTTGATTTTTTTAGAAAATTTTGAACTTGCATTTGAACCTCCCTTCTAATGCCATGATTGAGCTCACCATGAGGCATGCCTTTGCTATCATTCTAACAGCATGGTTGAGCTCACTACAAGGCATGCCTTTGCTACTACCGGATAACAATTTTCAAACATAAAGTGAGGCACGAGTTTGATTTGAACTTGTCATCGAACTACATCGTAATTCCTAAAGTTACATTGATATTGGATTCGAGTTGAACGATTTTTTGCTTGGCAGAAGACTGTCTGTTTTTGGTTTGTGCAAGTTACAGACTTGCATATACCTTGTAATTTGTTTGTGTATTTCGTACACCTTTTGACATCTGCATTATGCTGTACAAAACCTTATTCCATCAGTCAATTTAACTTGTTTAAATTGAATAACAGTATAAACAAGTAGTAGAAATCTGATCATGTCAAATTCCGTACGGCATCTTGAGTTGCACAATCTTACACAAACTTGTAAAATATCATTATAAATCATTGAAAATGTTCAATTTTGACGAAAACACAGCCCAAAGCAGAGAAACGAGTTCTGCAGCCATTCAAGAGCAAGGTCAGGATAGATGTGTCCATGTACGGTCCAGGCTGAATACAAGAGCATGGCTCCAGAGAATTAGTTGTAGACCATGTACTTGGGGGTTGCACTGAATTTCTGATAACCCTTGATCACTTTGTTCACGGCGTCAAGGAAATCTTTCTCCGTCACTGTCTTCCTCCTGGCTCTAATGGCATACATTCCAGCTTCGGTGCATACACTTCTTATATCAGCACCTGCAGTTATTAATTCCGTCAAATTTTGTCTGCTTGTTGGACAATTTCTCTGAGACAGATTTGACAATAATATACAATGCATACTATCAATGGCCAAACACACACCAAGATGGGTACAGTATACTAACCAGTGGAATTAGGGCAAAGGCGGGCAAGAAGTTCAAACCGAATGTCCCTCTCACAGTTCATGGTCCTGGTGTGGATCTTGAATATCTGTGTTCTGCCCTCTAGATCAGGAAGGCCAAATTCGACCTTCCTGTCTAACCTTCCAGGACGCAACAGTGCTGGGTCCAGCGTGTCAGGTCTGGAAAGACATTTATCAGTGAAATTTACATTCAATTAATAGTAGAAGAGAATGAGATTGTAGATAACAGCGACAACAAGGAATGCAGAAAATAATTTGCACAGAACGGACAACAGTTGCATTACTAATGCTTCACCATTATATATTCAAGTAGCATGAACGGATCATAGAAATGCTAAGGTGACTTTACCTGTTTGTGGCCATGAGAACCTTAATGTTTCCCCGAGCATCAAAACCATCAAGCTGATTCACAATTTCAAGCATGGTACGCTGTACTTCATTGTCACCACCCACACCATCATCAAAACGTGCCCCACCAATGGCATCAACTTCATCAAAGAACACGATGCAAGCCTTTTTCGATCTTGCCAACTGTGACAAAGTACCAAATACACTTGGTTTAATTTTAGCGAATATAAGAATAGAAGGTAAACTTAAAACCATCCATAGTGCATAAACACATGGAATATACCTGAAACAGTTCACGAACCATTCGGGCCCCTTCACCGACATACTTCTGCACAAGCTCACTACCAATAACCCGAATGAAGCATGCATCAGTTCGGTTTGCAACAGCTCTAGCAAGTAGTGTCTTACCAGTCCCAGGAGGACCATAACACAAAACTCCCTTTGGAGGATCAATGCCCAACTTCACGAATTTCTCAGGATGAAGCATTGGCAACTCCACAACCTTAATTACATATGAAACGACATCAAGAGAAACGCAATGAGATTAATATAAACTACTGTGAAAGAGCCATATGGTGTGCATACCTCTCGCATCTTCTCAATTTGTTCTTTACAGCCTCCAACATCATTGTAAGTTACATCTGGTTTCTCTTCTACTGTCATCATAGTCACAGTGGGGTCAATCTTTGGAGGCAATGGAATCTGTATTTGATATTTGTTCCGATCAACCCTGAAAATATCAAAACCAATGAGCAAACACAATTTAAGTACAAACATTAATAGCTTGCAGATACACAAGATATCGTCAAATTAGGACAACAATTAATAGATACTTGAGCCAAAATAAGAGTCAAATACTACACATTTAAGTGCAAACATTAATCGCTTGCAGATACACAGGATATCCTTCCTAAGATTTACATCTCACAAAGCAAACAGTTATACGAAAAAATACAACTAGAGTGGTGAGCATTTTTACTTTAGAAAGAAGGCAGCACAATGTTCGTACTTCAAAATTTAGGTTTTAGTGATCTGTAAACGCTAACCAGATTCTTCCCCCCAAAACAGCAATTTCACAGTTTGTTGAACTAGACATTAACAGAACATAAACAGTAAATAACCTACCCCACTCGCATGCCTTCTTCAATGTCTGTGGGTGAGACTTTGTCCCCGAGGCCAACGACAAACTGCAATGAAGATAAGACATGTGTATCCGAATAAGAATTTCGAGTATGTAACCAGAGTCACAGGTTCTAGGAAGATATGAGACTATCTGCGAAGGATGGAGACAACTAGATGTACCTTTGCTATCTGCTTCACATTAATTACATATTTGGCATCTTCAGTATTTGGGCTGATTATCTTTGTGCACCTTGCAACCTGTTATGCAAAAGCAAATTGGTTAAAAAAAACAGATGGTATAGAAGAGAAGCATACCCTTCTCTGTACCAAAATATCTCAGATTCTCAACAAACACACCTGAAGAGGTTGTTCCTCCTGCATCATTTGCTTATCTGAAACAAGATCCCATTGACTAGGTGCAGCCAACCCCGTATCAGATTCCTTGATGCCTAACATTCAGCTAAACATCAGAACTCTTTCGACTAAACATAAGACTAGAAAACATCAGCAGGTCCCTTCTAAACTTAAAGCTCAAAAGCTAAAAAAGCAAGCTCATCATGAATTTTCAGGTTCATTTTTTCAAACTCCAGCACCTTCCATATAAAACTGACAAGATAGAAGCATGCCTCAGCATGGAATTCTACTTTCGAGTTCTGTTAAAACTGAAAAATCTGTTTCTTTTTTTAATTAAAAAAGGTAATGGTAAATTAGGTTGATTAATGATTTAACAGAAACTCAACAACGTTTAACTATTTCAATTATAAGCCAAAATTAACATGTCAAACCCTTATAACAAAAAATAGAACTTACAACAATATAACCAAGTCCTAGTAAATCCTCAGCATAGATGATGTAATTTATATTTAAATTGGTCACTTCATCATTCACTCAAATCGATGTTTTGAAGTTTTGAGTTCTTTCAAACAAGCCCAACTAAATCAGTTACATCAGTTTTGAGTTCGTTTAAAGCCCTTCATTTTTTTAAAACAATGTTTTGGATTTCAGGTTTTAATTTAAAATTTGTGAGATTAATTATGCGAATAAAAACTCAATAACAGTACACTTTATTAACAATTAAGAGAGAACACTAACATCCTAAACCCTACAAAAACTCAAAAAAGAGGTTACAGCATTATACAGAAGCCCTATTAAAGCGCCTACATATTGCAGTCAATGTTTAAAACGATTTCTTCATCATTTACTCGGAAATCTTTACACATCATACAATGTAAGTCTAAAGGTTGATCCCATCAACTTATGACAACTTTGAATCACTAGTTGCTTCTTGTCATTGAGTCTCCAAAAATCATGCATAATTTATTTCGAGGGCTGCAGAAGAGGCGGGATATTCCCTTTTTTTTTAAAAATTTTGAGGGCTTTAGAACAGAATGGAAATGATATTCCATATGCTAGACCACTTAACCTAACAACATTTTTCATCTTCTCCCTTGCACCTGTATCTCACTACATGGATAAATCAATTCATATGGTAATAGGAGCATTTGTTGCACATTTTTTAACAAGTGCAAGACGGTTATTCACAAACCAAAGGATCTTGAACATAACCATGTTCTCTTTTCATCACATACTCCTGTTATACATCTTTGTGACCTAAAAAGAGGAATGGATAAGAACATTACCACACAAGTCATTCACTTTTTTTGCCAACTCTTTTATTTCCTTTTCAACTTTCTTGATGCCGTTCGAGTAAGGTCCCAACCCCTGCACAACAATCAGAAACTCGTATCAATTCACAAGGTAATTTTTCCAGTTTTCCCAATAAAACAGTAGCAGGGAGTGTAAAATCAGAAGAGAAGCTGTGACAAACGCTCAGAATTGCAGCAAGCAATTGTCATGACTAACACTTACATACTAAGCACGGGAACAAAATCCCTAATCATGAACACACCACCAGAGGCACCAATATAATATAGCTCACATAAAGCTTACAAGAGCGGAATTTAATGATGGCTTAGAGATGACACAATGCATTACTGTCTTTATCAACTGCGAGCTGCCAGTACACTTCTTAACTAACTACTATGGCCTTTAAGATGATTCAATTTCCAGTCAAAAGTAGAGCGCGAAGAGGACATTTCGCAAGGGAGCTCACCAGCAACATATGATTTTCTACCAGCTATATTCAGCCAGTGTAGCTTGGCAGGGTTATAAAAATGAAATCATGATACTACAGTACCAGAGACACGGACACATCATTCAAAGGAGAGCATAACGCTCCTGCAGAAAAGGATGATTTACTTAAAACTTTCCGAAAGGGGGTAAATCTTAGCATCCTATGAATTTTATATACCCGTGAGGCCGTGACCATAAAGAAAACTGCCTGACGAACACTTCAATTTCTACCCGAACCCTAGTATTTTAGCGAATCAATAACAGGCTGACACCTTCCGTCGGTAAAGAAAAAAGACAATAGAAAACATAAAATCCAACTATGAGAACAACAGATCTTGCAGCAGAAAGCTTGAATTATAGAAGGTGGAATCTGATAACGATTATCGCGCTTATTTTCCCTAGAATGAAAGCAATTAACACTAGATCACATGAGGGACCCCATTTTGAGTGTAGGACTAGAAAAGAGTGAAAATGGAAGGGGACTCACATATGTTTTGAGGAGAGCAATGTCGTCCTCGTCGAGTGGAGGAGGGTTCTTCTCGTCCTTGATCTCATCTTCGTAATCAATCGGCATGGTTGCTCTCTTTCTCTTACTATGCTCAAAGCTCTGTTACGATTTCTTGGAAAACAGGTTAGGAATGTTGTACCACTTCAGCGTATTATAGAGCCGGAGAGCAATGTCGTCTTCCTGCCTGTGCACTTGTGATTTTGGTCGATCTCGTCACCGGCCCAAAAGCCAAAACTCCCTTTGGATCCTCTCTTCCTCTTTGGGCCGATCTCAATGGAGTAGTCAATTTCCAGTCCAGGTGGAATCTTATACGATTATCGAGCTTGTATAATTGCTGTAAATCAATAGACTTTTTTTCAGATTATGTTTGATTAATTTTTGGATGAATTACATTTTTTTTAATAAGTTTACGGAATATACCTTCGACTATCTATAAGTTTAATATTTTGATTAAAAAAAAAGTTATTTTGAATGTCTAGATTGTTTTTGGATGATTAATTTTTTTAATCTCTCAAAATGTCAACAAATATACAATTAATAGTTGTAAAAGGGTATATTTTAAAAAATTATAAAATTCAGGAGATATCGGGCCTAATACAAAAAGTGTAAAATAAAACACATTATTCATGATATCCCTAAAAATAGTACTAACTATATAAAATTTGGTACACCAAATTAACATGGTGTATTGGACTAGAGCTCACAAGGTCCAATATCAGGGTCAACTCTGCGGAGGACAAATAGTCTCTAAAAATTATTCGTAATCCTGCTTGGACTAATTCTAAAAAGCTACATTATTTGATCCACGTGAATATAATACAACGAAGAGGCCGAAAACAACAAATTAATTCCCTAATATCATCAAAGGATCAAGCTTTGGTTTTCAAGTGAGGCTGAACTAGAGTAGAAGTATTGCATGATCAGTTCTCGAGTATGACTCAACCATGATATGTGTGTAGTTCTTCCTGACACGCATTTGCCCTCTTGAAAATCAATCCTTACATCAAACAATTGGTCAAGTACATTAAACTTTCAATCACACGGACATATTTCAATTGTGACATTATTCCCGGCTTCTTAGTTAAGCGGAGATAAGGTCTTTGAGACTCCTTGTAGTTCCGTTGAAGTAGTTCTCTACGTCTTAACATATTGAGCTTGAGACATGACATTTTCCTAGCATCTAAGATTTTTGTTAGTATAACATTTGTTAATCTCAAGTATTTCTCGTGTCAAACTTCTACTAAGCATGTTCTTATTCAGTTGATCATGTATTTATTGCTTTCGATAATGAACATGTCATCTACGTATAAACACAACAAGATGCGTTCATTTTGAGTATTATTGAAGTTGATCCATTTGTCACATTTATTTATGCTGGAATCATTTGACATCGTCACAATGTCAAAAATTTCATGCCACTATTTATGAGTTTGATTGAACCTGTATATGGATGTTACAGGTCCACACACCTTGTGTTACTACCCAAGAATGGCACAAACCTCAGGTTGTTTCATGTATATCTCATCCTTTAATTCTTCATTTAGAAAGACATTTTTCAAATCCATTTGATGGATATCGAAGTTTCATAATGTTGTGATTTTTACGAGCATTTTTATCGAAGTTCTACTCGTAACCGGATAATAAGTGTCAAAGAAATTCAATGTTTGTACCACAAGTCTCGCATTGTGCTTCTCGTTAGCCATCAGTTTTCAATTTTGTTTTGAAAATTGATTTACATTTAAGTATTTTGTACACATTTGACAAATTTATTAACTCTCGTGCAAGATGGACTAGTCTACTTCACTTTTAATTGTTTCCTTCCTTAAAGGTTCAAAGTATACCTCTTCTCACTTAATATATTTTTAATTAGTTAAAATAAATAAGAGAGATAATCCTATTTAATAACTCATATCCTAAATTCACTTCACTTCACTTCTTCTTCTTCTTCTCTCCCGAATATACGTTTCACATCATCAAATATAATTTAATGAGCATAATAAAACATTCATTTATCATTCTCGCCGGTAGTGTCGCCACCGCTTTTCGTCAGGATTGTCTCGCTGCCACAATTCCTAAACAAAGCACTGCTTCCATGACAAAAAGATTGAGATTAAGATTGAGTTTTACAAAATTAGGGATTATGAAAATTGGGTATTAAGATTGGGTATTATGAAAATTAGATATTAAGATGGGGTATTACGAAAATTAGATATTAAGATTGGAAATTACGAAATTGGGTAGTACGAAAATTGAGTATTACGAAAAATGGGTGTTAAGATTGGGTATTATGAGATTGGATATTATAAAAATCAGGTATTGAGAAAATTGGTAATTAAGGGTATCCAATTTGCGTATTTAAAATTGAGTATTACAATTAAGATTTAAGTATAACTTAAAAATATAATAATAACATAATAGTGAGATTTAACTAGTCCATCCGGCAATAATGAGGGCAAGTGGGGCTATTAGTCATGGTTTGAAACTCGGTAACAACCATTTTCAATGCCCAATTATTTTTTTTCATAAAACAAAAGGGTCTTGTTTGTTATAAATTAAACAAAATGACATAATTGATGCTCCTATAAATAATAAGAGTATACTTATCAATTTAACCCGTGAATTAACAAAAATATTTTAGTTATATATAGCAAAGTCGATATTTATCCTTTTGATAAAGTCGATAATTATCATTTCACTTAATAGAATGTGGTTTAAGCCCCCTTTTCAAACTTCTCGAAATCGGAATTAAAAATCTGGAATATTATATGGATAATTATTCCGCAGTTTTTTTAGAAAACGCGTATTCTTAAGCCATCATTCTTAACCTCTAAGAAACAAAATAACGATTATTTTGGCAATTTTGATTTTCCATGTTATTTCACATATATGACATATTCGATGTCCTAATCGTTTTTCTAACTACAACTTTATTAATTGAAGCTTTCAAATGCTCCAAAAAATACCGGATGTAAAAATTATTCTCTAGAAGAAAAGGTGAAAATTTTCTAATTTGTCTAAATTTATGCTAAAGAACATAACTGTGAAATCCATACTAATCATTTATGTTGTGTTCGCGGGTGATAGTCCAATTAGTGTCAAGATTAAGTCTAATTCACCTTAGTCATCATTAATTAGGACTCGAAAATCCTAACTTTTACATAACAAGCATGTATCAAGATTTTCAAGTGGAGAGTTAGTAGAATATGTGTTATCAACAACACCAATATAACAAAATAATGTGTTTAGGTGTTGTCAACAATAACACAACACCAAAATAAGGTGTGTCTGTGTTGTCAACAACACAATAAACACTAAAACAAGGGTGTGGTGGTAGTGTCAACATCACCACAAACACCAAAACATGGATGTTGGTGTTGTCAACAACATTAAAAACACCAAAATAAGAGGAATTGATATTGTCAACGACACTAGAACAACAAAATAACGTGTTTAGGTGATGTCAACAACAGCACAACGCCAATTGGTGTTTATGTGTTGTCAACAACAACACAAGTATTTGAAAAACCCAAAGAAAACAAGAAAATAATGTTATAGTTTTGCTAACAAGCTAATGTAACCATTGTCAAGTGTCAACAACATAAACACATGTTCAAGAATGGAAAATCATTAGAAACTCAATCATTCAACGACGGAGGAACCATCATCAACTACTGCAAACAACATAAAACACACTCAACAATGGAGAATCCCTAAAAACTCAATAGAAACAATATCAAAATCAACGAGCCTATTATTTTCATCGATAGATTTAAACCTAATTACATATCAAATATGAACAAAAGCTTATATAACAAGTTCAAAACCCTAAACTAAAAGCTTTTATAGGTTCAAACCTGATTCGTTCTCTATTATTGCTTATGCTTTTGATTTGAAATGAGGAACTTTGTTTTTTTTCTCCTTGAATGTTGTTGAATGAACTTGCAAAAAAAATGAAACATCTTGTATTTGGAAGAAGTTAATGAGAGAAGTTGAACGAATTTGAATCTTTGAGCAGTTTCGAAAAATAGTGTTTGTTATTTGTTTCTAGATTGTTGTGCAAAATTATAAAAAAGAACATAATTTAACAAACAAGAACTAAAAGACGACACACAAATTATAGTGGTTCATGGTTATCCAATAATGACTACATCCACTTTAGAGGGATTTTATTGAATAGTTTTGGATTGCAGATAAAACCAGATAATTGGGGGCATGAAGCACTACAATATATAAACTAACAAAACCCTAGATAATGTTTGATCGTCAAGTATAAGATTGAGTCAAACAATAAATACTCAAACAGATGACAAATGACCCAAACTACGTGAATACAATACCGTTTGCGTCGGGGTGTCTCTATCCCGGACCCCATATGAGGATACTTTATCCTCTCGACTCCCTTATTAAATCTGCGAAATGTGACATTTAAGTCATAGCAACATATAAAAATTAAAATTCAGATTATATATGAAGGTTAGTTTTACAAAGTTGAAAATTTAAAGTTCATTTTTACAATTTCATACTTTGTAGAGTTACTTGAAAAAAAATCTATATTTGAATCGAGTTTTTATATAATCAATATTTTTTTACTTTCACATGAAATATAATAATTCATTTCAATTTTATAAATTGATATGAAAATTTGTTTTCATTTTCTTAAAGCATTATACTACGGCGGAGTCGTGGCTGCATCGTTGGAGATACAGAGAACGTACGGGGTTCCACGTTCATCCCCCAAACCAAATCTCTCTACAAATTCTTCCCAAATTTTAAACACATTACTTGGACCACTTGTTTTGTTGCCAATTCAGTTCTTGATTGTCGTTGAACATTCTTGCAGAATCCTTCACTTCTTCATGGCTACCTACTCCTCTGGTACTTCAACGCCTAAGATCAACCCCATTTACATACCCATTTCCTCAATTTCATCCTCAAATGCAACCAAACCCGATTACAAGTTCTGGGTATTGAATATGGTCATATATTATTAGCTCAGAATCGCAAGTTCTTGATCTAGGGTTGTGAAATGGGGGATCCGCCACCATCGCCTTCATTATTGAGCGGTCCGTCTGTGTTTGAAGCTACAGCCAGGATTATGATCGCAGCAGCCATTGTTATGTTCATATTGATAGCTTTCATGTTCATACTCCATCTATATGCCATGTGGTTCTGGTCACGGAGTGAGACTGACGACGATCAGTTCTCCCCCATTGTTGAGAGCCGTAGAGGGCTGAATAGCTCCGCCCTCAAGTCTTTGCCAATTGTGTTGCACAATCCCCAGGACTTGAGAGATGGGCTTGAATTGGAATGTGTAATTTGCTTAAGTGAATTGCAACAAGGGGAGAAAGTTAGATTGCTGCCTAGATGTGATCATAGGTTTCATGTGGAGTGTATTGATAAGTGGTTCGATTATCACTCCACTTGCCCAATTTGTCGAACCCTTGTGGTTTCGACAAAGCTAGGTTCAGAATCGAATGCTAATGAGGTTGCCATAAATGTAAATGCATCCGGGCTTTCGGTCGAATTGCCTGTTTTCCCTACAAATGTGTTGTTTTGGGGTGATCAAAACCAGGTTGCATCAATGGAGTTGGCTCCTGAACGAGGCCAAGGCTTGTCTCGAGCTGCAAGTGCTGCTCTTGTAGCCTCGTCGGCATCTTCTTCAACAACAGCTCGAGCAACCGGGGATGATGAAACCGGAGGGACCCGGTTAAGGTCTTTGAAGAGACTGTTAAGCAGAGGGAAAAGGGTGATCATCCCTTCTTCTACAAGTAGTAGCTCTGCTTCTGGTGTTTGATGGATGGTGTCTTTGATAGTAGAGTGAGGATTTTATGTAAGTTCCCGTTTGGTTGTAACTCCGAAAACGGAAACAAAATGGAAATGAATGAACATAGTCTGTATGTTTACTTTGTTCGTGAATTTTTGTAATCAAATTTCACACCAATTAGTTCAAACTAGAAGGAATGCATCCAAAAAATTTCATGAACATACGTATGAATTAAATGCGGTTTTCATTTGGAATTAAAACCAAACGGACCCTAAAAGTGATCATAACTTCTTGTCATTGTTCGACTCATTTCTTTGTTATTACCTTGAATACGAAACTTGTAAGTTTTTTGGAAGCTTTATTAGCAAATACATATCATATCAACTAGGAATTAATAAGGGAGACAACTTCTCGACCCTACCGTAACTCTCAGATACGAGTACGGCATAGAGAAGGGTTTCTTCAACAGCTAGCATGTATATATCAACGGACTCCAACATAAGTTTTTTAAGGTTAACACACTTTAGAAGATCACAAGCTTGCAAACCTAAAAACATCATCTCTCCAGGTCTTCTGTACAAGTTACAATATAGGGTTCATTAATGACAAAACTCCACTATCATATGGTTCAGACACATCCTCAATTCTGGTTCAGTTTTCGTCTGACCAAGATGAAAGGAGGTCACGCTTGGAGAAGAGGCAAGGCCATTACCATGCCAAAGATCGAGAAGAGCAGGAAAAGAAGCCAAATGGGGAATGCTTGCCTCTTGTTTTTCCTTCTGTTCTTCGGGGCCTCTGCTTCTACGTTACCCTGCATGTTAATGTCTTTGTTCCCTGCAACTGACCTACCAGGCTTCGGTAACATGGAACCTTCTTCTCGGGTTGGCTTTGGCACCATCGCCTTTTCAGCCAGTTGCATGAGCTCCTCCTGCTGCTGGTTGTACTTCTCTAAATACTCCGGGAACAGTTCCCTGAAGTTTTTGCTATAGAGCAGAAAAATGAATATGACAGAAAAATATAAATGGTAAGCATCAAAAGGTACAAAAACATGCACTGGCAAATAACACTGATCAAAAGGTTTCAACTAGGAAAATAATCTGTATTAACTTAATTGTTCATTCATGGAAACTAAAAAAGCTCAGGAAGCTCCATATGGAGAAAGCCTAACAAAGAACCATTAAACATCAACAAGCCAACCCAAGATACCTTTGAAACTAGTACTGAAAATAATATAAAACTAGCTGCAAGGCATGTCTCCTGTAGGCTTTCAGAAAGAAAGAGAGAAAATCATACAAATATAAATGCAAAAAGAAAATAAAGAGAAGAAACTAGATAGAGAAGGAAAAAAGGATGGAAGGCAGGTAGGATAGAGAGTTGGGTGAGATACATGACTTACTTCTTACAGTTGAAAGCGAGGGAAGCCTTTGCCAACCGTTGCTTCTCAGCAACTGTACTTCTAACACTCCCCGTAGTAGGACTGTCATCCATCTGCAGATAGAAACACATGTGATCAAGTGACAATTTTAGGTGCGCAGGAACCAATAAATATGACAAACATTCCTATATCTTTGTACAAAGAGACCAGCAGAAGTAATATGTACATGTTGGATTCCAAAAGTCTCACATAATGACACAATGTGGCTTTATTGACTTCCTAAAAGTACATTTATATCTGTGCATTGAATAGACTATTTCAAAAACTGAGCGTCTCCATAATCCCAAGAACAAGTATCAACAGCATAAGTACAATGATAGAATATCAAAGGAAAAGAAATATGCTGGCAGGAAATTTCACAAATTTCCTGCCAGCATATCACAATGAGAAGTATCGTCCCCGAATTCCATTTTCATGTTTGAGTTCAAGAAGATACGTTAATCAGCAAACATAGATTTCAGGGAGAATAATTTACACTAGCCAAACTGGACCCAACTATCAGGCTGAGATAACTTACCATGAAGGACAGAAGCCCAGTAAGTATGCTGCAATTTATTATGAAAGATCAGTCAGTGCAAGAGAAAAAAATGGCATACAGTGCTTTTATTTCTTAATAGAAAATTGTTCCCCAATCAGAAGGTAAAATACAACATAATTTTCTATAAGAACTTATTTGTTTTACCTCGACACGGACCACATTGGATTCCAGCTCTCTGGATGAACTGCAGAGGATCATGAAACCACCAATCATTTTTAATAGTACCCATAGAGACGCAACCACAATGAAGAAGCAGTACGACTTACAGTCACTCATAGATAAGCAAATCTTCTTTTGCGTCATAAACCGACCATTTGGAGTAGTCATGCTGATCATTAAGTAGTATCACAAGTGTCATAAACGGGTATACATATATAACCAAAGATAGAATTTGTAATACTCAATTATCTTATTGTCCACATTCCTTGGCAAGGAATTCATGATGTTTGAGAACTAAGCTGCCAAAATACCTTATTCCAGGAGGCTTGAAGGGATAATCTGGAGGAAACTTGAGAATACCATAGTAGTATCCACCTGCACATGTAAACATTTTCGTACACTCAATCAGTGATGTGCTAGATAATTAAAGGGACAGGGAAAGTAAAATGTAGCTGCATCGTTGGCCAACCTGCAAAAGGCGTTCCTTTGCTACCCTCCAATACATAATCTGTTATTTTAAACAAAAAAAATGGGGTTATGCATCGTGACATAAGTTTTTGAAACCTATAACTTCATATTTAACGAAAAGTAACTATGTTAATGAGGACGCAGAAGTGAACTGAAAAATCTACAATAATATCAAAATAATGTTCCCAAAGGAACCTATAGCACTGCTAGTAATGAAGATAACCAGACTGGCAAGTGCCATATACTCATGCTGTTATGATACTCATTCGAAAAAAATACACCACACAGGTCCCCATTCAAGATGAATAGACAATTCCACATCGGCACATTCTATCATGATACTCATCCCAAACAAAATTTACAAGATTTGTCCATGAATAGACAATGCAAGATCCTAAACATATGTCATGACACTCTCCCCTTCTTGTTGTGCAACTAAAGCCGAAAATGTTCTGCTGAACTACTAATATATGATCCAAATAAAGCTATTTACTTTCAACCTTATTCTTTCGACAAGGGATGGCAGTCCATTGCTATAACCGTTTGTAAGGAAATTAGTTGAAGTTTGCAGAAAATAGAAGAAAGTAAACATTTCTACACCGTAAATGATTACAAGAAAGTAAGAATTTCTACCTGTAAACTTTCAAAAGATAAGCATGCATTAACAGGTGAAAGCTGATGAAGAACTTCATAAATTTACCTCAAAGGCATCCAAAATTTCTAACTGAAAGTAAGTCCAAACACCACCCAAAAGAAGTGAAAAAAAATCAACACTAAATCCCCATAGATTGTTACGTAGCAGATCACCCGGACTGTCACGCCATTAGAATACTAGAATAAATTTTGTTAGTTTTCACGTGACTGTGAGAGAGAGAAATTAAAGTCACTTGTTGGTGACATATCTAGGATTGATGCATAGATAAGGGATTAGCTCAACGCTTTTAGGTACTTTGGAGTGCTATTTTTTGTAAAAGAAATGCGCTTTAGGCCAGGGAGAGAGAGTTCCCATACTGGTGAAGTTTTCATATCAGTGGCGTTTTGCTTTCTAGATTCTAGGATTTATCATTGAATCTTTGTTTTGTTCCTGACTCTGTAATTCTGGTGTTTGATCCTCTTCGCTCTAACATAGATCCTAGATAATGGATCCATAAAATGAAGAAATAGAAAGATTGTCTTGTTCTATGAAGATAAGCTTTTTATGATCAGAAAATAATAATATAATACAGCTCAAAACAGGTCTATTTGCAATTTAAAATCACTTACGCCACTCAAGAATGTCGGTTGATGATGGTCGAGCCATGACTTGGGGAGCTGGTTCCTACACATTGAGAAAAATACACGATATGGAAATGGAACGTTCTCTCGATACATCAAAGAATCGGTAGAAAAGAAAAAGATATGCAATATCATGGAGCGATTTTAGATAAACGGTGTTTAACAAAAAAAGAGGAAATAAATCATCTCAAGTTCAAATCGCAAAACAATTAAGAAAATAAACAAATATCCAAGGATGAGAGGGGGAAAACTCTTTAGGCCAAATATAGCTTACAGATAAGAAGTTTTATAAAATGAGTTGTTTGACATAAATGGAACACTAACAAAAGATGAGTAGTTCTCCAGAAGTACATACTCTACACAGTGCCAAAAATTCCTTCTGCAGGCGCTTAACACATGCTTTTTCTGCCATTATGAACCTTAATACCTTATAAATGTGAATACGTCCACTTGTCCAGTCAGGCTCCCAGCTTTATGCTAAAACATTGTAGGGGAAAAAAATTTAACTGGTTATAATTTACACCAAACAACGAACAGAAGGAAAATTTACCACACCACAAGGCATGCATGCAGAAAGAAAATGAAAAAAAAAAAAAAAAGGATGACAGGCCCAGCCCTATTACCAGTCAATAAGGTCTTCTTGCATAGGGCCCCGAAAAACTAGGGGCCTCATATATAATAATACTGATAAGGAAGAAGCAATAAAATTACCCAGATCCAGTGTTCTAAAAGGCACAAGACGCACCTGGGCTCCTGGAGCCTAGGAACACAAAGAAAAACTAGGGGCTTCTTTGAATACAAACTACATTCATATTCAATATGGTTTGTCACCCTGAAGTAGTGATAGAACAGAACAGTAGAGGGGCAGTGTGAGAACTTCAGACCTGCTGTCAGCAGCGTGAGAACACTGCTACTTATAATAGTTGTATACTTGCAGCAGTGCAGTTGCAAACACGCAGTGCGAATATGGACGTTTCAGAAAGGATTTATAGGAGAGCAGTGGTTTTATTAACTCAAGAAAAGGAGAAGAATAGAAGGAAGTTTTTCTTTGTTATACTAGAATAGAAGGAAGTTTCAGAAAGTTATGGCTATATGCCTATATATGATTCCAATATTCTATGAATGTTTTTATTTGTAAGGGCTTCAATCAATAGCTGTTTTGTAACATATTTATTTCCTTAGCTACTAGTATAATATATTGAAAATAGGAACCAGTATTTTGTACAAAAAATAATATTTTACTGATTTTGTAAAACGATAGAAGGAAGGTGCTTTAGCACCTACATGCGCCTAGGCTGCGCCTCTTTGAAGGTGCATGACCCCATGAACCTGACAAGTGACGCCGAAGACGCGCCTTTTCGAACAAGTAGTCCCCACAGGCCCCTATCCCATGCATTTTCCGTTTTCCCCCTCCTGTTTTTCTCCAAAAGCCACAATCTCCTCTAATCTTTTTCCCCTTTCTTTTTTTTATAATTATAATCTTTAATAGTATTTTTATTGCTTTCTATGATTCTATCCTATAACAACTAGTATTTTATTCATAATCTATCAAATAAGTATAATTATGATTTTAATAACATTTTTAGGCATCCAACTTTATTATTGAAATTTATTTTATTTTATGATACATCTATATTTAGAGTAGATAGATTTTTTTTATTATTATTTATTAGTACAAAATAATGTCTTTTAAATTTGTGTCATATATAAAGTTTATTTTGTTCATTATTAACCAATTTTTTTATTCATAGGGCCTAATTTTAGTTTTCGAACAAGGTCATCGACATAACAGGGAGAGCAATATCCTGAGTCCAACTCTAGACATAGAAAACATGTACAGACTGTAAGAGAGTGCAACCGAAGTAGCACAGGCGCACAGCATAGGTAACCTTGTTGAGCTCGTCCTTGACCATCAACGATGAAAATCTGGGAACTTTTGTTGAAAAGCATAATAGTACTCCCCAGGTAGTTCTTCCACTTGAATTGGACTACTGCAGTGCCTTATTTGTCCCTCTTACCATTTTCCTACTTAGGATGATCTCTGGCTTTTTGCAAGCGAAATCAGGAAGGTATTTTGAAATTTGAGCTGGAATGGGCATTAATTTAGCTGACTCACATGCAAGGCACCATGTACTGGTATAGATGGAGGAAGTTTCAAACAAATAAGCTACCACTTCCACCTTTTAAGTTTTAATAACTTGGAATGGAGCATAATACCTCGGTGAGAACTTGTGGTGGAAATCACCAATAAAAAAGGACCCATATGATATATCTTCTTGTTGGCAAGCTGTGCTCTAGCTACCTCAAATTTTATCATGTTGATCATCTCGTCAAAATCGCCTGGGAGGTTATGGTAAGTGAACAGGGAGAGTTTTCCCATATAAAAACTCATATGATGTTGCAAACTTGCAATGTGACAAGGTAGTGTTATAGGATCGTTCAGCTAAGGACAGCCACTTGCAACACGTATGAAGGGCATCTGAGTATGTGCGCTTCAAAAAGTAGGGTTATACAGGGATAAACGAGAGGAATATTTTGTAAATATTCTCATGCATTCATTCCCAATCATTGGTCATTAAAAGTGCAACGCCAATGGAAAGGGAAAACGAGAAATTAGGTGGATCTGAGCAATATGTACATATTCCATACAATGGAAAGAAAACTAAATCGGGTCAACACAACCTGCCTAGTGCCTACTAGACCTGCTAAGCTTACTTAATTACTTCCTTTCTTCCACTATGTGTTACTTGTGTTAAACCTTACAAACCAAATTGTGCCACATTATCTGGGATTTAAATTCATCAAAATGATAAGAACTCCTGAGTGCCCAAAAACCCCAACGTGTTGACAAAATTATCAAACTAATTTCCAGGCAACCTAAGCCTAATTTAATGCCATCGAACTTGGCCATCAATCTAAAAATCCAGGTCGTGCCAATGAGGAATGAATAAACTGTAAAGCCTAGTCAAATCAAACAAAGAGAAGCTCAATTAATAGGAATTGAAGCTCAAGAACCCACATCCAAGATTCTAGCCTTGAAAGACAGATGATAAACCATGATGGGTTCAAACCCTAATGTCCTTCTCATCATCCAAGCCCCTATCAATTCTGGCGAACAACCCAATTTCCCCCCTTTTTTTTAACGCATACAAAGTTGTATGGACAAATCGAGCCAGAATACACCACAAGTAGGGCATGATATTACATAAAAAAAATCCTACATTTGTACGATCAAACTCTATGAAAAGAAATTCCCAACCAAAACTGAAAATTGCGATACCAAGAACAATAAAAATTGGAAGCATGAGTCACAACATACAAGCATGGTAGTGAAGATAGAAAGAGGGGAAGGAGATACCTTTGACAGATGATATCGAATTGGGGCCGTCTATACACATGAAGCAGCAGTGATCCTTTGAGAAAAGGGATAGAGACGACGAGAAAGAGGAATCGTATTGTAGATCGGAAATATTTGGTTAACTCGAAATGAATTGAAACGGAGCATGTGTAGGTGGCCCCACCCCTGCCCATTAAACTATTAAAGTATATTATATGCAAAGTGGACCACCTTTTGAGATATTGTAAAAGTGGATCATTTAATTGAAATTTGGGGCAAAATGCCCTTTCTTTGGTTCTAAGAAAAACAAAGCCCTATCTTATCCTCACCTACTTGTCTTATTGTTTATAATTACTTTGTTGTGCATTTGGCTATATCATTCCTGTGTTTGGATATATATTAATTACGCTAAAACACTCTTTATTGGAATGAGACGATGTGAAACATAAATTGTCCTCCGTAAGTATAGGTTTTGCTATCATTCAAATTGAGGGGATAATCTCGTCCTTATAAACTGAATCAATCAGATTCGGAAACACCATGGTAATCAGATATGATAGTTTCCGACATCTCCATCTTGCTTTCAAAATGTACACAAGTTCGAGTACAACATGTATTTAGGGAAATCAATGTCGTCACAAACAAATTCACTTATCTTGGTCATGAAGTAGACCGAAAAGATGGGATCCTAGCGCGAGAAGTTGAAGACCTCATCTGCAAAGATTCCCAAGGACGGCCAACTACTAAATGTTGATCATCCTTATTTCACTTACCTTTGTATATATAAAAAAAAGTGACCCCTATGTTTAGCGATTGAAGACTTTGAACTTTTGAAAAATTTGAAAAACAATAGTATTTAAATTGCGTATAAAGTCATAATACAAGCTTGCAATCATGTTATGAATTATTACCGAGTAGTTTGCCTCGTAAGTTGAAAGCATCCACAACACTGAGATTATGGGTTTCTTATTATTTGTCTAATATGAAAATTGTCACTAAAAACATATTTTGGCGTTCTTTGCTTGGGGCTCAAAATTTTTTTCCGCAGAGGTGAATGCTTTTACTTTTGAGGAGTTTTTTTGTCAATTTCTGACAACTTCAAATGGATTGTTTGGTTGTTAACCTATTTTTCTTCTAAAGCTATTGTAAAATAGTTGAAAAAAATGTGTTAACCGAACATATCGTACAACAATATCAGGGCTACTATTCGGGCGGACTCGCGCCTTCATAGAGGCGGAGTCCGCCCGCGCGCAACTTAACGCGCATGCGCAGTGCGCATGCGCGTTAAGTTGCGCGTTATTCATTCAAAATGGAGTCGGAATATAGCCGTTGGACGTACTAGCCGTTGGGGGAATATAGCCGTTGGGGATTTTCGGAGCCTATATAATAACATATGAGACTCATTCACCTTCATCCACAAGTTAGAAAACGTAAAGAAAAAAAGTCGTTAAAATGTCGTCGTATTCCGATGAAGTTGATGTAGAATCCGATGGTGAAAGCTCGATGATGCCGTTCGATATTGAAAAATATAGTGATCCGGAAGAAATTCTCGCAAAACTTGAAGTAAGTGTACAAACTCATTTTTATACTTTACTGTTATGTCGTTTTATTTTGTCGGAATTATAGAATTTGCAATGTTAGAATAGAGAATCGAAATTATAGAATTTGCAATGTTAGAATAGAGAATCGAAATCATAGAATTAGCAATGTTAGAATAGAGAATCGGAATTATAGAATTAGCAATGCAAGAATAGAGAATCGGAATCATAGAATTAGCAATGTTAGAATAGAGAATCGGACTTATAGAATTAGCAATGCAAGAATAGAGAATCGGAATCATAGAATTAGCAATGTTAGAATAGAGAATCGGAATTATAGAATTAGCAATGCAAGAATAGAAAATCGGAATCATAGAATTAGCAATGTTAGAATAGAAATCGGAATTATAGAATTAGCAATCCAAGAATAGAGAATCGGAATTATAGAATTAGCAATGTTAGAATAGAGAATCGAAATCATAGAATTAGCAATGCAAGAATAAAATGATGTGTTTTTTTAAAATAATATTCTATGTTATTTTTATTTAGGATCTTATGGATTACTCTCGTGCTCTCGGTATCAATTATTCTTCAAAATTTGAGCTTCATGGATATTTTGCGGATAGAGAGAACTTATTGGGATGGGCTCGGTATGTGGCCAACGCTATGAATATGGTGTTGGTCATTAAAAAATCATGGTTGGATAGAAAGGGTTTTCGTATCCTACAATTGGGTTGTGATAGACACGGAGGACCGAGAAAAGAAAAAGACGTAGATCCCGATCATGTTCCAAGTTCTAGCCGGAAAAAAAACTCGAAGAAGTGTATGTGTTTGTTTGAGCTTGTAGGAACCCAAATTGAAGAGGAAAAGTGGACGGTGAGGGTTGTATGTGGAATCCACAACCATATCATTCCTTCGGTGTTAAGAGGTCATGCATATGTTGGACGTATGACTCCGAAGCAGACCCGAAAGGTGGAGCGTGAATTGAATTCTGGCTTAAAACCGAGACATATATTAAAATCCGTACAATTAGAGGATCCCGACAATGTCACCTCCATCCGTCAAGTTTACAACACCGGTTTGAAGATTAGAATGGAACAAGCCGAAGGAAGATTTCCATTACAACAAGCACTTCACACGTTGACGGAACGTGGATACTATATAAACACTCGGAGAAGTCAAGATTCCGATGAAGTGATTGATTTCTTTATCTCACATCCCGACTCGAGGCATTTGCTCAACATGTTTCCCTATGTTATTGTGATGGACTCGACATATAAGACCAACAAGTAAGCTTCAATTCAAGCCACATTTTTACTTTATTTCATACACTCATTCTTATTTTCCTTAGAAATTGTAACTCAGTCGTTGTTTCGTATTACTTTTAGGTACAATATGCCATTGTTGGAGATCGTAGGCATCACTAGCACCAAGAAGACATTCGCAATTGCTTTTGTGTTCATGGCACAGGAGAATAGAGGATCATTACGAGTGGGCTTTGAGGAGGGTCCGGCATTTGTTGTACGGAAAGACGCCGGAGGTGATTGCCACTAATCGTGAGCTTGGTCTTATAAGCGCATTGGGTGTAGTATTTCCCGAGGTGAAGCATATATTGTGCACGTTTCACATAAAGTGAAATATAGTTAACAGAGCGGCACTTGTTTTGCGCAATAAGGAAGCGTAAGCACTCTTCATATCCCATTGTCATGCCTTGTTCGAGTCAAGATCCCTTGGAAGCTACCAACGCCGTTTGTTGGAAATGAGAGACTATTGGCAATCATCTCCGAGGTTAATGACCTATCTAGAGACGACTTGGCTTGATCCGTACAAGGAGGCAATCGTTCGAGCATGGACTGACCTACATCATCATTTCGGCACACGAACGACAAATGCGTAAGTTATTTAAACATTCACTACATTGTTAAACATTTCTTCGTTTTTTGTAATAAAATTTTCTTCTTAGGTGTGAGTCCGCGCACAAGTTGTTGAAGCAAACACTAGATTCTAGCGTTGGAGGATTTCAGCTAGTTTGTGATAGCATACATTTGATGGTCACGGACCAAGTCCAAAAGCTACAAGCTTCTCTAGAGATGTCACGGGAGAGGATTCCACGAGAGGTTAGTATACCAATAGTTTAATTGATGAAAATAATGTTAAATATTTATTTGATATGTAATAAACCTTTTTTTGCAGGTGCGTATACCGATATTTGACTTGCTCCGTGACTACGTAACAAATGAGTGTTTCACGCTCTTGTGGAATAATTACACCAAGGCTCGACATACAAGAGATGATGAAGGATGTCGGGATAGTTATTGGAGAGAGGTTTATGGAGTGCCGTGTGTGCATGACTTTAGACTAGCGATCCGTGCTCGTAGACCTATCTATTTGTCACAGATACACCCTTATTGGAAGCAAGTTCATTGGAATCCGGTTGATTTTTTGGATGGTGATATTGGTGATGATGATGATGATGATTGTTCGAACCCGAATCAAGCGGCGCTGAACAGGTTTAGAGAAAGAATGGACTCAAATATGTTAAGCCCGGATGAGCAAGATAAGATTACATCTTTTGTGGATGACATGGAAAACCCCGGGGGTACGACAATGAAGGAGCCGGCACAGAAGGCCAATGCAAAGGGACGACCTCCAATCCCGAGATCAACTAGAAGAGAGCCTAGTTCTTTTGAGCATTCTGCTACACGTGGTCCTGGGCGTCCGAAAGGGAAGAAAGCTAAAGATGTAGATTCTACACCGGAGTTGACTCCTACGAGTAGAGCACGACGTAATGGAAAGCAACCCGCGAAGACCGGATTTTGTTTGAGGGAAGAAGATTTTCCAAAGTTCATGGAGCCTTATGTATTGAGAGTAAGGGATGTACTAGGAGACGGCCATTGTGGATATAGAGCAATTTCCGCGGTGTTGGGATTCTCGGATGAGGATTATTTGATAATACGGCGAGATATGGTTATGGAGTTAAATGCGAGAAGGGAATTTTATTCCAAGGTAACTAAGTCTTCCGGTTACATCAAAGTTTTAATTATAATCCATGATTTTACATAATCTTACTTGTTAATCATTGTAGTGTAGAATCCTCAATCATGTTGACGAAGTCATTCAAAACGTTTATTGGACGAGTAAGTCTCCGTGTCCAGAACCAAATTGGATGGAAATACCGATGATCGCATGTGCAGCCGCCACCTACTATAAGATTGCATTGGTTGTCCTAGGGAACATTCCAGCGACATTCCTGCCTATGATTGCCACCGCTCCCGACCAAGAGGCCCCTACGGTCATTTTTTCGTTAGCGTATATATATAACAACACACACTTTGTGCCGGTAGGTTGACGATTTACTTTCATTCAATGGACGTCTATTTAGACCTAATATTTACTAACCGTTTTCTGTAATTTCATATTTGTAGGTATGGTTAAAAGATGATGCTTCGTTACCGTTGTTGAGTGACGCTTGGAAAAATAACCATGATCCAAGTGTTGATGGATGGGATGCGCCGTTCATTGAAAGGATAGCTCGTTATGAGGATCTTCGTCGAGCATGAGGAGTTGAACACAATAGTGCAGGATATCTTTAGCCGTTTTTAAAAATCTTACTTGAAATCGTGTTTTAGACGTTATTATTGAACTTGTTGACATCATGTTTTAGTCGTTTTGATATATTGGATGTCATCATATTTTAGCAGTTTTGATATATTGTTGTCATCATATTTTAGTGGTACTTGATATTTTAATTTTTTTTACCAAGATAAAACAACAAAAAAACAATTAAGAAACAAAATAAAACATAAAAAAAAAACAACAAAAAAAACAAAAAAACAAAAAACAAAAAATGCCGACGGAGGCGGACTCCGCCTGCGCGAAGGCTGGCGCGTAGGCGGACTCCGAGTGCGCGAAGGCTGGCGCGCACTCGAAGTCCGCCTGCGCGCAGGCGGACTCCGCCTCCGCCGGCGTCGTTGCCGGCTTCCATTAACATCACTCAACAATATTTAAGTAAGTTTGAGTTGATTTCTCCATTGTGAGGGATATGGATTGACATTTCTTAAAGTGAGGTGGGGGAAGAAAAAAAATAAAAAGTACAATAGAAACCTCTAAATAAATTCTTGGGATGTGCATGCTCTGAGATTAATGACACATGGGACTCGATGGTTGGTTGTACATGTGAAGGAAAGATATGGTCCGAGTCAAAGAAGAGATTAGTCATTAGGCTATGTTTGACAAGGAAAAAACACTAGTGTTTGCTAGTGTTTATGCGTGTTTTTATATTTAATGGTTGTTTGACAATGACAAAAACACTAGTGACTAGTGTTTTTGGATAGGTTTTTGAAACACTCACGGAAGCAAGAGTTTCTTGTAAAACACTAGTGTTTTTTGGTTGAAATGACACTGTTGCCCTTCAATTTTAAAGTTATTACCTTATTACCAAGTATATATTTGTAGATATCATCTCTCCTTGTTACCTTTCATCGACTGGTGCCGCTTCTCGACGAATGAAGAAGAGAGACGACAAAAGAGGAAACACTCCGTCAGTGCCTCCCTCACCGTCCGGCACTCCGGCTCATCGTCTCCTCGGCGTCACCTGGTACTTCAATCTTGAACCATTGTTTTTCAATTCAAGGGCTTTCTGTGTCCCGGTGTTCGACAATGTTATTGCCCTTCAATTCTAGGGTTTTTCATGTTCAAAATGAATTTAGTTGTAATCCTTGTGAATTGGAATATTCATTCCAATCCAAGTATATCTTTTTTTAAGTATTTGGCTAACATGCATTGTGTTAAACATTGGTGCTTCCCGACAAAAACTAACATTGTGATAAACATTGGTGCTTCCTGACAACAACGTGCTTTGTGTTCGATGAGTCAACTTTAATTATGGTTAAAATTTGGTGCTTTCCCTCTTTAATCTTTTGATTATATGTTTAAAATTCAGTTCAAATTGGTATGTGTGGTGAAAATATAATCTCTAGTGCAAAGGCGAATCATGCGATTATGAAGGGGAAAGCTGCAGGTGGTGGAACTAGCCGGCGATGACTGCAAGTGGTGGAAGTAACGGCGATGTCTTCCCCAAGTTCTTGGAGAATCACCTCTATTTGTGAAGACTGATGAAGCAGAAGGAAATAACGATGATAATTGATGACCCTTCCAAAAAACACAATTGACACTAGTGTATATTGAAAACACAACCAAACACCCTTTAGTGTTTACAAACACTAAACACTAGTGTTCTACGAAAATACTTCCAAAAACACCAGTGAACACTAACACTAGTGTTTCTGTAGAGTATGTCAAACACAACCTGGGTAGCACAATTTATTTCATTTGGTGAGTCAAAAGTGTCAATATTTTTGAAAATTATTGAGATTGATATGTTACTTTGGATTATTCAAATTCATGTTTATTGTAGGCTTTTTGATATCTTTCCAAGCCATGTTGGCCTTAAGACTTGACTTTGTTATTGTGTTTTCATAGGACATGTGTCTTGTTTGATTTGATTTGCCTTGCGTCGTAGGATCTTGTAGCAAGGGGGTTTCGCGACTAGAATATCAACTTCTTGGTTAGCCTTAGCGTTGTTGTCTAAAGTCAGGGATTGCAGGTTATTTGTATTTTTTCTTTGCTAACCTTATAGGTTCGGGGCATTTTAATTCTCTCTTTTATGTATTTACCAATTAGACGTCAGATTTGAAGCGATATGAATGAACCATGCTGAGTTTCTCCCTATGGTCCGTGATTATTGGTTGCTCGACAATGAGGTAAGTAGCTCTCTCTCTCTCTCACCTTAAACCCCATCTTATTATTTGGAACAAGCCGGTCTTTGGTAACGTTTTTTGTATGAAACAAAGTATCCTATACAAATGAAAAACATCCAAGGTGATCAAAACTATACACCGTCCCAATATTTACTTGATGTGAAAGCTTACCTTAAATTAGAAATTGATGGTATTCTCGAGAATGAGGAGATCTTTTGGTGCCAAAAATTACGGGAACAATGTTTGTGTTTGGGAGATAGAAATACGTACTTTTTCACACCTCAACAATTATCAAATGAAAGGCTTGAGACTAGAGAATGAATCCGGGAATAAGATTGCGCCAATTTAGAAAATTTTGTTATCTCATATTACAAAAACCTTTACAACAATGAAGACCATAGCAGTGGAAACTATCTACATGATGATTGGACTTTTCCATCCACTAGTACTCAATTGTGGAATCATTTGAGCATGTCAGTTACTTGCGTTTGACAAGATCTCCTTCTTTAATTATGGTATCACTACCAAAGACAACTTCTGAAAAAAGTTTTGGAGGCAGTTAAGTGCATGGAAAAAATTTAAAGTTCCAAGATTAGACGAGTTTTAACAGATTTTTTTTTACCAAAAGTCTTGGTAGATTATTGAAAGATCCGTTGTCAAAGAAATCATGGGCTTCTTTGAAAATCATAGATTTTCGGTTGGTTTGAATGATACTCTATTATGTCTCATTGCTAGCCAATTCTGGCCGATTTCTTTGTGTAATGCCAGGTATAAGATCGTTACAATGGTTATCGTTAACCGTATGTAAGGAGCGTTGAAAAAGCTTATTGGCCCTACTCAAGGAAGCCTTATCCCAGAGAGAGTTATTCAAGATAACATTGTCCTAACGAAAGAGGTGGTCCACTCTATGAGAAGGAAAAAATCAATGAGAAAATGGATGATCATGAAGCTAAATCTCGAGAAATCATATGAACGTCTCATATGGGATTTTGTGAAAGACACTTCTAGGGAAGCGAGATTTCTTCAGAATGGATCGAGATGGTTCGGGAGTGTATATCTACAACTAAAATGCAACTACTTTGGAATGGGGAAGGCACATACAAATTCTCTCCAAAACGAGGAGTTCAACAAGGTATCTTTTTGTCCACTGTTTTAAGATTGATTGATCTTATCCTACAAACTATGGATAAGGGAGATTGGAAACCGATCTACCTCTCCCGTGGAGGCCCCCTTTGTAACACATGATCTTCACCGATTATATTGTCTTGTTTGCGGAAGCATCTCCTATATAAATAAAAAGTTATTATGAAGTGCCTAGATATCTTCAATACAGTGTTTGGACATAAACTGAGTTTAAACAAGTCCAAAATTTCCGCTTCTATGAATGTCTCGGATGATATGAAAAATAGCCTGTAGAGGTTTAGTGGGATTGAGGTTACGGAGAGACTCGATAACTACCTTGGGATGCTAACTATATAGAAACGCGTCTCGAAAGACTCTTTTTCCTATCTTCTTGTTAAAATTAATATCAAATTGGGATGATGGAAAGCTTGTAGCCTGAGCTTCGTAGATAGACTCATCCTAACTAAATATGTGATAGGTAACATGTCGTTCTATGAATTTCTTCTATGTTGCTTCCGGTCTCGATTTGATACAACATCGAGAAAATATGTCGCTTTTTTCTCTAGGGTTATATTGTTGTATATATTGCTTGACATGATATTTGTACGTCTACAAAGTTGAGTGGCCTTGACATAAAAAACATGCGCGATATGAATCTTGCACTTATGGAAAAGATGAGTCGGCGATACCGTACATCATAAAAGATGAGGGACTGTGGATACCCAATTTCAGTAGCAAATACCATATACCTAATCGGAGACCTCACTCTACACCCTCTCCTATTTGGACTAGTTTGGATAGAGGACTCCGAGAAGTGGTTAATAATGGATGCATATGGGCTCTTAGAGACGGAATAACGATCAGGCTTTGGGAGGATGCATGGTTGCTCGATCACCCTCTAAGACGTGAGTGTGTCGGTAATGTAAACAATACCAAGCACCTTCTTATTTTAAAAAACTATTGTGATGCCAACAGAGGGTGGCGGTGGGACCTTTTCCCATATCTGTTGTCGCATAATATCATTCTTAAGATGGATACTTTTCAACCACATTCCGTATGATCCAAGATGAAGATTCCACTGTTAAGTTGTAGCTTGATGATGAGCTTATTTGGAAGCACTCCACGGATGGTCTTTTTTCAGTGAGGAATTCTTATGATAAACTCACCAACAAGTTTGAACAATGAAATGTTGACAAAATTGTATTCAAAATGATTTAGATTTTTCACGTCCTTGATAGAGTCAAAGTTTTTGGTTGGAAACTTGTGAAAGACGGAGTTTTAAATAATAAGGAGATAAAGAGAAGACATTTGACTGACAACGATACATGTTTGTACTGCCGTATCCGGGTTGAATCTGCGTGCATTCTCTTTTGTGAGTGTTCGTCTACACCGCGATTGTGGACTTACCTGCAGCGTGATGGAAGTTTTGAAGATTTCAACACCGGCTTCTTTGCTACTTGGCTAATAGGTAACAACATTTCTAATAAAATTTTTGATAGAACATATATTTGATGCAATGTTTTTGTAGTTGTTATCTGGACGATATGGAAGTGGAGAAACAACCGGGTTTTCAAGAACGAAAACAATAGTTGTTATCTGGATGATATGGAAGTGGAGAAACGACCGCGTTTTCAAGAACGAAAACTATAATGTTCGATTGGCTCTCGGTGCATGATACAAGCAAGCTGTTACGAAATCTTGGTGTTCAAGATGTTGAAAAAGGAGTTCTTGAAGACAACGCAAAGTAGGGTTTCTTAGATTTGTCGGCGTCACCGTCATGCCTAAGAAAAAGAAGTCTCCGGGCAAGGCGGCGGATGGGGAAGGTGGTGAAAATACCGGATTAGGAGTTTTGACGCCGGTGAAGGTAGAGGCTAGGGCAAAAGTGCAAACCTTAGAGGACAAGCAAGCCTTGGTGGTACGGGCGGGGCTTTGCAACAACCTCAAGAATGTGTGCCACCAAGTGTCAAAAACCAATCTTTATTGGTTCAAAGGCCGATAATTCAAGTTCCGGCACATCCATGCCATCGAGTAGTATTGTCGCGCAATTGCATGGTCTAGTCATTGTCGATGTCATCCATGCCGGTAAGACAAAATCATTGCCGATAACTAAATTTGTTGTCAAACCTGTGAAGGAGGGTCCGCCTGAGTCCGTTTATCGTGGAGGGGACTCCTAGGGGAAGGGACACGCTATTGACGGCCGGGTGTCCGAGGGAAGTGGAAGTTCAAATTTTTAGGCTATTGGCATTGAGATTGAAGACAACGTGGAAGTGGTTAAGTTCATGACGGCCGATATATGTTGTCTGATGGTAAAGAAAATACAGTGGGCTCCCTGCTAGGGCTAAAGGATGTCATTGTTAGCATCAATGGTAAAGGTGTATCAAGGGATGATGAGGGTGATGTAGGCTTGGTGGTGGGTGTTTAAAACCAGTGTCAGAGTTCCCGGAATCAACTAAGGTGACCAATAACAATCCACTGAGGCAAGCTTGGCGTAACACACCGACTAAGGTGTTTATGAAGTCAGGGCTTGGAGGTAAGCTCGAGTATACACCACCAACGTCCAAAAAAATTGCTATCAAATGCTCGGAAGCCATGCCAAAGCACCAAGTATGAGGAAGTACTTTGCTAGGACAATATGTAGGCTTCTATTCGGGGTATTTTGCCATAAATGAGTTGATAAAGACTTGGGGAGTTAAGACCAAGTTTTGTGTTGAGGCTGGATGAATTATCTTCAGTTTTTTTAATAATGAGGAGCGAGACAATGTACTACATGGGGGTCCTTACTTCATTCACACTATTGCTCAAGCATGTCCCGGATAAGTCTGCCTTCAATCGCAAGGACATTGGTATCATGCCTCTATGGGTGAGGATAGCAGGTTGAACTAATGAGTTATGGACACCAGGAGTGCTAGGGAGGATAAGGTCTTTGATTGGGAAGCTATTGTTCATGGGCAATGTGACGGAGGATAGAAAATGAGGCTCATATGCTAGAGTGTTGGTGGAGGTTAATTTTGCCCTTGATATCATTAGGGAGATTTTACTAGACTTTGATGATAGAGTTTCCCTAGATTCTACACTGCTATATGAGAATGAGCCTATGTACTGCCGTCGTCATCTCCAATTTGGACATGAAGGGTAAGAGTGCTCATTGAATGGAAAACGCAACGAAGTAGTGCAATAACCTATACCTGCACATAAACAAGGAGTTGACAGGACCATGCAACCGGTCACCAACAATGCAAATACTAGTGGTGAGAAGGTGGTGATGGCCAAGGCTAGAAATGGTAGTGCCGAGGCATGCTAGTTGAGTGGGATGAGGTTAAGGCATGTGAAGAAATACAAAAGATTCTTGATGATGATAAATCAAAGCTAAACCAAAGGGTTAGTGTGGGGTAAGTTGCCCCTCTAGTGACGTGTCATTGCAGCCTCGGGGAAGGATGGATCAAGTAGTGATGATGAGGAGTCTAGTGACATGGGGGTGAGTCGGATGATGAGGTTGTGTCTGAGGATAGTGAGTATGACCGAGAGGCTAAGCACGAGGAGAGTGAGCCTTAGGAAGAAGAGTTCACCCGAATTTTGTCAAAGTCACACAGCCAGACGTTAAGGAGGCTCAAGGCCTCGGCTGAGAAGAGTGATAGGCAACTGAGAGTGGAGCGATGAAAGGATGATGATAATGGCCGTATATTCACTAGGCAAGCATCTACTTACATGAATGTACGTTCTAGTTGGGGACCCAAGGAATTTGAGAGGGGGAAGGGCACTCATAAGGGTGCCCAATGACGGGGTCACCGGGATGTAAGCGTTGACACAACCACTTTCTTAGCTTTTATGGCTTTATGATATGTTTTTGTTAGTTTTGACATGTCATGCCGGTTGTGGCCGGACATGTTTGTATTGACATTTCTTTTGGTTGTGGATGTTGGACTGTTGTTTTGTAGCCGATTACCTTGAGTCAAGGTATAAACATCTCTTATTTTTTCTATGAATTTACCAACAACTTGTCTATTATAGTATTATGCTTTGTGATGTAAGGGGTCGGACTATCCCCTGATTGATTACTACTTAGCCCTTTTTCAATTGATAATAAAGCGCGACTAGATGCGTGAAGATACCAATCCTCCTTCCAAAAAAAGTTAGATGTCGGTAATGGAGTTTTAAACCGGACAAAGACAAATAAGATTATAGGAGTAAAAACGATCCACGTAAAAAAAAAACTTGAATTAAGTGTCCAATTCTATTTGTAAGGATTAACCTCTTGTTACTTACTAGCAACCACCTCCAAGGATTCAAGGTCCAAAAAGAACTCACAACATGGACATGGCCGGCATTCCCTTGGCTTGAGCGCGACCCATCATATTATTAGTTAAATTAGTTTGATTTACACAAAAAATGATTTATGCTGTACTTGTTCGAGTTAAACATGAGGATTTACATAAATGTTACTTTATATTACTATTATGTTATTTAAATTTCCGTCCCTATATGATCAAAGACATCTCAGTTCCATTGAGCTATGATATGTATACAAGATGTAGACTTGTTAATATCCAAACTTGAACCGGACTTTATTTTTAAAAAGTGTCTACTTATTGCACCCAGACCGAATCTGGCTGGCGGGCTTGAAATGGCCGCCATACTCATTTGGTCGATGGGTTTCTTTTGTAAAAAAAATAATTTTAATATAAATTTTGTTTAAAAATAAAATATGTTTTTGATATTGTATGTAATATACACTAAATTTTTTATAATTATACTGAATATTTTATAATATATACATTAATATATATATATATACACAATAATATATATATATATATAATATCCGGACCAAAACGGACCTTCTATGTTCATACCCGTCCGTTTTTCGGGTTGGCTGCTTGGAGATGATCAGATCTACCAAGATATAACAACGAGACAACTTCATATCTAGTTGGTCTTTTGTGTCGACGAGTCCTTCGTCTAGGCATACGTTCAAGTAGGAGAGGTTTATGATGCAATGAAAATGACGATAGTCGCCGGACGAAAGCATGCATATCCCTATCGATATATATTAGTCTCATTAATGAAGACTCTATCTAGCCTCCTAACGATAAAGTTTCTAAGTCCTTATTACGGAACTTTGGGGTCTTTGCATGGGACTCTATCAAGAATGGGAGAAAGGGTTTCGTCAGGTTATTGTGGAAATTGATTCCGAGATGGTTATCAGAATTGTCAATCAATCCATCCCAAAATATCATCCTCTATTTAGTCTGGTATCAAGGTGCCAAGACTTCCTCCGTAGGAATTGGCGAGTCCAGCTCCGACATACTTATCGCGAAGCTAATGCAGCAGCAGATCATTTGGCTTCCACTGCTTCCAATTATCCTTTAGGTTGCTTTTATTTGCAGAACCCACCGACTTCTTTAATTCAAGTTTTACATAATGATGCTCGCGGAATAGAGACCCGTCGACATGTCATTTGTTAGCTATTTTCCGTTTTCAAGAGTAAATGTACGGATGCGCCAGGCGTGATCCATAGGCATTATAAAAAAAAAAAGATAAAGTTTCTAACTTACACACCTGTTTTCCAAGTGAACGTCTGGCCTTCAAAACCCATATAACAACAATCTATGATGCACGGACACGGACACGGATACGGGAAACGGACACGGCGAGAAACGGGGAAGCGGCAATCTCAAAAGTGTAGGAAACGGGGACACGGCGAGTAAAACAAATAATATATCATTTTAAAAATATTGAAATATAGAATTACTATGTCATAATGAGATACACATATATGAAAAAAGTTAATGATATCTATGTAGATAAAAAATATTAACATGATAACAAAATAACCGAACAAAAGCTTAGAAATAAATTTTTTCAGACTTACAAAACATAGAATAGACATACTTAGTCTTATAATATTAAATAAACATACTTACTATCGAAATTGAAGAATGAACCATTCATTTTGCAAATGAACAACAACCGAACAACGTGATTAACCAAAGAAAAAAATGATAAATATTTGTAAATTATAAAAAGTGAAAGAATTAGAATATCACACTCAACATTCAACAAAGAAAGATTACACAATAAGTTAGTTATCAAAGATTCAAAATTAACTTATGAAAATCATAAGAAAAAATGGAGAGAAGAGTCGGCCGGCGGGACAACATTTCAACATTAGAGCCGAAAAAGAATATCGAAGTCCCTACTTCCGCCAACCAAAATCTCGTAGGTGGCTATATGGGGCTAGGTTTAGTCGGGAAAATGGGAAAGAAGAAAAAATACTACGGTAAATTAGTTTTTCTTTATGTTTTTTTTAATGGTTCATTTTTTTCTAGCCTTAAAATAAGGTAAACTTTCGTTGATCGTGTCTTGACGGCCACAATCCACGTCCTCGATGTGTCCTAGATGTGTCCTAACTTGGAAACGTGTCTTGACCGTGTCCGGTCATATTTGACCGTGTCCGAGCCGTGTCCGGTTGTGTCCCCGTATCCGACACGGCAGGACACGGGACACGCCGCCTTCTAGAAGTGTCCGTGCATCATAGACAACAATTGGTGTATTTTGGACCCAATTCCCGAAAGTATTTGTATACGGTGACAAATATCTTCATGAGATTTCACTATTCTAAATAATGTAATTAAAATCTTCACCTATTATGATCGCTCTTGAGACTCGAGCAACAACATGTTGTAGACCACTCCAATATTCCCTTCTCCATTGCGGATCAGGAGGGAGGCAAACCGCACAGAAAGTGAATATATCCATGTCCATGTTAATTGATGTTTGAATAAATGAACCCTCTTTAGCTACTACTTTATGTACTATATCCGTGTACCACGGGATTACCGTACCAACCGAGTTTTGTTTTAAAAAAAATAGTATATACATACTAATCTTAATATTTTGTATTAATTCTATCTTGTTACTATCATAGCATCTCTACTATAACAACATCTGTTTTTGTTGTTACATGTAGTCAGCATACTAAACCTACACTTTAGCTTGTTACCGTAACATTTGTTCTATATTATTTTTTTTTAACTGATACAACTCTTGTTTTATCATCTGATCTTCATTCTGTTGATAGAGAATGCTTTCAATCAAGGCTATGAGACATGAAGGAATGCAACAAGCTCTAACTCTATTCAAATATGAAATCATGTGTAGCACAAGTTGAGATTGGACTATTGAACTCCCTAGCCTATAACTTGGGATGATGATTGCATATTTAATTATTTGTGTTTAGTTTGTAATGAAGTATGAAATTCTATGAACTTGTTGAACATAGCGTACTAGAATTTACGGATTGTTGAATTGATGAAGTTCTTGTCTTGTTTATGTATATTGTACTCGAATTTGCGGATTGTTGAATTGATGAAATTCTTGTCTTATTTAAATTTAATTTTAGCAAACATATAAGTTGGTAAAATGCCATTACCAACCGAAAAACTTGGTATACCGAAAAGTTGGTTAATGGGTTTAGGTGGTTAATAATGGTACAAGATTTCTCATTGCCAATTATAGTTGGTTGGTAGGTGGTAAGGGTAAAAATAAGTTGGTAATGTACCGAACTCAACCCTAATTATTTAGTTCCTTTTATCTATATATCTATATAATACTACTAAGTTCAAAACACCCTTCTTCCGCTCGTCACTTCTTCATCTATTCGCTACCACATGTCATTTATACGTAATTTTAAATTTTTTTTAACAAATATATATAGTTAACAACTCATTTTTAAAAATAACTATCCTATAATACATAATATGTAGTTATGTACTATCAAATTTGCTTTTTGATTATCCACATTACACATGTTAAAATTATATAATTAACAATAAATTATTATCTTCAACACAAACTTTTTAAATATTTACCTAGTTTACATAATTATTACAAAAGTAAACCTCTTGCAAACTTAATTAAATTGAATGTAGAAATCTATTTAGGATATAATATCATTATTTAGCTTATTTTTTTATAAGTCACAAAAGTATCTACATAGATTTGAAAGACTAAAACCATATTACCTATAGTAACTTATAAAAAAAAAAATACATTTCGGATTTCCTCAAATAATATGAAAAGAATCACAGCAAAGTTTTAGTTTAGACTTTGGGTCCGTTTGGAAGCTCTAGGAATCATTCCCGGTAACGGAATGATTCCGAATCAATCAAAAAATACGTTTGGTAAAGGTCTTTTATCACATGAAAGTAATCCCATCATTTCCATTTCCATTCCTAACCCTTATCCAATTCCATTTCGTTTCCATTCCACCGCTCCAAGCAAACGGGCACTTTGAGATTACAAGAAAAAAGATGTTTAAAAAAACAAGTGTAAGATGAGGTGCACACGATAGCAAAATTCTTAAAATAGTGTTGCATCTCTTTGCTAATAGTGGCACACAAACAATCTCGAACACAATGTCAAAAAGTGCACATTTTCCCAAGGAAACTTCTGGTTGGAAAGAACATGGCACCAAAGGAATTAAAAACAAGTGTGTAAGATTACCACAGGCTATACTGCAAGTTCACTCATATAAATATATACATACTTTGAGCATTCCAACAAGTATTATCACGTGATTAATCACATGCCCTTTTTGATTAGCATCAGCTTAAGTCAGATGTTTTACTTTCAGTCAAACTAAACCCTCACATGATCACAGATCGATCTCTGTCTATATTTACCTGCTCCAACATTCATTTCTTCTATCATCCTTCCCATGAAGCTTCAATGGAGGTCTTTTCTCACTTGCTCTACAGTTGTTCTTGTTTTTCTATTGCTTTCTTCTTGTTTTGCTCAAGCAAGAACACTCAAGCCTGCTGGTGTCAAGAGGAATCTAGACCTGAATTATTCAAGCTTGAGAAGAATACCACCAAGTAGATCAAATCCAACTGGAAACAAGTAAAAAGCTTTGTCTTCTGATTAGATTACAATTAGGGTTTTTGTTTGTAATCCATCTCGAGTGTTGTACTGATAATTAGGGTTTTTGTTTGTTTGCTAGGTTGAAGCCTACAGTTGAAGAACTTGCAAGATCCCCTTAGCTGCAGATAATATATACAGTGCTGTGATATGTATATGTTTTGCCCTTTGTAGTTTCAGAATGAGATCTGTAATGTTTTTTTTTCAATTTTTGATAACTTTTAATTTCTTCTTCTTCTTCTCTATCTCCTTCTTGAGGCTGCTGTAAATTGCTAGAATGGAATAGTTGCCAAAGTTTTTCACTGGTGTTCCATTTTCTTTTTTTCTGTCCAAGTTCTAAACAGTGAAGGAGATTGAATATGGATCTTCGCTAAGTTAATCATATTCATCGTCGGGTGCAACAACTCATTATAGAAATAAGCTGATGAAGAATGTAAATGAGTAGATTATAATTTGTTAGAGGTTGTTGTTTCTTGTTTGTAGAGGTACAAACGGGCCAAGAGGTCGGATTTGGGTGGCAACGAATTCGGGTTGGAATTGGGTCGGGCCAATGTAGTCTCGGTTTATAAACGGATTGTTTCGGGTCAGTTTGGGTTCGACTCCAACTATTCGGGTTGGATACGGGTTATCTGGGTAGCTCGGTTTTTGGGCAATTACGTATTGGTTTAGTTCGGTTCTCGGGTCATTTCGGACCGGATTAGTTTGATTTTTTAGGACTTAGGGTAGATGTATCACTTGGGGTGGGTCAATCGAGTTCGAGTCGGATAAATTTATGTTCGGGTTGATGTCGGATTAGGTCAAAATCAGATTTGGTTTTCTAACATCTTGATTCGAATCGGCTTTGGGTTGGGTAGCTCTTCTATGTACTTTCATTAAAATTGAAGACGTTAGTTTAATAAGATGCTTTCCGGCTATCGAATATGATAAGGGTGAGCTACGGACCGGTCTGATCCAACCCGGATATCCGTATACAATATTTTTGAAAACCCCCTATCTAGATTTTTGCATCAGCTCGGATAATTATCTATGGATATTTAGGTGATCCGTTAAATTCGAATTACTTTAGCATGATTTGGATGAACCGTTTGATTAAAGTGACTTTAACCAGATCCGCGTATCTGGTTGACCCGTTTATTCAAATATCCAACCGATCCATTTATTCCGGATATGTTTAGTCTACTTTTATTATCATAAAATGTAAAAAAATAAGGAAAAATAACCCAAAATAATACCAACTATCAACATTGAACCGAAAATAATACGAACTTTGAAAATAACTAAGAGCGATACAAACTATCAATGTATTTACCAATACTAATACGCCATACTTTTCCGGCAAAAACTCTAGCTCCGGCGATGACGTGGCAGCCGGAATGTTACATGTCATCAAATAAATGGATTAAATGTGTGAGGTGGATTTTATTTTTCAAAAAATTAATTTAATAATATTTAAAATATTAAAAAATAAAAATTTTTAATAATTTTAAATTTTTAAATAATATTTTTTGTAAAAACATTTGTACAAATTTTTTTTAAAAAATATTTTTTTTTAAAAAGTTTGAAATTTTTTTAAATAGATTTGTAATAAAATGTAATAATATTTATTTTTACAAAAAAATATAAAAATATAATATTTTTTTAATTAAATTTATTTTCGGATTTTTGTATAAAATGAAAATTTTAATCCTAAAAAAATAATTTGTAAAAAATATATTCGAATTTTTTTTAACCTAATTCCTAAAGTTTTTTTTCCAAAATTTTTTGTAAAATTATTTTTTTTTTCTAAAAAAAATATTCAATTTTTTTTTCGGATTTTTTAAAAAGTTTTTTACAAAAAATTATTATTTAAAATTTTAAAATGTTCAAACGTTTTTAAAATTGTTTTTCTACAAAAAATATTTTTTTTTTAAAATTTGTACAACTGTTTTAAAAAAAATATTATTTAAAAATTTAAAATTATTAAATTTTTTATTTTTTAATATTTTAAATATTATTAAATTAATTTTTTCAAAAATAAAATCCACGTCACACATTTAATCCATTTATTTGATGACATGTAACATTCCGGCTGCCACGTCATCGCCGGAGTTAGAGTTTTTGCCGGAAAAGTATGGCGTATTAGTATTGGTAAATACATTGATAGTTTGTATCGCTCCTAATAATTTTTAAAGTTCGTATTATTTTCGGTTCAATGTTGATAGTTGGTATTATTTTGGGTTATTTTTCCAAAAAATAAATTTAAAATCATATAACATAATCCAAATAAAATTACAACACGTATAGATAAATAAAAGTACAGCACGTATAGAAAAACAAAATAGGTTTTTAAATTGTAGCTAACTTTATCTTTACATTTTAAAACTAAATAACTAATTCATAAATATATCATAAAAAAATAATTGAAAATAAAGTAAATGTAAACATTTTAATCTTAATAAAATTTTACCTTTTGAGCCTTAAGCATTTATAAGTATCACCTGGTTTTACATATTACAGATTTACAAAGTCAATTAACTTATTTTAAGTTGATAGAAGCCAATTAGTAGTAATTTCGTTTAAAAATATTAGGAATGATAATTAGTTTACAAGGTTGTTTTTTAGAAATAAAAAAAATTTCTTATAATATTGTAATTTTGTGTATATATATATATAGATGACTCTCATGTAAACACCTCTTACCATGTAAAATGAGATCAAATTATATTCGTTAGATCGTTAAATAGATGGCTGAGATTAGGCGAGATTAAAGGTAAAAAAAAATCGTGTGATTAGTGGAAGAAATATTCGCCGGACTTGATTCATATATTCGGCGGTATAGTCACATATATTCGGCGATATAGTCACATACATTCAGTGTTTACATGTTCACATGGTAAGAACTGTTTACATATGAGTCAGGATCTATATATATATATATATATATATATATACTCGATTATATTAAATGAGACCGATCTTATAATATCCATACAAATTTCTGTCCAACTTGTACACGTGGTTCGGGATATCACATCCTTCGAAACAAGGGGTTTGTTCAACGTATGTAGACTTCTTCCTTTAAGACTCCGTTCAGAAAGGTTGATTTGACATCCATCTGAAAGAGCTTGAATCCTTTGTGAGTGACATATGCAAATTAATGCAATGGACAATCTTATAGCTTTCAGTTGTGCAACTAGGACAAACGTTTCATCATAATCAATTCCTTCATGTTAATTATATCCTTTCACTACAAGTCGAGCTTTATCTCATATGATGTTTCATTTATCGTCCCCACTTGTTTTGGAACACCCACTTAGTGCCTATAAGCGGATGATTTGTTGGTCTTGACACAAAATGTCAAACGTCATTTATTTCAAACTACTCAAGTTCTTCTTTCATTTCTTGTATTCAAACAACATCCTTGAATGCTTACTCTACTTTTTTGGTTTAATCATGGAAACAAAGACATCAAACACACAAAAATTATTGAATGAGGAGCGAGTTTGAACATTTTGGTTATAGTCTGAAATGATATTGTTCACTAGATGAACGCTTTTTTGCTAGTAACTCTGGATGGATAATTGAATAATTGAGTTACCTTCACTAGCTCATTGTCTTGGGTAGATTCATCCTGTACATAATGAGGATCTTCTTAATATTCATTGGTATGTGGAACTAGGTCATGTTTATCTGCAGTTGCAGATTCTTGTTATGTTTGGAGACAAAAAGGAGTTAGATTGTCTTTGTGTAGTGGACATTGTCCCTCTTCTTGTGCAGTCGTGTTCTCAAATGCCATAATAAAGTCTATTTGTTCACGAGAACTAGACTTGTAACCATAACGATCTTCGTCAAACACGACATGCACACTTTCCCAAAACATCATTTCCATTTTTATGCACATAACACCTGCATTCAAATATACGAAGATGAGAGATACTAGGTTTGCGACCGTTTAGTAATTCATACCCGGTCATTTAAAGAAGGGGGCACAACATGGCTCAATTGAGAATATAGCATGCACATCTTAGCCATCGGCCCAAAACGTTTGAGGAAGATCGCTTGAAATAAGGAGTGTTCTGGTCATATCTTACAATGCCCGACTCTTTGTTTCAACAACTCAATTTTATTATGGAATTCTGGTTGTAGAGTACAGATGAATCACTCATCTTGCTTTACATAATTTTTCAAAATCTGTATTTTCAAACTCAGTTCCATGATCTGTTCTGATGGTCACTAGTAATGATTCAGTTTCTTCTCAATGGCATTGATGAGAGCCTCAAATTCCGAGAACGTCTTATCCTTTGAGGGTAAAAAATTAGTCCATGTATACCTGAAAAAATCATCAACACTGACGCAAACGTACCGATTGCCACCTCGACTCTTGACACATAATTGTCCGTAAACATCCATGTGAACCAACTCGAGGGGATTAGTTGTGATTGCTTCCTTTTTAGAAGAAAAAGAAGACCTTGCTTGTTTCCCCATTGTGCATGATCCACAACATATCTTCAGTACGTGAGCTTGCATGACCAAGACGCTTGTGCTAGAGGTCATATGCGTCAATAACTGTAGACAAACAAAGATTCTCAGAGGGAATGAACTTCTTGTCAACTTAAATAAAATTGTCTGCCTTTTCATTGAGTAGCACTTGTCCTATTTCTATATTTTCAATAATGCATCATCTGGATGTAAAAATGACTTGATTTTTCCAATTATCGCATCGTTGAAAAACACTCAAGAGATCGAAACTAACATTATCAACATAACTAACACGGTATACGTTGATGTGGTCAGTTATTTTAACCTTACTGATTCCTTGTATATCTCACTTGTTCTTATCTCTAAATTAAAGCTGATAGTACCTTCAAGCACCCACTGTCAACATACCAGGTACCTCCACTCTTCACTCCATCCTACATATGAGAGATTAGTTCTTACGAACCCTAACAAGCCGAAACTTATTTGTTTTGGATAGTAGATTCCCTCATGATCACTTTTAAAAGTACAAGAAACAAGTTGTACGTGTAAGACATATTATGACATTTTGAATTTGTTTTTCACAGTGTCTCTTCCAATGGCCAACTTCTTTACAGTGCCAACAAACATTTTAAATGACGGTTTAGAATGTTACTTTGATATGGTTGATTCTTTTGTTTAACAATCTATTCCTTTCTTGGATCTCTCATTGTTAAAGATTGGCATTTTGTGTGTTGAATAATTTTTCTTGACAATTTGTTTCTGGTTACTCACTGAGTTCCCTAGAATAGACGTTATTGACTAATTATTCAACACAGAAGATTTCCCTAATTCATTTTCATCCTCGTCGTCCTCCGAACTGATTGAGTTTTTCTTCTAGTATCTTCAGGTTTTGGATTTAGTAGAATAGTCTATAATTGTACGAGATCTTGATTTTCCTTAAATAAATTTGACCTTTTCAATGAGATGTTTATTTTTATCGTACAAGCTTTGCAATTTTCTCTCAAGGATAATTATCTTGTACTTATTATCATTCCTCATCTAATTACCATCTTCATTAGGTTTAGCATGCTTGTTTATTTTGACACTTTTTTTCCAAAATCAATCTTTTATCAGAATTACATTTTTCTACATTAGTCAAGTTACAAGTAAATTATTCCTTTCGTTAGTAGTGTTGGTTAACTTGAGACATAATTCGGTGATTTGTTCTTTTAACATGCTAATTTTGGTTTTTAATGAAGGGAATATATTCTCCGTACAATGTTGATTATCCTATTCAAGAATAAGTAATTTTTCATTTTGTTCTTCCATCTTGAGACTTATGACTCTTATCATGTTAACAAGTGTGCTTTTAGATTCGATCATAAGAATAACAAAACGTCTTCAGAAGATTTGTTAGAAGTACTAACCTCGTTATCCAAGTCATGATTGGCCATCAGACATTTGATGTTCGCATGTGACCTAATGTCCTCTTCTAAGTCACCATAGTGCCATGTAGATGCAGAGATCATGATGTTCTTGGCGTTAAGATCCTCTTTCTGTTGTAGTGTGTCCTTGCACACCTTTGGACACTTTAATGCAATATGACCCTTCTCTTGACAATTGTATAGCAGACGATGTCCTTAATCTGAGCTTTGCCTTTCTAAAATTGCTTTATAGATTTGGTGATGAGAATAGTCTCTTTGTCAAAATTCATCCTTGGATTCCTCGTCATCTTCGTCAAAAAGGACTTTATAATCCGGTTATTTGAGGGCTTATAATCCGTACCTGTACCGGATTAATGGTTAGGGGTGTATTTGCCCCCTAACTTTATAATCCGGGCGTTTTTTGCGAAGCACCGGTGTATTTGCTAGGTGTATATTTTTCCCATTTTTCGATCGTATTTTTGCCCGAATTATTTGACACAATATAATCCGGATTATTGGACTGAATATAATCTAGATGTGCATCCGGATTATATAGTTGTGTAAAACACCGGATTATTTCTTTTTTTTTTATAATCCGGACTAAGATAATCGGATTTAGAAGTTTAGTGGTGGCTCCATTGGGTGAGGTTTATACATCGCAAACATATATCCGGATTATTTTCTTTTTTTTTCTTTTACTAGTTGTAGCCGCGTGTGCCTTGCGCGGCATCGTGATTTATTTTCGTTTCAAATATGTGGTAAGCATATATTATAGTGCAAACAATGTAAAGACACGCTAATTTAAAATGGCAGGATGGTCGTGTATATTACACATGGAAAGAAAACAAATAGGGTAAAGGTATGCATTATATGGTTGTCATGCGGATGTTTAATTTTTTTCCAAATTTTCGAAAGACACTATATTTTTCATAGACTTATGAACGAACTCGTAATGTCACGAACAAAAACAAAATTACACATTGAGAGTTTCATCATTGGGATATGAGTGCATAAATGAGCCTTGAGATGATCATCTAGTTACATCATTGGGATCTTTTCTCTCCACAAAGCCGACAACTAAATCATTAGACATGGCAGAACTACATGTGTACAGTAAAGGTATTACATGAACAAAACTGCTACAAAATCTTTGCACGTAGAGGTTAACCTACTAGATCATTATGCAAATCAACATCGCCTACAAGCAAACCAGGGAACTTTTTTTTAAGGAAAATGGAAGTCTTCGTAGGAATTATCATTCAATGCTTTGTGAGTAACATCACCTAAAACTCAAAAGTAAAAACAGAAAACATGCCATGAGTGACTTACCTTGTGAGTAAGAGGCATTTTTCATGTTTGTGCCCATGTTAGCGGATTTTCACTTGCATTGTTCGACTCATATATAGCGTTCTGTTTCTCCGGCTCATAATACAACACATCCCCACCGAAAAGAACAACACCAGATGAACTAATTATTGTAATTTCTTTGAATTTGATCTAAAATTTTTACAAAAAAATATTAATTAAATTAAGAAATGAAAGCATGAAAGAAGGAGAAGAAGATATACATCCTCAAATGGTCATGAGAATTTGGCTCTAACTTCACAACTGTCAAGTTAAGCTATTCCATAGGGGAGCTTCTTGTTTTGAGAAAGACAAATTCAAGAGCCAGATCTAGAAAATAGTTTTATCAGCATTTTATATAAGCTGAAAAAAGAAAAAGAGCATAGAGAATCAACAACCTTACAATAAGCCAAAAAAACAAAGCAATAATAAGGGATATTCAACAAATTCAAGTTTACATTACCTATTTAAAGACTACTTAAGCTCTTTGATCTTTAGTTGAGCCATTTCTTCTCTCGAGAAATCAAATATCTCTTCACTTAGTAACTGCACAACAATAAGTAGTGTTACCCCACTCGAAATAGGCGAAATTCATTGAGAGAGAACTGGGAAGACCAGAAAGAAGAGTGAGGCTAGCAAAGGAATAAAGCTATGCCACCTTATTGGTCAATCATTCTTCAAGATCTAGTAGTTTAAAAATATCAATGAGAGCATGTCTTCAAAACAACATAAATAAAGAGAAGATATTATACTTCTAAGCTAGAACCACCCCGGGGAAAAAGAAAATACATGGCTACCAACAAAAGACTGTACTAGACTAAAGCACATTGTAAGACTGAATATATTATATTTGAAATATAAATGCTCTTGCTGTAACGAATGCTAGTATGTTACTTTAGAAATAAAAAAAATCCCTTTTACACAAATCTATTAAGTTCAATTGCATAATGATGAATGCAGAGGTGACAACTATCTTTTAATTTGTTACCAACATAATTACACCAGGAACAACTGGTTATCTTACACCTAAAATGAAGAACATCTTGCATTAAAGACCTAAATATGGAATGATTTTTCGTACTTGGACGAGAATAGCATATAGTTTGTTGACATAACGCCTTTCCTTCCTGAATGCAGCGATGATTGAACAAACATTTATCCAAAAGTTCTTTGTAAGTTTCATATTATATATTGGTCTATAATTCTCTGAATAAAATCATGTGCTCTTGATCTAGTCTATATAGAATTAATATTATTTACAGCAGTAGAGAGAAACGCAATTGTGCCAAATTCAAATTAAGATCATTTGAAATTTCTTTACACTCGTTGAACGTTAGCTTGCCGTACTTAGGAAGAAGTTAAGTAAATTACCTAGTAAAGAGTTCCAAAGATTAAAAACATTTGAGAAAGTCAAATTCAGCATTTGAGAAAAAAGTCTATTTAGACACTTCAGGAACTAAAAACCACTTGTGCTATTCTACTAAGTTATAAAAAAATACTTACAACAGGGTTATCAGTGTGAGTGACTATGAGTATAGAATCACATGCAAACACATAACTCAACACAAAATAACAAGATCTTTTTTTTATGGGATACCATTTTACATTTCAAAGGACTGCTTATTTAGACAATTAGCTCATTACTTCATCATATTAGCTAATGATGCATACTAAATGGAGTAGTCAAATCACTAAAAATAAATGATACCTTGAAATCAATGACATCAGTAGTTTTCTTGAAGAAGTATGCAGTAGTGTTGACTGCAGGTGTAGTTATCGCATAAGTAGCAATGAGACTACTCTTTCACCTATGAAAACCCAAAAAAAGAGCCATTGGTTGTTAGTTAGCAGTAAAGTAAATGCTCAAATAATATCAAAGACAAAAAGAAACATGATAGTGATTAAGTACTTCACAAATAATCGTGTACATAAGCAACATGATCTTAGAGGTTATGCAGATAATTATAGGTTTTGTCTCAGTTTTGCCACATTACAAAAGTTAATATCCCTCAAATGATCATCTGAGTGTACAATATAAGAATTTTAATATAAAAAAAATTCAAAAATTTCAAGATGCGTAGATTTAAATACAAATCCATACTGAGAGGTACTAAAAGCGCTCTCTTTTTCCTAGAAGCTAAAAGACTAGGGAAGCGCCAGCACGAGCGTTAGACACGGCGGACATGGAGGAAACCCTTCCACCGGCGAGGGGGAAAGAGGTGATCGTGGTTACGGAGGGAACAGGTGGAGATGTCGATATGACGGAGGTGTCTGAAAGCGTGAAGAAGGTGCTAGAAACAGGTATTGAGACCCAACAACTAACGATTGTTCCGAATACAGAAGTAAATGCAACCACAGGGATAATGTAAAAAGCCCGAGGATCTAGAAAAGGCCAGTGATATTGAGAGTGCTCCAATGGCAGCGATTTCTCTAACAGAAAAGGAAAAAAATTTGAATTCAGGCAAAACTGTGGAACTTATGAAATCCTGGAGTGAGGTCATCGGGGGCACCGAGAAGAGGGCTGAATGGGTTGATACCATATCTAAGGAGACATTAAAAGGAAAGATTACAGTAAGTTATCCTCTTGGAGTAGATGGCGATCCAGTTCTGGAGATAGAAGAGGGGGTGACTGCAGAATTAGAAGCAAGATGGAAGAATTCTGTTGTGTTTAAGGTTTTAGGGTTCCCGGTTGCTTTCCCAGTCATGGAACGCAAGATCAGGGAACTTTGGAAGTGCGGAAATAACCTTTAGCTAATCGACCTTGATAATAACTATTTTTTTGCCAGATTCAAGAGTGAAAACGAATTAATGATGGTGTTGACTGGAGGTCCATGGGCAATCTTTGGACGTTGTTTGATCATGAAAAAATGGACACCAGAATTCATCACTTCTGCACCAATTACCTCAGCCCCTATCTGGATCAGAATAACGGGAGTACCTGTCCAGTGGTACCATGAAGCAATAATATGGAACATGGCTGGGAGTATCGGAATCCCGATTTCTATTGACCCGAAGACACTACACTTCAACCGAGGTCGGTTCATCCGTATATGTGTTGAAATCGACTTAGGCAGGCCTTTGAAAAAGGCGATCATGATTAATGGTACCACATGTCCTATTAGTTATGAAGGTCTTGACACTATCTGCTTCAAATGTGGCCGTTATGGTCACTATGCCTCGCATTGTGAACACAATGAGTCTGAAGGTCAATCGATAGCAGCAAGCAGGGAAAACTTGAACAAAGCGCAAGGAGTGACTGAGGGTAACCAATCGTCTACAAACAATCCCGAACAGGTGAATAGGAGTATCCCGGTCGTCGGAGCAGAGAATACTGAGTTCGGACCATGGATGATGGTTGCTCGTCGGAGCAAAACAATAAAGGAAAGAATCAGCAGGTTACTCAACAAGGAATGGAAAGCAACAATGTTAGGCAACATGTATACCAAGGACAAGGAAATTATATTCATCAAAAAGGGAAGAATAGTGCCATGCACGGTAAAGGAAAGATTGCACTAACGACCCAATCAGTGACTGAACAAGAGGATCTGGGCCAGAAGGAGAAGACTGGGGCGAGCCCAGTTGTTAAGGCCCAAGGAAAAGAGGACCCATCATCCAGCAAAACGAAGGACGTAACAACCGAACAGCAAAATGGAATCATCTTCGAATCGGAAGGCCGACAGAAGGAAGAAATTGAAGCGGAGAAAAGAAGGAGACGTAACAAACTCCGTAATGACAGAAGAAGAGTAACCAGGAAAGCAAAGGCAATTGAAGAGGAGAAGAGAGCAGAGATGTCTCTAAAAAGACCAAGACAAGAAAATGACAACCAAAACCGGAGACTTTTCAATGAAGAGGGAGAGTCTTCTAAGCAAGAAGCAACTGCGAAAACAGCAGGTATACTTAGGATTGGGGACCTCAGCGCCATTAAACTAGCCTCTGTAGAGAAGAATAGTGTTGAAGCCGCTGATATAAAAAAGACTGAAGAGGCATGTGAGGCCGAAAGGGAGAAAGGCAATAAAGGGACGAATACCCCAAACGGAGATGTAGCAGCAATGCAATGGGAAAGTCAAGGGCCTCTGGAGGCTGTCGCAACCAAAAGGAATCCGAATTGTTGCACTGAGGAGGTTACTTTGAGAAGTGAACAAGTTGAGGATGGGCAGATAATGTCCAGGGGCAAGGAAGATCATCAATGAATCTAGCCTCGTCAAATCTAAGGTGTGTAGCTTCACCTATTTCTACTGTTTTTATGAATTGTATGATATGGAATGTGCAGGGAGCGGCTAAGAGCAACTTCCGAAGGGCTATGAGATATTTATGCAATCTCCACAAGCTGGACATCCTAGCGATTCTCGAACCGTGCATATCGGGTGATCAGGCACAGAGAGTCTGTAACAGTTTGGATTTTGGAGGGTGTTACCGGGTTGAAGCCAATGGATTCGAGGGAGGCTTGTGGCTTCTATGGAAGGACACTGATATTCAGATGACAATTATCAATTCATGTGAATATTTCATCCATGCACATACGATCAAAGGAGGCAAACCTATCCATATTGTTGTGGTTTATGCCCCTCCTACGTATACTAGAAGACAACCTTTCTGGGAGGCGATTGAGAGAGAGCTAGAAGGGATCATGGGTCCATATGTCATAGGCGGCGATTTCAATTGCATTCTGTATGATCATGAGAGAAGAGGTGGGTCAGGCGGTATTCACAAAGATTCCGGAATCTTTGGAGATATGATTAATAGACTTGAGATCCTGGACATGGGGTACTCGGGAGATGACTTTACATGGGATGATAGAAATTCCAGAAATAGAGGAGTACAGAAAAGGTTGGATAGAATCTTGATCAACCAGGAGGGTAGGATACTCTGGCCGGATGCTTCGGTCAGGCATTTGGCTAGATACTCCTCAGATCATGCTCCACTTCTTCTTTGATTTCAACCTACTACAAACAATGGGCGCCACAGAAGACCTTTCCGGTTCAAAGCGGCATGGATGACGCATGATGACTTCTTCCCCATGGTGAGAAGGTGTTGGAACCTACATGCGGATACAGGTATACCTCTCACTATCCTTAAAAACTGGCTTATTTCTTGGAACCGTAGGGTGTTTGGAGATGTCATTTGCAGGAAGAACAGGATTACACAAGAATTGGACAGATTACACAACAGTAGCCCCTCGGACGAGATCACAATCCGAAACCGCAGGGACAAAGAAGCGGTTCTCACTGCTGAATTGGATAGAGTACTCGAGCAAGAAGAGATTATTTGGTTCCAAAAGTCAAGGGAGCAATGGCTTTCCTTTGGGGAGAGAAACACGTCCTTTTTTCACAAATCTACGATCATCAGGAGAAGAAGAAATAGGGTTGATGGACTGCTATCTAAGGATGGGGTTTGGGTAGAAGAAAGTGTACGCGTGGTGGAGTTAGTCACAGATTATTTCACTCGCCTCTATAGCATGAGTGACGTTAATGATGTACAGATGTCAGAGATCATAGAGAATGGTTTCCCGGACATAACGGAATGTGATAGGGCAGATCTCTTGAAGGATATTAGCGGAGAGGAAGTTTGGAGGGCGGTCAAGGACATGGGTGCTTATAAAGCTCCGGGAGTTGACGGATTCCAACCAATTTTTTACCAGAAATGTTGGAATATTGTGGGTAATTCGGTTGTCAGAGAAGTGTCCGAGTTCTTTGATACTCAAAGGCTCCCCAGGGGGCTAAATGATACCCTCATTTGTCTGATTGCAAAGGTAGGGACCCCAGAGCAGATCAGTCAATTCCGACCTATAGCTCTCTGGAATGTCCTCTACAAAATTATCTCTAAAGTACTTGTTCTAAGACTTCAGAGAGTTATCGAGTATCTAGTAGGACCTACACAGGGAAGCTTCATTCCTGGAAGGTATATTCAAGACAACATAGTGCTGATGCAAGAGATTGTTCACTCCATGAGAAAGAAAAGAACGGGAAGGAAGTGGATGATTCTAAAGCTAGACTTGGAAAAAGCATATGACAGAATAAGATGGGATTTTGTAAAGGAGTCCATAGAGGCCGCTGGGTTCCCAGGATCTTGGAGCCGCATGATCAAGGAGTGTATCACTACCCCTAGAATGCAGGTTCTTTGGAATGGGGATCTAACGGAGCAGTTTATTCCGGAAAGGGGACTAAGGCAAGGTGATCCTTTATCACCATATCTCTTTGTTCTTTGTGTTGAGAGATTGAGCCACCTTATACTTGAAGCGATTGAGAACGGTAGTTGGAAGCCTATTAGGCTGTCAAGAGATGGTCCTAAGCTATCCCACCTTTTCTTTGCGGATGACCTCACCCTCTTCGCCGAAGCATCCACCGACCAGATGCGAGTTGTGATAAGGTGTTTGGAGATTTTCTGTACAGCTTCAGGACAAAAGGTTAGTCTCCAAAAATCTAGAATATTTGTGTCACCCAATGTATCACAGGAGCTTCAGGACAGGATTCAAATCTTGAGCGGAATTGAGGTAACGAAGAACCTGGGGAATTACCTTGGAATGCCGCTTATACAAGGCCGGGTAACGAGGAGTCACTTTACGGGGCTGCTAGATAAAATCAATGGTAAGCTGGCGAGTTGGAAAGGAAGAAACCTTAGTTTCTCCGGTCGAGTTACCCTTACTAAATCGGTTATTTCCTCCCTCCCTATCTATTCAATGGCTTCTATGCTTTTACTCGTTCGTATCTGTACGCAAATAGATAAAATATGCCGGAACTTCATCTGGGGATATACCGACGAGAGAAGGAGACTTCACACTGTTGCTTGGCCTATCCTCTGCCGACCAAAAGAGTTGGGTGGGCTTGGCATCAAGGTGATGCGTGAGTTGAATATTGCTCTAGTAGGCAAACTTGGGTGGCGCTTCTTAAAGGAGGGCAAGAGTCTCTGGGTGCGGACCATCACGAGCAAATATATAAGGACCAATAGAAGTACTGTGGTCAATAGATCTCACATCTGGAGAAGCATTGAGCAAGGAGTTAGGGAAGTTGTACACCCTGGACACAAGTGGAACTTAGGGGATGGTAATACAGTGAAGTTCTGGGAAGACGTATGGCTGGGAAATAAATCGCTTCTTAGTGTTGCTATATGTCCTATTAGCCCAAAATTTTATCAGAAAAAAGTACGTGATTTCTGGAACCCCGATGAAGGATGGAAATGGGAAGACTTCAGTGCTTACCTCCCTGCGGAAATCCTCCTGAAGATTGCTGCTATAGCACCTGAAACGGTTCCAGCCCATGGAGATGATGCCGATGATGATAGGACCGTAAGGGACGAACTAAGCTGGACCCTTAATCCGGATGGTAACTTCACCGTGAAATCAGCATACAGCATGCTTAGAGGGCACATGGGAGAAGCTAGTGGTGATGTTTGTATCTTTAAAGCTATCTGGAGATTGCAAGTTCAAGAACGTATCCGAATGTTTGCATGGAAGCTTATGTGGGGAGGAGTACTGACCAACGAAGACAGAGTCAGAAGGCACTTGGCGACTTCAACGGACTGCCCTCGATGTCTACACAGTAGCGAATCCTTGATACATCTCTTCCGTGATTGTCAATTCAGCAGATCCCTCTGGAGAAGACTTAATGCCCATTATAGACTGGACGGGTTCTTTACCTACCCGTTTGCAACCTGGATTCGAGGTAATTTTTCTTCCCCGAGTCATTTTAATAGTATGTGCAGTTGGAGTGCGATTTTTGCTGTAGGTATATGGTGGATATGGAAGTGGAGGAATGAGAAAGTGTTCAGTGATGTTCCGGCCAGAAGTGACATGCACACGTTTGTTGTTGAACGAACACAAGAGTATGCCAGAGCATGGAAGGCTAATTCAGTCTCGGCTGTTATACAATCCAGAAGGATAGAACACATCAAGTGGGACCCGCCACCCTCCAGCATATTCAAGATCAATTCCGACGGAGCGGTGAGAAGCGACGGACATGCCACGGCAGCTGGTGTCATTAGGAATAATGCCGGAGAATGGCAACGAGGATACGTGGTTAACCTTGGTATGTGTACTGTACCAATGGTAGAGTTGTAGGGTATTTACCATGGTCTAAAGCTCACATGGGAGTACGGACACCGAAGGGTAATCATTGAGACGGATTCCCAATTAGCTATCTTGCTCCTTGGGAGGACGGCTCCTCGGTGCCATCCTCTTTCTAGTCTGGTATGTAAGTGCCAAGACTTTATTAGAAGGGACTGGGACATCCAGTACCGGCATGCCTTCCGCGAGGCGAATAAAGTAGCGGATTATCTAGCTAGTATCGCTTTTAACTTTCCTATCGGACTAAGTGTATTGCTTGACCCTCCTGAGGGTTTAGTTGACCTTTTGCGCCATGATGTAAGGGGTCAGGCTATCCCCCGAGTGATTACTACTTAGCCTTTTTCATTTATAAGAAGCACGTCCAGATGCGCCGGAGACCACCGACTCTCCTTCACACCAAAAAAAAAAAATACAAATCCATACTTGGAGGGCTTCATAAAACCAAAATAAATTAATAACAGTGTGATACCACAAATGAGGATCTTGAAATGATGGAGATTAAGACTACTTAACAGTATCTTAATCTTGCTGAGAAATAAACAAATATCCTCTTATTAAGATCATATTTAATCCTACTAACGTTGATGCCCTAATCGATTCTTCTATAAAGTTTTTGGCATGAAAGCATTGACATGAAAATGGATAGAACTAAAGTAGAAAAGTCAAGATGAAGTATGTCATGGTTCTAGCAAATGCTTTCCATGCAAAGAGTTAGGTGTTGAAATTAACAACATAGAATATTTCTTGTGAACAATGTTACAACTAGTAGAAAATGACATATTGTTTCTTGCTAAGTGCTATCAGCATTCATGACATAAAAGCTTATTTTCAACCAATATCTTAATTAAAGAACGGGATATGTTCCATCATTTCGTAAACAATCCATAAAATAGTCGTTAGAAATCAAATAGAAGCCTTTATTACCTAAAAACCAAGCATCCCGAAAACAATATATGCATGACAGTATAAATATTATGCATGCACAATTACACAAATGCTATAATGGGTTGCCTTTTTACATTTAACATCAATGTAAGAGTTCCCTTTGTTTCTTTAAGCTTTAGATAGACATCACGAGGATTTTGTTACACAAAGGGAAGGGAGGGAATGCTTAAGAATGGAGGAAATTTGGATGACATACCAATCAATGTTGAAAAAGGAAATGAATCATATCTCACTTTCAATTAATGGACAATTGTATGCGCAATAGAAAGAAAAATTGCTACATGAAATGCTTTCTGTTATGAGTCAACTTTTATATAATGTTAAATTTTCTAGCACCTGATGAATTATACAAGGCAACATCAAAAAGAAAACAATAATATGTCAGCTATATTGAACATGTGAGTTTACAAACATATTTATGGATATGTTTGATGACCATTGACCAAACACTTCCAAAAAGCCAAAGCTCATGACTACAATACATTAAACTTGACCCAATCAATGGGAATTGCAATGAAATTTTTTTAACCTCCTTACCTTTGTAAAATGACAGTGTATAAGTTCTATTCTTTCTGAAGTGAGTTGTTCATCAGAGCTTTTTGTCTTAAACTGAAGAAAAATTGTGAATTGTTGATGCCAAAACTACACGCTACCAATATGATAACTGAAAAAATTATTTAGAATACGAAATACTATGGAGCTAACTATTATTTCGTGTAAGCAACCAACATCATGTAAGCAACCAGCATGAAATTCTATAGTCTAAAACCGGTGGAAAAAATTCGTAGACTTCAATTCATAATACACATCACATTACATATCTTTGGCATAAATCATATTAAACTAATATGCACTCATTACACTCCCCACTACTTCATGCCTCTCACGATGTCATAGGTGCTCACAGTAATTAACAATCTATGATCTTTGGTTCTTTTAACATCGTCACTTGTTTATCCTTCACTTGTCTGGATGAAACTTGTATGAACACTCATGTTAAATGCAAAACTTATCAAGTTGAGCTCACAAATACATATGAACCTACAAGTAATCCAAAAATAACCACAAACGAGAATAGCAATAGAAATGAGTCTAATTCATAAATTAAAATAAAGTTTTACCACAAAGGAAATAATAGCAAACTTTGCCCTTTCGATACCTTTTGGAGAATAGTGAGTTCCAACACGACCTATGAGGGAAGCACAAGCGGTAACCATGTGGCTCCACGTAAGTTGTTGTTGAGCTACCCAAGAAACTATTTAGGTTGTTAGAATACTCAAAATCCTCCAATTGCTCAAATAAGGCAACAATTTATTGTCTTATTCATCAAACAATCAATTTCCATCAGCTTGATGTAAAAAAAAGAGAGCATGAGCTAGTATGATCATGTGGAAGATGAAATTAGAGAAAAACAAGCCATTAAATAAGGCGGTGGCCGAGCTCGCTGGAGGCGTCCATCACGCAGACGGTCTTCGAGAAGGATAAGAGCAAAGCATACCAAGATGGTAGAAATGAATCACCAAACAAAAATCAAAGAAACATATAGGTGAAGGCACCTATTGGATGCAAAAAAGTACATTTGGGGGAAGAAAATAGTTAAATACCCTTTTGTACATCAAGTCAAGGTTTACAATGCTATCTCCAATAATTGATATCAGCTTCATATCACCAATCTTCTAACACTCTGATGTCAAAAAATATGAAACAGTAGAATGCAATATGACAAGTGAGAGATTAGATATGAACCCCATCGAATTTAGTATTCATACTTAGCCCAACAATGATAGTTGTGAACCCCATCTGATTTGCTCTTCCTCTTCTCCTATCATAATTTGAGCAACCTCCTCCTCCTGGAAGTCGTCTCTGACCGCTTAGTCTCCTCTTTTTTGTCTAGTAAAGTTGTCTCTGACCGCTTAGTCTCCTATCATACATAGCCCAACGATGATAGTTGTGAGCAACCTCCTCCTCCTGGAAGAGAGATCTGCGAAGAAGGAAAGAACCTTAAACTCAACAAAGATAGATGAAAGGGTGCACAGGGGAAAAGATAAGCGGGAGAGCTTTTTTTTTTTGAGATCGAGAGATATTAAGTAAACCGGGCGTGTATTCTAACTAGAGATATAAGCCGATTGGGAAATATATTAGACCTGTACAAATCCGGGCTCGGGCCAGGCTCGGGCCGGGCCATAGCTAAAACCTCTACCCGTAAGGTGCGGGCCGGGCCATAAACGCTACCCATGCATGTCCACCCATGTAAAAAGCGGGCGGGCTACCAGACCGGCCCGGATGGCCTGTATGTACTTGTTTGTACGTTTTTTCCTAGTATTTATCGGTCAAAACAAGTATTATAATGAATTTAATACCACTTTCAATCCAATTATACTTGTATAGTGCACTACCAACAAGTTCAATAACAATCGACACACAAAAATGAACAACCCTAAATATCTAAAAAACAATAAGTATCATTACATTCAAATTAGTCCTACAATCTTGTGTTACAAACGAATATAACTCGTCAAAATACTCCAAATAAACTAAATGAACAATCAGAATATGTAACACTCAAAATAATATAAATTATATACACATATAGATATAAAATATTATATGTATAAAAACTATATATGGGCCGGGCCGGGTTAGCCCGCGGGCCAAACTGTTTACCTGTACCCGTCCCATCAAAATGCGGGCCGGGTCGGGCCAAGCCCGAACGGGCCAAACTTGTTGTCCATACCCATGTTTTTTTCCCGGGCGGGCGGGCGGGCTGGACGGGCCGGCCCGGTTTTGTACAGGTCTAAAATATATATATATGTCTTTATAATCCGGTTGCCACAAAACCGGGTTATTTGGTTTATCAAATAATCTGGGCGTTCATATTATGTTGTATTTGTACCGCGTATCACATAATTTAGCGAAGTTTATATTCCGAATCGTAATCAAATCCGGATTATGATTATTTATTCATCCTATTGCTCATTTTATAATCCATATATTAGACGTGCGGATTATATGTTATGGAATATAAACCCAATTTTATAGTAGTGTTAGAGCTTTGACAATTTTATGAGGATAGTTTGGATATGGTTGAAGTCTCAGTTCCGAAGTTTCTTGCATAACACAAATGATTAACATGAATTTTCCAATAACTTCCTCTAGATCCGTGATAACGTGATTTATGACGTTAGTATAGGCATACATTTAGATAGTTTTTCCCGTTATTCATGCACGGTTTGACATTAGTTCACGACGTTTACACTCATTTCATGCATATTTCTAGAAAAGACGTCTACACGAGCTTTTGTCGGTTTTGTAGGTATTTCGGGGATCTTTTGGATATTAATCGATACATTCGAGGACCAAGCCTCATGGTGGTACATATCCAAGGCCTTGAAGGAACATAATTGGAGCAATGAAGGACACAAGGACCCTTGTTGGTGCAAGCAATGGAGCAACTCATGGCTAGACGATCATAACAAGTTTCTGTTGAAGAAAATCGACCTACACTCAGGAAAATCGGCCGATTTTTCCTACTGGGTCGATTTTTGGCCTTTGACAGCTTAAGCCACGTGTCCCACGATCTCTTGTCCGGCCTTGCTCTTGGTGGAGAATATAAGTCGGCCTACAAGCTGTTGTTGGGATGGATCATTCATTCTCCTCCTCTCCCACATTCCTCTAGCATCTTCCCAAAGACTCTTGAATTGGGAGCTCTCTTCAAGACACCCTTGTGGGTGTTCTTGAGGGAGATTAGTGTAGATTTCAATTTCATAGTGAGATTTGAGTGATTTTTGTGAAGAAACTTGTTGAAGGATGTAAGATCTGACTTGGAGCTACATTTGGTGTGTTGAAAGACTTGTTTTGAGCTCAAATCCAGCTAAGTTTTATTGCTTTCATTTCCTTACTTCATCTTCTTGCTATGGATTCCATGTATGCTTGTATGATGATTTTAGATCTTGAAATGCATGTTGTTGGCTAGTTTGTTGTGATTCTAGAGTGATGGATTGATGGTTAAGGCTTGGGTGATGATAGAATGGACTTATATGTTAGTTTAGGATGATTCGTGTGCACAAAACCTAACTCAGACATAAAAATCGACCTGTTCTTCATAGTAAATCGGCCGATTTTTACTATGATCAGCCCGATTTTTCCTTCTGTTGCTCTTTAATTGATGAATCTGTATGTTAGGATGTTAGATTGTTGAAATCCTAGTGTTTGTTGAGCATGATATAGCTTAGGGTGACCTAATGCTAGCAAACTAAGTGAGGAAAGAGACCTACCCGGTGATTTCCGATCTTAGATACCGAAGATGATGAACTCTAGGTAGTAGTGAGCCTCATAAGCCGCTATTGGACTGAGTGTGCTAAGATTGTTGCTTGAGACTTACCTTTTCCGAGACTTACCCGGTAAGGAGAGGTTTGCCCCTTAAGTAGTGTCCGGTTTGTGTAGAATTCCCAATTTTTCCTCCTTGAGACTTACCTGGTAATAGGAGTTTGGTGCGGGATTAGTGAAGCATGAGACTTACCCGGTAATTGCTTCCATTTGAGAAACACCCTTTCTCAACACCGCAGCCTTGTCCTTAGAATCTTTAGAACCTTGAGTCCAATGCCATAACCGGAAATCTTGACCTCTAGAATCCACTTTTTCTCTCTTTGATCTCATATCTTGTGTTTGTGTCATTTGTTTGTTTGCTAGCTTGAGTTGTTAGTTTGTTTTATTACCTTGTTTGATTTGTGATCTTTGCTTGATCACCACAAAAAACCCAACCAAAAATATCATCATTTTTATTTCTTTATTTCTTTCTCTTTTCTTAGACTAGATTTACACTATCTTTGATCATTGAATGACTTGATTTCGCCTCAGTCCTTGTATTCGACCTCGGAATACTTTCCTTCCTACAAAACGACCCGTACACTGCGGGTTTCGCTAGGTAGTTTAGGAGATTAGATCGAGTTTATAAATGTAAAGCTTTTTGTGCTACACAATCCTAGCGTGACAATCCGTATCGTTGGTATCATGTTAGCTTGGAAAGCGACAACGAGTTGAGACCATTTAGAGCTTATGGTTCTAATAAGTTTGAAAACATGTCTCCAATTTTCAATTGTGATACCAAGGTAACCGAGTTGGCTCTCGATAACAACAAAATGTTCGTAGTAGTCTTCCAGATCCTTATCCTTTCATACTACGTTTTAAGGGCAATGATTATGTACCCTTGAACGTTAGTAATCCCTTGATGAACCTTTTTTAGAGCATCCCACTATTCTTTTGTCGTGCCGTATGTCATGACCTTTCTTTGATCTCTTGAACCAAGATTTGTAATGAGTAACTTGTTTGTCTTAGCATATTTGATACGGGAATTATCCAGGTCCCAATCTTTTGACACCAAAATCTCTTCCCAATCTTTACTACAAGGATTGAGCAAATGAGGTCTGATCGTATATAGAGGGGTGACGGTTGGATTGGAAGAGGATGAGAGGCGGCTGATGATCTAATCATGGTGGTGGATCAGTATATGGATAGATCAAGGCTAAACCCTACGAAAAAACTTGGAGCACACAAGGGATCCTAAGGACCTAACACATAACCAAGAATGACCGCAAAACCCTTCCACTACAATCTTACACATGAGGGAAAACGATTGTCCCTAAAGCATAAGAAGAAGGCTTGTGACTTATTGAGAGCACCACCTTGGCGATTCAAGGTGACACGACACAAAACTCTCAAGCTATAAGGTCGAACGAGAATCCACTCACTCTCTCTTCCTCGGGAAGACACACGAACTTCGTGTAGAGAATACTAAAAAGTATCAAATGTGTTTATTCAATTGGTCCCTAAAAATGTGAGGATTCCTATGCCTTATATAGGCAATGGATCAAAACCGTACTAGCTAGGGTTTTAATTAAAACATGGGCTGTAAAATATATTTCAAAAGTCCAACAATATAAAGCAAAGCCCATAATAAAAATAGTCCTTTAAGGGTTAAAAATAAGATCTAATTAAAACATAGTTCAACCACTAAATTTGGCCCATTTCCTCTCTAATTCACACATGCCCACACAAGGATCAACATGGCTTCGTCTACTCTTGTACGCGATCATGCATGATCGTGCATGGCTACTCCTTCGTCCTCCACATGTGATCTTGCCTCCATTTGCTAGCTTTCATGCATATGTTCCTTGATTTGCAAATGTAGATCTATCTAGCTTGGTCTATTTCTTCATTCCATTCAAGTGCTTCCTCTAGCCTCCATATGATCACTTTCTTCTTCTTCTTCTTCTTCTTCTTCCTTCTCTTGCTTGTAGGTGGTGTTGAGCTTCGGGATGCTCCGGCATCGATCATTCCCTATATAGGAAATGAGAGATGAGATGAGATGATAGATGGGAGGAGAGAGGAGTGATGAGAGATGACAAATGAGAGATGAGATTATGAGAGATGAGAGATGAGATAATATGAGATGAGGTGATATGAGATGAGAGATGGTTGATGAGAAATGAGAGGAGGGATAAGAGATGAGATGAGATGAGAGATGTGAATAGATGAGATGAGATGAGATGAGAGATGAGAAATGTTAGATGAGATGAGAGATAAGATATGAGGAGATGAGAGAAAATGAGATGAGAGATGAGACGAGAGATGAGATGAGATGAGAAGAGAAGAGAGATGATGAGATGAGATGACGTGCAAATGGTCAAGTGTTCAAATTTCCTATCGACTTGTTTTTTTATTTTTTGTTTAATAATATATTTTTTATCTCCTCTTTTGTTTAAATTTTTTTTTTCCAAAAATGTATTAAAGTTAAAAATAATCTTATTTTACTTTTTATTGTCATTCTTTCATGCATTTTTTATTAAAAAAGTATTTTAGTATTTTTTTTCTTCGTTCTCCCTAATAAAACATAATTTTTAAAATTGATAATAAAATATATTGACACACGGCCTTCGAAACTCATTAGATGACCCTGATTCCCTCCCTCTTAAAAAGGATTCGTCCACGAATCCTTCCATATGCTTACACGAAGTGCAAAAATGCAGGTTCTATTTAGAGATCGTAAAAATTCAGCATCCATTAATCTCAATTTCTCATAGCGAAGAGATAAGAAAACTTCCCTGATATGATCCATAGGAATACCCGTGTTGGGGATTAGAAGAGACAAATATTTCATCGATGTTGCCTTACACTCATGATTTTCAAAAGTGATGATCATACTCAAAGTGTGATAATGAAAAGCTATGTACGGCCAATGGAAAGTCGAAAATACTGTGTGGATGATTCCGAGATTTTTGATGAAAGCATTGGTAATTCTTAAATCATACATGAATGATAAGAATCCCCTACAAAGAAAACTCAAGATAGGACAATCAGAAGCATCATTAGTAGGTGCATGCCCTCTAATAGTCGATCTTGCATTGGTGATCAAGAGAGATTGTTTCTTAGTATCCGAACATATTCATTATTTTTAACATACATGATTATGATTTGTCATCAAAAGTATTGGATGTATGTAACATATGATAATAGAATATGGTCCATTACAAGATCCATTCTTTTGATTCCAGGTATCAAGCCCCAATCACAAACATATGGTGAGATGAAATTTGAACAAATTCATTTTTTTTAAATAGTAACCAAATCAATCTAAATCAATCAATCGATGACTTGATTTATTTGGATGGAATATTAGGGTGGAAATATGAAGCTCCCTTTTTTTATAATGGTTACAAAATATGCTCATATCCTAATAACTTGTTAAAAAAAGTAATTGGGTTATTATGTGTTTTACTAATCCTAGAAAAAAAGGAAACAAAAAATACATAACCAACTTCACTCACTTTCCCAACTTCGATTATCAACTTCGATTACCCAATTCGATTATCCAATTTCAATTACCCAATTCGATTACCCAATTTCAATTATCCGATTTCATTTACCTAATTTCAAGAAGCTGGTTACGTGAGTGAAATTGGATACGTAAAGTTAGCACGTGAATAAAGTTGAGTATGTGAGTGAAGTTGAGTATGTGAAGTTGATTTCATGAAGTTGAATATATGACGTAGAATACATGAAATTTTGGTTTGTGATTTCCCTCCTTATTCCTAGAATTATTAAAAAATATAATTTAGCCAACTAGTTACTTTATATTTTCTTTCTTCCTATAATTTTGCATCTCTTGCCTTCATTTTCGAAAATGTATCCTCTCTTCTCGTGAACCTTATTAACAATTCCCCCTCATAATAATTAAAAATTAAAAGTGCATATTTAGGGCCCGTTTGGTTTTAACTCCGGAATAAAAAACGGAATGGTAGCGAATCTAGTCCAGACGTATACCCTTGTTCATGAAAGTTTTTGAAATCATTTCTTGTGGTTTGAAGTAATTTGAGTAGAGTTTTATTACTGTTGATATCCTATAGGGAAACAAAGTGTGGGGAAGCAAATGCATTTTGTACTAAACCACAAGAAATGAGTTCATAAAATTTCATGAATAAGGATATACATATGAACTAAATTCGTTTGTATTCCGTTTTCGTTTTCAGAGTTGGAACCAAAAGGACCCTTAGTCTACGTTATAAAATTTAGAGAACATACTTGGTCTATCCAATTACACAAATGTATTGCGATATTCGTAAAGAAAGAAAAAAAAAACTCATCTTCACCGCTTTCCATACTCTGCTGCTTTTCAGTTTTCATATTTGAATACCCTTCTCTCGCTTTCCAAAATTCGATAGTAATCAATTCAAAGGCGCTCTCTCTCTACCTCTCACATCCCAGAGGACCCAGAGCGCATTTCCGCATATAGAGTATTACAGAGGGCGGCTGAGACAAGGCAATTTTTCTTTGGCGTGTATAAATCGAAGACAAGATGCGGAGATTCCTAGCAGACAGAGCTCGCTTTCTCGTCGCAAGAAACACCTCTTCTCGGTCTTCTTCTTGTGCCCCACTCTATCGCTTCCATTCTTCTGATACTTCTGTAGCTGATCCTTCATCTTCTCCGATGGATTCTTCTTACTCCTCCGTTGTCACTGTTGACAACATCAATCCCAAGGTCTGTGCTGTCCTTTCCCGTCTCCTTATTTTTCTGATTCGATCTGATTCATGAATACTAGACTAGAGCTGTCTTAGTGTTTTGGTTTAATTTTGTTGATTTGGGTATCTGGGTTTTGAAGATTTTATCTAAATTACTGGGTTTCGTCTTTTCTCATATGGGTTTATTGCCTGTTTTGTGATCCGGGGTTTTTTGGGTTTCGACTTGGTAGATTCCACCAAAGAGCACCATGTGCCTCTGGGTTTTGTTCTTGATTGCTGTTTGGAGTTTCTATGGCTTATCTGATCCTTAATTTAAATCCTTACTTGTATTGGGTTTTGTAGGTGGTGAAATGCGAATATGCTGTTCGTGGAGAGATAGTCAGTATTGCTCAGGTAAGTTGGTAGTGTTTGTTTGCTATTGTGACTTGTGAGTACGATTGCAGAAATTAAACTAGAGTAGAAAAGAGTGGAGCAAGAAGAAGCTTCATCCGTTTGCTGACTTTCGATTACTTTTTTTATTATATAACTGACATTTGATAATGTTTTTCTGTTTGCAGAGATTGCAAGAACAATTGAAGGAGAATCCTGGTTCTCTTCCGTTTGACGAGGTAATTTGTAGCTCCTCTTACTCTACTTTCACTTTCCTGTGGAAGTGTATGTTCTTATGCTACATCATCAAACTCTCTGTTTGGCATATGCATATTGGGATTTTTATTAGCATCTAAAATATGTACTATCTCATCATGATATGCAATCCTATAGTTTGTGATTAAACTATTTAAAATTGTTGGCAAACTTAGTATATAGATCTTTGATTGTTAGTGTTTAATTTGCCTGTTAATTTTCCAGATACTTTACTGCAATATTGGGAATCCTCAATCACTTGGTCAACAGCCAATCACTTTCTTTCGAGAGGTTAGTTTAGTTGAATACAGCCCTCTGAGCGATAGGTTAAAGTTATTATTATCTTCAACCGTTGTTATTAAAATGTTCTTAATGTGTATCAGGTTCTTGCATTGACTGATCATCCTGCCATTATGGACAAAAGTGAGACTCAGGGATTATTCAGGCAAGTTTTTATGATTATATATTACTTCTTTTTCAACTTTATGCTCCTAGTTCACCAGCACAGAACATGGATAATATTTTAGGAGCAATATTTTTCAGTTTTTGACGTCTTCCCATTGTCTACCAGTATTGCTCCATTTTAGTTGCTGAGAGATAATAACTTTGACAATTTTGAACTGATGAGATATGATCTTTTAACTTCAGTGCGGATTCAATCGAAAGAGCTTGGCAGATCCTGGATCAAATTCCCGGAAGAGCAACTGGTGCATATAGCCACAGTCAGGTGACTTTAGCAACTATTTTTTTTTTTCTTTCATGGATGCTATAAATTAAGGTCTTTTAGGTATCTTTGGGATCATTTATGTGTTCTTTTTATTTTTTCATAGGGTGTTAAGGGGTTGCGAGACATGATTGCTGCTGGAATTGAAGCCCGTGATGGTTACCCTTGTAACCCTAATGATATCTTCTTGACAGATGGAGCAAGCCCAGGAGTATGATCCAGCATCTTCACTGCATACAAATGTAAACTTGGGCTACTGTTTCTCATTTGAGGATAACGTGTCCTTATCTGTATTTCTGTAGGTTCATATGATGATGCAATTGCTATTGCGATCAGAGCAAGATGGAATTCTTTGTCCTATTCCTCAGTACCCATTGTATTCTGCTTCAATTGCCCTCCATGGTGGCACCCTTGTATGTTTGTTGATATCACCTGGCTATTATTTACTTGCAATGAGAAACTGGTCACTTATTTCTCTCCACGACTCTTAGGTTCCTTACTACCTTGATGAAGCAAGTGGATGGGGATTAGAAATTTCTGAACTGAAGAAACAATTAGAAGATGCCAGGTCGAAGGGTGTAACAGTTAGGGCATTGGCTGTAATAAATCCTGGCAACCCAACTGGACAAGTAAGCTATACTTTCTCTTTCTTAGTCATCTCAGAAAGAAACAAACATTTTCACCTGTGTCACTGTTTATTGTGTTGAAGAAGAGCTGTTTATCAATTTTGAAGTCTTAATCGTGCAAATTGTTGGACAGGTTCTGAATGAGGAAAACCAGAAACAAATTGTTGAGTTCTGCAAAAGTGAGGGGCTAGTTCTTTTGGCAGATGAGGTTGGTGAAGAACTAATCATAGGATTTTACCATATTTTAGCTCATGGTGTCTAATCCCGTCATTGCATGAACTATTCAGCTAATATAATGTGTACACTGTGCAAACAGGTATACCAGGAGAATGTATATGTTCCTGAGAAGAGTTTCCATTCATTCAAAAAGGTTTCGCGTTCTATGGGATATGGCGAGAAGGATATCTCTGTAGTATCTTATCAGTCTGTTTCCAAGGGTATGTTGATTTTTTTTCTGCTGTGTACTTAGATATGAGTTAGAAATTTGTTGTCTTATCTACACTGTATAATAGGTTATTATGGGGAATGTGGCAAAAGAGGTGGTTACATGGAAATCACTGGCTTCTCTCCTGAGGTAAGAGAGCAAATTTACAAAGTCGCTTCTGTCAACTTGTGCTCGAATATTGGTGGTCAGATTCTTGCCAGCCTTGTCATGAGCCCACCGAAAGTAAGTTATACTTGTGTCTCATCTTTCAACAACATATCATATATGTAAATGTGATTGACTAGTGGTAACACGCATGTAATATTTTCTTCTGGTTAGGCCGGGGATGAATCTTATGATAACTATATTTCAGAGAAAGACGGAATTCTCTCATCCTTGGCAAGGCGTGCAAAGGTAATTGGAAAATTGCTCTGATTTTCTTTGTTTCATCACTGGCACCCCCTTAAAGCTATGTACACAACGGTCTTACTTATTCTTTATGTGATGAAAATGAGAACAGACGTTGGAGGATGCATTTAACAGCTTAGAAGGTATAACCTGCAACAAAACAGAGGGGGCAATGTATCTGTTTCCGCGTATCCACCTTTCCCAGAAGGCAATTGAAGCTGCAAAAGCCGTAAATACCGCCCCTGATGCATTCTATGCTCGTAGCCTACTATATGAGACTGGAATTGTTGTCGTCCCAGGGTCTGGTTTCGGGCAGGTGAGTTTTCACGTATCAACTATTTCATAAAGAGTACGAGTGTGGGCAAAACCGAAATATATTGACTTCCATGTTTGCTTGTGTTATTATGTTGAACAAGGTACCCGGAACATGGCACTTTAGATGTACTATCCTGCCTCAAGAGGAGAAGATTCCTGCCATCGTTGAACGCTTCAAGGCTTTCCACCAGAAGTTCATGGACGAGCATCGCGATTGATAGATCTCAATCCCCTCATTTTTTCGTACCTTAAATAAGGGCTTTTAGCTAAGCTGTTCTTAGACATGGATATATGGAATTGAATTGAATGCTTGGTCTTTTCTTTCTTTTGGTATTTTGGGGGAGATGACTGATGATGAGGCTGGTTTTTTCTATCACAGGTAAATGAATAAGAAAGAGAGAAGAACAATTTTGTTTAATCCTGGTATTGATTCATAGGTCCATAATGGGACTGAGATAATGGAATTTGAAATCTCAGCAAAATATTGGATTTCAACGTTCAATTGGCAAATTTGTATTACGCTACAAGTTTGATATCTTATCTATAGATGAAATGAAATCGATAAAATTAAAATTGTGTAAATTGTTTCGAGTTTTTGCAAGTTTTGGTCATAGAAGAATATGGGGAAGAAGGTGGATAGGGCACATCAACACTACGACTCGCAGGCTTGAGTTGCATCTTGATGACATTTTAGATTCGAATATTGTGATGGAGGTTGTTCGTGATCCTATCGAGCCTCATCATGAGGCCGCCTTGGAGCCAACTATTCCCGAGCCTCATCCCGAGCCAACTGCTGATCATGCCCCTCCTATTCTTAGCGAGATTCAACATGCACCCAAGCCAGTTGTTCCCTAGGTGTATGCTCATGATGTCACTCATATCCCGGACGATCCTCATCATGCTCCTAAGCCAACTAGGAAAACAGTGTAATGATTGTAGTAAAATGGTCAGATCGAACACTAGGAAAATGACTTAATGATTTGACCGATTAATTGTAAAATCAAACTACAAAACACAGAAAATAGAGAAACAAAATATATGGATAGACCGACTAGAAAATAGGGAAATCAATCGATCAAGACAAAAGACGTAATAATCGATGTAAGCAAATAACATAAATCATGTAAGGAGAAAGCACACAAATCGGTCGATCGCCTCAAGCACGTCGGCTGAATGGTCACGGAGAAACAACGACAAATTACATAGCAATAAGGGAGAGAAAAATGTTGATATCACTTGATCCAATATCAGGTTGATCGAGAATAATTGAATTCTATAGTCAACAATGTTTAAAGTGATGGCGGAATCCAGGTTATCACAACAATGCATTTCGAATCTCAATGAACAATAATCCTATCCAAATGTCATATATCATGATATGAAGGTAACAAACCTTACGTATCTCTCCATCTTATAGGATATTAAAAGTATCAATCACGCAACTATCGTATCTTAGACCGACTATACACAATGTTTAAAAGCAACATCCGTTAAAACTCACATTCCTTGCGGGTTCTGTTTATTTATCTATTCGACCTTTAGAAGATTGCGAGTGCCATTGTTGTCAACCTAGGGCTCTGATACCATGTTTGTAACACCCCAAATCCTCAAGACTCGGAATCCTACGGGCTAAGACCTCACAATGGGTCTTGACCCTCAGCATGACAACAAGTTCACTGGATCTTGCAACAAGACACAAATAAATATAAAACCGACATAGATATAAACCAAAGTTCTAATCAAAATACAGAAAGAACTCTCAGGCGAGTATCAAAACAACCAGAGTATAAATCCCACATCCTGTCCTACTATGTACGGGAACCCCGACTGTCCACCACAACTAGATCACCCGGCAGCGTCCCTAACCTGCAAAACATCTACAACATGGTGTAAACCGTTAACAAACAATCTATGTATTAGAACAACAATAATAGCACACATGCACACATACACAAGATATTTACACAACATGCTCACACAACCGGTTCTTATCTTTATTAAATATTATTTTACTAATTCAACTTTTGTTGTATCACGAGAATCTCGGCGAACTCGCCTCTATTTCCCCTTCCAACATGATTGATCAGATGCCAATCAGCATCTCCTGATGGACTAATAGTAGAGAGCCTCCCAATTACCCAATTTTGAACCGGACAAGTTGTCACCACCCGATTATAATACACTTGGGCCAATTAATATGGTTTTCCTAGTCTAGTTTATGGTTATAAAATACAAAACACACACCACCATTACAGTCACACCAACACACAAAAGTTAGCTAAGTAAGCCTAAGGGACTTACTTGTCACAAGGTAATCCAGTTCTCAATCAACTCTCAAATTCCCGTAGGAATATACTCCATGCTTAATAAATCAAGGCACACAAATCAGCTACTATCCAACATGCTAGAAGACTCTAATGTCTAGTCTCAAAGATCCTCACATGCTCATATACATCATAACCATACTCAACATTCTCATAATATCATCAAAAGCCGCCTAAGGCTCTCAATCCTCAAACGATCATATACAAACTCATACTACATCCTCAAAACCACTCAAAACGTTCCATCACAATATATCTCTTATACCACTAGTTGACATTCCAACTAGTCATGCTCAGCACCAACCTAACATGCTTCTACTATGAAGTTACAAAGAAAAGAGGGAAGGGGTAACATACCAAAGGGCTTGGTATGTTCTGAGGTGAGGCGCACCCACGGGAGAAGAAAGACGTTGGGGCGATGACACACTTCGCATGCCGCCAGTACGACTGTCGTAGGGGCGAGGGTGGCGACAACGCCGAAGGCGCGAGGGTGGCTCTGTAGCAGAACACGATTCCTGCCTTGGTTTTGGCAACTTCCTTACTCAATTCACCACTTCTCCTCTGAGGACACCAAGGGTAACCTTGGATTCACCCAAACACAAATCACAGCTAAGAATCGACAAAAAAAAACGCTCCTTGAGGATCTCTTGCTCAAGAAAAGAAGAAGAACAAGGAAGAGAAGAAGGAGAGCAGGGAGAAGAGAAGAAGGGAGGCTTACCACTCTTCTCCGATAGGTAGAAGGAAATTGCAGCTGATGCAAGCTTGATACTGCTCACAATATTACCCAAATCGTCATCATCATCAACATCTTCATTTCGGAAGAAGAAACAAGCAAGAAGAGGAAGAGAGAAGAAGAAGAAGAAGAAGAAGAAGAAGAAGAAGAAGAACGTGGAGGAAGAAGAAAGATGGTCTAGAAGGGTTCCCAAAACCCTTAGTACGAGGGGGGAGATAAACTTAAGAAGGAAGGAAAGGAAAAGAAAGTCGGCTAAAAATTCGGTCGACCTCCTCTATTATGTCGGGACCGCGCCACCACACATACGGTGGCACAGTTGCGGGCCTGTTGAGGTGCGGTCACGAGATCTCTCTAAAAATATGATTGTTACAATCAGTTATTCAAATCACACAGAGTTGATTGCTCTATATGAGGTTGGAAGAGAATGTGTGATGCGGGGTTGAAGCCAATGTTCCCGATTTAGATTAGAAGTCCACGAAATCAATAACAGGAGCAAATCTTGGTCAGAATCTCGGCGAGATTCTTATCACGGGGCTGAGATTTACAAAACTCGAACACAAAAGAATGTGAGTTGATGGAGTGATAATGAATAGATAAGAGCATGATAATATGGATTGAAATTGATGGAATATAGGAAGTTACGAACCAAGGTATTCTTGAAAACTTGACCAACTGGATCAACACCCCATAACAAAGAGCTTACTTTAACCCTCCCTTCTTCAATCTTACACAAGCCTTCTAAATAAGACAAGCACAATGAGGGGCCAGAACTGACTAGGAGCATCAATCTTCAATAAGATTAACACACACAAGAACAAGCTAGCAATGACTCACAACGATTCAATCAAAGACTCTCTTTTTTGATTGAATAGGAATGAATAAAACACAAACTTTGTAAGCGAAGCAACGAGTATCTCACAATATTATGGAAATAATAATCAATCAAATATACTTATGAATCTCGTCCTTTAAGGCTATTTATAGGAGAGATTCTTCTAAAACGATAAAAGAAAAGATAATCCTAAAAAGATATGATCAAAACCAAAAGTTATACCGTTAGAATCTTTAGAGCTTTAAAAGTATTAAAGATTAAATATCTAACAACTAACAAGATCTCGACTAGATCTTTATAGATCTCAGCAGAAGGAAATCTTGATTGAAATCTCGGGCGAGATTTCTTCTCAGGGCCGAGATTTGGACTGGATTGCTCAAATCTCGTTTTAGCCACATTTCTTGGTTCCTTGATGATCTTCAATTATGTATAGTTTATCCTCTTGGATCCTTCATACCCTTGATCTAGTGATTGTTCCTTGTATGCTTGGTGTTGGGGAAGTTCCTACATCAATGTGTGTCCTTGCGATCAATGATCCAATTCACAAAATGAATGCGGGACGAAAACTATCCTTGTCGATCCAACCGTGTTGTATGAAGACAATTCAACATGTATTATTTAGATTAAGATAGTCCATATAAAGGGAGATCGTACAAAACACATATTGCTAAAGTTCTTCTTCACCCGTGAGCTAGAAGAAACCAAAGAAGTTGATATTCAACAAATCCGTTCTAGTGACAATCTTTATGATTTGTTCACTAAATCATTGATTCCCGAGAAGTTTGAAGAACTTTTCAGCAAGATTTAAATCTACAGACTTTAAGGAATATGCTCAGATCATGTGGATTATTATATGCATTACACTTTCTTTTCTTTTTTTTTCCCCTTCGATCATGTTTTTATCCTACTAGATTTTTTCCCGGCAAGGTTTTATAATGATGTAGTATCACTAAAGCATATTTTGAAAGAAAGACTTTGTTGTTGTAAGGCGAGAGAATATTTAGACTCAACAACAAATGCTCAAGCTTGACAATGGAAGAAAATGAATATTTGAGGGGAGTGATATGAATGTAAAATTTAATTGTGTACATATGGCACATGTATGCCTTTTAATGTGAATTACTGTGTGAAAAATTCTAAAGTAAATTGTTTGTATGAATGATTAAAGGTAAACTGTATAAGGTTAATTATTCACATTCTATACTCACTCTCTAATTTACAACAAATAAATTCACTCAATCTTGACCTATGAATAAATGCCACTTCCATTGTAACAAGATACGCTAAGAACAAGATAGAAAACCTAATTCTCTTTTTTTTTTTATATACAAAGATAAGGGGAAAAGAAGATTAGTCCCTAGAGATTAAACGCCCTACAACATCCAAATGGATGAGGACATCAATATCATGAGGGATAGGGCCATCGTACGACTCCACGGAGAGACCAAGAAGGAAAGAAAGGTCAAACGGTCAACAATAGTGTTGATTTTTCTAAAAATATGGTGGGAGTTGCACGAAGAGAAACTAGAGAGTGAAGTAGAGATGTCCGAGACAATCATATCCACATCCCAAGGGGCTTCCAGATGTGGTTTATCGAGTTGATAAGCATCAAATTGTTACCCTCTAAAACAATGTTTGGAAATCCAAGACAAGCCGCCTTCAGGATGCCCTCACGAAGGGTAAAGGCTTCAGCTTCAAGGACGGTGTCGGCCGCGCATCTACCGAAGTCAAATGCAAGAGGAGAAGCAAGATTATTTCTAATAACAAAGGCAAAAGCGAATTGATCATCCGAATTCTTAGCAACATCAAATTTTTATTTTAACAAAGTTCCCCAAAGGTCTTTGCCATTTTAGATTTTTAGTTTTTCTACGTTTACTTGAAGTTTTTGTTTTGGTTTTGAGCAGGTCAGCATTAGCTTTGTCCCAATTAGAAAGGTCTTTGCCGTGGATCTTTTTGATTATTAAATATAATTTGATTTTTGTGCATCCATAAAAGTCACCAAAAAACAACAGGTTGTCTAAGGTCATTCGGAGATATTTCCCCTTAAATCTCCAAGGGAAGATAAAAAAAAAGCAATTTTTTTTTAATTTTTTTTTTTTTGAAAATGGAAAGCTGTTCGAAACAACTAGGCGGCGCGCCGTCTAGTGGATCGAAAGGCCGAAAAATCGGCAGACGGTCTAACCGTCATGACACAAACAAGGGAGAAAAGAACTACACAAAAATACATCAAAATGAAACCGAAAGCAAAAAAATTCTTCAAGTGGAAAGCAGGATGATCCAACCGACAGGAGGCAGCGAGCATAAAAGTTCATCTTCGAAGGATGTACACAGGGGAAGCCTGGGGAACAACTGTGGACACCTCAGATTTGGACTGCAACAGAGCCATCAGGAGTCGATCACATATCCTCGCATCCTTCTCGATAAACGCACGAAACCGCCAGCAAATGACTGTATCAAAACCTCAGAAGACGAGATTGCAGAGCACGAGAATCTTGATGGATAAAGGTGTAGAACTTGATGGATAAAAGAAGTTGATTTGTAGGGAGAAGAATGATCAAAATGGGTTGATTTGTAAACATGAGTCTTAAATTGACCGCCCATAATTTTTACTTATTCATTTCGTTTATATTGGGTGTATTTGGTACCGTTAGGCCGATAATGGGTAAGAGTATTGTGATAAATTGACAAAAGGCTTTGTGGCCTCTAATAAGAGCTTTTCGGCATTGAGTTTAAACAATGTGAAATCAGCTTAAACATTTGGTAATCCATTCTTTGTTAGTCATGAGACAAACCAACCATTCCGGCCATGTTTTGTTTTTTTGAGTTTAAAGGATATTTGTTACTTATGTTGTTGTTGTTTTTTTTTTTTTTAACTCACGTTTTTTGGTGTTACGTTTTTTTTTTGGTGTTAGTGGAGTATTTAGGACGACAACGGAACCATAAGGTTGCGAAATCAGAGTCGGTAGGTCCAAATTGTTAACTTTAATTGTCAAAATTTTTTTTTGTTTAATTAATTTTTCTTAAACCTGGTTTAGAAAAAATCCGGAAAAGGGGTGCGTTGGCAGCTAGTTGGCCAAGAGACACTGCCGGTAGGCCAAGAGACACGGCCGGTAGGCCGGTCGAGACAACAAGTAGACCGAGATCTGGACTTTGAGAAAGGGGGTGCGTTAGCAGCCGGTGGGCCGAAAGAGACGGCCGGTAGGCCGGTCGAGACAGCCAGAAGATCGAGATCTAGGCTTCGACAGAGTAGAAGGTTTGTTAAAAGTCAGATCTAGTGTAGCCGGAGGTGATGGTGGTGGGTAGGTTATACCAGACAAACATAAACAACATATTAAAACACAAGAACCAACAACTCATTTCATAATCCACAAGAAATCCAACAAAAGAGACGACGGAGGAGAGCGAGCCCATGGTGGAGAAGAGCTTCGGGTCGAAGAAACCCGGATCCGGACCGGCTGGCGGTGGAAGCAGAGCAAAGGATCCGGACCGGCTGGTGGTGGAAGTAGAGCAAAGGGATTCGGAGAAGGAGGTGGTGGACCCATCGCAGGCCCGGGGCGGAGGAGGCGCGAAGAGGCACCCACGCCTGAGGAAAACGTTGGCGGTGGGCCACATAACTTGTGGGGGAGAAGGTGGTGCCCGGTTAGGCGGCAGCGCAAGGCATGCCTTGCTCGAATGGAGATTGTTGGTGGAGGAGGGAGGAGGCAACCACGTCAGAGGCGGAGGCGGTGACGGTGGTGTGGCTGAAGGCAACGAAGCCTTGTGGCGGAGATGTTGGCGGATTTGAACCGGTGGCTAGGGTTGTGGCGGAGATGTTGGCGGATTTGAACCGGCGGCTAGGGTTTCCATGGTAGTGGAAGAGAGGGTTTTCTCAAAGAGAGGGTTTCTCTCTCGTTTTTTGGCTTTTTTTTTTTTAAAAAAAAGCAATTATTGGAAACAACACACTTTTGCAAGTAGTCTAAAATATTAGTATGAGCAAAAGCAATCTTAATATATGGGCATTTGAATAAGAGGTGTCTAGCACTTTCCGTGTGATGAATACAAAATACACAATTCATAGCAACTAAACTTTTTGTCTATCTAGATTCTCTTTAGTAGAAAGACCATCAATAGAGAGTTTCCAAAGAAAATTGCGAATTTTAGGCATAAGATAAATATTCCAAATCCATGTTTTATCATGTGTAACACCAATCTTACTTTCTTGGATCATTTTCATAGCTGATTTAGTAGAAAACCAACCTATTTTATCATGGGCCCAATAAATTCTATCTTGTATAATATTTTTAGGTAATTCGTTATTTTTTCAATAATATAGTTGGAAAGGATTGTTTGAAGTTGATTGAGAAAATGGTGATTTAAGAACGGTTAGTGATGAAATCAACCATCAAACCGCTATAATTATCAGCAAACACTAATTATTAGTGTATGAGTCATTAAGATTTAGTATTTAAGCCTCTAATATGAGACATTAAAGTTGAATTAAATTTTTATTTTTGTATATTGTATATGATATTTTACAATTTTAAAGTTTATAATGATATTATTGCTTCTTCTAACATATTTCTTAGAACGAACCATGAACTTAATAGTAATAATTAATACCATTTATATACAAATGCTAAATTTATTTTTAAAATTAATATTTTATCTAAGTTTAAATTTACAACTATGTATTCGGATTGTTATTTACGTGACACCGAATTTACCATTTGGAGGAAGCAATCATAATGCAGTTGCGTTGGATGATAGAGCTCAGTTGTAGTCCGAGCATGCAAGGTGGGGTACAAACGTCGCCCGAGTGAGCGGGAGCCGGACAAAAAAACGACCGTTAAATTCAAGTCCTGCGTGAGAGTATAACACTTTGCTTATTGTATCATTTTTGAGAGAGAGTTGAACGTACTCTACACGATCAGAGTGAGAGCTAAATTTATGCAAATAATAATTTTTTTATTAGGTTTTGGGAGGGGGTTGGGTGTAGGGCTGAACAAATTGCGGTTCGGTTCACTGAACCGCAACTGAACCGCAAATTGTGGTCCAAACCGCAACCGAACCGCACTTAATCTGTTCGGTTTGGTGTCCGCAAGTTTTTGTTTTACGGTTCAAACGGCAAAAACAAAAAACGCAAACCGCAAAAATACCGCAAACCGCAAAAAAAAACCCGCAAAAAAAACCGCAAACCGAAAAAAAAAAACCGCAAAAAACCGCAACCAAACCGCAAAATGCGGTAATTGCGCTTCGGTTTGCGGTTCACGTTTTCTGGGATTGCAGTTTGCGGTTCGGTTTGATTCGATTTGCGATTTTGCGGTTTTGAACCGATGCTCAGCCATAGTGGGTGCACTCGACCCCTACGACACATGCATCAGGGTTTTAAGCGCAAATTAATTGCACTTGTAAGCAATGTCTAGCATATAATCAAATTACGAAATGCTTTACAAAAAAAGATAATTTTCCTCCGCATAAATAACATCACCGTTATATCATTTTTTTCTTTTTTCATTTTATAATACTCAACTCAAGTTACAGAAATTGATTAAAATATAACAACTTGCTATTTTAAATTATAATATTTAAAATACTTAACTTACCTTACTTTATTTTTTCAAAAATTTAAAGAAAATAACTATCACTATTTTAATTTATTTTGTTATTTTTGTATATAAATTATATTCAAATAACCGATGCATAATAATTGAAATTTCAAAATATTAGTTTCATAATTAAAAAAATTCTTATTTTACACTTAATAAGATTTTACAAATACAAACTATAAAGTTTCCTATAATTTGAAAATTTTCTCAACAAAACTTAAATAAATATATTTCATGGGATATTCATAAAAAAAATACTTATTTTAAGATAGCAACAAGAATTTATAATTATTAATTTTATCATTAGTTTTTATATGTGATAAAATTTAAATAGATATTTATGACAAAATCAAATAAGAGCGTTTATTAGGTAAAGATCTTACGTAGACAAATATAGTATTTATAATTAATTTATGATAATTTATATAATAATAAAACTTAAATAGATAAACATGACAACATTGAATCGGAATATGTATTAGGCGAAAATCTTATTTGGTGTCGGTGCTGATTTTTCATTTCCAATCTTTGATCGACGCCGCAGACTCAGATCTCTGTCTCTGTGGTTGAGACGGAGCTGTTAGAGTGGCCAAGCCCGGCTTCAGACCACCGCCGGGGCGGCCTAAACAGCCACCCTTTCTCCGTCGTCCATTGCTCTCTACGCTCGGCTTCAGCTTATAGGTGTCGGTGCTGAATAAGAAAAAATAGAAATACGACTGTTTTGGTTTGGCGTGTCAAATTGCACACTACTACTACTCATTCACTCTCCAAGAAAAACTTATTTCTCTCTGTTTGCCTTGTTCTGCGGTTCAAGGTATGGAATCTGTCTTCTTCTCCGTTGTGATTTGTTTGTACTATTGTTAATTTGATCTAGTTTTACTGTCTCTTTGTTCTTGTTCATTTCGTCAAGTAATTTCTTAACCTAATTTCACGAATGCTAACGATTTACTGAATCGCACTGGCAATTACTATGGAAATGTTTTGTTCGTGTTGTGTTTAATTTGAATTAGAATTTCTTATCACATATTACGTATATCTCAGAATTCCATTGTCGAATCGGGTTTCTAGATCTAGGATTGTGATGTGATTAAGGAAAATTCCGCTCCACCTTCAGAGGTATCTGATTCACTATTGGATATCTGTACAGACTGGAAAATGGAAATGGATTAGCTAGGTTTTAAGATTTGCAATATGTGTTATTCGTCCCCAGGATTGATTGATTTCCTTGTTCGTTGCTGAACTTAATGTTAACCATATGTTTTCAGTTTCTTCTAGGGAATCAGTTTTTACTGATCGAGAAATTAATGGGGAAAAAGTACATTTTCTGCGGATAGACTGAATAGTAAGCTAATTTGTGGAGCCCTTCTCGGTTCTTGGTTGGATTGGGTGGTTTTAATGCTTTGTGTTTAATATAAAGTTCTATGCAATCTTCTGTTTTAAACGTTTTCTTGTCCATGTACCAGATGCCTAATGATGTTGAGAACCCTAAGGCTGGTGAACCAGCAAAATCTGGAGGGGTCCAAACAATTTCCGAATCTCGCATTACCTGGTATAGCTTTGTTTTACAGCAGGCATCTGTATACGGTGTTGCTGCAGGTTACTGCCTATCAGCCTCGTTGCTTTCTATAATCAACAAGTGGGCAGTGATGAAGTTCCCTTACCCCGGTGCTTTGACTGCATTGCAGTATTTCACCAGTGCAGCTGGTGTAGTTGTATGTGGTCAGCTTGGGTTGTTAGAGCATGATCCACTGAACCTTTGGACGATGTTACGATTTCTCCCTGCTGCATTCATATTCTACCTTTCTCTTTTTACAAATAGTGAGCTTCTTCTTCATGCTAATGTTGACACCTTCATAGTCTTCAGATCTGTAGTCCCCATGTTTGTGGCAGTAGGGGAGTCCCTCTTCTTGCACCAGCCATGGCCATCGTCTAAGACTTGGCTTTCCCTTGCAACTATTTTTGGTGGAAGTGTGATTTATGTCCTTACAGATTATCAGTTCACTGTCATGGCTTATACCTGGGCCCTAGCCTACCTGATTAGCATGTCAATTGATTTTGTTTACATTAAGCATGTTGTCATGACTATTGGTTTGAACACATGGGGCCTTGTTCTGTACAACAATCTCGAGGCTCTTCTACTGTTCCCGTTAGAACTTCTTGTCATGGGCGAACTGAAGAAGATAAAACATGAATTCTCAGATGAGTCAGACTGGTATTCCCTTGGAGTAATCTTGCCAGTTGGTCTGTCATGTTTATTTGGACTGTCCATCTCGTTCTTTGGGTTTTCTTGTCGGAAGGCTATTTCAGCAACAGGTTTTACTGTACTTGGGATAGTTAACAAGCTTTTAACTGTCATCATAAATTTGGTTATCTGGGATAAGCATTCGACATTTGTGGGAACATTGGGGCTATTGATATGCATGACTGGTGGAGTTATGTATCAGCAGTTCTCGAAGAAACCTAAGTCTGGGAATGAAGTGAAAACACAAGAGACAGAAGAGGAACAATTGAAGCTGTTGGAGATGCAAAGCAATGCAGAAATCGTCGAAGATGAGAAGTCGGATCTTAAGGCAGCAGAGGTCAAATAAAAGGCGATCCAACAAAAAAAGTAGTATGATGTTTCTCTCAGGTAACAGCACCATTCTTTAAAGATTTTATAGCAGCAAGTCAACTGGCGCATTCAGTGATGGAAATTTCTTGTAACCTTGTGCAAGAGAATTCCCAATCTCAGATGACTAGTTAGGATTAGATTTATTCTTGATACCTTATCCCATCCCTATAATCTCATAAGTAACACCTTTTTTCTCTATTGTATCAAGTTGTAGGAAGAGTTTACCTTTTCTTTTATCAAGTCAATCTCAGTGTACAAGCAGTTTGTGACCTTGCATTTCAATGAAATTCATCATTTTTGATATCTCTCTTCCCTGCTTCTGTGCATTAGATTTGTGGTTGATCTTGCAGCTTGAGGAAGAAATTTGACTCCTACACGGCAGTTCATTGTTTTATATTCCCTAAGAGATTCTATTATATGCAATGTCTGTCAATTATATGCAATGCCTCCAGTTTCTTATTATAAAGATAAATTGTGCTGTAATACTCAATTAATTTTGCAAATTGCAATCAGCCTGACAACATATTGATATAAAAATCAGTATGATAAGTTAAATTATTCATATTGAGGAAAAGGACCAATAGGCTTCACTTGTCCTATTCTACATTGATCTTGCAGATGGTAATGAGACTAGGCCAATGATATTTATTTGTCAAGTAAAAGTATGACTCAACAAACACCAACATCAATAGTTTGAAGATAAGGCCTCTTGGACCCACACGGAGGCATTATTGTGCATTTGATTATTAATTGTTACTTAGTTTATATTTCTTGGGTGAATGCTTCCTGATTAGACATATCTTATTAATAATAGCTTGAAAATGTTGTCTTCTTCTCCCACAACTCTCCCCTCTCTTTTGTATATTCTGCTTTGCCCAACCCACAATCACATTCTGCTTTTCCTTCTTCCTCTCCTTCCTATCCCTCTCTCTTTCCATGTCGATGGAAGGGTTGATCATGGCAAAGAGTTCCTTCTCACCCTTGATCACAATTCGGCAATCAGCCAAACTGAACAACATTCCTGTTTTCGGCACCGTGAAGCTCAAGAAAGGTCAATTTCCTATGAGGAGAACACTCACAGCTCAGATAAGATCTTCTTTGAGGGATCAGGTATGTTTTTCCTGTTATTTTCTGTTTTCATTTTCTCACTTAAAAAGAAGTCAAGCAACTAGGACCTAGTGAGTTACTGAGTTATAATGGTCAAATTGTCATCCAGGTCTTTGAAGATCATTCTAATGGCATAATTTGCTATAGAGATGCTAATGGAGAGATCATATGTGAAGGTTTAGATGAAGGTCCTTGCCTTCGCGACAACATTCCATTATCACCCTACCTCAGGAGGTACATGTTTCTAAATCTAAAGATCATGGGAATTCCTGATTTATACTTGCAATATTGCTGTTCTGAGGAAAAAAAAAAAGCTAATCTGAACGAATTGTTTTGGAATTCGGATCAATTTGTGATCCAGGGACGCAGAGATTGTAGAGATCCTTCAACAGAAATGGCTAGAAATTGTTGAAGTTGGGGGCGGTAGCAACGGAGCGATCACGAGGCTCAAGGACTCCAACTGCAATGGTTTCAACACATTGTGTTGAATCTAATTTGGTAAGGTGTAGATCCATTTGTGTAAGGTTTGGTGTACCAAAGTAGATCTGAGGAATGGGATGTTGAGACAAAGACAACCCTCCTTTGATTTTCGTCCCCTTTGACCATTTAAGCTCTCTGCTTTGTAAATATTTGGAGTTTTTTTTTTCTTTTCCTTTTTTCTAAAATGCAGAGGGCATTACCTTCAATGAAGGAAGTAGTCATAGTTTTTGCATCTCCAAATGAAAGCTTTACCATTATGTAATGCTGGTCCTACCAAAACATGAAATGAAATAACTCTCTTGCAAAAGGGATTGGATTTAGTTGTTTTTGGAATTTATTACCCTATTCTCCACATCCGAAGAGACTCTTTATATGAATATTTGACAAGGACAAGATACCCCATAAGCTTATGTAACAGTAGGGATGGCAATGGATCGGGTGGTGGGTGGATGACCTTGTCCGTCACCCGATCCGCGAGAAAATCTCATCCACCCCACCTGACCCGCCACCCGCCAAACCCATCACCCGCATCCGATCCACCCGCATCCAACGGATGAATGCGGGTGGATCGGGTGATATTCGGTTGTTGTACACATTTCCTTTAAATCGATATTAAATTCGGATTTAAATGCCGAAAATTAATAATAATAAAAATAAATTCAATCCGAAAAAGTCTAATCTATAAAAAAAACATGATAAATATAAAGTCAACACAAATCATCCAAGTGAAAATATTATAAGAAGTGTTATAAGTTTAAGTTTTTGAAAAATAGAGAAATTTAGCAATACATAACATACAATAAGATAATAATAGGAAATGAACAAATGTACAAATTTTGCTAAACAATCAGTAAATCACCAATTTATAAATCTAAAGGGAACTAAATATCACTAAACAAGTAAACAATCAATAAATTTATAACGGGTGTAAGCGGGTGAAACGGGTCGGGTGGATGGATGATGGATCGGGTGATGGGTGTATGAAAGGTCCATCCGAATCCGAACCGATCCATCACCTGCTTTATCCGTCATCCGCTTTCACCCGCTTCATGTCGGGTTTTCACCCTTTTATTATGGATCGGGTTATCGGGTGTCCGTCGGATTCGGATGAAATTGTCATCCATATGTAACAGTAATTGAAGTGTCATAGCAACTCTTAACATGAATTGGAAGAACAACCAAAAGTCTCATAGATTTTGCATGAAGTTCGAGTTCCACTTGGTGTTCTCCCATACGGTTGGTGTGCAAGAGTTTTTTCTAATTTCGATTGGCATACTCGAGTTTTTGGACTATTCCGGTCAACTCTCCTCGTCCTATTTAAAGTTGAACCTAATCTTTTCAAAAAAGTATAAATGATAATGAAATTCGAAGAGGGTAACAAAAAAATAATTCAATCTAACGGTCAGTGTAAATAATGGGTTAACCACACTAAGCAACAACAACATGAGATTGTCTAACTCATGTTAATAGGGGTATAATGTGGGTGAACCCAAATGTAAAAGAAGCTCATTCACTTAAAATCTATATCACTCTAGGGTAAAATGGTTAACTACGAGTACTCTTAACATAAACTCATTTAGTAAATATACTCCTATTTAACTCAATTCTTTTATCTATGGGTGAATTATATATAGAGTAAAATTAGAGAGGTATACAAAACAAAAACCTATAAAAAAAAATCTTACTTAACCAAATTCTTTCATCACTTAATACCTATATAAACCTAAATCAGATTGAGTTTCAAAATATTATCTTCATCAACTAGAAATCGTGAGACATTCATCTTTTGCAACTAGGTTTGTTGAATCAGATTTACCTAATATTCCTCCGGAGGTACATTATGATACCGTGTAAAAGAACAAAAAAATGAAATATCGAATTCACATTTTGACTTGTCGTAAGTTTTCTTTAATGTTTTTCGATCGGTGATTACACAATTTTACACGGTGTAACTTGTCTCTAACCACGATGGGTCTCATTGTGGGTAAGCCCTAGAGACGTTCTATCCCAACGTTGGTAAAGAAAATTCACACCGGACTTCGGCGTGGTTAAGCATTACCTATGTCACCTACTAACATGTATATATGTTACTAGTGTCATATTACATATCATTATTAAGTTAATTTACTCGATTGGTTGACATGTCTTATATTTATTCACGTTATGCTCCGAGGGTGCTAATATTCGAATATGTTCGTCGTTGTTTTCGTAATAACTTTTGTTACAAATTATCAAATATCAAGATTTGAATAATATCAATCTAGATGATGCAATAAATGATGATGTTTAGTTGGATGACCCCGTTGCATATGAAGAACCCAAGCAACCGACAACTGGATATACGTTAGAATATTTTACTATTGTTTTTACCACAAACAAAAATTTCAAAAGACGTGATGAATGTGTGGAATTGATTAGAGTGGAAGGGAAAAACACATAAGTGTGTTCTTCATACATCGTATCCCTACACCAAAAAATGGTCGTTTAGGGTAGTCTTGGGTTGTACGCAAAAATATGGTAAGTTCAAAGTCATGTCAGAAAGATTATTGTATATGAAGGGTAACAAGTCCGGAACATTGAAATGTGGTTGTAAATTTGAGATCAAGTATTATGAGATATCTCTCATTGCTCGAAAAGTGTCAGTTGTACATGAGTTTCACAACTATAGACAATCGATATACAACGAGGGAATGCATTTAAAGGTTGATCCACTAAGGACGAGTGTGAGATTGCAAAGATCTTATTGTCACTAAAGTGAAGCCCCAAAACACCCTCATAGAATCTAGAGATTTGTTCTACATTGAGTACAATTTATATCGCTCGATAAAAAAACGAGGAAGGAGGGTTTTGAAGAAAGAACGTCTCTCTAACATTTCATGCATGAGACCAACAACTTCAAAATATTTTTAGAGACATTAGTTGCCTGCAGTTGGAACAGTTAGTGAGTTATTCTTTGTAGATCTAAAATCCCTTATTAATTTAAGGATATTTTCTTATATCTTGGTGATGGATGTTACATATAATTTGAACAAGTAAGTGATTGTTAATATATATATTAAATTAATTATACATCGTTGTTTGTACTTGATGGTTGATAACGATGGCCTTGTAGATATCACGTGTCTTTTATGGAGACTGTGAGGTTCACGTCTACGTGGCAAAATGAAGAGGGCTCAAATGTGATCCTCAAGTCTCACAAATACAACACCCATTATAGTAAAATGGTCAGAATTGACACTAGAAAATAGAGTAATGATTTGATAGATTAACCGTAAAACCAAATAGAAAACACACGAGGACAAATTATAGAAGACATGGGATCAATCAACAGAAAATAGGGAAGTTGGATGATCAAGGGAAAAGACGGAGGAATCTATGTAATCAAATAAAAAAAATCACGTAAGAGAGAAATACACACAACACAACCGATTTACAAAGGCAGATCGAAAATAACCAAAGCATTCATAATCTAAACCACCACAATAATATACATCAAATCTCAATTAATGAAAATTCAATCCAAACATCATATACATCATGCTATGAAGGGAAAAATCGTGAGCAACTCTCACATATTGTAGAACATTAAAATATCAATCACACAATTCTCACATCTTGCAATTAAGACCTTAAAGCACACATATATTAAAAGTAAACCCTAAATTAATATAATCATAAGGATGAATATCATTATCAACATTACAAAGTATCCATACAAGTCGGACTCTTTTGACCCAAAACGAGAGAAATTAGCTAAACATAGCTTACAAATTTCACTTGTATTGACCGAAGACCGATAAACCGATTGCTAGGTTAAGTGATACACTAAACTTACTCCGTAAGTGTAACGAAATTAGTTGTAGTAATCGAGTTTCGAATCACGGGGACTACTTGTGTATTGTTGGTAACATTAGACAATTCGGTTAAGTCAAAGGGGAGAAAGAAGGGAGTAAAGGTAGAAAATCCTGAGTGTTTAGTTAATATTGTCAAAGGAAAAAAGAACAAGCAAAAATGATTGGGAAAATTAATATACGGAAAATCATCTAAAGAATATGTATCACCACTATAATAAATCAATAAATAACAAAGTATATGAATATCATGAACATCAATCAGTGGATATGTAAATGTCAAAAATAGCATTTACCATCTCTCGATGTGCAAAGATCGTGCTCAACTCAATCCAAGTATGCTCTCGTAATTGCAAAATGTAAAGTCAACCCCTTTAGGTACTTTGAAAACATGTAGAAAACAAAACAAGTCACACTCTCGCGGAAAAGCCAAAAAAGTGTAAAAATGACAAAACTATAAAAACCAAGAAAACCTCGAGGTAAAGGTAGACGTCTCTCTCCCAACCAAGTTAAATTATCAAAGGTCCAATAGAATCAACACGCTTTCGCAAACAAATGATATATTTATATTTTCAAAGCAAACATTGTTTCTCAACACCTGTAACCAAGAGATCGAACTTGTCCTATGGTTAATGTCAAGGTCGGATAGAGTCACTAGGGTAAAACACATCCATCTGATTTCCGTTCAATAACTCATACTCATAATTATAAATCAATTCATCATCAGCTTCAACTAATCCTTAGATATCAGAAAATTAGTCAGGCATACTGTATTTGCAAAACAATGTATAAAATGACAAATTGCAAGCACACATTCCGAAACAAATAAAACAAAAGAAAAAAAAACTTACATAAATCAGTCTAGTAACTCAATCAAGGTTCACAATACAAGAATGAAGCAACAAAACTCGACAAATTTACCAAAAAAGCGTTCTTGGTGAATTCAAATAGAGTAGGGAAAACTAGAATCACAATAGGGTTTGCGAATATCTAAAGTGTGGACCGGCCTTCTAACATCCGAAAATTATCTACTTATAGTACATAAATACGACCCATAAATCATGTGAAAAAAGTTCAGTCGGATTAAAAACTAGAAACTATTTACAACAATTGATTACACAACTGAAACACACTGGAGACGGCATAACCATGGCCAAGCCACGACTTAATAGACCGTGGCCAAGCTGTTGACAAGGCTAGGTGATTTGGCTTGATTATACTCATGGAGATCACGTGACAAAGGGATAAGACAGAAAAGAGACGGCATGTAGACATGATACAAAATGTCGTAGGATGTCATGATGTTTGACACAAAACTCTCGTCTTCAACTACATGGGTCGGAGGATTTGAGGCATCGGGGTGATAGAAAACGATGTATAAATTAAGGTCAAACTCCTTGTAAACGTAGAACACCTTAGGTATATTAAATAAAGACATAACTAAGAATGCTCAATAAACCCTTCCGCTACAATCTCACACACTCCTAGATACGGCCTAAGAAGCACAAAAAGGAGACTTGTAAGTGTTCGATAACATCAACTCTCGACATCAGAATTGACACACACACACAACACACCAAGCTATGTAGACAACGAGGACTTTCTCACTCGTATTCTCCAATGGAGAAAAGGAACTCACGTAAAAACATTATTTTATCAAAATCAACGTGTCAAAAATAACAAAATTCAGCCACATATAACTAAGGCCGAAAAAACTGATTGGAATCCTCTCTAGTCACGCCTAACTTAATCCAAAAGAATTAATTAAACGATGGGCTTAAAACTAGCTTAAAATGTTCACTTATTGAAAAAAACCCAATAGTCATTAAAAGAGTATTGGACTGAACTTAAAATAATACATGGGATGTAATTAAAGTCATGGAGCACATCCACTCTCCTCCATATATGTCCATATAGGGATCCAAATGTGTCGAGTTTGACCAGATTAGTTTGACTCGACTCTCGCACAATTTTTCCTTGGGTGCCTTCAATCTCTTAGAAATGGTCTTTATTTCCCTTTTATCTTCAGTGAATTTTATACTTCCTCTTCTCATGCACATCGATCCCTCCCTTAAGCCATGCACATGCACTTTCCTCTCACGAATCGGTTTTTCCATGCTTGGTCCGTTTCATACTTTTTAAAGAAAGGCCTAATCCCTTTTTTTTTAAGTCAGTTCAAGGTAGGATAGGCTCACCAGTCATTGATGGTTGGAGAAACATCTTCCTCCTTGCTCTCCATGAGCTCACTTGAGTCTTTCCTTTTCTCATCCTTTCTCTATGACCAAGCTTCCATTATTTTCTCCTGAAGTAGTTGAGTCTTGAAGTGCTTTTACAACATTTTTCCTTTCTTGAAAAGGATTCGACCTTGATTTAGAATGTCTTCATTAACATTGATCTAGGGTGTCCTCCTTATGTAGCTAGGTCCTACATGGATAACAAAAATACAAAATCCATTATAAAAGTCTAAATTTAGCATAGATTAATTTCAGTTTCTCATGACAAAAGGATGTTAAAACTTCCCTTATTTTGTTCCATGGAATATCTATAAGTAGCGATAAGAAATATCACGTAACATATAGGCAATACACACATGGCAATAGGAGTCTCTCATACTCACATGTGTAAACAATATAGACAAATGCAATGTAGTATTGACTATATGTAAACAATAGATTAATTTAAATTTCCCAGCAAGCTCCTTTCCACACTCAAGAGCTGTATCAATCGGATCCAAACCATGGGGTTGAGATTGGTGTGCGACGTAGGTCTACAAGACTATCATCTTTTATGAGAGCTAATATGGAAGGTAGAGAGGAAGGAAATAAGTGTATATATTATGTTTTCTAATGAGTGTTATCTCTTGGAACGCGTAGGGGGTTTAACCAACCTTATATCTAAAATAGTTTGAGAGATCTCATGAGAAAATATGACACCAATTTGTATTGGGTCCTTGAGACGAAGTGATGCAGGAGCATATCTAGGATCACACTCATTATCAGGATCGCACCCGGTTTCAAGACCACATCTAGAGCTTCCTACTAAGAAGATGAAGATATAGGTTATGAAAGGAAAACAAAGCCAGCTATGGATCCAAGACATAGGAGAAGGAGATGAAACATTTCTGAAAGGAGAATTAGGATAAGAATTTTTCAAGCTACAAGGTAAGGGTACATCAAAATATGATCAATCATGTTCTAAGTGATCGAGCTAAGAGAATGCTTAAGAAATCCCTAAGGATCCGTCTTGATAAGAGGATACACATATCCACCTATATTATTCCAGATCAACCACATGATCCCATAGAACGGATATCCATGTCTCCATTTCGTCCACCTCTAGATATCCATGCACACGTGAGGGATACCCTTGCAAGATTTCCTTTGATCCACGTAGGCCATGCATACGTAGGGGATGAGAATCACTTAAGCCATGTGAGCCATGCAAGTCAAGATATATCTATAGAGTATCCGATTATTCCTGTTACACTTATTCAGGCTATCTATACAAAATCACCATGTGGGGTCCACATTTTTTAAGGATATACTTTCCGGACATGTTCACCGGATTCTCCCATTAAAGAGTGGACCAGTTACACAAGTCTTCCCGATCAACAATGTCATCATGAACCATGGCCCATGAAATCCATGTTCCATCCATAAGGACCATAATTGCGAGTGGAGGAGAGAGAATTTCGGCTCCTTTGTATTTTATTTGCAACTCTTAATAGACTTGTTTAATTATGGGTTATATTTTGTTGGACTTTAATTATATTTTCAGCCCACACAAAATTTATTTATTTTTAGAATAAAATTAAGTCTTCTAATAGAGAAGCTTAAAGGTCTTATCTTATTAGAAGATATAATCTATTTTTTTTAAGAAGATCTAATCTTTTTAAAAAATTGATCTTATTTCATTTCCTTTAAAATAGATCTTATCTTATTCTAAGATAGATTATATTTTAGTTAGTTTAAGAAGATCTAATCTTCCTAGAGGATTGATCTTTTTTTTTCTCCTAGAGATAGATCTTATCCTATTTTGGATATCTTAGGAGGCAATTTTTGGCAACCTACGGCCAGGATCGACGCACACCTCTCCTATATATATATGGTGGTTGTGCCTCGTTATTTTCATCCAAAAGTATATACAATTATTGATAAACACGTTGTGTCATCCCCTACTGTGTCTATTGTCGTCTTCATGGGGTGAAGAACAAACCTGAGTAAGAGACGTCTTACTTGCCTCGCTTAGACTTGTTTGAGTGTGTTCTACTTTTCAACGACGTAAGCAGGGTGCTTCAACTAGATACAAGTAAACCTCCAGGTGCTCTAGTATCTTTGTAACCCTTTTGTGTGTGGAGTAGCGGGAAGAGTTCTACACGGCTTAGTTGGTTGTGTGTTACGTCCACCGCATCGTAGCGTGCCTCTAGGTTGTTTCTTAGGGTTCAACCTTGATCTATCTTTCCTTTATTATATTCGTGTCACTTTTATTTCTCTTTTATTTTCCCTTTTCCATCGAGTTCAAGAGTCAAAAGATCGGGTCATCTACACGGGCAAATACCCCATATCAAAGTGGTATCAAATCCAATTTAATTGACGCCCCATCTATTTGTTCAATCGGTATAAAAAATTGAGTCTTTCATCAGATTCTACAAAATAAGCATGTCCACGGGTCGGACCCGCCGGGTCGACGGGTCCGGGGAGGGTGACCTGGACCCGTGTATCTGCCGACCCGCCGGGTCACGGGTCAGACCCGGCGGGTAGACGGGTCGGCCACCTCACTATTAAAAAAAATAATAAAATAATGGAAATCAACTTTAAAAAATAAGAAAATAAATAGAAGATAAAAATTGGACTTAAACTTAAAAAAGAAGAAGAAAATAAACTAATAAAAAATAGGACTTAAACTTAAAAAAGAAGAAAATAAACTAATAAAAAGAGGATTTAAACTTAAAAAAATTGGACTTAAACTTTAAGTTTAAGTCCAATTTTTTCAAGTTTAAGTCCTTTTTTTATTAGTTTATTTTCTTCTTTTTTAAGTTGAAGTCTTAAACTTTAAAAAAAAAAAAAAAGGGAAGAATTGAGCTTGAACCGGAATCCCGGTTGCCTACGTATCCTCTCGGGGAGGAGGAATCAAAGCCCACGTAGTTCTCTTACCTTTGTTTATATCCCCGATTGGCCCTTACCTTAGTCGGACTCTCCCGCCGATACATCCGATGGCGTTTGTTGTCGCTCGTCGTCATCTTCGCCGCCTTCCTCCGCCGAGAGGTTGTTCTTTTGTGTTCGCATTTCCGCTTTCCTCCAATCGGCTAGGAGGACTTGTGCCTCCAACGTCTCGGGCAACATGTTTGATCTCGTTGGATCGAGCACCTTACCACTCCGGCTAAAGGTTTGCTCAACTGCTACCGTTGAGGCGGGAACGACGAGAATTTGTGCCGCGATCCTTGAGAGGGTAGGGAACCTCATTCTCTCCTGTCGGCTCCACCATTCTAATATGTTGAAATCCTCCTCTTCTTCATCATTGGCAAACTCAAAAGAAATGGTTAGATATTCGTCGAGTTCCGAGTTGGAACTCGACGAGGTTTTTGCCCTTTTTGGGCCAAACAAATCTCTAGCAATTGATTTAATTTTAGATGAACTTGAAGATGAAGGACGAGGAGGGGGTTGAGAAGATTGACCTCGATCGGAAACACGATATTGAACCAATAATTCATCAAATAAATTTTCTAACATTAGCAATTATGGTAGAAACATGACAATCGGGATGTTGTTCTAAACCTAAAAATTCATAATAACTTTCTAAAAATTGTTTTAAACCATCCATTTTACGTCTTGGGTCTAACACAAATGCAATAAGAAAAACATCGGGAATGGTTGTATAATAATCTAACCATTTAGTTCGCATTGTACGTATAGCTTGTGAAATATTTTCAATTAAAAGACCTTGTTGAATTGCAAATGCAATATTAATTGCTACATAACAAAATATGTTTGAAGTTGGTGTATAAACATAACTAAAAGTGTTACTAGCATCATAAAAATATTTAAAAACCTCCATTACATCTTTTGCTAAAATCCAAGATTCACCGAAAACAAAATTACCGTCAATATGTTGTGCGGCAAAACCACTTAAAAGTTCTCGATATTCATATGATTCGGAAATCAATTTGTAAGTAGAGTTTCATCTTGTACAAACATCTTTTGGAAATTTTTTAGGATAAACGCCATTTTGTTTACAATATGCATACCATTTAGTACGTACACTTTTTTTAGACCAAAGTTCATTAAGAATATTTCGAATAGGTTGTACTAAATGTCCAACGTATGCTAAACCGTCTTGAACACACAAGTTTAAAATATGAGCGGCACACCTAATGTGAAAAAATTTACCTCCAATCGTCGGCTTACAATAGTTGGTTAAATCTCTAATGGAAGCCGTGATAGCGGAGGCGTTGTCAAAACCGATTGAAAAAACTCGTGAAACTAATCTATATTCTTCCAAAACATTTGCAATCAAACGGGCAATGTTTTGGGCGGTGTGTTGTTCGTTGAAAACTCGTAATGCTAAAACTCTTTTGTTTAAAATCCAAAATTTATCAACAAAATGACAAGTAATACCCATATATGAATTTTTTTGAAAACCGTCAGTCTAAATATCACTACAAATAGAAACTTGAATATCACCGTTGTCCATAAAATATTTAATCAATTCTTCTTTACGAATTTTATATTTATGCATCAATTTTCTTTTAGCGGTTTGGCGAGAAATCGGTTTATATGCGGGTTGAGCATGATTTTGCATCCAATCATTAAAACCAACATTTTGTGCAAAACTAAATGCTAAAGAATCTACGGCCAACATTTCCGAAAATGCTTCCATAGAAGAAGAATGATCATATGTAAATAGAGAAGGAGGTTGGTTAGAAGTAGATGTGTACCCGGTAAGTTGTGTTTGCCCTCGTGCTAATCCCATTTTCTCGGGATGCTTGTTCCGGATATGCCTCTTGTAGTTCCCGTAGCCTTCTCCCTTTTTGTGCTTGTATTGTGTCGCACAAAAATTGCATTTGGCATAGAAAACTCCGTTGGCATCGGGAGCACCCTTTGTAAACCAAAATCGGAAGACCGCCGCCGTTAGTTGTGTGTTGTTCAACGGCGGCTCCTCCGGCTCCGGCTCCTCCGTGAATTGGGTCTCGGATCCTTGGGTGTTGGGGAAAGTAGGTGATTCCGTGATATCCTCCTCCTCCTCGAAGATCTCGTGATCTCCACTTAATAAGTCTCGCCTTAAATCAAAACCGGTTGGAGGACCGCTAACGGAATGCCGTCCTCGAATAAAACCTTCGCCGGATGAAGGACCGGCACCGCTAACGGAACGCCTTCCTCGGCTAGACATTTTTTTTTTGAATAATAGAATGTAGTAGTAAGAGTGGTAAAATGAAAAATAAGAGAATGAGAATATGAGATTAAGAGAGTAATTGAATGTAAGAGTTGGAAATTATGGAGAGATTGAGAGAGTGAATAGATGATTGAATGATGAGAATTGGTGTGAGATGATATGAATTGAGTTTGGGGTATTTATAGAATTGTTTTTAGGTTAGATTTATTAAATTATATTGTTTTTTTTGAATTTGTAGCCGTTACGAGTCGACCCGGCGGGTCACGGGTAAGGATCTGACGACCCTTACCCGTACCCGCGACCCAGGGGAACCCGGACCCGCCGGGTCAAGACCCGTGACCCGTGGACATGCTTACTACAAAAAGAGTCAACCTGATTAGCAGCCGTTACGGTTTGTTTTTATCATTCTCGTTTATGTACTACTTTTAATATCAATTGTGATTACGTCTAAATTGATTTTTGTAGCAGTAAATAATTTCAAAAAAAAATATTTTACCCTCGGAATCTCACCGAAACTAACCGGGATCACCCGGAATTGAGACTTACGCCACCACCACCCTTTTGTCTCAAAGCCGCACCCACGCCCTTAGCCGTGATCACACCACCCCATGCTCGCACCACTATTCACCCGTAGCCGCGCCTCACCACCACAGTCACGCCACTGCTTTGCCGCAACTGCATCGTCACCATCAACTCCACTTCGATTTAGTTCCGGCTATTTCAAAATTTTTTTTTTTTTAAAAATATGATTTAGTCCGCCCCTACAATAGCAACAGATCTGAGTCAAGCAATCGAAGAAGTCACCGGTTCATCCTCAACGAATCACAACCGTAGCAAACCGGTTCGATCAAACCCGGTTCAATGTTGTTCCTTCTTTTAGATTTATTGCATTCGATAAAACCCGGTTCACCTAAAAAAATATTCATTTAGATGTATGAATTTTAACCTCACATTATGGATAAACATATATTCTCCTATAGCTTTTGGATCTTCTGAAGAGAAAATAATCTTTTAGATGTGAGAATATTTTGCTTGTGAAGGTTCAATGATCATTATGAATATCTTTGAATCTTCTCAAAAGAAGATGAGAACTAAGAAAATTTCAATGAGTAACTTTGAGATGGTATAATACTTTACAAAAAGAGATAAAATAAAAGGTGCTCTCAGTCGGTTACTCCTCATGAGGAAGAGAAAGACAACTGGAGATATTAAGGGTCTAAAACAAAATAAGCATAATAAACGAATATAAAGTTGCTTCTTTTGTAAAAGGTTTAGCCATCTAAGAAGAATTTTGCAAATATTACGCTCGGCGTATAAGTATGAGTGATTTTAGGTGAAATCTATGTTTTATGATTTCAAACCCGGTTCAATGTTGTTCCTTCTTTTCGATTTATTACATTCGATAAAACCCGGTTCACCTAAAAAAATATTCATTTAGATGTATGAATTTTAACATCACATTATGGATAAACATATATTCTCCTATAGCTTTTGGATCTTCTAAAGAGAAAATAATCTTTTAGATGTGAGAATATTTTGCTTGTGAAGGTTCAATGATCATTATGAATATCTTTGAATCTTCTCAAAAGAAGATGAGAACTAAAAAAATCTCAATGAGTAACTTTGAGATGGTATAATACTTTACAAAAAGAAATAAAATAAAAGGTGTTCTCAGTCGGTTACTCCTCATGAGGAAGAGAAAGACAACTGGAGATATTAAGGGTCTAAAACAAAATAAGCATAATAAACGAATATAAAGTTGCTTCTTTTGTAAAAGGTTTAGCCATCTAAGAAGAATTTTGCAAATATTACGCTCGGCGTATAAGTATGAGTGATTTTAGGTGAAATCTATGTTTTATGATTTCATTGTCCGTCAAATTTAAAATGAGGAATTCATAACTTTTTTGAGGATGCAGAGTTTGGAGAGGAAGGATTGGAGAACATTTGTGTTGATGTGGTTGTCTTTTAAGAAAAGATATTAACATCTCTTCCTCAAATTGTTATTGAAAGTGATTTAAAGTATATTTTTAATCGCTCTTCAAGAAACATATTAAATTTATGACAACATTGGGTTCCTCCTATACAGCAAACTCAAGAATCATAATAAGTGTCATTACAGAGTTTACTGAGAAATGAGACATGCAATCTTAAATTATTAGATTGTATATCTTGTAGAACAAGTGCTTCTTGTGGGTTTATATACGAGAAATTTATATCGTGTATCATATGGAACAAGAAGATAAAGTAGGCACATCAATTGATGCTTCATTGAATCTTCAAGAGGTTATCCGAAGTTCTAATTCACGACTTTGGAATAATGTTGTATAGTGTGAGATAGACATGGGTCACAAAACCTAAACCTAAACCGTATAAATCCAAACCGCCAATTCGGTAGCCGGTTTATAAAATAATTTTAAAAAAATATAAAAAAAAATTGGAAAGCTTGACCAAACCGTCGGTTTGGTCCTGACGGTTAACCGACGGTTTGAGGACCAAACCGGCGGTTCAAACCACCGGTTTGGGGTAAACCTAAACTGCAAAATCTAAATCGCAGGTTTAGCCCAAACTACACCCATGCCTAGTGTGAGATAAAATTCATAAATAAGATCTTATCGTGTTGTCAAAAGGGTTTTTGAAAGTTTCACCCATATGAAAGACATGAACATTGAATGGATATTCATTAATCTATAATGACTCATTAGGACAATGATGACATGTGTGGCTCATTTTGATTTAGAGCTACATGGGATGGAATACAAGAGTGTTTCTACATCTAGTGATGACACACTTATGTGGTTCAACTATAAATTTTGAATCTAAAGATTTCAAAACTATGGTCTGAGAATAAGAACTCCATTTACAGTCTAAGCAAGTATAAAATATTGAATTATGAAATTCATAAGGTTATTACTTCCAGGACAAATCTAGGGGTGTTCTAAGCAAGTATAAGTTACTCAATTATGAAATCATAGCTCTTCCAATCAACATTTGGGGTACTAAGGTAGGCAAGTTGTCACAAAAGAGCTAGTTATCAATCATGGCCTTAACGTATGTCCTAAGGAAATTCTTGAAGTTTGGAGGATATAAGAAAAACCCTATACAACTGTCATAAGGAGTCTAATGTATTTTGGGTGTGTACACTTTCGGATATAATGTACATGACTAAAGTGTATAGCAGATTATTAAGTGCATGAAGTCATGTGACCTTGCAAAGATTGAAAGGTTTCATGCTAGAATACGAAAATCGAGAGTTGGAAGATCATTGGATAATTTTATCTTGATTTTTTTAGACGGCGAATAAAAGACGTTCGACTTAAAACTATAGGTTGATTGGAAGAGCTATGATTAGGAAAAGTGTTAAGCAACACTTGTAGCTGCTTCCACTATGTTTGCATATATTTGTCATTGACTACATGCTTTTAGTAGCTTTAAGGACAAATAAAGTTATTTTGTGATTGCATATATGCAGGTTTAATACAACACCTACCAAAGCTCCTTGATGGAGAAACATATTGGCATTATGTTTATGTCATTGAAATAGAAAAAGTTCAGGAAATGTCAATTAAGTTCTATAGAACACATAAGGACAAACTCAAACATTCGGATCCGTTAATCCAGGAATTGTCTCCTAAAGTATTTCAGGAGCATATTGCTCATATGAGGCTTGATGGGTTTTTTAATGAGTTTGAAATGATGTTCTATACCTTCCGGTTTATTCATAATAAAGTTTTATGAGTTAATTCATAAATTATTTTTTTGAACTAAGTTTGGTGTTTAGATTGATCTCCGAATAAAGTAGTAGAAAATAGGCATGTTATCAGATCACATTTCTTGTAATTTTCAAGTCACTCATCCATACTTAATATATGTCATTGAATATACTGTCATGACGAAAGATATTAGGTTATGATCTTCAATACGTCAAATCAACCATCCGTTTTCAATTATGTACATATCAAAGAGAAAACCTATAAAAACCCTAAGAATATTGTTCGAAGAAACAACATACATCCGGCGCTCATTCGAGTCGTAGATTCCAAAAGTATCTTACTTACCAAATACGAATCATGAATATATTATTCTTTAGTACGTACATAACGATATTCAGTGAACTGGTATCATACAATTTATAATATATGATGTAGTAGAGTACGCATGCAATAACTCAAAAAACATGTGGCTGAATGAATGAATGCACAAATGTTTGACCTAAATCAACGTTTAATATAATAAAAACATTTCCCAATAGGTGCATTTTCTCTGGTCTGTGTTGATTTTCCGGCTACGTACACAATATATAATATTATTGATTTTGATGGTGATTTGGTCAGGTGATCTTCACTAATTATAACTATATATATCTTCTTCCAAAGCAGTTTAAGCTGACAAGAAAACCACATTACTTCAAAACAGTGGATTCTCACCCTCCAACGTATTTCTTTATTCACTTAACGATATGACAAGTCTTATCGTGTAATCGTGAGAACAATTCGTAGTTATTATTAGTTTTCTTACGAATGTGTCATATCATAATTATTAAACTCAACACTTATCGTGTAATCATGAGAACAATGTTAGACTGTCGGATGGTGAGCATTAAGGGTCGAGATTTAGGACAGATATCATAATTATTAGATAAATAATATTCTGAAACTAAGAATAACTATGAATAATTCATTCAACCAACAATAACTACGAATAATGCATTAAACGATATGACACCTTCGTAACAAAACTAATAATAACTACAAACTGTTCTCATGATTACACAATAAGGTTTGTTCTCATATGATCTATACTATATATATACAGGGTGCGGCTTCCATGAGAACAGACTTATCGTGTAATCATGAGAACAATCATAGACCGTCGGATGGTGAGTATTAAGGGTCGAGATTAGAGTAGATATCATAATGAATAATAACTACGAATAATAATAATAATAATTAGGAATAATCCATTCAACCAACAATAACTACGAATAATTCACTCAACCAACAATAACTACGAATAATACATTAAACAATATGGCCCTTCTTAACAAAACTCATAATAATTACGAATCTGTTCTCGTGATTATACGATAAGGCTTATATATGTCTATTAGTATGCACAAAAAGATAAACATCATATTTATCTTGGACTTAAAAATGATCAAGATTAAGCACTTGATTATTTAATTATAAATGGCAGTCCTAGGAACAGTTTTGAACCATAATTTTGAGATAAGAAATTAAATTATTGACCAATAAATATAAGAAATTATTTTGCTTTATTTTTATGGTGGTTTGTATGAATAAAAAATATGTATATGGATGATTACATGTATTACACAACCATGTAATGTTGAACTTTAAGTAATTATAAAAACTATTTTGCATGTTTTGATATGTTATATTATCACGTTAATAAATTATTAATAAGTATAGAAAGTGATAGACTACGTAGTCTACGTGTTCTTGTCACGATGTTTAACATAACCTAATTTAGGTCGTTGCAACTTAGCTTACGATAATTAAAATATGTATATAGTAACACATTGATTTGGAGAAAGTTGAAATTCAAAGGCACTTGTAAAAGTATTACTTGTTTGTAAAGAATATAATTTTTGGATAATTTGTGTGATTTTAAAACTTATTGATGTTTGATTTATATATTTTTTTAAATATTTTAACCTCCTTTAATTAGATTAATGTTGTTGTAATTTGTATATTGGTTCCATTTAGTAGTACCATAAATTAAGTAGATTAAGATTATGAGAATTTAAAGGGAGAAATAATTTTTATAATCTCGTTTGGTAAGGGAATTAAGGAGATAGGAGTTAGATTACGGATATTAAGGGAATTAGATTATAAGAATTTTGTAATCCTGTAAAACTTAGATTATAGGGATTATGAAGATTATTGAGGGTCAAATCTCACTTTTACCCCTCTTTTTTCATTTCTTTCATCTATAAAAAAAATATTACACATACTTTTTTGTAATTTTATCCACAATCATATTAATTTTACCAAACACTCATTTCACTTCTATTCATATTCACCCTCTTAAACAATTTCATTCCCTTAATTCTTCATCTAAATAATTTCCTTCATCCTCATCTTCATCTACGTAATCACCCGTTACCAAACTGGCCCATTGTATTATGCTCTTTAGCAACCAAACTCAATCTTTTAAGTAGTTCCACCTCGTCATCATCCAAATCGCCAAATGTGGAAAAGGAAAAGGGAAGAAAATGATATCCCTTGGAGCTATAGACGCCCACATACTTCTTTCTCTTATAATCAGCAGCGAGCCTCAGAGTTTTACCTGAGATGAAACTAGAAAGGTCAGATGAAGAGAAAGGAGAAGTATCAGTGGTGTCGACACATGTGTCTTTGCCCTGAAACCAATTATAGAAAAGGATGTCGACGGGGCGCAACTCCCCACCACCACAATCAACCATATCAGTATTGACTTCCTTTCGAACAAAAATCCCAATCTTAAGACACTCATAAAAAATGACATCACGGACCATGTTATGCCGGTGCTTAATGCCGCTGCACAAGCAAGAACATGGTCACCCCAAGCGTCCCAGATGCCTTTCTCACAAGCAAGGCACTTGGAACCCTCTCTAAACATCTCAATCTCAAAGACGGTACTTAACGACGGTCCGGAAGGTGGCCGGGTTCATAACCTGACCAAGACCAGAAACTGGGGCCGCTTTAAGCCACTGCTGAGCCAGGGGTAACCTCAGGTTTTCAACTAAGGCCTTCTGCCTAATCGAAAGGTCAAAGTCCCTCAGAAAAAACTTATTATTATTATTATTATTATTATTATTATTATTATTATTATTATTATTATTATTATTATTAAAGGGAAAAAACATTACACGACGTTGAATAAGAGTTGACTAATAAGTTGGGCTCCACACTTTTTTTGAATGGTAAATGCAATTTTAGTCAAAATAAAGCAACTACTTCACACCCGTATCATTTTATTATTATTATTATTATTATTATTATTATTATAAAGACAATTATCCTAAGAGTCATCTCATGTAATTTAACATTTTATTGGTGATTTGTGAGAATATTTTGTGAAAATTTGTCTATATATGGGTGGGTAACGGTTGCTCGATGTGATTCAACCCCAAATTTAGATTAAATTAAGAAAGAATTGGTAGATTAAATTAATAGTTATAAAAATAAATATAATGGGCTCTTACTTCTTATTAAGAATGTAAAATATTGTAACACATATTCTATATTAAAAACCACAAAAAAAAAAAAAAAAAACATTTTTTACAATTAATGTATGGGGACAATTTGGCACTTAATTTGCGGGTTTGTACAATTAATTAAGTGAAGTTTTGGACTTGATATGCATTAAATATTTGACATTCTTACTTTTCTTGTAATGGATGTATTAACAAAATTATCTAACTTTCCACAAACAAAAAGTTGAATTTCTCGTTACTAGTTACCGGCCCGCACCATCCATTTAGTCGAGGATGACTATTTACTAACAATTTTTAAAATCAAGAATCAAAAAATTTGGAGGGACGGCTCGAGAATGTTGTTTCAGAAGATGAAATCAATAGAGGCGATTTTTGTAGAAAGATATCGAAACCCTAAATACAAAACATATCAGAATAAAGCACGAAATTGGAGATTAGAAACTGAACCAACATGAGTGACGAGATGAGAGGAAGAGACGAACCTGATTCCTGAAATAAAAGAGGAGGAGATGACAATCAGATCCCCTCCCTTGAAGAGTTTGAAAACGATTACAGGTCTCACGAGAAGGGTTTGTGCTTTAAGCAATTGGTAACATGTGGAAGTTACGTGGGAGATGAAACGTACAATTTAATCATCAAATATTTTTGTTTAACCAAATAGTTCAACTCTTATCCTTTTTCGTAATTTTTCACATAATCATCCTCATTTTATCAAACCCTCGTTTTATCTATTTTCTTATTTCATTCCCTTAAACGATTTCATCTTCTTAATTGTTCATCTAAATAATTTTCTTCATCTTAAGTTTCAACTACGTAATTTTACGTAACTAAACGGACACAGTAAGTCGTAATTTGTCAGTATTTTTTTTTTAGCAATTTCGAAAAATATGAAAATGGTTAGGGTAAGTTGCTTTATGGATTATCATCGAAGCTATCCTTCGATTAAAATAGAGGAGGCTGCGTGACTTAAAAATAAAAAAATTATTTTATTTATAAAAATGCGCATTTAAAAGCTAGAGAAGTCTTGCATCATAATCAACTTACCGTCACAATTATAAAAAAATATTATATTTAGTTAACCTACCAATAATCCAATAAAAAAAAATGTTAAAGAATATGGTTGACTTCTATCCACTTCCATTATGTGCGATCTTAGCTACTTGGCTTAGTGTGTATATATATAGACATCAAGTAAGAGCCTTTGCTCATCAACAAACAACAAACAAACCAATATGTCAAAAGTTCACCCCCAAACCCTAGTATGTGCGTCTCCTCCGTCGTCGTCGTCGTCGAGTGAACGTGAGGTCTTCACCATATGGATGAAATCTCTAATACTCGGAGGCAAAGGCTGCACCGTTTACGACTCCAAAGGCGAGATCGTTTATAGGGTTGATAACTACAACTCCAAAGGTTGTAAGAAAGTCTTTCTCATGGATTCCCTCGGCAAACTACTTTGCACCATCCTTACTAAGGTACGTGCATAACACCATATCAGACTCGTCCAATAACATCCTTACTAAAGTTACTTGCGAATAGGATGTTTGGAGAAAATTGTCTATCGAGTTTAGTTTTTAATCACAAACTGTTCATTTTTCTAATTTTTCAAAATAATAAACTTTTCTCGCGAAATATTTGAAGGGAAAAATGAACGATAATGCTAACATAAAATGACCAACTAATATATTAAAAATGACACATAATATAAAAAAAACTCTACGCACTCTTCTTTATAATGAGCTTTCTCACCGAAAATATTTGAATCTGTTATCATGTATACAGGTTAGGGGTGTTCTCATATGATCTACACTCTCTATATATGTATATATAAAAAAATTCAACTTATGTATCAACTAACATTTGCACATAAATTTTACAGAAATTCAACTTATGGGCATCATGGGAGGGACACAGGGCTGGCGATTCATGCCCGTGGTTCCGTATTCGAAAGCCGTGGAGAGTCTCGAGGAAGCCGAGCGAGTGTGAGGTGGTGGTGGGTAGTTCGAGTAGGGAGGATCGAAGGTGGAGGTTGAGATCATGTGAGAAAGGTGTTTGGTGCGGCATCCATGGAGATGGAGGAGTTATAGCAGAGGTTAAGAGAAAACAGTCGGCTCAGGGAGTCATTCTCGGCGACGATGTGTTGACGTTGACGGTCGAGCCAAATGTTGATTCTTGTCTAGTTATGGGACTTGTAGTTTCTTATGGCCTCATTTCCTCCACAATATGACCACATTCTTCTTCTATTTTACTCTTTCGATCTCATACTTGCTATACTTTATGAGTGCTGCAGATAGAGGGAAATTTATGTAAACAACACTACTTTGTACAAATTATAGTTTGGCATATGTAATATATACTATGCAAACAGCACGTGCTTCGCACGCGCGTGATTTGATCTTTTACTTATGTGAAGTTTAATTGAGTAGTGAAAATTGGTATACTGAAAAGGGTATGTGTGAACAATTTTATCGAATCGTAAATAAGGTTAACTGCGTTAGGTGAATGCAAGCCGGAAAGTATTGAGAATTGAGACCGATCTCGAGGTTGATGGTACATGAGAGATATGAAATGTAGACCATAATAAATTTAGTACATGATATTAATATATGTTTGAAAAAATATGTTCTATATGTTATATATTTTATCTGAGGAAGGATCGGTTGGAGGTGCTTTCATCCTTTGACTATTTGATATTTGTTTTTTTTATCGAATTTTGATTATGAGTCTCGTTTTTATCTTTTTGTGTAAATTTATGTATGTCTTCTTTTTTTTTAGCTCTTAATAATGCAACGTAATTTTTCTCGTGTGTAAAATATGGCTCACGAAAGTATAAAATTATTTTATCAAGTGTTTGTCCTTGATATTTGTTTATTGTCATTGAAAAACAAAGTTTAATGGGAAACAATTTTCTTTGAAATGTAAATGTGTATTTTGTAGTCGATGGTTTTAGTGTTATTCACGGGATGAATGCTTGTTCGCCTTTATAGTAACCTGTTGTTATTTCACAGTGTATTATCTTTATGTGAAAACTCTTACATTAAAGCCTCGTACCGTTACATAATCCGTTTGATGGGTCTATGTTTCGTAAAAATATTAGTGAACAATTATGTGTAAGAACCAAAAGATGTGGGCTCATTCCTGTAGGTTGTAGTGTGTTTAAAACTCAATTGGATATATGTTGCTTGTTTCATCTATCACGGAGTCAAAGCTGGTATATGTTTTAGGTAATCTTCAAAAATTAGTTATTAATGACTCATTAATGTCGTCAACGTCTATATTTTTTGACGTTAAAATATCTCTCGTAGTAAAAATGTCGTTATTTATGGAGTTTGTTTTCATTTTTGGGAATATGGTATTTATTAATATATCTATAGGAGCATCTTTGAATTTGTACAATGAATTATATTTTGTGGTACTTGGATATATGCTTGTTTTTTTGCAGTTTTTCGTCCTCTAATTGTAGTAAGAAAGTTGCAAATCCATGGTCTTCTGCTGCCATAATATCTTTATTTAATTTGAATTTTATTAAAGTTGGTCATAGATCTTAACTAACTAAGCTTGCTTTTATTGCTTCCTTTTATCCTCACAATGTTTACTAGGCAAACGTCCTCGCAAGGAGAAGGTAACATAGTTGGTGCCTAAGGTGAATGAGCAATTTAATAAGGCTTTTGTTGATTCCTTTTGTCCTCCCAATGACAATCACTTTTTAGAACATTCAGGGGTTCAACCAACCCCGGAAACAAAATGGTGTAAGGGTCTTACTTAAGCAATTCAAGATAAGGTTATGTGGTATATTAGAGACTCGGATAGATGCTCAATTGACTGGCATTAATGTCATCATGAGAAGTCGGTTTACTAGTTGGAGTTATGTGGACAACTTTTACTTAGATGAGAGGTGTAGGATATTTTCATGTGGGATGCCAAGTTCCTTGAGATTGAGGTGGACATTCATGTACAATATGTGGTGTGCCTTGCTACTTGTAAGGAGACGAGATTGAGATATGGAATATTTTTTGTCCTTGGGGAGCTAGTGTCAGAAGGCACTGGGATGTTTGGCAAGGTGTCCGATACTAGCTTGGAAGACACCATCTTCCATGATTGGTGCTTGGGGATTTTAACAAAGTGATGTATTCGGATGAAAGGATCCATGGTGAGCCGATGAGAATGTATGAGTGTCGGGACATGTATGAGGCATGTCAAAAGCTTGGCTTGGTGGATGTGTCCTACAATAGTGGGAACAAATTCATATGGACAAATGGTGTAATTTGGAGCAAGATAGACCGGGTAATGGTGAATGGTGAGTGGCTCAATGAAGGAGTGCATTTTAGGGCAAGCTTCTTAGACAAGTGGCAATACTCGGATCACAAACCGGTAATAGCACAGCTACACCGGCATACTAACATCACTAAGAGGAGCTTCAAGTTCTTCAACATGTGGGCGGACCATGACCGCTTTGGAGAGGTTGTCAAGGAGAATTGGGTATGTAGACTACGAGGAAAGTATCAATACCGGTTGTGTGTCATATCTTCACTTTCAAAATATTCTAAAAATATTTTTGATTTGTTTTGTAAGCAGGAATTTCAATGTAAAGTGTGATTATCCTTTTTCATGCCTATTTTTATTTGACCATTACATATTTATCCTTAGCCATGTAGCATCACTTTGAGGGTGATCTATGAATAGAAGCACATTCCAAAAATATTTTGTCTTTGTTTTCCACTTGCATAAATCATGTCATCTAGTGTCTTAGGCATGAATCTTGCTTGGGGACAAGCAAGGTGCAAGTATAGACTTTCCCTTGTTTGAACCTTGATTCTTGTTGGCCTTTCCGTTGTTAATTCGTTGATGTTCACATGGTCCCTTGGTTGAGTTGTGACGTGTGTGAGTGTTGAGAGAAGCAAGCTTGGACTTTGGTGAAGTTCCTTGCTATCGAAGGAGAAGTCGGCATTTTTGTCACAAAAACCGCCCCGCGCCTCTATTGTGCCGCCCCTGCGGTTCTTTCTGCAGTCTCCCCGTCTTTGGTCAGCTGCTTTCTTCTTTGCTTCCCTCGTTCCTTCCCTTGGCTTGTGTTGATGTTGTGACCCTTCCCTGATCTGTAAGACTAAGGTTGATACCTTAGCTTGTGGAGATCTCTTAGAGATCATGGAGACTAGAAGTTATAGACTTCTAGCAATCGTTTTGGTTCCTGATTCATAACGCCTTGTGTGAGCAAGCTTTCCTTTGCTTCTTTCCAGAGGGAAACTGAGTTGTTGTTGATCTTCGAGTTACCTTCGAGTGAGGTAAGTCCCCTGGACTTACTTATCTTTATTCCGTATATTGGTTTGAGTGTGTTGGCTTGTTTGCGTTGTTATTGTTATAACGGATACCGGACTATGATTGGCCCTTATAACCCTAATTGGCCCAAGTGTATGATAACCGGGCGGTGACCACTTGTCTTGTTCTACAGGAGACTAGGAGGTGCTCTAGCGACCCAGGCCCACAGATAACAGATAATACTGATCTATTCTTGTTGGCAGACGGAAGCGGAGGCGAGTTTCGGGAGATTCTCGTGTGACAAAAGAAGTTGCATTAGTAATGGATAACTTAATGAAAGTTAATAACCGGTTGAGTGCGATCATGCTATATGTTAACTATACCTTATGTGTTTTTGTGTCTTTACTATCTTTCCGATATCTATAATGTTAGCTAACGGTTTATACCGATGTTGTATATGTTCCCCAGGTTATAGATGTTGCTGAGTGATCCGGACGGTGTGGTCATCCGGGGTTCCTGTACATTATAGGACAGGATCAGATTTATATTTATGTTGTTGCTTTTCCCTTTGTTTTGAACTCGGCTCTGAGTCTTTTACGTTTCTTTTGTTTAAACCTTTGGTTTTATATTGAGTTTTGGTTTTTATTTATTTGTGTCTTGTTGTAAGATCCGATGTTGTCGTTGCTACTTTGAGGTCGGGACCCATTGTGAGGTCCTAGCCCGTAACGCTTCGAGTTCTCAAAACTTGGGGTGTTACATTACTTTGGAGCATTTCTTTTGTTGTTTGAAGCAAATCCAACTAAGTATCACTCTTTCTTTCATATTTTCTACCATGGATTGCATATTGACTTGTTTGTTGATTATTGAACTAGATATGCATGTTGTAGGCTAGATCCTTGTGATTCTAGGGTGATAAATCAATGTTTATGGCTTGAATGATGATAGTAAGAGCTTGCATATTAGTTTATGATGATTTGATTGCACGAACCATAGCTCTTTAGAATCTCGGCCTGTTCTTCATGAAATATTGGCCGAGATTGGTAGGATCCACCAAAGACTTCTTATGTTGCTTTGTAATTGAAGAGATTTGTGAATCAAAGCTTGTTTATTTCATTCACCATGTAATGTTTATATAGGGAAACATAAAGAGATAAAATAATAAACTAATAGCAAAAGATAAGCCCAATAATAAGAGATAAGCCCAATGCTCTAAGAGATAAGCCCAATGCTCCAAGAGATAAGCCCAATACTCTAACACTCCCCCTCAAGCGGGAGGTGTGGAAGAAATAACTCCAAGCTTGCGAATTAAGAAGTTGAAACGAGTAGGTCCAAGAGCTTTAGTCATAATGTCAGCTAGCTGAAGTGTGCCAGGAACATGTTGTGTCTGAATAATGCCTCGCTGAATTTGTTCCCTGATGGTATGACAGTCAATCTCAATATGTTTGGTTCGCTCATGAAATACCGGATTGTTGGCTATATGAATGGCAGACTGATTATCACAAAAGAGGCGCATAGGAGCCTTGTGTGAAACCCCGAGTGAATCAAGTAGAGAACGAAGCCAAAGGAGCTCACAAGTAGTAGCTGTCATTGCTCTATATTCGGCCTCAGCAGAAGATCTAGAAACAATAGCTTGTTTCTTGGTTCTCCAAGAAATGGGTGAATTACCGAGGAGAATGAAGTAGCCTGTAGTAGAGCGTCTAGTGATAGGGCAAGCTGCATAATCCGAATCACAAAAAGCACGAATACACAAATCACTAGAACGAGATAAGAAAATACCCTGATCAGGTACTGACTTTAGGTAACGAAGAACCTTTAAGGCAGCATCCCATTGACCACGGCGCGGAGCAGCCATAAATTGAGAAAGTGTATGAACCGAGTATGCAAGTTCAGGGCGAGTGATGGACAAGTAGATAAGACGGCCAACCAAACGACGATATTTCTCAAGATCATCAAGCAGAGCAGAGGAATCTGATTGAAGACCATGATTAGCAGACATCGGAAACGATACTGGTTTGCATCCAAGAAGACCAAAATCAGCTAGAATATCTAGAGTGTATTTCCTTTGGTTCAACCATAAACCAGACGGTGTACGAACAATTTCAATGCCTAAGAAGAACCGAAGGGGTCCAAGGTCCTTCATATGAAAGCAAGCATGAAGATAGTCTTTAAAACGACGAATGGTAGCAGGATTATTTCCAGTAATGACTAGATCATCCACATATATCAAAATGTGAAGGATGATACCTGACCGTCTGAAGGTAAAAAGGGAGTAATCAGCTAGAGACTGAGAGAAACCATATTTCAGAAGAGCAGATGTGAACTTGTGGAACCAATTTCGTGGAGCTTGACGAAGACCATATAATGATTTCTTTAAACGACAAACTTGGGACGAGGTTCGAAAACCGGGAGGTGGTAGCATATATACTTTCTCATGCAGATCCCCATGAAGAAAAGCATTGTGAACGTCCATCTGATGAAGTTCCCAGTTATAGATAGAGGCAATTGCGAGAAGTAGTTTAACTGTAACTGATTTAGCAACAGGAGCAAAAGTTTCATTATAATTAATGCCTTCTTGTTGACGGTTTCCGAGTGCAACCAAACGCGCCTTATAGCGCTCAACCTGTCCATCGGAGTTGTATTTAATACGAAAAACCCATTTAGAACCAATAGGTTTACGATCGAGAGGAAGATCAACATATTCCCAAGTGTTGTTGCGGTGTAAGGCTGTCATTTCATCCTGCATGGCCTTTTTCCATTTTGGGTTAGCAACCGCGTCTCTAAAAGAGGTTGGTTCTTGTTCATGATATACAGAGTTAATAGCACTAACATAGGCATGAGAAAAATGTTCATATGATAAAGAATTCTTTTTGGAATACCGGGTACCTGATTTCAGTGGAGGAGAAGTTTCACCCGATTTGGAATCAAAATGACTTGCCTTTTGACAAACATAGTCTCGTAACAGGTGGTGGAGTAGGAATGATGGGTTGAGGGATTTCGGTGTCCATGGGAAGAGGGGTAGAAGTAGGTGGATTAGTAGAAGGAGGTAGGGGACACGCTGGAGGGGTGGTTATAGAAATTGGGGAGGGGTTTAGTGGGGAGGGGTAGGGGGCATCAACAACAGGTAGGGGAGAGATGGCAGGGGAGCCCGCGGTAGGTGGAGGGACAAGAGGGAGGTCAGAGGGTTCCTGGGGGGCCGTAGTATGCATAGGTGGGGGATCCGTGTCAAGGGGAATTTGTGGGAGGTTTTCTTGAGTGGGGGTTGTTGTTTGGGGGGTTTCTTGGTAATAGTCGGGGGAAAAATCAGTGGGATCTGCTATGGACTCTGTAGGTTCAGGAGAATTTTTCGGTTCGGAGAACGGAAAAATGTTCTCGTAAAAACGTGCATCCCGTGTTGTAAAAATTTCTTTGGTATCAAGATCTAACATTTTCCAAGCCTTTTGTGAAGGTGTGTATCCTATAAAAATGCATTTTCGACCTCGAGGTCGAAATTTATCCGAAGACCGAGGTATAAAGGAACAATAAGCAAGACAACCAAACACCCGAAGATGGTCAAGATTTGGTGGAGAGCCATGAAGAAGCTCATAAGGAGTTTTGTGATGGAGGATGGGGGTAGGGGTGCGATTGATAAGGTAACATGCCGTAAGAACACATTCTCCCCAAAGTGAGACGGGTAAATTTGCGTGAAACATTATGGATCTAGCGACATTAAGGATATGACGGTGTTTGCGTTCTACCCTCCCATTTTGTTGTGGTGTGTAGGTACAAGAGGTTTCTAAATGGATACCCTTACCTTTAAAAAAAGGTCGAAGGGAAATAAATTCCTTAGCATCGTCATTGCGAAAGGTTTTGACACAAGTGTGAAATTGAGTCTCAACCATGACACAAAAATCTCTAATTAAAGTGGCGACTTCGGCTTTTCCCTTTATTAAATAAACCCAGGTGCAACGGGAGTAATCATCTAAAATGGTAAGAAAGTAGGAACAACCGGAAGTAGAAAGGGTGCGATAAGGACCCCAAATATCTAAGTGGACTAATTCAAATAACGACAAAGCATGAGAACTGCTAACCGGAAAGGATGATCGAGGTAGTTTGGCCCGGAGACATATGTCACATGGATGGGTGGTTTTGGGGATGGAAGGATGACCAAGGCGGTTATGGTGGGTGGTGGTGTCAATAGTGGTAAGGCATGAAGGGAGCGGAGAAGCGTTTGTCATCCAGCGAAGCCAGTAGATTCCATCACGAGCTTCGCCCACTCCAACCACTGTCCTCGAAGTACGGTCCTGTATAACACAAAGTTTATTAGTTATCATAAAAACACAATTCAAATCCGTAGTTAACTGATTTAGAGAAAGTAGATGACAATCAAGTCCTGGAACATATAATACTCGGGGCAAGTGAAGGGAGTTATTGAGTCGCAAGGTGCCTGCGTGTTCAGTAGATACTAAAGCTCCATTTGGGAGTTTAATTCGGCATGTAGTGACCGACTTGAGCGATGAAAGTAATGAACGATCCCCTGTCATATGAAAAGAAGCCCCCGAATCAAGAATACAAGGGAATGAATTTGAACGGTAGGAGTTCAAAGCAGATATGATAGTATTCCATTGAGTATCATTAATTGTAAGACCAATGTCTTTACGGTCCTCAAAGGTTAAGGGAACAGAGAAGGGGTAGGTGCAGTTAGCTTGTCCCGCTACCCCAATAATTGTGGCGGTCATGATACCAACCAAAGGCGTTTCTGATACCCGCGGCCAAAGTATTTCTGATACCGACGGCCGAAGTATTCCCTGATACTGGCGGCCAAAGTTGTTTCTGATACCGACGGCCAAAGCAAAAGGTGTTTAAGGTTTTGTTTTGTGCGGAAACGTAGGTTAAGGAAAGTGCTCTGATACCATGAAGAGATTTGTGACTCAAAGCTTGTTTATTTCATTGACCATGTAATGTTTATATAGGGAAACATAAAGAGATAAAATAATAAACTAATAGCAAAAGATAAGCCCAATAATAAGAGATAAGCCCAATGCTCTAAGAGATAAGCCCAATGCTCCAAGAGATAAGCTCAATACTCTAACAGTAATTGATGAGTTTGTAAGTTACGGTGTTAGATTGTTCAAATCCTAGTGTTTATTGAGAGAAATCTAGCTTAGACTTGTCTAATGTAGCAAACTAGGTGATGAATGAGACTTACCCGGTAATTTCATCTCTTAGTTATAGATGATGATGAACTCTATGTAGTAGAGGTGTAACATCTTCTAATGGATTGAGTGTGCTAGGTTTCCTGCATGAGCTGAACCGAACCCGAGACTTACCCGGTAAGGGTTGGTTCGAGCCTTATGTAGTGAACCGGTTTGAGTAGAATTCCCTACCTTACTTCCTTGAGACTTATCCGGTAATGGAACGTTTGGTGCGAGATTAGTGCAATATGAGACTTCCCCGTAGTTATTCCCATAGGAGAAACACCCTTTCCCTCTAGCAATTGTAACCGTGTCCTAACGTATAGAAATCTTGAATCTAGTGTCATATCAATGATCTTGAACTCTAGAATCTGCCTTTCCTAATATTATCCTCATATCATGCTTTGTGTTGCTTGTTTTATTTGATAATTTACAAAACTAATCCTTGATCAATCACAAAAAAAACTCAACCAAAAATATTTGATTTCTAACCCTTTCCAACTCTCTCTTGTCTTAGTCTAGATTTGTACTATTTGTAATCATCGCATGATTCAATTTCACCTTAGTCTTTGTGGTCGACCTTGAAATTCTTGTCTTGCTATGGAACGACCCATACATTGTGGGTTCGCTAGGTAGATTTAGGAAATTATTGCAAGTTATAAATATAAGACTTTGTGTGCATATTTCGGAGCGAACGATCTTGGTTTAAAGGATGATACCTACTTTTTACTTCGAGGATTTCTAGCTTCTATAGAAATTTTCAGCTTTGTACCTTTTCTAGTTTATATGCCAAAAGCGAGATTTTTCTTGTTTTTTTCCAATTTCTAAATGCTCAAAGGGTTTTTCTTATACTTTATACAACTGTGAAAGTACATTCAATTTGATTAACACGGTCTTTGATAGTCTGTGACAAAGATGATATTAGATAGTTATCTACAATATTCATTGATCAATGTTCATGACATTTATATACATGGTTTTATTTCAATTTATTATAGTGGGACTCATATTTCTTTATATCGCTTCCCTTTATATATTTTACAAAACAATCATTGCTTTCTTTGCTCTTTTAATATTTACAAAGCGATTCACAAATATATTTTTCTCTCCCTTTTACTTTCTCTTCTCCTTTTACTTAGAATAATTAATTGTTAGTAATCACCAACTCCCACGTGATCCTTGTGAATTCAACACTCGATATACTATAATTGACCTCGTCATTCTTGCGGGTAAGTTTTTAGGACCATCAAGTTTTCGGCGTCGTTGTTGGGGATTGCCGATAGTTTTGGTTATTTCTAGTTTTTGGTTATTTAAGTTTCTTATTATATTGACCTTTGTTTTCTTCTTGTCTTTGCTTCGTAGGTTAGGTTATTGAATGTTAAGAGTGCGTGACACACGTAAATTAACTTGTCCATTTCGACAACAAGCTTGAACGTACACTCTGAGCATATAAGGAAGTATGCCAAGAAGAGAAACAAGACACGAAGTGTCTATAAAATCAAGGAGGATGATAGAATTGATAAGATTGCTCAAAATTTTCGAGTGTTGATGAAGATGGTTGAGCGAAACCATCTTAAGTTTGTGTACCATTGTATAATTTGGTTTTGGACCAACACATGGCCAAGTTTCTCTAAAATATTATCAGGACCATCACATTTTCCCACTCTTTTGCCTTTGTTTTTAACAATTGAGTTTTTTTTTTAATTAGGTTGTACATTTCAGATCCAACAAAAGTAGAACACCATGTTTGTTTAACAATGTTCTCAAACAATTTTCTCTCTGTCCACATCATTTTGAATTTAAAAGGTTGTGGAGTGTAATCATCATTAGTCGAAATCTCATGAGAGATTTGACAGTAGCCCGATGAAGTGAAAGCGTGGTTTTTGGTTTATAAGTTTGGGTACCATTGTATAATTTGGTTTTGGACCAACACACGATCAAGTTTCTCTAAAATATTATCAGGACCATCACATTTTTTCCTCTAGGTAAAATCATTACCGGAGGTTTGTAGATCCACAAGATTACATGAATTTCTAAAATTGATTAATTTGTTAAATCGATAGGTATTTGTTGGTGCACCTCCTTGTTTTTCTGAGGATTGTTATATTTCATTCAGGTCTTCAAGCAAAATGCAAGGAAGACAAGAATTTTGAATATATTCGGTGAGAGTTTCCCAAAAACTATTTTTATTAGCGTCTTGAGGAGGTGTATAAGCAAAAATATGTATTCATTTTATTGTTTTAGTTGTTGTTAGCAAATTCGATATAAATAAATTTGTTAGTTTTGTGTTTGACTTTTATCGTTTGGTTTATTAGTTGGTAAGATTTCCATAGAAAACATAAACCTTCAACCCTACCATTACCAGGACAATAAACCATGTTATTAAAGCTAGCAGACTTTCACAATCGATCATCGGGTGGTTATTCAGTTTTTGTTTCCGCAAGAGCAATAACTTTAATCTTGTGGATTTTCCAAATCGCAACGAGTTTTGTCCAGAGTTTACTCCGACCCATTCCTCTAGTATCCTAAAATCTAACTATCATTTAACAAATTTATTACAGAGATTAAGAGAGTAAAAAAGCCCGGTGAACCTAATCTCTAAAAAGCAATCCAACACAATGCACATTCTTGGTTAAAATCTAAATTTTGTGGGCAATTTTAGTGAACTTGGTTTTTTTCGTGGGACAAATTTGGTGTGAGGGTTGTTCTTTATTGAGCCAACAAAGGACAAAATATAAATTGAAATAAAGCAATTCAAATTGCACATAGTTGATTTAGTTAAGCACAAGACAAAACGATTAATTCCCACTATATCATCAACAAATTCTTTTGGTAGAAAAACAACATAGCTTAAAGATTGTTTTTTTTTAGACCTAGACTTTCAAGATCCAAAATTAAATCCGCTTGTAAATGGTTGGATTGGAATGACTTTAAGGCCTTTATTTTGTGCTTTTTAGATGGAGAAAAAAGAATACCCTACAAATTGGCCTCTGAAGGTAGTTAGGTTGGAATGACTTTAAGGCCTTTACTTGTGTTTTTAGCATGAGGGGGTAAACTACCCTCCAAACCGGGCTCATGTATAGTCATTTAATGTAATAGAGATCTCCAGAAGAGAGGGTAGTTGATTAGCCAAAAAGGCCAAGATTTTGACCGGAAGAACAACAAGACACAAACCACAAAAGCCGGAAGAAAGCGACAAGAAAGAAAGGAGGATAATTTTTTTGGGGATCACATACCCAACTTCACTCGTGTATCCAACTTCACCTACCAAACTTCTGTACCCAACTTCGGTTACCCAATTTCACGTACCCAACTTCGGTTATTGCTCTCATAATATCTATTCACGAAGAGACGGACACATGCATCCTCTCTGGCCTCCATGATCTTAATGTCAAGATAATTGGCCTGCTTGAAAATTTGCTTTAGCGGAGTAGAAAATTTTCCATTGCCTCCTGGGTATCCATGAGAGCAAGAAAATGGCAATACATCTCCGTGGGATAGATTGCCTCCTAGTTTAATCAAATTTGATGCCTGTACATTTGGCCCGAGACTCAAGGGAATTATTTTATTTTTTTCTAATAATTAAAAATTAGAAGTGCGTAGTTAGTCTACATAATAAAAATTAGAGGACCTGGTTAGTCTATATGATAAAAAAGGACATTATTATCTCATTAATTTCAAAAAAACAATCATATTACTTTTGGTAAAATTATTGACAATTTGTATCGGTGTTGATAATTTCAAAGTTGATATTATTTTGAGTTCAATGTTGATGGTTAGTTTTAATTTGCATAATTTTTTTGTATTTTAAAACTTTTTAAAATTTTATTTTACGTTTATATTCAAATTTAATATTACTTTTAAGTTTTAACACAAGTCTTCTAAAATGAACTGAACGGTCCTACATACAACCATACCTATATAAGCGTAACATCCCGCAAATTATAACCGGGACGGGACGGAGTGGGATATACAACTTTTTTTTTCGTCCCCCGCGAGCCCTGTCCCACGTGGGACGGGATGGGCTAATCGCGCAAGAATTATGAACTGATTATATTCCACATTTGTACCCGTTTTCTCTCATTTAAAGACACAAATGATAAAAAAAAAAAACTCGACACCAAATTACCGACTCAAGAGACCTACATTAGTAATTAATACATTCAAAACGAATGCAAGTTACATTAAAGTGTGTGTTACCGATTCACATTCAAAATTGCCCTTGATAGTTTACAAAAAAAAATAACATTATTTTACATTTTGTGAATCACAACAGGTAAAAGAGGTTATCTTTTAATATTTTATTACTTTTATAATTCTTATCAATATAAAATTATAATTTATATATATTATTTATCTATATAATATTTTTAAAAATATAAAAATATTATTTTTATATACATGCGGGACGGGACAGGATTAACCGGGATGAGAAGTTTTCGTCCCGCAAATTTGCACGGGACGGGATACACATTTTTTTTTTCAAATTCCGCCGGGATTGGGACTGGATTAACCGGGATTTACGCCCACCCCTAATCAATAACATATGAGAGCATGTACATTGGTGTTCTTAGGTCATCTTTATCAACGAGTCTTCAAAGCAAGGTCTTGTGCCACTTTTATAATTTTTCTTCAACAAAATCTTATCACTTAACTTTATTAGTTTAACAATGGATCTTCATTTCAGTTTTACATCATTTTTCTCACCCACCCATTTATTTTTTCATACCATATAACTAATATATCCCTATTAACTTTTTAATATTACAATTGTTTTAACTATATTTTTTAACCAAACTTTTTATTATTATAACATTATATAATCATTTAATTATTTTTGTTAACTTAAAATTATTCAATTGAACTTAAAATAATATTTAATTATGAGAATAAAATTAATTTAAATAATCATAAAAAGCATTACATAAAGTTTTGAGAATTTAGATGATTATCAATGTTGAATGTAGAAATAAGAGAAGTGTTTTGGTGTTTGAAAATGACTCAACACCTTCACTATATATAGACAAGAATAAGGGTTAGTTTTATTATTTATTATATTTTTATACCTTAAAACGAAATTTAGGTTAATTTTATTATTTATCTCTATGAACAATACAATAAGCAATGAAGAGATAGATTATTGCAATTAAAAATATCCAACATATTTCAAAAATATGGAATAATTTTTATTATTTATAATTTTGATACCTTAAAACGAAATTTATTAATATATTTTTGTATTTTTATATTTTTATACCTACAAACTTTACCATAAACAAAACATTTTTAAAAACTATTTTAAATATATTTAAAATGAGTGTATATGGATAGATAAAAAAATTATGAATTTTGGTATACTTTTTAATTTTTTTTAAATATTTAAGCTGGAAAATGGATTTTTAATAAATTAAAAATCCATTATCCATGACCAATAATAACGTTGCATGCCTCGCGCCAATCAGAACAAAAAAATTTGGGAGAATTTGACCTACTAGGCCTTTTTGAGTTTTTGTTTAAAAAAATGTACCCCAAATTTTTTACCACTTTCATTTAATAGTAGGTAAAAAATTATTAACCCTTCTATTTAGAAAGAAAGAATAACTAACGTTTGTTGTCTAAGTTTTAATTTTTAATTACTTAATTTATTTATTAATTTATTTATTTTTTATTTTTTATTTTTTATTTTTTTTTTGACTTTTTGACTTTCTTTATTATTTTCTTTTTTATTTTCTGAAATAAATTTCTCATACCAGAATTTTCACATACCAAAATTTTCAAATACCAGAATTTTATCCTACTAGAATTTTTACATACTAGAATTTTTACATACCAGAAGTTTATCATACCAGAAATTTCTCATACCATAAATTACATACCAGAAATTCAACTAGATTTTTCATACCAGAAAATTACATACTAGAAATTTATCATACCATAAATCTATTATACATACTAAAATAGAGCACAAGTTGATGACGTGGCGCGTTGTGGATGCAGTATTTTTTAAATGGAGCTCCCACAATTAAAACCAATAAATTTTTATTTTTAAGCTAAAAAATCTTTTATTATTAAATTAACAATTTTATAGTAACCAACACACGTTAGTTCAAACGACTCTATTTTGTGTGACAATTTTTTTATAATAAAAATTAAGCTAAAATTTTTTTTATTATTAAATTAACAATATTATAGGAACCAAATCACTTTCAATAAATATTGTATTATTATCAATTTAGTTCAATATTGTATTATTATCAATTTAACCTGAACTAAATGTACTATAAATAAATATGCAGTACATAATACATCAATAAAATACTTTTTATTTTAAATAAAACCCGCACAAGGTGCGGGATTAAACTAGTTACATACAAAAAATTCAACCAGATTTTTCATACCAGAAAATTACATACCAGAAGTTTATCATACCAGAAATTTCTCATACCATAAATTTCACATACCAGAATTTTAGCATACCATTAAATGAAAGCGAATAGGAATGAAGAGGAATTAGTGATGAGGCTCTAGGCAAGGTGGATTCGCCCATTACCTAACAATAATCCACAAAAAAGATGACTCCCTGCACACAGATACTAATCAACTAGGAATCAGATCACCCATTCACAACAACTCGAGGGCATTGATTCAAGGTTCTAAATCATTCCAGCATTCAAAATGTAAATATCAAATGCAGATCTGCAGTCCATAGTTTTGTACAATACAGTCACTTAGGTTTCTTCATATACTGAAACCTGAACACATGTATCCATTGCCATTTACAGGTATTTACCATTTACAGGAGATACATTACCTTTCTTTCATTACCGGAGATACATTACCATTTACAAGCATCTTAAGCAAAATTACATACTAGACTCCCTTCTGTCAAAGGCTAGGAAATACGACAAATAAATCAAAAACCGATTCCTGATATCTTGCAGCTTTAAGATTCACTTCTATCTCGTGGCTCTCTTCTTCTTCATCATCGGTACCATCTGTCTTTTCTTCTTTCACAACCGAATCCCGATTTCTTGCAGCTTCCTTGCCAGAGAGATTGTCGTCTATATTCTCACGGTCATTCTCTTCTATCTCCTGGGTCTCTTCTTCTTCATCGGTACCATCCTTCAAATTCCAAGGCTTATGTGAGGTTCTCCTTCTCTTCTGAGCAGGGATCTTTTCTTCTGAGCAGGGATCTTTACATACCAAACTCCCCTCTTTCATTCTCATCTATCTCCTGGTGCCGGCGCTGCAGTGTACAAAAGCAAGGCTCTAGGCTGGCATGAGGGAGAGATGAAACACACGAAGGAAGGAGGCGGTTGTCAGCTGTTGCGGTTGCAAGTTGCTGCGTTTGCCCTCTCCATACAGTAGGTACCCATGGTTGCAGATGCGTGAAGGAGTAGGAGGAAGGGAGGCTAGGGTTGTGTATCGGCGGCAACAACAATCTCGTGTAAGGGGAGGAAGCCAAAGTTGTTGTTACACATCAGAGAAGTTAGGGCAAGAGAAGAGGTTTTGCTCCTGGTGGCGATGAAAGCCCTGAGAGAAGAGAGGAACGCAAGGAACGATTTACTTCTTCAAATTAGGTTTGACGGTAAAAATAGAAGAAGGGGTACATTTACTTAACTTAAAAATAATAAAAGCCTATTTAGTAGATATAATTCTCAAAACAGCCTATTAACCAAATTTGTTCAAAAAATTTTAAATACAAAAGCCGCTTAAAAGCGGTCAATGGGGGGGGGGGGGCGACACGTGTCCCCCCTCTGACGCCAAAAACAGGTCTTGTAATTGCGTTTCTGAGCCCAATTTTAATATAAATTACAAGAACCACCCCCTGGACCCTTGATAATCATGCCCTTAACCATGTTATAACTTGCCATGTAGGAGTGAGAAGAAAAAAATTGTTAGAACCAAAAAATTTTAGTCTTGAAGGAGAATTGCACTTAAAATGATCTTAACATATTTAATGAATATAAAATAGTAGGCAATTGCTTTTTATTCCAATATATACATTTAATGTTATCATATAAATTTTAAAAAATAAAATTATATATTTATAATTTACAATATAGTTTTGTCTATTGATAGACATCCATTTTACATAGCTTTTTTCTCATCTTAAAATAAACAATATATACTATGATATATTAAGAACATATTGATGTATTTTATTGACGTGAGTAGTTGTGTTCTTAATTGAGGTGGAGGTGTAAAAATATTTAAAAAGTAGGTTAAGATTAATATTATATGTAATCCATGTGTAGGCTCTAACAAGAGAACAAGTGTGAAAGAATAATAATTTTCACTAAAATTACAATTTTACCCTTTATATTTTCGAAAAAAAACAAATCACTTTAATACCCTTTTCTCTAAATCCTTCCAACTTTCTCCTACCTCTTTCTCATCTTAATTCCATATTTCACCTATTGCCTTCTCAATCTATTTGCTTACCTACTTCACCATGGTTGTCTTCCCCATCTAATTTACTTGCTTCTATCTCGGCTCCAAAAACTCTTTTTTTTTTTTTTTTTTTTGTTGTTTGACATTGTAGTTTGCCTCCAAATTCATGTAATTGAAAAATGCACATCACGTTACATGGTCACGTGTTTGAGACGCACAACAGTGACAATACACTACATGATAAAATTCACTTTGTTATGACCGAATATTTACCTTACCTTGTTAAAACCGAAAATCTATTTCAACATAATCGAATAGTTACCGTGTTACACAAAATATATATTAACACAACAAATACCTACCTTGTATAGACAAATCTTTTTTACTTTTTAGTTTTTACTCATATTATACGTATATAGTTATATGGATAATTATAATAAATGAATATACAAATACTTTTTACTTTTTAATTTTTAATTATTCACTTCAGCATTCGGGTTTTGTTAATACATTTTTGTTTTTTTTCTCTTATGTTATGGTCATTCATGACGGTTTGTCTGTCTGACGATCTCTTTCGGCTTTTTGATCTAATAGTCGGCCCGTCGTCTAGGGAATCGAACCGCTTTGTTTTATCCAAAAAAAAACTTATATAGTTAACATAAAATATTATTGTTCGTTTATATTGACATAAATAGATTACCAAACATTTTACATAGAATGTAACAAACTCTCACAAAATATTCATCCAGAATATGGAAATTCGATTGATGTAAGTAGACCGTTAAAAATGTTGTTATTACCCAATTATTGAAACCTAAATCTCGTATATATATATATATATATATATATATATATATATATATATATATATATATATATATATATATATATATATATTCATTAATAATAACGAAAACCAAGTGAGATACGGTTTGGAAAGAAATAACGATCAAAGACCTCCAAAACTACGCAAAAGTGGGAAAAAGGATAAAGAATATTTTTGTATGGTTTGAAGCTTCAAGCTTCAACGTAGTTTTTGTTTTTACACTCGGAAACCCAATATCAATAAGGGCATAGATAATGAATTAAAAGAAGAAAAAACCCCAAATTTTGGTTCGCCTTTGCCCTAGATCCATTCTTCTTCCTCTTGCTCTTGTTTTTCCGCTTCTTCATCCTCCTTCTCTTACTCGCTATATCCACTAGTTGCAGACGAAGGATTCTTCATCCGGTACAGATTCTCTTCTTTTTGTTTTTGTTTCAAGTCGTTCTTCGATCGCTGTTTTTTGTCTGATATAAACATGACTACGTAGTCTCGAAGCTCGGTTTCTTAGCCGTTGGTTGTGCGAGCTCTGTTTGGAGCGCACTGTAACGTTGCCGCCTTAATTGTTAAGCAGTTCCTACCGTGTTTACATTGGAACATTGAATCGCTCGTGTAATGTAATAGCATTTTGAATTAGCTGTTGAAGTTTGTTAATGAATAACGCGTCTATGAATACTGTACTGAGTCTCAGTGGTTAGCAGGACAGGAGTAGATTCATTTACCGATTAATTTATTGGTCCATTTTTGTTTTTGTAGAAATTTGGCAACCACGTTTCTGCATTAATCCTGCTTAGTTTATCAGTGACTGGAACCTTGCTTGCCAGACAAGTAGTGCTCAATATGCAAGGTGCTTCAAAGTACAGCCTACTTGTCGTTGTTTGTGGGAGAGTTTCTGATGATAAGAAGTGGCGAGATGCACAATTTGATAGATTACAATCCCCCTCTGCACAGCTGGAATCATCTGGCCATTTGGAGGTAGGATGATCTCGGCCAAATTTCTTCACGTTCTAGAAAAATTTTGTATCTGTTTAAGGATGTAAGGAGGTTATATAATTGCTCTTAGGGCTCAATAGTTATTTATTTTTATGATTGTTAGCAGGTTCAGACTCTCTCAAATCCTAGTATGGATGAATTCTCCAGAACACTCGAGTCCTTTAGGCCAAATGCTGTATACTTAAGAGGGGAACAACTTGGCTCTTTAAGATTGGGAAACGTCAGCATGTCAACACCTGAAACCATATCTGCTCTCTTTGGTTCCATACTGCCTACAATGGTATGTGATATTTACATTTGATGAATGTATGCTGTTCTAAACTAGAATCCTTTCTGCGATAACTTGATCAGTTTCTGATGTATGGAGGAAGTTCCGTTATAATAAAAACATACATTCACTTAGAATATCAGCTTGTCATGAATGACATGTCTTCCACTTAAGTAGCATCTTCATTTCTAGCAGTCGGGGCTAATTCTGCAGTATTGAATGCATAGCTGACTTAAATAATTTTGTTTTGTCTAGATTGGGGGAGTTACTTTACATTATTCATAGATGATTGGATCCCACTTCCCATAACGAGGGTTTGAAGTATCGGATTGTTTTTCTTTGTGTATTTCTATCTCCAAAGTGATAACATTGTCTCATCTTCTCATGGTATCCAATCGTAACTTTAGGTGCTTTCAGTTCAGAGCATTGAGTGTACATAGAAATAGAACTTCTGATTGGGCCCTTACCCTGCTTTTGCAAAAATGGCCGGACTTTCATTTCTTGTATTTCTCAATGTGTTTATGAAGGTTTATTTGGAGATTCCAGATGGCGAGCAGCTGGCAGAAGTGATTCATTCTAAGGTGACAGAAGCTGTTGTTATATTATAGTTTTCTTGAGTTTGCGTACCATTAAGTGGAGAAAGGTTTTAATAGATGAAGAACACCAAATGTGAGAAAGTAACACTTGTTTTTATTTATTTGTCAACTCAGGGAGTGCCTTTTGTTATCTTCTGGAATAAATGGATTTCCTGTTATTCAGCTTCTCATTTTGCTCATGCATTATTTTCAGTCATGCAGAGGTAATGTGTTTTTATCCCCTTGTCCTCTTCTTGGAACATAGTTTTTTTGTTAGAAATCTGAAATCCTACCATGAATATGTAGACATGCACCTATGCACTTTTAGGTGATATTGCATTCTTTTTTAGTGGATGTTTGAATCTAATTTTCCCTTGAGATGTTTCCTTTGTTAGAAATGTCAAATAATCAAAGAAACGTGCATCCATATTGACTTTGAGTGATTTGTAATTTTGTATCCTATTTCTTAATGCTATGAATTGTCGGTATAATATCTTGTGGTGGATATTTGTTATTGATGATTTGTTGATTATGATCATTCTTTCTTTGAGCTTTCTGAGTCTTGAGGTTCCAAATATTAGGAAGCTAAATCATACAGAGAAATATAAGGAAACCTTTTTTCTACAATATTTTAATATTAGATTTATCATGAGAATTACGAATGTTAAATCATGTTTGCACATATGCCAAATGTCTATGAATCAAGAGCTTGTTGTTACCTTGTCGGTGCAGATGTTTGAAGGACATAGATGTTTGGATCAACCATTTTCATGCTTATGGGGGTTCTCTCTTCACCTAAAGATGTGTGTTCTAGTGATTTATAGCAATTAGTAACACGACAATGTTTTATATCTTGCAAATTTGAGTTTAGTAGGGAAATCGGTATGAAGAAACCAGACTTGTACAAATCCGGGCTCGGGCTAAAACAAAATCTTCCTAAAACGTCCGGGCCAAAATTGTTGCCCATACCCACCCACAACTGAATTTGGCCGGGCTACCATGCAACCTGCATGTAACCGACTTTATTTTACGTCTAGATTTGTACATGAAAACAAAATGCACTAATTCAATGTAAAAGTTGCAATTTGATACTCCAAAAATAACAAATGAGAGGGTTTTACGTCTAGATTTGTACATGAAAACAAAATGCACTAATTCAACGTAAAAATTGCAATTCAATACTCCTTAAATTACAAATGAGAGGGTTTGTGCGACCGAAAGTCAAGGATTTGTCGTTTGTGACTATGAGTTTGTGGCCTGTGAGAAACTGAGGGAGCGAGACTGCGAGAGGAGGACATTAGGTGATAGGGCTCTTGGATTTTAGATTGAATTTGTGAGGATGGAACTTGAAGGTGTGACAGGTGTTTGAGAAGTGCTTACATTATGGCTTATAATTTTTTAATTTTAATAAATAACAATTGTATACTATATATCTATACATATGTGCGCCGGTTTAGCCCACAGGCTAAAGTAGTAACCCAAGCCCGTCCCATTTAATAACGGGCCGGGCTGAAATAGTTGCCCATACCCGTGTTTTTTCTTCGGGCGTGCTGGACGGGTCAGCCCAGATTTGTAAAGGTCTATAAGAAATGTGCAACAAAAGCCTATGATAAGAACACTTGGTGAATACTCATGCCAATTGGAATTTATAAATGTTATTTTATAACAAAATACAGTTTAGTGGTGTAAAAACAGTGCAAAAAATGGCCATCTTCTAGTGCATTAGGTAGAATCTAGGTCTCTGATGATCAAGGGCATTTAAATTAGAGTTTGAGTGCAACGTTGAAAAGAATAGAGGTAGAGATGACGATGATATCATATAATATAGTAACACTGTTCCAAATTTATATAGGTGGCATCACCTTGTTACCAAAATTGACTATAATGCTAAATTAATTACAGAAAGAGGCTTATGCATCTTGGAATGTAGGGAATACTATGTGTTCTCTTAACACCCATCCACATTCTTTTTCATATTTAAAATACGTTTCTGTTTACTGCAGTACTTCTTGTCATCTTTGGGATGCTTTCCAGCTTGCACATGCGTCCTTTAGACTATACTGTATCAGGAATAATTTGGTCCTACACACAAATGGTGAAAACTTTGATGGTAAGGTGGGTCCATGCCTTTTTGGGGACCCTCCAATAATTGATGCTGTGATGCCTGAGATAGAACCAGCTGAAGATGAAGAAGATAGTAGTGAGGGTACTCCCTCTGCTGTCAAGATCCATGATGATGAAGTGAGTGTGAAGTTTCTGGTCTGTGGAAAGCCATGCAGTTTGGTGAGTGGTTGTGTACCTTTGTTCTTTCTATTCAATTGCTCCTGTGGAAAGCCATGTAGTGGAGATATTCATAATGCTTATTGGAGGCTTTGTTTCAGGACGCAAGTCTGTTAGGGTGTATTGAAGATGGCCTTAATGCTTTGCTGAACATTGAAGTAAGTGTTACTGCTTTCATATATAAAATACCATTTTTTCCTTCTCACTTTGGCACACTTCCATGTATAAAATATGATATGTAAAGGGATGTTGACTATCATTTTCTTTTGTTGTAAAGTACTTAAGCTAATTTCAGATTTAAAATTAAAGTTTAATCTATTTATCTTGTTACTTCGAAAAGCTTGTAATCCTATCTGTTTTTGCAAGTAAAATAGATGGATCCAGAGTTTAAATGAACGGTTATGATTCCACTGCAGTGTGTTCGGAAGGATAATGGGGATAAAGAATCAAAACATACTATGCAAACATGATCTCTCACTACTTCCAACCACACTTGGCTCAGTGGCTGAGTCAATCATGTTTACACCCATCACTGCTGCCCGATCATTTTTCTGGTGACTTGGATGCTGTTTACTTGTCCCAACTCCCATCATTATCGATCCTTTGAAACCACTGATCATCCCAATATTGCACTTCAATACCCTGTGATCTATAGAAATTGTTGTCTCTACCTACACCGCCGTTTCCTATTCCCTTACATGCACCACTTGCAAGCCCCTTTGTTATGATGCCACTTAAGTTCCTCAATCAACCCCCTATCTCATAGTTGGGATCATTCATCTTAGGATTAGTGCTGGCGGCTAGAGTGGGGTTGGGGAATGCCTTGATGGCATAGTTACAGGATGATGGTAGTTTTCCGACTCTTCAAATGAGGAAAGACAATCAAAATACATAAAAGATTAAATAGTGTAAAAGTGTAAAACTACACATCTGTTTTACAATTTTATTCGTAGCTGTTACTTCTTGAGTGAATTGGTTAAGTAGGCATTTTTTGTCTAATGTAGCTTTAAACAGGCTTTTTTGTTTATTAGGAGACAAACTAGGCCCCTTTTCACCCCCTTTAATCAAGTGTTTGTAGAATTAAAAAATAATCTTACATTAACAAGGGCCTAGTTTGCATCAGCGATACAAAAAAGGCCTTATTAGACCAATCTTCTCTTCTTTGATCTGAAAAGTCCAGGATATATGCTATTAGATCTAATAGTAAAACATACAAGATATTAAGTTCAGAAGTATGGAAACCATGCACTGACTAATTGATCCACATATTATACTGATCATGTAAGACTTCGAGGAGTTATTTATTCAATTGTTTTAGTTCTTTTCTTCTTCTTAAATACAACCTTCTAAAGCTCTGACATATTTTATTTGTCTATTTTCTCTGGTCAGATGCGTGGGTGCAAACTTCATAATCGGTTCAGGTATGATTCAGTTTATTTTACACATACTTGTTGTATATGTAGTGATCTCTACTTCTCTCATTTAAGGTATTTGCTTCATTCTTTAAAAAAGGTTACTACTTCATATGTCAATGACTATAGGCACTTCGTGCAATTTGTTTGCTGGCGTTATTTCATGATGTAAAATGACCATAGGTCCATAGTTGCACAATCAAATATGATTGGCTAGGTAATTATGAAGTCGGTGAATGTGCTATTGAGCAGAAAATTTACATTTGAGATTATATGAAAGCTTTAAAGCATGTACACCTGGAGAGTGCTGTGAGACAAACTGGCACCTTTGAGCACAGGAGGGACAGATCTCAATGTTTTGAGTCCCATTTCCCATCTTTTCTTTTCTATTACTTTTCTTCCAAGACAGGATGTAGAAATCTGTAGTGCAACCCTGTTTAGTGACACTCCCTCACAAACCGTAACCTACTCACCTATCCACACTCTCGTCGATCCGCAACTCTTCTGTTTCCCTCCTTGTTTGGCTTGTGAGGATCACTTTTATCTACTTTTATGCTGTTGGAATCATTGGATGCAACTTTTATTGCTATTCACTTAATGCTTCCATCAAGACGTTTAAACACTACATAATACTTTGCCGTTCTGGTGCCTTGTCCATGTCCTATGTTTTTTAAGAATTGCCAATATCTTGTGTCTGTTTGTGCTACCTAGTGTATGATAGGATATATGGGGGTATATAAGTGGACATGATACAACATGGAATGGCCACCACTGAGGAGCTTTTTTAGAATAAAATAGCTGTCTTTTGACTGCTTGACTTTAAAAAGAGCTGTTGATGCGTGGGCTGTAACAGGATATACAGGGATTTGTTTTTATGGATAGTTACCTTGGTTCTCAGTTGGTTGTAGGCTGTTGCTACTTTTTAGCAGTGGTGTCGCTTTACTGGCGATCATCACGAACATTGATTGTAACTTAGATTTGAATTGTCTGTTCTTTCAATTCTTGAAAATGGAATTAGCCATTAATTTCTTTTTGTATGTGCTGATTGCAAAATATCTTAATGACTTGTTCAGTGCACCTCCGCCACCACTTCAGGCTGCGACATTACCTCGTGGCGTGGTTACCATGCGTTGTGACATATCAACATCTAGTTCTGCACACATCTCACTTCTGGTATCTGGGAGTGCACAAACTTGCTTTGATTACCAGGTAATCTTCCGTTGTTGTTTTTCTGGTTTTGTTTCATCCATAGTGCCAAGTAGTTAGTGTCGTTTCATCCTCATTACTTAGTCTTCTGCATTAAATCCTCAGCTCTTGGAGAATCATATAAAGAAGGAAATCATTGAAAGAAGTGAGGTAGTTCATGCAATTTCCACCATGGATGATACTAACTTGCACTTGTCTGAACCTCGAAAATCTGCTTCAATTGCATGTGGGGCAACAGTTTTTGAGGTTTGCATGAAAGTCCCATCATGGGCATTACAGGTTTGTTCTCAAAATGCTCTTCCTTTGATGTTTTGATTTTATTTTTTTTAAATCTGTCAGTTTCGTTTGAAGATTATGACTTGAAGCTGTTGACTTCTAAACATATTTGCTACTGTTATGGACTTAGTTTTCTGGACTAGAATGTGGACTGGATCATTTGGTTGTATAAATAGCCAATTTTTCTTAGAAATCCTAATAATTTCTTAAATTGTTGGAGTTTCATTGCCTCGAGTATTTGCGTAGTTCAAAATGAGAGGCTGCATCATGGAAGGTCTCTCTTTTGGCTCGTGTGCACTCCAAATTTTGCACCTTCTTTTGTGTGTTTATCCCCTAGTAGTGTATGCCCATTTTAGTGGTTCTATTCTGCATTAATGTTCTTTCATTTCCTAATTGATTTTGCTAGGAGAAATTGAGAAGTTTTATAATCTTCTAACTTTCTGAAGATTAAAAACACATCTGTGTTATTGATGCATGAAGGGACAATTGTCCCGTTACCAGACAAGTTCAAGGGATGGATGAAAGGATAGATTATCTCCACCCAGGATGTAAAATCTAGGCTGAGGATAAGCTCGACCACTTTTCGAAGGAAAAAAAAGCTCACTTGTCTCACCACAAGCCAAAGCTGATAAATTGCACAGAAGTTTTAGAAAACTTGATAGCTCACCATGGGTAATAAACATTACTCTTATCTGTCTAGATACAAAGTGGAGACCTCGATTTCTGTAGGAGCCAAATAACCAACATGAATACACCTAACTACCTAAATGCCTGGAAATATATAGGAAATTTCGGGGTCTCACATCACTGCCCCCAAGGATTGAGCATTTGTCCTCACTCAAATTCTCAAGGAATTCGTCATTTAAACAAGGTGATAAGTCCAACTTGGAGTATTTCTGAATTTGGCATCCTTCGGCAGCTCCAGCTTGTAAGCAATGTCACCCTTCTAACTTGACACTCACGGAGTGTATAGTTCACGTGCTCTTACCTATGGGAAGCATACTTCTTGAGCTCAAAGACAACTCTCGGAGTAGCTTTTGTTTTCAAAGACTGTCAATAAATTGCATCTGTTCAAGATAAACTTCTAGATTCAATACATCACAAAAGTCATCTCGGTGACAATTTGTTCTCTCATTATAGCTCGGAAGGTTTTAATCAGCAGTACTGTCACTCCTTTTTTAAAGTGGGCTCTCGATGTAATGAATTCTTCTTACGGCACATCCTTCACACCATTCTTATCCCTTTATATGAATGAGAATTTGTCCAAGTTTTGTCAAAGCTTATCAGTCGATCCACCAGAAGCACGGGGTCGGCTTGTTGGGGAGTCTTGTTTCTAAGCATCTAGTTATCCATGACTTCTTTGTGTTTGAAAACCAAAGGACAGTTGCTAGTTGAAGCTCGCTGTCGATTATGTAAAGTGTAGGCCATGAACGTAAGGATGAAGTGTTCACTTGTGACTTGCTTCACCAGTCACTGCTAACTAAAGCTTGATGAACAAGCACAAGAACTTGATTACAATACTAGACCAAAGTACAAAGTATGGGCTTTCCTTTGTAGAGGAGCGTCAAAACAACAGTAATACACTCAAATGCCTAGGAAATATTAGGGAGAATTCTAAAGGTGCTTAGATCACAAAACAAGAAATTATAACTTCATGTTTCCAAGAATTTTAAGTTATTAACCAAAAACAACTAATGATGAAATAAACTACCAAAGCTAGAATAACTCTTATGCTCACACAAACTAGAAGCTCATGCTATTTCATCCTTGCCTAGACTGTTCTGAGCAATTTTAGACTTATGGGAGCATCACTTCTGATGTTAAACTACTTTTCTTGGCGCTTATATATATTTATAATTTTGTATATATATTGATTTTCCAGCTTCCTTTTTCAGGTTTTGAGGCAGTTGGCACCTGAAACTGCTCATCGAAGTCTTGTTGCCCTTGGTATTGCCAGCATCCAGGGTTTGTCAGTTGCGTCTTTTGAGAAGGAAGACACAGAGCGTTTTGTTTTCTCCAGTAGAGGGCAGCAGAAGGATTTGGATAAGCTAAATGCTGATGATGGCAAACCACCTAGTTGGTTAAGACCACCAGCTCCTTGTAAAAGAAGGCCCGAACCGAGACAATGGTCAACCCCCAATCAAGAAAAAAATTCAAGGACTGAAAATCCATCGACTGCAACTACAGCAGACTATGAACACAAATCATCACGATTGGTGAATGGATGTTCAACATCAACTTCGTCAACCCGACAAAGGACGAAATTAGCAGCTATGAGGCCCATACCAAATAATCATCTACGTAAAATGATGCCGTTTTCTGGGTTTTGTCAGCCAGATGGTCATGAAGGAGGCCAAATAAAGAGCTTCTTTCCAGCTGTTCAGCCTTTGAAACCTGGTCTTACAGGATCAAATCCTTCTCCATTTAGGAAAGCATCCAACGCTTACCAACCAAAGCTGGCTGTATCCTTGAATCCAATGCCTTTGAAGAAGCATGACTGCAATAGGGCTCCAATTCAGATGTGCTCTGAGGTGAGAAGCAAAGATTATGTGAATTCTAGTGGATACGATTTACATCCTGTCATCCCTAACGGTTCAAGAAGACTTGCTCTTGGATTGTTTTAATTCAGTATTATGCTTAACTTTGTTATCTTTGCTACCCTGCGTTAAGTGATGATATGCTAACGTAAAAAATCTAGCACACTGATAGAATGGTTAATTGTGACTTTTCGGTTGTCTTTAGTTGAATGGGGTGTTATTTAAGACATACTCCCTCCGGTTCTCAATAATTGTCATTAGAGTAAAAAACACATTAAAAGTAGAAGGAATCATATATTATGATGTACAATAATTTTGAAAAATTGTATAAAAACGATGGTAGAATGTGAAGAGTTGTATGAGAAGAGAGGAAATAGTGTTTTGAAAATACGAACAATAAATGAAAAAATAGGTGAAATTCTATTTTTGGAAGGTTTGAGTATTAATTTTACCTGTAATGACATATATTTTGAAACACATTTTTAAATTTCTAATGACAATTATTGTGAACCAGGGGGAGTAATTCTTTAGTGCATTAAATACAATAGCCTTTGTAAGATCTTGACTGTCTTGTCAATTTTTGCCAGGAGGTGTTTCTAAAAGATGTTTTGCACTTTCTTATTCATCGTGGGCATAATCGTCTTATACCTCAAGGTGGAGTGGCTGAGTTTCCAGATGCTGTACTAAATTCAAAGAGACTTGACTTGTACAATCTGTACCGTGAGGTATAGTTGTCTTTAATCTTGTTCTCTTTTTATTTTCAAATTTCACTGAATAACATTTTTTCTGGTGAACGAGCTGTCCTATGATGATTATAGCTGTGTGTTTTTTAAGAAAAATACTTATACTTGTGAAGTGGAGTTGAAATCTTTCCAGGTCGTTTCAAGGGGGGGCTTTCATGTTGGCAATGGCATCAATTGGAAAGGTCAGGTTTTTTCCAAGATGAGGAACTATACTGCAACCAACAGAATGACGGTACGTCCTGACACTCTGTTCACAATACTCCACTAGAGATCTCTATAATGCCCATATTTAGATTTGTTTACTATTTGCTGGTTCCAATCTAATAAAACAGGGGGTCGGCAATACACTCAAGAGACATTACGAGACTTACCTTTTAGAGTATGAATTAGCTCATGATGATGTAGATGGAGAGTGTTGCTTGCTTTGCCACAGGTCCCTTCTTTTTGCAATTAACATTATGGCTGCTTACTTTAACTAGCTTTCTGATCGAATATAAGAACTTTCTAACATGATCTTTTCTTTCCTTGCTTTACCAGTAGTGCAGCAGGCGACTGGGTAAACTGCGGCATTTGTGGAGAATGGGCACATTTTGGTTGTGACAGACGGCAAGGTCTTGGTGCCTTCAAGGTATGTGTGAAAGATAACTTCCAGTTAATATGCTTAATGATTTTAGTGTGTAGTTTAATGTTTGCTTAACCAGTATCTGTTAACGTAGGATTATGCGAAAACTGACGGGTTGGAATACATATGCCCACACTGTAGCGTCTCTAATTTCAAGAAGTCGCACAGACCCTCAAACGGCTTCTCAGAAGGGTTAACATACTAATGATTCCATTGTGAAATAGTCATTTTGGTTTATAGATATTCATCTAGGTAGCTCCATTTAACTTCTTTGGGGAGAACGCGCCAGTCTAAGCATTGGACGGGAAGGCATTATCAAGAGGTAAAAAAAATGGAATCATTTAGAGCTGTTATTGTTTATTTACTTGATATCTATCTTCTATCTAGTTTTCCCTATATTGTCTTCTCTCTTTATATTTGGGAATTTTTGGTAGGCGTTCTTAAGGGAGGTTAAGAGTCTCTAGGAATATTATGGCCATGAACAGAACTGTTTAGGGTTAAATGTATAATACGAGAGATGAGTAAATTCATAGATATTGTAGCTGTATTGCTGTAGCCTGTAGGCCAGCCTTAAGAGTCATTTATGACTTGCAATTTGATCAGTATTCATCATTCTCTCAAGTGAAGGAAAAAAGTTCTTGATCCCCTTTTGCAGATTTGTTTTCCTTCCTTTTCCCTCATTCTCTGGAGCGGCACTGAATCTTGAATCCTTGATGATTATATGTGATTAATATGTCGAAAAATGCTATTTTAGATCATGGGAGAACTTGTTGAACTTGTTTATATTGCCAGATTTAGGCCCCGTTTGCTTTTAACTCGAAACGGAATGAAAACGAATCTAGTATTGTAGTCACTTAATTGTCATTGTTCATTCACAAAATTAATTTATAAGACATGTTTTTTTTTCATTTTAAATGGAGGATGTGATTTCTTTTCCGTATTTTGTTTATATGGTCATAAAATTAATCAAAATCTCATAAAAAATACTTTAAACCATAAGAAATAATTCCAAAACTTAACTTTTATGAACGAGAGTATATATATTGTTTGTGCAAGTTGGTTCATTGTTTGTGCAAGTTGGTTCATTGTCTTTCGTGTCCGGAGTAGAAACCGAACGGGGTGTAGTGTTGAGTTTTCCTTTTTGGGTTTTTGTATCGTTGTTTGTTGCTTGTTCATTTTGACAACAAATGAAACTTTCTTGTTTGCGCAAGTTGGTTCAGAATAGGGCCGTCCAAATGGTTCAGACCGGACCGTAAATTTACGGACCGGACCGTTTCACTACTTGTGCAAAACGGTCTGGTTTGGACTGTTTTAATTTTATTTTTAAAAAAACTAAAAAAAATTTTTGTATGGATTAAATCCGGTCAAGGACTGGATGCTCATCCTGTTCAAAAATATTTAAAGTGTAAATTGACCAGAACAAAACATTACGGTCCAGGTTTAGACCGAATTTTTACAATTACGGTCTAAAATCGGACTGGACCGTAATTTATGGTCCGGATCCTGTTCAAAAATATTTAAAGTGTAAATTGACCAGAACAAAACATTACGGTCCAGGTTTAGACCGAATTTTTACAATTACGGTCTAAGATCGGACTGGACCGTAATTTATGGTCCGGTCCGGGCTGGACATGTGCCGCCCTAGTTCAGAATACCAGATTGAAAGAGTTGAATACAATATTGTCTTTAAATCAACCTGGCAAACAAGCTGAGACTATGCACGTTTCTTGCCTTGGATGCTCCTTTGATCAAAATTTTAAACCACGTTTCTAGATAATGAGTCAAAATGAAATTGGTGGATCTAACACTCTATTTTCCTAACTAATCCATCGACAACAAGTCAACTGAATCAATAATTGTTTATTCAACTCGGAGCTTAAAACACGTCCAATGTGCTGCTAGTGTTAGCAGCAACAAGAGGAGCAGCAGCAGTTGCTTGAGTCAGTGCATCGCCAGCAACATTTCACCCCTCTGATACATCGAAGAGAACACGAAACAGATGATCCATTTCTGCAACATAATGAACCCTGGTTCGCGCGACTTGTCGAGTTGTAGTTGGAACAACAATTCCACTTGGTGGGTCTCATACAAGGCTTACCCCTGACGTTATCACAGAAGAAAAATAGTTTTCATATACATAGCCAAGTAAAAACTGTGACATGATTCTTAATCAAGTAAACAAAACAAGTACCAAATCGTTGCCCAGCAAGAGTCAGATTTGTGACTATGTCGATGCCTAGGTGTTAGAGGATCGAGTCTCGAAGATACGAACTCGTTAACCCTGCAGAGGATAATCAGTTATCACTACTTAGGCAGATTGAGCTCTCTATATTTATAACGAGAAATGGGCAAAGTTAAAAGAGCCATACATACTCTTGGCAGCATCTTGAAGAAGGTTGAAGAGAATCCAGTGACTTCAACTCCTCCTGTTCATTCCACCATACACCAACAATGAACAAATGCTACTAGCGTCCGTCTGATTTCAACTCCGAAAACGGAATTATAAAGAATATAGTAACTTGTTAATTTATCTTTTATATTTGGTGGATCTAACGTGAAACCTAGGACTTATATGTTAGGTTCACCCAGGACTTAAGGCCGGCTTAGTCAAACGGTCGGATAATATATTTTCGATAATAAAACCGCGTGTTAATATATCTTTCATAAAAGAGGGTTTAAGACGTGAAGGTATGTACGTCAAATAAACCTACACAAGATATAATTATTTTGAATCAGTAATGAGAAAAAATAAGAAAGATATTGACCTGAAGAGAAGAGATTTCTTTCTCCAAGAATTGAACACGTGCGTAATGAACGGCGGTGCACTCCGGCGGCGACTTTGGTCTCGGCGGTGTGCCTTCCATTGCCGCACAAATGCAAGAAAGTCTATGGAATAGTGACGGTAGTTATAGAGGCCACTGTAGTGTGTAGGAGGCAAAACGACGTCGTGCAAGCCATTTATAGAATTTTTAGGGAAGGGGGTGAATTTAAGAGTAAGTCAGGTGACTGACTGACTCCCCACAGTTCCACGTGACTGCTATCAAACTAAAGAATTGTACTCACTCATTCAACAAATTACAATAATACCCTTTCGGTTCTTTGCTGGCAGGCTTGGTTGTATTGTAAATACCACGGCTTCCTGAGGGTACAACTGGAAATGTATAGAGCTTTGCTGAAATTTTCAAAGATGAATGACAAGACGTAACATGCGAACGGTGGGTCTAGTTTCTTTTTTTTCATTGAAAAAGTAGAACATCTTCCTTTCTCACCCCTTATAAGAGTAATAAGAATAGTTGGAAACTTGGAATGATAAGTTTTTAATTTTTTTTTTTTATAACGGAAAGCGGTTAGGAAAGACTATCTTCTCGAGGTAATTCATCCTAAACCATCCTTACGGATGAGAACACGAAGTTCGAGATCGTTAGAAAAGGATGTGTTGAGGGTCGAAATTCCTAAATGAGTCAATCGGTCAGCAACACAGTTGATTTCTCTGAATACATGCCTAACTCGGACTTCTTCAAAGAAGTAAAGATCTAGTCTGAAGTCGGATATGAGCACCTCGATCTCCCAGGGACAACTCCAAATACCTTGAAGTGCTTTGATAACACATAGGTTATCACCCTCAATTTCAATCTTTTTGATATTTAACCTGATTGCTTCCTTAAGACTAGCTTTTAAAGCAAAGGCTTTAGCTTTAATAACCGAGTTGAAGTTGTTTTCTTAGTGTTTCAAGCTAATTATATCACCGTTATGATTTCGTATAACAAAGTCAATAGAAGTTATACCCGAATCAAGTTTTGATCCATCAAAGTTGAGTTTGTGGAATCCGGGTTTCGGTTTCTCCCATTTGATGTTATTTTTCTTTCTTGTTGTGGAAAAGCTGTTCTTTTGAACATGTCTAAATTCATAGTCATCCTCATCCGTAAAGCGAGAATTCCAATTAAGAAATTGGCTATTGATGAAGTTTAAGATGTTGTGATCAGATCCAATGTCATCATTGTTAAAAACGTTTTTATTTCTGAAGTACCAAATGCTCCACCATATAGTTGCAAGACGTGTAAAGCTGTTCATCCCAATCTTGTTTTTAATTTCCAACAAGAGATCGTGTGCTTTTTTGTTTTCCGTATTAATGGTAATAAGATTGGTTAAGATAGTTCTGTCAATTTTATCAATCACATTTTTATTGTAGGGGCACTCAAAAAAAAGATGTGCAACATCTTTTAGTTGGTGGTTGCAAAATTCGCAGTGTTTTGTAACCGCAATTCTTCTTTCGTTAACCTTTGCTTTTGTAGGGATACCATTTCTTGATATTTTCCATATAAAATTTTTAATTTTCGGTTGGGTATCCATTTTCCAAATCCAGTCGCATGAATAGTCAGGGAGCCAACAAGACTCATTTTCGATCATTTTCTATGCTGATTTAGTAGAGAACCAACCATTCTTACTACTTCTCCAATATAATGTGTCTTGGATTTCATTTGTAGGAATAATTATTTCCATAATTCTTTTTCTAATTGATGGGTCGATGATGTTATGCAGTTCATTTTCAATTTTGGTGGTATCGCATTCGTTAGATTCAATGAAATAACTAACTTTAGTATGAGTGTTGATTAAATTGGTGTTTTGGACCATTTTGACGAGAGGAGTCGTTGTGACCCAATTATCTTGCCAGAAATTAATGGTTTTACCATTACCCACTTGCCATATAATTCCATTTTAAAATTCAGATTTTAGTTTTATTAGATTTTTCCATTGCCAAGACGTTTGACCTTTGAGATGATAATGAAATAAATTGATATTTTTCAAGTATTTTTCATTCACAATTTTGACCCAAATATTGTTTGGTTCCGCAAGTATTTTCCAAAGAAGCTTCATTTAGAGGGCTTTATTTGTGGTGAGAGATTTTCTTAGTCCCAAACCCCATTCTTTTTTGATTTACAAATTGCCTCCCAACTAATCATTGGTTTATGGTTGTCGCCATTGCTCCAAAAGAAATTTTTATACGTTTTGTCAAGTTCGTTCAAATTGTGCATTGGTAGCATAAAGCTTTGCATTATATAAAGGATGGTTTCGTCGATAAGTTATGCTTTATAAGTATGTTTCTGCCTTCTTGTGATAACGAGTTTGCTTTACCTAATACTTTTTAATTCTTCATACGTGACACTATCTTATAAAATTCACTTTACCTTTTTCTATATTTAAAATATTTTTTTTACTATATATTAATTTTAGGCAACATATTTATATAATTTTGAATATATTTATTGTTTATACAAAATATTTTTAATTTATTAGTTGTATCTGTTAGATTAATAATTTGTATAAGAAATATCAATAACATCTTAAGACTAATTCACCACTCACTTTTTATATAAAAAAAAAGTCATATAAAACGTATCCAATATTGAGCTCTATGAATAGAGACAAGTAAATGAATCGACTTTGATTTACTAAGGCGGAAATGAATCGCAATCAGTCAGCACCTAGTGGGCGCTGACACTCTTTTTCTTTTCTTTCTTCTAAATTTTTTTTTGGGCCGACACTAAGCGTCACTACCTAAATTGGAATAAAAAATATTTATTTATAAATAGATCCACTTAATCTATTGAAAATAAATAGTCACTAAACTTTCATAACAAGTTTTGTTAATCACAATCCATCTCAATGCATTTGAATTAATTTTATAAATCTCTTCTCTAGTAACCTCTTCCGATCCATAAACTCTCTCTATCAAACGAGTCATAAGTTGCGTGTATTATGTTCTATGAAAAAAACTATAATTAAGTGGTTTTTAAGGCCTTCCAAAAAACAATTTGCAAAAAAACATGATATTTTTTTTTGGGTGGGGGGTTCAGAATTTTTTTTAGGAATATATATATATATATATAAATATATATAAATTTAAAAATTGGGCACCACGAATCCGCGAGACTTATAGCGCTATTGGGCTAGGATCTCACAGGGGATTCTGACCCTAGCCTGACAACAATTCACTTGATCTTACAACAAGACACAAATAAATATAAAATCAAACCTTTATAAACTGAAGTACCAACAACGTAAACATACAAAACCACAATCGGGTATCTAAATAGCAACGTCGTACATGTGTACATGCCAAAACCCACACACCACCTAAATGTACGGAAGTCCTCGGCTAATCACCCTACCGGATCACTCTGCAGTCCTCTTATCCTACAAAACATCTACACGGTATAAAACCGTTAGCTAACAATTCATGAATAAGAATAACTGTAATAGCACACATAATCACATAATCACATCATAACATGCACATGCTCACACAACATCCGTTTATTATCTTCATTATGTTATAACATCACTAGTTCATTCGGAGTGATACGAGGAGTAAAACAACCTCCCATCTATCCCATTTGACCACACAGGTTTGGAGTTGGTGTCAATCATCACCACATGGTGGAATGGTCGCAGAGAACCCCCTAGCTGTCCATTTTGAGCTAGACAAGTTATCACCGCTCGCTATCATACACTTGAGCCAATTAATACATATATGGTCGTCCTAGTTCGTTAGGTTATCAATGCAACATACATATGCACACACCAGTATCACAATCACTCCAATCCATAAACGCCAATTAAGTAAGCCCATAGGACTTACTTGTCACAAGGTAGTCCTAAACAGTGGTCACAGTTTCTCCTCGAGGAAACGATCAGTGTCTACCAAACACACAAATATCAATCAATATCTACAGACAATAAGATTCCATTTCCTAGTCTTCAATATCTCGCAAGATCATAACCATAACACAATCCGCAATATCAATATCCTCAAAGATCATAACTATCAATCCATAAACTCAACATCTCACAATTCCTCAAACCTCTCAAGGTATCATCTAATCAACATTTCTCAATCTCAATTATAATCCTAATTTAATTAATTAACCTTTAATTAATTAATTAACTTTCACCTGAATAACGTTTTGCCCCCAGACAATTTCTGAACTCACTTTTCATCAGGTTATATCAACCAAACAACCCATGATTACCAGAATAATATAACAAGCATAATGAAATTTCCAATCATCTATTAAGTCAAGCCTAAGGTCAATTTAGGCTAAATCGCAATACGGAAAATGAATAAATTCATAACTTATTCGTTACTAACCCGAAAGACGATCTGAAAGAAGATTCGGAATCACAACGACGCAGGCTACGCTCGGGCAACATCAAGTTCATTAGAATCGGAGCGATAGAACCAGTCTATTAACATATATGCTCGATCAGGCCTTCTTGCTCGGAATCGCAAAAACTCGGTACCAAAATGAAGAGAATGAAGAGAAATCCAAAAACTTAAACGAATTTGAAATCGGATTAGAAACAAAGAGTAAATTATAGTTTGAAGGTTGAGATAAATCAGAGCTTTTATGAGAAAACATGAAAGAAAATGAAATAATAAACGATTTTCCGTTATTTATAGCGAATACAATAATTATCCTTTAGCGGAATCGATAATTATCCTTTCACCGATCCAAAGGCGGGTTGAACCCCCTTCTCGAAATTGGAATAATAAATTTGGAATATAATGTGGATAATTATTCCGCAACTGCCTCGGAAAATGCGTATTCCTAAGCCGTCTTTCTTAGCCGCTAAGAAACGAAATAGCGACTCTTTTGGCCGTTTTTTCTTCCCATGTTATTTCATATCTAGGACATGCCCGATGTTCTGATCATTTCTCTCAATTGTCTTTTTATTAATTGAAGCTCCCAATTGCACCAAATAACACCGGAGGGTAAAAATAATTACCCGGGAGAAAAAGTAAAAAATTTCCCATAAGTCCAAAATTACGCCAAGAACATAACGATGAGACTCATACTCATCACTTACGCACTCTTCGCGAGTTATAAGTAAAAAACTATCGATGATCAAGTTAATCAACATAAATCATCATTAATTAGGATTCAAAAATCTTAGCTCTTACAGCCGGCACCTTGCGGATTTTGTTGGCCCTTATGAACTTAAGTGTCATGTATATAACACACCCCATAAATAAACTATAAATATTAAAATAAGTTTTATTGTCTAAATATATTTATTTTAACAAGTATATTCATTTAATTGTAAGTCAAAACACTTCAAAAATGAAAAAAAAAACATGGATCATTCTATTATGAGAGGAAATTGGATGAAATATACCCAATGATAAAATTTGTTTAGTAGATAACCTAGACCTATAAATTTTTTATGTGAAAAATGTCACGCTAGGAAATAGCACAAAAAGCTTTACATTTATAAACTCGAACTAAAATCCTAAACTACCTAGCGAAACCCGCAGTGTACGGATCGTTATGTAGGAAGGAAAGTATTCCGAGGTCGAACACAAGGACTGAGGCGAAATCAAGTCATTCAATGATCAAAGATAGTGCAAATCTAGTCTAAGAAATAAAGAAACAAAAGAAATAAAAATGATGATATTTTTGGTTGGGTTTTTGTGGTGATCAAGCAAAGGTCACAATTCATGCAAAATACTAAATCAAACTAACAACTCAAGCTAGCAAACAAACAAGTGACACAATCACAAGATAAGAGATCAAAGAGAGAAAAAGAGGATTCTAGAGGTCAAGATTTTCGGTTATGGCATTGGACTCAAGCTTCTAAAGATTCTAAGGACAAAGTTGCGGTGTTGGGAAAGGGTGTTTCTCAAATGGAAGCAATTACCGGGTAAGTCTCTCGCTTCACTAATCCCGCACCAAACTCCTATTACCGGGTAAGTCTCAAGGAGGTAAAGTTGGGAATTCTACACAAACCGGTCACTACTTAAGGGGCAAACCTCTCCTTACCGGGTAAGTCTCGGAAAAGGTAAGTCTCAAGCAACAATCCTAGCACACTCAATCCAATAGCGGCTTGTGAGGCTCACTACTACCTAGAATTCATCATCTTAGGTATCTAAGATCGGAAATCACCGGGTAGGTCTCTTTCCTCACTTAGTTTGCTAGCATTAGGTCACCCTAAGCTAATCATGCTCAACAAACACTAGGATTTCAACAATCTAACATCCTAACATACAGATTTATCAATTAAAGAGCAACAGAAGGAAAAATCGGGTGGATCATAGCAAAAATCGGCCGATTTACTATGAAGAACAGGTCGATTTTTATGTCTGAGTTAGGTTTTGTGCATACGAATCATCCTAAACTAACATATAAGTCCATTCTATCATCACCCAAGCAATAACCATCAATCCATCACTCCAGAATCACAACAAACTAGCCAATAACATGCATTTCAAGATCTAAAATCATCATACAAGCATACATGGAATCCATAGCAAGAAGATGAAGTAAGGAAATGAAAGCAATGAAACTTAGCTAGATTTGAGCTCAAAACAAGTCTTTCAACACACCAAATGTAGCTCCAAGTCGGATCTTACAACCTTCAACAATCTTCTTCACAAAAATCACTCAAATCTCACTATGAAATTGAAATCTACACTAATCTCCCTCAAAAACACCCACAAGGGTGTCTTGAAGAGAGCTCCCAATTGGAAGATTCTTTGAGAAGATGCTAGAAGGGTCCAAAGGAAGGAGAAGGATGAGAGACTCCTCAGCAACAGCTTGCAGGTCCATTTATATTCTCCACCAAGAGCAAGGCCGGACAAGAGATCGTGGGACACGTGGCTTAAGCTGTCAAAGGCCCAAAAATCGACCCAGTAGGAAAAATCGGCCGATTTTCCTGGGTGTAGGTCGATTTTCTTCAACAGAAGCATGCTATGATCGTCTAGCCATGAGTTGCTCCATTGCTTGCACCAACAAGGGTCCTTGTGTCCTTCATTGCTCCAATTATGTTCCTTCAAGGTCTCGGATATGTACCACCATGAGGCTTGACTCTCGAATGTATCGGTTAATGTCCAAAAGACCCCCGAAATACCTACAAAGCAACGCACAAGTCCGTGTAGACGTCTATCTCGACAAAATACATGAATTGAGTGCAAACGTCGTGAATTCGTGCTAAACCATGCATGAATGAGTGAGAAATCTATCTAAATGATTACCTAAACCTAAGTCATAAATCGTGTTATCAAAAAATATTATCAAACAAATAAAGGCAGATTTTCCGTTATCTATTATAATAAACTTTATCCTAATTGAGACGTTCTCTTGTAACTTTACTTCACTAATATTTCTTGTAAATTATTTTAATAAATGAGATGTAAATCTTGTAACTTATTCTTGTAGATGAGACGTCATAAATTATAATTTTATAATTTATTCTTGTAAATGACATTTATTTTCTTGTACATTTATAACTCTTACATGAAATATGAAAAATTAATAAACAAATGTAGTCAGGGAGAATTGATCACTGGTTGGTAGTCCCTCCCTCCCACCTAATACCAACCGGACAAGTTAAATCCCGCGATTTATAAAATTATAAGAAATATGTCTCATTTACAAGAATAAGTTACAAGATATACGTCTCATTTACAAGAATAAGCTACAATATACATTAGTGAAGTAAAGTTACAAGAGAACCGTCTAAATTAGGATAAAATTTATTATAATAGATAAGGTCAAATATGTCATTATTTGTTTAATAAGGCTATTCACCTAATAATTTATGGGCATAGGTTATCTACTAATCAAAATTTATCATTGGTTGCATTTCATCCAATTTCCACTTATCTTATATATTCTCCCTATAAATAAGAGCTTGCAATCATACATCTTTTTTTATATTAAGTTTTCATTCGTAAATTTCACTACTTCACTATAGCAGTCGGTTGACTTATCCCATTCGGTCGGTCATAGCGAGCATTGTTCACCAATGATAACAAATGATAAGATATGTAAGTTCATGGCTTGCTAATTTCTATTGTTCGAGGGTCAAGAGAGCCCGACTTTGCATGCAATATCTATGATGTTGATGTTGATTTCTATCCCTTTGAATATATGGCTTTATTCACGTGTTATGATGGTTTAGGTTTTGTCTATTCAAGATGCAAGAGATGTGCATAAATATACTTTTATTCTATATGTTCTTTAAAGTGTTAACTACAAGAGGTGAGAGTTGCATTGTTTATACTTTTCATATCTTGCAAGGTGCAAGAGTTGTGCAGGGTTGTTTCCTTCATATATTTACATATATGGTTTGTGGATATTATTATTTTTAATTGAGATTGAGTATGCACCATTGTGGTGATTTACATTCTGGAATACCTTTATTGATGAATTATAATATATGTTATTCTTGATTCCTTGGAGATTGGATGACTTGATAAAAATCCCATTTTCTCTTCCTTATTCGTATTGTTGTACGATTTCTACTCCTGTTGGACTGATCGATTTCGATCGAGTCGACTTTTGTGTTTCCTCTTGTTACTTGATTTTTGTTATTTCATCAAATATTTTGCAAATTTTGCAGCTTTCACATCTTGGTCGGGCTAACTTCCCTTTTGTCGGGCCGATCCCTAAATTTTTTTTTGTTAATATATCCGCTTACGAGACTTATAAGTAATTAGTCAATTCATTACAAATTTTTATATGTTTGATCCTAACCTTATATTACGATTGAGTCTTGTAGTTATCAGCTAGATTTGAGGTTCATGCTTTGACCCTCATCAAAATGGCATTGATGATAGAGAATATTTTTTTTAGTTTGTTTGGTTAATAGTAAAGTCTTGTTTTGAATGATCTTTACGTTGGTTGTCTTGGTTTTGCAAGTTGACTGTGTAGAGAACAAAGCGCGGAAAATGAACTTGCTACACCAGACCTTGAATTGTAGAGGCTTCCCTATAATAAAACCATATGCATGCCTTTTTTGATCGGTCTTCTCTCTCCACTTTGTCAGCTCGATCAATCTTTCCCTACACAAAAGGTTCCGATACCACAAATATGTATGGATAAGAAGGTAATGTGGTTATTCCTATATAAGACAAATATGTTGTTACTACACTCATTGAGATGCAACAATAATTGAACGCATTGCAACTGAAGGTTAGAGATTGTATTTAGGGAAAAAGAGCCCTAGAAGTTGTAGATAACGTGGAAACCGCTAGAGTTGTTGCTGAAACTGCTATATGTGTCCATGAGAGAAACAATCTAACTACCTTGTTGTAATACCCCAGTGCTACGAGTTAAAACCTCACAATGGGTCCGGACTCTAGCTCGACAACAACTTTACCGGACCTTAGAACAAGACACAAATATCAAAATACCAAAACTGAATAAAGAACATGCAATGTCATGATTAGCAAAGGACCCTCAGCCGAGTATAACAATAATATCAAAGCTAATATACTATAGTCAACAATGAAAGGAATAACAATAAACCACCACCCGTCCTACAACGTACGGAAACTCCAGCTGACCACGTCATCCGGATCACTCGGCAACTACCCTATCCTGCAAGGCATCTAACAACACGGATAAACCGTTAGCTAACAATCCACATATTAGAAGAACACATAAGCACAAACACACACAATGCGGAAACAAAAACACATAACAGGTTATCACATAATCCGTTTATTATCTTCATTAAGGTCATACACTCTTAAGTCCAATTATACTTGTTGCACGAGAAGTCTAAGGCTCTCACCTCCGTCCCTTTATCTAACAAGAGTTGATCGGCGCACCTCCCCGTATACCATATGGAATAGATCAGTACCCTCCCGTATACCATGTCTGACATAGTCACGAAGAACCTCTCAGTCTCCCTCAAAAGTTGAGCAGATGATGCCACCATCTGTTACTCTTGGGCCAACAACATAATCCGGTTATACTAAACCAGTAATCATATCATAAACATATAAAAGAAACACCACTCATGTCATTCAACCAACATAAGACTGCAACTAAGTAAGCCCAAGGAATTACCCGTAATAGGCTAAGTCACGCTACACACTCTCTCCAATCCGTATTAAAATCTCAACCGCCTGAATATACAAAGGCATAACATCAAACACCATCCAACCACTAGAAGTTTTCAACTTCTAGTTTTCAATGATCATCACAAGATCATATAACAACATAAGCCTAATCCAACATATATTAAAGGATACTCTCTGCATACTCTTCATAAAATCGTAGGGTAACCAAAAGGGAGGGATCATATATCTAGATCCAACTCCTAAGTCAAAAGATAGACTCACTAGATTGATTATGCGACCGCGAAGGGAAGGGACGCGATTGTGGTGGTGAAGTGTCGATGCGACAGCGGCGACACACAATCACGACTGCGGTGACAAGGTGCACCCGCGGCAAAGGGATGACACGACTGCGGTGACAAACGTCCAGGTGCGACCGCCGCATTATATAGGCACGATCCCGACGAAGTCCAAAACTCTAGTCTCTCGTTCCTCGGGCTGGCGGTCCCTTCCTTTGTTTGTTTGCTACTACTTTGAAGATATCCCTATGATCTCTTGATCTACAACCGACACCCCCAACATGATAAAGAAGAACAAAGAACTAAAAGTAATCTTTGATGAAGACAAAGTGTGAAAGAAGGAGGAGAAGGGAGAAGATTTTCTTACTACATCCAGAGATCGCAAGCCGACTCCTTGCATCATTGGAGTACCACTGCGTGCAGAAGACTGAAGTAAAAGGACTGCTCATTGGAAGGTATATGAGAAAGAGATCGATGGAGGAAAAGAAAAGTGGAAGGGAGAAGGAGAAGTTACATGCGTGAAGAAAAAAGAGAAGATAGGATTGTTAGGTTTAGACTATGTTTAGAAGGGAGAGCAGCAAAACAAGGGAAGAAAAGATTGGGATCTTCCTTTTAGGAAAGAACCCGACGGTTACAAATAAAAGCCACGATCTAATGTTTACCCGTGACCGCGGGTAGGCAAAGTTCTGTGGTCGCGGGACGCGGCCGCGGTGACTCAACTTGAGTCTCCAAAAGCCCTGTTGTTACATTAGTTTCCCCTGAAAACAAATTTCGTCCCGAACTTATATAAGCGCAAATCTTCTCGGTCTCACAAACTGAGGTATAACCACATATTCCTAAGAAGGCTTAAGCCTTCTAACATTGTACACATATTCTTCTCAAACCAGCACATCAAGACCCTCATAATCGTGAAACAGGCAAGCACGAAAGCATATCACAAACACAACAACACACATGAAGTAAGGATCTGAGAACTAACCCGACGATCCTATATCAACAACTAACTCTGCATATAACTTCGGATAGTTCCTCCTAATACTATCGTCCGTCTCCCATGTAGCCTCATCAGTTCCTCGTCTAGACCACTGGACCCGCATCATCGTTATGTCCTTTGACTGTAAGCGTCTCGTGCTCCTCTCTAGGACAACTATCGGATGCTCTAGAAAGGTATGGTCCGGCTCGACCACCACATCCTCATAACTTATGACCTATCTTGGGTCTGGTATATACTCCCCATGCTGTGAAACGTGAGAGACTATGTGAACACCCACCAGTCTTGGTGGTAAGGCTAGTCGGTATGCGACCTCTCCGACCCGCTCTAAGATCTCAAAAAGTCCGACATATCAACATCCCCTTAATACCAAAACGTTTGACGCCTCGCGTCGGTGATACTCTCAACCAGACTTGAGCGTCCACCCTAAACTCTAGAGGCCAGCGCCTCTTGTCGGCGTAAAACTTCTGGTGACTCTGCGCTGCCAGCATACACTATCAGATCAGTGCTACTCGCGCGATGTCATCCTGTATCTGCTCAAAATCTATTCCACCACTGCTACTCGGCTCATCCCAACATAGAGGTGTACGACATCTCCATACAAAGCCTCATAAAAAGTCATCCCAATTGATACATGATAGCTATTATTATACGAAAACTCAACCAAGGGAAGGTGATTTGGCCAAACCTGTCCCCAATCCAACACATAAGCTCTCAATATATCCTCCAAGGTCTGGATAGTCCTTTCAGAATGACCGTCTGTCTGAGGGCGATACAATGTCATAAAATGGAGACTCGTCCCTAAGACTACATGCACATGCTGCCAAAACCTCGAGGTAAGCCGTCCATCTCTGTCAAAGACGATGGTCCTTGGTGATGCGTCCTTAGATGCGTTCAAGGACAAAGTGCGGATCTAGATCGAGCTTAGCTTCAACTACTCCTTGTGGATCTATCAAAGTATAGAATGTGAGTTTGCGGAAGCTCTGAGATGGATGCGGAAGCATACGGTCGATCCAATCTAGATAGATCGAACCATCCATAAAGTGGAGTAGATAGGGTTGACCCTTAAAAAGGATCCTCGAGTACGAAAGGCTTGGATCAAAGACTAGATCCAAGATAGAATTTTAAGAGGGTGGAAGAGGAGGTGATGCCCAAACCAAGTAGGAGGAAATACTTCTCAATATACTTGGATTAAAATTAGACATGTCTTACAAATGAGTCAAAGCATCCTTTATATAGGAGAGGATGGTGGCAAATCCTAAGACTTAAATACGGAATCAAAAGCAAATATTCTAGACATTAAAAGCAAACATTCTAGACATTAAAGAAGGAATTTGATGGAATCTTCCAAGAAATATCCCAATCATTCAATGTCTTCTTAAAGGAAGATATTCATAAGAATATCTCCTTTAATTATTAAGAATATAAATATAATTCAAATAAATATAATGGAAAAGTCTTCCATTTGATAGTGGTAGCCAAAGACATATCAAGCCGGAGGTACGGATGGCAATGTCATCCAAGAGCGTATCACTTGGTACCTCATGAAATCTCACTATCTGCATAGTGAACTCCTCATTTAACCGACTCACCTGCCATGTTTCCTTAATAGGAATGAAACGTGCGGTCTTCGTCAGTCGGTTAACTACCACCCAAATCGCATCTAAGCTCCGACTTGGTCTCAAGCCAGTGAAAAATCCATGGAGATGTCCTCCCACTTCCACTGTGTTACTGGTAGTGGGTAGATTTATCCTCCTAATTTACGGTGCTCAATCTTGACTTGTTGACAATTCGCACACTGAGCTACGTATCTAGCCACACCGGGCTTCAGTTCACCCCACCAAAAAGAGTGTCTCACATCCTAATATATCTTACTAGCACTTGGGTGAACTGAGTAAGGTGGTGTGAGCCTTGCGTAAGATCATCTGTCTTAGATCTTTGTCTGACGGCACACATACACGTTCCTAGCGTCTCATCACCCCGTCGGAACCTATAGTAAACTGGGGTGCCTCGCCTCGAGACATCTTGTCTTGGATCCTCGTCAGCGTCGAACAACTCTCCTACTTCTACCGGATCTCTCCTAACAGATCAGGTAGCAACTCTAAAGTGGACAAGTGGTTGTCCGTGTCCAAAAACTGGATGTCCAACTCTAGCCAAGCTTGATCTCTTTGCAACTTGTAACATATCAAGTTTTGGGAACTCAAAACGTTACGAGCTAGGACCTCACAATGGGTCCCGACCCTCAGAGTAACAGCAATAACATTGGATTTGCAACAAGACACAAATAAATGAAAACCAAAACTATATAAAAGGCCATAAGGTATAACAAAGGAAAAAGCAAAGGACTCTCAAACGAGTTCAACAACAAACTGAAAAGACAACAACTGAAATATAAATCCCGATGCCGTCCTATAATGTACGGAAACCCCGGCTGACCACTCCATCCGGATCAATCAACAACATCTCTAATATGTAGAGCATCTACAACATCGGTATAGCCCGTTAGCTAACATTCTAGATATCATAAAAACACATGTAAGAATATAAACACAAAGCATGCTTGCACACAACCGGTTATTATCTTTATTTTAGTTATCCATTACTAGTTCAACTTCTTTTGTCACACGAGAATCTCTCGAAACTCGCCTCCGTTTTCGTTACCGACTGGAATAGATCATATGCATACTATCCGTTACATGTGGGCTTGGTCGTAAGAGCACCTCCGAGTTTTCCACTTTTGAACTGGACAAGTGGTCAACGCCCGGTGACAATACAGTTGGGCCAATTACGGTATAAGGTCGTCCTAATCCTGTTTTACGTTATAACGATAAAGGTAAAGAAACACCACCAAAACGGTCAAACTAATACACGGAATGCAGCTAAGTAATTCCAAGGGACTTACCTGAATCGAAGGTAAATCAAACTCAGCTAAACTGCTCAGCTTCCCGAATGAAAAGATCGAATTCTGCTCAGACAAGGCATCACGAATCAGAAGCTATCTGAATACTAGAAGTCTACATACTTCCAGTCTCATTGACCTCTATAAGGTCTAATGCAACGTACTAGAAGGTTCCAACTTCTAGTCTCGATGATCTCAAAAGATCTCCAACATGCTAGGAAGAACGATTCCTAGTCTCAAGGTTCTCCAAGCATAACCAACTCATAAGGATCAACAAGCCACTAACTAGCATTCATCCTAGTTCATCTAGGTCCAGCCTAGCATGATCTAGCACAAGGAAAAGGAAAGGAAGCAAGGATGGAAGCAACTCACCAAAGACGGGAGTTACTGTAGAGAAGCCACAGAGGCGGGTGACAGGAGGCGTAAGGGCGGCAACTGGGGAGAACTGCGGGGGCGGGAGCTTGCAACCGCGGGGCGGTGCACTGACAGAAGCAGCATCGGGCCTTTCTTTAACAACAAAAGTAAACCAAGAAGATCAAAGCTTCCTCCTCACTCTTTACACGACAATGCTCAACCAAATTAAAGGAGTCTAGAAGCACATGCACAACAACCAACGGATGCCAAAAAGAATCAAGAATCGATCTTGATTCATGCTACGAAGGATAAAGAAGAAAAGAAAAGAGATGCAGCAGGGAATGCAGGAATAGAAGGTGAACAAAGAGAGCAAGAACTTACAAAGTTTCAGCAGGAATTCGCTCGAAAAGGTTGCAGCTTGGTTCGAGGTTGAAGAATAACGTAAGCAAGAAGAAGAAAATCGAAAGAGAAGGTGGAAATATATAAGGAATGACTGGGAAATAAGGAAGGTCAGAATTATGGTTAGAAGATAGAGGAAAGACGGCCCAGAAGATTGAAGATCGGATCTTCTAAGAAAGGAAAGAAAAGAATAAAACGGAGAAAAACATATATGTGCGATCTGGGGTCAGTCGCTCCGGCGGCTAGACCCTGCCGTGACTGCGGCCCACTGTCACCGCAAGTGCGGTGACAGGGAAAACCGGTTATTACAAAACTGAGACTGAGTTGTCAGTTGAGCTATAGCCTTTTCTCGAGGTGTTTTCCTACTAAGGGTGTCGGCGACCACACTCGCCTTCCCCGGATGGTACAAAATCTCCAGATCGAAATCCTTGATCAGCTCCAACCATCTCCTTTGGCGGTTATTCAAATCCCATTGAGTGAACATGTACTTCACACTCTTATGGTCTGTGAAGATCTGACACTTTTCCCTATAAAGATGGTGGCGCCCGATCTTAAGGGTATGGACCACCGCAGCTAACTCGAGGTCGTGATTCCGGTAATTCTCCTCATACGTCTTCAATTGTGTAGACGCGTACGCAATGGCTCTACCTCGCTGCATCAACACACATCCTAAGCCCAGCTTGGATGCATCAATGTACACAACAAAATCTTCAACGCCCTCTGATTGAGCTAGAATAGGAGTAGAAGTCAATCTCCTTTTTAGCTCCTCAAAGCTCTATTGGCAGAGCTCGGACCACACGCATCAGGTAGTCTTCCTCAACAAGCAAGTAAGTGGTCGGACGATCATTGAAAACCCGTCCACAAACCGGTAGTAATAACCCGCCAAACCTAAAAAGTTGTGTACCTCCTTAACATTCATCGGAGGCTGCCATGAAGATACCGACTCGATCTTCACTAGACCAACCTTGATCCCCTCAAGAGTAACTATGTGACCATGGACGAACATCTCGGGCATCCAAAACTCACACTTAGAGAGCTTAACGTACAACTCTCTATCCCGCAAGACTTGTAGTACTGGCCTCAAGTGTCCTGCATTCTCCTCCCGGCTCCTAGAGTACATTAGGGTGTAATCTATGAAGACCACCACAAACTGATATAGGAAGTCGATGAAGATGCCTTTCATCAACTTCATGAATACGACGGGTGCATTTGTAAGCCCAAATGGCATCACTACAAACTCGTACTGGTCATACTTGATCCAAAATGTCGTTTTAGGCACATCTTGCTCTCTTACCCTCAGATAGTGATACCCTAGCCTCAAATTAATCTGGGAGAACATTGTATCTCCATGCAAATGATCTAACAAGTCATCAGTGCGGGCCAACATATACTTTTTCTTGATAGTTACCATGTCAACTCTCTTTAGTCGATGCACAGCCTCATCGACCCGTCCTTCTTCCTCACGAAAATTACCGGTGCGCCTCATGGAGAAACACTAGGGCATATGAAGCCCTTCTGTGCTAACTCCTCTAGCTGCTTGTTCATCTCAAGCAGCTCGATAGGCGTCATGTGGTAAGGTGCCTTTGAGATCGGTCTCGTACCAAGCTCCAACTCGATACTGAAGTCTACGCTTCTCTACGGGGCAAACTTGGTGGCTCACTAAATACGTATGTGAACTGACTCACTACAAGAGTCTCATCTAAAGCCGGGCTCTTACTCTCCTTCATGGCGTAACATTAGAATGCCTCACATACCTATCCAATCAATCTCGCTGCTCTAACTGTACTGATAACTGTACCGGTCTTTCCGAGGTCTCATCCTTAGAATATCTCAACGTGAACAACCTTGGTAGTGACCGTCACGGTCTGCCTGCCGATATCCAGGATTGCACCATGTCAGTCCATCTAGTCCATACCCATGATGATTTTCTCATGTACTAAGTACATGACGAAGAAGTCCACTAACCAATCATGATTTCCTAAACGTATGGGGCAATCGTGAATCTCCCTGTTACCTCTAACCTTACCCCCGCCAGGTAACCCTATAATAAAAGGTGCTCCCTCTACCGTATCTAGGCCAACCTCTCTACACATGCATCCAAAATAACCAAATGCGTAACACCCATATCAAATAATACTCTAACATGTAAGCCATTAATCTAAATGTTACATGTAGTCGTCGGGGCTGCTAGCTCCTCAGTGTACCTCAGCTCGAACACCCATGCTTGAGTCCCTCTCGTGTCTGCCGTAACTCCACCACATCCCCTACCTCGACCTGATCCTTGAGCGGAACCTTGCGAAAGAGGATGCCGTGGAGCTGTGTTGTTGATGCCCCTGAGCCTCGAACTGTTGTGGTCTCTACCCACCGCTTTGCACTCCTGCAGGGGAGGACCCCTGTTGTGATGGAGCCTTGCCCTGACGGCAAAAGATAGCCCCGTGTCCGGTCTTGCCGCAAGTGAAACAAGTCACAGGCGGCCTCTTGCATGCTGGTGGTATTCCAACGAGTAGATATTCCGGTGAGTGAGATTTTCTAGCACAAATGTAACCAAGATATGGATCGGACTCGAATATTGTAGATCCACAACGATCAGATGCAAACTCTAGCCGGAAACGTCAATTACCGCCACTCGAGATGTGTTTTTCTCATTTTTCCACATTTTATAATTGATACTTAGTAGATTAGAGATCAATTAGATTAAGAAGAATTGGAATTGGAAGTTGCAGAATTTAGCGTTAAATAGATTAGTTTTTTTTTTTTTTTTGTGTTTTTCGTAATTGGAACCGCCATTGTTGCGGTGAGGAAACTCTCTCTCTAACTTTAAAACATTCAAACAAATTTAGAAAAATAAAAATCGCATATTTCTAACTTTTAAAAAATCATAATAAATTAGCGTTAGTTTACTTTTCCGGCAAAAATCCTAACTCCGGCGATGACGTGGCATACGGAATCTTACATGTTATCAAAAAAAATACATTAATTGTGTGATGTGAATTTTATTTTTTAAAATTAATTTAATAACATAAAAATGATAAGAAAATATATAAATTAAGTCCTTTGTTATATTATAATTTTGTAACTATTTTTTAAAATTTGTAAAAAAAAAATTAAAAACATCTGTACAAGTTTTTTTTTTAAAAAAATCTATAAACATTTTTTTATATAAATTCTGTAAAAAAAATTTCAAAAAAAAAAACCTGTAAGTTTTTTTTTTTAATCTGTAAAATTTTTTTTTAAAAATTTCTCTTATTTAAAAAAAAAACAAATTTGTTAAAATTATTTTTATAAAAACAAATCGCATTCTTCTGAATTTTTTAAAACTTTTTTGGAGAATTTTTTAAAATTTGAATATATTTTAGTTAATTTAAATAATAAAAAAAAGTTTAAAATTTTGATTTTTGTTAATGAAAAATTAGTTAAAATATATAAATTAAAAAACTTCTAAATTTTTTAAAAAAAAATCATAAGAATATTTTTAAAAAAATACGAATTTGTTTTTTTTAAATATAAATTTATTTTTCAATAAAATTTTATTTTAAAAAAATATTACTAACAATACTTTATTTTATTTTTTACAAAAATAAATTTTAATAAAAATATAGTTAACAAATTATTATAAAAAAACTTTAATTTAGATATTTTAACATATTAAATGTTATTAACTTGATTTAAAAAAATAAAAGTCATATCACGTAACTATTTCTTGATGACATGCAAGATTCCGGTTGACACGTCATCGCTGGAGTTAGGATTTTTCCGGAAAAACAAGGCATATTGTTTTTTATAATTATGTTGATAATTTGTATCGCTTCTAATAACTTTCAAATTAGGTATTGTTTTGGGTTGAATGTTGATAGTTGCTATTATTTTGGGTTGTTTTTTCAAATAAAAATCACATATATATCTAACTTTTAAAAAAATTGAATAAAGTTTGAAAAAGAGAAAATGAAAAATATATAGCGTCGCAACAGACTATGATAAGCGAGACACTTGACCCGTTTAAGTTCAGTTACAAGTGCAATAGAGGTGACAACAAGTGCAGACACAACGTGCCTCCTGACCGGGGCACAGTCGGAATCAGCCCCAGAGACGCATCCAGACTGCGCCCGAAAGACGCATCCTGATTATGTTCGGGAGGCACAATCTGGTTGTGTCCGTGTTGCCTCTGGTGGCTGATCATATAGCAAACCCTAATACAATTTTGGTATGCACTAATAATTAATTTAAGTTCATTTTAAGAAAAAATCAAATTTTTTTAATTCATATCATATTATCATATTAGCTAACCACCGACAGTTAAGTACGTTCTGTAAAATTTTGTTTTATCCGAAACAATCCCAATATTACCCCGCTGGTTTAAAAAAAAAAACACGTATTAATAAATAATTTTCTAAGAAGGAACCGGCCTGCTTCTGGAGCCTTCCATCAGGCATCAGCTATAGCGTTTGGAGGAGGCTCTCTCCTCCACCATTCCCCTTTTCTCTTCCCCCTTCCAATTTGCAGAGGTTCTATATCGTTAAGTATTGCATCCGGTGGATACCTTGGAGCCTGATTAGAAGTTGGCTTACCATTCTTCTATGCGTTCATTGTGATTTGTTTTGTAAAACGAAAGGGGGAAGAGTCTTGCCAATTTGTCGACATTAAACAAAGATCAAAGCTTTGATCTATCTATTATCCCAAAGATTTAATCTCTATTTGTAGTCGTAGGTGTACTTTTTTGTTGCGAAACCCCCAAATGGCAGGAGGAGAAGAGAAAAATGGAAATGATTTGTATGCAGTTCTGGGTTTGGAAAAGGAGTGTTCTTCCACTGAGCTTAGAGATGCTTACAAGAAGCTTGTAATGGTTAGAAAAGCCCTTTTCTCTAACACCAAGTTCTTGTCTAATTCTTCAATTTGAGTTAAATTTCTTTAAGCTGAACGCAAAATCAGGGAAACCCCGTATTGTATGAGCTATTGTGGCAACTGGGTAGCCCTTTGAATCTTATTTGATGACTGGGTCTTCATAAATCTTCAATATTGGAGGGTAAAAAGATGACAGGCATTTGCTCAGTTCTTCTATTTTGAAAGAGGTTATTTTTCTAATTTTGTTTATGTTTTGGTTTGCAGAGGTGGCACCCAGATCGCTGTTCAGCTTCAGGGAACTCAAAGATCATAGAAGAGGCAAAGAACAAATTTCAAGGCATACAAGAAGCTTATTCTGGTAAATTTGACACACCCATATCTTGTCTATTTTTTCTATTTTCATAATCACAAACTGTTACGGGAAGCACCAAAATAAGAAACATTTGTGAAATTATTTCAGTGCTTTCGGATCAAGACAAGAGGCTTCTTTACGATGTAGGAATCTATGATGATGATGATGACGATAATAATAATGTAAGACCTCACAATTAGTATACGTATAAAATTTTGAATATGAATACATTTGCTAGATTTTGATAGAATTGTGTGCTTAAGTTCAATTTTGTATTTTTCGTGTGGAAAAGATTTAATATTGCTGATTTTTAGGTGCTATTAATTTCTTCTTGTTGTTGATTAAGATGTAGAACTATCATGACGATGAGCTGATTTTTCTTTTCTTCTTAATTTCACCAATTTTATGACCCTACTTCCTATCAATCATGATCGCAACCAATGACCACATTTTGAGGCCCATCTTATATCTAATCATGTCTGTATAGGATTCCTTCCATAGTTTTTTTCTTTATTGGACCTAGAACAGCAAATATATTTTGCACTCAATGATACTGAAGAATCAACTTCTGTGAGACCTAATAACCCTGATTAGTCTCATTGACCCACTTGCTTTTGTTCTGAGCATAAATTTTTTGCATTTACGTATAGATAAATTACTACCAATTGGTAAAAAGCGGCAAGTTTGAACCATGAGAAGACAGAAATGGGGGTAAGTGAGTGAGCTGGGTCCAAGGTCCTTGTATATGATCCTTCAAGCCGAAACGCGGTGGAAGAAAAATGCAGTGAAGAGTTTTGGCGTATGAGCTGGATCAAGATCCTTGAAATTGATCCTTTTTTGCAATTTTGTGGTTCTTGTTGTTCCTCATTCTGGCTATGCTGTTTAGATGGTGGTTCAAAGTAGCCAATTGTAGTGTTTCGAACTGATTGTGATGTTGGCTGTTAATTTCATAGTTGCAGCTATAGTTGTGAAGGGCAAGCTATTATGATGATTGATCTTTGTTATAATTAAAATAGGATCATTTCCATGAATACAATGTGTTGCGCCCAAAAATGGTATTCTAATAACAGTTCAGTTTGTGTTCACTTCTAGTGTCATAAAAATTGTGAGTAATGATGCAGGGAATGAACGATTTTTTGGATGAGATGACAGAAATGATGAGCCACTCCAAGCCTAGTGTAAGTCATTTTTACCCCATTTGAACTCTTCTTTTTACTTCGTTTGAATCCAGATTCAGGAATCCTTTTATAGTTTCGAGGTTGATATTTTCTGCATCTTGGGTTTTTTCAGGCATTAAATCATGATTACAGTTTTGTAAAATGAAGTTTGGTTCAAGTATGGGCGGTTGTTCATAATTTTGCACATTTGAGTGCTTGACTGGCTGGTGATTGCTTCTCTGATTTTTGTTGCTGTATGGAAATAAATTTAACAGGACAACGGAGGAGCGAGCTTTGAGGAATTACAAGATCTTTTCAATGAGATATTTCAGCCAGACACTGATGGATTTTCCACTACCACCACTTCCTCCTCAGGACCGAGCCCTTCATCACCATTGTCATCTTTCGATTCATATTCAACTTGTGGTGATGCCTTCAACTCCAACAACAAACGGGATTCCTCACAAATGAATCATGGATTAGGATCTTCATCATCGTCATTCTTCGGCTCCAGCTTTGAAAGTTTTTGTGTAGGGGTAAGTGATTGTTTCATTTTCAACTCCCAAATATGCTAACCATGAATACTTACAGGACGTAGTAAAACATGACATGATTAGAAAATTTTAAGGTTCAGTTAACTCGACTCAAAAACTACTAGCTTAGCTTGGGTGACACGTCTACTTTATGTAAAGATAAATTTTACGTGAAAAATATTTAAAAAAAGGCTCTTCTACACCAATATTTACAATATTCTTTTGTATGATATGTTTGTAATGACAGGTAAAGCCACAAGGGGGTCTGAGGAGAGATGCAAGGGGAGCAGGAGGAAGAACAAGTAGCAAGAGAAGCGGCATGAAACAGAAGGTCCACTGCAGCCACAACATTTCATCGAATGGTCTTCCTGAGGTGAAGTGACTCGGTTCACAGCATAATCAAAATTAAGAACAATTGAATGAATGCGTACCAAGAATGCGCCGTGATTTGGTTTCATACATGTTCCGTTTCTTTTTATTCAGGTTGAAGTTTTCTGGTTATGATCGTTTAGTTTGTTATATATGCTAAGATGACTTTCCCCCATTGTTAAGCAAACAAGCAACTTAGTTTTTGAGGTCATTCATGTTTGTACTTTGCAAAAGTTGGATAAGATCTGAGCATTCAAGGTGTGTGGAAAATTTCGTGGGCAAACAAAACTTATTTTGGGCAGCTAGTCATAACTCTTCACCTCTCAATTCCGTCTTGTCTTGTTACGGAATATGTACTTGGCAAAAGAAGAGGGCAGATCCTCTGTTGGTAGGGATGGAAATGGGTGCACAACCCACCATTTTAACCGGTTAATTGAACCGAATATATGGGTGAACATCCGAAGAATTCTGGGGGTAGACGGTAGACGGGTGAAATTGATGGGTAATGGGGCGGATATGGGTGGAGATACAACCATTGACCCGACCCGTCAACCACCCGCACCACCCGTGTAAATTAATAATAAAATCACTTAAGTTTATACTATTAACATAAATTAATAAATAAAAAATCATTTAAACTCTAAAATAAATATTAGTTTTTAACAATTGCCCTTCATTTAGTCAAAGAGTTGAAGCCGCGAGACCTTGCATCCCAATATTTTAATAATCTACTCACTAAATCTTCGAGTCTTCGACACCTCAATCCGGCGCCGACCACGTTCAACTATTGACGTGAACACTTCACTCCTTTCGTCGATAACTCCCTTCTCCGATCGCTCACTTCTAATTTACGTTGATTCACGTTTGTTGTATGCAAAAAAAAAATGTATTTGTTTGCATCGGTTTGTATGTATTGAAATTCATTTCGACATTGGTTTGTAACAATGAATAAGTATTCCGTGAATTAGTAGATTTAGATTCGAGTAAATTTAAATATAAAAATATTTTTTACTTTGTAATAGGGGTAGGCATGGGATGAGACGGGATTGAAGTCATCCCACGTCTCATCCCGGATATTATACATGGGACGGATCGGAATGTGATTTTTTAGATGAGGGATCAATCATGCTTGACATATAATTGTTTATAATGTTTAAACTTTACGATTACACAAAAAAAAAATTCATGTATATCATACTTAAACCAAAGAAGTTAAATTTTCTAAAAATTCATAATAATATATTATATAATTTTCAAAATATAATTAAATTTATTTAAAAATTCAAAATAAAAATTCAAACCATATCGAATCCAAAATATAGTCGGGTCATTTGACTATTTGTCAATTTAGGTCGGCGTAATTTAACATTTTTAAAATATATAATTAAAGTTTTTAGGTGATTCAATTTTGTTTATAGTTTATATTTTATATTATTTTTTTTTTTATCATAGAAACCTTCAAAAACTCATCGATAAACATTCCCTAAGACAATTACTGTTGTTGCACAGGCGAAAAAAGTAGGTCAAGTATGGAGCATTTCTTGTTGGCTTGCAAGGGAATGGTTTTAAGGCTTGAGGGGATCGTTTTACCAACATTAAAAATTTCCAATTCGGCCAAGTAATCATACAAACCTCCTACCATCTCCTTCGAAAACATCTCCTTAACATGAGAATGATCTGAAAACGGAAAACTGAATCAATGCTATCACATTCCACAGCCTCTACCCGGGTCTTGAGCAGAGTCATGGCCCCTCTATAGAACCCCCCTGTACTCGAGGGAGCTTGAAAAATCATAGTAAAAGATCAAAGCCTCTATTACCCAAATACATTATCTTCCTACCTTCTCCTAACCTTTGATCCTCAGGAAGATCACGTCTCTTACTCTCTTGGTCGACCTTCCTTCCTTGCCCGTCTCCTAATCATGGGTCTTTTCTGTAGTTCTCCAATGCCAGGACGCGGGGTAATTTTCAAAGGATGGGCTTCTGTGTTGAACACCCACTCGTCTAGTGAGATTACTGATGACGGTGAGAACAGCAAATATAGGTACTTTAAAGTCTCCGCTAGGAAAAAGCTTTGCATCATGTTGTCTTTCAAACCACTATTCACCTGATCAAAGCAAATTCACAGGTTAGCTACTAAGATTGAATCTGAAGATGAAAGGAGATGAAAAAGTTATAGTTGGTATGAAAAATATAAATTAGGTGAGTGTTTGGTACGAGGGAAATGAACATGAAAAAGTTATAGTGTTTTTTCTGGGTAGAATGGCTAACTAGGCCTTTTACCACTATTACTCTATTAAGAGTAACCATAACATAAACTCATTTAACCCAATTCTTTCATCTAACGGAAAATTATATATAAGGTAAAATTAGAGGGTCTACAAAACAAAAGTCTGTAAAAAAGAGCCTATTTAACCCAATTCTTTCTAGTTTTTTTAAGTAGTGACATGTGAGAGAAGGGAGGGGTGATTTGTGCAAAGAAAAATTAATCATCTCCATAATTTATGGTAACCTTGGGGACATAAGTTGAAGATTTTGATGAAATTTCATCTAACTTCATCCTTCCTTCTCATCTTCATCTTGCTTAGTCTGTAATTGTCAAATACTCATGAAGGAGACAAAGATGAAGTGTTTTGGAATTTCATCTTGCTTCATCTTCAACCAAGCCTTAGCTTCCCACCAAAATAAATTAAAAAAACCAAGCCTTACCTAACAGAACCATAGTGTTACGGTCCCAGATGTAGGATCGAAATCTCAGATAAAAGACACGAGTGATTTGTGGATGAGAGGATAGATGAAAGTGGATTGCTGGATAGATGACGTGTAAACCATCTTGGTTTAAAGTTAGCCTCATTTTGATTATAATTCTTCTTATCCTTCATTTCTTTCTAAAGGCCAAATATATAGGCTGCTAATTAACTTAGGAAATATATAAAGATATAAAGCTATAAACTAGAAAATATAAATTATCCTAAATCTAATAGATATAAATCTTTAATGTTGGAATATCTTCTTTCCTAAATCCAACCATATCACATAGTTGGACAAATATCTATCTTTATCAAAAGGTGTAGTTTCCATGCTACGCCAAAACACGCAAATTTACTTTTTATCCATATTTCCTGGTGTTGTCAGATCATCATTCAGTTCTCACTTCATATTTACCCTAACTATGTTGCAAAACACAGCAAGTCAAGAAAAAAGATGAAAGATTGCTGCTTACGTCCTTCAGGCCAACATATCCTGAATCTGTGCGGGAATTCTTTTCAAATGCTTGAAAGATATTCCAACCCCACTCTTGATATGTCTTGTTGCCAGTTAAGCGCCATAGATAGAAGAGGGATTCAACGGTTTCTGGTCTCAAGATGTTCCATGATGTACCCACATTCATGTCCTGTGATGAAATTAAAGATAACAATAAAAAAATTGACATTAAGGGTTCATTTGGCACGTATTACTGATTACTTGTAAGTTTGCCAAACAGAAGGAAAGACAGTCTTGGGACATGTTATTAAAGTTTCCTACCTGCCCATCATGGAAGAAATAATTTTCTCCTGCCAATTTTGTTGGCGTTGATTGGTAGAAGTTATAGCAAGTCCAAGCTAGCTACAACATTGAAGAAAATAAATTTTCAACAGGCCACACAGAGTACGTTTATGGGAACAAAATTTGCTACATGATCAACCATGAGAATCATCAAAAGTGATTTGATTGGCTTCAGTATCATCGTAGGTAATGGGTCCCAATTTTACTATAGGTTAATGGTTACAAGCAAATATATAATCAGTGGAGCAGTTATGTGGCTCATCAAAAGGCTGAGACTTCAAGCCCACCATAATGTTTGGTTTACGCTTAAATACTTCAATTTTAGTCAGATGTTTTATTCTTTAATGGAGCTATTTTTGGCTCGATTTGGCGTATCAACTCATGGTACTTTTTCAATAAAAAGTGCCATATGAGTATGTCAGCATTCTAAGTAAAGCCAACATACCTCCTGAGCCAGTGAAAGAAATTTCTCTCTCTCTCCAGGGCCATAATCAAATGATCCCAAGGCCAACATTCCAGGAGCAAAGCATGCTAATTCATCCATCTGCAGACAATCCAAGAAACATCTAAGCACTAATACCATCTCCGCGCTTAGCACAGAATGAACTTTATAATTGCAATTTCAAGGGTTACCTTCTCAATCAAAGAGTCACCACTTTTCTCACAAATATAAGTAAAAGATGAAGGTTTAGACTTGCGAACCAAACTTAACAAGCCTTTCATGGATTTCTCCCACATTGCTCTGTTCAATGATTTTCGAAAGAAACATAGTTAAGGACAAAAAGGAAAACATTGTACATACATAAACTAAAAATAAATCTACAGCCTCAACTGAGGATGATGAAGCCCATGCATCTCTCTAACCTGTAAGGCTTGACTGCAGAAGTTTTGTTGCCCTGAATCCAGACTTTGAGTAAATACTCATAAAAGCTGCAATAAAACTTCTATTAGTTGTCTTTCAAAAGGGAAAACGATTGTTTTGTTGAAACTTGAAACTACTAACATTAAAACATTTATATCTGCTCATGGAAGCAAAGCTGACCATGAAGAAGCTATGACCCGCTAGTTAGATAAGAACTTAACAACAGAGAACTACTTGCAAAAGCTTTCAGAGAACCCAACACGGTACAGAGAGGGTCCCCATAACCACATCCAAATCCTTGCAGGTACAACTGCAGAGAGGCTATTTTGGGGGACCCTCAGTGGCAAAACACGCCACTGACCTACTAGTACATGGGGAAAATAAGCAAGGACAAGTAACTACTACACTTGATTTAGGCCATCATGCCCAAGAGAGAAGCAAATTGCTAGAGAGTTCTCAAAATGTAGGAGGTCCCAAATATAAAGACAGGATCATGTGAGGAGCACTCTTATCTTATTGTAGTAAAATAAGAAGTGTATAAGTGCACAAAATGTATCCTGTGCATAGTTTTGTACTAAAGATTGCAAATTTAGTAACTGTGAAAAAGTGCATACTTTTGTAAAACATGCACTTTTGCTATTTTCAAAATTGCAAGAAAAAATAAAAGTGCACATCCTATACATGTTCACTTTTCATTACAAAAATATGAACATTTATTTGTGCACTTTTATGCTCCTCATCTTTTCACCGGAAAAATCCTTTGAAGATGCACGACTGATCAACACTACCTGTCACCCATGGCACCAAAAGTTATAGTTGAAGGTGATGCTTCCCCGTTCTCAGGATTTATATAAATAGGCAGCAAGCCATCGTCAGGGAATGTTTTATTAAGCACTGATATCACATTTTCCACCTGAGTCATCAAAGAATCATCAATTATACTTTATGTTTTCACCAGCTAAAACAATGAAGCCCACTCTTGAAGTTTCTGGAAAGATACTAATACTTTTTTACAAAATTGATTAAAGAGGATTATCAGCATAACATGCAAGTAGGCATAGAATGACAACAACCTTCTGCTGATACTTGGGGTCACCTGTTCTCTGGGAGAGTACAATAAATTCAAGCTGCTCAGTGCCTGAATCTGCCAGGATGCTGTCACCCTAAGGAAGAGAGAAATAGTTCAGGGTACAAACTCACATATAAGGCCCTTGGAATAAAAATGTCATAAAATGCTTAACTTCAATAAAGCATCGTACACAAGGCAATATATTTTTACTTCACTAAAAACAAAACAGGTCACCTCCTACTAGGGCTGTAATATGAGACAAACTACTCGGAGCTCGGCTCGAACTCGTTAAAAAATGAGCCGAATATGAATACATTTTAAAGCTCGTATAAAATTTAGGCTCGGCTCGGGCTCTGGTCGTTTATAAGTGAGCCGAGAGCTTGAGCATGTCAATGATCGGCTCGTTCGGCTAAAATAACACTATAAGCGCATTATTTTAGCCGAGCTACTCAGGATCGGTCGTCAAAAGCTCGGCTCGAGATCGTTCACTTTCTAAACGAGCCGAATATGAACACATTTTAAAGCTCGTGTAAAATTTAGGCTCGACTCGTTTATAAATGAGTTGAGCTTGAGCATGTCAATGCTCGGCTCATTCGGATCGTATTGCCCCCCTACCTCCTACGACAAAATGAAGATACTAATCCATGCACAAGGGTTGACACGGATAGAAACGTCCATGAAATTGTTGTTAGTATGTTGTTTGGTTGGGTCGGTCAAAAAAAACACAAGCTAAAGGTGATTAGTGAGCTCACAAAGCTTCTGTCATATTTAAGAAAATACAAGGGCTTTTAGCATACCCCTGTCCATGCAGGATTGTGTGGCCTTCCGTGAGCCAAATTGATGCTGTTATATGGCACACCAGAAGGCGAGTCCCAGGCAGGAAGCAATCTATCTGCAATATCTTTTGCCTTCTCTAGGAAAATCTTATCATTGGAGAGATCATATGTACTAAGAAGCCCACCAACAACTCTGCCATCACATTAGGCATACAAGATTAATAAGAGATGGGGCTCACAGACACAACAAATTATGCAAACCAAACGTTCTGCAACCTGGAAAAATAAAATGACAAAAACCTTATAAAGCAACCTTATGGTTGTCTCAAAAACACTCGCATCATAATCCTTGTTGAAATCGAGTGAATTTGCAATCCACCTGTCATAAGGTAAAATTTGAATTTCAAAACCACTTGAATGCACATACATTATCAGCACGGACAAATAATTATGGGATAGCAGTGGTTAGTCGGGTTTGGTAAATCATCTTATATGATTTCCAGGGTTGAGGGGAAGGGATTAGAGAGCTGTTTCCTGCTTCATATCAAGTTCTCAAACAACCCACTCTCAGCCCCATCCACTCCAGCAACAAAACATTTATGGAAACCAAATTTTACCAGTTCCCATCAGCATAATCCGACAAATTATCAAGCTGTCAAAATAATCCATTTCTAGCAGAACAAGTGATCCATAATAATCTAAATTGCTTAAAGGTACCCCCAGGAAATTTTTGTGTTGCATGTATAATTATCAATCATCAGATAATATCAATAGTGAGCAATTAATGTACAAAGTGATAACAAGTTGCTCATTCCAGAGATAATACAAACAAAACTCACTCTCTGGCTTTCTTGAACTGCTCATCAAGACCCATTATATAAAGCGTATCAAGTGAGTCAACAAGAGTTGCCCCGAGGCCTCCAAAGCTATTGACGCCATTCATTGTCTGGGGCTGGTTTCCCAACAAGAAAAAAATGATTAGGTAAAAATTTCTGGAGATAAATCAGTGCCACTATAAGCAATTTCAAGCAATTTCAATTGAGCGAACAGAGTGCTAAGTTAAGCTGCTTTTTAGAAAGCTATCCCAAAGTTTTAGATTCACTTCAATGACATCAGAATATTTGAACTGACTGGGAAACTGGCGGCATTGATCTAACCTTCCACATTTTTAAGTAAGTGTATTGAGTAGAACTGGAGGAGGAGGAGAAGTAAATGAATCTCTGAAGAACAACAAACAGGAGTATAAACAATACCTGAAGTTCATCATTTCCCCATGCATACTTCTCATATGAATTCCAGGCATGAAGCATGGCTTCTTTCACCTTCTCCCTTCTTTCCTTGTCAATAGGATCATCTAGAGTAGCTTTAGTTCCAATAGCAGCTCCCTTTGTGCTCCTTAACTCTTCCAGCTAGAAGAGCATAACAATTTTATAAGGGAAACAGCTCTTCTATAAGGAAGTAAAGGCTAGAAAAGTTAACTAAAAAGAGAAGAAAAATAAGAAAAACCAATTAATGAATAAAAGGATTCACATAAATTCTTAGCCATTGTGCATAACACAAATTGAATAGACCGATTTGAAAATGAACAAAAAAGTGCTGGCAATTTACTGTAACAAGTGTAAGTACAATTTTTTCTCTTCAACAGAAAGGATCAAATGAGGAAAGTGAAACACAATCTAATAATGCTCTGAACTTTTTATGAAAAAGTACAGATAATAGTATGACCCGAGAAACACATAAGCGAAGAATCCAATGCAGATGTTCAGACAAATGACAAACATCACAAGTAGTTCACCTCACTTTGCAACTGATTAATGCGTGCTTCTAAATCCAATAACTCCACCTGCACAAGAAAGACATTCAATAGATACATTAGATAGTTATGAGCTTATGCACCTAGAGAAATTAGCCAAAAAAAAGACCAAATATGTTATTTGTACATATAGTCCAATAAACAAATAGTAATACAAACAGCCAGTTAAAACTCTTACAAGTAACACAAGAAACTCGAAAGAAAATGCCAAGACTTGGTAATAGCTGGTTAAGAGACTAGCCAATAGCAGTCACAAACACACATATAACACAAGAGAACAATAAGTCCTTCATATACGTGACTAAGTGAGCAAATGATTGGTAATAAGGAGATTAAAAATCATGCTCTGCGGGTTTAGTACAATGACAAAGCAATTGGATTCAGGATCACTCAGTCCAATTCTTGTTGATGGTATTTGGAAGAATCAGGTAGGAATCGAAGTAGGTTTTAAGAAAGAAAACAAAAGAAAAACACACACACAATCTCATGGGCCTGACCATTGCCCCATTGCGGCTTATTCCCTGCAAGGTTCAAAATCAGTCTTCGTTTGGGGTTGGGTGGGGGTAATGGGGGATCACTAGAACTATCACTCAACCATACCGGGGAATCGGTTTGAGGGATTCCTGATTCTACTGAATCGTACCAAACGTGCCCTTATCCTCAAACGCATGTAAACAGCTATTGCCCATCTAAGAAGCATCTTGTATATTCAATTATCAAACAACCAACTTCTAATGAATCAACTTCGAAACTAGCAGCAGTAGAGTAACTTTAAATCCATGATCCAGGCATAAAATCACAGCTTTAGAACTTGGAATCAAACGAATCTAATGAAGAAGAGAATACCTCGTGCTCTGTAACGAGAGTCTGACGATCCCAAACAACGAAGGAAACCAAAACAAACATGATAAAGAGGAGGGCAAGGCGCTTTGGTCGCTTAAGGTAATACGCCGGATTCAAATATCTCCACCAGCTGGATGAGGATCTGGTCCTCGCCATTGTCGATCAGCTTCAAACAAGGGTTATAGAGTCCTTTTAGCACCCGAGTTGTTGATCAGTTGAGAGAAAAGATCAATATAACGAAATTTGGAATGAACAATGAATACTGGAATTGGGGTGTGTGTCGTCTGATCAGACAAGATGCAATCGAAAAGAAAATTAAAAGATCTGAGAAGAGGACGAAATTTTGCCTTTTCTTTCACGCGTGTTGGGTAAGGAAAGAAGGGGAAATTTGGATTGAATGCGTCGTTGAGGAGGTTGAAGTTTGAAACATGGAAGTACAACTCCACTCCAAGCAAAGTAAAGGGGAAATGGAAGACGATGAAGGTGGGTGTGTATACACTACTCTACTACTGGGTAGACACCGTAGACTGCATCTCCGCACCCAAATTTCAACTTAACAACGATATCGGATCCGTTTGGTAACGTGAAATTACGGAGATTAAGATTAAGTAGAGGAGGACGAATATAAGTATTTAGCCATGAAATTATTTAAGAGGTATGAGAATAAATAAAAAAAGCGTTTGGTAAATTGAAGATGATCATGAATTAAATTACGAAAAAGTACGTGTTAATTTTTTTTATAGATGAAATAGAAGAAAAAAAAAAACGATGAACAAAAATGAGAATTTTTTAGCTTCAACATTGCTTATAATCTAATTCTCTTAATTTATATAAATTTAACTCATTTCATCTCCTTCATTTCATTACTAAACGAGATTAAGAGAATTATTTCTCCCTTTTAATTCTAATCTTAATCTCTTAATTTATTCGATTGCCAAAAGTCCTTTCAGATTGCGCTGAAGGCGATACAAACCTCTGATTCGTCGAGCACTGTAGAGAAATCTGGGAATTTCTTTCTAGATCTCCTACGCCCGTGTTTACCAGGGGTTGAGAAGGATTCGGGGTTTTAAGGTGAGCAACAAGGCATCGTTGATGACTCAGCACTTTGCACAAGAACATCGCAATTGCTTCGTCTATGGGATTCGTTATGCACAAGTAGTGTTCATTAGAATTGAGCTTTGAAGGAAGGGTGGTTGATCTACGCCTGCCAAGTGTTCGATGAAATGTTTTTGAGGTTTTTTTTTTATCTAGTTTGGTATGAAGGTAGATTTCTTATGGATTGTCGTCCGCCATGTGTTTGATGAAATATCTCTAGAAATTGTTGGTTTTGATATGACAACGGATGGTAGAGGTTTTCTTCATTGTCCTCTTAGGGCATTTCAAGGTTGTCGGGATGGAGTAGAGGGAAGCAAAGGTTTCTCTTGTTTGGTTTCTCATCTTAAAAGGCAACATTTTTGTTCCGAAGATAACAAAAATGTGATCCGCGACACTATTGGGAATAGCCTTGATGTATTTGTGGCTTTTGAGGAGTCCTTGGCATATCTTGGGTTGTGGTTATGCGGGTGTTGTATGAGTATGCATGCTTTGAGTAATGCATGTCATCACTCTGATGGTTCTGTTCGTTCTGATTATGAGGACGGAGTGGTAGGAAGCTACATTTTAGGTATCTCGAAGCCGGTCGTGGGAGAGTCGTATGTTGCGGTTATTGGGGATGGGTTGGTTTTTGATGCGGGTTTGCTCGATAAAGTTTTTCGCAATCCTATCACTACTGTGAAGAGTATCCCGCATAACTATCGTCTTGCTTTCTCTCAAGCTCTAAAGGGTGCTCTTTAGAGAGTGCTCGTTGAGCCATGTTCAGTGGATGCCTGGGTTGCGTTGCTTCTTCTTCTTCCTCGGTGCACTTTGCAAGTGTTCAGGCCTTCGAATAGGAGATATAGTAGATCAGGGAATAGAAAGTCTATTCAACAGCAGCGGATCATGCAGTCTCTGGCTTTGTGGGGTGAAGACGGTGGTATCGACAAGCTAGTGCGGGGTTTGTTAGACCATTCCGAGCATGGGTATTCGGGGTGCTCTAGGGGCGCCTCAGCGGATGGTGGTAGACAGAGAGTGGGACCTAATATCAAGCAGTGTCTTCGCAAGGTCTCTGATGGACATTTCACAGCGGTTGTTAAGTTTTTGTCCTCTTCTAGTGTGGCTTCGTTTGGTGATGAGATTGTGAAGGCTTTGGAGGCTAAGCACCCCTTCAAGTCTCCACCTTCTCGGGTACGTGAGGTTCTGGAATCTCCCCTTGTTACTGATGTTGATTTGATTCTTAGGTGTATTAAGTCCTTTCCCAAAGGTACTTCTTGTGGCAGGGATGGTCTGAGGGCACAACACGTGTTAGATGCTATGTGTGGGGATGGTTCTGTTATTGTTGTCGATCTTCTATGAGTGATCTCATCTGTTGTTAATCTGTGGTTGGGAGGCAGATGTCCGGCGAGTTTGGCGGAGTTTGTGGCTTCTGCTCCTCTTACGCCATTATTGAAGCCTGACAATGGGATTCGACCCATTGTAGTTGGCACTATTTGGAGGTGGTTGGTTTCTAAGGTTGCCATGAAAGGGGTGAGTAAAGATATGAGAACCTATCTAGCGGATTTTTAGTTTGGAGTAGGCGTCTCTGGTGGGGCAGAGGCTTTTGCATAGTGTCAACAGGGTTTTGAGCGAGCGGCATGATGATGGTTCGCTTGTTATGCTTGCAGTGGATTTCTCAAATGCTTTTAATTTTGTTGATAGGACAGTATTGCTTCGTGAGGTGAGGAGGAGATGTCCATCTATTTCTTTATGGGTTGAGTTTTTGTATGGTCAGCCTGCTCGATTGTATTTGGGAGATAGATTTATTTGGTCATCTACACGAGTTCAGCAAGGTGACCCCTTAGGGCCATTCCTTTTTGCACTTGTCTTGCATCTACTTGTGCACACTATCCGTGACAACTGTAAACCTCTTCTTTATGCTTGGTATTTAGATAATGGGACAATCATTGGTCGATCGGAGGATGTGGCTAAGGCACTTGGTATTATTTTGGAGGTTGGTCCGAATTTTGGACTTGAGTTGAATGTTAAAAAAACTGAGTTATTTTGGCCTTCATGCGATGGTTCGAAGCTTCGAAACGGGTTATTCCCTAGAGACATTGCGAGATCATCTTTGGGATTGAAGTTGTTGGGAGGGGATGTGAGTAGAGATAGTGGTTTTATTAAAGACTTGGTTATGAGGAGAGCTGATAAGGCATTGGAGCTGATGCGTCTTCTCCCGCAGCTTAGGAACCCGTAGAGTGAGCTTCTCTTACTCCGTTCGTGTTTGGGTGTTGTGAAGATGTTTTTTGGCCTAAGGACTTGTCAGCCAGAGCATGTGAAGGATGCGGCATCTTGTTTTGACTGGGGACTTCGTGGGTCGATTGAGGATATTGTGGTTTGTGGGGGTCCTTTTTTCGGGGATCTTCAATGGCAGTTGGCTTCCTTGCCTATTCGTCGTGGAGGGCTCGGTTTGTACTCTGCTATGGAGGCGTCTTCCTACACTTTTGTAGCCTCCAGAGCTCAGCATTGGGTGCTCCAAGACCATATCTTGCGTGACAGTGGGCTATCCGGTATGGATTCAAATTTTTACAAAGCTTTAGATGACTTGCATGTGGCTATCCCGGAGTTCGACCTTTCCAACTTTACTAGTAAGGACACCGTCCCCCCTAAGTCCCAACATATTTTGGCGGATGCTCTTTTTGGTAAAATTGTTCAGCAGATGGTTGAGAGATTTGATATGACTAATAGACAGAAAGCAGTTTTCGGATGTCTACAAGCGCCGCATAGCCAAGATTTTCTTCTTATCATTCCCATTGATGGACTTGGTCAATGCATGTCCCTAGTGGAGTACCGTTCCATTCTCAAGTACCGACTTATGATTCCACTTTTCTCAGCTGGTGAGGTTTGCCCCATTCCTAATTGTCGGAGGGTGTTGGATGCTTTTGCGGAGCATGTTGTACATTGTAAGGAACTTTCTGGCTTCAAGTATTGGCATGATCTGGTTCGTGATGTTCTTTGTGATACCTTTAGACGGGCCGGAATTTCTGTAAAGAAAGAAGCACCTGTGAACTTTTTGACTGATCCGCGAGATGGAAGGTCGACATTGCGGCCGTAAGATGTTTTGGTGTTTGGTTGGAGTGGAGGGAAGCATGCATGTATTGATTTGACGGGGGTCTCACCGCTTGTGGGATTAGGGAACGGACCTTTTGTTGTGGGTCAGACAGCTTGTAGAGCGGCATCAACTAAGGTGGCCAAGCATGGAAGGGCATGTGTCGAAAACCAACATGTATTTCTTCCATTTGCTTTTGACACGTTTGGATTTTTTGCTCCCGATGCTGTTGATATTCTCAAGAGGGTGCAAAGAGTTATGCATAGTAATATTATGTCCTCTAGATTTGTAGATGTTGCTTTTAAAAGGTTAGGTTTTGCCATCCAAAAAGGGATAGCGGCGCAACTTGTTGCTCGCTGACCTTCTACTTCTATGTAAATAGTTATCCCATATAAAAAAAAACACAACCAATAGAGATGTGTTTGGTAAGTCACAAGATCACATGGATTATGAGTACGAGGGATAAGATAATTACTTAATCTTGTTTGGTTGGGATGAATGAAACGAATGGATTTAGATGGCAAAAAAATTATAATCCTCATCCATCACATTATAATCATTATGGAGCCTAAAATCTTGTTTTTACCATTCTCCCCTTTTTTAGTCTCCTTCGTCTATAAAAAAATAACTCATATCCTTTTTCGTAATTCTACGCACAATCATCTTATTGTACCTACAATCATCTTCATCTTCATCAAAACATAATTTAAATAATTCCCTTCATCATCAAAATTTCACTTTCATTTCTAAAACCTTTTCATTAACATACATTCAAATTCAATAGCTTGACGATCAAATCTAATATATTTCGAGTTTAAAATAATATTATATCTTTCTATACGAATTCAATTTGATTTCGGATGTTTTTGAATCAACAAATTTGGATTGAAACTCTGTAAAATAAATATTATACTTATGATGTATTAGGGTGATAAAAATTTTATCATTGATATGTTCAATGTAGTATAAAAGTATTTGGATATGTGAGTGGTTTCTAATGCAATACAAATAAACTTTTTTATAAAATGATTGGATTGCCGATCATTATAACCGAATTAATCCAACTACGCGTCCCTTAATTACATACATTAGAGAACCATTTATAAAGATACAGGAAAATATCCAAGTTTATTACGCTCAAAATAGAATCACATTTAAACGGCGTGTAAAAGTTATATGTATATTTATAATTTTGCTTTTCAGAAAAAAAAACTCATACAGTAATCAAAAAAATATAATTATTCTAATGTATTTCTTGTCAAGTAAGAGAAATAGAAGATCGGGGATCAAAATTTAACCTAACTTTTAAAATTGCTTGCCTACTAAATTTTGTGGTCTGAAAAAATGACAAAATTTAAATAAAGTTTTCTAGACAACTTTACAAATTATCTTGGAGATATTGGTGAGAAAAGGAATATGGATTAATCATGGCTAAAGGTATAATCAATGTCAAATATACCTTCAAAAAGTATTAAATAGCAAAGACCTCAAGTTGGTTTTGTCAAAATCAACTTTGGTGTCTTAAGAAACTCGTCCAACCAATTTGCTTATGGATTCATTATTAGAAACAATTTTGTTATTCCTCTTGCTACAGAGAATGAAAGATATAATGTCGATTCTATGCTAGAGACTGAAGCTTCCGCTCTTCAAGAAGGACTCTAAAAGGCCGCAAGTATAGGTGCTACTTCTATTGAGATTGAAGGAGACAATCTGGAGCTCATTAACTCGATCAAACAAGTTTGGAACCCACCTTGGAAGAAGGAGATGATCATCGCATATATCTCCTCTATGATCTTGGGGTTCAAACACGTTAGTGCACATCATATTTTTAGGAAAACCAACACTTTTGTTGATAGACTCGCACTGCATGGACACAACCCAACTACTGATGTCGATGTCTTACCTCACGATGTTGAAGACCTCATTCAAAAGGATGTTTTAGGGCAGCTTGTCTCTAAATATTGACCCATTTCTTCTCGCCTTTGTAATAAAAAAAGGTCAAATATTCCTTATAAACACTTCTCTTTTAATTTCTCGTTTCCTTTAAATGGTCAAGGAGCAAAGGGGTTGACTTTGAAATTTTCAATTTGTATCTTTTTTGGAAAAAGATGAATGGAGATATGGTTGATATGTGAGTTTTGAAATTGAGAATCTCACTTTAATGTTTTATTTTCCGATTTTTAACCTCCTAATTAAAGATCTAAAATTAAGGAAATTTTTTTTGGATTCTCAATATATGTGTTTCAACAAATTTATTGTTAGCAATTGATGACATACAATCAACTTGTCGTCATATGTGTGTATGACAAGTTGTATTTTCAACAATCCATTATTTGTGACTAGCTATATGCATATATTGCAAAAAACTAGTACGTGTGTTTATTTCTCTATAAAAGGTAATTTATAAACTAGGGTATGTTAAAATATCATATAAACAACGTTTGTTCTAATAAAATAAACTAGTTTAGTGTTTAAATGAGTATTAATTTATTCTTTTATTTTTTTTTTATCAATAACAACTTAACCAAGATATTTAAGGCATATATGATGTAAATTATTATGTAAACATTTAAACTAGTTTTATACAACCAAACACAATTTATGATATTTCTAAACTACAATTCAAATTTTATTCGTGTTTCTTTTTAAACTCCGATTTGAACATTCACTAGTTTACAATAATGTGCAAGCAATCACGCCCATTGTCATCGACCCACTATCACCAATTAGAGTTGTCACTAGAGTTATATATTCATTGAACCATTTTCTCAAACACCTTAAGGGCATGTTTGGTTCTCATATCCTGATAATTGTATATTAGATATCGGTATCGGTATCGGTATCAGAGATGTGAGTATGAAATTGATATTTATATCTGATACATGTGTTTGACAAGATGGAAAAAATAATCGATATCAAGGATATGGAGAGATCAAAAATATTCAGCACCGTAAAGTAGCAATTTTAAAACTGATGTTCACACTCATTTCAACAAAGAAGAGAGATGCATACAAAAAAAATTCAACATAGAAGGGAGAGTCCTATCAACAAAATTCAACAGAGAATGAACACTCATATCAACAAAATTCAGCATAGAAGGGAGAATCATATAAAAAAATCAACAAAGAAGGAGGACTCACATAAAAAAATCATCAAAGAAGGGAGACTTGTATAAAAAAAATCAAGAAGAAGGGAGACTCATATAAACAAAATATTCAGCAAGGAAAGGAGAGCTGAGCGAGATTTGTCGTGTTGAAAGAACAATCCAAAGAGGGAGGCTAAAAAATCGTACCTTGAAGATATGAGCGAGAGTTGTTGTGGAGATCCAAAGACGGAGACGTGGGAGGGAGACAAAGGGAGTGGAGGAGAAGAACGTAATACCGGTTGATTTCTAGGGATATCCGAATCAATACAAAAAGTAAAGTATTGACATATAGGTATATCAATTTGATACCCATTTACCAAACACGGATATCAAATACGTGATATGCATACCCATATCAGATATCAGAATATGAGAACCAAACAGGTCCTAAATGCATTGCAAGTCAAAATTCAAGTCTAAATTTGAATCACAAGGATGTCATTTACCTCAATTCGTTCTTCAAGATAGATTTAGAGAGATATAGTTTGCATAATCAAAGATACAATAATTGTCAACGGATCAAATTGAAACCAAAATTCATCCCCATCAAATGTAAATCAAACCATATATTAAACTAGTATACCGAGAAGATGACAATCCAATAATATTGAGTTTACACATTGTTCAATATATATTTCTTCAAGTCGCGGTACAAAGAAGATGAATAATGAGAGGTGATCAAAGATGAACAATGAGAGGAGACCGATTATCGTTTCCATCGGATTCAAATTAGTGACTCTAGATCTGAAGAGTAAGAGAAGATTGATCGTCGCCTACACTTAACATCTATTCACCGAAGATAACCAAATTCCCAATGCGGTTTCCTTTTGATCTTTAATTGAGGTCGATAGGATGCGCCGGAGAAGGCCACTACAAAGTATTAATCTCCTACACTTACCATCTATTCACCGAAGATAATCAAATTCCCAATGCGGTTTCCTTTTGATCTTTAATTGAGGTCGATAGGATGCGCCGGAGAAGGTCACTACGAAGTACCGACTTGATCCTTGAAGCCGTTAAAATTGTAGGAGAAGTTGAACAAATTTAGATCTTTTTGGGTATGTTTCATCACAAGGGAAAGAAACGAGTGATAAGTAAGCCTTTTTGAGATTTCTCTCTAGTAACTAGGTTCATGGTATAAATATGTTTAGTAAATGTACCCCTAATCAAACTCCTTACCTTCCAACTTCAATTAATGAAAGTGATAAAAATTGAAGGGTACAAAAACCTAATAGAAATAGAAAATGGTCTATTTGGCCAAATTCTTTCTTTTTTTAGAGAGAATTTGATAAATTACCTTACTTCATTAATATGAGTTACTAGATATACCTTCCTATAATTTAGTTTGTAAATAACATATTAAAACACATAAAGACCGATTTGTCCTTATTTGTTACAATAAAATTTATTTTAATTGATTACAAGAGAATATTTCTAAAATCTCCTAACATATGAAAAATTAATAGACGAATTTAGCCAAAAAGCATCGATATTTGGTCGATAGTCTCTCTCCCACCCTTATACCAACCGGACAAGTTGGAACACATGATCAATTCTTCTTTTTAAATATTATAATTATATGTTAATTATGATACTCAAATTTTCTCTTGTACATGATTTAATCTAAATAATTCTCTTGTAAAAGCATTAATATAAATAATTTTATTGTACACGATACAAGTAACTTGAAATATCAAAAATATTATTAGATTAACTTTCTTGTATACAAGTGATTTGACTATTTTCTGTACCCGAAACTCATTAGATTAATCAGGAGAATTTAATATTGTGAACAATTTTTTTTAAAAAAATATCGATTCACTTCTCTATTTAGCAATGTTTTAGCAATGCTCAAGAAGACGCTAGACGGAGACAAACGGAAGACACTTGCCGTCTAGATGGATTCTAGACGGCCAAGACGTTATTGGCTTATTTTCTTGTATTTTGTACAATTTACATAATGCAAATAATATTCATTCTCTTAATTTTCAACATCTTATATGTCAAAAGTATCATGCAAATGCAATTGAAATAAACATAATTGTCGTTAAACAATAAAATTTTAACGTTGTCTAACTCAAACTTAAAAACACAAACAAGTTCAAGAAGACAAATAAACACGACAAAAAATATTTTTTTACAATTTTCTGCTACCATTTCAGAATATTGTTCAACAAGGTGATCAACATCAATATTTCGAATCGACACAAACAAATGAACTAACGCACTTTTTCTTGCTTGTAATATAGAACTATGCGCCAATTACTAAAAAAAAGTATAGAGGTTCTCTTCATTATTGGCTTTGGCTTCGGACTCGAAACGAAAATCGGGTAGAAGTCGGGTAAGGGAGCAATCTCATCCGTTCTTTTTGAATTCATCACGGAGCTTTTTATATTCCCACAATTCAATTAAAGGCGAAATCCATAAATTTCTTTTCTCTTATTTTTTGTTTATAGAATACAGAAAGAAAAGCATTTTTCATTTTAAGAAATTGATTCGTCATCGAGTACCTACTAAGAGCAGTAAGTAGGAGATAGTATTCGATGAAAAAAATAGGGATAACTATATAAAACATAATTCATTTTTTTTAGTATAGTTCCAAGGAAAATCCCCTGACTGAACTAAATGTTATATACAACTCCTACGATTGGTTACTTAGTCAATCTAACTTTCTGCATTTGTTCTTTTGATCTTTTCTCTAGACATCTTATAGCAAAAAAAAAAAAAAAAAAAAAACTCTTTTGATCATTGATTAAAAGACGCATTCACTTCGAGGAACAGTGCACAATTCTTTCTACTTAAACGAAAGGAACTACAAAACATGATGCTAAGCACAACAAATAGGAAAATCATAACAGTACTCAATCTGCTTCATCTTATAAAGGACAAGCCAATAATCCTGGTTAAACCTCAGATACCAATAAAAGTCAAAGTCTCTCCCACAGACATACCTCACTTCCCATAAACCAAACTAGACTCTATTCCAGTTATTACAAATTAGACACACTTTCCTCACTATTAAGAATCTGCACTCTCCACAAGCATAAACTGTCTATTGAAGGTATACACTGAAGAAACATAGATTTTTGCACTAGATTCTGCACAAAAACTTCCCCAAATATGCTATCTTCCTCCAACTTTGAACCTATTGCTAAAAGCGCACAGAAAGCTATCATCATGATGTACTAGCATTCCCTATCACTCCAACCACCTGATTCGTCTCAAAGCTTCCATTCTGCAATTCAGACTAAACAAAGCTTAACCCGAGAATCGGTCATAACTATCTTCCTAAGGGTGATATGTATATCACCATAGTAATGCTTACCGCCTCATTCCTTTCTAAAGCAGAATTCTGTCGGGTCGTGGATGGAGATTTTGAAAGATCTTTGAAAGTTCCCTGCAGTGTTAACATCATATCACCCTAGAACTTAACTTGAAGAGGTCTCAAATTACATAGATAATCGATTTTGCAATAAGTGATTACCTTGTTGGCCCACATAAGTCCACAAGCATTGCAAAGCGTCCTGGGTCCGTCGGGTCCTCTTCTCATCATTGGAGTTGATTTTTCACTAATGCCACAATGCCGGCAGCTGATAAACATCATTATGGAACAGATCAACATCACATTTCAGGATAAATATTGAAAACAAGCATTTTTTGTCCTTCACTCGTTACTCCTAAAGAAAATACTCTTTATAAATAGGTGAATATCAGGGGATCATAAAGGCTAAAGCTAGAGAACTCGTCTAAAATTTCAACTATGCAGTCCACCATCTTATTCCTTGTCCTGTTATTTGGTTTGAGTGAATTACCAGTGCAGGCTAGGACTTCAAATCCTGGGTATACATACAAAACAGTTCAGATGAATCGCCAATGTGAGGAGAACAAGGAAACTGTATCAGTGCAAATAACAAACTATTAACTATTAAGTTATAAATATAGGTAACTAAGAGCCTTAGTAACCAAAAACATGAAATTTTCTTGCACCCCATCAGCACCAGATTCAAATACAGGGGGTAACTGAGAGAGGGATATAGATCTTCATACATCCAACCACAAGGAAAAGTTTCTTGCACCCCATCAGCAAACGAAACATGAAAGTCAAGAGAGCGTAAACACACGAAATTTGAGGTAGAAAGTTTTGCTCGTTAACTTGTCAAGGCAAAATGTGTCATGCATCCAACCACAAGCGAAGACAAGGTGACAAACACAATCAAAAGAGCTGTTTCGCACCTCTATCGTCATCTTAAAGATGGTACTTCCCAATATCTGATTAGATACCAAACAAATAGAAGTGAACCTTACTAACCAAAAACTCAAAACAGAACAAAGAAGGCAGCACATAATGGAGACAGACCAAATATCTTGATGCTGGGGAGCATTTCCCTCCATCCCCCAACTTTGAGATGAATCCCAACTGTTTTCTGCTGCTGATGTATCATCCTGACTTGCCTTTGCAGAAGCAAACTGACCCTTGTTTCGTTGCATCCTTAGAAACACAGATGTAATGAAATAAGAAAAAATTGTTGCGTGATTCTCACTTCAAGCATAACTACAACTACCTTATTTCTTTCTTTACAGTGACCATGACATTTTATATCAATTTCCAAATGATGTGAGAATTGGAAGATGCAAAAGCAATACAGAAAAGGATAAAAAGTAACAGATTGGAATACTATCAGAAGAAATTGCAAGACTCATTGATTCAAGCAAAACAAGTCAGCAATCAATTTAGTTTAAAGCAGGTTGCCAAGTTTTTCTATCTGTTTCCAATTTCACTTCCAAAACTAGATAATAAAACATTAAAATGACTAATTCGCTAGATATGCCAATTAATGTACTGTTGTGTATCTTCAGTCACCTAGATGACAAACTTTGATTAATAAATTATTGAATAGTATTGATCGGCACTTTTTATGCATCATTTTCTACCATATTCAGTCCCTATGTTTCCCTTTAAGAAATAACTCATCATCTCATAATGTGAATACACAGTGTTTGTAGAATCATCCTAACTTTCTCAAAAGTATGACTTATTAAGGATTGCCAAAACTGATCAATTTACATAATATAACAATATAACAACATTTATGATTGCTGTCTTGCTAGAGTTATCCAGTCCTTCATTGATGTCAAATTTTGACTTTGAGAATAGGCACAAGTTCTGTTCATTGATGTCAACTTTCAAAATTATGAGCCCGCATGAAAAGAAGTTTCATTTATACAAACTTCAGATATTAAGTGTTAATCCATAACAATGAGAATTGTGTGTACTAAAGAGTCATAAAGAAAGACACAATTCTAGGACCAAAAAGAGGAAAGGAAAGACAATTCCCCTTTCACTCATGTGAATACATAAAATCGCGAAAAGAATGAGATGCAGTCCAAGATGTTAGAATAATGCTCATCCAAATTGTTCTTAAAACGAAATTCTTACTACATTAACTACCTTTTTTAGATTCACGGTCTATTCATGGTACAACCTGCATGAACCATAACAAGCCATAGCATTCTGTGGGGATCGATATCTTGTACATAAGATTGAAGTAAAAAGTTTGTGGCAGTCACGAGGTCTAAGGGAAGGGAACTGATGTTAATGGAAGGAAAAGGGAGGGGAATTGGTGTTAAAGGAGAACGGCATGAAAATGGTTATAACACGGATGTGTTTGGTTTATTCCATAATGGAATCAATGACAATTTATTTACCTTTCTTGTGGATTCATTTACTTATTTGCTTTTACAATTTGTAGAACCCTGAATGAAAGACCGGGTCAGAGTACCACCAGTCTGGGTTGTATGGTCCAACAGGCTTCCGACAAGACTTAGAATGGACCGGGATTGAAAAGTTTTGATATCCCAAGAATGGCCAAATAGGTTCATCCCGGTTATTTCCATTTTGGTCCAAACCACCATATTTTCCAACCTTGGTCCCTATCCCAGGAGATATTCCGGGTTTTTTTCCCAATCTGCTCCCATACAGCATTTTATTTTGTGAGTCCTGCCAAACCCGTTATTTATTGACCCAATCAATTTTTCATCCTTGATCTAGTACAACAACAAACCAACAAGTCTAGGTTGAAGTACAAACCTCAAATTTTCCAAGATCTCTCTCGGTCTGCTTCAAAACCGGTTAATTTTTCAGAATAATCCTCATCTAAACCAGACTTCGAAATTTTCCTTTCCTGGTTTAGAAAGAACCTGGCCTTCACCCAGTCAAAATCTATAGTTTTCCCGTCCTACACATACATGCAATTTTCTGGTTGTGTTCCAAAACTAGAATTTTAGGTTTTTGGTCTGGTTCAAACACGAAACTTTACTGTCATTGGCTCCTTTCAGACCCGAACTTTTTTTGGCCAGTCCTATATCTTTTAACCCGGAAATCTTCATTGCTTTATCTCAGACTAATATAAAACAAGAAATTTTCAATCTCGGTCCAATTCAAACCCAAAAATTTGTGATCCTTCTTATCTAGTCCAAGTTAAGAATTTTCTGGTCCTCATCAGGTACTGAGTCCTACACGGAAGTTTACAGGCTTGGCCTTGGTCTAGTCCAATCTCAAAATATTTAGTCCCCGCCCTGACTTTAGTACAAACACACTGTTTCTAGCCCTTTCCCAATCTGGTACGAACTTCAAATTTTCTGGATCCTCTCCACCCAGTCCAAAACCCAAATTGTTAGGGTAGCCCAACCCTAACAAGAAACTGGTAACAACTCCGAATTTCGAGCCCAGTCAGGAACAGCCGTACAGGCCCAAATATTCCCATTAGATATTTTTCCGCCGACCAACTTAAAAAATATAAATAACTCACCATCCAAAACCAAACCAGGGAATACGAAACTCGAGAAATATAGGACCAAGACCTAACCTAGACATCACCAGTTTCTTCCAGGTTGCTGAGGTTTCCGGTCGGGTACTATTCTGCTCACCTGTCCTTTCAAGGACACAATTAGAGGTGACCTCAATCATTTCAGTACTTTTGGTGTAAATATGACCAACCAAAACGGCACAAAAGTTCTGACAGGATAACCTTTCCACTCTTTTAGTTTGGGATGTATAAAGAAAACCAGACAGGTATTGATACTATTCACGAATATAGTTGCAATAGCGCTGAACTTTGAAGTACATGATATATAGTTTCCCTTTGACCACAATACATTCTAATAAAAGCAAGAAACTGCCAACTAAAGCAATCTGAAACATACCGAAGCGCTACTTCCTTACGGACAGTATAGCGAATTTTCTTGTCAAAATTTCTCTCTTTTTTCTTCTCTCTGAATCTGGTGAGTGAAGCCAATCTTTGAGGAACATTAAACCTTTGTGGGGTTCCAGATATCACCTAATTTGATCACTCATTAAGTAACAGACTTAACATTCAGAACAGTACTAAATACAAATCTTGTTTTCACAAAAAATACATACCGTATTATTAAGGTTGGCATTGATTGGAATAACCGGTATAATAGGAGGTACTTCACGACCCCCAAGCAGAAGCAATACTGCTTGAACCTGCAGCATGCAGAAGAAAATCAATGAACTTTCTCCCTGCTTTCTAAAGCTAACAATGACTTCATTTATTGTAAGGTTCACAAAAATCAATCATAGTATTTTCTTGCATTTACCAGGATTCTGGTGTTTGATTCGCCATTTTTCCTTTTGAAAAGAAAGTATACTTGTTTTTTCAAACAACAATTTGCATGAGGTTAGATACTTTGAACCACAAGACAAAATTTGCATATAGCTAATGGCTCAGGCATAAGAACAGATAACTACTACAAACAATCATGGGAGATTCAGCTTATTCTATACTGCTTGTGGTGTATCTTAAGAGAAAGCTTACCAACTAGTAATTTCCATTAGGTTGAATAATCATGACTCGTGATCCAGTCAAACAATGCAAAGATGTGAAATCTACCATGAAGAGTACACTACAGTGATGAACCGGAAATTGTCCCTTCAAGTTGTCAATGGGAAATGATGGCAATATTTGTGTGTCTAACTATTTGCAATTTCACTAACCTCGAATCTCCCAAGAAAACTTACAAATAAAAATATAAGGCCAGCAAAATACTCAAGGATATATGCTTTTTAGGCTGATCATCGGGTCAGGAAACAGCATGAAAAAGTACCTTCAGCTGTACTTAGCAAGAAAATTGATTCAGGTTGATCAGCAGATGAGGAAACAGTGTGTAAAAGCACTTTCTGATGTACTCAACATGAAAATTGATCATGCTTACACAGAAGTGGTTACTCAGTACAGAATCTTAGGCATCAAAGTGTGAATATCTAACAATAAAAAGGCATGGTGCTATCTCAAAAATTACCCATTATATATAATGGAAGCACAGATACAATAGAGGATTATACATAGCTTGCCCACTTAAACATTTAAATATGTTCTTATTTTTCAAAATGTCAACTTCAAGCTACCCCTTTGTGTCTGAGCTCCGATTTATAAAGTGTGTTAACTTTCATCCATTGCATGAATCAAATTCCAGATTATAAATGCCCTCACTTCATTAACTTCTTGAAGAAGGATTTCAAATATGCAACAGAAACTTTCCAATTAGGCACCCATGAATTAAATGAGGGCATGCGGAACATCACTAACCTTTTCTGGAGACACGGAATCAAACACATAAACTTGTCCTTGGAAAGACAGTGTTAGCTGGTTGCTGTTATCCGTAGCTCCAACTCCAAGCATACCGCTATGGCTATCTGGTATGTTTCCTGGATCACTGGGAATTTCAGTATCCATGCCTTCTCCACCAGCATTACCACCATGATCATGGGCATCATCCATCCCATCTCCATTGCCAATATGGTGCAAACTATGATTTTGGTCATGCATTAAGTGTACAGTCATCTGCTGATTAGCATCCGCCATGTGAATTTGACCATCACCTCCGTGCAAACTATCCATATTAAATCTTAAACCTTTGTCCTCCAATTTTGCAATCAGTAGTTAGGTCCTGACTTTCTAACTCAAAGTCTCAACACTACAATAAATTGAACTTTACAGGACAATCGCGGTCTAGTGACCAGTCCACTCGCTCATATGTATCTTCCCTGCTGTCTTTCTTCCTTCCTAAACCGCAAGCTGCAAAACCACAATGCGGACAAAAATCATTTCAAGCTTCTTTAATCAAATACATATCGAGGTTCGACCTTTACAAGAAGCTCCTTTATTCTGCTTAAAATCAAAAAGAATCATTGATGTGTTTCTTTTACCAAATCATACTACAACGGAAGCAAAATAGTACACTCAGAATTAAATTGAGAAATTAGGTATGGAAGTAAAAAAAAAAAAAAAAAAGAGAATGATGGAAATTAGGTCACCATTTCCCTTTAAGAATGAAGGTGATCATCAGGAAATAGGAATTCAAACTTGGAAGTAGCGAGCTGCTGGTTTCGAGTTGAAATTGAAAATTAAAAAAATGGAGAATTGGTACAGGAAGGAGACAAGGGGAGGGAGACACGGCGAGAGAACTGATCGAGATCGAAACCGTTCCGAGCGGGCTCTCTCCTCTGCTTCTCTTTCTTTTCTTTTTTTCTTTTTTTGCCTTTTTTTCTTTTATTTTTTTAACAAAACTTCATATCATAAAAGGGGTTGGGCTCCCGGAAAGTTAAAAAAATAACTTTAGGTTGGATTTCATTAGATCTAGATTCTTGATTGAAATTAAGTGTCGAGGTTTATTTGTGTCTCGTTGTAAGATCCGATGTCGTTGTTGCTACTCTGAGGTCGGGACCCATTGCGAGGTCCTAGCTCATAACGTTTCGAGTTCTCAGAATTTGGGGTTACAATACGGTATCAGAGACAGGTTGAAAACAATGAAACTCAAAAACTTCTAAAGGTCGAATAGATAAATAAACAGAACCCGCAAGGGGTCTACGTTTTCAAAATGGGGTTTTGATTTTTAAACTTGTCGGTTTGGGATAGATGTACGGGCGACCACCACTACCTCCGCGGATCTCAACAATTAGTTTTCTTTTATGTTGACCTTATGTTTTTTTTTTCTAGATCGACTTCAGGATTTCCTCGAGGCTGGATTCGAGGATCTTCCTATTGCTGAGATTGTTAGCAAGTTTCAGAAGGATTTGTCGTTGTTGGGTCCTTCTACACCACCCGAGGATCAACATGTATATCTTTTCTCTCGGAGGTTGAGAGAGTCTACCCGCTCCTATTTTACTAGTTTCCGTTGTGATTCTTTGGCGGACTATCAAGATAGAGCATCTACTTATGAAAGAGATCGATCGGGTCAGAGGACAACTTCTTAGACAGGAGGTCCTGAGAAGAGACAAAGAACTGGATCTGCAGTACTGGAGCTGGATCAGCTGGGTTCGGGCATAGTCAGATGCCGGGACCCTCTGATTTCCAGCAAACGATGTAGAGTTCCGACAGAGGACGACAGTTTCACAACTGCGGAGGTGTCGGACACATTCAAGTTGATTGTTAAGAAGACTGCAATGACTCGCTTTTCTTGTGGCAAGCCCGGACACAAAGATGGTGTTTTGCCGTCAAGACAAGGCACTATCGTAGTAGGGTTCTTCACCTGCTAGTTGCAGGAGGTGGGCAAAGACCTCAGTAACATCAACAGCAGCAGAGAGCTCCTGGTTTTACCGCTCCTCAGGGTTCCGCTCAAAGACGGAGTTGAGGACGAGGTGGTCTTACTTCCGACACCATGGATGCCTCAGCTAGAGTTTATGAGATGAGGAGTGCAATGGAGCCGACAGTTCCAGCGACCACAAGTACCATTCATATTAATGGTTGTCCTCTCAAAGTTCTTTTTAATGTCGGTGCTACTCATTCCTTTATATCTGATGCATGTGTAGATATATTGGTCTTAGTTACCATAGAGGGTAGCCCCTTCCTTATAGAATTATCCGATGGGGGTAAGAGTAGAGGTACACGAGAGATTCACGATTTCCCTATTAGATTGGGAGGTCGCGATTGGCCGGCTGACTTTTTCGTCATGTACTTAGTATATGAAGAAGTTATTCTGGGCATGGATTGGATGGATAGACATCAGACAATTCTTGACATCGGCAAGAGGAAAGTGACGGTAACTACAGAGTTAGGCCATGTAGAGATTTTCCGTGGATGGAATCTCGGAAAGACCGGTACAATCATTAGTGTAGTCCGAGCTGCGAGACTTATTAGTCAGGGTTGCGAGACTTTCTGGTGCTATTCCATGAAGGATAATACGAGCCCAACGTTGGAGGAAATTCCGGTAGCATGCAAGTTTACCGACGTGTTTGGAGAGCCATTAGGTTTACCTTCATAGAGGAGTGTGGACTTTGACATTGATCTAGAGCTCGGGACGAGACCAATATCGAAGGCTCCAAACCGTATGACGCCTATCGAGATGCTTGATCTTAAGAAGCAGTTCGAAGAGTTAACTGGAAGGGCTTCATCCGCCCTAGTGTATCTCCTTGGGGCGCACCAGTACTCTTTGTCAGGAAGAAAGACGGGTCGATGAAGTTAAGTATTGACTACCGAGAGCTTAACAAGGTGACAATCAAATAAGTACATATTTCCCCGTATTAACAATTTGTTGGACCACCTGCATGGAGCTTTAGTGTTTTCGCGGATCGATCTGAAATCCAGATATCACTAGCTGAGGGTGAGAGAGCATGACATAGCCAAGACGGCATTTCGGACTAGATACGGCCACTACGAGTTTGTAGTGATGTCTTTCGAGCTTACGAATGCGCTCGTTGTGTTCATGGAGTTGATGAACAACATCTTCATCGACTTTCTAGACCAGTTCGTGGTTGTCTTCATCGATGATATTCTGATATACACTCGCAGCAGAGATGAGCATACTGGATACTTAAGGATTGTACTCCAAGTCCTGTAGGATAGAGAGCTTTACATCAAGCTCTCTAAGTGCGAGTTTTGGATGTCTGAGGTGGCATTCCTTGGTCATATCGTTTCCGCCGAAGGAATCAAGTTAGATCCGGCGAAGATCGAGTTTGTAACATCTTGGCCGCCTCCTAGGAACGTCAAGGAGGTACACAGCTTCCTAGGATTGGCGGGCTACTACCGTCGCTTTGTGGAGGGTTTTTCAGTTATTGCCCGACCCCTTACTTCCCTGCTAAGGAAGACTACAAGATTCGTGTGGTCCAATCCGTGATTGTAGAGTTTTGAGGAGCTGAAGAGGAGATTGACCTCCACTCCTATCTTAGCTCAGCTAGAGGGCATTAAGGGCTTTGTGGTTTATAGCGACGCATCCAAGCTCGGCTTGAGATGTGTTTTGATGTAGAGGGATCAGGTTATAGCATACATGTCTAGACAACTGAAGACGTATGAGGAGAACTACTCTATCCACGATCTCGAGTTAGCTGTTGTTGTTCACGCTTTGAAGATTTGGAGGCATTATCTGTACGAAGCTATGTGACAGATGTTCACAGACCATAAGATGTTGAAGTATATATTTACTCAGCGGGAGTTAAATAACCGTCAACGCAAATGATTGGAGTTGATCAAGGACTTTGATCTTGAGATTTTATACCACCTGGGGAAGGCGATTGTGGTAACTGATGTCCTTAGTATGAAGACTCCCCGGGAGATGGCGATCGCTCGGCTGACAACTCAGCCTCTTTCACAACAAGATTTGGCATGGTTAGAGATGGATATCCACTTCCCGAATTCCGATAGTCATAAATTCACCTTGGAGGTGTTACCTGATCTGGTGGTGGAAATTGGACAGCAACAAGAGAGTTGCCCAGCTTTGACACGGATCCGAGACAGGATGTCTCAAGGTGAGGCACCACAGTTTACAGTTAGTGTTGATGAAGTTTTGAGACGCTAGGAGCAAGTCTGTGTGCCCTCAGATGGAGAGTTGAGACAGTGGGTCCTACAAGAGGCTCACTCTACACCTTACTCAATGCATCCCGGTGCGAGTAAGATGTATCAGGATATCAGGCGCTCCTTGTGGTGGGGAGGTCTGAAGCCAGACGTAACGAAATATGTAGCTCAGTGTGCGACCTGTCAACAAATCAAGATCGAGCATCATCGACCGGAGGAGAGCTACACCCACTTCTCGTTTCTTAGTGGAAGTGAGAGGACATCTCGATGGATTTTGTTACCGGTTTAAGACCGAGTCGAGGCTTTGATGTCATTTGGATGATAGTAGATCGACTGATGAAGACTGAATGTTTCATTCCTATCAAGGAAACGTGACCGGTAAGTCGATTGTCAGAGGAGTTCACCAGACAGATAATGCGACTTCATAGAGTACCTAGGACTATAGTCTTTGACAAAGACGGACGGTGCACTTCAAGGTTCTAGCAGCAAGTGCATGCCTCCCTACGACTGCTTTTCATCCTCAAACCGATATGGCTCGAGTAGCGGTGAAGTAGCACTTGAGCAGATAGTGAAGTAGCACTGGAGCAGATAGTGGAGTAGCACATGAGCAGCACCTGAGCAAATACAGGATGATATGACTCGAGTAGCGGTGATCCGAGAGAGGATGCTAGCAATACAGAGTCGCTAGAAGTCTTATAGTGATTTAGGTTTATAAATTTTTTCCCAATTGATAAACGGATGAAAGTTTGATCCGTTGTTCCAATAGAAATTCCTATTAATTTGATCTTATTCTTATGAATGCTTGTAGGAAGCATGAATGCATGCATAAGATAGCTTGGCTTTGCATTAAAATTTGCTTTTATTAACATTGTTCTTCTCTTTTGTGAAAGAGACAATTTTTCCATTTTGTAAGTTGTTATTTTGATTTTATAATAACAGAGTTAAAGATATCCTTATTAAGATATCCTTATTAACTCTCCCGTTAATTATAGAGCATCCGAGGTATTATTCTAAATTGGTGGAGGTCGTGATGCCAAGATGCGATTGAATTCTTCTTTTGTTGTTTCGATCAATGTTACTAGTAGTTTGGAAAGCGGATTTGTGGTAGTTTATCACCTGGCCGTCAATTGCACAATAGTTCGTAAGGACCGAATTTTGGTGCTTGCTTCCATTGTTGCTCATGTAGAAAACAATATGTCATCCACAAAGGCTAAGAAAGGGTTTTTTGTAACATTTTTCGTGATAGGGAAACCAATAGTTTATAGGTTCTCCCTACATGTTTTTTGTATATTTTTTGCCAGAACCTCCGCCTCCAGATTGAAAAGGAGCGGCGAAAGTGTGACACCACCTATTTCATTTCTAGTTTATTACCAGTTAATTAACCATGTTTAAAGCAATAAGCGGAAAAGCGGAAAACGTAAATTTTTAAAACTTTATCTTACAACCATATTCACAACATATACACATACTAACATACGTCATAAAACTCCGTTTAACCAAAACACAACTGTTTTAAAACCATGCAAAACATCCTAGGCGGTATCATCCCATAACAGCTCACCTGATATGATCTCAAATCCAGGTGTTGGGTCCAACGTCTTTGCCTTGATCAGGCCGAGTCTGAGTAGCTGAAAAATATGTGGATATAACAACAATGAGCCACACGCTCAGTAAGGGTATACAAATCGCACTCTCCCAATATATATAAGTATCTAATATCCCGTCCCCAAAGGACACTCTATACCCTTCCTCACATTTCAAAGCACGCATACATATCCACATTCACATATAATTCCACCACCATTCATATCACATTTCACATAAACATTCAAGCATGTTATCACACATCACATATAATTCCACAACCATTCATATCACATTTCACATAAACATTCAAGTATGTTATCACACATCGCATATAAACATATCATCTCATATAAACATCTCATATCATCTCATCACATATAAATAATCATAACATAACACATAACATGCTAGACTCGATCGCATCGATGCATAGGTGATAATTAACTAACTAGCTCCAACTGATCGTACGATATATTTTCTCATGTGCTTTCGTATTTCTTTTCTTTCTTTCTTTTTTTTTTTCTTTCGGTTGGCCAACCCGATAGCGTCATAGGCCCCCTGTAGATCAGGTAGCGACCTCGGCCATCTTGTCCTAAGACCCCCTGTAGATCAGGTTGCGATCTTGGACTATTTTTCTTATCTTGAGGCCCCCTGTAGATCAGGTAGCGACCCCTGGCTGTTTTTCTTATCTTGAGGCCCCCTGTAGATCAAGTAGCGACCTCTGAGGCCCCCTGTAGATCAGGTAGCGACCTCGTCCCCCGGAAACCCGTGCGGGACCCAGTTGGGCTAATTAATCAATTACCATCCTATATTATCACTTTCATATCATAACTCAATTTCATGCTTTCATCATATTCTTTCATCACATTCCTTCCACTATCATCTCATGTACCTCATGCATGCTTTCATAAGGAATATCAAGTCATCATCATCGTCTCACTCATATACATATAAGCATGCATACAATCATAACAAACATATATATACACTCAAGCATGCATAAAATCATAGCATATTAAATACATAACATATATTAAGCAAGTGTAATTCATATACACTTACCTCGCAGGTAAGAACAATAAAACCTCGCAAACCAACTATTGAGTCCGTTTCCCACTCGGACTATCCTCCTTTATCGTGCTTGGATACGCTCACAAAGAACTAAGCTATAGTTAACCAAAACCTTGAACAACACCTGTTGAGAAAATCATATTCCTCGTATTAAACTTCTCGCTTCAAACACCAGTTAAATTCATTCCTTTGAATTTAATTAGCTTATAACATTTTCTAGAATCCCAATTTAATTAATTAACCTTTAATTAATTAATTAAATTTCGCCAGAACAACGTTTTGCCCGCAGGCAATTTCTGAACCCACCTGTCATCAAATCTTATCAAACAAACAGCCCATAATCACCAGAATAATGTAACGAGTATAATGGAATTTCCAATTATCCATTTTGGCAAGCCTAAGGTCAATTTAGGCAAAATCGCAATACGAAAAACGAATAAATTCATAACTTATTCGTTACTAACCCGATTGACGATCCGAAAGAAGATTTGGAATCACAACGACGCAGGCTACGCTCGGACACCATCAAATTCACCGGAATCTGAGCGACGGAACCTCCCTAGTATCATATATACTCGACCAGACCTTCCCTTGCTCGGAAATGCAGAAACTCGGTACCAAAATGAAGAGAATGAAGAGAGGAATCCAAAAACTCAAACGGATTTGAAATTCGGATTAAAAACGGAGAGTAGATCTGAGTTTGAAGATTGAGAGAAATCAGAGCTTTTACGAGAAAACGTGAAAGGAAATGAATTAATAAACGTTATTTCCGCTATTTATAGCGAAGACGATAATTATCCTTTAGCGGAGTCGATAATTATCCTTTCACCGATCCGAAAGCGGTTTAAGCCCCTTTCTCCAAACTTCTCGAAATTGGAATAATAAATCTGGAATATTGTATGGATAATTATTCCGCAATTGTCTCGAGAAACGCGTATTCCTAAGCCGTCTTTCTTAGCCGCTAAGAAACGAAATAGCGACTCTTTTGGCCGTTTTGTCTTTTGATGTTTTTTCATATCTAGTACATGTCCGATGTCCTGATCATTTTTCTCAACTGCATTTTTATTAATTGAAGCTCCCAAATGCTCCAAATAACACCGGGTTTATATCATCTAGGTATCGATCTCTTGTTAAGACGGTTTTAATTCCGTTAAACCCGTTTAACTTCCTAAAATTCCCGATTAGGCCATATTTGATTTTTGACTGTTACATAAAGGGGGTCCCCTTGACGGAGGCCTCTTTGTGGGGAGAATAATGTTGTCGGAGAATCATTTATTAATATAAAGTAGGAACCACTAGTTACACACTCTTTAATCCACTTCCTAAAATTTTTCTCCATATCCAAAATTTTCAAGGATATCCTTAAGAAAAAAATCATTCTACTTTATCATAGGCTTTTCTCATGTCTAGTTTAATTGCCATAAAGCCTTATTTTCCTTTCTTTATTCTACAACCATGGAAGATTGGACATTATCATGTATTGCTCTATTTTTGGTAAAAACTCTTTGTAGGGGATGGATCAATTTTGGTAAGACTAGCAAAGTTTCTTAACCAAAATTTTGGCAATTATTTTGTAGACTATCAAATATAGTGTGTGTTTGGCACACAAAAAAAACTAGTGTATGTGTTTTGTAGTGTTTTTGGTAGTGTTTTGTGTTTTAGGTTGTGTTTTAGTTTTTAAAAAACTGTGTACGTGTTTGGTATGAGTAGTGTTTTTTGTGAAGTGTTTTTAGGGTATAATTACTATTGTACCCATACTTTTACTAAAAATTACATTTCCTTACCCTTATATTATTTTACTCAATTTTTGTCTTTCTCGTTAGGTTTTGGTATCGGGTGACAGAAGGCTTCTCAGGGCCGCCGCCGACTTCTTCTTTCTTTGTTCTTCTCACTTGGAGGTCTTCTACCACCGGCAGTGGTGAGTGCTTTTAGCAGTGCAGCAACTGGAGCTCTTCTACCACCATTCTTCTTCGTCCGTTCTTGTACCACCTGGAGCACGAACATCGCTCTTCTCAACTTTCTGACCTAAAATCGTTCTTCTTAAGCAGTGCCGCAACTGAACCAGGTAAGGTGCACGAATTTCGTTCTTCTCACCTGCTTTTGATTGAATTTCCTGGAGCTCTTCCTTCAGTCTCCGAATTGCTGTCGAATGTTTAGTGTTTTGCTTTCATATATGTGTTCTTCTTTTGCTTATTCTTCAGTCCTCGAATTGCAGTCAAAATACTGGAGCTCTTATACATATGTTCTGAATCTATACTGAAATATGCTCTTTTGTTAGTATTTACTGCAACTCTCTACCTCAGTTCTCGACTTGTAGGGTGCAAAAAATTTGATTGTTACTCATATACTGATTGATATCATAAACTGAATTTAATTGCTTTCATATATGAATTGCAGTTGATCATTTTCCGTCATATGTTGTTGTCCTTAAGCTTGGTTGTATGATGCTTTATCCTTACCATACTTGTTAAGTGCAGATTGATATTGGTTGTATGCATTCATATAGGAGGCTGAATTTTGTGCACTAAATTTTATCAGAATTTCTGCATATTGGTATTGGTTGTATCCTTACCATACTTGTATGCTGCTTTGTCCATAAGCTTGTTGTTTCGATGATGATTATGAATTGATTGAAGCTGAATTTTGTGCACTTAATTTCAGAATTTCTGCATATTTTTTAGGTATGTGATTGTGATATATTTTATATTTACATAAATTTGTTGTAGTTGCGATGGAGAATAGTGTTTCTCAAAGTCGTTGTAGAGGTCCGAATTTCTCATTGGATGATGAACTAGTGAAAGTTCTAGTGAAGATACTAGTTGAATACCAAAAGAAAAATGGAAGCAAGCAAGCATACAATTGGAAAGAAATTAGTACAACTTTTACTGCTACATCTGGGAAGAGTGATGTCAAGGATACTTGTAGGAACAAGTACGAATCAATGAAAAAAGAGTATAAGGCTTGAAACCTGCTTATGAATTCTGAGACGGGTCTTGGTTGGGATGACAACACCCGTAGGATCACGACATCAAATGGATGGTAGGATAGGAAGATTAAGGTAATTGATATTTCTTTTCTATACGTTATGGTATTAAAAGACATGTATTATACTAATGCATGTTTTTATTATTGCAGGAAGATCCAAACTGCAAGAAATATAGGAACAATGGAATTGATGCTGATTATGAAGAATTGTTGTGTTCGCTTTTTTCTAGGAACGTAGCAACATGGCGTCTTGCCATGTCTTCCGGCATGGCACGAGAAAAAAGTCTCAAGTATGTGTCACTTGCAAGTGAAGAGGAAATAGAATTCGATATTGGGGAAGGAGATAAGTCACAGTTCTTTCGCACATTTGTTGACACCATCAACGGAGGAGCTGCTAGCCAATCTGGAACAGAAGCTCATACCCTAACTCCGGTCAATATGTGTACTACTGAAAAAGCTTCGGTGAAGAGAAAAAGAAGACAATTTGTTGGGTCGTCCAAGTTTGAAGAACATCTTGCACATACTAGGGACACAATGAGAAAATACTTGCGCTCTTCCAAGAAGAAGTCACATCAAAAGATAAAGAAGAAGAGTCACTACTAGATGAAGTAATGTTGATGCTTGATCGTTTCGTTGAAAAAGGTTTGGTGGAGGATGGATCACCATTATGGTGTTTTATTATTTCAAAGGTTAAAGGGAAAATGGATATGAAAATATTGATAAAATTGTCTGATGACGAAAAGAGGGTCAGGTGGCTCAAATGGGAGTTTGAGAACCGTTAAATTGTTTCAGTTGTTGCACTTGTTTTAGTCATTCATCTCTGTTGGGCGTGTTTGTTGATGACAATTACTTTTCTTGCATGACATTGTACTTGTTGACATTTTTTAGTTATGAAGAATTGTTGGTTTTGTTTCCTTGCTTACGCTTGCTTCTATTTTAATTCTCTGATGTTGCTTATCATTCTCTGTTTACAATCACTAATCATAAGAGTTCTATTTTTTTACCAATTGCAGGTGAGCGTTGTTGGTTTTAAATATGTCTAGCTGGTGTGTTGGTACTGATTCAGAATTGCAGAAACGTCGTCGACTACTTAAAATGTACACACATTATGCTCAAATAAAAATGCAAACGGATATAGTAGCCGAACATTACTACAAACATATGCACAAACAACCGTGCTACACCGACAATGAGTGTGGGAAAATGTGGATGAATGACATATTGTCTGACCATCACATTCGGACCGTCAACATGTTTAGGATGGACGCATAAGTACTTGTACGTTTGTACACCGAGTTGGAAAGTAATTACGGTCTTACAGCGTCACCAGAAGTCTCTGTCTTGGAGAAAGTGGGAATATTTCTATACACGCTAGCTCAAGGAGCCTCAGTTTGTGTTGTTGTTGAGCATTTTCAAAGGTTGACGGAGACCGTTCACCGAGCATTCCATGATGTACTGAACTCTTTCACCGGGTACGGGCATGAAGACCGTGGACTATCACATGATCTTATTCGACCAAGTAATCCAAACTTTCCTAGGACACCCTCCCACATTGCTGCAGACCCAAGATACAAGGATTATTTTTAGGTATATATGTACTTTATTAAAAGGATTAATGTCATATAAATTATGACACTTGAATTGTATTTTGTTGTATGTAGGACTGCATTGGTTGTCTTGATGGAATACATATCAGTGCATGCATCCCTTTAGAGTCACAGGGTCCTTTCATCGGTCGAAAACATACGGTAACCTTCAATGTTCTAGCAGTTTGTGATTTTAACATGTTGTTTACTTTTGTGTTGTCTGGATGGGAAGGGTCGGCACACGACGCAAAGGTCCTAGACAATGCTATTTGCAAACCAAACGTACAAATTTCCATTCCACCTGCCAACAAGTATTACCTTTGTGACAAAGGTTACGCAGACAGGCACGGATTTCTAGTTCCATATTCTAAGACAAGGTACCATTTGAATCAGTTTGATAATGAGCCGTCCAACAACAAGAAATAAGCGTTCAACAGAACACACTCTTCTCTTAGAAGTTGTATAGAGCGTTGCTTTGGAATCCTCAAAAAAGATAGAAAATTTTAGATGCAATGCCGTGTTATCCGGACCACACACAGGTTGACATTCATATCGCTTGTTTTGCCCTCCACAACTTCATTCGCTTGTATTCTGGCTATGATGACTTGTCTGAAGAAGAAGAAGAATATCAAAACCCGTTGGTAAACCAAGAAGGTGTAGAAGATGTTGGTATCAACATTACAAGTGATAGAGGAATGGGGCATATTCATGATCGTATTGCTACTACCATATGGAACTCGACAAGGAATAGTTAGGAAGTTTATATTTATATTATGTCTTTTGTGTCCTCGGTATTTTGTCAAACGTTGTTTTACGAAGTTTGAGAACCGTTTAATTGTTTCAGTTGTTTTAGTCATTTACATTAATCGTGATCGTATTGCTACTATTTTCCTTCTCAGAAGGCTCCTCAACATTACTAATTAGTTTGTACATTTAATATATCTAATACCTGCAGCCACTCCAAAACTTACTAGTTTAGTACATGAATATTTATACAAAATATTGCTCAGAAACTGTTGGAAACAGACTTCTAGTAGGTCTTGTTATCCTCTGCATTATTGTCAAATAAAAATAAAACCAAACACAGAAGACTCCTCAAACAACTGAAGAGAATAAACAGACTTCTAGTCGTCCTCTGCATTACTGAACTGAAAATGCTTACATAACTATGATACAAATATCTGTCAATACAATAACAGTAGGGGATACCAACTCACACAACTAACTAAAAATGCTTACATAACTATGATACAAATATCTGTCAATACAATAACTGTAGGGGAGACCAACTCACACAACTAAAGAGAATAGAACAATCCCACAAATAAACCCCAATACAAATGCATTTAATTTTCCAGACTTGATTTCATTGTTGTCTCTCACTTGAGTAAGTTCATGCTTTAATGATTCCACATGTACCTCAGCGTCCCTTTCTCGCATTCTTAATCTCTGAACTTCATACTGCAGCTCTTTTTTCTGTTCTCTTAAAGATTCCACATAGTCTCGTAAGTCAGGGGATGCGTTACTGTCATCAAGACAGTACATTACCATCTCATATTTGGCAAGATTGTCCTTTATTTTCTTCTCATATCTCCAAAAGTAATATTCAGGATGTGCACTATCGCAACTTGAGTCGTCTGACATATTACTACACCAACTGAAATTCTCATATGAATATTCAGAATGCAAATTCAGATTGCAAATATTAAAGATTGGAAATAAAATAAGTTTCATGAACTGAAAATGTCCAAGAATAATATTGTCATAAAAAATGTCATCAAAACTACAATAAAGCATGCTAGATATACAAGTACAAGAATAATATTGGCATCAAAACTGAAAATGTCCACAACTGTACTTGTAAGACGAACTAAAAATAGGAGAGAAATATATATATACAGATTTACATATCTGTATGAAGCCTCATCATTTACAATTTCAGATTGCATTAGTGAAGCATATACACAAACTGAAAATGTCCACAATTGTACTTGTGACAACCTAATAATATTGTCATCAAAACAAACCTAATAATATGAATCACCACAACCTAATAAAATATGAATCACCACAATTTAAAAACAAACATAATAGGAGAGAATAATATATATACATGCAAATTATAAAGCCCGTAATCATGATATCCAAATCTAAAGATGAGCTATGAATCAACAGATGGGGTGCTGTAAATACTACAATCACTCAACCGAAATTAAAATAAGACCGATATCATCAGTAAAGGGTCTGGACACGAATCATAATTAATTCAGCAAAGGGTCTGGACACGAATCATCAATAAAGGGTCTTGTTTTTTTGCCTTTACTGTTTGGATATGTACATTCAGTAACTAGTCACAGTCTCATATGAATATTTAGATTGCAAATAAAACCGAAATCAAAATTGAAATCATCAGTAAAGGGTCTAGACACAAATCAACCATTAAAATACCCAATTAATTCACAGAAACTAAGCATCCAGACTTCTATCACATATAAACATAATGTGTTATGAATCCACAAAAACTAATCCAAATCAATGAAGTTAGGGCATATGAATCCCCAACCAGTAAAGGCAAGAACAATAGCATATGAGTACCCAATAAATAAAAACCGAAATCAAAATCAGTTCCATCTAACAAACAAACCCACAACAAGAAGGAAGAACAAGAGCATCCATGAATCAGATTTCAATAATCAAATAAAATCGAGTGAATGAAGTTAGGGCATATCAGAAGGAAGGGCGGGATGGGATACCGATGACGGAGAGTTTAAGGCAACTGGATTTCTCTTTTACTTTCGTCCACAACTAGAGCTCTCTTTACTTCGAATTGTCGACTGGTGAGGGAAAGCCTTTCGGAATGGTGAAGTGACGAAGTGAAGAGTACAGAAGACGAAGCTCTCTTCCTTCGGCGAAGAATCAGGGCTAATGGGAAACAAGAGAGAGAGTGTTAGATTTATAGCCGATAAATGAAAGTAATTATCAACAATAGTAAGGACATGATAGTCTTTTTGTTTCTAATGTCCAAAATTTTCAAGGACATCCTTAAGAAAAAAATCATTCTACTTTATCATAGGCTTTTTTCATGTATAGTTTAATTGACATAAAGCCTTATTTTCCTTTCTTTATTCTAAAATCATGGAAGATTGGACATTATCATGTATTGCTCTATTTTTGGTAAAAACTCTTTGTAGGGGGATGGATCAATTTTGGTAAGACTAGCAAAGTTTCTTAACCAAAATTTTGGCAATTATTTTGTAGACTATCAAATATAAGCTTATTGATCTGTAATGAGACGTTGTTGACAAATTGTCTATTTTGGGATTAAAGAAATGAATGTGTGATTACTTTGTTTGATGATTTTTCCGGTTTCATAGAAACTTTTCGTTGCCCTAGTGACTGAAGGTCCAATAATGTGCCAATATTTTGATAGATATCAACTGTCAAGGCTTGATGATTATTGCAACCAATGTCAAACACAACATTTTTTTATTTTCCTTGTGGAGAATGACATTACTAAATCTTGATTTATTAGTTTTAGTTATTTCTGATTGTATGACTTCTAATTGCTTTTGTAGTTTATGATGAAAAATTATCAAGGCTTCAAAACGATGATTGTAATCTTTTAAAAATTAATTGTTGATGTCATTTTCTCTAGACACTGTTGTGCCATCATTTTTCATTATTGTAGCGATGATTTTCTTATTTCTACAACTAGTTGCTTTCCTATCATGGAACTTCGTGTTTTTTCCCAATCGTAGATTATTTGTTTTAGATCTTTGCACTCAATATCTATGTTGGTAGTCCAAAAGACATTCTCGTTTCTTACGTAGTCTATTAATTTTATCATTCATTTGTTGATTGAAGGACATAAATATTTATTTTTGAAGAGATTCAATTTCATCATCAACTATTTTTAATTGTTTGTTGATATTTCCAAAATTTTCACGACTCCACCATTTTAGCTTTTGTTTGAGGAGACTCATTTTTTTACTAGATTGAACATATGGGTTCCCGAAAATTGTGTTCGCCAAGTTTGTTTTATTAGATTCTCGTAGTCGTGTTGTTGCATCCACATTGATTCAAATCTGAAAGGTTTATTCTTGTAATTTATACCCTCGTTTTGTAGGTTGACGGATATCATGCAATGATCCGAGGTAGTGAAAGCATGATTACTACATCAGGTTGTTAACAATATTGACTTAAGGTAGTTGATCAAATTTCAGAGAACCATATGTCCTTTAATTGAGATTTTGCGTAAGAGGATGTAGTTGGGCGTGTGAATCTCACTATTTGATTTGCTCTACAACTATGACAACAATGAGAGCTTCACAATATTATTATAGATTTACAACATGACGAATAAGCTTAGGTTAAGACACTTTTTATGATTCATATTGGAGGGAAACTCATGGCGTGATGTGTATTTATGAGTTCAGGCTGACTATGAGGGCTCGAGTGCCATTAGGTTTGGATCGGATCCACCCATTTTGGAATCAAGTTTGGTGGAAATGAGTAAATATATCTAATGATGACACAATTAATAACACTCAAATCATCGTCTTTTTCAAACATCATTTTATTACACTACCTTCCTATTTTGGGCTTGATAACATATCTTATCGGTCTATTCCATTCCTATTACTGTTTTGGAAATGTACCGGTTAGTTATGTAATGCATGCATTTAAGGCATTGCAAATGATATATATATATATATATATATATATATATATGTGTGTGTGTGTGTGTGTGTGTGTGTGTGTGTGTGTGTGTGTGTGTGTGTGTGTGTGTGTGTGTGTGTGTGTGTGCGCGCGCGCGCGCGCGTACGTGTGTAACGGAATGACCTCATACATAATAAGGATCTCCTTACGGTCAAAGAAGTCAAGGTCAAGAGGAAATGATTGAGATCCAAGAGTGAAGATGAAGAACACCGTGAGAAATGTAGAGGTTGATCGACGAGCATCACCTTGACCACCTCGTGTTCATCCTGCACATGACCCACACATGGTCACTTGTCGAAAAGCGAAGAATTGAAGACAACTCGAGTATTACGTATGAAGACGGTCGATTTACTCCAAGATTCCGACCGATTTGGACTTTCATGTCAACTAAAAAGTTATAGAGCTTAAAATTACCTATGAAAGTGGTACTTGGGGATTTTTCTAGTTCCAATAATAACAACAGAAATTCAATTACCAAAGCGTTGTAATATTGTCAAGATGTTGATATTATGGGCCACACCCATAAGATCGATCGACCTAGGCCCACTTTGATGCTCTTGAACGTCTACCTTTCTCCTTTATTCCCTTTTATTTGGGCTGGACTCCCAGCCTGTCCTCTTGTAACACCTCAAATCTGATAGACTCAAGATGCTACGGGTTAGGACCTCACAATGGGTCCTAACCCTTAGCCTGACAACAACTTCACCGGACCTTACAACACGTCACAAATAAAAGCCAAATGGAAAGAGTTTTAATGCATCACGAGTATCTGAAATACAACCGAAAACATTCTCCAGCCGAGTTCTCAAAACAACGACAAGACAACGTCTGAAACAAAGGAAATAAAAGATAACTGATCCAGTCCTATAGTGTACGGAACCCCGGCTACTTACTACCGCCGGATCACTCGACCGCCTCCCTACCTGCAAGGCATCTACAAGCGGTATAAAACCGTTAGCTAAACATTCTATGCATTAGAATAAAGGTAAAGGCACATAAACACATAATAAACACATTCAATATGCAACACTCAAGTCAGTTTATTATCTTTGGTTAAGTCATATCCCTTACTAATGATACTTATTTTATGGCACGAGGGATTCCCAAACCTCGCCTCCGTCCCCATTTACCAGCAAGGAATGATAATAATGCATCTGACCGTCTACCTGCCTGGTCTGGTCGCAAAGAATCTCATAACTCTCGCAAGAGCTATACAGTGATGTCACCGCCCGTTATCATACACTTGGGTCAATTACATAGTATATAAAGTCGTCCTATTCCGGTTTTGTTGTTTAATATAACTAACACACACCACCAAACACACAATATGCTAATACAAAGAAGTCAGCTAAGTAAGTCCTTGGACTTACCAGACTCAAAAAGAAACCCGATCGAACTCTCTCAACCTTCCGTGGGAAAATACGCAACGCCTGTTCAACACAAGGCACACGGATCAAACAACAATCTAGTCAACCAGAAGTCCTTAGACTTCTAGGCTCAACATCCTTACAAGAACAACATCAGTCTAGTCAACTAGAAGTCCTTAGACTTCTAGGCTCAACATCCTCACAAGAATAACAACTCAAGATAGATCAACACTCTCAGTCCACTGCCTCAAAGGCTTCCAATATAACAACTCAGTCCCAAACCGATATCCTTACAATCCTAAGAGATCATGCCACAATATCACAACCAATATATCCTCAACTCTCACAAGATAATCCTAAGGGTCAAGACACTACTTGGCATTCCATATCACCTATGTTAAGCCATCCTAACATGCTACTAAGATAGTTTGAGATCAAGAAAGCGGAAAGGGAAGAAAGAACAAGAGATCGGAGGCTTATTGGTGTAGAAACCGCCCCTGTGGTGTCAAGACGCCGCCCCTGCAGTATGAAGGACCCAGAGTCCGCCCCCGGGGATCACAGGATCCGCCCCCGCGGCTCACAGTCCAGAAACATCGACTTCTTCGGTTCTTTGATGAGCAGCAGCCTTCCTATTGCCTCCTTTGATGTTGTGAATGTCTCCTAGCCTCCAACATAAGATCTTAGCCCTCCTCCACGGTCTAAGTATGCCATCAACACAATCAAACACAAGAGGAACCTCCTTTAGGTAGATTCATGGATTCCTTCCATTCAAGGTAGCAAGAAGAAGAAGGATGAATAAGGAAGGAAGGGGAAGGAAATAACTTACCCTGAAACACGTCTCTACAGTCTGAAATCCGTGTGATAGCCTCAAGAGAAGAGAGAAGAAAAAGGTGGAGAATAACGTGAAGGAGATGAGGAAGGAGAAAGGAGAGAATGAAGTAACGTGAAAAGAAATGAGGGAGAGGGAGTTAGGCTGCATAAATGGGAGGGATGCCAAGAGACAACAACCATGAATCACTCCTCTCATAAAGAGACGGAATTAAAAGAGTTAGAAGACGAAAGGTTGGACGGAAAAGGAACATAACTCTCGCTCAACGTGTCACCGCCCCCGCGGGACGTCCAAGCCGCGGTCGCGGATGGTCGCGGGTGCGGGCCTTCTAAGCCGCAAGGGCGGTATCCCTTACGTAAGGCTTCCAACGCCTCTCGTAAACGGAACTAAAATTCCGGGCGTTACACCTCTTAGGTATTTTTTTTATTTATATTTATTTGTTAAGGATAGTTTAATCATTCTAGATTTGATCTTATCTTATTAGAAGATAAGATCTAGTTAAAGCCTAGGTGGATTAAGTTAGATATACTACCTATAAATAAGGCATATAGTCATATGATTAACATTAAGTTTTAGTTCCAATTTTGAGGGTTAGGAAGAGCAGTAGGGATTTGCAGCGCTGTTGGTCGTCCGCCACTCCGGTGGCCGGTCAACTAGCACTCTGAAGACGCATGAGAGATGTTTCAAATTGGACAACGTCTCTTACGAGGTGAATTTCATTGATGACATGATTTATGACACTAGTTTAGACACTCTTAAGTTTTAGGTAGTTTTCCATTCCATTCATGCATGTTTCTGCATTAGTTCGTGACATTTACGCTTAAATCATGCATATTGTCGAAATAGACGTCTACAGGAGCTTTTGTCGGTTTTGTAGGTGTTTTTGGGAACTTTGAGACATTATTGATCATATCCGAGGTTCGAGCCTCATGATGGTCCGGATTTATGGTTCCAAATGACCCGTGCTTGGAGGAATGAAGAAGGCAAGGACCCTAGTTGGTGCAAGGAATGGTCTAACTCATGTTTAAGTGATGTTTGGGGCTGTTTTAGAGCCATCTCGGTCCAAGGCTCACCCATCTCGACCGAGATGCCCGCTGGAGCCAACCGAGATGCTCTGTTGGACCACCACGACACATGGCACCACCTCTCTTGGTCCGACCCTTGCTTTTGTGGAAGTACTTAACTGATGTTGCAGGTTGTATTTTGGAGCCTTCTACCACATCTTTGACCTATCTTCTCCAACACACTCTCTTTTGGATTGTTTTCTCTTCCAAGCACCCTTGTGGGTTTCTTGGAAGAGGTTAGTGTATATTTTAGTTTTAGAGTGGATTTTGAGTGTGTTTCTTTGCAAGCTTGTAAGTTTGGATCTTGGAGCTGCCATTGGAAACTTTGTAAGATTGTTGAAGCATCTATCTAGCTAAGTAACTTCTTGTTCTTTGATCTTATCTTCATTTTCTAGCTGTGACTTGTAAGCATGCTTTATTTATGAAGTTTGATCTAGATTTGTATGTTATTGGCTGAGTAGATGTGATTCTAGGGTGAAGGAATGATTGTTATGCATTGGACTATGATTGTATGGACTTACATGTTAGCTTAGGATGAATTTGTGTTCGAAACCTTAACTCAGTCCATGATCTCGGCTTGTTCTTCATACCATTTCGGCCAAGATGACTATGATCCACCTGAGATGCATGAGTCGTTGTTCTAAGGTTGATATATCTTCATGTTAGGAAGTAGATGTGTTGAAATCCTATTGTTTTTTTAGCCAAATCTAGCCTAGGGTGACTTTTGCTAGCAACCTATTTGAGGAATGAGACTTACCCGGTAATTTCCTCTCTTAAATACATAAGAAGATGAACTCTAGGTAGTAGTGAGCCTCAACAACCGCTATTGGATTGAGTGTGCTAGGATTGTTGCATAAGACTTACCTTTTCCGAGACTTACCCGGTAAGGAGGGGTTTGACCCTTAGGTAGTGGCAGGTTTGTGTAGAATTCCCGTCCTTAGGCTCCTTGAGACTTATCCGGTAATAGGACCTTAGGTTCGAGACTAGTGGAGCATGAGACTTACCCGGTAATTGCTCCCATTAGATAAACACCCAACTCCGAAGAACCGCAACTTTCCTTTGATGTTATGATTGCATGAGTCCATTGCATAACCGGAATTCCGAATCTCTAGAATCCGCATTTCTTACCTCTTATCTCCTATCTTGTGTTTGTTTGTTGTTTGTTCGCTTGTTGGCATATATTTGATCCCTTGTTTGATCACCACAAAAACCTACCAAAAATATTATGTTTTGCATTTATTTATTGCTTGTCTTGTCTTAGTCTAGATTTACACTATCTTTGATCATTGAGTGACTTAATTTCACCTCAGTCCTTGTGTTCGACCTCGGAATACTTTCCTTTCTACGAAATGATCCGTACAGTGCAAGTTTCACTAGGTAGTTTAGGATTTTAGTTCGAGTTTATAAATGTAAAGCTTTTTGTGCTACCTTTTCTAGCATAACATTCATCCTAATTGTGATCATATTATTGAAATGCTCAGGAAGATTGCAGTCAAACCAAATGGTCCGATATTGTTGGCAACCAATGAGGTAGATTGTGATTTTAATGATGAGGTTATTGCGTGTACATGCAACACCGATAATTTTTTTTTTTTTTATCTTAATTGTGCTGATATGTTTCCTACATTATCATCTCGTCTCCCCTGCATCCTAACTTTCTTCGAGTCGAGGATAACTCGATGTCAAGAAAGGGAGGATCATATGATCCGAGATATGTCTATCAAGCCTTCCATGACAACTTTGCACCATATCAATAAACCTGATATTCTCGTTGTTGTGGTTGGCTTTGGAATACACACGTATATCACTTTTGAATGTCTTTCAGAGATCTACAACTTTGCAGCTCCCACCAAAGTCCGAATCTAGTGGACAAATGCTCGAAAATGCATGACAAGCTGCCGGCTAAATATCCCGCGAGTTTATTCTTGGAGTGATATTCAGCCCATCCTCCGCCTCGGCCCGATGATTAACATTACGATGCCCATGAATTGAGATTCTTCATCCGACCCGTTCGCGGTTCGCCTCCTTGACCCGATGATTTAATATTATTAGATTATTAAATTAATTTTATTTTAGTTGTTTTTTTTATTTCCATGTTAAGTTTATTTTTTATAGGATAGTTTATTTTTTATTCCGATTTATTTAAGATATTTTAGTTAGTTATTTTATTTAATTTCGCATTAGTTTAGATAGTTTATTTTATTTCACATCCTTATCGTTTGTAAACATTATAAGTTGAGACTTTCGCCTTATAATTAAAACAAACTTTATTTAGATTAATAAGTGCACGTGTTGTCCTGTTAATCCGGTTATTCGTTGAACCAATTAACACAAATATCGTTCTTTTTAGCAATCGAAGAAGTTGAACTCGATGAAAGTACAGAACACCCTTCGTGCTTCACATCATATATGCTTATGAGATGAATAAAAATGAGGGTGAAAGGCACTAAAAAGGAAATTATATATCTTCCTCGACATATTAGCTCGGCTACTTGATGGCTCAACATCCGGATCAACTTATTTCTTCCTCCCAGATTCTCCATAATGTTCACATGTCAAGCGATACGTACAAAGCCTACTACCGTGTGAGCCAAAATGATTTCGTAACTAACATTATATTATTTGACCTCCCCATGAACCGAGCTCCAATTACTAGATGGCACAATCATCAAATGAAAAACGTGACTTCAACTAGACAATATGACATCTTCAAAACCATAAATAATCTTGGTTGAAATATGAAACAAGTATGATATTGAAAGTTTTTATTGCATTTATAATATGTCTTAACCCCAACGATAATCCAACATATATATATTTATGGATGTTGGACAACATTCAATTCCAAAAACTATATATGAAGTTCAACGTTGTTGCTTGGCGTTCAGGTTGAACTTTTCTAACAAAACCATTTGACAATGAAGTTAAAAGTTTTCATCGTAGCCGCTCGACCGTTAAATTGAATGGTTCAACATGTCGTAATACGTTGTGTTATGTACCCTATATATCGGAGGCTGTGCCCTCAACAATTTCCTATTGTAATTGTGATAAAAGTTAGAGCTACATCTTTCGTTTTTTATGGGCCGTAATATTTTGTTGTTGTCTTTTTAATAACAACTTTTTAACGTTTGTTAATCATTTACCAATTTCCATCATACGAAGATAAGCCAATCTAAAAATTTATTCCAATATAAAACTAAAAATTTTATTAATTTTAAATTCAAATTTTCTAATCGGCCAATATATATATACCATGAATACTAAAAGAAACACATAAGGTAGTAACGTAACCAAAAATGGTAATATGGTACGTTACAGAGCATTTGGACTACGGCCCCTCCTCCCAGCAGCAGAATTCGTGTGTAAAGTATTGCATTTGCTGTGATGTTTGCGGCGATTCAAACTCGGGGGCATCAGAAGAACAAGAGTCTCTCTGTAAGAGAAGCATTGCGGTTGAAGCAGTTCCACAACAGCAAGGAGGAGGATCCCAATTCAAATGGACGGAAAAGGAATGACAGGAAACGCCGGGGATCCATCTCAACAACCAGCACAGCCGCCGGCTCCGGCGAAGGTGGTGGAGAAGCTTAATGATGCAGTACAGCAACAGCTCAACCTTGAATACATCAAGACCCGAGCCGTTAGTCTCTACAAAGCCATCTCTCGGATTCTCGAAGACTTCGATGTCATGTCTCGCTCCAACACCCTTCCCAAATGGTGCTTCCTCTCTTTCCCTTCATTTGCTTCCTCAAATTCGCCCATTTTCTTTGGTGATTCATGAAATTTGTTTTATTAATGAATATTGGGGTACGCCCTAATTGAGGGATAGTGGAAGAATTTTTAGATTTTATTGACTTGTTATCATAATTGAACGTTACCGCCAGGCAAGATGCACTTGGTCAGTTTTCTATGGTGAATCTGGAGCTCTTCAACATCGTTGAGGATATCAAGAAGGCCTCTAAGTCTTTTGTGATTCTTCCTAAGAATGTCAATGCTGAAAATGCTACTGGTAAGCTGCTTCCCTCCATTGATATTGAGGATTGTGCATTTCATTGAGGTTGTTTGGTTCATACAATTAGGGTTTCTTTCTTACAGTACTTCCGGTCATGCTGTCGTCAAAACTCCTACCTGAGATGGAGGCAGAGGACTCTTCTAAGAGAGAGCAGTTACTACTTGGCATGCAAAATTTGCCCATTCCCGTGCAAATGGACAAGTTAAAGGTGTGTGACAGGATCTCTGCAGTCCAAGTTTTACACGCTTATGTAGAATTTGATTATGTATTAACAGTGAGCTTCGACCTCGACAGGCTAGGATCGATATGATTGCTGCAGCCTGTGAAAGTGCTGAGAAAGTCCTGGCTGAAACCCGCAAAGCCTATGGTCTGGATGCACGACAAAGAATGATCACTCTTCCAACTATGGACAAGACTTTTGCTGCTAAAATTCATGAGCAAGAGAGTATTCTTCGAGCTGCTGTGAATAACGGCGACGGTAAAAAGTCACTTTTGTCCCATTTACAGTTAATTATGTGGGCAAGGGGTTTGCCCCTTCAGCATTTATCTTCTATATGATAAAGTATAGTTTCAACTTGAGACCTACGTTGTTTTCTGATGTTCTGTTATCCGTAAATATATATTGGTTTAGGGTTAAGATTACCTGCAGACCAGAGACAAATTACGACTGCCCTTCCTCCACATCTTGCTGATGTGCTCATTGCTGATGGGGGTCAATTCCAAACATCTACTGATACATCTGGTAACAAACATGTCCTTGATACTCAACTTGTAATAGTCTATTTTATATTAGGCATGTGATGCAATCTTGGATGCTTTTGCAGGGATGTATATGAAGAATACTCCTCCCATGTCATCAGGCAACATAAGTAATCAGGGCACTCCATTGCAGGTCAGGCAACCTGAAAGTTCACTATTCAGTACTTACCTTTGATTCATTCAGTTTTTCAAGTTGTAAAGGAAGACTTCTTTATGCTCTATGCTATGGGCATTTCATCCTACATTATTACTTGCCTGAGGTTTTTAGGCTAGTTTTAAAAAAATGGTTCCATTTAATTCTACATCAGTACTTCCTAAGATTTCTTGACTATGTTTTTTGCTGTTCTCTCATGTCATAAAACTGCCTGTTTTCTGAAAGTTGTCTTCATATTTTGGTAACAGTTGTTGGTTTCTCTTGCAATGTTCATATGCCCATAAAAGCATGTGAAAACATACTAAATCATCTGAAACTTTAAGATGTACATGTCTTGGCTTGTGAAGTCTGTATGTTTTTTATTATTATATTCTATTCATCATCATGATATTTGCTCGAACCTCCCACAAGGGCGTGGAGGGAGAGAAGGGGGTATGGAGGGTGGAGTGGGGGAGGGGTGTAGGAGGGGAGGTGAGGGGAATAGAATTCTCGCAGTACTTACCTTTTCTTATATGGCTTTTGTGTTTGATAGACCATGTACTAAAATCATTAATTCATAATGCATTTATAACGAGATCAGATTTTGAGTATGGCGTAGGAGTCGTTCCACATTTGCACACTTTATCCAGAAGAGGTGAGATCTGTCTATAAGGGACTCTTCTCCCTAACCTTAGATTTCAACCTTGAGCATTGGGAATTGAGTACATTTAGAAACCTGTGAAAGACGACCTTACCCCCTTTTTGGACATGTCTACCTTCCCTAGCACGAAGTGGCCACCACTGGTTTAGTTAGACTAAGGGCATGTTTGGTGTAGGTTTTTTAGTAGCTTTTGAAATTTTAGAACCTTAGGATTGTTTTTTGTGGTAGAATATATGATATATTAGTATTTCATGATAGCTTTTTATAGATGTTTGGGTAGATTATCAAATCCCTTTATAGTTTTGCCACTCTTTAATATTTTAAGTATTTGTACATTTTATTTCTTTGGCAAAATCTACCCACAAAGCTTGTCATACCTAACAAGACCTAAGGCTTGTTATAGATTATTGTGTAGATTTCAGTGGAGCTTTGCAATTTTAGAAAGCTTGATGGTGTTTGGCACAATAAGATTTTTAAGGAGATAAGATTTTTCGAGAGGTTTTTGAGAAGATTTTTCATGATTTTTATGAAAAGCTAATGGAGATAGCTTTGAAGAGATTATTGTGGAGCTTTCACTTTTCTCGTCCAATTTACCTTTTGTCATGTCTCCCTTGTATTACCAAAAGATTTTCAATATTTTCCCTTCTTGGTAAATTCACTTTACAAGTCCATCAACAAATTTTCTCTCACTAAACTTCTATTAGATTAATTTCACCCGTCTTTCAATAAACTACTCAAAAAGCTTAAACTACCCAAAAAGCTTAAACTAACAAAAAATCTTATGATACCAAACAAGCCCTAAATGCATGTATTAAAGTTATGATTACATAGGCATAGTGATCAGAGCCGGTCCTATTTTTTTCTAGGCCCATGGGTGAAAAAAAGTAAGTAACCTATTATTTAAGAGTCTTGTTTAAGACAAAATTAGATAATTCTCAACATATAATGACACATTTGGATGATTGATACCCATAAAAATTTCCAAACACTAACATAAAAGAGATCTAATGACATACACCAACAACAAGACTCTAATTACAACACATTAGGTGCCAGCCATTCTCTGCCCCCATTTTTCACTCTCAAATAAATGGTTTTACAAGTGAAGAGAAATGCGTAAGGCGCAAAAAGCAACAAGGTGCCTGTCGTTTAAGCACATGGAGAGAAACACACACTTCTTGGACTCAATGGCATGTAAAGGATAGATACTATGACAATTTTAAAAAGAACTCCCTGTTAATAAATTACCGCACAAATTTATAACTTGAAGTGAGCTCAATCTGAACAGTACTATAATACACCTTGGTTCTTAAAAGGTCCAATATTAACTACACTCTTTCTAACTTAGGGCACAGGTTAAGCGTCTCGAATTAGGAACTATTTCCGTACCAACAAAAAGATTAACCCTATAAAAGATTTTAAAAAAGCTTAACAACTAAATTTTGAAGAATATTTCCTAAATGGGGATTCTTTACTTAGGCCCTACATGAATCACCTCACTCTCAAAGCAACAAGGTGCCTGTCGTTTATAAGCTTTGTCTCCTTCGCCTATTTCACCATCTCCTTCAGGCCATGTGTCCCCTCTATTATTCCTCCGTTCTCCCGTTCAGCAAATGTTCTTCCGGGGAATTCTACTTTTCTGTCTTAGATTCGAAAATAAAACAAAATACGCACTGGGAGTGCATTAAATTAGATGAGCTGCATGATTGTTATCAGGCGTAGGAGGTTAATAGGACTTGGTATTAACTTCTTGGAGTAAGAGCTAGGAAGAATTGAGACTAATGCTGTCATGATGTGGTACTGTACTTAGGAGCTGTCAGGTCAGGTATATCTCGCCTGCTTCTCACTTTCCATTTGAGGATGAGTGATCTAAAAGGTACTAGGCGTGCCTCTTTGAAGATTTAAAATGAACTTTTTAAGGAAAAAGATGGATGGATGTTTAGGGGAAAGGAAAGGGTTTTTTAATAGCGGACGAGAGGAGAGGACTTCAATTCATATGGGCGGGAAAGGGGATCAAGGGATGGATGGACGTGTAGGGGCTGAATTATTTAAGGAAAAGGATAGTTTGAAAAGAATTGGAATAGTTTAAGAGATAGAAGGTATGATCCAGATTTTACCAAGTTGTTAATGGTAATATATATTTCCGTACGTGAAAAGAATATATTTTTGTCAATAGGAATAAAGTATTTGTAGAAAAGAATAATCTCTTACTGTTTTTTTTTTTATAAATTTGAACATCAGACGCCCCCAGGCGCACGGGTGTGCCGCTCTAAAGGGGCTGCGCCTGTGTCTTTGTAGGCGCAGGACCCCTGGTGCCTTGCGCCTAAGGCACACCTTTTAGAACACACGGAATAATTTGAGCTCAAAGCGCATAAGTTAAGGTAAGAAAAAATGTATCAAGTACTGTTTCCGTTTCTTAATAAGTATCGTTTTATAATTTTGCACATTTTATAAGTGCACTATGAAAAATACGAACACACTCCTAATTATCACTCCACCTTTTCACCTTTTTGAAAACCGCTACCAACAACTTTTATCATCTCTAATGATAAATTGTAAAAATTAATGGCAAGTATTTCAAACAAATTAAAGAGACAAAATGACACTTTAATGAAATGGAAGGAGTATTAATTATTAAGTATATTTCTATCCAAAAGAATTAAGTGCAAGTGCTCAAAACAAAATTCCCAAAGGTGAATCACTCATAAAACAATCTACATCAAAAACAAAAATTGCTTACAATTTAAAAGCTACAAGTATAACTAGTTATAATTAATCAGCTAGAAATTGAATTTATAAGACTATTAACACTCGGTGACAAAGTAAGTCATTTATTATCATTCACTACTTACCGAGACTGTCAAGTAGCAAGTGCCAGCTTGTCTAACTATATATTCATAAGCTTGTTTTTCAAATTGGTATTGAGGTCAAATGAAACTTTACTTCTAAACTCACATATTAACAAACTTTTAATTAGAGTAAGACTTACTTCTAAGTTTCGACCACATAAGACCAAATTATAAAGAAGTTACTTGTCAATTTCTTAATAGTTTTGCAAAAATAAACTTATAATTAGTAATTGAACACGAGAAAACTCCAAATAGAGACATACAGGGTGTTAGACGAAAATTCTCTAACTTTTGCAGACAATTAACAATGGTTGTCTATAATCCAAAATTTAGAAGCTCAACTTGCAATAATACTCCACAAATGACGAGCTGCGATTCTTCATCAGATTAGGAGAAATTTGGGATTGCCTTTTTTTAACTCTTTTTGCTTTATTTAGATCTTCCCTATAAAAGGAGGTGAGTATGGATTATTTTGTTTCCGGCCATATGTGTAAGTTTGACACTGCCTATAATGTTTGCAGATTTGGGCCAAAGTATATATAGGATTTTTTATCAGTCCCCTTTGAAACCTGTGCCCTGGGAAAGCGCCCAGTCTGTTCTTTCTTCTGTGTCGGTGCTGATAGTGATGCATTTATTGTACACCTTTTTAGACAAGCTCTTAAGAAGTTCCTGAAAATGTTTGATCTTGCCTCTCAACGTGAGGGACCTAATATAATCCTGCTTTTCTTAAATTGCTGGATGTTGATCTGTGTTTAGTACCAAGGGCTGCAGATTTGAATCTAATGGACTAAACATTATTGTAATGCAGGGATTTGGATCACAGCTTATTGGAAGATCAGCACCTTCACCTTCAGGGGGTGGCCAAACAGCTATGCCTTTTGATAACCCATCCCCTCTCCCATATGGAAGTTCACCTAGGTCTGGTACAAACATGATGAACGCTCCATCTCCTCAGCAACAGGTACAACAACAACAACAACAGCAACTACAGCAGCAACAACAAAGACAGAAACTTATGCAGCTGGCTGCTCAACAGGTTGCTTCTTAACTAAAACGTGTCTAACCACTGGCCCAAATGGGGCAATCTTCACAGTTTTCAATATCATCGCAGTCTTCTAATGCTGTAGTTTTGAATGCAGAACCAGTTGCCACAAATGAATGATTTGCAGGCCCAGCAGCAGAAGTTTCAAGCAGTATCTTCTCTTCCTTCTCTTCATTTTTCATCTACTAGCATTTTTACCTTTCTCTTGCTCTTTTAATTACTATGACCATCTATTATTTATGACAAAATGAGGTTTCACTCTGCTTCTGGATATTTCATATCCACCTTTCTGGGCTAATAAGAAAGCTATCCACCTTTTTGCTGCAAGTAGACTATAAAGTTGAAAGCCATGATGCAACTGCTGCCACCATTTTCTTCCCTATATAGCTATGGGAAAAAACTTGATGCATCCTTGAGGGTTCCAATGAGCATATGTTTTCATTTTGAATTTCTTAAAGACGTAATGCTTATTATCAAATGATTGCATTATTTGGCTTTCATTTTCTTGAGGGAGCTTTACAATTTAGACAAAATACTGTCAAAGCTCACTGCAGAGGACTGATGTCTGGACGTTTTATGCTTTTGTATGTCACATGCACATTATGAATTATATTTGTGTTGTCTGTTCTTTGTGTCATTTATTTCTTAATGAATTTGCAAATGGTGCTTGTTTGATAGGATTTGAATTTGAATGCAGTTACAAGGTTCGCAAATGCAATTTTCTCAACCTTTAGCAAGTCAGCAATTTCAAGGAAGACAGCTGCCTACTGGACATATGCAGCATGGCATTGGTCAAAGCCAACTCAGTCAAGGAACTCAGCTGAATCGTCATATGGCACAGTTCTCTGCTCCTGCCAATAGTGCTTTGTTTAATGCTGCTCAGAGTGTTCCTAATACATCAATGGTAAGATTAATTTTTAACCTAATCACCAATTTTATGTTTCAGACTTTTGGCATGAATATGATTTGCTTTGAGCAATTTCGCCATTTTTTGGTAAATGAAGTGTTAGAACTCAGAACCCACTAGAAGGATCTCACTCCTAGGAGTGCATTATGCATAGCAAGAATCTCACATACACAGGAATTTTGAGGAATCCTCAGTTTTTTAATTAATATTCAAGTCTGCGAAATTATAAGTTCTGCTCCTTTTATGATAGAAAATAAAATAACTCCTATACTATATAACAAAAATAGGAATATGGATGAGGACATGGAGAAAATGTCGAACCTGCCTACAAATTGGAATTGGGCATATGGGAATTTAATATAACTAATCAGAAAATAGAAAAACAAAGATAATAACTAAAACTAATAAAGCTAATAATTAAAAGTAATATAATTGATATTCTGGGTTAGTATCATGAGGTTAGTTTTTTGGAGTTCTGTCCAAATATATTACAAGTAGGAGACTAGGACTTGTGAATGAGATTGCATGTGCTTCAGTATCAACAGATTTATTATATTACAGTTACTTTTTTCAAAAGATATAATTACGTTTAGTACATGGATACGCTAGAGGATGTACTTTTTGAAGAATTTGTACATCTCTTTGAAGGATAAGTTGTATGGCGTTTCTCATGTATGGTATCCAATTGCAGATCACAAACATGTCAGCCACGATGTCATCACAGCCATTTGTGCCAAGATTGCAGGTTAGCTTGATATTGGGTTGATGTGTCAAGATATATGAAACATGATTGAACGTGGATTGCCATTCTTGAGAGATTTGGAAAAACGAAAGCAAATAATCATAATGGTTAAAAAAAACTATGGAAATGAGGGGCCTGGACATTAAGGCATATGCTTTCACTGAAGCGAATGCAAATCTCTTGTTTTAGTCATACAACTCATACTTGGGTTTATGACTGTTGTGTTTAGTTTGTTTAGAGCCCAGCATGTAATGTTGTTTGACTAACTTTTTTGTGATGTTCTTAGTTTGGATTACCTGGAAATGCTCAGAGGACACATCCTTCTCAAATCCTCAATGATCAGAGTATGAACACTTTCCGATCAAAATATCATGTCTTGCCATATCGTTGTCGCCTCACCTTGTTGTTGTATTCTTGTTATGTATAAGAGAGCTTCTTTGCTTTTCAACTATACTCTTGTTATATATTTCTAAAACAATATGTATAGATATTCTAAAGGGGTACTTTGATGCTCTCTTTGTGCTAGTGTTCAACGTGGGAGTAGGGAATCCCGGGAATGTGATGTCAATGCAGCAACAACAGCCACAACAGTATGCTTCACAAGGAGCATTTGGGAACATGCCACAAAACGCTCAGAGCCTACAACAAGCGAATATGGTATCACTTCAAAACGCTCAACAAAACCATCCCAATTTCCAGCAACAAAGGCAGCAAAATCCACAGTAAATGGGGCTAAGCTCCTGTTTCTGTACTGCAAATGCTGATGTTCTTGTGCACTTTTGGGGAAAAAAAAACAAGTAATGGCTGATGCTACTCTTTGTTCTTTCTTTATTTGACATTGATTAATCATCCATTTGGATGATCATCCAGAATATCTTTATGTAGAGGATTACCAGTCAATTATGGTCTTGCCTTGCATTTGTCTCCTTAAGCCAGACTTGTCCAAGAGCGGGTTCAGGTCGGGCCTATTATGCATATTCAGCCAACAGACAGGTGTTGCGGGTTTGATTGAACCGGGCTAACATGCCAGGCCTTTGTAGAAGTGTACATTTTCCTCGTTCATGTCCGCAAAGATTAAAGATTAAACATATACTGATAACTATAAGATTCAAGTTTGATATGGAGAGATTAGGACTCTATTCTATACAAATAGCTAGATTTTTCATAATTTATAAAATACATTAAAGTACTAACAAACCCTGAAGCTATTAAAAGAAACTAGGTGGGTCCAGTAACAACTTTTTTTTTTGTTAGTTTTAGAGTAAATTGTATAAAATTACATCTTATTTATGTAATTTTTCACTTAACCAACTTTTATAAAAAAAAGTTTCACTTAACCCCCTCATATTATACTTTTAACAATTAACTACCTATCTATTTTAATTTATTAAGTGATAGAGATATAACATTGGTTTGAATATTCAGAAATCGCTTTCCCATCTCAATATGAAGTAATTGTTCAACCAAAACCCGTTCCGTTATCTTGGAGCTTGATTTGAATTTTGTGACTTATCTTTTGAGTCATCTCCTATCCTCCTCTAATAAGTTGCTCAAAATTTTAAGCTTTGTGAGACTTAGCTTTTGAAAGATTTAGAACATAGTGAATATAGACTTTATTTGATTATTGATTACGATGAATTATATACATAAATATATACTATATATTTGAATTATATATATACTATATAAATATAAAGGTAACGTTAAATACGGAAATTAATATATATATACACAATAATTACATAAAAAGGCAATAAGCATAATATGCCGCAAATAGAAGGTTGCCGATACGGGCCCCACAAATCACAATGGATTAAATCAAATATCATGCTAAAAGAAGATAGACTTTTCCAAAAGAAATGATGAATTTGTTTTGCTGTATGAAAAATGTCACACGACAAGTTTTTATTTCAAAATATCAAAATGATTAACTCTTGGAAATGAAGCTATGATTGGATATGCTCGATGTTCAAAACGTGAATGCCATAACGAGAAACTGGAATTGGGAAGGGTCGGTTGAGCTATAGTGGAGGCGGCAATCGGAAGTTGACAAAACCGTAACCAATAGACTTCATCCCGTGCTTCACCTGCTCCAATCACAGCCCGCAAAACTGGGTCCTGAATAACACATAAAATAGACGTTAAAATTATATTGCAATTTAATTCAGTAGTTAAACTAATTAAATTGCAAGTTAATCCCAAAATATATAATACACGTGAAAGAAAAAAAATTATTTTCAAGAATCACTTGTCATGCATGATTAGTTAATTTTTAAATACCCATTAGGCATTTTAATAATATATGATTTGACCGTATAAATTGATGAAAATAAATTTAGATTACCCGTCATATGAAACGATGCTCCACTATGACATTACCTAACATTGTTTCATTTGAAGATGCGTGTAACGTTTTGAATTTTTCTAAAATATCATCCCATTGGGAGTCCGTTAGATTGGATCCAACATTAGTACGATCATGATTGTTGAAAGAGGAAGTTGCTGCAATATGAGCATGTGCATGCTGTATTGCATTTTAATAATATATGATTTGACTCGAAACTTGTGATCCAGTAGTGGATGCCGAAGACTTTGCAAGAGGCCTATTGGATTGGTTTTGTTTGTTCTCCGTTCGGACTGATGTTCCGCGTTCATTGTTCCATCACTCCGGGTAGCCAATAATTTTAAAACATCCTGTCTTCTCATGACCGGTTTTGTTACAATAAGAGCAATAAAATGCATTTTATCAGTTATACCTTGATTAGATCGAGAAGTATGAGGACCAACCAACACAAGAGAATCCACACGGGTATCCGTTTCCTTCGAAACCGTATGTGTACACTCCTTCTTAATAGCCAACACGTATACTTTTTTTTATGGATGGTAAGATTTTTAGAAATCACTTGAGAACAAAGAGTGTGGTACGAGTCGTCAAGTCCAATAAGGAATTGATGAACTCGTTCATCATCCCTCTCGGATATCAGCACCTTCGAGCATGAAGCGCATATTGTCGCCGTTGAAGGGAGAGCCGAGGTTAACTCGTCCCACAATCGGGGAAGACGGCCAAAACGTGCCGATATGCTTTGACCTTGTAGATGGCATTGAGCGATATTAGCTTGGAGATTAAGGATCCGAGGACCATTTCCAACTAAAAATCGTTGCTCGATTTCTAGCCAAAGTCCCCAAGTTGTATCAAGATTTGATATTGTCGACCGGATTGATGAATCCATGGTCTGCAAGATCCACCCGACAAGTATCGAGTTGACCGTGCCCCATTGCACGGATTCCGGATCGTTTATATTGGTTCAGTTATAGTGTCATCGATAAATCCAAGCTTACGCTTGGCTCGAAAAGCATTGCTCATGTTTCTTTTCCATTCGGAAAAGTTGTTTTTGTCTTTGAGAATCACCGAGATTAGGGAAATACCCGGATGATCCGAAGGATGAAGGTAGTACAAATTAGTAACTTCGAGAGCAGTGGTTGAAGCCATGCCAAAGTTTGGTTTTACGGAATTTAGGTTTAGTGTTTGAGGATCGTTTTTCGGCTTGATACCATGAAAGATTTAGAATAGAATGAATATAGACTTTCTTGATTTATTGATCATGATGAATTACATATATATACTAGATAAATATAACGATAATGTTAAATACGAAAACTAACATATATACACAATAATTACATAAAAAGGCAATAAGCATAATACGGGGATTCTTGACAAGCTTTCACAAGTATCGCCGCCCTTTTGGATCTAATGAGTATTTGAACTATAATGAAGCAAGACAATCCAATGAAAGCTTCAGTCAACCTAGCAACTGGAAAGCTCATACATACCCACAATTAAATTACTAACGCAATATCCGTATTTTTCATAGACCGAATCTCAACCGAAATCGAATTTTGCTTCAGGAATGAACTTGAACCGCTATCACCGTCACTAGTGTATACCGTTGTCGTCTCCAATGATGTAGATGAGGGTTCGGTGTTGGGGTAGTAAGAGAAGGCTATCATTCATAATACTCCTAATCTTTTTTTTTGGTGTGAAAGAGGGTATAAACCCTTCGTGCTAAAAACGCTAATATAGAGCAACGGAATCAAATCCGTGTCGTTCGGGAAAAACTAACACCCCAAACATCTTGTAACATAATTGACTTCACACAAAGGGGCGGAGTGCCTAAAACATAAACTCCGTGAGTTAGAGAGAACACAAAGTTGCAAAGTGCGCCAACCGTCTGATTACCTTCTCTAAGAACATGTTCATGAGAGATATCCCAATCCCGGTAGATGAAGCCTTGACACCACAACACCATGCAAGAGAGCGGGTGAGCGGAATTCACACCATTGTCGATAAGATGTATCACAAGTTTCGAGTCAACTTTGACCTTCACTCGTCTGCATCCTTTATCTCTTGCAAGCTCGAGGCCTTTCATAAGGCCCCAAAGTTCCGCCGCAGGGGCTGATGCCATCCCGATGCTCATCCTAAAACAAACCACCCACTCACCATTATAGTCCCGCTGCAAACCCCCAACACCAACCCAACCTTCAGCCCCCACGAGGCCCCGCCACTATTTAATTTCACCCAATCACAAGGAGGAAACGACCAATTCACAAGCAGTTCCGACTTGGGCCCTAAAGTAGATAACCCCATGCTTGACTCAAAGGCTCTGATCGTCTCATGGTAGCGGGCCCAAGCTAGTTCAATCTTGTTTCTTCCCTCATCTTCGTTATTGAACACTTGTGCCTTTCTCCACTTCCATAACCACCATACACAAACCATGAAGAGCACATTCCACTTAACATCAAAGTCTTTAACTTGATCCATCCTCAAGTTTTCATAAAGCCATTTGTTACGCTAGAATTGATAGCACGCAAAAGTCTTAAATTTATAACTCGATATATTTTTCCTAACTCCTAGCGAACCCACAGTGTATGGGTCGTTTTGTAGTAAGGATAATATTCCGAGGTCGAACACAAAGACTAAGGTGAGAATCGAGTTAACAAGTGATCAAGTATAGTGTAAATCTAGTGAAGAAAAGATGAAAGAAACAAAGAAATGAAAATCATGATATTTTTGGATTTGGTTTTGTGAGGTGATCAAACAAAGATCACAATGATATACGATGGCAAAACAAACTAATAAATCTAGCTAATAACTCCAATAAGCAAGACAAACACGAGATATGTGATCAAAGAGAGAAAGTGGATTCTAGGAGTTAGGAATTCCGGTTATGGCATTGAACTCGATCAAGCTTCTAATCAACCTTGGATAAACTATGGTATGTTGGGAAAGAATGTTTCTCAAATGGGGTCAATTACCGGGTAGGTCTCATGATCCACTAATCCCGCACCTAAGGTCCTATCACCGGGTAAGTCTCTAGGAGCCTAAGGATGGGAAATCTACACAAACCGGATTGCTATCTAGGGATCTAACCTCTTCTTACCGGGTAAGTCTTGGGAAGGCAAGTCCTAAACATATATCCAAGCACACTCAGTTCAATAGCGGCTTGTGAGGCTCACTACTACCTAGAGTTCATCATCTTCGGTACCTAAGAGCAAGAATCACCGGGTAGGTCTCTTCTAACACTTAGTTGCTAACACTAGGTCACCCTAGGATAGATTTAGCTCAACAAACATTAGGATTTCAACAATCTAACATCCTAACATTAGATTCATCAATACAAGCAAGTCAGACAAAATCACGGGTGGTTCATCCACTTCCACGGCCGTAGATATACATGAACTGGCCGTGATTTGCAACAGTGGTTAGGTTCGAGCAAACAAATCATCCAAGGATACATTTAAGTCTATTCTATCATAGTCCAAGCCATAATCATCTTTCCCTTACCCTAGAATCGCATCTATTTAGCCAACAACATACATCATAACATTCAAACTAAACAAGCAAACATACATGGCTTCTATACCAAGAAAACGAAATAAAAGAGAAACAAAACAAGTAGAACAAGAAATCCAAGCTGAAAATGAGTTCAAGTAAGACTTACAACCCTTCAAAAGAAGGCTCAAATCGTTCCTTACAAATCCTTGCAAACGTTTCCAACAACTTCACTCCGAAACCTCTCTAAAAACTATCAAACTCTAAGATGGTGTGTTCTTCTTTTCTTCCCCAAAATGAGAGTGTTTCCTCCCCTCCAAGAGTAGCTCCAATCCAATGGTGTGTTGTGTAAGAGTGTGGGAGAGAATGAGAGAGTGGGGGATGTCTTCTACAGCCTGCAGGACCACCTTTTATCCTCCACCATTTGCAAGAGTCGGTTATAGAGATCGTGGAACAACTGCCACATCTGTGCAGAGGAAACCACGGTCCATTTCCACGCCCGTGGAAGTCCCAGTGACTGTGGTTTTGGTGTCTCAGCCTTATTTGGATCATTAAGCCATGAGTTGGTGCAAGGCATGCACCAACAAGGTCCCATGTGTCCTCCTTTGCTCCTAGCTTGCTTTCCAATGAGTCCGGATGTGTGTCATCGCGAGGAACGATCCTCGAATGTATCGATTAAGCTCCAAAAGCTCCCAAAATACCTACAAAATACGCATGGTTTAGCATTAGTTCATGACGTTTGCACTTAATTCATGTATATTTGTCGAGATAGACGTCTACACGGACTTTTGCGTGTTTTGTAGGTATTTTGGGAGCTTTTGGAGCTTAATCGATACATCTCGATCAATTTGGAAAACAATACCATGGTGCTAAGGGGGAACAACAACCAACCAAATACCGCGAGCTATCGACAATCTCTAAGAATATGTATGGGGTTTCGTCATAGACGGGCATATAGAAAAGCTCCCATATGTATCCAAATGTCTCCTGCGTCTCTCGGAGTTGGTCATAATAGCTCCCCAACATAACAACCATCTGAAATATCGAACACGCTATTGGACTTTCAATTTCCATACTAAAGCAAATATTTAGAGAAACTCCCATCCGTAGCCAAATGTCTCCAGTGTCTCTCGGATTGGCCGATTTGTATGTGATGGTCGGCCGATCACTCTTTTGCCTTGAGCAATCTTCAATTCTTCACTTTCGGATCTCAACCAATTCAATCTTGACCTCAAGTTTCTTGATTGTAGGGAGAACCTTAGTGTGTTATAGACATTCTTTGCTAATAACTCCATTTTAGCTCTTGGAAAGCCTAAAATGCCTGTATTATCATGAACATATGAGTATATATATCTCCAAAACACAAAAGGAAAGGAAATCTACCATGATACAATGCAAAATTGCATTATATGCTCAAAAGGATGTATAAGAACGAGTGTAAAAAAAAAGACACTAAAATGAATGTTATCAAATACTCTATACATAAACCTTACTTGTCCTCAAGTAAGATCCGTAGATACTTCTATGTGAAGGACTCACATATATGTCTCAACTAATAAGATCAAGCTCAAGAAACCAAGGTCATCATCATATATATCATAGTATTATAGATAAATCAAAGCTCATAAGTTCCATGACCACTCAAGAGAATGTGTATTATCCTCTCACATGTGTTTAGGCAGTGTTCCAAAATACACCATTCAAGGCCGTCTGGACGGTGGTTTGTTGTCCAGTATTTTGGTAGACGTATGGTTCTGAACACTTTTTTTTAGGGCGGTACAATTTTGGAATGGGATTGGGACGGGCGAGACGGGTTTGAGACAGGTCGGATTGTATGGGACGGGCGAGATGGTGTAATTTTATTTTTTTTTCTCCCCGAAGTTAGGGTTTAGGATGTGTTATGTGGTTTATCTGTTCTCTCTCCAAACCCTCAACGACTTTCTTGGTGTTATCTCTCAGTTTTTCTCAGTTCTCTTGGCGACTCAACTCCCGACGACTCTTTCTACTTTAGAGGTAGCGACTTGCTTGGCCATAAGCCACAAGTAATATTTTTTAATTTTTCTTGACTTTCTCCCCTATTTGTTGCTTTGTTGATTGTTCTGCATTTGCTGGATTCTCTTGACTCTCACTCTTCCTAGTTTGTTTTGGATCTTTCTCGGTTCTCAAATCTCCTCAACTTGTTTGTTTCTCTGAAGATCTCCCATTCTACCTAGTTTATACAGACACAACTCTTCCCATTTTATGCAACTTTGTTTATTTTTGTAATGTTTCTACACCTTGTTTTTATAATTCAACATTTCTACAACTTGTATGTGTAACTTTCAATGTTTCTACAACTTGTTTTGGTTCTTCATTTTGTTTTAAATTCAAGTTCAATGTTTGCAACTTGTTTCAATGTTTGTGTAATTGCGATAGTGCTGGAATAATGATAGTGTTTTAATGTGGCTCATTGAGTTTGTTGGTGATTACCTGATTATAGATTCATCATTGATTATTTTTTTTTTTGGTACGATTTCATCATTGATTATTTGCATTATATATCTTGTACAAAACTTAGGGTTAAATACAAGAAAATAATCAAAATAACATCTTGTCCATCTTGAACCTTGTACATAACTTAGGCATAGATAATGACACTCAAACTCGACACATATGCAATGACCAATAACCACAAGCTTATCATAGCCTTCTTAATTGTTCACTTTCTTGCAACTACAATATGAGTCAAGAGGTCTTTTGTAAGGTTGTAACATGGTGAGGGGTAAGAAGAACAAGGTGAGGAAATAATTTGACTATGTGGTGCAGCAATTTGGGAACTAGGAAGATTCTTCACTATTGGTCGGTTGATTCCTATGGCCAAGTCGATCGACTTGGTCAAATGGCCAATTTCAGTCGTCTTCTACATTGAATTTTTTTATTCACTTGAGCTTCTTATCATGCATTACTTTCGATTTAACATTTTGGGCCTTGCTAACTCCTTTTTCTAACTCGTTCCAATAGGCCCATAAAATACAATAATAGACAATATCTTCTTTTCTTTAATGCGCAACACCACGAGGAACGTTTTACATTGATAACACCTTTTGTACCTTTTGTATTTTTTAACTTACGAACCCCATACTTGAATCTTTTTTCTCTCGATACATGAATTCACATCCTAAATCCCGGATGAGCAAAATGATGCTAAATATGGCTAGGGGAGATTTTGTGGAGCTACAAAGAAAGGTCAATCAAGCCAGAAGGAGATAACACGATGAAAATAATATCAAAAGGTATGCAAGGAAAAAATATCTCAACAAAGACATGACTCAATCATATTCATATATGTAACAACAAGAACAAGCATACAATCTTGAAAGATAGACAATAGTAATTAAGTTCTAGATGATTAAAAATATAGCGGAAAGCACTCATGAAAAATAAAGACACAAACAATATGTGTATAGGCATAATAATCCTCACATGGTTATGGAACAAAAATCACTCATCATTATTCATAAAACTCAATGACATAGACAAGGTTTGTACACCGAGATCTTAAGCTTCATCAACTTATATAGAGTCATAGAGTAACAACAATATTATATAGGGAATAAGATAACATCAAATTAGAAAATACATGTTGACAAAAAAGCCTTCGATCAACTGATCGGTGTGGACCATTTAGTCGACTTATGCTTGGAAAAATATAGAATGATCAAAGACGTGAATGTGAGAAGATTTTATGCTCGATCGGCCAATCAATATGAGCAAGTCAATTGATTTTGAGGTCAAACCAAAAGAAATATGACGTCTATTGTGGATTTGTGACAACAATGGTGCAATTGTTCAAGCCAAAGAACCTAACTCTAGCTCCAAGTCCAGGCATGTTCTACGGGAACACCTCATTATCGGGCACACACAATGTTGATAGAGGTGACGTGAGGATGTGAAAAGTGAAGACAAATGATAACATTGCAGACCCGTCGACAAAACTCATGAGTAGGCCCAATCATGATAGTCATACTACAACCAAAGGGCTCAAGCACAATAGAGAGTTCTTTTGAGAATTTTGTGTTTGATGGATAAACTTGTATATCGTTTTTGTGACATAATGTTTTGATTTATATGAGTTATTCATATTCTTATTCGATTATTGCTTGAAAATTAAATAAAGTATTCAATCGATTTTATAGTCAACAAATGAGCTCATCGAAATAGTTTTAATGAATGAAATCCCACTAAGTGAACTGAAATTATAAAATTGTTTTTAGTTCATAGTCTAGTCATTAACCCGAATATAAATGAATGTGTAACAGACAATATCGTGAGATAGATTGATAAGCACAAGTTTCATGTGTTATAGGGACATGCAGATGTATAATCGATTACGCAAATGTGTATGGCGATACATATTAGACATACCGATCTTATGACTTCACATGATCTGATAGAGGAGTCATACAAAAATTCATGATTAGTGAATTTCTTAGACATGAGTGGGATATAGTTACCATTAAAGTGATGGTATATCTTTGACGTTGTCAAACGTTGGCCGTAACAGATAATTATAAAAGTAGTGATTAAAATTGCCAAAAATTGAGTGGGAGATATAGTCTTGCAAGACTAGATATGACCTCATATTTCATACATGACATGATCTATTTGAAAAAGATTGATGTCTCGACCACTTGAAGAGTGAGAACTGTGAAAATATGTTCGCACACTCAAATGGATTAGTAGTAATCATAAAAATTAACAATTTGACATCAAGGGTTTAAGAAATATATTTGATGGCAAATATGGTTTCCATATATAGTCAAGTAAATAATTTAAGTGAAAAAGGAGTTTAACATTGCACCTTTGTTGTAAAGTTCAAGTGAGCAATGGAAGGAAATGTGTCCCCTACCCTAATGTGCAATTGTTAATCATGTTGTAGGATGATACATAGATATATATAATCCGATGACATTAGGTAGTTATAACATTTTGTTAGAAGCTAACTATGACTTATGTTATTCTATATGATAAAATATGGAAAATATGGTTTTCATCATATGTATTGATGTGTGGAAAACTACTTAATTTTTCAATTGATCAGACGGATGATATTAATGTAAAAGCTAAAATCGAGGAGCTAACATCAAATAAGTAACATCGGTTAATTAACATTAAGTAAAATCGGGTAAGTAATATCAGATAAATAAAATCAAATAACTAAAATTGAGTAATTAAAGAACTTTTTTTATTAACTAAATTATTAAAGAACGCACTTTGTCATTCTAAGGACAAAAATTTTGTAGGATAAATCAACCATATTAGGATAAAACTAATTTTAAATAGTAAAAATAGATCCTCACAAGTAAAGATTTAAGATTCAAATTATATTATTATATATTATACTTAATTTTTATTATATCACTTAATTATATTATCTATTTTAAAAAGTATCGATGATTAAAAAATATATTGATTTAGATATGATAAAATTGTTATAATATCGACGAAATAAAATGAATTAAAATATATAACTAATAAAACTTTATCATTATATTACAGGTTATTAACTAATATTAATTAAATTTATGATAAAATAACAGTTCTTTGAAGTTTTAATGCATAAATACTCCAAAGTTTAAAAACAAAATTCACGTTTTAAACCTAGAGATTTTTTCCCGAAATGATCAGAATAGGAAAAATGTTTCTAATAATAGACACGGAGTAAAACTAATTTCGAGAATAGGAAAGAAGACATGATCGGAGAAGACCCGTAGTTTAAAACTACGGGTTACATATTTTATTACTTTTTTTAATGAAGACCCCACAGTTTTAAAATTGCGGGTTCTATGAAATTTTTTACTAGTTAAAATATTAAAGAAAGTCTCAGTTTAAAAGTACGGGTTTCTCGTTTATTTTTTTTTAAAAAAAGAAGACCCCCACACATTAAAGAAAGAAAAAATATACATGTAAATCCGTAGTTAAAAATTATGGGTTATTCGTGTAAACATGTGCTTTTAAATTGGGTGATCCTAAATTTCTTCATATTCTCTAAATTAATTTTATTTTCTTTCTAATTTATAAAATATTTTTCGTTTCCTAATTATTTTGGGAAAAAATCCTTAAACCTAGAAGAATATTTTCCAAAGGGAAAAAATCAAGGTGAAAAAATGAAAAGTGGTGTCTTCGAGCCTGGGTTTGACTTTGGCGGAGACTAAGTGACCTCACCCGCACCACTAATCACCATCACTTCTTCGCATCTCACCTTCTTAATCTCATCTCTGCCAAGTACTTCTGGGGCAATTTCTTCAAGATCGTCGGAAACTGAGAAGCAATTTGTGGAAACAGACATGGGGGAATCCAAGACAGTTCACTCGCCATTGGTGACTTATTTCTCCATGCTTTCACTTCTTTCTCTTTGCCCTCCTTTCGTCATTCTCTTGTAAGTTTTCTCTTTCTTAATCCATATTTATTTCTCTGTGTCAAGCTCTTCAATTTGTACCCAGCTCAATCTTTCACCTGAAATGCATCAGCTGATCGATCTGTCAATTTAATTTACGAGATGATTTTTTAGATTCATGCTCTATCAAAGATTGCATTTTGCATGAGATCCTTCATCAGTCAATTTTTACGAGTTATTGTTCTTTCTACTGTACTGTTAATGAAAAAATCACTATGAGAAAAGGCAGATTCCAATTCACAACTTAACTGTTCTCAAAAAAAATTTCACAACTTAATTTGGCTGGTAGATGCAATGCACTACATTATTGCCTTCAATGCTTATTGCTTGCTTGTTCCTTTTGCAGATGGTATACAATGGTACATGCTGATGGTTCTGTACTCCAAACTTTTGAGTATTTGAGGGCAAATGGGCTTCAGGGTTTCTTACAGATCTGGCCTAGACCCACTGCTATTGCTTGGAAGATTATATTTGTTTATGGAGCATTTGAAGCTGCTCTTCAACTACTTCTACCTGGGAAAAGGGTTGAGGGTCCCATATCTCCTGCTGGAAACCGTCCTGTCTACAAGGTATTGTTTACTAGAATTTCTACACAAGGTGTCTTGAAGAAAAGATACTCATTTGAATCTTTTTGTGCATAACCCCAATCTTAATTTATGTTCCTATTTCTGCAGGCGAATGGTATGGCAGCATATTTTGTGACTTTGGCTACTTATCTTGGCCTCTGGTGGTAAGGCTCGTTTTACTGCTTGAAATTATGATTAGAATTGTTTTTTTTGGATTGTAGCTCACTTAATCTTTAAGATACACTCATGGACAAGTTGTTATTCATCTCTTTTTCTGCACCTTTGTTTAGGTTCGGCATTTTCAATCCATCAATAGTCTATGACCATCTGGGAGAAATATACTCTGCCCTCGTGTTCGGAAGCTTGATCTTTTGCATCTTATTGTACATAAAAGTGAGTTTTAAAATGAATCTTGGTAGAACTTTACACCATTTTTTTTTAATCATTTTGTGACATTCACTGCAATGCTGATGCCTCTGTTTGTATGCTGTTAAGGGTCATGTGGCACCATCTTCCACTGATTCTGGATCTTCTGGCAACATTATCATTGATTTCTACTGGGTGAGTATTGTCCGAACTTGAATACTTTTCTCCTATACCCTTTTCTGTTTCTATTCCTTTTCGTTTATGTTTTTCAGACACATCAGTAGGAGGGATAAGGTTGGAGTGTTACAAAACGGAAACAAGAAGTGAGGCTGAAAGCTTGATATAGAACCTAACTAACATGTGAATAATCCCAAGTTAAGATTGGTTTAGAAATTTTTTTTTGGACATGTTTTATCTTCAGGTAAAAATTGTGCTTATGCAATAGTTATAGAATTAGAAGTCAGAAAATATACGATTGCAATCAATGTCACCAGGAGTGATTCTCCTCATAAGAGGATCATCATAATCATGACAAGATCACCCTATAAACCAACATACTCCCTCCGTAACAAAATGTTTTTCATTTGAGCAATTAGTTTAGTTTAACAAAATGTTTGACACTTCTATAATATTAATGCATAGATAGAATGATTACACTACTATCAATGAATTAATTATACTCAATTTAACTTCTTATACTTTCTAATTGGCTAAAATTTATTGAAAAATGAGTTTTTTCTAGGAAACATGAATAAAATCATTAAAGATTGTACTTATCACCCAAACAATTAAAAACTTTATTTGATTGTTTAAACTCATTAACTATTCCTTAATTCATGTGTCCAACTCTCAAATGACAAATATTGTGTTACGGAGTGAGTATGAAAATGCTGACTGAGCCATGTTATGAATTACTTACATATAAACTCAAATCATCAAAGGATTGTTCACTGGCCATCTAGATTTAATACTACAGACCAAAAGATGAAAAAGTTCAGTAGCATTATATGGTAAGGTATCGTTGACGGCCAAATGTATGAGATGAAAAATTAAGACTATCAGCCCATATGATAGGTATTTGGGTATCTTATATCTACATCCATAAATCGTAGTGATCATAACCAACAAATTTAACACGGGCATATATTCAAGTGGTGAACACAAGAAATGTGAAATCACTAACTTAAGTAGGCTGATTTAGCAATAGATTAACTAATCAACAAAGCAAGAAGCCAAAAACTTCCAAAAATGGAAATACAAGAAGTTTTAAGAAAAAATATGCATCTTGGTCCCACAATAGACAATAAAGTCATTTACAATTAAACCAACAAAAAACGAAGAAAAAAGCTCACCTCACTACCTTGATATTAGGCTCTCAGCCATTTACACACACACACAGACATAGAATTTCACATTCTCCGATTTCTCCCTCCTTTGTATATATTACTTTGCATATTTTTATTACACCAGCCTTCTCCCATACCTCTAAGTTTTCTTCTGCTATTTTTTTCGTAGGGAATGGAACTTTATCCTCGAATTGGTAAGAACTTTGACATAAAGGTTTTTACGAACTGTAGATTCGGGATGATGTCTTGGGCTGTTCTTGCTGTGACCTACTGTATTAAGCAGGTAAATGCATCTTAATTAGATAGCTATTGATATTTTATTCTTGAGTGGTTTTAATCTATCTTGTGTAAAACAAATAGATATTGTTAAGTAGACCATCAGGAATGAACGTTTTTAAACTAGGCCAAATGTTTAAAAAAGGGTAACAGATCGGTAATTTTTAAGCTGATTCAGTTAGAAGACAAATAAGGATCAAGAGGAATCATATAGAAGCAGTAATTATGTTGTAATTATAATATGGTCTTGCATTATGATTAATTTTAAATGCATGATATAATATGGATTGTAATGGTAAACTGCAATAGGTGACACACCACCAAGAATCAAACCAGTGCCACACTGCCACTGCAACATGTGCTCCGGGATCATATGATATATACTTGTTCTTGACCATTCGTTGGCGGTGTTATAACATAAACTAAGATAATTGATACTCGTGTAATTCCAATGCTAAGTCATTCTTTTCTTTGATGGTTTCAACTTGCAGTACGAGATGTATGGGAAAGTTGCAGATTCCATGCTTGTGAATACTATTCTAATGCTTGTGTATGTCACAAAGTTCTTTTGGTGGGAAGCTGGATACTGGAATACCATGGATATTGCACATGACCGAGGTGTGCTGATATTCTAATATTGTCAATACTGTGATGTTTTTCGACTTTCACATGGACTGGATTGAGATTTATTTGACACCAGATTTCAAACTAACCATCTCCGGTCTTTATGTTCTGAAATATATATTGGCCGCGTGTTATGTTCATTGAGCCCCGATGCTTTGAGTTCCATAACATTCTACGGGGCTGACTTACTGAATCCTTCATCATATTAGATCTACATATCTAAATGTTTCTTTCCCTGTGAAGTTCAAACTGCCATTTTGACTGTGTACTATAAGCTGAGCTACCACATAACAATGATAATTGACCCTTTTCCCACTAAATTTTTATCTGGTAATTGTTACTTACAATTTGGTTTGCAGCTGGATTCTACATCTGTTGGGGTTGCTTGGTGTGGGTTCCCTCCATATATACATCTCCTGGAATGTACCTTGTTAACCACCCTGTAAACCTTGGAATCCAGGTATTTTACAACCACAAATGCCATACATTTAAGTCTTCAATTCTCGATTGGGTATGAAGACTAATGATTATAGCTTTCCCACATTTAACAAAGATATCATAGTACTTCAAATTTGTTATAGGAAACCATTTAATTTATGTAACACGAATAGTGGTCACGTAAGATTTATTCTAACAGTGTTATGATTCAGCTTGCGATTTCTATTCTTGTTGCTGGCTTACTATGCATCTACATCAACTACGATTGTGATAGACAAAGGCAAGAGTTCCGTAGAACAAATGGCAAGTCTTTGGTATGGGGAAAAGCTCCATCTAAGGTACTTCGTCACTATTTTGTCATTTTTTTGTATTATTCAAACTTTTTTGGCAGATGTTGAGACCTTGATTTATTTTCTTTTGTATTTTCAGATTGTAGCCTCATATAAAACAGAATCTGGAGAAACAAAAAGTAGCCTTCTACTGACCTCGGGATGGTAAGTATCGTTGTGACTTTCTTTTGGTAGGTGTAGATATATTTTGTACACATGAGGGATCTTATGATTTATTCATATCTGTCACTTTGATCAGGTGGGGCTTGGCTCGACATTTCCATTATGTACCAGAAATAAGTGCAGCATTTTTCTGGACCGTCCCTGCTTTGTTCGATCATGTAAGGATTATTAGACTTGGAGGCACGGTATCCTTGACACACTTATATTTGTTCATCTAATTTTGTTATTTGTTGTTTTGTTCAGTTCCTCCCTTACTTCTACGTGATCTTTCTGACTATCCTTCTGTTGGACCGTGCTAAAAGAGACGATGATCGGTGTCAATCCAAGTAACTAATCATAACTGCTAAATTTTTTTCTCTTCTGATATATGACTTTCATTTTGTATCTAAATGACAATTCATTATGCAGATATGGCAAATACTGGAAGTTGTACTGCAACAAGGTCCCAAATAGGGTTGTACCCGGAATTTATTGAGTAACTTAGTCTACAACGTAGCGGTTGCGATCAGTGCTCTTTGTATCTGTGACTTATTGAAAGTGCAATTTGTGTTAAGATTGATATTGTTGTTGTTGACATATTGTGGAATTAGTGATGGATGGTGTTGGCTTGTACTAGTTTTTCCTTCTGCGAGTAATTTTTGAAATGCGACAATTAAGATGAATCAAGAAGCAGTGACATATTTCTTTTTCAAAAGTTGTTGCCTAATTTTATACATATATAATGTATAATTACAGACAGGTGAAAGTTGTTTGGTATGTTTCAACAAAATGGCAAATCGTGACAAGGACACTATCTCCAAAAATGACCAGTAGTTCAGCCTAGGAAACCTTCTTCTCCGGCGCCACCACCCGCAGGAGCTCAATATTAAGATCAAACGTTGCGCCTGGCTGCAAATCCAAATCCAAGCAAATCAAGTTTGAATACAACACAAGGAGCCTAAGGCCTTATAGAAGCTAACGAACAAGCAATTACCGGGATCTCATTCATTCCTTTCTGTCCGTATCCAGCTTCTGGCGGAACAATCACAGTCCTCTGTCGAATTGGTTCCATGAAGAAGATTAGAGATGAAATGTATACAGCATTTGAAGCAAACATTGCATTTCTTTACCTTGCCTCCTACTTTCATTCCTTGTGTTATCTTGTACATAGCTGGTGGAGGCTTCGGTGCAGCTTGTGCTGAAAACAGTCCATTCGGGTTGTCAACGTATTCGCGTTTCCTTTCTTTGCCAGGTTGGGATCCTACCTTGAACTCATATGGCTGTTACAAAATGCATATAGTTTGGACAGACGATAACAGATTGCAGTAGAAATCTAGCATTGCATATATCAGGGTATAATGACCTGTGCAATGACGCGATTACCCGCCAAAAGTTTGGACTCTCGACTTGATAAAGCAGTGATACCACGATAAACACAATCAAAGTGCACCTATCACAATGAACAATGATCTCATCACAAAATGAGAGCAGAACAACATTATCAGTAGATTTATTTTCCAAGTTTCAGCAAAACCTGAACTGTTGTTCCCTCGGCAGCTTCAGGACCCGTCCCCTGGACAAAATCATAGTATTTGAACCCATCAGCTGCACTCAACACAACAGAGGCATCCAAAGTTCATCATCAAAATGTTATATGTGAAGGTATAGCTGACAAATTGTTAATGCAATCACCGACGGCTGATGAGGTAGTCTTCAGGAGGGATGACTTTCCTGTTGCGTCTCTCCCGGGCCAATGCCACAGACATGGGAGATAAGGAAACGAGGCTCAGCGAAGTGGACGTCGCCATTGCAATAGCCCATCTTCTTGAAATTGAGTTGGAGCTCAAATTTAATTCTACTTGCTCTCTATTTCCATCATGATGACTAAAGGGCTCTTGAGGTTTTGAAATGGAACTCATTTTGACAGTCCATCTTCCAAATGTATGTGGAGAAGCCATAGCCATGGCCATGACAGATGTTTGTTGGCTGTCGGAAATTGGAAGAATATCAAAACAAGCTTCCAAGCCATAGCCTGATCACTTCACTTGTTACCAACAAATTAAAACCCATCCTTGAACTTTATTAAGCCAACCAGATTTCTCATTTTTGTCTACTGCATTAGATTCAGTGACATTTTTTTTATCAGAAAAAACACAATTTGGGTGAATTTTGCAAATGTGTCTTAACAAGTGCTGTTTATTTTGCATACATCATTTGAAAACATAACAGCAACCCTAAATTGGACATCTTATATCCTGCAAATACATCCTCTTACTGCATTTGATTATTTTACCAAATACCCTCCGTTATTCTCCTCATTTATCAGCATTCAGCATCTCATATTGAGAAAAAATTGAGATTTTCCAATAACAGTAGATGAAGAGGCGGTACTGATATGGATATTTATAACTCTAAACTGCAATCGATTCAACACATTGACACAGGGAAGTGTAAACCAAAATCAAAGGGAAACCCAGAAAAGAAAGTGAAATAAGAGGGAAAAGGAGAGCACCTGTTGGTGGGAGGCGAGGAGATGTCACTCGACTCGGCGATTCGGGAGTGAGTAGACGACAGACACACATAGTGGATATTGGATATGTACGAGGGGCATGTTTGACATTATCATCTTGGATATCCGCCGTAGCATCTTTGATTCTTTGTTATGCTACGTTAGTTTTTCTTTTTGTTATGCTATGTTACCCACTGACGAGCAAAATCGGTTCCGTTTCTTAACGGAACCTAAAACGGTTATAAGGAGTTCTGTTTACGGACATAACTTATTGGTTATCGAAACATCTCATTGAATAACATTGAGATACACTATGTAAAAATCGTAGCTGACAAAAACAAAAGTCGCATCATCACTGAAACATCAATGAGATATCTTAGAGTATCATTGCGGATAGAGTCGCTATACGAGCCGAATGAGCTGAACATTTGTATGATCGAGCTCGTTTTTAAACGAAATGAACCTGAGTCGAGCAGAAATTTTAAAACGAGCATTAAATCATGCTCAGACTCGGCGCGTGAGCCCAATACAAAGCTCGTGTCCGCGATCGTTTGACTTCTTTTTGGCTAGCCGAGCTAAGGCTTCCTCGTGCTCGTTTGAGCGCGTTTAAACTTGTTTGGCTTGTCAGACTCGTGCTTGTTTGGGCTCGTTAAAACCCGATTTTACAAATTCTGAAGTTTACAAAACGTGAAATTATCAAGTGTTGGAGCAATAGAGCATTTGAACCAACTAAGTTCCATAATTTAGAATCTAAGTGCAACTACAAGTAGCATCCCCATATTAAATCAAAACACAAATGCAAAGTAACAACATAACCATAAAACCAAGATCACAACAAAAATATACAACCAACAACATGAGCATCTTGGGTCGTATGACAAAAAAGTGGTATTAATGCATACTCCCTCACTTGCTTAACATGATTCCGAATATTATACACCGTCAAGTCACAATTAAGTTAAAGAGTCGAGCAAACAACACACATTACATAGAACAAGAAAAAATTCAAGTTTAGTAGACCCATACTAACAATATCAAACAACCTTGTGAAGTAAAAACATCATATATCTAAATTAATCTAAGTAAGAAATACTTACATCACACTTGAATTTCAAGTCGGAACCAATATGATGTACACATAAGTCTTTCAATTGTGTCATCAACAAGGAACATCGATCATTAGTAATAAGTAATAACTCTACGCTAAACACTAAAGGCCGACTCATAAGGTACAATAATTATCGGAATTGAAAGAATTTCTCAGGCCAACTTTGATTTTGTTGGAAACTTCAAAATATTTTATTTCAACCAAGCAAAAACATCAAACTCTCAACCTCCATCCAATAAGACGCCTTCTTCAAGATAAATGTCCAACTCCTTTCTTTATAGCAAATTTGATCCAATTTTCTAATTCAGCATAGTCTTCATCCACATCGTTCGTGCTCCTTCTAACCATGCTAGTTTGAACGGTATTACAAAAACCTCATCCACCACTAGCCTCATTGGTGATGCAGTTCTCATATAAACTATTGAAGATATCCATTTGAACATCTTACATCCTCGTTCTGATCCACCTCTTAAGCTTTTTGGGTATAACTGCATTGGCTATTGTCAAATTTCCTTCCCTTTTGTGTTTTGGAGATCTATCGTTGCGTTAATGACATTGCATATATTCTAAGCATTTTCGGAGTTAAAATGGAACTAGTTACAGAAGAATGACATCAACACACTTAGGTTCTACCTGCGATCAAGGAAGTCGAGGTCAAGCCGGAATTGATTGAGATCAGAGAGTGAAATACAAAGAATTGCTCAAAGCTTTGGAGGCAGTGGACCGACCAAAAATCGTCCAAACACCAACAATATGTCCAAGCACATGACCATTTATATAGAGAAAATTGATTTGGTTCATTTTTGAGTGATCGGCCGACTACGCCCCACAGATCGGCCGACTGATCCCACCACGGATCTGCTTCTAGACGTTTATCTTCTATCTTTTATTTTTTTTTAAAAATAATTTAGACTATATTTTGGGTTATGCAATTTCACGTTTTTATCGTTTAGGTGTAAGATGGCTTGTTTGATTTAGATAAAGATATGCAAACCCTAGGAGGATGAGGTTAGAATTCCTTCTATAAAGAAGGTGTTCCCGCCACTATTAATTTTGTCCATGTTTTAATTCAAAAGTTTTAGATATGAGTTTTGTTCTACAATGTCGATCGGCCAACCAACCCCTATCAATCAGCTGACGACTCCCTTTCCCTTCGGTTAATAAAGTTGTAAATTTACAATAAGGTATGCCTTGATAATTCTCTCATTTCAGGGTCTTAAGATCCCAACTGCATGGGTAATCTATGATATAGATGATATTCATTATCCCTTGAATGTATATTTACTGAGTATTATGGTAGTTTTGGGTTGTTATATGCAAAATGCAAGATCCGAGCATGGATCTTTATTACTATTTATTCTTCTAAGCGTTGATGGCAAAATGCTAGAGTCGAGTCACTCATGCCTTTCATATGCTGCAAAATGTGAGAGTAGAGTAGAATTGTCTCCCGCATAACATGGTTACTTTATATAGTGGATCGATTATTACCAATTGAGATTTGACATGTATGTTGTGGTAATATTGGTCTTGAAACTCTTTTATTAATCTTTGATACATATAAACTCACTTGCGATATTGTTGATTCAGGATCAAGCATCGACAATTACTACCCCCTCTCTTATAGTTATGATTTTTTTTGCTATTTCTTCATCAGTTGGGCGACAAATTCATACCAATCGGTCGACTAGTGTGTTTTCTCTTCTTTGTGATTTTTGTATTTGCCTTATGTTCTCCTGTTTTCATTCCGATCAGCCGATCAATGCCTACTAGTCGTCCGATCGATTTGTTTTTTTTTCCCTTTTCTCTTTTTGTGTTATTTTATTCCGGTTCCACTATTAATTTGTCAAATCATCTCACTATTTTTCATGAGTTCGATCTTGAGGCTCACACCCGTGGCCATGTCGTGGTGTGGATATATCACATGCTCTTTCACTAGTCTCCTTGCCACATGTCCACAACTTGCCCCATGGAATGCCCCACAATTGTTTCCATGTGCCCACGCGCCCATGTGGTGGCCAACCGTAGCCATTCCGTGAAATTTGTTCAACAACTTTCCGAAATTTGATTAGTTCATGTAACCGTTCAGATGATGTAAAGTTTACATCTAGCTAGAAGGAAGACGGACAACAAGTTGTGCCGCCAATCCTTACTGGATAGTGAATCCAATCCTCCTAAAAACAAAATCAGAAGACCTAGGAGATATAACGTTGCCATGCAAGATCTGTTGCACCCTCTTGAGAATTTTAATAGCATCGGGCGCAAGGAAACCAAAGGTATCGAAAGCGAACGGAAGAAACACATGTTGATTTTCAATACAAGTTTTTGCATGTTTGACCACCTTAGTAGAAGACGTATTAAGCACCGCCTTACCCACCGCAAAAGGCTCACTACCCAAACAAACAAGTGGGGAAAATCCAGTCAAATCGATGCAAGCATGTTTTCCACCCGCCCATCCGAACACCAAGACATCCACCGGCCTCAAGGTTGACCTCCCCTCACGTGGGTCGGTCAAGAAGGACATAAGCGCCTCCTTCTTAACCGAGACCCCCACCCTCCTAAACACATCACACAACACATCACGGGCCGAATCATGCCTATATTTGAAGTCAGGAAGCTCTTTACAATGAATTGCATGCTCCCCAAAAGAATCTAGAATTCTCCGATAATTGGGTATAGGACAAATCTCATCAAACGGGAATAGAGGAATCATAAGACGGTACTTTCCGAAGATAGATTTTTTATTTTTTGGTTCAAATGGGATTTTAATGTCGATTTGTAGGCTAACTTTAAGGCATATAAATATGAGCTTTTCAAATTGTGTAAGGATTTAACTTTTGGATAATTTTGCATCTCTAACTTGACATTAGTTTTCTCAATTCTCTACTAGAAAATTCAACAAGCCTTTGTGGCTGAATTTCTCAAAGTTTTGTAGTTTTCCCTTGCATTATGAGATTGTCTAAGGTACATATACTTTGATACTTTTATACAATTTTTCTGTTTTGTTTCATTGATTTTTGGGTGTATGTCTTTTATTTTCCCTTCTATGCATTCTTTTGCAAATTCAACATGTTTGGTTAATTCCTTTATATATAAGGATTTGTTGAACCCGATGATAATTAATTTGTAATTTTGTATAAGAATTGTTGAATGAAAATCACCAAGCATTGTTTTACCCTAGTGACCTTACCCGATGTTGTCCTCAACCATAAGACAAGTTCGATCCCTTTGTTTCATTCATTGAGAAACGATGTTTGTCTAGATAATAAAAATAGATTAGTTTTATGGGAAAATATGTTGATTCTATTTAACCATCTATGATTGAACTTTGTTTGGTAAGTGATGACTACCTTTATCCTAAGGACTCCTAATTACCATAGATTTATCAACTTTACACCTTTTTGGCTTTTCGCATGAGGGTGTTCTATTTTGGTTTTCTACGTGTTTGCTAAGTACCTAAGGGGTTTGCCTAATATCTTCTATAAAAGCGAGATCATCTTGAGCAAGGCCTTTACACACCAAGAGGTGGTAAAGACACTTTTGACAGTAACCTGCACCTTTTCGTTGATTAATGTTCATATATATTGTTATTTTGTTAATTAATTATCGTTTTTCATATATTACTTTTCTCACTACTTTTGTTCGTTCCTGTGTCTTTTGACAACATAAATTCTAAAACCAAGATTTTCTCTCTTTTATTTCCCCTTTGACTTAGCTAAATTGTCTATTGTTACATCTAATACATACATAGTCCATGTAATTTGATACTCGATTACTACAAATGATTTTGTCACACTTGTGGGGCAAGTTTTATCAAATATCTCATACTTGAAGCCTACTTGTACTCAAATCCAAAGATTCCTCTATGTAAATGACTCATATTCTTATCTCGGCTAATAAGATCAAGCTCAAACAAGCCGCCAAGTCATCATTACACAAATCTTTGTAATATACATAAGTCAAAGCTCTTAAGTTTCATGACCGCTTAATAATCTTAAGATAATGTTTGTTACTCACATGTGTTTAGGAAAATAATATCCCTCAAGCTGACCACATATGCAATAATCAATAACCATAAGCTTACCATAGCGTTCTTAATTTTAAACGTTCTCTTTCCTGAAATTATTATATGAATCAAGAGATACTTTATACTTTTGTAGGGTCGTAATGTGGCCAAGAGTAAGAAAGAGAAGGTGGGAAGAAAAAATATGCATGCTACAACAAAAATCTAGGAACTAAGAGGATCTTTCGGATATTGCTTAAGGGAGAATTAACTGTTTTCCAGGCCATGGTTGATTGACTAGTGGTTAGTTTAACCACTTCGCTCTCTCTACAATAGCTTTATTACTTCACCTTAGGCGTTATGGAAAATTTTACTTTTTCCTGACTTTGTACTTCGTAAGCAAGCAAGCATCCCTTTTTCATAGTTCATTCCGAGTGACGAATAATGTGTAAATAATAAACTATTTAGCTTGTTTTCTTTTATACACTACAATTCAAGAAACCATTTCACTCATATTTGCATTTTTCTTTCTTTTCTCTTACGCACGACTTCACTTCCTAATTCTTGGATAGGTCATATGAGGCAAAAAAGTATGGCTAGAGAATTTTGTAGGGTTAACAAAGAAAGGGATAATTAGGCAAAACTATGAGTTGCTTCAGCTTCATTGTCTCCATAACCTAACATTTAGTAGAAAATGAATTTTTTATTTCTTCAGCTTGGGTCATCTAGCTTCATCTTGTTAAACCTTGTGGCTTCCAAACACCTGATTCTAGAAGTTTTTCATTTCTTCATTTACCATCATTTATCATCTAGCTTCATCAACCATTTTAAGCCTCCCAAACAGTCTCGTAGTTAGTTCAATAATTTTGAATATATTTGAGTTACGGGTGTCAACAAGATGAGTTCAGTTTGGGAGTGACATACACATTCTCATCCCTGTTTAAAATAATTCTCTCATCCCCATACATACTCGGGGATTAATGGTTATACCCATTTCAATCTCCATCGCGAAATCTCCATATTTGCATAATTTCTCCCATTTATATTTACCGGTTTTTCCATGAGTTTTTTGTTAAATGTTTTAATTATAAATTCACATGAGCTAATATAGGAACTCATTTGTATAAACAATATATTAACTTAAAATAAAAAAATATTAACCCATTTAATAAAATACAATAGTAAAACTATTAAAAAAATATATAAATTATATTAAAAACTATAAATCACCATTAATTTTCTCATTTAATCTACTTATTCAAGATTCCCGTGGTAATCCATAATGGGATGAGACAATGACGGACACCTCTATCATCGTCCTCATACAGGGAATGAAGTTTATCCTCATCCCCGTTTTGGTGATCCACATAGGGTTTTGGAGATTCTTCGCCCCATCAAAACCCCTAATTTAGGTCAGCAATTTTTTTTCAATTTGTTCATTTAAAGGAAATTTAAGCAAAATATGGTATATATCTTCATTTTTTAAAAAAAAATAACACACTCTATTGGGACAACAATCCCAAGTCTTCTAGTTTTGTTTTTGTTGAGAGTACATTTTAAATAATTTTTCATACAAAGTTTCTTACTTTTGTATAACATATTATTTTAAAATTCAGATGGTATAAAACTTTTTCATACCACAAAAAAATGTCTTTGGAATGTCTGGTTCGATCATCTAGTCTTTGTTCAACGTCATGATTGTGTATTTTGTGGCCCAGTTTGAGGGCTCCTCCCGATACTAACTTTTTTGTCATGATGATTCAAAGTTGAATATCTTAGAGAACATTTAGGGCTCGTTTGGTAAGATTCCCATGGAATCAGGAATCGGTATCGGAATGAGTCATTTCAATACCTCGTGTTTGGTAAGGCTTGGAATCGGAATGAGAATGATTCCATGGAATGACTCATTCCAACTCTATAGAGGAATTTGATTCCATAATTTAAAGGTGGGTATCCCATGCCAACATAAAATCATTTTAAATTTAAAACTACATTTATATATTTTTATTGTATATATATACACTTTATTATTTAGTTTCAAAAAATAATAAAAAAATATTAAAATGTTTTTATTGTCCATCAATTAATTTAAATTATATAATTATTTTGTAGAAAAAAATGTTTTTGACAATTTTTTTTTAAAACAATTTGGTTTACTAGGCTTTTTCTAGTTTTGTGTTTAGTAAATGTACCCCTTGAGAGAAGAGTGTGTAAAGTTTGAGAATAAATACAAAAGGTTGAGGTATATTTACTTAATTGAAACATTGAAAAGCCTAGTTACTACTATAGTTTTTCAAAAAGGCCTACTTACCAAAATTGCCCTTTTTTTTTTTAACTATAATATGAATATTTCATTCAAGATGTAATGTAACCGGAAAATGCTCGAAAACTATATAATTTGTTCAATTAGAAAAAAAAATTTATTTGATAGAAGAAATATATAACTATTTATTTGGGTTGACGATTGTTTAGTGTTCAATCTTTAAGTAATTTGTTAGTCTTCATTTTTCTTAGGTGTAGTTTAAAAAATAGCATATATTTACATTATTAACATTCACACATATATCATTAAATATGATACGATTTCTCGTTTTATAATCATATAAAATAATAAAATATGTGTAAAAATATGTCATTCCAACATCATACCAAACACCAAGTATCAGGAATGGCTTATTCCAATTCCTTATTCCATTCCGATTCCTGATTCCAACCTCATTCCTACAGTCATACCAAACGAGCCCTTAAGGAGTATAGCGCTACTAAACCAACAAGTATTGATATTTGGTCTCACATGTATTTGTTTGCCGTCGAATATAATATTTATATAAATTTTGTAGACACGTTAAGAATACATGCCAAAACCCTATCTTATTGTTTGTTTTTAATACTTGTATATTGTATAATTGTAGAGTAGAAGGCGATGTATAGGTATGTAAAAGTTAAGGTGAAGAAGACCTTAATTATAACTTGTTGGTTGAGTTTTCAAATAAGTGTTATATGGCGTGGATAAGTGTGCGTTGCGTGTCAAGTGTGCTTGTCGGGCATTTAGTCTGCCTGTGCAACACTAATATCTTTACGCAATTGTTTCCCTCTTAAGGTATTGGAAATTGGTCTCTGCAGAAGCTCCCACATCGCTAGGCAGGCAAGAGGGGAAAGTGTATATATATTTTGAACCCCCGTAAGGCATGCTTGCTTTTTTGAAATTGACTGTCACTTCTCTTCTCTTTCGTGCTTTCACTGCCAATTCACTTCCTTCTTTTTCACTATTTCTCTTCGTCACCATTACCACTCTTGCTTATTGCTGTCATGCTATGCCAGACTTCCCTTTCCTCGGGGTCAATGCACAAAATCATCCCTTAAATAGGTCAATTCAACGTATAAATAAATTTATAGAATATCACCCATTAGGCCATTTACAACTCAAATTTATGTAAGTGGATGAAGAATAGTTAAAATGATTACAAAATTTAATCTGTTCCCATATAATCTAGTCTCTCGAACATCTAATAGAAAACGTATGGAAAAGAAATATTTTTAATCAAAATTATAGTTGTTTTAAAAGTTAAAACTTCAATCAACTAGATATATGCCCCCTTTTCTCTTTGGTTGTAGTACAGTGGTTGCATTTTTTTAGTTTCCAAAAAAAAAAACGAGTAAAAAGATGACATTTGTCGAAATGTACGAGAATGATGACATTTGTCGAAATGTACGAGAATGAACTGTGACAATAAGTGTTTCAACTTTAATATAAATATATGGATAGAAGCGGGCTATTGAGATAATCAATTAGTTTTATTGTTTATCTTCTTTCATAATCTTGTAACTATCTTTGAGTAATTTTTTAGGTTGAAAAGAATAAGAATTTCGATCCACTAGTCAAAACTAACAAATCTAGAGGCCACAAAGTGGCAGACGGACTAACCGTCATACTTTGACAAACTAAGGGACAAGAAAAATGGAATTCACACAAACACAATGCATCAACCGATGTAATTTTAAACATTCGATCAACGAGAAAAGCATGTCGAAACGCCAACCAACAAAGAAGAGATAAACAAAAGACCAAGTAAGTCGCAAAGTGTACATAAAACTCCCAAGGATTACCTAGAAACCTCAGATTTGGACTCTCTTTTGAACCTTCATAGTACGATCACTTATCAACGATTCCTCCAAACGAAATACAGTCAACCCGTCTTCTAAGATGAACAACCAATCATCAAGACGTGCAACCACCCAAACAAAAAATGAAGTGAAACAAAACCACAGGAGATGCATAGTTTTGTCAACCGTCTAATTTTATTATTTGAACACTTTGTGTTTTTCTAATAGAGTTTTTTAAGTTTGATGTTTGATGTTTGTTGATTAGGTTTCATAAACTTTGACGTATATCGACCCTCTCGTTTTGTTATTCAAAGAGTTTGACTTGAAGAGAGATGGATCTTCGAGTGTAAATAGATTTATAGTTGGTTCTTATAAATATAATGTTGCTAATACGAGGGATATCCCAAATTTTCAGCGGTTGCGAGCTTCAATTGAAAATCCAGATTTTGTGGAGCTCAACCACGATAAGTAGAGAAGAGATGTTGGTCGGTTGTCGTTTTAGTTTTTGATATTTTCCATTGACGGCATTATTTTAACTATTTCTCATAATTGTACAAGATCTATAAAAAAAAAGTATAGATAAGAATGGTTCAATCTCTTTGATGCGAAGTTTTTCCACAAAGAGGAGATTCTCGTTTTTTGTTGGCAACCATTGTTCAATCAATATATTTGCCTCTTTAACTTGTTGTGGAAATCTTGTTTGTGTATTTGATAGATACCTTTCATGTTGTGTTTTTAGAAGTGTTTTTCCTTTAGTTTTGCATGGTTTGGGTATTAATATCTTAGCTAGAGCCAAAATATCAAAAGAATGTTTTCTCTCCTTGTTTTGTATCTTTGCAAGTGTTTTGACAAAAATGGAGCTTAAATGAAGATATCCAATTCATTAAAGCAATTCAAGCATCAACACACCATCTCATATACATCACATGATCGAGCAAAGGAAGGAGGAAAAACAACCAAGGATGCAAGCATGAAGCAAATGACACTATGAAAACAATAAGGAAGGCCCTTGAATTTCCAACAACTCAGAACAAGAAGACAAGGAAATTCGGACTAAGAAGCCACAAGTGAAGAAAGTTGAAGGCTCTCGAGTTGATCAACAACTCGAGCCAAGAGGACAAGAAAACTCGAGAGAAGAACACTTTTTACTCGAATTATGAAGACACAAATGAAGAAGAACTTCAAGGTCCCACTCGACCTACGTTGAAAGATTACCTCGATCCAAGTTGATGAGCTTAAGTCGGTGGGAAAACTCGAAGGAATCATCTACAAACTCAAACCAAGTGTACTCTTTTATCCCTCAAGTTTTGGATCAACTCCTTCTAAGAGCATCTTTCTAACAAACTTTGCAAGTTGATCCACTTGATCCTAAGGGGGACCACGTCTTTGGAAACCTATATAAGGGTCATTAACCGAATGTAATTGCATCACCTCTTCTTACACTTCTCAAACTACTCTCATAGTTACTCTATTTAGATTTAGAAATAGTTTTGGAGCTACATTTGGACAGATTTTGGATCAAATCAAGGAAAGGTTTGATGTTCTTCATATTTTCATCTTCTTCTTCATTCCAACAACTTATTTTGTACATAACGTTTGATTGATAAGTTCAAATTCTTCCTTTTTTCCCTAAATCTCTATTTTGTTATCTATTTTATTCTCATGACATTTATTTCTATTGTTATGCTTCACTGGATGAGTAATTTTTCATCTAGGTTTTAAGGTGAAAATCCGCAAATCATGCTAGATTAGTATTGCTTTTGTGGTTATACATGATATGAAGGGAACTCAAGCATATTTAGTAGCATATAACAAAATTTTGGATTTATCGTTCATTCATGTTGAATTTACCTCAATTTTGGTGGTTTAGGCTTTCACTAACTTAAATCTCTTGTTAAAACATTGTATTCTTCCAAGCATGATTGATTGATTGCTAGATTAATCATCTAATTTGAGCCTTACATGGTAATATGAGGATGATTGTGCATTTTTAGATCCCTATCATGCTAGAGTAATATTGGTTGGGGCTGAAAGGATGATTGGTTCTACTAGTGATAGTTTATCTATGTCATGTTTATACTAGATAATGTATGCAAATAGCAAATACCGTGTGATGCTTATGTTGTTTAGTATGATCATGATTGTGACTTAAAGCTTAGTCAATTAAGTTGTGGCTTGACCATAACATAACTTGGTTGACATAAGCTATCATATGAGCTTCAAAAGCGGATTAAGACGCTTTGATAAACTCGATTTATTACATGTCATTACCCTTCATTGATTGAATATACAACTAAAACATGCTAGATAGTTATGGTTTAGGAGTATTAGCCCCTCAACCTAGTGTTTTCTTACATACTTGTTTACTTTCTTGTTACTTACTATTGGTTATTAAACACGTCTTTATCATTGATCCATTGATCACCCTTCTTTTACGTTCATTTACACAGTTAAATTTGCCTGGACTTGATCTCAATCAAGCAATATAGAATCCTTGTAGAATTCAACCTTGATGCTATAAATCATATGTTACATTGACAATGGTCACGCACTTGCAGTTTTATGTGATTTTTGAGTGCATGTATACCCATCTCACGTCACTTGGCCGCATTACAACCTTATGAAACGCCTTTTGTTTTATATCATACATGTAGGTTACTGAGCAATGGAGATAGAGAACGCTATGATGAGCTTATGGTAACACTACATATGTGTTGAGTTTAAGTGATATTGTTTACGCCTAAACACTTGTGAGAGAGTTATACACATGCACTTGAGAGGTCTTGAGTTTTATGATATTTGATTCTAATATATGACAATGATATATGTAATGATGAAAATGTCTTGAGAGATTGATTTTATTGCTATATTTTTTTTAGTTAAAACCTTATATTGTCCTCCAGATAGAGGTATATACGGATCTTACTTGAAGACAAGTAAGGTTCAAATATGGAGTATTTGATGACATCCATTTTAGCATGTTTTTGTAGCCTCATTCTTATCTATTGCTTGAACATTTACATTAGATTTGTATGGTTTTATAGTGGATTTTTTTTACTTTTCCATTTTCGGAGGTAAGTTCCTGATTTTTATGTAAATGCAAACATTCTAGCTCACTTTGGACCTTATATAGCGTATCCTTGGAATAATGTCTATTACTAGTTAAAGTTGTACCTAAGGTCGTGGATTTCCAAGTCAAGACTAAATGACTGAGAGTAGAACAATTTAAGAAGTGCTCGGAATAACAACAACAATTGAGTCGATCAACCATATTGATTGAGTCGCTTGATGCTCATGTGAGGAGCATGTGACCACAACTGACATCCATTTGAGCATGTTTCTCCACCATTTTTCTTATCTATATTCACTACATATAGTTAGATATGCATGGTATTAGGGTAGAATCCGTTGGTTGCAATATTGGGTGTCTACTTGTGTGTTCATTGAATTGTAGGTGTTGAAGGTCATATAGAACACCTTTTCGAGTCAAACGACGTCACTGATCGACTCGACCGGGATTACATATCTACCAACGGATCCGATCTTGTCTTTCTTTTTTCATATCTTTTCTATTTGGGTTATCTTGTAGCCCGTTTACTTGGACGTATTTATGTTTTCCTAGTAGGAGTAGGATTAGCCTTCTCCCTATAAGATAAGACCTCTTAGGCCATAGTTTAGCAGCCACCTTTTATTCCAATTCAGTTTCGGCAAGCTTCATAGGCATTAAAATCCCTCACTCGGTCAACTCAATCTCCGCTGAAGATTGACTCGACCAATGCCTTTTTATGGTTAATACAAGAGAAATTTTATAAGTATATCTTGCTAATTTCTTAGTATCTTAGGGTCTAGAGAATCCGATTTGGCATGATGATTCTATGATATTTATGGTTGTTTATATCCTTGATTATATGTCTTAGTTCATTTGACATAGTACTCTAAGGCGCATCCAATGCAAGACGTGAGAGTTGCGCATGTATGTTACTTGATTCTATTTATTCTTCTAAATGTTGTTTGCAAGATGTGAGAACTGCATGAGTTAATACTTTAATATCCTACTAGGAGCTTGTTTGGTATGCCGCGACGGAAACTAAAAAAATGTGACTGAAACGTAATGGAATGAAAGGAATTAATTTGTTTCTATGTTCGTTTAAGGTGAGAATGAATGGGTTGAATGAGGTGTTAATAGACCAAAAAGTCCTTACATAAAGCCCCTACAATCGATTGAATGAAGGTTCTTGCAAAAGGGTACCAGTGCCATAAAAACTGGATTCAATCAATTCAACCTCCTACCCCCAACTTAATCATTCAACCGATTCAAATTCAACCCCTTATTCAACAAATTCAATCCCTCGACTTAATGGTGGAAATGTAGTACCGAGCGTTGATGAAAGTCATTCAATCGATTGAATCGAGTGTACCGAACGGGCCCAAGATGTGAGATTTATGTAGGGTTGTTTCCTTCATAGAATGACTATATGGCTTTGGATATGTTTGATTATAAAATGAGTTTCTATCAGGGGCGGCCGCCCCCCTCCGAGAAAAAAAAAAAAAAAAATTTAAAAAAAAAAAAAAAAAAATCGTTTTAAAATGGGTTGTGCTTCTCTCGTTTATAAAAAATTTTTCTACAATTTATTTTTTTTAAATATCACTATTCTTGTGTTATATTTAAATGTTTTTTTTGGATCTTTCGTCGAAGTGAACGAAACTTCATAAGTATTTCCCGTTTTAGACTCTAGAGTGAAATAATTCACCAAAATGCACGAGATTTGTTGTTTGGATTAGAAGTGCGGTCTTAGACCACACTCTTATTTGTAAAAAGCGTTGTCGAGGACAACGTTTTAATATCTGAAATAAAGATAACAAAAATACAAATAGAGGTGTGGTCCTAGACCGCGGCTATAGTGTAACGTTTATGAAAAAAAAAACTAAAGAGGCGCGGTTATATACCGCGCCTATAGGACAACTTTTTTTTTAAAATACATAGACCGCGCCTTTTAAGTGTAATGTTTTTATAATTTTTTTTGTATTGTTGTTTATTGTAAGTAGATGACATATTGACTTTTTTTTTTATCGCAATTTTATTTTCATAAATATTTTTATCGAAAATAAAATTTCGCCCCCCTTTTAAAATCCTGCGGCCGCCACGGGTCACAACATAAGAGAATGTGGCCGCGGTCTAGGACCGCACCTCTATTTGTACTTTTATTATCTTTGTCCTAGACAACGCCTATAGGGCAACTATTTTTAAAATTTTTTTTTTTTATTTATTTTTGTTTATTGTAAGTAGATGACATATTAACTTTGTTTTTATCGCTACTTTATTTTCATAGATATATTTATCGAAAATAAAATTTCGCCCCCCCTCTAAAAATCCTGCGGCCGCCACTGGTTTCTATTATGCATTGTTGTAGTGATTCAGGTTATGGAATAAATTTATTAATCATCAATGTTGTTGTTATATTTTTGTTTGTTTTGTATGTGACTGGATCAACTTATAACAAAGGAAAAATGACCAAAAATAATACAAACTATCACATGTGAACCAAAATTAATACGAACTTTAAAAATTACCAATTCGTATACAAAGTATCACCTAATAAACCAATTTCGATACAAACATTTCTCCGGGCAAAATTCTGGTCACTATTGTTAATTTGTCTATCGGGAAAAAAAATTGGGCTAAAAAATTTAATTAGCAAGAAGTTTGAATCATAAATGTAATTTGGGTGAAATTGAGGTTACATTTGCGACTTGCCTTCTTCTGTAACATATCCCACCATGTCTTCTTCAGATCTTCTTCATCTCCACTTCAATGGGTTTCTAGTGAATATGTACTTGCAAATGAGATTGATGCGCATTTAATGTTGCCTCCGTGTTTTCATTTTAGATTCGTGCAATTTTGATCTTCAACATGGTTGCAACTAAAGAACCCCAAAAATTTCAAATCACAAGTTGAACCTATAAATTAGGGCTCTTGAAACTTAGGGTTTTCCTATCAAAATTTGATTTGAGCATACGAGTCTCTTGGCGGAGTCTCTTGGCAGCATGGCTCACGCCGGATTAAGATGGGTTGAGCCGCTGAGTAAGGTGGTTGGTCTTGACCTCCATTAAAGACAGAGTAAGGTGGAAGACGAGCAAAAACTTCATGCGATGGCAAAAATGTTGGGAGAGATCGAGATTCGAGAAAAATAAGGAAGAGAGAAGGGAGGTTCGAAGCGGCATTTTCATATGTGGATCGATGAAAACAATGAGAAAATTTCTGTGATTTTCTTCTGATATATATAGTTTTTAATTTGAATATCATGAAATTGCTGGTCATCTCCCACTGCAGTGCCTTCGATGGATGTTTCTTTGATTATATGTGATACCAAACGAGTCCTAATTTGTTGACTAATCTTTAGATTCTATCGCTCATCCGCTTTTCATCTCCATTAATGGCTTTACTCCCCTAACCTTGTGATGATTCCTTTCTGAAAGTTACATTTAAACAAAAGTAGAGTAAGGTTGAAGATGATGTTTGATGAAGATGAACATACAAATGATGCGAGCCATTTAAAAATTAATTAATTGTATCCCTTATTTAGTAAGTATTTACATTTTCGGGCCCAAACTTCTTTTCCGACTGCCACGTCATCAAAATTGTCGGAATTTTGGCCGAAAATAAAATTGTATCAAAATTGGTTTAATAGGTGATAGTTTATATACGAATTAGTAACTTTTAAAGTTCGTATTAATTTTGGTTCACATGTAATAGTTTGTATTATTTTTGGTAATTTTTCCTATAACAAACCCTATATTTCTCTCTTATTACTAGTCGATTGAGTCGACTGTTTTCGTTCGGTCAACATCATTTTTATATTTTTTTATTCCTTTATACATTGTTTTATCATCTTTGTTATTTTGTTTATACTTTTTATACATTATTTAACAATTGGAACTTATAAAAGTACTTCTCCTCTATTTTCTCATAAATGGAAGACGACCTCAATATGCTTCATTTTGAAAATCCATGCAAAATGCAATCCATAGATGAATATAGCCTCTCAAGAGATTTGCAAACAACACAAGTGAAGTGACTCCCTCTACATAAAATTGACATGCAATCAAGTCACATAAATACCCAAGGTTAACCCTAACCAACAAGCGGACAATTTGACCTTACTCTACTAAACCTCATGCTTATACAATATACATTAGCACGGTCGTGTTTGCATATTAGCACGACTCAGGCTTACACAGTAATACGCTCGTGCGCATATCGTAACACCATCTCTACCTTATACCTCTCATGTTTACTCATCAGCACACTCGTGCTTACACAATAGCACGCCTGCTTATCGTAACTACTAAGCGCACTCCTATTTCCTCACCAAAAGAGTCGTGCTTATGTTTTCTGTTATTACATATATTTTCCATGACTCATATATTTTCATATTCATGAACATTAAAACTCGTAAATATTTAATAACTAAGTATGAGTTCTCATTCAATCCGATAGTCATTGTAAGCACACTCTTGTTCACTAAGTGATAAGCTGTTAGGGTAGCCCTAGTCGTGTAATGATTATAACGATTGGAGAAGAGCTGAACGAGTTGAGCTTTGATATGCTCGATTCAGCTCGTATAGAATCGAAAATAGGATAGCAAACCTGTGTGTGCATGCAGATGGAAAGTAGGTAGAATGAGAGCAAGAGAACACGTGTTGGAGAAGGGGAGCACGTGCACATCTCTTTGCTTCTTTAGAAGAGGATAAGAGTTTGCACGTGCCCTGCTTCTCCATCAAGAGTTCTTGCTCCGCTTTCTCTTGCATGCGCTCGATCATCTTCAGCTCTAATGTATGGCTCCACCTTCTCTCTATATATATAGAACGGGAGATGTAATTATTTAATGAATTTGTATATGCATGCATGCATTTAAAAGTTGAAACGTAAGGTTAAATGGGTTGAGTCTAGAAGTGGCCAATCTTTAAAGAGGATATGACCATGAGAGAGAGAGAGAGGAGTGACCCTTTTGGTTTGAATCTTAATTTAATTTGACCATCTCAACACTCTTCCTCTATTGCAACTTTGACGTTATATTTTGCCTCTCATTTCTTTTTTTGGTGAGCATTCAATTATTAACCTAGAACGAGCAAACAACACTCAAAGCATCCTAACATTGGCGCAACACACTTATCATCACCAATGTAAATCACTACTAAGTTGTAGTAGATCGAGGATGTTAAGGATAACCTAAAGTTCTATCCTGTGTAAATTATACTTGAGGTCATGGTATGGCATAACTAGACATGGCAGCCATGTTGGGCTGGTGATGCTCGGCTAGGCACTCTGTTTCAGGAGCCAGCCTTGAGCGACCCGGCCCAATATGCACAATCCAGTGATGCGAACCGGGTTACTAAAATACAGTTTCTTTATTAGTTGAAGTCCGGGTCATTTACTTCAGTTTATTGAGATGATGCGTTTTGAAGAGAGAGAAGCAACCAAATCTCATTTGATTGGCTCAGCTTTGCTTTGTTCTCAATTATTCCACAAAAAGAAGAGAGATCTCAGAAGAAAAAAAAAAAAAATACAGAGAGAAAAGAGAAGATCGCAGAGAGAAGATTCCGATTGAAGATTTTCTGGAGTTTGCCTAGAAGATCTGTCGATTGAAGACCTGAAGAAGTGAAGCTTGTTCTATCAAGCTTCATCAGTCTTGAGAGGAGACCGAATTCCTCTCATACCTCTCTATCTCTCTTGTTTGATTCTCTGTTGTTGTGTTGTCTGGGTTTAGATTGTTGCCTGTCTGAACTTGTAACCTGACCTTTGATTCTTGAGCATTAGTGGATTTTGATGGGACGAGTCTCTCCCTCATGAGACTCCGGGGACTAGAGGAAGTCGAACCCCGTCAAAATCTTTGTGTTCTTTCTTTCTTTGACGATTCAATTGCTTAACTAATCTTGATCTAGAGCATTAAACGATCGACAAATTGGTATCAGAGCTTGGAAAACCTAGATCTAAGTTTCTGTTAAGTTCTCTGAGTCCTTGCATAACTAGAAAGAAACCTAAGTTTTTTTTTTTTTTTCTTTTGTTTAGATCTGAGTTGTAGCATCTTTTTGTTACGATCTTGTCAAAACTGAAAAAACTTGAAGAAAGTAAATCTTCTTTGAGTTTCTTGTTTCGTACAGAACTTATAGGAGATTGCTTTAGAATAGACCTTCATGTATTATGACTGAAAACTAACACGTTTCAGTCTCCTGTGATACAGAGAGGAAGATGGCGGAAACTATGAGGATGAAGCCATATGATGGAACGACAGACTTCTCTATATGGCAGTTCAAGATGACTGCCATATTAACCAAGGAGAAGTGCTTCAAAGCTGTGACTGAAGAATGGCCAGCTGACACCACTGAGGAAGCTAAGAAGGAGCTTCAAGAGCAAGCTCATGCTGAAATAGTCATCAGACTATCAGACGAGGTAGCTCGTCAAGTGGTAAATCTGAAAACCCCAAAACAACTCTGGAATACTCTTAAAGAAAAATATTTGATAAAGTCTCTCCCTAATACTGTTACCTTGTTGAGTGCTTTATTCAATTTTAAAATGAGTACCAGCTTGTCTTTGGAAGAAAATCTGGATAAATTCCTGAAATTAACACAAGATTTAGAACGCTGTGATGACTCTATTAAAGATAAACATCAAGCTGTACTCCTGCTTAATTCTTTGCCTAGTCAGTTTGATATATTCAAAGATGTAATTCAGTATAGCAGAGATGACCTAACTAAAGACAAAGTTATAGAATCTGTAACTCTGAAAAATCAGTCTTTAAAAGTGTTTAAAACCAAAAATGAGTTAAAAACTGACAACAAGAATAATCATAAAGATGAGGCTCTAATGATGAAAGGCAAGAAGAAATGGTCCAATAAAAATTCTAATCAGAATAAAAAGGAAAAACAAAATGAAAAGCAGAGTGATGAGTCTAAATCAAATGTTAAATGCTACTACTGTGATAAAATTGGGCATTATGCTAAAGATTGCAGAAAGAAAAAGAGGGATGAGAAAAATAAAGACAAAGACAATTATGGTGTCTCTGCTGTATGTGAACACTGTCCTCAATATTCTAATGAACTGCTTGTGTGTGCTATTACTGAAAATAATGATTCTTGGATTTTAGATTCAGGATGTACCATGCATGCTACTCCTAATAAGAATTTCTTTGATACACTTGATGAAAATGCTTGTGGTGAAGTTATGTTAGGAGATAATACCTCTTTATCTATAAAGGGTATAGGCACTGTTCCTCTTAGAATGTATGATGGTGTTATTAGAACCTTACAGAATGTAAGGTGGGTACCTGAACTTCGCAGAAACTTGCTTTCAGAATCTATTTTTGATGACTTGAACTGTCAGATTCACACTAGTAAGGGTATTAGGGATGTTATTAGAAACAAAACTGTCCTTATTAGAAGCATTAAAAAGGGGGGGTTATATCATGTTGTAGCAACCTCTGAACTTAATGTTACATCTGGTAAGATCACTGATAATTCTGATTGTACTACGGCTTGGCATGCTAGACTAGGTCATATAGGCAATAAGGGTCTTTATCACCTACATAAAACTGGGCTGATTAAAGATAAACCTAGTGATATTAAATTTTGTGAAACTTGTATACTGGGAAAGAAAACCAAGCATAGTTTCAAATCATCCACCTACACAGCAAGCAGACCCCTAGAGTATGTTCACTCTGATCTTTGGGGGCCTGCTCAAGTAGAGACAGTTGGGGGTAAGAAATATTTCTTATCCTTGATTGATCACTACTCAAGAAAAGTATGGGTCTATCTCTTGAGATCCAAGGATGAGGCTTTTGAAAACTTCAAAAACTGGAAAACTATGGTTGAAGCACAATCTGAGTTTAGATTAAAGTGCCTTAAAACTAATAATGGTCTAGAGTTTTGCAATAATGCCTTTAATGATTTCTGTAAACAAAATGGAATAAAAAGACACTATACTGTACCACACACTCCTCAACAGAATGGAACAGCTGAAAGAATGAATAGGACCTTACTAGAAAAGGCTAGGTGTATGTTGATTAGTGCTGGTATGAAACATTCCTTGTGGGGGGAAGCAGTAGTTACTGCAGCCTATTTGATAAATAGGTCTCCATCCTCTGTGGTAAATTTTAAAACACCACAGGAGATGTGGACTAATAAAAAACCTAACATTACACACCTGAAGCCTTTTGGCTGCACAGCTTATGCTCAGATCTCTGAGGGTAAGCTAAAGCCAAGAGCTCAGAAATGTGTAATGCTAGGATACCCAGAAGGCATAAAAGGTTACAAGTTATTACTTGTGCAACCTAAAGGTTACAAAGTAATAACTTCAAGGAGTGTAACCTTCAATGAGAGTGAATTTTATTTCAAAAGTAAGCTAACTGTGTCAACTGAGAATACAGGTACAAATACTACCACTGAGACAGCAAACACAATTCCCTCACCCCTGCAATTCTACCAAGGCAATGTCAATGATCACAATGAAGAGGAAGAAGAGTTTGACATTGGGTGGTCACCCAGTCAAACCTTAAGTAATACAAGCTCAGGAGAAAACAATAATCCAGAGGAAAATGCATCAGAAAATGCTACTGCAGATATGCAAACTCACCAATTAGGTGGGGAAGTAAGTGGCTCCTTATCTCAAACTTCCTGCATCCCTTCACTAGCTATAGATAATGATAATTGGCATGATGATACTGATGTGTATACTGATTATGTGCATGAAAATGAACAAAATGAAACTGAAATTGTTGAGACAAATGATTCCATGCAAGACTATTATCTCAGTAGGGACAAGGAACCTAGAAAAACCATACTTAATAGGAAGTATTTCAATAAAGATATGGTTAATATTGTTGAGTTTGCTTTGTTGGCTGCCAAAGTTATTTCTGGGTATACTCCTGAGACTTATGAACAAGCTGTAAGTTGTACACATGCAAATAAATGGAAAATTGCTATGAATGAAGAAATTCAATCCATGCATGTAAATAATACTTGGAAACTGGCACCTAAACCTGCCAATGCTAGGTTGATAGACTGTAAATGGATCTTTAAGTTGAAAGAAGGAGTTAACTCCACTGATCCACCCAAATATAAAGCTAGATTAGTAGCCAAAGGGTTTAGACAAAAGGAGGGGGTAGATTATAATGAGATTTTTGCTCCTGTGGTTAAGTACAAAACCATGAGACTCTTGCTTGCTATGTCTGCTGTCTATAATTGGGAGATAGAACAAATGGATGTTAAAACTGCATTCTTACATGGTGACTTAAATGAAACCATTTATATGACTCAACCTAAAGGGTTTGTTGATAATGATAAACCAAATTATGCATGTTTGTTGAATAAATCAATTTATGGTTTGAAACAATCACCAAGGCAATAGAACCTGAAATTTGATAGTTGCATGCTCAAATTAGGTTTTGTCAGAAGTGAATATAATACCTGTCTCTATTTCAAGCATGATAGAACTAAACAACCTTTATTTGTTCTTTTGTATGTTGATGACATTTTACTTATCAGCAGCTCAAAAGTTATTATATCAGGTTGTAAGTTTGATCTAAAAAAATACTTTAATATGAAAGATCTTGGTCCAGCTCAGAAAATTCTGGGCATAAAAATTATAAGAGATAGGTCAAAGAAAACCATTTGGTTATCACAAACAAGTTATATGCATAATGTGTTGGAAAAATTTGTTATGCTTAATTCTAAGCCTTCACCTATTCCATTAGGGGGGCATCTAGAGCTGTCTAAAAGACAATGCCCCAACACTGAAGATGAAAAGAAAGCTATGGCTAAGACTCCATATGATATAGCAGTAGGATCTATAATGTATGCTATGATTTGTACCAGGCCAGATTTGGCTTTTGCTATTAGTGTGTTAAGCAGGTACATGTCCAATCCAGGTGAGAAACATTGGCAAGGTATGAAGCATCTTCTTAAATATGCATCTGGGACTGAAAATCTAGGTTTAGTATATAAAGAGCATTATTCTAAGCATGAGATTAGGGGTTATGTTGATTCTGACTTTGCTAGCAACAAAGATAATAGAAAATCAACTTCTGCATATTATTTTACTTGGGCTGGAAATTGCATATCATGGAAGTCTCAACAACAGTCTATTATAGCATTATCTTCAACTGAGGCTGAATATATAGCTGCTACAGAAGCGGCTAAAGAAGCAGTTTGGTTTAAAGGAATTATGGAGGAACTTGAGGGAAATGTTTATCTTCCTATAGTTCATATGGATAGTCAAAGTGCTATATATCTCTGTAAAGATCCCATGTACCACGAAAGAACTAAGCATATAGATGTAAGATATCATTACATCAGAAAGAAAGTGAAATATAAACATATGGATGTTAAGAAAATTCCAGGAGAAGAGAACCCTGCTGATTTTGGTACTAAAATTGTGCCCACTAACAAATTTGTTTTCTGCAGGGAATTTCTTCATATCAAACCTGTGCCTTGATTAAAGCAATGGCACTTGAGTTGAGGACTGACGGTTGACTTGTTCTTTAGATAATCCACAAAATGCTCTTGAGTCCTTGTAATAGTTTGCATATTGACAGAACTTTAGTTTATGGGGGCATTTGTTAAGGATAACCTAAAGTTCTATCCTGTGTAAATTATACTTGAGGTCATGGTATGGCATAACTAGACATGGCAGCCATGTTGGGCTGGTGATGCTCGGCTAGGCACTCTGTTTCAGGAGCCAGCCTTGAGCGACCCGGCCCAATATGCACAATCCAGTGATGCGAACCGGGTTACTAAAATACAGTTTCTTTATTAGTTGAAGTCCGGGTCATTTACTTCAGTTTATTGAGATGATGCGTTTTGAAGAGAGAGAAGCAACCAAATCTCATTTGATTGGCTCAGCTTTGCTTTGTTCTCAATTATTCCACAAAAAGAAGAGAGACCTCAGAAGAAAAAAAAAATACAGAGAGAAAAGAGAAGATCGCAGAGAGAAGATTCCGATTGAAGATTTTCTGGAGTTTGCCTAGAAGATCTGTCGATTGAAGACCTGAAGAAGTGAAGCTTGTTCTATCAAGCTTCATCAGTCTTGAGAGGAGACCGAATTCCTCTCATACCTCTCTATCTCTCTTGTTTGATTCTCTGTTGTTGTGTTGTCTGGGTTTAGATTGTTGCCTGTCTGAACTTGTAACCTGACCTTTGATTCTTGAGCATTAGTGGATTTCGATGGGACGAGTCTCTCCCTCATGAGACTCCGGGGACTAGAGGAAGTCGAACCCCGTCAAAATCTTTGTGTTCTTTCTTTCTTTGACGATTCAATTGCTTAACTAATCTTGATCTAGAGCATTAAACGATCGACAGAGGATATAAAATGTATCATTCCATTTTATAGTTTCAATGTAAGAAATTCCATCGGAAAAACCCATTTGAATTTCCTTAAAAAAAAATCGCAACCAATCAACAAACTAGGCCTAGAACCTAGCATTAGAAAGATATTACCCTTGGGTTTTATGATACACTTTGCCATAGAATTTACTCATAGTAAAGTTTGTTTTATTTTTATTGACTTAATATTCTTTATGTAGTATAAGTTAAAATAAAACGGTAAAGTACATACAACTTTAACATAACTCTATTTTTATTTTTAACACTCCCATCAAACTGAGGTGGGGTGAGATATAACAAATTCAAGCTTGAACATTGAAAACTTGAAGGCTTTTGGTTTTTTATGCTCCTCGTTGTTTGCACTTGAAGATAGTGAGTCTTGAAAAAAAATTGTTGTTGGAGCGAAGAGATGCAAGGAGGATTTGATGGACCTCCCTTCTTTGCTCTTTGTTTTGTTGGCGATAACTGCATGCCTGTAGTTTGAGCCCTAGGACGCATGTAGGTTGAAGTCCTAAGAAGTTGATACAAAGAGATGAAATGAGAACTTGATGGACCCTCCTACCTTCATTGGTCTTTGTTTTGTTGGTGTCAGTATGACGCAAGTAGATTGACATCCTAGGGTAGGTTGAGCACTAGGATGCAAGTAGGTTGACGTCTTATGGAGTTGATATGAAGGGATGAAATGAAGACTTGATGAACCCTCCTCCCTTCATTGGTATTTGTTTGTCAGTGTCATGTTGGTATCGGTAACCTCGGTAGGTTGACGTCCTAGAGAGTTGATACAAAAGGATGAAATGAGGACTTGATGGGACCTCCTTCCTTCATTGGCCTTTGTTTGTCGGTGTAATTGGCACTAGCATATTGAGGATAATATCACGTGTTGGTAGGTTCGGTCCTAGGGCGCTGGTAGGTTGACATCCTAGGGATTTGATACGAAAGGATGAAATGAGAACTTGATGGACCCTCTTCCTTCATTGGTCTTTGTTTATCGGCGTAATTGACGCCGATAAATTGAGGATAATAACACACCGGTAGGCCCTAGGGCACCGATATGTTGATGTCCTAGGGAGCTAATAGGTTTAGGGTGACAATATCAACACGTTGACAGAGTCGGCTCTAGGGTGCCGGTAATTTGGTATGATAGCTGTCACCACTATCACCGATGGTGGTGATGGAAGCGCGCCTAGGGTTTGTATTTTAGGGACAGTTTAGACGGAAATGTGTTTAGGTGTCATAGGCTTTAATACCTTGTTGAATTTAGTAATCGTAAAGTTTATTTTCTTTATTGACTTGATATCCTTTATATAACATAAATAAAGGTATGGATAAAACAGTAAAGTACATACAAATTTAACCTAGCCCTAATTCTATCTCTAATACTCCCGGCCATATCAAGAAAATTCGCAATCCTCACTTTTACTTTGAACCTTTTTTCCTGAACCATTGTCGGATCCACCGACAGCCAATAATCATTGCTTTGTAAACAATGATATTCACACTATCTTGTTAGCAGTTGTTAAGAGAGATTTTAGGGGTTGTTGTTAGTCAAATATCTCTCATAAGATATTCTCTATCTCTCTGTATATACATCACCAACATTACCCTAATAAGACACTCATTCAGTCATCTGTTTATATACTTATCACCTAATAGCATCACACGGGCTACTCTTCTTACAACGAATAAGTTTGAAGACGGATTCTTATTGGACTTATGCATTAGATGCTCGGCCACAAACTTCAACCAAAGTCTATTCCATGTGTCTTAATTGGATACTCGGCCACTTAGAGTGCTTATCAATGTCTAGATCCTATAACCGGCCAAGAGAGTGTATACCTCTCGTCATGTCCGGTTTCTTGAGGATGAGTATACATATAGCCGTATGCCAACCAATTTGACCACGTCTTCTACTGTTTCTCAAGATTGGGCCCAACTAGGCATACCAATTATTACTCTTTCAGATCCTTCCGTTCTCCCATCCACGTCATCAAGGTCCACCTCTGTTCCATCATCCCAACCAACCATTGTCCAAAACCTACAACCTTGTCACCAACGCTAGTATCTTTGCCTTTCCTTGTCCCTGAACAAACCCCCCTCCTCTACCACGACAAGGTGTGATCACTCGCTCAAGAAACAATGTCCACTACTAGAAACACGGGTCATCTACTACGCTTTGGCTTCGACGCTACTTATTGCGTCAGCTGAAATTTCATCCCTTCCAACAAGCGCATAACATTATCGACGCTATATAACGTCGAAGATAAAAAGGACACTTCTAAATATCGAAATAATTTACAAAGCGTCAACAAATTATTCAATTTTCATTACCTGTGAAAGATCAAATATAAACCCGCCTATTTTTTTTGAGTCAAACACTAAACCCGCCTCTAACTCTTTCATTTTTCACTCATACAAACCCTTTTTCTCACTTTTTTTCCTCAAACCCTAATACATCCAGCTCTCTATTGGCATCGTCGTTCTCTTTATTGAAGAGGAGGAAACTCCATCCGATAGCCCTCCCTACTGACCTTAGTCCGGCGCCGGCCAAACCGTATGCACACAGTGTCCGGAGTTCTACCGTCTTCTCGGCACGACCAAGCCAGCGCTGCCGGTGGCTCTCTTGCGCACCCGCCGACAACTAGGTAATCGTCTTCAAACTTCTTCCTTCGATTCCCTTTCGGCTCTAGATGTAACGGATCTCCTCCACTGTCTTCCGGTTGCGAGCAGATGTGTAGACCTTCTCCTCTTCAGCACCCAGGAACGCAGTTCGGTTCCTACTCCTCCTCAATCGACTACATGGAGTTCTTCCTCTGTCCTCACGCACAGCAACGCCAACAGCGCCGGGAAAATGCTGGCTCAACGGGGAAAACAAATGATGTATGCATCTCCTTACGTTCGGCTGCAGATCTCACTTCGCAAGTTCAGTCTATCCACAACAGATTTACGAGGCGCTCTTCGATTCGAACATGTACAGTGGATCCCACGATGGCGAGGGTCACGACCCCTCCACACAGTGAAAGATCCCTCCGGCTTCAAAGATGTTATGGGTTCGCAATCTCTGCCGCTTCATCGGAACTGATGTTGGCCTCGGTTCGGAAGCTCTAATGGGTCTGTTCCCATCTCACCTTTTTACCTTTTGAATGCTTAGGGTTTTGCTTCGCCATCTCAAGCTCTTAATTTTAGTTTTAGTTTCTCCCAATTGTTTCATTTTTAGAGAATTAGATTCTATTTCGGGATTAGGGCACCTTGCTGGTGATATTGAGCATCGGACACTTGGATTGTGCAGGTGTAAGTGGTGAAATTAAGAGAAGTAGAGATGTCCAAATTGAAAGTGTTTGCATATGGATTACTAGCAACAAGCATGATAGGATAAGTGAGAATTAGGACGGTTATCTTGGTAGGAGGAGGTGTGCGGGGTGAAACTGTGAGAAGTGAAGATGTATTTGGCTCAACGGGAGTGACTAGCATCGACCTCCTCGTCCCTTGCTGCACATCGACGCTGACCATTGCAAGTGAAGTCTCAACCTTTTTCATCCCTGAGCCCTCTATCAAGGGTGGTTCCAACGGTGGTGGCAGGCCGTTCGAGCCCTCTTGTTGGCAGCAATCAACCAAAGAACCCCTTCTTCCCCCACTGCCGTCACTGGATGTAGAGTGGATTGGTAAGTTCTTTTCCAATTCCTTAGCTATGATTATAAGAGAATGTCTTATTTGTAGTTTTTGTGTTAATTAGCAGCTTTCGATCTCAGGCTGGGCATGGGTTAGTTTATCCATGATCAGTGGGTTAAGGATGCCCATCCCTTTGATTAAATGTCCAAGTGAAATTGATCATCTTGTATCTAATCATCTTGATCAAACTCCAATTTTCAATTATTTGATATACATACTGAAAGTTTTATATGGAATTTCGGTCATGTGATTGAACATCTTTGCCTCTTTTATTTCTTATTTTTACTTTCTGATGTGTCATCTTATGAATGTATATATTAGATTATACTTTTAACCCTAGTTTAGTTTCCAGCATATTGCTTAATGGAGTAGGCATACATGGGAGAGTTGTTGGTCGTATAGTCTGTATCACAACAATTACTTTCATGAAATGAAGCAATTTTTACTTATTGACTCTTCCTTGTACTGATATCCACTTCTTTTGTCTATTTGGTGCTTTTATAACAATATCTAAGACCTCAGTTCCAACAAAAGAGCTTAATCCTTCAAGCAAATGACCATTTTGATGGCATGCTTATTTGTGTTTAGTACAATATGAGCTTAATCCTTTGGTTATGTTCCATTTTCATTCATTTGGTTTTTTGTTGACACATCTCCACTGTTGTATAGCTTTGTAGTTATTGCTCATTGCTTTTATGAGTGTTATCCCGCTGATCTTCTTGCTCCACATGATTGTCAGAACCCTCTTGTCAAATGGGGTTGGTTGCTTGTACACATCTTAATATCATGAGATTAAGATGTAATATCTTTCTTTTTTCTCATAAACTATAAGCTGTAATATCTTGTGCTTTCTTATTGTTAATATTTTACTATCACTGTTATATTAGGTACTTATGAAGGAAGCTTATTAAGGTATAGAAGAGCAATTGTCGAGTTCTTACCATCAACAAGGTAGTGTTCACTTTCTTTTATTTAAAATCTATAGTCTGTTTTGTTTAATACTGTAATTTTGAATTTCAAGAAAGGTATTCATGCAGTGCTAACTTAGGTTTTACATTACGTCATCTAGATTTTGTTTGTGTGTTTGTGTGAGTAGCTCTCTACTCCTAATGTACTATTTCTAATATCTGTTAGCACATCAAGCGAATGTAGGTTCATTGTGTACACTAGGGAGGATTTCTTTGTTGGGTGAGAAGGAGAGGGTCAAGGCCAAGCAAGAGAAGCTTGCCAAGAATAGGACTCCTATATCTAAGGTAAATGTGTTTGTGAATATTTGGTATAATAATCTTTATTTATTTCTTATTTGATTACTGAATTATTCATGTAATTGTATATGATATTTGAGTTTTGATAGTTAAGAGGTTGAATATGATATGGAAAGATAATTAAGAATGGATTACAATGCTGATTTTCAATGGAACTCATGTTTAAATAAGTTCTAGGATGGCTTTGATTATTTTGCTATGTTTCTCGTATTTTCATCATGAGAAATTGATTGAATTGCTCCTTATGTGTTATATACTTATAACCCAAGTCTAGGCTTTTAAGTATCCATGTTGCGTAGTGTTTGCTCCAAATGACTACGAGTTAAGTTAATTGATTGTAGTGATTGGTGAGTTTTGTTATTTACTTATTTGCATGATTAGGAGGAGCAAGCAAGTCAAGGCTTCTGGCAAGTCTTTCTACAAGACCATGATTTCAGACTTTGGCTACACGAGTTTGAGAACCTCACTAAGTGGTTGGGAGTGTCACAATAACCGAGTTATCTGCATTCCAGGTTTTCAATAAGTAAAACCATGATTTATGGGATTAATACAAGACCACCATTTTCCCCACAATGTCGGCTTGGGGGAAACCAGGTCATTGGAGAATGAATTGTAGTTTCTATATTCTTGTAAGTTATTTTTATTTTTAATTTGATTACATTGTGGTTATGGTATACGGACCCTGAACTTGTGAAGAGAATTGGAGCTGCAACTGTTGTTGAAGTTAGAGCTACTAGCATCCCTTATGTTTTTGCACCTTGCATTGAAGTTAAGTATTGTTGGTCAAAACGCGCACATAACTACAACATTTCATAATTTCTACATCATATACCCTTGATCTAATGTAGTAGATAGTTTTGTTAGGGAGATTAGTTTGTACGTACGATGTGTATCTTAAATACTTGTTTTTGTGATAAATTTTTTTAGCATGATATTTAATTATAATGGTGCATAAAGTGTCAATAATATTTAGTGTCAACCCCTATACGAGATTGGCGCTAAACATTAATTATCCATAACTCATTTCTCGATGCTTTTTAATGCTATAAAATATTTAAAATAAATGCGCGCGAAATTATCTCGACGCTTTTTAATGTCCCTTATTCCAACTCTGTAATGGCGGGAAGTTCGTTGAAACTTGGCGGGCATACTTGTCGATGCTTTTTATTGTCGATAAATGCACAAATTTATTGGCGGGAAGTTTGGAAAGAAGTTGGCGCTCGAAAATCTCGACGCTTTCAAACGTCCATTGTATTTGAATTATATCAAAAATTCAAACCATAAAAGCGTCGAAAGATGTTTATTGACCGTACATAGCGCCAACAATGTTCCACGATAAAAAGCGTCGACCATTCTCCGCGTCGCGAATAACTACGCTTAGTGAAAGCGTCGAGAGGTTTTTTCTCGACGCTATTTAATGCTGAGAAAGCCTTAAAAAAGCGTAGTTAATGACCCGTGTTTCTAGTAGTGGTTGTGAAGACAATCCAAAAACTCGGCCTTCAAGCAACTATCACCACAACTCCGATCACAGAACCAAAGTCTATTACTCAAGCCTTCTAAAGCCCTAAGTGGAGAAAGACCATGCAGGCTTAATATGACGCCCTTTGTTTGAACGGGACCTGGACACTTGTTCCACCTACAGGTCACATAAACTTGGTCGGATGTAAGTGGATTTATAAGGTCAAACATAACCCAAATGACAATATTGACAGGTTAAAGGCAAGACTCGTAGCAAAGGGGCTCAACCAACATCTGGGTTGTGACTATACTGATACGTTCAGCCCCGTTGTCAAACCTGTGACAGTGAGAGTGGTTCTCCACCTTGCAGTCTCCTATGGTTAGCCGCTAAGACAACTTGACATCAATAATGCGTTTCTACAAGGAACGCTAATTGAAGATGTTTACATGAGTCAGCCTCTGGCATTGTTGACAAAGACAACCCCTACCACATTTGCAAGCTCAAGAAGGTCATCTACAGATTGAAACAGGCACCAAGGGCCTAGTATAACGAACTACGAGTGTTTCTCCTGAGTATCAGCTTTCAAAACTCAATTGCAGATATGTCCCTATTTATCTACCACTGTGGTGAGGATATTATCTATCTCCTAGTATACGTTGATGACATTCTTGTCGTAGGAAGCTCAGGTGCAAGGTTAGAAGGCTTGATCTGTGTGTTGGCAAATAGGTTCTCGCTCAAGAAATTAGGGTTACTATCCTACTTCCTTGGGGTTCAAGTGACTATGACTCACCAAGGTATCTTTTTATCTCAACGACGCTATATTACTGAGCTTCTAGAGAATGAAGGCATGTATGATGCTAGACCAGTCTCTACTCCCCTACAACCCATTGATATACTCAATAATACCTCAGGCAACGAACTTTCAAACCCCACAGACTACAAAATGGTTGTAGGAAGCCTTCAATACCTGTCTTTGACAAGGCCTGACATAGGCTTCTCAGTCAATAAACTGGCTCAGTACATGCAATATCCTACATCAACACACTGGAATGCTTTCAAACGGGTGTTAAGGTACATTGTTAGTTCACTTGTGCTAGTGGTGAACCTTTCACGCAGTCCAACGACCAACATCCATGCATTTTCGGATGCCGATTGGGCAGGTGACAAAGATGATTATATTTCCACTACAGGCTACATCATATACATAAGGGATACGCCAGTGAGCTAGAGCTCAAAGAAACAGAGATCAGTTGCAAGGTCTTCTACTGAGGCCAAATACAAAGCCTTGGCAGACACAACTTCAGAAATTATATGGATTCAACAACTTCTGGGTGAGCTCCGTCAAAAAAATGTCATCTCTCCTGTGATATATTATGATAATCTGGGTGCAACGTCATTAGCTGTCAATCTAGTGTTCCACTCGAGAATGAAACATATTGCTCTCGCATACCACTTCGTACGTGAACAAGTTAAGCACAAACAATTACGAGTCAGCTTTGTCTCCACAGATGATCAGATGGCCGACTTTCTGACAAAGCCAATGTTGTGCCACAGATTTCGTCAGCTATTAAACAAGTTACAGCTCCATATTGGTGCTTCACTTGAGGGGGTATCTAAACAATGATATTCACAATATCTTGTTAGCATCTGTTAAAAGAGATTCTAGGGGTTGTTGTTAGTCAAATATCTCTCATAAGATATTCTCTATCTCTTTGTATATATATCACCAACGTTACCCTAATAATACACTCATTCAGTTATCTGTTTATATGCTTATCACCTAATAGCACCACACGGGCTACTCTTCTTACAACGAATTAGTTTGAAGACGGATTCTTATTGGACTTATGCATTAGGGTAAAAAAATAATACGCATGTACGCATGGGCGTACGTGAAAAAATACTTTGTTATATTATTTTTGTAGGAAAAAGATTAAAAAATCTTAGTGTGAACACACATTAATTATAGAAGAAAATTGATTAAACAAGGATGCATCGAGGTGTCGCAAGACCTCTAATGTCATTAACAAGCATGTGTAAAATATCCACAGGTGGATAATCAATGAAGTGTGTCCCAATAGAAAAATTGAAGGCAAATCTAGCAAGATAGTCTGCAACCGATCGAGTTAGCCTCGCAAAAAACATGACGAAACCGAATGTACAATTTTTAGTGTAGGAAGCAATGACATAGAACCAATAGACTAAAAAGATGTTGTGAACGTGCAACACCCTTTTGAAGAAATCCCTCAACTATCTTTGAATCTATTTCGAGCTCTACAAAACGATAACCTAAGTTCCAACACATCTTGAGGCCAAGGGAAACCCCTAAAGTTCAACAAGCATCACCAAGCAGATGACAATATTATGGATCCCCTCTTTGATCCATTAACCATCCTCATATCGCAAAACACTTCCCGTAACAACAACCCCCGGTCCATTGATTAACCGATCCGTTAGAGTTCCACTTCACCCAACCACTCCCGTTAGATTCCAATGAATGTAGGTTTTCTTCTTTCTTTTACTCTTGCTCATGAGGCCAACTCTAATGGTGACTTCATTTTACTCCGTCGTTTGTTTATAATAAACTAATCATGGTAAGGACAATGAGTAATGTCATTGAAGACCATATTATTCCTCCATTTCCACAGCCACCACACCATATTGGCAAAGATCATGTTCCAAGGAATGTTGTATAAGGTATATTTGGTTTTCCCTATATTCACAATGAACCAATCTTCGTATGGCATGTTTATAAAGTTTGTTAACTTATCTTGGGGGATCAAGGTTCTCCAAAGGTCGATGGTAGGGGGCAGTTCTAACAAATATGAAGTAGAGTCTAAACCAGCTCAAGGCAAGAGTCACATTGTGCGGTAAAAAAATGTGGCGTCGATGTCATTCTGCATTAGTGAGCACCTTCCCCAACGCATCAAGCCAAAGAAAATCTTCACCTTCTCAAGAGCCTCAAGTCTCCAAATGAGAGTATAGATGGAGCTTCTAGGGAGAAACTCATGACCATGCTTGATGAATTGATACCTAAAACCAATAGAATACCCACCATCGCTACTTAGGGGCCAGCAAGTAGTGTCACTTCGGTCAATATCCTCCAGTATCCTGACAACATCCATTTTTAACAACACTATTCCGAGAAGCAAGGAATGCAACATGCTAGAAAAGAACATATTTTTTATTACTCAACCTTCAAGCAGCACCAAGCCTAATAGTTTCATTGACGCCCCCAAGCAATCCCGTTTATAATATGAGAACCCTTTTTCAACGTCGTCATATGAAGAATGCCTCGAGCTTCCTGAAGCCTGTATTTTGCTCGAACCAAATCAACCCAAAGGCCTTGGTGATAGAAAAATGGGCGATCTAGATCGAGGTGAAACTTCAACTACCTCTTCTTGATTGTTCGAATTGGATCAAACTTAGAATTTGGGTGGCGGAAGCGTTTGGTTGATCCTTCAAAAGGATCCTCGAATATGAAGGATTGGATCAAAGACTAGATCCAAGCAAGAACATTTAGAGGGTGGAAGAAGAGATGATGCCTAAACTAAGTAAGAGGGTTTTCCTTCTCAATACTTAGTATTCAACTTAGACATGCTTTTACAAATGAGCCGAGTCATCCTTATATAGTGATGGAGGCCATACAAAGAGTCCAAACATAAATGACGGAATTAAAGTCGGAATTAAGTTCCGGTAAATAAAAAGCCTAAAATATGAAAGGTCGGAATTTAAGTCACGGAATTAAGTTCCGGAATTAAAGTTCCGAATTTAATAGACTTATTATTAAATAGCCGAATAATAATAAATATCTTCAAAATGTGCGGGTCCTTCAAGCCGGAAACACGGATGACATCGCCATCCGGGGGCGTATCATTCTCCTCCTCTTAAATGTGAAACGTCCTCGTTTCACCGTCAAAAAAAGAAAGGAGTCACTTGAGGAACAAGACCCTTGACATGCAGCACTGAATGCTCATTGTTGAAGTCGGGCGGCTTAGACTTGTAGTCTTTCAAAGGATCGGTGGAGCCGCCAAGCTTGTGGAACATAAAGAGGACAAACTCCGAATCGGGAGGCTCAAACTTGTAGTTCCACATGGTGGTGACGCGGTGGACTTTGCCTCTTATGCTGTAATTGGTCTTGACTTTGAATGGCGGAGGCATACTGAAAATTTTGAACGGCAAGTCGGGAGGTAAGTTAGTTGGCAATGTAAAGACAAACCTCGGATCATACGACTCGGATTTGTGTTCCAACAACACTATTGTGTCGTTGTCGGAGTCGATGATTTCTTCTTTCTCAATGATGACTTCATCTTTGTCATCTTGAAAGTACTCTCCACATAACGGATTGACAAGATGAATCGGAATAACTGGGGCACAAGTTTTAATGACGACATCTTTCTCGTCTTCAACTTTGTCACACAATGGTTGGACTACCAACTCACACTTTGGTTGTGACTCCGCTTGAGGTTCTTCTTGTTGGGCGGCCGTCATGAGGGAAATCATTTGTGCCTTCAAAGCTTTTAACTCATGCTTTAGAGCGTCATTTGTTGCCTTGAGCACGACCAACTCTTCTTTCGTATTAGCATGACGTCTTGGGGCAATATAAGTATCCTCAAAATAAGCTTGTCGGTGGGGATACCGTTGGTGCCCATCAATTGAAAAAGTCGGCCTTGGTGGGTCCGGAGGATTTGGAGGAGGCAACCACTCCTCATCCTCAAAGTATTCTCTCTGTTGGTACCTCCGGGTGGTTTGCTTGGCCTTCGGTGGATATGGAGGACGTAACCATTCATCTTCCTCATCATAAGAATCATAATCATCATAGAACATGATGAACGATGAAGAAACAATTGAAGATCTTCGAAGAACACTGAATAACTTTGAAGAACATTGAAGAACGGTTGAAGATCTTCGAAGAACACTGAAGAGAAAAAAATTTTTGATGATGAACAATCAAAAATAGAAGTAAAGAACTTGACCTCGATCCCGAGCTTTGATACCAATGATAGAAATATGGGTGATCTAGATCGAGGAGAACCTTCAACTACTTCTTCTTGTTCGTTCTTGTTGGATCAAACTTAGAATTTGGGTGGCGGAAGCGTTTGGTTGATCCTTCAAAAGGATCCTCGAATATGAAGGCTTGGATCAAAGACTAGATCCAAGCAAGAACATTTAGAGGGTGGAAGAAGAGATGATGCCTAAACTAAGTAAGAGGGTTTTCCTTCTCAATACTTAGTATTCAACTTAGACATGCTTTTACAAATGAGCCAAGTCATCCTTATATAGTGGATGGAGGCCATACAAAGAGTCCAAACATAAATGACGGAATTAAAGTCGGCATTAAGTTCCGGTGAATGAAAAGCCTAAAATATGCAAGGTCGGAATTTAAGTAACGGAATTAAGTTCCGGAATTAAAGTTCCGAATATAAAAAGACTTATTATTAAATAGCCGAATAATAATAAATGTCTTCAAAATGTGCGGGTCCTTCAAGCCGGAAACACGGATGGCATCGCCATCCGGAGGCGTATCACTTGGTTAAGATATATGTCATTTGTTCCGATGATGAAATGTGGGAAGTCTTTGATAGATTATGCGATTATTGTAAATAAAAGGATGGCCTATGTAATTATTGTAAACAATACATTCTGTTATTAATATGACCCATCTGTCGATGGAAATCCTAAGGGGAATTCATATATGTTATCACATGGTATCAAAGCTTCCCTTTCCTCTAAAACTACTTCCACAATTTTTTCCAACGACTAAACCCTACTTCGCGTCGAGCTTTTCTCTGCCACCGCCGATTCCCTTTCAACGATCCCTCGATGGCTGCAGAATGGAAGCCCTATTTCCACTCTGCCCTCGGGATCTCCAATATCAAGAACAACATTGCCCTCGTTCTCGATCATGACACTCCGTATGCTTCTTGGGTAACCTTAATTTGCGTCACGGCGAAAGCTCATAATGTTCTCGTTCACATCAATGACAAGATTCTCAAACCTACGAACATTGATGATTCACTATGGCAGCAAGTAGTCGTTGCTATCCTACAATGGATCTACAGTACCGTTTCACGGGACATCCTTTTGCAAATTTTCGACTCTCATGATACGGCTCTTTAGGCTTGGAATCGAGTCAAGGATATCTTTCAAAATAACAAAAACACCCGTGCCGTCTACCTCAAACATGAGTTCTCAAATTGTAAGTTATCTGGTTTTTTGTTCATCAACGCTTACTGTTTACAAATCAAGTTTTTAGCAGATCAACTCAAAGGTGTTGGTTCACCGCTATTCACAATAGATCTCCTACGTAGACGTTGTATCTTACTACACCATCTCTAGCTCATCTTCGGCTTTTTGGTTGCCACTGCTATCCAAATTAAAGCGCAATCATCTCCCAGAAGCTCCAACCTCGCACTACACCATGTGTCTTTCTTGGGTATGCTCAATATCATCGAGGGTTCAAATGTTTGGATCTAGTCACCCATAAATTCATCATTTCCCGTCATGTCACTTTCGATGAGTCGGTTTTTCCGTTCGCGTCAAATTTCCGTGCCCCGGAAAATATTACACCTATTTCCCATGATGATGACACCTCTCCTTATTTTTTGGGCCAACTTCATTCCCCAGCCACACCTTGTCTTCAATCCGCCGTCCCAGCTTCGCTTCGGCCCAACCACACCTCAATAACATGCTGTGTTGGCCCAGCTCCCCAGTCCGGCCCACCGCCTCCTCAGCCAACAACCCTAGCCCAGATCCCCCTTCCCTCGAGTTTGGATCCACTATTGCCCTTACATATTGCCTCCTCTGCTCCATTCATCTAATTGGTCCACGTGGCACAATTTTATTCAATTAAAATTAATTGGAGTAAAATTGGGGATTTTATACTCTACAAAATCTCCAGTTCTTTTTTCTTTCTGTTTATAGAGAGACTTTGCCTCTCTTTTCCTGCAAAAAGAAATCATCCTCTCCTCATCAAAACTCCAAATAGATATTGCAAACAAACCTTCTGAACTATCTAGCTTTTATGCATCATAAATGCAGAAATCAAGATTCGATCTCTTTACTTGATTACCCATAGGCTTAGCCCGATTTTCCTAGTTCATATTGATGTCAAAACCCAAAACGAAGTTCAATGGATATCAGTATTGATATTGAGGATGCTATCTAGGTTTTGCTCTAGCAGAAATCAAGATTCGATCTCCTGTTGGTAACTGAAATGCCCCATTTGAAGCGTCTAGAATCGGTAGGGAGTTTATCTAAAGCGGTGATCAGGAATAGAGCGCCAGACCCAACTGTGTGAGGATGAATCAGGAGCGTTCCAAATTGAACTATTGCGAAGTAGGTTCGATCGAACCCAACAAATCTAGAGACCGTTGTTGTTGTTGTTGTTGTTGTGGAGTTCATAGATCAACAAATCTAGAATGGTTTTAAGTCGGCCTAGAAAAATCCGGACCTGAACTGGGTGATCAGGTACGGTTGAAGCTCGGTCATCCTCATTGTTGAGTCTCCTTTGGTAATACCTCAGTACTTGCTTGTGGGGCATGGTTGAGGTCTTCACCTTCATTTGAATGATGGAGTCCTTCTACAATCAATCACCTGATCCCATGTTTAGTCTCTACAGCGCTTTCTCCCTTACTTGAGCTCTTTCATCGTGACAGATTCAGTGGCCAACCCGGGTAAATTGCCTTTTTTTGAAACTCCAATATACCTAGCACAACACCTCCAGATGTTGGCCTATTTTCGGCAATTTTGCCTTATATTTTTCTGCATTTCTGATGCATAAAAGCTAGACAGTTAAGAAGGTTTGTTTGCAATTTCTATTTGAAATTTTGATGAGGGAGAGAGGATGATTTTTTTTGCGGGAAAAGAGAGGCAAAGTCTCTCTATAAACAGAAAGAAATAAGAATTGGAGATTCTGTAGAGTATAAAATTCCTAATTTTACTCCAATTAATTTTAATTGAATAAAATTGTGCCACGTGGACCAATTAGATGAATGGAGTAGAGGAGGCAATATGTAAGGGCAATAGAGGATCCAGACTCCCTTCCCTCTCAACCCACAACTGACCCCCCAGCCCAACGTTCTCCCTCTCTTGACTGACCTCCAGCCCAACCCACATCTGGACCGGCCTCCTCCTCTCGGCACACACCTAATCCCATATCCCTTAGCTGCTTCTTTCACTGCAACCCAAAACCCATTAAATGCTCCTCCCATTTTCGGAGAGCCCACTCCAAATCCAACCCGTCCTCATACCCACAGCCAATCCAGAATTGTAAAAACAAAAACCGAATTTTGACCTTTCAGTCTCCACCACATCTTTATCCCAAAATATCTCCCCCATACCCAAATCTCACAATGTAGCTGCCCAAGACCCGTACTGGACCGTTGTTATGCTCGATGAATATCGAGCCCCTTATGCGAAATAAGACTTGAGAACTTGTTCCTCATCCCCCTGATGTTAATATTGTGAGATGTATGTGGATTTTTCGGCATAAGTGCAGGTCTGATGGTTCCCTTGAAAGGTACAAAGCTCGTTTAGTTCCCAACGGTTGATCTCAATAGATTGGCATTGATTGCGATGAAATGTTCAGTCCAGGGGTTAAGCCGGCTACTATCAGAACAGTTCTCAGCATTGACGTATCTCGTTCTTGGTCTATTCATCAGGTGGATGTTCAAAATGCCTTCTTACACAGGCATTGGAACGAAACAATATACATGTTTCAACCTCTAGGTTTCCGTAATTCCTCTCACCCTAACCACGTATGTCTTCTACAAAAGTCACTCTACAACCTCAAACAAGCTCCCTACGCTTGGTTTCAACATTTTACAGGCTTCCTCAATCGCATTAGTTTTATCGGCAGTAAGAGCGACTCATCTCTGTTTATCTATCGTCAAGGTTCCAACATTGTCTATCTGCTTCTGTACGTTGATGACATTATCCTTACTGCTTCTTCTGACATTTTACGCATGCACCTGATAAGGCTTATGAGTAAGGAGTTTGCTCTTAAAGACTTAGGTCTTCTTTCCTATTTCTTGGGCATCTCTGTTCGCCGGACTTCCTCCTGCTTATTCTTATCCCAGGATAAATATGCTAGGAAGATTGTTGAACAAGAAAATATGACTAACGACAAACCATCTGCAACACGTGTTGAGACATCTGTCAAGATAAGTGCCTTCTCTAGTCAGGCTATCAATGATCCGACACTTTACCAGAGTTTGGTTGGGGCACTTCAGTACTTGACTTTCACTTGCCCTGACATCAGTTATGCAGTACAACAAGTATGCTTTTCATGGATGATCCTAGAGAAGCTCATTTTGTTGCCCTCAACCGCATCATCCGCTACGTCTCTGACACGTCATCATTAGGTATCATTATCTCTCCTTCTCTGAAGACTGACATCATTGCTTATACAGATGTTGACTGGGCCGGCTGTCCCGATATACGCCGGTCAACCTCAGGTTATTGTGTCTTCTTTAACAACACCCTAATCTCGTGGTCCGCCAAAGGACAATCTGTGGTTTCCCGGTCTACTGTTGAGGCAAAATATAGAGGAGTTGCCAATGTCGTATCTGAGTGCTCATGGCTCTGCAATCTTTTGCTTGAGCTTCATTACCCCCTTGCAAAGGCATCGGTTGTATACATAGACAACATCTCAGCTACTTATCTTGCCAGCAATCCGGTTCAACACCAACGAACCAAACATATTGAGATTGACATTCTTTTCATCAAAGATAAGGTTGCCTGCGGTCACGTTCGAGTTCTTCACATGCCGTTAGCTTTTCAGTATGCAAAAAATATTTACAAAGGGCCTTCCAAGTTAATTATTCCTCGATTTTAGATCCAGTCGTACTGTAATGCCTCCTCCAGTTTCGACTACGGGGGTATGATAGATTATGCGATTATTGTAAATAAAGGGATGCCTTATGTAATCATTGTAAATACATTTGATTATTAATATGACTCATCTATCGATGGAAACCCTAAGGGGAATTCATTTACGTTATCACAATCTTGATATCTCCCTTGGAGATTTCAATATGGACCACATGACAATCGAATTTTATGTGTTTGGTACGTCATGAAATACGAAATTTGATGTAATGTATAGTCACTTGGTTATCACACGATAGACACATTGGTTGATTGTGTGCCGACTGAGTGAAAAAGCATTCTTACGTCATTCGAGCTCGCATGTGGTGATTGACATTGCTCTATATTTGAACTTATAGGATGAGCGTGAGATGGTGGTTTGTTTCTTTGTTTTTCATGAGATGAAGATTCACCAAATAATATGAAAAAATCCGTAATAAAACAACGAGTTAGAGCACAAGGTGCATAATCAAAATTATAAAACACATTTAATTGTAAGGCACTCGTATTGGATTAAAAAAAAATTCTCAAGGCTATTTTTAAGGGAACGGGGACACATTTGTATCTCTATAGTATAGTGTTGAGCGGTCAACCGGTTCATAAACTAAGCGAGGATATGAACGGTGTAGCTTATATTTGGTCTCTTAATGGTGAGGTAGATGAACCTCCCAATTAATCGTTGATTTTTTCATTGATTTGATTTAGACGTGCCAAATAGACTCTTTTATTGAAGCTTAAAAGGACTTGAGCAAGTTAAACTAGCGAGTTATTTGTCGAATGTCGAAATAATGAAGCACACGTATCTTAAAAAATAAAATATTTGATCATGTAAAATAATAATACTTTGTAGCAATTAAGGATGAATATTCACACATAATAACTTTAATTTTTATTTTTATCAAAGTCATAAGGTAGGAAAAATTCAGTCATAAGCTCATAATGAAGTATACTGAAACGCTACCCCGTATTATTCGGTCGATTATCACCTTATATCAAATTAATTATCAATTATAAATAAATTCTATTAAAGATCTTAACAAACATCCGTTGTAGTCTAGGTGGTTAGGATACTCGGCTCTCACCCGAGAGACCCGGGTTCAAGTCCCGGCAACGGAACATTTTGTCGAATTAACTACTTTTTTTTTTTTTTTTACCATATTCAGTTATGTATGACATGATCATATTATACACATTCATAAATCGATTTAGAGTAGAATTAATCAATGAGACAAACCAGCGGAGAATTTAACACCAGTAGAAGGCAACCATGACATGCCATCGATAAACCTGCCTGCAGTAAAGAACGCAGCTTGAGAAGGCTCCTGAATGACATGAAACCCGGGCCACTTAACCCGACCCGAAAGTCCCGAACCCGGTCCATAATTCTCAAACTCTCCAAAGTAACAACTCCCCAAAGCAAAGTCACCGAACCACTCAAGCCAGCCTCTTGGATGAACCAGAGCCCCAAGATACGTATTCATGTAGACCACCCTAGAGTATTCTTTCCACGGACGACCGAGATACATCGAGTTTCCGCGAATGGAGTAGACATTCGAGTCCTGGATAGTGAACCCGGTCGACTGGTGTGGCGTTTTCCGTCCCTGGGCGGCCACTGTTACTTTCTGGAGTGGGAGTGGGACGCGTGCGTAGATGTTGCAGTTTTGGAATACCGCCGCTCCGTTGCCGAAGAGGAAGTCTATGGTGCCGTATATGTCGCATTCTCTGTAGAATTGACGTAGAGAGTGTGCGTAGAGTGTGTCTTGATACCCTTCCATGCTGCATCGGTAAAATGCGGACTCGTCCGAGTCCACTCGTAACGCCACCGCCTGCCGGTTGTGTGGTCCTGCCGTGTTTCGGAATGTTATGTCCTTTGCTATGAACCCTCTCCCCGACACCGCTGCAACAACACCATTTACGTGTAGTAATGTCTCACATCGAAAATATGATATGATAATACGTGAACCTAAGATATGGTCTTAGCACTACTCCTCGTATTCTCAATTGATTTTAGGATGAAACTAGACATGGGTCAAATTTGAACTAAGACGGTTTAGGTTAGTTCTTTTATTTTTAAATGGACCAAATCGGTGGTTAAACACACCGTTGTTAAACCGACAAACCGCGGGTTTGCTGGTTTGGATCCCCACGGTTTAGGTTATGTCAAACTTAAACCGGCGGTTCGTATACCTAAACGGTCAGTTACGACCCAAGCCTAGATGGAACCTAAAATACTTGTGTGTAGGTTTACTAGCTTTGTGTCAAAGTGTTAACTAACATAAGTATTAGGGCTACTAACCGCCGTATATAAAAGATAAATTATCGTTTTTAAGTACGAATGTGTTACAATTCAAAGTGTGGACTGAGTATACTTACCAAAGGTAGGAGTTCGGAAGGTGGTCCAACCCTGCATGAAGTTGCGGCTACCCGTGATGATGGTAGCTCCGATTCCGTCACCGAGCAGAACTATGTTAGTCTTCTTCTTCTTAATGTCAATATTCTCGCTATAAACTCCCTTCTTTACATGGATAACGTACTTAGTATCACTATAGCTTGGAGCCTCTGCAATGGCTTCTCCTATGGATCGATAATGACCACTCCCATCCAATGCAACCACAGCATGAACCTGCCTGGGAGAATCCACGGCCATCACAACCTCCTCGTCTCCGTCCTCCATCCACTCGGGGAATCCCCTCGAGTTCCCGACATTGTAACTATTACTACTACTATTATAATTTCGACGAGGAGGCCTCAATGGGTGAGTTTGTGTGTATAGAGTTAAAACATTACTAACAAGTTGTGTTACTTGCTTCAAGCTACCTTTGATGAAGCTCTCAACATGCCTAGTGGTACCTTGAAACCCTTCGAGACACGTGTCCTGGTTACTCAACGCAGCGCTTAGCCATGCTCGCATGTTCTTCTTATGTTTAGAAGAATAATGAGAGACTCTAAGCTTTCGCATCTCGGCCATGGACCATGAAAGCTCGGTGACGGTGAAATCGAGAAGCTCTTTGCAATCCTCGACAGCAATCTGCTCGCGGGCGGTGCCAAAACCGGATGAAAAGGAGGTGAAGCCTGATAGCATTCCGATTGCGAGTTGGGCTTCATTGAGCGACACTTCCATCGCCGCCGTTAGAACCGTGGTCGCGTTGTTTTGGTGGTTGTGTTGGAGTCTGGAGTGTAGGTTTAAAAGACACGACATTTGGTCGTCGAGGTTGCTGCAGATTTGATTCGCCATTGATTCTAGGGTTTGGTTGACAGTGGAAGCTCCGTGGAAGACGAGAGAAGGTGAAAGGAGAAGGGTGATCAACAACCATTTTGATAGTTGTTCATACATTTGTAAATCGTGGTTAATATTATTTGGAGGAAGAGTTCTGACTATATATATACACACACATATAGGAAGAGAATCAATGAAGGCGATGGAAAGGGTAAAAGAATTATAACAAGTACGTGAAAATGGAGTTCTCAAAAGTTTATGCTTATATTCGTAGCCAAGTATGATGTTATTCTTATAGTGTAAAAAGTATATATACTTTATGTGCACGTTTGGTATTATGCATCCTACATTTTACTATTTTAGCGGATGCAAAAACATATAACAAAATAAACTAAATAGAGAACTCCATAAATTTTCTTAAATTATTAGAGGCATATCGGGTCATTTTCTCACTTAGGAGTGTTAACGGGGCGGTTCGGTTCGAAAAGTTACATATTCATCTCATTACCGTCTATAAATAAATATTTTTAGAGAAATCAATATCAATCATCAATCAATCAATATATATTACTAAAGTAGAGTTCTAACCTGCTGACGTGGCGTTCCCTGTTGTGAGTATTTTAAAATCGAACTCTCACATTAAAAGCCACAAAAACCTTTTTTTAAATTACCTATATAAATTTTTTAAAACTAATCACCTACCATATCTCTTTAACAAATCTCTTCTTTTTCTTTTTGAAGTATCTATAATTTTTATTTATTCAATGTAATTCGAATAAAATTATAAATATTTTCAATTTAAAAAACAAAAATATATAAAAATACATAAATATTAAATCAAAATAAAGTTATAATTATTTTCAATTAAATAAAAAATTAAAAAAATATATCGAAATAAATTATAACTATTTTCACAACTTTTTTTAACTATTTTACATTACTATTACATTTTTTTGAAATAATTTTTTATATATTTTATTCGCATTATATAAGTTTACTATTTCGAATAAAAATTTTGTAACTTACTTCGATATTAAAAATGTAATTACTTATCTTATTTTATTTATTTGTTTTATAAATTTAATTATCTTAATATATCATAATTATCTTAATATATCATTTTTTACCTTCTCGCTAAGTTGAAGTATAATTTTGGATTAATATATACTTTGTGGGTCGTTGACCAACTGTTTTATGGATCGCTGATCAACTGTTTTGTAGATCTTTGACCTTGTGGGTTGCTAAATATTTTCAATCCCACATTGATTATCAAGTAAGGCTGATAGTTTTATAACTTGTATAAATATAAGGTTTGAAGATTAAAAAATCAAAAATTTATTACCTTATAGCTAAATTGAAGTAAAATTTTTATTCATAACGGATTAATATCTACTTTGTTGATCGTTAACCTACTATTTTGTGGGTCGTTAACCTAATGTTTTGTGGGGTGCTAAATATTTTCAATCTCACATCGATTATCAAGTAATGTTGATAGTTTGATAACTTGTATAAATAAAAGGTTTGAAGATTATACAAATCATACATTTTTGACCTTTCGACTAAGTTGAAGTATAATTTTTATTCATAACGGATTAATATTTGTTTTGTGGGCCGTTGACCTAATGTTTTGTGGGTTGCTAAATATTTTCAACCCCACCTCGATTATCAAGTAAGGTTGATAGTTTGATAACTTGTATAAATAGAGGGTTTGAAGATTAAACAAACCATTCATTTCTTGGCCTTTTGGCTAACTTGAAATATAACTTTTATTTATAATATGTATTTGTGGGTTGTTGACTTACAACTTTGTGAGCCGTTGACCTAATGTTTTGTAGGTTGATAAATCAATCAATATATAATACTAAAGTAGAGTTCTAATCTGCTGACGTGGCGTTCCCTCGTTTGAGTATTTTAAAATCGAACTCTCTCATTAAAAGCCACAAAAACTTTTTAAAATTACCTATATAAATTTTTTAAAACTAATCACCTACAATATCTCTTTAACAAATGTCTCCTTTTTTTTTAAGTATCTATAATTTTTATTTATTCAATGTATTTCGAATAAAATTAAAAATATTTTCAATTTAAAAAACAAAAATTTAGAAAAAAATACATAAATATTAAATCAAAATAAACTTATAATTATTTTCAATTAAACAAAAAATTAAAAAATATCTCAAAATAAATTATAACTATTTTCACAACTTTGTTAACTATTTTACATTACAATTAACTTTTTTAAAATAATTTTTATATATTTTATTTGCATTATATAAGTTTACTATTTCGAATAAAAATTTTATAACTTATTTTGATTTTTAAAATGTAATTAGTTATCTTATTTTATTTATTTATTTTTTAAATTTAATCATCTTAATATATCATATTTTAAGTTTTACGATTTTTTTATATATTTTATTTGCATTATAATTTCATATTTCGAATATAAGTTTTTTTACGGATTTTGATTTAAAAATTGTGATTTTTTTTTATCTTATTTCGATTATTTATTGTATAAAAAATAATCATCATAATATATCATATTTTATACTATTTCACCCTTATAACTTTCTTAAGTTATTCCAATTATTATAACAATTATAATAATCTCCGCCGAATTTAAACTAAATTCATCCTTTTTTTTTCTTTTACAAGTATAACAAATCAAAGTATTTTTGTAAGAATTTTTTTTTTATTTTTTTCTTAATTTATTTTTTGAAGGATTATAAGCTCAATCTATTTACGTTAAATATTTTTAAAATTTTGTTATCCCACGTCGATTATAAAGTAAGACTGATAGTTTGATAACTTATATAAATCGAGGGTTTGAAAATCAAACAAATCACACATTTCTTGACTTTTTTGGCTAAGTTGAAATATAAATTTTATTAATAATGGATTAAAATCTACTTTGTTGATCGTTGAATTACCACTTTGTTGGTCGTTAACCTAATGTTCTGTGGTTGCTAAATATTTTTAATCTCACGTCGATTATCAAGTAAGACTGGTAGTTTGATAACTTGTACAAATATAAGGTTTGGAGATTAGACAAATCACACATTTCTTGGCCTTTTTGGCTAAGTTGAAGTATAATTTTTATTCATAATGGATTAAAATCTACTTTGTTGATCGTTGACCTACCATTTTGTTGGTTGTTAACCTAATATTTTGTGGTTGTTAAATATTTTTAATCTCACGTCGATTATCAAGTAAGACGGATAGTTTGATAACTTGTACAAATATAGGGTTTGAAGATTAAACAAATCAAACATTTTTTACCTTCTCGCTAAGTTAAAGTATAATTTCGGATTAATATATACTTTGTGGGTCGTTGATCAACTGTTTTGTGGGTCGCTGATCAACTGTTTTGTGGATCTTTGACCTAATGTCTTGTAGGTTTATTAAATATTTTTAATCCCACATTGTTTATCAAGTAAGACTGATAGTTTTATAACTTGTAATAATAAAAGGTTTGAAGATTAAAAAATCAAAAGTTTCTGACCTTATAGCTAAGTTGAAGTAAAAATTTTATTCATAACGGATTAATATCTACTTTGTTGATTGTTGACCTACTATTTTGTTGGTCGTTAACCTAATATTTTGTGGGTTACTAAATATTTTCAATCTCACATCGATTATCAAGTAATGTTGATAGTTTGATAACTTGTATAAATAGAGGGTTTGAAGATTATACAAATCATACATTTTTTGACATTTTGACTAAGTTGAAGTATAATTTTTATTAATAACGGATTAATATTTGTTTTGGGGACCGTTGACCTAATGTTTTGTGGGTTGCTAAATATTTTAAACCCCACCTCAATTATCAAGTAAGTTTGATAGTTTGATAACTTGTATAAATAGAGATTTTGAAGATTAAACAAACCATACATTTCTTGGCTTTTTGGCTAACTTAAAGTATAATTTTTATTTATACTAGGCGTTAGCGCGTGCGGAGCACGCGCTTGAATGAAGTTCCCGTACACTGACATTGTTAACTTAATGCAAGGCAACTTCTTGCACATAAAACATAAACAGATGAAGAAAGATTTACATAATTGATTGTTGAACATCATAAGGTAACTGAGTAACTATTGGGTTGTCGTAGATGCGCTGTAGAGTTGTTGATGTCGACGTCGAAAAGCTTCCTTTTTAGCTGATCTTGGTGACCATCTGTAGTGACAACGTTTATGTAGGTGTGGAGATGTTAACCATCGTTGAGGTACTGAACTGTTATAAGATTATTTGTTGAAGCTGCAAATTTAATATTTAGTAAAATTAAAAAAGGAACCACTTTTAAAAAAAATTAGAATCGGAAAAAGAAAAAATCATTTTTCAAAAATGGTACTTTGTTAGATCACAAGGTTAGGTGACTTTTTTTACACAATACTATATCACAGAAACACCACCACTTGATGTGACATTGATCTTATTGCCTCTTGGCCATAACCGTCTATATTCTCATTGTTCATCGATGAGGAATGATATGCTGACCCGAGATTGTAGCCACTGCCATTGTTGTTGAGGCGTGTGAAGTTTGAAAATATGTCATTTTATTAATTCCTGATTGAAAAGGTTTTTAATAATGAATTTCATTATTAAAAACCTTTTCAATTGCGGTTCGGTTTGCGGTTTTACGGGTTTTTTTGCGGTTTGGTTGCGGTTTTGCGGTTTTTTTGCATTTTTTTTTTTGCGGTTTGCGGCTTTTTTGCGGTTTATTAGCGGGTTTTTTTGCGGTTTGTTTTGCGTTTTTTTTTGCGGTTTGAACCGCAAACCGAACCGCAAAACAAAAACTTGCGGACCGCAAACCGAACCGATCAAGTGCGGTTCGGTTGCGGTTTGGACAACAATTTGCAGTTCAGTTGCGGTTCGGTTCAGCCCTACTTCAATATTTTATTAATGTAGTATAATTTAGAAGTAATTTATCAATCAATAAAATAAAAAAAAATTGCTTGGAGAAAGTAGCAAACTGGAGTATGAAGAAAATCGGGTGAAAGTAGAGCAACTCAGCAGCCTTGTTACACCCATTCTTTGCGGTCATATGCAATTGAGAAGTCTCATTACACCCATTCTTTGCTGCCATATATATAAGAGTTTCTCTACACTGCATTTGAAATAAATAATATATTAAGTTGAACTCCTCCATTGCCTTCTCCCCATATGCATCCACCTGATCTTCGTATTTCTCGCACAACATTGACAAGGTGTAAATCATAAGGAAGGTTATCTCACATCAATAACTCGACCCCTACTCCCTATAGGCAGTTTTAGACAAGTTTTCTTTGAAGTGGATACCCGAATGCCAAGTATGGCTCGTAATAATCTATCTTCCGGGGCATCGGATGATTCTTTTTCCATCTACGGCATTAATTTACCTACCAAAATATCTCCTGCCTCTACCCATGCTCCCAACACCACAGTTGTATTGCAGTTTCATGAGGCAATCCACATCGATGTAATGAAGTGACGGACCTACGACAATGACTGTGTAAGATCCTCCTAAGCTCGCTTCAAAATTCTTCCCAAAAGAGTGAAAAGCAAAATAACAAATGAATTAAATGATATGCTGCTGCAACCAAAGCAACCTAGTCGATAAACAAAAGCAAAGCTGACGTGACACAACAAATAAGGCACAAAGGAAGGTAAGGTCCAACAACATACTGTGAGCTTCATATACATGGCTTTTGATGGCTGTAGTCGTATCACAAATTCATTACAACCCTGTTTTTTACCTGGGAAGATCACAACAAAGTTCACAACATTAAGGGATACAAGGACATGATTATGAAGAACTAACTACGACATAATTACATGTATTTAAGAGGCAAATGAGAAAGACAACAGCAGAACAATGATACCATACATCTGAAAATGTCCCCATGAACCTCCTTAAATTGCATACGAATTTAGGCTTTTCTAGAACTTAGTGCCTTTCCTGCTTTATGTATAAATGGAACACCTGCAAAATCAAACGTGTTGAATGGAAAACCATAGGCCTAACCATCAAAACGCAACCACAAAGAAAATGCGGCAAAGAACATCTAGTAAATGCATAACTCAACAAGCAATGGGAAATTCAGCTGCCATTTATAGCCGTCTCAAGAAATAAATCTAACCAGCGACACATATATTATAAACCTGTAAAAAAGAGCAACAATTGTGTGTAGAATTCAGGCTAAAAACAAGAATTCGGAAAACAACTACAACCAGCAACAAGAAGTAAGGAATTGTAAAATCCAAAGGCAAGGGAAAAAAGTCCGGCGTAAAAATCAGACCACTGAGAGTTCAGCAGCGAACTGAAAACACATCAGACAACTGAATAAGCACGCAATTACAACGGGGATTCTGATGGAACAAAATGGAGAACTCTAGAGTAAACAAATGCTCAACTCTTATATTAAGCAAAAGGATATAATTCCCCTGCTGAAAGTAGGAAAAGCTGTACCAGATGAGAGGGATTCTCACTGGCCTAATGGCAATGCCAAATTACAAAATGTCCGAATATTCTCTCCTACTACCATAACGATATATTTATACTAGATAGGACAACTAGGGCACTACATGTGCATACACCCATTCCTCTAACGGCCTTGTAGGTCCCCCATACCTCCCTTTCCTGGAAGGTGCCTATACTTTCTACGAGAATATACCAGTAAAGGTTTATCAATTCCACCCTGGCCCAAACAAACCTTGTCCACAAGGTTGGAAAACGGAAACTGTTGTTTGAAATCAGAGCACGTCATCCAAGCCGCCTCCTCTTTGTCCCTTGCCTGCCACATAACCAAGACCTTGTGACAGCCACGAGTCTTGTCAGTTGTGGGGATTACCTCTAGGATATCTTGGGGAATGAATTCTTCTTCTTCTAATTCCAGTTCAGCCGGCAAATCTGTCACCACTGGATGCTTTCCATTGACTTTTTTTATGAGTGAAACGTGAAAGACAGGATGGAGCTTGCAAGTAGCTGGCAACTCCAATTTATAAACTAGTTTGTTGATCTTCTTGATCACCTTAAAGGGCCCGTAGTACCTCGCAGCCAGTTTCTGATTAACTCTTCTCAGGAGACTTTGTTGCCGGTGAGGCCTAAGTTTAAGCAACACCAGATCACCTTCTTCAAACTCAACCTCCCTCCTCTTCTTGTTTGCATAAACAACCATCCTTTTCTGAGCCCTCTGCAGATTGTACTTGAGTTGTCTCAATATTTCATCACGGTTCCAGAATGTATCGGCAACCGCTGGAATCAAGAACTCTCCTGGTAGATATTGCTGCAAGGTCGGTGGTAGTCTTCCATAAACACATTCGAAAGGTGTTTTCCCTGCTGCCCCTTGATAAGTGGTGTTATACCAATATTCTGCCCAGGGAAGCCAACCGTCCCACGTCTTGGGCTGATCAGAAACAAAGCATCGCAGGTAAGTCTCCAAACATCGATTGAGGACTTCTGTCTGCCCATCAGTTTCAGGGTGATAAGCACTGCTCATCTTCAAGAGAGTTCCTTGCTTAGTGAATAATTCTTGCCAAAAACAGCTCATAAATACGGGGTCTCTGTCGCTTACTATTGATCGAGGGATTCCATGAAGCCTGACTATCTCTTTCACAAATAACTCAGCCACTGACTTTGCCGTATAAGGATGTTTCAGCCCCATAAAATGCCCATACTTGGACAGCCTATCAACCACCACTAGAACACAATCAAACCCTTGTGATTTCGGGAGGCCTCCTATGAAGTCTAAGGAGATGTCTTCCCAAATCTGTTGAGGTATTGGCAAGGGCTGCAGTAAACCAGCTGGAGCCATGGAGTCATACTTGTGTTTCTGGCATACTAAGCATTCAGCTACAAATTTTTGAACGTGCTTCAACATTCCCGTCCAATGTAAGCTAGCGGAGATCCTTTTATACGTCCTCAAAGCCCCTGAATGGCCACCAGTGGACGTTGTATGAAACTCCTGCATCAACTTAGGAATCCACTTAGATTGACCAGAGATAACTACCCTTCCTTTATAATACAACCTTCCATTGACTAGTTGATAATGATCAGCTTTGCCGAGTTGCACTTTCTTTTTAATTTCCCGCAGCTTTTCATCCAAATCTACCTCCTTTTGTAACTCATCCCAACTAACCCAGTAAGGTATAGACATGGCTCCGTATTCCACCCCTTCCAGGTTCCTTGAAAGCGCATCTGCTGCCTTGTTTGATTTCCCCGTTCTGTACTCGATCTCAAAATCATACCCTATCAATTTAGCGATCCAATTCTGTTGAGCAGGAGTGGTGATGGGCTGCTTAAGTAAATGTCGTAAGCTGCTATGATCTGTTCGAACAATAAACCTCCTGCCTAGTAGGTATGGGCGCCAATGCTGGATTGCTAAAACGAGGGCCATGAGTTCTTTTTCATAGGCTGATCTGGACAAGGTTGATGCAGCCAACCCTTTGCTAAAATAAGCAAGTGGTCTTCCTTCTTGCATGAGAATAGCTCCCACCCCAACCCCTGATGCATCACATTCTACAATGAATGTCTTTTGAAAATCTGGAAGAGCTAATACTGGGGCAGTTGTAATTGCAGTTTGCAAACTTTGAAATGCTTCTTGTGCTTCAGCACTCCACACAATCTTTTTACTAACCTCCTTCTTTAGAAGCTGTGTTAAAGGCCTAGCGATCTTGCCATAGTCTTTCACAAATCGCCTATAATATCCAGTTATCCCTAAAAATCCCCTCACTCCTTTCACAGAAGTTGGGATTGGCCAGGATAAAATGGCAGCCACTTTCCCGGGATCCATGGACACACCATACTCAGAGACTAAGTGCCCTAAGTACTCGACAGTTTTCTGCGCAAACGTGCACTTCTTCCCATTAAGAAAGAATCGTTGCTCTTTAAGAATTTTCAACACTGTTGTAAGATGCTGCACATGCTCAAACTCACTCTTACTGTATACTAAAATGTCGTCAAAGAAGACTAATATATACTTCCTCAAGAAAGGCCTGAATATATCATTCATCGCTGCTTGGAATGTAGTTGGAGCGTTCATGAGCCCAAACGGCATTACTAAGAATTCGTAATGTCCTGAATGTGTCCTGAAAGCAGTTTTAGGCACATCACTTTCGGCTACTCGGATCTGGTGATAGCCTGAGCGAAGGTCCAGCTTAGAGAAGACTTTGGCTCCTTCTAATTCATCTAACATCTCCTGGATTACTGGAATTGGATATTTGTTAGGGATGGTTGCCTCATTGAGGGCCCTGTAATCCACACAAAATCGCCAACTGCCGTCCTTCTTCTTTACCAAGAGCACTGGGCTAGAGAATGGACTTTGACTGGGGTGAATAACCCCTGCTCGCAACATTTCCGAGACCAATCGTTCAATCTCATCCTTCTGATAATACCCGTAACGGTAAGGCTTGACGCTGACTGCTTGTACGCCTGGCTTCAACAGAATTCGGTGATCGACTGTTCTCTTTGGGGGTAGACTCTTGGGCTCCTCAAACAGTGCTGCAAATTGTTCAAGCAAACCCTTCATTTTGGCAGGAACTACACAATCTCCGTTTTGAAACAGTTGTATCTCACCATTCTGCAATTCCCACAACATAACCCCAAATTCAATGCCTTGAGTTCGCTGGATGGCTCGAGCAGTCATATGGGTGATCGTCAGCGAAGGATCTCCCAACAGCTTCACCATTGTATCATCTTGAGAGAACTCCAGTGACATCTTAAACCAATTCACCTTGCAATCCCCCAAAGTCGCTAGCCAAGAGACGCCTAAAATCAAATCGATTCCTCCCAAATGGAATGGGTAACAATCGACTCTAACCTCATAAGTCCCTAGTTTCAGCGGTACATCCAGACAAATTCCACTGGCTTGCAACCTCTACCCATCTCCTAATTTCACGCCAAACATAGGCGTTGGTGATACCTTGATTATGTCTTCTTCCACCAGACGATGAGAAATGAAGTTGTGGCTTGCCCCGCTGTCAATTAGAACCACTATATCTCTTGTCCCCAGTTGTGCTCGGAGCTTCATTGTTTTAGGGTTATTGATTCCCCTCATAGAGCAGCGAGACAGTTCAAGCCACTTCAGTTGAATGTCATCACATATGGCATCTTCTCCAGCAGCTATCTCTACTAGATCCATGGCATCTAATCCATATTCCTCTTCAAGATTATTTTCACCTTCATTCTCCATGGCACGTAGAGTCTTTTCAGAGCATTTATGGAGTGGGTGGTAAGGCTGTCGGCATCGGAAACACAATCCCTTTGCCCTCAGTTCATTGACGTCTTTTAGAGGAAGAAACCTCTGGCCTCTGGATCTGCTGATTTCATTCGTGGGTCTGAGTGGTGGTGGAACATAAGGCCCACTGCTGTTGCTGGACTTGTTTTGTAGGTCACCAGATTTGGGCCCATTTTGGTGTTGATAGCCAGAATTCTTTTGGGTTGATGAATTGGGCCCAAACTTTGACCCAAATCTCCATCCCTGTCCTACCCTTGCAGAAGATCGTTCCTGGCCTTTAGCAAACGCAATCTTCCTCTCAATTCTCTTAGCAGCTTCAACTGCTTTGTTGAACGTGGATTCCTCCGTCGCCGACGTAAACTCCACTCGGATCTCTTCTTTCAACCCGGTCAGAAAGTATCCTAACATTAATTCAGGGTTCAATCCCTTGACATGAGATGCAGCAGCCAATAGATTTTCCACAAATTCCCCCACTGATTCGTTCTGCTTAATCATTCCCAAATTCTCATATGGGTTGGACGAAAGGGAACCCCCAAAATGCCCTATCAACTCATTTTTTAGCACTTCCCAGGACAGATCCTCCTGATTCTGACTTAGCCATCTCATCCAATGGAGCGCCGGTCCTTTCATACAGACAAAAGCAACAGGAACTCGGTCGTTGGCGCGGCATTTTTGCACCGAGAAGTACTGCTCAGCCCTTGCAATCCATCCCCAAGGATCTTCTCCCTCGAAATCAGGAAGTTCCACCTTCTTGGCTGCGAGTTGAACCTCATCAAGCGACACAATCCGAGCTGATGGACTGGAAAACCCCTTTGAATGTGGAGTGTCATCTACCAAAGACTGCCCGGATCCCGATCCCGATCCCGATCCTCCGTTCAGCCCACCACCTTCTTCAGTCAACTTCTGTCGAAGTATCAACTCTTTCAATTGACGAAACATCTCGCTCGTATCTGCTCCCATCTTCTTCAGATCTGCTGTAAGACCATCCATCCTCTGGTTTGTTTCCTCTCCCTGTTTTCTCAAATCACTGATGTTCTTCTCCATCTTCTCCATCTCAGCCTTAGTCATCGTGACAAAGGCTCTCAACAAGAGCACCAAATTGATGGAACAAAATGGAGAACTCTAGAGTAAACAAATGCTCAACTCTTATATTAAGCAAAAGGATATAATTCCCCTGCTGAAAGTAGGAAAAGCTGTACCAGATGAGAGGGATTCTCACTGGCCTAATGGCAATGCCAAATTACAAAATGTCCGAATATTCTCTCCTACTACCATAACGATATATTTATACTAGATAGGACAGCTAGGGCACTACATGTGCATACACCCATTCCTCTAACGGCCTTGTAGGTCCCCCACACCTCCCTTTCCTGGAAGGTGCCTATACTTTCTACGAGAATATACCAGTAAAGGTTTATCAGATTCATGGGAAGCCCTGTGCTTCAACTGAATAAGCACGCAATTAGTGTCGATTGACGAACTAAGACTAAATGCTTTTGATTTTCCTGCACCCTAATTCAAAAGGCTTTGGTGGTTAATTGATGAATATAGCAATAAAATATGAACAAAGATGTGCATTTATATATAAAAAAAAAAAGAAAAGAAGCATGGTGAACTTGTACAGTTAATAAAGGACGGAGTTATTGCCATCATCTTCTTCAATAAGTGAAGCATATTAACAAAACTTATCGATATAGGCTACCATCCAAATCAACATCTTCAATGGTTGAGGGTTTCCAGTAAATGTGTGCTGATCCAATAAACATTGCATTATCTGTCAAAGAAAATGACAAACAATTAGGAAATTGTAATGATGTATTTATGATAACCACTTGCAAGTGTAACTCATAAGTTCATCAAAAAAAAAAGAAGCAATTAGGACGCTACATCCTAATTATGTAGTTTAGCTCACAAAATCTCGGTAATTAGTCTGTCCACCGTGTCAGTAGCACTCTATCTTGGAAACTGCGGCCTTTACGCAACCTTATTACAACAAGATGTGGAAAGAATCTGAAAATAAGGCATAATTGTAGCAATAAACAAATTGTTTCCAGCAATAACATTCACTTATTCAAAGGTAAGATGAGCATAGAAACTGTTCCAGTTAGAACTCCTGATGAAAATAAAAGAGGTAGCACTTTTTGAAGAAATATGCAATTCATTGGCCATTAATTGGGAACTGTCTGGTTTACTATATCCATCCTTTCTCTTCTTGAGATTCTTATATGTTGAGCCTGAATTTTATCTCTGATAAGAAATGAATATTCAAAACTGTAGTGAAATTTTCTTTCAGGCATTTAATCAAAGACCTAAAGTGCATGAATTGAGTAATTAATTTCTCGGATTTCAGCAAAGAAAAGGGCCAATACAGGAAAGAAACTGATCCAAACAAGATAAGTGCATTCAGAGACAACACCTAAAGTGCATTCAGAGTTCACTTCGGGCAGAAACCCGAACCTGGGGAGCAGGGAAGGGTTGTCTCCGGCGGAGAAGCGGATGGTGGAACCTGGCGGCATGGGAAATGAAGAAAACTATAATCAAGCAAGATAAGTAAAAGAGACAATACATTTGTTGATGAGGAAAAAACAAAGAAATCGAAGAATCAATTAGACAACAGGGACCTGTGTGGTGAGAGTGAAGGAGGAAGGGGAAGGGGAAGGGGAAGCCATGGCCATTAAATATAAATCACAGCTAAAATTACCTGATTCGATTTTGGCGTTGGTAAGTCGAAGAGTACGAAGTGGTTGAATATGAAACCCTACAAACAAACCGTCACAAATCCATGTCTTCCCATCTTCCTTCGATCTAGAGACAAAGCCTAAAGCGTAAGAAAAACCTAAATCAGAAGAATGATAAAGAGAGATGATGGAGATTAAGGGTATACCTGAGATCGAAATCGATAAAACTGAGAAAGAAAAAACGAGAGACTATGAAGATTGAGGATGGAAGAAGTCGAAAGCGAAACCTGGTGTCGGCAGATGGAAGAAGAAGAGCAACACGTATCCTCAAAATTCACATACGTGGCGCAAAACAGATGAAAGGAGAGAGACGTACAAACACGTAGCACCATCAATACCCATTTATGGTCCGGCCCATATAAATTTGGCCCAAGATCCGGGACTGCAGAAAATAGAAATCTACTGTAGCAATCCTCCAACTATCTCTTTTAAAGTATAAAGGATAAAGGATATATATTTGTGGGTCGTTGACTTACAACTTTGTGAGTCGTTGACCTAATGTTTTGTGGGTTAATAAATATTAAACAAATCAAACATTTCTTGGACTTCTAGGTAAGTTGAAGTACAATTTTTACTCATAACGAATTAATATCAGCTTTGTGGGTCGTTGTTCTACTACTTTGTGGATCGTTGTTCTACTACTTTGTGGGTCGTTGACCTAATGTTTTGAGGGTTGCTAAATATTTTCAATCCCACATCGATTATCAAGTAAGACTGATAGTTTGATAAATTGTATAAATAGAGGGTTTGAAGATTAAACAAATAAAATATTTATTAGCCTTCTCGTTAAGTTTAAGTATAATTTTTATTCATAACGGATTAATATCAATTTTGTGGGTCGTTGACCTAATGTTTTTTTGGTTGTTAAATATTTTCAATCTCACGTCGGTTATCAAGTAATTCTGATAGTTTGATAACATTTACTGCTCTTTTGGTTAAGTTGAAGTATAATTTTAATTCATAATTGATTAATATCTACTTTGTTTGTCGTTGACCTACTGTTTAATGGGTTGTTGACCAAATGCTTTGTGGGTTTATTGGTTGTTGACTTAATGTTTTGTGATTTGTTAAATATTTTCAATTCCACATCGATTATCAAGTAAGACTGATAGTTTGATAAATTGTATAAATAGAGGGTTTGAAGGTTGAACAAAAAATACATTTTGTGGCTTTATTTTCAATTCACATCGATTATAAAGTAAGATTGATAGTTTGATAACTTGTATAAATAGAGGGTTTGAAAATTAATCAAATCAACTTTTATTGGCATTCTGACTAAGTTGAAGTATAATGTTTAGTTTGATGAGTTAGGTTTTGTGTCTCTTTTGAAATCAATCCGATCATAATTTTTTCAATTTATCCTTTCTATTTTAACTAACAGTTTTAATTTTTATCAATTGCTGAATGAAGTTTATTTATTTTAAAATTTTTAAAATCGGTTAAAAATAAATCATTTCTGTCTCTATATATTTTTTAAAAAGTCTGTATATTCTTTTTTTTTCTTATGAAAAATAATAAAAGTTTTTAATCTAAATTGATGACTACTATTTTTATGAAAGTTAAATTGGTAATTCTTTTTCAAAACTGTATCGGTAGAAGATAAGAATGTAGTCAAATTAATTTTAATCTTTTCAAATCTCTCCGGGTGATTATGAACGTTGAGTATATAATTGGACACGAGTCAACCACTTAATTATTGTCTTTATATTGTACATTAAATAATTATATGGTAATTAATACTCGATGTATATTGACGTATATTATCAATGTATTCAAAATTAGTATATATTTTTAAATACCCGTGCAAGTCACGGGTCCTAAACTAGTATTAAACAAATCAAACATTTCTTGACCTTCTAGATAAGTTGAAGAACAATTTTTACTCATAACGAATTAATATCAGCTTTATGGGTCGTTCTCCTACTACTTTGTGGATCGTTGACCTAATGTTTCGGAAGTTGCTAAATATTTTCAATCTCACATCGATTATCAAGTAAGACTGATAGTTTGATAACTTGTATAAATAGAGGGTTTGAAGATTAAACAAATCAAATATTTCTTAGCCTTCTCGCTAACTTGAAGTATAATTTTTATTCATATCAGATTAATATCAGCTTTGTGGGTCGTTGACCTAATGTTTTGTGGGTTGTTAAATATTTTCAATCTCACGTCGATTATCAAGTAAAGCTCATAGTTTGATAACATTTCTTGCTCTTTTGGTTAATTTGAAGTATAGTTTTTATTCATAATTGATTAATATCTATTTTCTTGGTCGTTGACCTACTGCTTTATGGATCGTTGACCAAATGTTTTATGGGTTTATTGGTTGTTGACTTAATGTTTTGTGGGTTGTTAAATATTTTCAATCCCACATCGATTATCAAGTAAGACTGATAGTTTGATAAATTGTATAAATAGAGGGTTTGAAGATTGAACAAAAAATACATTTCTTGGCCTTATTTTCAATCCACATCGATTATCAATTAAGACTGATAGTTTGATAACTTGTATACATAGAGGGTTTGAAGATTAATCAAATCAACATTTATTGGCCTTCTAACTAAGTTGAAGTATAATTTTATTCAAAACTGATTTTTTTTTCCCCAACTTTGTGGGTCGTTGACTACTGCTTTGTGGTTATTGATCTAATGGTTTGTGGGCTGCTAAATATTTTCAATCCACATCGATTATCAAGTATGAATGATAGTTTGATAAATTATATAAATAGAGGGTTTGAAAATTAAACAAATCATACATTTTTTTAGTCTTTTGACTAAGTTGAAGTATAATGTTTAGTTTGATGAATTAGGTTCCATGTCTCTTTTGAAAGCAACTCAATCATAATTTTTCCAATATATCCTTTCTATTTTAACTAAAGGTTTCAATTTTTATCAATTGCTGAATGAATTTTGTTTATTTTTAAATTTTAAACTCGGTTAAAAATAAATCTCTTTCTCTCTATATATTTCTTATAAAGTACGTATATTTTTTTTTGTATGGAAAATAATAAAAGTTTTTAATCTAAATTGATGACTGCTATTTTTATGAAAATTAAATTGGTATTTTTTTTTTCGAAACCGTATCGGTAGAAGATAAGAATGTAATCAAATTAATTTTAATCTTCTCAAATATCTCCGGGTGATTATGAACGTTGAGTATATAATTGGATACGAGTCAACCACTTAATTATTGTCTTTATATTGTACATTAAATAGTTATATGGTAATTAATACTCGACGTATATTGACGTATATTATCAATGTACTCAAAATTAGTATATATTTTTAAATACTTGTGCAAGGCACGAGTCCTAAACTAGTAATATATTAAAACGTAAATTCACTTGAATTAAACCCTTACACTTGCACACCTGCTAGGCGGAATACGACCAAACGTCGTCGTTCCATCACAAGGTGAGCCGTATGCCGCTTTGTTTGGGCGAAGAGCGGACTCTGAAGGATTTGAAGCCGCATCTCTGTTAAACCCTTACACTTGCACACCTTATTCATCGCAGCACTTCAGCTTCACAATTTGGGCAGCTATGAGCTCTCATCTCGCTTCGAAGCTCGCCAAGTACCTCACCACTTCTTCCAAATCCACCACTCAATTTGGTTTTTCCCCCTTCCCTCTTATTTGGAGTCCTTTTCATCTGTCTTCACTTCTTGTCATGCATCCCTTTTACCCTAATTTAGGCGTTTATATGGCCATATTTGTTAGTTTTGGATGATGGATCACGCGTAAAATGAAACTTACGAGTATATGTGTCATGGGTGTTCTCATAGGAATTTTATCAAACAGTTGGTCGAATAGGATTGTCTGTAACGCTCTACTTCTTCAATTATTCAAATTGTGTAGTGTTTTCTCGTGATTATGTTCATTTTGTGACAATTATTGTAGTGCTTGGCATCCAAAGAAGCTCAAAGCTATGGCACTCAACTGGGTCCTTTGACAATGATTCTGATGTTAACAAGGGTGAACCAGAGGCCTACAATGATAATTTGATGCCTGAAAAACGGGATTCAATACCACAAGCTGTGGATCCCAAGCGAGGCTGGAATTTCAGGGGTGTTCATAAGGTAATATAGAGTACCACTATCCTGTTTCCAAATGAATTGATATGAAGATGCATGATATGATGTATTTCCCCCTTTGTGTAATGTAATATGAGAAAAACAGTTTATAAATGTGAAAGCATTTGAAAAGGAATTCTAGTGCTGGTCAGAGAGAGAATTTGCATCCAGAAATTTGTTTGTTACTAAGCATATTAATCGAGATTTCTACTGTTTAGGTTATTATATGACATCTGAAAACTACCTGAATCTTATACATAGGCAAAGAGCCATGAAATAGAGTAATGACTGTTAGAGGTTTATTGTGTAATGGGTGTGTATGCAGGCAATCCTATGTGGAAGAGTTCGCCAAACACCTGTGCAGAAGCTCCTGAGGAATGGAAAAACATTAACAGTGTTGAATGTAGGAACGGGAGGGTTGTTTGACCAAAGAAGTCTAAGTGGAGACTTGCCAAGACCAGCAAATTGGCATCGAATTGTTGTTCACAACGAGATACTGGGGGCGTATGCAGTTCAGCAACTTACTAAAAAGTACTTGAACATTCTTGTAATGTAATGTTCAAACATCTTTTTCTCAGTATCCCAGTCTTTCTGATAATTTAGTGTTTTTTTGCAGCTCTACAGTCTATATAGAAGGTGACATTGAACTTAGAGTCTATAACAAAGGCATTACAGGCGAGGTTGTCAAGTTGCCAGAAATATGTGTGCGTAACAACGGTATGTTGTGTGGAACTTCTGTATAAAATCTATTGTTGGTTTATCTTTAACCGGAATGTTCAAGCCATCTTAATAATTTATTTTTCAGCAATGGGTATGAAAACCTGTATGGATATAACATAACCATTAGTGACCCGAGAGGTCAAGACTAACCCTAGGTTGTAAAGAAGATAATGAAGAAAGCTATCCAAATCCCCCCGGAAAAAGCAATCACAACAAAATTTTCAATTAAAATCATTGTTGTTGGGTGTTTCTGCTGAATACATTGAAATAAACATGCGAATCTTTTATTTAACAGAAGAAATATTGGTCTTGTTTTCTATATTTCTACTGTTGTCTAGCAATTAGGCTTATATGTTGCTGTTGCGCTTGGGTTATTGAAGAACTAGCTTACATTCCTCGGATACAAGCTATCATTCTAAGGACGTTGAAGTTTTCGAAAGTAGTTGTAGTGATGTTCCTAAATTGGTACTCGATCAATGAGATTGTTTTGCCTAGACTCCCATGGTTCGTGTAGTAGGACATTTCAACTAAGTGAAAAGTAAAAAAGTTATGATGCCATTATATAAGATTTTGCTATCTTGCTCTCAATTGACCTTTTGAAATGTTAGGTAAAATCCGGCTGATAAAGACGGGAGAAGCATTCGACAGCATTTCATTTAAGGAATTGCGTAAGTGGTAGCTCTTATCTGCATTAAGTTTTTTAGGAGCTTTTGATAGAACAGCAGTCTTATTTTCCAATAATTTCTTTCTTATTCGATCTACAGGTGAAGGATTACTCGATTAGCGGCTGGATCAATGAGTAGAAGACAGAACAGGTTACCTTGAGGTTAAGCTTGTTTAGATAAAAATGGAATCCATGTTCATGTGAGAGTTTATTTCTGTAGTTGTCTTGAAAACTCAGATCCATCCGATTGTTGTAACCTGTTCAACAATCTTCTTCCAACGTTCCTAGGGTTTTTACAGCGTTCATCACAAGAACACTATAATTTCATGTAACGAAATTGACTCTATTTCATAGAGGGAAGATAGGCAATGGAATTGAGCCCCCAATTTCACAACCCTTATTCAACTTGTTAAGATAGCATTTTTGCAGCTTACTATGTACGACACAGACATCGATTCATTATGGGTTGACATGCATTAGCACAAAAAAGTTGTGGGGCGTTCCGGGAATCGAACTCGGGACCTCTCGCACCCGAAGCGAGAATCATACCACTAGACCAAACGCCCGATGTTGATTTTGTTGTTTTGGAAACGATATGAACGGGACTTGCAGTGTTTTCCACAATAACCACATCAACATATAGAGAGTATAATTATATGGCAGATAAATATCTTAATTATGATATCAGAATTTCATAAATTAGAGAGCTTTTGAAATATGAAATAAAATATATCATGATTTAATATTTTTAAATGATCATTTATATAATTTTGAAAGTAATTCTAAAGTAAATATCAAGTGATTTCTAAAAACAAATAAAGTTAGAATATGAGATTTTATTCTATTTAAGTATTTATGAATATTTTGCGATGTATGAATCATCAAAAATGTAAGAACACAGTAGAGAAAGCATTTGGGGCAAAACCACATAATGGGAAAGAGAGTTGTTCAACCGGTCCAGTCCAGACCGCATGTTACAAATCAAATTTTTTGGAGTTTCAGACCGGGACGGAATGTTATGAGTTCGGTCCGGACTGAAGGTCCGAATTTTCATAACTATGAATCCGAAATCGGAATTTCGGTCCGTCCCGGGTCCATCTAAACTATTTTTCATAGGGTTTTTTTTTAATTAATTTTCGATACGATCCGGATCACCTTCTTTTTCAGTCTTGGACCGGGACTGAAATTATTCTACATCCGGTTTTATGGTCCGGTTCAACGGTGCACAACCCAACGAGAAAGGGCAACCACCAAATTCGTAGAAGTTACAACTACTTGAACAAGTTTAGAAAGAGAGTGCAAATACATGGAGTGGTTAGGAAATTGTGAGTCTTTACTATGCATTTGAATATATGCCACTTTACTCTTACATGGAGAGTCGGTCAACATTATTCAACTTTAAACACATTATAAGAAGCCACATTCACCATTACAATTACATATTTAAAACAGCTTGAACAACAGTCCTCCATGAGCTGCAAAGAAAGGTGCAAAAACAAGAGATTCAACTGCCATGAGCTTGATGAGAATGTTGAGTGATGGTCCGGATGTGTCCTTTAGAGGGTCTCCTATTGTGTCCCCTATCACTGCCGCCTTGTGCGGCTCTGACCCCTTCGGTCCAAGAGACCGCGCATGATCCGTTGCACCAGCCTCTATGTATTTCTTAGCATTATCCCATGCTCCTCCTGTGTTCGAAGCTGATATTGCCACCTACAATCAAAACAAGGGTTCATCAATTGTCATGTAGTTTGTTCGTTCTCTTGTATAGTATATAAGGTCGGTGGGCTACCTGAACACCTGAGATGAGGGAGCCGGCAAGAACACCGGCTAGAGACTCAACACCAAAGAAGGTTCCGGCAATAAGAGGAGTGAGCATAACAAGAGCACCCGGTGGGATCATCTCCTTTAAAGAAGCATCTGTCGAGATCTTCACACAGGTTGCGTAGTCAGGCTTCACCGTTCCTTCCATGAGCCCCGGGATGGTGTTGAACTGTCGACGCACCTCTTCCACCATCTTCAGAGCTGCACTCCCCACACTCTTCATTGTCATAGCCGAGAACCAGTATGGAAGCATGGCACCCACCATTAGGCCTATGAACACCTTTGGAGACAACACATCCACTGTCTTGATTCCGGCTCTGCTTACATACGCACCAAACAATGCTAAAGACACAAGCGCGGCTGATCCTATTGCGAAACCCTGAAACGTGATTGGATAATATGAGCTTGTGGGTTGTTATTGTACAGAAAAAAGGCTTTAGTAACCCATTCTTCTCAACATGATTTAACGTTAATCACACCCATACTTCATACAATGCAACATGACTATCCACTTTTACCTTTCCAATGGCAGCAGTTGTGTTCCCTGCAGCATCAAGGGCATCGGTTCTCTGACGGATCTTATGGTTCATCCCGGCCATTTCAGCAATACCGCCAGCATTGTCACTTATGGGACCATAAGCATCAATGGCAAGCCCAGTGGCAATTGTGCTTAGCATTCCCAAAGCAGACATTGCAATCCCATACATTGCAGCTAAAGTGAAGCTCACATAGATTGATAAGGAGATAGCAAAGATGGGTATGATGACTGATTTGTACCCGAGAGCCAATCCGAATATCACATTTGTTGCTGCTCCTGTTCTGCAAGCATCAGCCACATCTTGCACTGGACTGTATGCATTGCTGGTGTAGTACTCTGTAGTGTAGCCAATAACAAGACCAGCCCACAACCCGATTGCCACACAGAAGAAAAGGTGCCTATCATATACAACACAAGCAGGGCCGTCCAATGAGTTTCGGAGGCCTTGTGTCAACGTTTTTTTATTATCAATTTTAAAAATTATATTTTATTAGGAAAAAATAATATTGGGACCTGTGCTTTTGAGCCTAATGGCACCCCGGGCCTGAACAGAGGGTTAATACTAAACTCATGTAGCAAGAAAGCGATTCTAGAGACCATCTTACCAGTTCTTGACAACTCTGTTGGTTCCGAAATCAAAGAGGGTGAATTCTGAAGGCAATGCAGTGAAACTGACCAAAGCAATCCCAACTGTCATGAATACAGTTGAAATAAGGAGCTGTCTTTTCAGGGATGGTTCGATCTCCTTGACGTTCTTGATCTCAAACAGGTCAGTTGCAAAGAGTGTTGTCACCAAGCAAACCACTATTCCCATTGAGCTTATAAGCAACGGATACGACATGGCTGTATAGTTATGAGTGGTACCAAAGGATGATATTGATGCTACAAAGAGTGCAGCACAAGAAGCTTCAGCATAGGATCCGAATAGATCAGAGCCCATACCAGCAATATCCCCGACATTGTCACCAACATTATCCGCAATAACCTAAGATGATTTTCACCATAAAACCATTATAATCATACATCAATGGTTTTAATTGGTAAGAAGAAAGCAAAGACACTTACAGCAGGATTTCTAGGATCATCCTCAGGGATATTTCTTTCAACTTTGCCAACAAGATCAGCACCAACATCAGCTGCTTTTGTATAAATTCCGCCACCAACTCTACCAAACAAAGCCATTGAAGATCCACCAAGGCCGTAACCAGTTATAGACTCGTAAAGCCCTTCCCAATCATCGCCATAGTACAATTTGAAAATGTTGATTGAGATGTACAGAACCAAAAGTCCATTAGCAGCTAAAAGAAATCCCATGACAGCACCGGAACGAAATGCAGTTATAAATGCCTTGCCTACACCCTTCCTTGCTTCCAAGGTGGTTCTTGCATTGGCATATGTTGCAATTTTCATTCCCAAGAAACCAGATAGTGTTGAAGTAAGACCACCAAGCAAGAAGGCAATTGTGCTAAAGAATGCATTGGCTAATGCAGGCTTGCACATATTCCCTGTGTTGTAAGTGCAAGGCTCGCTTTCCATGCTGAAGCCCTTGACAGAGCCAAGAAACAGAAAAATTATGACACCAAATACTGCCATGAATATGCCCAAGTACTTGTACTCGGTGAATAGGAACGAGGTCGCACCTAAGAGATTAACAGAAACAAATTAGACGTGAATGAACTGGTCACATTGATTTACATACAGTATGCAAGTTTACTTTATAATCAAAAAATTTGTAACAGCACAAATTAGAAGGGACAAAATGAGTAATTTGTCAAAGCCCGATATAGAAAGACCGTAGAGCGGGGGGTCGTGTGCATACAAGTCGATGTGGGAACTTATTATCTCCAACACGCCCCGCAAATGCAAATAGGGTATAGATTGAGTTGACACTTGCACAGATTAGGATAGCGAGCCGAATTGAGGCTAACCTCTCTAATAGCATGTCAAAAGTCTGATATAGTCAGACCGTAGAACGGGGGTCGTGCATACGAGCGCACATGCGGGTTAGGCCCATGCATATGCATAGCACATAAACCGATAAGGTTCAACGACCTTGCATACTAAGATGGAGTGTGAGAACTTATTATCTCCAATATAATTCAAGCAGTCTAATTTGCAACAAAAATTCATAGCTTGTGTGTCCTGTGATCAGATCCAATCATCTTCAAACATTAAAGGGAAGCTTTCCTGTTTCATTTCTGGAAAACCCAAGTTCATCTCATGGTTCTTCAACCAGAACTACAGTATGCCACAAAAGAAGTGTGGAAAATAAAAAAAAAATAAACAAAAATGAAACACGAGGAAGAAAGCAAAAGGGGGAAGATGAAGTGTAGTTACCGACAGCAATGGCATTTTGAATCTCGGCACATTTAGCAACAACGTCATCTTCATTAACATTCTCCTCTTCATCGTCAATCAAACTCTCAGTATAGCCATTACGATTACCAGGAGAGACCTTAACCCTAGCGACGAGAATCCACTGAAATAGAGCAAACCCAATTCCTATAATCGCAGATAAGGGTATCAAAAGCCCTGTAGCAGCATCTTCCAAAGCACCCATCTTCCTCTTCTACACTTGATGGATTTCAACCAAGTTTGTACTATCTGAAACACAGTGTCCGCTTCTTCTGCTTTAAAGAGCGGTTATGGCTTATGGGTATGAAATGGATAACCCACTTAATTAAGTAACCACATAAAAAAATGGAAAAAATGTTGAAAAATTCAAGGATTTGTCATATCTACCAAAGATATTTTAGTGTGGGTTTAGTTTTGCATGGTGATCTGATTAAGAATTTATTGGGTTTGATTGGATTGACCAGTAGACAGCATAAACTGGTTGGTTTGATTGACGGATGAAGAAGTGTTTTGTGTTTATCCAAATCCGCGATAATAGTGCAACGATTCATTAATATCGTATTAGGGTAGAAAATCCCAATTCAAAGACAAGTTTACTTTTTCAGTAGACTAATGGAAAATTTGGAGAGAGAAACTGTTTTTTTATATGATGATGAAATAGTTCAGACTCTTAATGGTGAAGATAAAGACTAAAGAGATTATTGTTTTTAAATTGTAGAGAAAGCAAAGTAGACGACTTCCATATTCGATTATGAATTTGTATGTTGATCGGATTCAAACAGTAATGCAGTTGATTGAAATGGTTAGGCATTAAATCCGGGAGGATGAAATCAAGTACATAAAGAAAGCATTTAGTTGAGCAGACCTACTCCCATGCCCCTTCACCTCTTCCTCCCATGCCCCATTCCCATTCATTCATGACATGACACACCACCCTTCTCAAGAATGGGGATCATAATTTTTTTTATTATAGTTTATATTCTTTTTATTTTATAAATATGATGAAGAAAGTGTAAAGAGATTAATTAAGATAGTAAAAGAAATTATTTTATTAAAAACTAAATTTTGTTAATGTAATATTGCACATATATCAACTTTAATAAACTTCGTTCTCTCAAATACCCATCAAATTTATTACAAAAATAAGTTCGTTCAATCAATTACATATTTCGATTATGTAATAAGTTTCGGCTTCAACTCCAGTAAGCTTGATGTTCTCAAATGGACTTGTAATCTACCTATCACATATACTAAAGTGAATCCTAAATTGTGCAACCACACCGATATGTCATTATGTTTCACAATTTAATGAATTCATCCCGTCTAAGCATGTCCACGGGTCACGGGTTCCTCCGGGTCGCGGGTACGGGTAAGGGTCGTTAGATCCTTACCCGTGACCCGCCGGGCCGGGTCGACCCGTAACGGCAATAAATTCAAAAAAAAAAAAAAAAAAAATCCCAACGGCTATATAGTTTGATACTAAAAAAAAAACAATATAATTTAATAAATCTAACCTAAAAACAATTCTATAAATACCCCAAACTCAATTCATATCATCTTACACCAATTCTCATCATTCAATCATCTATTCACTCTCTCAATCTCTCCATAATTTTCAACTCTTACATTCAATTACTCTCCTAATCTCAATATCTCATATTCTCATTCTCTTATTTTTCATTTTACCACTCTTACTACTATATTCTATTATTCAAAAAAAAAAGTCTAGCCGAGGAAGACGTTCCGTTAGCGGTGCCGGTCCTTCATCCGGCGAAGGTTTTATTCGAAAACGGCATTCCGTTAGCGGTCCTCCAACCGGTTCGGATTTAAGGCGAGACTTATTAAGTGGAGATCACGAGATCTTCGAGGAGGAGGATATCACGGAATCACCTACTTTCCCCAACACCCAAGGATCCGAGACCCAATTCACGGAGGAGCCGGCGCCGGAGCCGGAGGAGCCGCCGTTGAACAACACTCAACTAACGGCGGCGGTCTTCCGATTTTGGTTTACAAAGGGTGCTCCCGATGCCAACGGAGTTTTCTATGCCAATTGCAATTTTTGTGCGACACAATACAAGCACAAAAAGGGAGAAGGCTACGGGAACTACAAGAGGCATATCCGGAACAAGCATCCCGAGAAAATGGGATTAGCATGAGGGCAAACACAACTTACCGGGTATGCATCTACTTCTAACCAACCTCGTTCTCTATTTACATATGATCATTCTTCTTCTATGGATGCATTTTCGGAAATGTTGGCCGTAGATTCTTTAGCATTTAGTTTTGCACAAAATGTTGGTTTTAATAATTGGATACAAAATCATGCTCAACCCGCATATAAACCGATTTCTCGCCAAACCGCTAAAAGATAAAATGATGCATAAATATAAAATTCGTAAAGAAGAATTGATTAAATATTTTATGGACAACGGTGATATTCAAGTTTCTATTTGTAGTGATATTTGGACCGACGGTTTTCAAAAAAATTCATATATGGGTATTACTTGTCATTTTGTTGATAAATTTTAGATTTTAAACAAAAGAGTTTTAGCATTACGAGTTTTCAACGAACAACACATCTTAATGAACTTTGCCACAACATATTGACGGTGATTTTGTTTTCGGTGAATCTTGGGTTTTAGCAAGAGATGTAATGGAGGTTTTCAAACATTTTTATGATGCTACTAACACTTTTAGTTATGTTTATACACCAACTTCAAACATATTTTGTTATGTAGCAATTAATATTGCATTTGCAATTCAACAAGGTCTTCTAATTGAAAATATTTCACAAGCTATTTATTCAATGCGAAGTAAATGGTTATCTTATTATACAACCATTCCCGATGTTTTTCTTGTTGCATTTGTGTTAGACCCTAGACGTAAAATGGATGGTTTAAAACAATTTTTAGAAAGTTATTATGAATTTTTAAGTTTAGAACAACATCCCGATTGTCATGTTTCTACCATAATTGCTAATGTTAGAAAATTATTTGATGAATTATTGGTTCAATATCGTGTTTTCGATCGAGGTCAATCTTCTCAACCCCCTCCTCGTCCTTCATCTTCAAGTTCATCTAAATTTAAATCAATTGCTAGAGATTTGTTTGGCCCGAAAAGAGCAAAAACCACGTCGAGTTCCAACTCGGAACTCGACGAATATCTAACCATTTCTTTTGAGTTTGTCAATGACGAAGAAGAGGAAGATTTCAACATATTAGAATGGTGGAGCCGACCGGAGAGAATGAGGTTCTCTACCCTCTCAAGGATTGCGGCACAAATTCTCGCCGTTCCCGCCTCAACGGTAGCGGTTGAGCAAACCTTTAGCCGGAGTGGAAAGGTGCTCGATCCGACGAGATCAAACATGTTGCCCGAGACGTTGGAGGCACAAGTCCTCCTAGCCGATTGGAGGAAAGCGGAAATGCGAACACAAAAGAACAACCTCTCGGCGGAGGAAGGCGACGAAGATGACGACGAGCGACAACAAACGCCATCGGATGTATCGGCGGGAGAGTCCGACTAAGGTAAGGGTCAATCGGGATATAAACAAAGGTAAGAGAACTACGTGGACTTTGATTCCTCCTCCCCGAGAGGATACGTAGGCAACCGGGATTCCGGTTCAAGCCCAATTCTTCCCTTTTTTTTTTTTTTTAAGTTTAAGTCCTATTTTTTATTAGTTTATTTTCTTCTCCTTTTTTAAGTTTAAGTCCAATTTTTATGTTCTATTTATTTTCTTATTTTTTAAAGTTTATTTCCACTTTTTTTTTTTTTAATAGTGAGGTGGTCGACCCGGCGGGTCGGCCAGATACACGGGTCCGGGTCACCCTCCCCGGACCCATGACCCGGCGGGTCCGACCCGTGGACATGCTTAATCCCGTCTTACTCCTCTCATTTAATTATCACTTAAAATTTAATTTAAATGAATAAGCTTTTCCCATTTTTATTTACATTTGTTTAATTTCAAATTACCTACTTTGTTATACAAGATATTTTCTTAAAATCCAACTATTATAATTTTTTCCTACTTATTTTATTTAGGTTTAGTTCATTTTAGATTTGGTTAATTTAATTTTTTATGTTATACATGTTTTTTTTAAATCAAGCATTCAACATAGAGACCATGAACGATACGTAGTGATGAATTTTACCAAATGAGAAAGGTTATTTAAATTCAAAAGTGTGCAGCCCAACGTATACCTACCTAAGCGGGTTCAAATAAATATGATTTGAGAGATACGGTTGTTTATGTTTTAATATCCTACAGTAAGATGGACGAGCAGTTCAAGAGACCGATCTTGTTAATCAACATGGAGAATCTAGTACGTGAGAGAACTTTTGTAAGAACGTTAATGAGCCGATTGTTGTTTTGGACACATTCACGAATGAAATAATAAAGCATCACAACAGTCTTCATAACACCAAGGTTGTGACATAACATTGTGGTATCCACATTATCACGATAAATTACCGGAGTCTGTGTTGCCCAATGGTGAAGCCATGATATATTTGAAGGGGGACTGAGGCGCTGAGCAGCCGCAACAATGCACCGTAGAGGCGTAGAGGATTGGAGCAGTGGCGAGTCTGGTGACTGGCTGAGTGACCGGAGTCGGTGACGATAATTACAGGGACGACCGGCGGCAGTGGGGCGACAGTACGGTCTGGGTGAGCAACGGTCAGCGGGGTTTGTGGTTTTTAAGGAGAGGGGGTTGCAGGGTGATTGAAATGTGATCAACGTTTTTTCTTCATTCATAAATGTGGTGAGGTTTTTCTAATAAAAACAACGTCGTTTTGAAAGGATTTTTTGTTACAGTACAACATCGTTCGTTTGGGGGGCACTTCCCTCCGGCTCCGCCACTAGGTATTGCCGATACCCTAACATAACAAGAAGTAAAGATAACCATTGAAGCTTTGGAACGTGGTACTCCTACGAATCATCATGTCCTCATAAGTTGAAGTCATCCACTCAAGTTGGTCTTCATTTAGTGAATTTGAATTCACTCTCTCCATGAATTTGTTACGCGACATTATGTAAGCATTTATGTGAATCATGTCTTTGTCTTTGGCATTATCCACTCTTTCCTACCAAACTTGTCTTCAAAATGGATGGATTTGTTCAAAAGACTTGATGGCACCCGAGCCCTGATAACAATAAAAAACGCATAGACACATAACAACCATGAGCTTCTCTCTAATATGAATCTTAATTGACAACTTTGTTTGAACCCTAAATTTTTTCTCCTTGATGTAAATCTCCAACAATAACGTGAAACACCATTGTTGACGTTGTTTTGGAGCATATCGAAGATTGGGATTCACACATCCCACAACATTCTCTTGTGTGAAGTCGATCTCAAATGACATTTGGATCTTCGAAAATATGACCAACTACCATCAAGTCGTTGTTATCAACTAGCAACGAGAATCCTTGTACGCTTTATCCCAATGTAGTTTTTAACAGGTTGTGCGTGGACTCACACTTGAAGCTCACAAATCATTATTGTCAAATCAAACCAATATTTAATGATAAATGTACAGTGATAATTAAGAAGGATTGAGTTATCACGTGTTTGTCATATTCATGCCAAAATGATGATACAAATCGCACAATGCACTAATAATTGCTTCCTTGTATGGATTTATCCACATCATCTTCAAATACTCCATCAACCTCATATATGATTGTCAATATACCTTCATCTCAGTCAAACGCCGATTGTATCTCTCCCAAGAGCTAGACTCAAACAAGCATGTTAGTGTGTAGTGAGCAACTTAAGCTTCCTTTGAGAGTGGGTCCAAGATCGATGTTGAATGTTGCACTTTTTATGTAAAGTCCAAATCATATGTTACTCACCCGAGAGCATGACACTTAGTACTTTGATGAGACCAAACTCTCGATCGGTAACAATGATCTCCAATACTATATTGTTGCATAGATATCAAAGCCTCTCTAATCCTACTCATAGTGATTTATGTTTTTCTTAGACATGAGAATAAATGCAATAACGAACATTAGCTTTGTACTAGTGATTCCGATAATCTCTAGAAATTAGGCAAACTATAAAACCAAACACCTCGATGTTAAAACAATACTTACATATAGCGAAGATTGCTTTGAGAAAAACTAAACATTAAAACTTAATCGTTGGTCTTGTATCTCGTGTTCATGACGACGTTGTCAGGAAAAAAGTCAAGAAAATGCTTGGAATCGGGATGCATGAGGAAACAAATATGAAATTTGTTTTATTTCGGACATCTCATGACATTCACATTATAACCGCATGTCAATAGTGTGTGGAGTGCTTATTGGAGTGAACCTCGTCCTTCAACTTGTTCCGTCTTAGGCTTGGGCTGTGTAAGACAAATATACAATGTCACCTCCATAAGACAAATATACAATGTCGATTTTCTGCATATTATTCTTCTCCGGCGGCCGCCCTGTTGTAGATTCGGCTCGTGCAGCGGTTTCAGCTTGATGTTGGGCTTGACGGTTTTAGTTTGATGCTAGTGAGCTTGAGCTCAGGGCACCCTCTACGATGGTGAGTCAGGGCTCGCTTGAGCGCCGCCATTAAAGCGTTCGAGATAGGCGGTTCATCAGAGGACGACGAGGAATCAGGATCGGCAAAGGTTGTTGTAGTAGTCGGAAGGCGATCGAGAGTGACGGAGAAGTAGAGTTCATGAGCTTGGCATTGGATAGGATGTGAAGAGTTAGGGTGAGAACGAATATAGGCCTGCCAGAGTAATCCGTTGGAGGGCGAGAGAAGAACGGAGGTAACGTGAAGAGGAGTGGTGTGACCGTGGTTACACGTCCAGCTTCGGCGATAGAGTAATTGAGTACACTCGCCGCCTCCGGCGTGAGGATTTGCTTCGGCGGTCACCACTGGAATTGGCTCTGCCAAAACGACTTCGACTCCAGGGTGTCGGGTTCCATTAATGGATTAAGCAAGGTTGAAGGTCGATTTGGGTGAGGGGGCAATGAGACAAAAACGAATAGTGAATTCACAATTTATAGGGTTTTTATCTCTCAAATTTCCTTTTTACCCTTTAATTAAGTACTTTTAGAATTATAATTTATATAAAATTAGCAGGGGCTACTTTATATATATATCCAACGTTACAATTCCAATCATAAAAAAGAAATATTCAAAGATATTAACGACGGTTATTTTGAAATTTTAAAGTACAAGATTTGGTCATGACGGGTAATCTCACTAAGCGCCAAGGCCAAATCTAACTCTTTTCCTTTTATGTTAAAATGACCTCTAGACTTGGGTTCCCACCCCGCTAGGGTTGCCCCAAATGAATTGAAAGCTTGATTTCTGATGATATACACAGATTTGTCTTACAAATCCCGATTATATACCCAATAATCAATTCTTCAAAGCATACAAGTGAACAGAGGATACGAATTTGGCGGTAAACCTGACTGAATACATGCATCAACAATCAGCACTCATCCATTCATCTAAGCTTGGAGTTGCTACACCAATGTTCTTCATATCCAAAATGTTGGCTGGTTCAGTACACAAAGTATAGGGATTTCATGTCAGTATTGTTATCGGTAAATATTTAAAAATGAGAATCACAAGAAAAGACAGAAATTTATGCCTAATAGTGTTGGATCAATGAGCTCACCAGCATGAATTTCTGGAGTTGCAGCTGCTGTGGCATCCACGATAACGCTAACAGAAGGGTAATCCAGTGCAACAGCATCGAAAACCGTCTGTCTGATGCAGTTTGGAGTTTGAACACCTACATAACACATTTTCATTGGTTGGGTAATCAACCAAGAACACGAGCACAAGAATCAAGACATGACTAATCCGGGCGATTCTTACCAACAACAACTAAGCTATCAATCCCGGAAGTCCGAAGCAATGAGTGAAGGTGCGTGCAAAAGAAGGCACTAAACCTTGTCTTCACCAACTTATAGTCTCCTTGACTTACGAGAAGCCCATCAACCAGCTCTGCACCAGCACTTCCCTTTACCGTCGGCCCTGTGTTCTCTGTAGAGTATAAATGCCTGCGAAATACTTCTACATCTCGTCCTAAAGGATCATGCTCGCGAACAACCTTGATGCATCATTTTGTCAAATAAGTGTCATATAAAGAAGATTTTGCTCAAAATGATGCATGTATTTAGGTCAAACAAAAGACAAGGCACTTTTACTATGGGTAGGAAGTGAGTTATTCATAGCTACATTTCTTATAGCAATGAATACAAAGATACCCATCTGCGTTAAAATGTTTAAACTCTCTTTTAAACATTAAGGGCCCGTTTGGTTTTAACTCCGGAAACGAAAACAAAATGAAAACGAATCTAGTCCACGCGTATACCCTTTCATGAAACTTTTTGGAATCATTCCTTGTGATTTGAGGTAATTTGAGTAGAATTTGATTACTTTTGATACTGAAACAAAACGGGAGAATCAAATACATTTTACATTAAACCACAAGGAATGATTCCAAAAAAGTTTCATGAACAAGGTAGACATATGGACTAGATTCATTTCCATTCCGTTTCCAGATTTACAACCAAACGGGGCTAAACTCGTATAAATGGACGAACCATATGCTGTTTATTTGAGGATTTTCAATATCAACTAGTGTTTTGGTAAAACAGACCCTAAAGCTAGTCACTTGATCAGTTGTTCCATTTCATCTTTCTCTCTTCATAGCTTCTTTTAATTGTACAATTCCATCAAGGTGAAGTAATCAATTGGACAATCATCTTTTTTGTTTAAGCAACAGCCAGAAGCTAATCATACTCTCTGTAAAAGAAAATAAACCCTAATTTGCATGTTAGAGCATCATTTGATATACAACAAAGCATATCCAGTTTGGGGGTTTTTGAAAAACAATCAAACCAAGTGAATTTGATATCTGAAGGGTCGAGAAAGATACCCAAATTACGAGGATGCCACGCTGCCGGGCAATTTCAACCGCCTTTACAACCCTGGGAACTACGGCAGCTCCACCAGCCACAAACATAGGGCCACCCTCTAGAATGAAATCGTTCTGAAAAAACATCAATTTGCAAAGTGAAATCAAATGGAAACGAAGAAATCAACATTATAAATATAAATTTGTGTATACTGGTCGGAAACCATAAGAATTAGAAAAGAAACACTGGAAAATAAGTCACCTGCATATCTATAACCAGAAGAGCAGTTTTCTTCCATTTCTCATCCATCAATCGTTCTGCGAGAGTGAACAAAAGAAAAAACCAATTGACTTGCTAGAATTTCCGTTCTTTAGCAAGGAGAAAGCAATCCTATCCCATTGATTGCAGAGAACAACCCTACCTTTGGGTCTGTTTGTTGAAAATAGCCTAAACTTCTAAAGCTTGCGGAAAATAACCTTAATTTTTTTTTTATCATTGACTATCATGGAATATTCAGAAATCTATCAACAAGGAATTGCTCAGGTCAAAAGATAACAAATTTACTCACCGCTAGAACCATAGCGCCATGGATTTCCTACTATGATGGAGGGAGAAGAATTTAGTTGTTGTGTAGTTGTACATCATCAGAAGCTCCAGTAGCTTGACTCGTATAAACTCTACTGATGATTGACTTGTCTAGTCCTCTTTTGGGATGTTATGCTAGTCAAACAAACCGATTAGTCATATTCATTTCAACACACTTATAATCTAATCAAACTTAAAAATGTGCTCATATTCAACTTTTTTAGTAAAATGAATGAGCTCATATTCATTCGTTCGTTGTGATCGAGCTTAAAAATGTTTTCATACTCAACATATTTAGTTATGTGAACGAGTTTAAGCCGAATTTTATCAATCCGAGTTCAAGCCGAGCTTTTTTCAAGTCAAGTCCAATCTGAGCTCAAATAGATAGATTGACTCGTATAACATCTCTGTCAAATTTCACAATAACTCAAGCACAGAAGCTCCAGTAGCAGAAACGCCACTCACAACAAAATTCTAGTCAGTCTAACAATCAGCAAATTAGGCAAATCTCCGAAGAAAGCCTTTAATCTCGTCAATGAAGGGAGACTGTGTTGGAATGATATGTCCAGAATCATGCTCAATCATCACACGACAGCCCTCTTCAAAAAGCAAAGCCAAATCCCTACTTGAATCAGATGCTATTTGCCTGTCTTTTCCTACATGTGTCCCGAAAACATGTAACGAAGGAAAGTTGATTGAGCTTTCCTCACAGACTGACAAGTTAACGGCAAATCCAGAGCACATGATTGCGAACCTGAAGTCCATTGCTGGCTCGATCCTTCCTCTTTGAGCACAAACCAAGGCAGTCATAGCAGCCCCTTGAGAAAATCCCAGGATCCCATCAAATGGACCTTGCTCAGAAAATACGGAGTTCAGATATGACAATGATTCTTCAAAGCCCTCGGTTTGTTGCTGATATTGAAGAGGATCAAAGGCCATATCCGTCTTGTCCCAATCATCTTGGCTCTTAGAGTGGAAACCCGGTGCCACTAACCAAGCATACTTTTTGTTGCAGGTTTTCAGTGGCGGGGGATCTTGTTCAGGCAAACATGGCATGTCGTCTTTCTTAGTGGGTTGGTATACGAAGGGTAATTCGTAAGGTGCATTAACAAAGACAAGTTGAGCTACGTTCTTGAGTTTCTTTGCCAATGATGCGGTCCTTCCTTTAAAGCTGGATGCATTCTGACGAAACCCATGTAGGCACAGTATCCGGAGTTTTCTTGAAGGGTTTAAACCTGAAATTTCTCACTGTTATATATATACATAATATCTCTCAAAGGAAGGAATCAAAGCAAAACACTTGGTTGAGGGCATCCATCTTCAATTTCTTTATACGCGATATCTAAGACCTAGTTATATTGCCTCTTAAAACTTAAAACATATAATTCATGTAATCTCATGGGCTTTCTCTACCAAAAAAAGACGTTACCAGATACAGACCTTACCAGGACTGCAAAATACGGAAGAGTGGTTAACATCTTGGTCAAAAAGGAGCTGAGCTTTTCGATCATCGGAGTCACATCCAATATCGCTATGAGTTTTCAAATCGCTAGTTCCACATTCAGCAACATTTTGATGTCTCTGACATATCTCACAGACATATTTAGTGCTTTCCTTCTACATGCATATCGAAAACTAGATATTAATAATTAAGAATGCAATTATAAAAAAAAATGCAAGAACGAATACATGAAAGCATATCATACAAAAGAGGGTACAAAATCAGAAGTGTTTTGAAAATATATATATAAAGGGTCAAGGAAAGCAAAATCAATAATAAAAACTTGACATACAGATCCCACTGTCTTAAAATTCTAAAATTAATCGATGACATCATTTCATTTCCTTCACATTCTTTATGGACCAAACAGAAATATCCCATCACAAAGTGGTCTTACTAGTTTGCAGCAAGATAAATTTTATCTCATGTAGAAGGCTATTATAACAGTATGATTGTTCAGCACAACCTTGAAATCAAGATAAATACCTAGTTCTTACCCGGCAATCATTGCATACCAAGACAAGCATCCTGCAGAATGCACAACGGCAACGCTGTGCATAATCATCATATGGAACTCCACAAAGAAGACATTTGCCAATAATATTTTCACTGCTGCTTCCGACTGAAATTCTGTCAAAATAGAAGGATTAATCAAACTTAGCATAGAATTCAGTAACAGAAGGTTAACATTATGACTGTATAAAATAAAGGTGCATGGATAGAGACAAATCATACCGATGATCAAAAACGAAATTTTTTCCCTTAAAGTAGCCACCATCAGGAAATTGCTCCATATAACGTTGTATTCCACCATACAACTGCAAGCATCAATGAAGTTATTCCATAAGTTTCTCTATTGACAACTAGACAAGTGAACACTGTGGAAAGGTTGATTCACCAAAACTGGTATGAAAATGTGATGCCTAACAATAAATAACCTTGCACGCCACAAATACATTTCTAAGCAGTTTCCTTCATGCCAAGGATTATCATACATTATTAGCATCTAAATACTAACATTGTGTCACTTTTTAACCCAAACAAAGAAGTTGTGCACCCAAGTTTGCCCATTTTGATTCACTTGACTTGATAATTTCTTGCCAAATTGCCCACCTTCATATAGTTAATTCGCTGCTACTGTAAACTTAGCAGTATGAAACAAACAAAACTGTTCCAATATAAACTTCAAAAACGATAAAATTGCTGGATTCATCAGAATCAGAACTTATCAATCAACTCAAAACTATAACCACCTATCATTCTTTGAGAATAAAAGACTACTTGTTGACTAACAAAGAATTTCAATGCACAGAACTGGATATAACAAACAAGTTCCTTAGCATAACTTCAGGCTTAACAAAAAGGGACAGTCTGGAAGGAAACATGGTCCACGTGGAAATAGTCAAGCTCCTTTAGAGTACTGACATTTATTTTGAGTTCAAATACTTTACGTTAATACAGTAGCATTGCATCGCAAAATTAATTACATGTTTCCTGTTGGTGATGATACCTGAAACACATTTTCGAAGCCAGCACCTTTGGACCTGATGTAAGCAGATGCCATTTCACATCTTATTCCTCCGGTGCAATACCTATGACCAGTGAAGACAAATGGATCAGCGCATAGAGAAGTGATTAAAAACCTATCACCTAGGCCCAAGGCGATGAGCAAAGCAAGAGGCACACCTCACAAGCATGAAGAACAAACCAATTATTTCTAAAATATACTTTATTCAAGATGCAATACTATGCAAGTGAAAAACACACAGCCTCAATGAAGAAAAACAGAGTGATGGAAGGCATTTATAAGATGATCTTAGTGTTGATTAGTTTTATTGGGAAGTATGAATAACTATTTTTTTTAAGAAAGAAGTAATCATCCTGCCTTGACTCTACGAGGCACATTCAAGGACCCTATTTTCCCATTGCCTATACGCAAAGGGCACACCTAGGTGATGCTATTATATTCAATGCTTATGGCAGAATCAAACAAAATGAGAATTCCATAAACTAATGCTATGCAACTTATGCAAGTTCACCAAAAAGAAGTGAAAACGGGCGGGCATGGTCAAGAATTGAATCAAGAACAGTAAACAGATGGACACAGTCAACATTTTTCAAGCAAAAGCTCCAGTTTTGAATGATTACATACATCAGAACATGATTGCCTCTCAATTTTTCAGTGTTTTCATCTATCCAGGAGGGTAGATCACTATATTGTCTAATTCCAGGATCCAAAGTTTCCACACTTGGTGTTTCAAACTTCCCAATTCTCGTCTCGTATAAATTTCTTGCATCCAAGAGAACGAGTTTTCTTCCAACAACAGGACCTTCATCTTGACAAAGTTTTCCTATTGAAGACATCAGTATATGTAACAAATGTTATTTTTTGGTAAAATTTTTCAAATGCATAACAAGATTTAACTAAATAGCACTGTAAAAAGGATGCCAAAAAGAGTCAAAAGACTATATGATATTACCAACAGCACTGAGAACGGAATGAAACTCAATCGCAGATAGATGTCTCCCAGCATTCGAAATTGTTGGTGGTTTCAAGAGAGGATTAGGTGACAGAGTTACTAGCTCCTGGAAATAAGCAGATATAAGCTAATAAATTGGAGTCCAATTGATCAACAGAAAGAAGGATCACTGAAATGAGAGGAAGCTCATACTTTTGCACTAGAAAAGCAACACAGTCAGCATACAAGATAGTAAATACTCGTTCAAACTAAGCCTACGACAGAAAACTTTTCTAATCTAAAAAAAAAAAAATATAAGTGGTACATGGGGACAATTAGAATCAATAATAATCGAATCTCCACTCTTGCATCTGCCATTATCAATCTGAAAACAAACAGAAACAGCCCTATAATCTAATATAATGCATAAATCTGAAACCAAATGATATTGCTATAATGGAAGGCAGTGTCATACTCTAGTATAGGCTTGGATGCAAAAGAGAAACGAACCTTGACGATTCGAATAGAGAGGGAAGTGAAGCCACATTCTTCAGCGACCTTATCGTTAAGGGGTTCACTGCAAGATGCGAGCTTGAAGTCGGTGCCTTCAAACAAGCTTTTTTCTTTGACATCAGAAATGTGTTTTTCCAAGTCAATTAGCTTCCCACCCACCTAACAAATTTAACCAATCAACTTCCAGTTTCGAGTTTGGAGTATACGGGTGATGAAGAATAAAATGAGGGGCAGGGAAGAAGTATACAGTGACATTGACGCCATGGGGAGAAAGTCGAACTCGGCCGAGTAAGGAGAGAGAGGAACAATTGGAGTAGTAGAAGTCGTAGAGGGAGTTGAGGTCTTCGATTGGTGGGGTGTACTTGTAGTATAGCAGCACCCCATACTCGCCTGATGCTTCTTCTTCTTTCCCGCAGGCAGACATCTTCGATCGGAAATCGCTGCCGGTAGGGTTGGAATTATAGCTACCACTTTGGTTATTTTTAATAATAGCCTTTTTTTTTTTTTTTTTTTTTTTACTTTGTTTAGTTATAAGAAAAAATAATACTAATTATGGAGTATGGACAAAAAAATAATATAAATTTGTTATGGATAAAAATGTACAAGTTATCATATGCATGTAAGTATGTACATAGTGTTTTGTACCCATGTATCACATGCTTGTCTTCTAGTATAATTTGGTCAAAATGTGAAGTAATTTGTTCAAGCTGAATTAATCATCTTCTTACATCCTAGTATATTTTATTAGAAAATCCTCCATGATCTTGGCCTACAAATAGAGGTCATTTCCATTGTAACAAAAAGCATCAAGAGCAAGCAAGAAATCTACTCTTCTTGTTCATTCCTCTCTTCTAGCTCTAAATGTTCTTGAACACAACCCACAAAATTCTAAGTAAATAAAAGCTCGAAAGCAATCAAATTATAACACATTATCAACACGACACTCTAACTTCCAACCAAGCTTTGGTCATTTTTCAAGAGTTCAAGTAGCCAATGGCAAATATTGCAAAAAGAGACTTTGACATTGTTGACTTATCGGGCCAAAAATACCTTGAATGGGAGGTAGATGCGGTGACCCATCTTAAGACAAATGACCTAGAAAAAACAATTGAGGAGAACAATGATGTCACTCCACATGAGAAGGCAAAAGCAATTGTATTCCCCCGCCACCACATTCATGAGAGCCTCAAGACCGAATACTTATTTGTGAAGGGTCCTAGAGTTGTGGAAAAGTTTGAATGAAAGATATGGACACCAAAAGGAAGTCCTTTTCCCACAAGCTTTGTATGAATGGAACAACTTAAGGTTTCAAGACTTTAAGTCCATATCTGATTACAACAGTGTTATCCACAGGATCACCTCCCAATTGAGGCTATGTGGTCATATGATCACTCAAGAAGAAATGCTAGAGAGAGCATTCTCTACTATGCATGCCACGAATGTATTGTTACAACAACAATACCGAGAAAGAGGCTTCAAGAGGTACTCAGACCTCTTGAAAGTATTATTAGTGGCTGAAAAGAATAATGAGCTCTTATTGAGAAACCACAACCTCAGACCCACCGGATCAGTAGCAGCTCCGGATGTCAATGCCACTGAAAAGGCATTCGATGACAAACGCAAGAGTTACAAAGAATGTGGGCAACATTCACGGAACTATAATAGCCGTGGCCGAGGTCATAAAGATTGTGGTGGCCTTGATGGCCGTGGTGGTCGTGGTCGTGGCCGTTGGCAAGGCTATAATGATGGTCGCCATGATAATCGAGGTAACTATAGTTACAAAGGGAATGAAAAGTAAAAGGTCCAGACGGGTCAAAAGGGGCCCTTTCATAAGCCAAGAATTGTCTGCTACAGATGTGGCATAGCTGGTCATTGGGCAAAAATATGCCGGATCGCTTCACATTTGGTGGATGCTTACCAAGCTGAAAGAAACAAAGAAAAGGCTAATGAAACCAACTTTGTTGAAAACAAAGGTGTTGGTAGTTCACCCATGACCAGTCTAGATGTCTCTCACTTTCTCAACTTTGAGAATGATGATGCACGTGCATTGGACTGAAGCATTGGTTTAAGAACTTATGAGATCATCCTTTATTGTATAATAATGTATAATATGATGTAATGTCATGTAATATTTTCTTTTAAGATCTAGTAGGACTATGTAAAATATGCTTATCATGATGTATTATATGAAGTTTTCTTTATTAATGGCTTGACTTATTAATGTTTCCCTCTTTATAGAATACATGGAACCTTCTAAGGAAAGATTCGATGAGAAGAAGCAATGTCTTGTGGACAGTGCCACCACACATACCATCTTGAGAAATAAAGAGTATTTCACACAATTGAAACCCTTTAAGGGAAATGTGAATACCATATCCGGTGTGGCTAAACTCATCAAAGGCTCGGAAAGAGCTCTTGTTCTACTCCCAAAAAGAACAAAAATAGTAATAAATGACGCATTATATTCGAGTAAATCTCGAAGAAATACATTGAGCTTTAAGGATGTGCGTCAAAATGGATTTCATATGGAAACCATGAATGAAAATGAGAGAGAATATTTGTGCATCACAACATATGAATGTGATAAGAAACAGATCCTTGAGAAAATGTCAAGACAAGCCTCCGGATTATATGAGACATATATTTATCCGGTTGAGGCTAATGTGATATCTAAGAGAAGGTTGGATGACCGAGATGAATTTACACTTTGGCATGACCGATTGGGTCACCCAAGATCAACGATGATGCACAAAATTATTAAGGGTTCACTTGGACACCCACTAAAAATCACGAAAGTTCTGCCGCCAAGTCATATTAATTGTGCGGCTTACTTACTTGGAAAGCTTATAATTCGACCTTCTAAAAGTAAGGTTACAAGTGAGACTCCTGCATTTTTGGAAAAGATACAAGGAGATATATTTGGACCAATTTCTCCACCGTGTGGCCCATTTCGATACTTTATGGTGTTAATTGACGCATCTACAAGATGGTCACATGTAAGTCTATTATCAACTAGAAATGCGGCATTTGCTAAACTCCTTGCCCAAATAATCCGATTGAGAGCTCAATTTCCGGATTATACGATAAAGAAAATCCGGCTTGACAATGCAAGAGAATTTACATCCCAAACATTCAATGACTTTTGCATGTCAATTGAGATTGATGTGGAACATCCAGTAGCTCATTGTTCGCTCCAAACAGTGTGTGCAAGCTTTAAATTTATAACCCAAGAAGTATGCTTGAACAAATATGCGAACCCGCAGTGTACGGGTCAATTGTAATAAAAAGCAAGAATTCCAGGGGACGAACACAGGGACAATGGTGAAACAAAGCACATAATTGGTTGTCAAATATTGCAATTAACCAAAGCAATTAAAGTAATCAAAGATGATGTAAAGTCAAGTAAAGGGAAGTGCGGATTCTAGGGATTAAAGCATCTAGTTGTGGTACCGACTCAAGATCTCAAAGGATAACGTGGACAAAGCTAAGGTTTGCAAAGGGAAGGTGTTTCTAAGGTGGGAATAAATCACCGGGTAAGTTTCACTACTCACTATCCCAAACCAAAGCTCCTATTACCGGGTAAGTCTCAAGGTACTAAGGAAAGGAATTATAATCTCAAACCAACACACCACCCAAGGGAATAGAATCAACCTTTACCGGGTAAGTTTCAAGCTAACTCACAAAGATGGGATGAAGGCACACTCAAACCCCAATAAAGGATAAACCTTTATTACCTAAACTTATGATCATGGGTAAACAAACAAAGGAATCACCGAGAAAGTCTCGTCCTAGGTTTGCATTGAACCAGAAAAGGTGTAATAAGAATAGGATTTGGCAAACTAGAACTCTTAACTCTCAGTTTCGGATCAGAAAAGGTCACCTCGTTCAGTCAAGTTCCACCCCGGCCGAGATATTCATCGACTGAGGGAGGTATTCTAGGGTTAAGGTTAAAGACTCGAGCTTTCAGGGTCCTGCTGGGATTAAGATTATTCTATCATCGTCTTTCCCACAACTTTCAGCCAATCACCCTAGAATCGCATAAAAAGCTTAGCCAATCATCATCATGATAACAATAATCAAATAAAAGGGAAAGGAATGAATATTCAAACAAGAAAACCTTAAGAAAAAGGTTTCAATAACTAAATCAAATAACACCAAATCAGCGTTCCTCAAATCACAAATCGAACAAGACAACAAACCAAAAGGAAATCTAAGAAAGTCTTACAAACTCCCTCAAAAGCTAACTCCAAACTATGAATCCTTCCTTCCTTGATCTTCAATCCTTCAATCCTTCTTTCAAACCTTCAGAAAATACTCCAGAAATCTCTCAAATCGGGTGTGTAGAAGATGGCTGAATTGTGGAAAATTCAACCCTTTATATAGGAGAATTATCTTCCAAAGATAATAATATCTTAAAAAGATAATTTCCTATAAAATATATCCATATCTCTAAAATAGATCTTCCAAAAATAATATCTTCCTTCCAGAAATCCAGCCCAAAAATATAAGATATCTTCTTTTCAAAAATAAAAGATCTCAGCCAAAAATATGGATCTCGCTGGCGGCAGGGTGTTTGCGTCGGTTGGGACGCTCCTCAAGATCACCTCGGTCGAGGTGACACTGTAGCTGACCGAGGTGAATCACAACTGAATGTAAAATCTCTCAAATCTGGTCCAAAGTCAATTTTTTTTAATCATTTCCATGCTTCCTGAGTTCTTCCTTAAGCTTCAGAATGTAGCTCCACTGACTCCTTTGCTCCTTAGCTCTATTTCAGTCCAAAATGTGTCATTTTACCTACGATTACAACGAAACTTGGTGTAAACCTCGATTTCCGTAAAGGTAGATGAAACAACAATATAATCACATAATATATGATAACACGATTTATGACTTAGGTTTAGGTAATCATTTAGATAGATTTCTCACTCGTTCATGCATGGTTTAGCACTAATTCGCGACGTTTGCATTCAATTCACGTAATTTGTCGAGATAGACGTCTACACGGACTTGTGCATTGCTTTGTAGGTATTTCGGGGGTCTTTTGGACATTAACCGATACATTCGAGGGCCAAGCCTCATGGTGATACACATCCAAAGCTTTGGAGGAGCATAATTGGAGCAACAAAGGACACAAAGACCCTTGTTGGTGCAAGCAATGGAGCAACTCATGGCTAGACGATCATAGCATGCTTCTGTTGAAGAAAATCGACCTACACCCAGGAAAATTGGCCGATTTTTCCTACTGGGTCGATTTTTGGGCCTTTGACAGCTTAAGCCACGTGTCCCACGATCTCTTGATCCGGCCTTGCTCTTGGTGGAGAATATAAGTGGTCCTGCAAGCTGTTGCTGAGCATCTCTCTTCTCCCACATTCTCATTCACAGCTCATTGGATTGGAGGCAAGACTTGGAGGAGAAGAAAAACTCTCAAGGATTGAAGGAAGAAGAAGAACACCATTCTAGGAGTGATAGTAAGGTTTTGAGTGATTTGGAGTTATTTTTGTAGTCTTGGATTGAAGAGCTATTGCAAGGATTGTTAGGAACGTTTTGGATCTTCATTTTAGAGTTTGTAAGTCTTGCTACAATTTAGATTCAGCTGAGATTTATTGATTTTACTTGCTTATCTTTCATTATTCATCTATGAGAACCATATATGCTTGTATGATGATTTTGGATCTTGATATGCATACTATTGGCTAGTTTATTGTGATTCTGGAGTGATGGATTGATGGTTATGACTTGGGTGATGATAGGATGGACTTATATGATAGTTTAGGATGATTTGTATGCACAAAACCCATTCCAAGAAGAAAAATCGGGTTGTTCATCAGACCAAATCGGCCGATTTACATAAGATCCACCCGATTTTCTTCTCTGTTGATCTTTAATTGATGAATCTGTATGCTAGGGTTTTAGGTTGTTGAAATCCTAGTGTCTATTAAGCCTAATTTAGCTTAGGATCACCTAATGCTATCAATCTAAGTGAGGGAAGAGATCTACCCGATGATTTTCGACCTTAGATACCTAAGATGATGGATACTAGGTAGTAGTGAGCCTCATAAGTCGCTATTGAGTCGAGTGTGCTAGGATTGTTGCTTGAGACTTTCCTATTCCGAGACTTACCCGGTAAGGAGAGGGTTACCCCTTGATTAGTATCCGGTTTGTGTAGAATTCCCTACTTTAACCCCTTGAGACCTACCCGGTAATAGGAGTTCGATGCGGGACTAGTGAAGTGAGAGACCTACCCGGTAATTGCTTCCATTAGTTAAACACTCTTCCCCAACACCGCAACTTGTCCTTAGAATCCTTAGAACCTTGAATCCGATGCCATAACCGGAAATCTTGACCTCTAGAATCCACTTTTCTCTTTTGATCATATACTTGAGTTTTGAGTTACTCGTTTGTTTGCTAGTTGAGTTGTTAGATTGTTTTATTGTCTTGCTTGATTTGTGATCCTTGTTTGATCACCACAAAAACCAACCAAAAATATCGAGATTTTCATTTCTTTGTTCCTTGACCTTTTCTTTGATTAGATCCACACTATCTATGTCCATTGCTTGACTCGATTTCACCTTAGTCTTTGTATTCGACCTCGGAATACTATCCCTACTACAAACGTCCCGTACACTGCGGGTTCGCTAGGAGTTAGGATAAATATAACGAGTATAAATTTAAAGCTTATTGCGATTCACACACACATCCTGAGCGTAACAATATACATCCATACATGCAGATTATTGAAGATAAAACGTCTAAACAAGTCCCAAAATATAGACTATAATACATCCTATCAAAATACCCCATACTTGTCCCTTGCTTGTCCCCAAGCAAGATCCAAATCTTAAGTACAAGATAGAATGGATTATAAGTCATAAAGATCAATGAAAAGCATTTCAAAACATTTTTGACGGTGTGTTCCACTCATAGATCACTCTAAGAGAATGCTTCATGGTAAATAAAATCAAAACATGATCAAAACATTTTATAAATATAAGAAAGTTGTTCATCTTTGCATAAAATCATAGAATGCATAATAAATCATAATTATCGAAATTAATCATGTATAATCCAGTTTAAACCACCAAGTCAATCAACAAGCTCGAGGTCTCAAGGGCTTCCAAAAGAGGTCAAGAAACGTGTCAGGGTGGGATGTATCTAGGGAATGTGGTGCTAGAATCCGGGAAAAGGATCTTACTTCACTTTCTTTGAAACTCAACATCTTCCACCAATAAGCTTTGCTTATTTTACTTTACTTTTTGGGATGCAGTGCACAATAACCGAAGCCTAGGAAATCAACAATTATCAATTTCTCGAGATGCCTCAAACCCTTGATGCACATACCATGATCCGTTAGGAATATCGCTCAATCCGACTTTGGCAAGACACAAACACCCGACTATGTGAATGGTGCCGACTTACTCATCATCATGATTGACTTCCCCAAACCTATTTGTTTCTTTCTAACACCTTCAGCCAACATCTCAACTTCACTTTCACTTGCTTTTCTTTTGCTTGCTTCCAAATTCCTGGATAGGGAAAGGGAGGCAAATATGTATATGAGGGGCTAAAGCATGATCAAGAAGAAGAAGAGAAGAGAATAAAGTGTCTTAATCATCCCAGGAAGAATGTGATAGAACTCATCATGTGGTGTCAACCTTCAAATTCAACATAATTTTGATAAAAACAAAGTATTAAACATGCTAAAATTTCAAACAAAGCATTTTGCAACTTAAACATATCATAAAACCTTTCAAACATATAAAGATTTCAGAATCAATCTGCAAAAAGAATCATCACTGAGGTCATATCCAGAAAAAAAGCACAAAACGTTTCAAAAAATCTCTCAGTTAAACCGCCTCGGTCGAGGTGTTTTAAGTCATCCGAGGTGTCCAACCTCGTTTGGCCGGAACCATCCCGGTCGAGGTCAATTTTTTTTTTTTCTTAAACCAGTTTTTGACGTTTTTCTCAAACAAAAACCTGTATGCATGCATGTAATCTCAAATAAACACATAGAGCATAAATAAGATCATAAATATCCAACTAGAGTCATACAATCATACAAGCAGTCGAATAAGTACATCCACATACCCCATACTTGGGACACATTATCTCAATGGGTCAAAATAAGAGTCAAGTAAAACAGGAAACTCACCGGACCTAGCCGAACTGCATAATAAATAAAGAAAAGAAATCCATGCAAGCTCTAGTCTTGATCCGCTGGTGGTGGTGGATATGGAATGAAGGGATGCTGAGATGGGTTAAATGGATAACCCATAGTGTGTTGAAACTGGATCTTCATCATCCTTTGCTGGTAGTGCTGGCTCTCTCTAAGCTCTATAACCTCCACTGTCAAGGTTGCGCAAGATTCGATCATCTGGTCCGTCAACTCATCAATCCGTCGGTGAGCTACTAGATCTCTTTGTCTGCGGACTCTACGCCGAGCAGGTCGTGATGGTGCAGCTACCTCCTCCTTTGTCGCCTCATCATCCAGGTCGAAAACCGGCACACTAGGACCGGAGGTATCTGCACCGGTCTCCATGGCGGCTCCGCCATCATCATACTCCTCCTCCTCGGCGGGTGCAGCATCTCTAGCATCTTGTAAATAGGGAAGCCAAGCGGAAGACCAGTACTACGGATCAAAAACTATGAACTGGGCTGACCATAGGATACCCTGAGGGGCAGTCTGCTCTCAAGGCATAGCGACGTAGGGTATATTAAGGCCACGAGGAACCAGAATCCTCCTTGTGATCATCTCCTGAAGTCCTAGCGGCTTTGTAGCCGCTACCAATGTACAAGCAGTCAAATCCAGACCCATAATTGTAGCGATATGGGTCACCAGCCCTCCACAACAGATATCTCCCTTGACCTTGCCCTTGATCCGGTACAAATCCTCAGCTAGCATGCCTCCAAAGTCAGGCACTCCTCCAATCACCATGCAAAATAAACTCAGCAACTCTCCCTGTCTGATCTTTTGCGGCAAATGCCCCTGCAAGAATTTATGTACCCATTGGACAACTAAATGTGACCATTGCAAATGAGTCTACAACACGTCGAAAACATGGTAGACCACTTGGTTCAAAAGATTTAAAACCGAGAAAAACAAGGAATTAAAAGGGTATAACAGGAAAGGATATAGTGAATGAACCAAATGAGAAACATGAGAAAGACAAAGAAAATGAGGATGAGAACATCCCAAATGAAGATAATATCCTTGATGAAAGAATCGACAACTATGAAATTGCTATAAATTATGTCGATACAAGGATACAATGGAGTAGAAAGGATATCATTGTTGATGATATATTTGCCTATTCTGTGGCAAATGATATCGCAATTGAAGATGACGACATTGAACCAAAATCAGTTGATGAATGTCGTCGTAGAAAGAATTGGCCAAGATGGAAAGAGGCAATTCAGACAGAATTGAAATCACTTGAAAAACGTGAAGTTTTTGGGCCTTAGTCCATACACCAAAGGGTGTAAAACCAGTCGGCTATAAATGGGTTTTCATAAGAAAACGAAATGAGAAAAACGAAATTGTGAGATATAAGGCAAGACTTGTAGCCCAAGGTTTTTCTCAAATTCCAAGAATCGATTATGATGAAACATATTCGCTAGTAATTGATGCGACCACATTTAGATTCCTAATTGGCCCGACTGTCTTTGAAAAACTACAGATGCGCCTTATGGATGTCGTGACTGCGTATTTATATGGTTCACTTGATACCGACATCTACATGAAAGTCCCACAAGGACAAAAATTGACCGAGGCCAACTCCTCAAAGCCACGAGAAATGTTTTCCATAAAATTGAGAAGATCCTTGTATGGATTAAAACAATCAGGACGAATGTGGTACAATCGTCTTAGTAATATCTTCTCAAGGAGGGATATAAGAACAACATTATATGTCCATGCGTTTTCATCAAGCGATCCAAAAGTGGATTTGCTATAATCGCAGTTTATGTTGACGATTTAAATATCGTTGGAACTTCCAACGAGCTTGAAGAAACTGCAAGGTACTTGATGAAAGAATTCGAGATGAAAGATCTCGGAAAGACCAAGCTTTGTCTTGGCCTACAAATTGAGCACTTAAGGGATGAAATCTTTATCCATCAATCTAATTACACAGAGAAAATACTAAAGAGATTCTACATGGACAAGGCACACCCTTTAAGCTCACCCATGGTTGTTCGATCACTTAATGTGAAAAACGATGAGTTCCGTCCTCGAGAAGAGGATGAAGAAATCCTGGCCCAGAAGTGCCGTATTTAAGTGCAATTGGCGCTTTAATCTATTTAACTAACAATACAAGACCAGATATTGCCTTTGTTGTAAATTTGTTGTCTAGGTACAGTTGTGCACCTACAAGAAGACATTGGAATGACATCAAACGTATATTCCGCTACCTTCGAGGTACGCATGACCTTGGTCTATTTTATCAATACAAAGAAGATGCCACTTTGGTTGGATATGCAGATGCAAGATATTTGTCTGATCCACACAAGACCAAATCCCAAAACGGATACTTATTCACATATGGAGGAACAACAATTTCATGGAGGTCAACAAAACAAACAATTACTGTCACTTCCTCAAATCACGCAGAGTTGATCGCTTTGTATGAAGCTAGAAGAGAGTGTGTGTCCCTACGGCCAATGATCGAGTTCATACAAAAGGAGTGTGGGATGAAACCTATCAATAAAGAACCAACCATCTTGTACGAAGATAATTCAGCATGCATTGCTCAGATGAAGAAAGGACATATCAAGGGAGATCGTACAAAGCATATATTGACAAAGTTCTTCTCCACCTGTGAGCTGGAGGAAACCGGGGAAACTGATATTCAACAAATCCGTTCCAGTGACAATCTTGCTAACTTGTTCACGAAATCATTGTGCCCGAAGAAATTTGAAGAGCTTGTGCGCAAGATTGGAATGTGTAGACTCCGAGACATATGTTGAAATCTGGGGGAGCATTATACGCATTGCACTCTTTTTTCCTTCGATCAGGTTTTTATCCCATTGGGTTTTTCTTGACAAGGTTTTTAATGAGACAGCTTCACCCAAGCGTATAATGAGTATGAAGTCAACAACAGACGCTCAAGTTTGATAATGGAAGAAGGTGAATATTCAAGGGGGAGTGTTATGGATAACATGTACAAGTTATCACATGCATGTAAGTGTATACATGATGTTTTGTACACATATATCACATGCATGTCTTCTAGTATAACTTGGTCAAAATGTGAAGTAATTTGTACAAGGTGAGTTATTCACATTCTTACATCCTAGTATATTTTATTAGGAAATCCTCCATGATCTTGGCCTATAAATAGAGGTCATTCTCATTGTAACAAAATGCACCAAGAGCAAGAAGAAATCTACTCTTCTTGTTCATTCCTCTCTTCTAGCTCTAAGTGTTTTTGAACACAACCCACAAAATTCTAAGTAAATAAGAGCTCGAAAGCAATCAAATTATAACAAAATTTTAAAATTACTAGTTGTTATATAAATTATTTTACATTAAACTTTGATATATGAGAAAACTATGGAAATTTTTACCAAAAAAATTGCCCATAATTTTTTAAATCATAAAAAATTATATCTATATTATATTTTCTTTCAAAACTCACCCACATTAGTTTTGTTTACCTAACAAATTATATAATAAAGGTTAGTTATCACATTATTTTTAACTATTTTAGTCCATTTATTTAAAATATATTGAAAAATTTTAAAACTTTAAAATAAAAATCTATATACTTTACTAAAATATGTTACATTAATGCTATAGTGTCCCCACGTTTTTTCTCGGATTAAATATTTTACTAAATCACAAATTTAGCCGATAACTTTTTTTTACTAAAGCAATATCTAAAAAATTAAAACTAACCGACGGTTTGTTCGATTAAGTTGTTGTTGGATCACAATTTTTTTAATACTTTTTTTATGTCAAATTTTTTCAACAGTTTGTTAACTTCTCATATACGTCAAATCTTTTTGATCTTTTTTTTTAAAATTCTCATATACGATATGAAAACTTATCACGTATACTTGTTTGAATTCCAGTTAATCAAATATCTATTTTTATTTTTTCACTAAACCTAAAATCTAAATTAAAATTGTGCCGGTTATATTTGTAATTAAAGCAAATCTGAATTCCAGTCACGAAATAAATTCGTAACAAAATCCATCTATGAAATCAAAATAGAAATGTGCAAGTTAAAATTCTGAATTGAAAAATCGGAAATCCAATTAAGATTTTTAATGAAATAAATATTTGAACGTAAAATCACAATTCCAATAACAATCTTACGGAAGAAGCTGCATTTTAACATAAAGTTTTAAGAAACAATTTGGTTTACTAGGCTTTTTCTAGTTTTGTGTTTAGTAAATGTACCCCTTGAGAGAAGACTGTGTAGAGTTTGAGAATAAATACAAAAGGTTGGGATATATTTACTTGATTGAAACATTAAAAAACCTAGTTACTACTATAGTTTTTCAAAAAGGCAAAACGTGTGGAATAATCACAAAAATCAAACTTGTCACATAAATTCGAATCTAACTTAAAACTTACGGAATAAGCTCTATTGTAAATGCACTTATTTTTTCAATATATATATATATGGACCACCTAGTTGTGGTTTAATCATCGATTTCTCGACAAACCATTTAATATCGTCTTCTTCATAGGTAAACTTCGTTTTTTTGGTATGGGAATCATATCAATTCCTTATTTGTATTTGAATCATGATAATATTACAAACGTTATATGAGTGAACGCCACACTCAATTGGGCTTTGTAGTGGTAAGCTATATTAAAATTTTATTTTGTAATGTTAAAATATTAAGGTATGGTTTCAACTAACCCTAATTACAGTGGATTGATGTTTATTATTTACTTTCAAATATTTGATAGATTTTTCTTCTCATATTTATCACTGTAATTGTTTTGTAAAAAAATAATATAATTTTTTAAACTAAAAATCATTAAAAATTGAGATTAAAAATCATTAAAATTTAAACTTTTATCTTTTGAAAATATCAAACGTGTAAAAAATTATTAAGAAGAGAAGGTCAAATGAAATCTAAAAATTGAGATTTTAATCGTTGATTAATTGGAAATTGAGGCCATATAAATGACAGTGAATGAAATAATGTTCCAGATAGATATTTAAGTCACACGTGGAATAACATACATCAAATATAGATTAACACATGCAGAAGTTCTTTGGGTAGACGTTGAGACAATACGCCATCAAATCCGCTATTTTGCTTTTTTAATTAATTTATTTAGATTCGTTTTTTATATATATTTTTATTTTGATTCGGATTCCTACCCTTAGAATTTTTCATTCGTTTTTTTTATTCAGATTCGACTGCAAAGTCTTTAGTTAGTTAAAAAAAAATTGATTCAGTTTTGTTTTTTATTCAGATTGATTTAAAAAAATCTCTTTTTCATATTCGGTTTTTTATAAGATTTTTTTAAAAATTAAGTATATAAATATATCCGCACAAGGTGCGGGGTATGCACTAGTTTGGTTAAAAGACCATACTTGGTGACATACCACAAAATTCTTATATAAAACAAGATTGATTTTTGAATGTTTAAAATTTAAACATGATTCTATTAACAAAAATTTTATTTTAAAACTTCTTAATTTTATTTAATGAATAAACTACCTTAAATATTAAAAATAAATTTATGACTAACTTTTGTTACCTAATTCATTAAGTATACAAAAACAACATGGGGGATTTTTGAAAGAAAATAAAGTATAGGGGTCATTTTGTGTGATTTAAAAATATATTGGCGGTTTTTGTAATAAAATTGGCCAAATTTTCGCCCGTATCAAAACTGGTTTAATGTGAAATAGTTTGTGTATCCAATAGTAATTTTTAAAGTTTTTATCATTTTTTGTAAATACTTCATAGTTTGTATCATTTTTTGTAAATACTTAATTATGATGACAAATCACATGACTTTTAACGCTACAAACTAGTATTACTTCAATGTTAAAAAATGTAATACCCAAATTTTATATCCAATGTAATACACATTATCCAATTTTAACACCAAAAACTAGTGCTATCCGATGGTAATACTCTAAATTGTATTTTGATGTATCTAGACTTAATTTTGTCGAAATTTCGCTAGTTATGTTATCCAAAACTATAATGATGAAGTTATTTATCTTGGAGCACACAAAACAAATCACAATACCTAATTAATGCAAAAACATTCAACCTAAAAGTGGTCTTGTGTGTTTGGGAATCTTATTTTACTAGATGATGGAGATGAAGGTAACTTAAGAGATGAAGATAAAAATATGTGAAGTGTTTGGGAGGCCAGCTTTTACTAGATGAAGCAAGATTAAGGTAGATGAAAAATGCCCAAATTTGTAAGCTTCCTACGTGTAAATGATGGAGATGAAGCTAGATGATGGAACATATTTTTTCAAATTAACCCTTTCCACAATTATAATAATAAAGTAAAGAAATAAATCTTACTAAATTTAAATTAACAAATTTTATAAATTTAAAATACCCATTTAATAAATCACCTACTAAATATTTTAATAAAATCAACTCATAAATTTAAATACCAATTTCAAATTTGAATTATCCACATTATTGAATATTTTTCTTGTTAAATTGTGTGCATTTAATTTTGTGAAAGATTGGTAAATATTATTTTTTTTTGAAGTGAATAACTTTAAATTCATAATTCTTACACATATTTTTATATTTATTTAGAAAAATAAATTACAAATTATATTTAATATAAATTTACTTTTAAATTTAAATTAACAAATTTTATATTTTAATTAGCCACTTATTGTATAATTTTCGTATTATGTAGTTATTATAATATTGTACAACTATAATATCTATTTAAATATAATAAATGATGCCCATTTTCGTAACTTTACGTTTATATAAGCTTCGATAAGTTCGTAGTTTCCCAAACGCTCAACAAGCTTATAAAAAAAAATCAGCTAGTTCAATCAGCTACTTATTTCAGGTACTCAATCAGCTTCATCTACAATAAGCTTCAACTTCATCTACAATAATTTTGTGGTTCCCAAACAGACCCTAGGTCATCAAATCTAAATGACTGAAATCAAAGACGACAATTTATGTGTTATACAAGCCCTCCAAAATCATTGGTACTATCCTTGAAGACCGAAACAATTTTTTAAATGATCACAAATCTCATATTATCGTCCAAAGTGATACAACTTCATATGTCTGTATGTTTTAAGTTGAATCTCTTCTGAATTGTGATCCAAACTAATCACTTACAGTTTTCAGAAGGAATATTGTATCGATACATAGTCTGCACACCAAAGTGAACCTACACACAAGCCTTCGGAGTTCCATCATAAAGTCAATTGACAATAGGAAGAGTAGCCCTAACAATTATATGCCAGGTTCACGTAGTATCTTATTCGATGGGGAACATTTCCACACATCTCAGCATCAATATTTACTTTTCTAAAGAAAAAAAGAAATGCTGAATATGCAAACCAACATAATATCAAACTCAGTGTTGTAAACCTTAAAAAACATAAGGTTGCTAATACATATCATGTATCATCATCAATCTTTGCTAAAATGTCCAATAAAAAATATGATTATACCCACGTACATGACTCACCAAATATCCAGCTCAGTACATAGTAATGGTCCAACAAAACGACTTTCCACTGTGAAGGACTGAAAGTACCAAGAGTACAAACGATTTTCTTTAAAACAAAAAAAGGTAAATAAAAAAAAAACTTGAACTAGAATTTATAATAATAGAACAATGAAACCCTGGGTCTGTGCCAGATGTGGTCAAAGCCCTAGCACCAAAATGTCTGAACAAAGCAAACATAACCTCAAAAACTCAATTGGGTCGAAACAAGAATCCCAACAGCTTACCAAATCTGGGACAATCAGCTCTTTCAGTGTCTATCTTCAACCAAAGTTGAAGCCACCAGCAGGAACATTTGGCTGATTACTGAAATTGAACCCCTCTTGATTTGGCATTGCACCATCCTGGACATGCTGCTCTTCCTCTTCTTCCTCGGCCCAGTATTTCTCCAGTATCTTCACAGCTTTCTCATAGATTTCATTGTTATCGTGGGTCTGCAGATTCTCAATCTTGTCAAGCCCGTCACATTCGTCTACCATCTGTGCGTATAGGTTCACTCCTCCATTCATTCCCACTTCTTTGTCTGCTTCTCCTACCTTTAATATGTTTTCTAGCCCTTCGAGGCACACCGTCACAATCCTTGGGTCCGGACATACTAGAAGATCGCAGAGGGGCTTGATGCACCCTTGACCAACCAAAAATCTGGAGAGTAACCAAACCATCAAATTAAAGAAAAAGGATCTAGAACTCATTTAATAGTCGAGTCTGTGATTAGTAGGCACAATTTTCATCAGCATAGGGCTAAGTCATATCTTTCCTTGAGCGGGTCAAACCAAGAGAAATAAAACTGAGAATGTCAGAATAACAAAGGCACCTAGGAGCAAAGTGGTGTATGAGCTTCACACATCATTTTCAACTATGGTCAAGAAAGAGTAGAAAGGATTTTTTAGTTTCTATGTCAATACCATCCTAAAATTTTAAGCGCGAACAAAATGAAGGCCCTGCAATAAGGGCTTGCTTGACTGCATAGCACTTAAAACAAGTGGTACGGCCTATAATACATTCACTAGAATGTAGTATCATTGCACACACATCACTTGTAAATAGTTCAATACTTTGTTTTAAAAGCCTGATACTGCATTATTGTGTTATAAACCATGCCATCCAAACAGGCGCTAAAGCTTCACATGTAGCAACTGGGACCAGGGAAAAACAAACTAAGGCATACTTCCATGTTTCAAATATCTAACTAGAACAACTGCATCTGCATGTACTCACTGCTCAATTGTACATGTATTCAAGGATATAGGAACATTCATCTCTTGGACTACAAATTACACAAAGTATATAATTAGAGATTTCATTGATTTTAAATACATACCGAATCTGCTCATGAGATCCCCCAGATGTGGCATTTGAGACAGCCCATGCAGCCTCCTTCTTGATGTCAAATTCAGCAAATTGGAGAAGGTGCACAAGAGGAACCACAAGTTGGGCATCAATAACAGCCTGTATAGTACATAGTGATACGTTAATAAACAGATGCACTAAAAGGGCATACAACAAAAGGAAAGGATTATGCATCAAAGCCCATGTATTACTTGCCCATCTTAACCAAATTGTCAATAACACTAGATCTCTCAGCTTGTATCTATACAAGGTATGAAATTTTAACATGTGCTATACAAAAAAATACATTGTTGTGACGCCGCCAAGGTAGTTTTGGTTCTAAGGATATGAAACCACTAACAACTCTAGCTAAATCCTTAAGAGGTAGACAAAACGTGTCAAAGTCCCACAAGTGAGTATTGACCGATCACAGTCGAAAAACACACACACAAAATACCTAATGAAATCAAGTGCATATATATAATTAACTAGCCACCAATAGAAATTAGTTGTAAAGGAGCGGTCGCTGGCACGGTGACACCTATAAAGCTCTCAGAAAAAGGGAGAGATATTTGAATAGCCTATTTGAGCAAAAACTCATCTTAGAATATTTGTTAGATAACAAGCATCAATGTTCAATAGCAGGTATTTGGAAGAAAAATAAGTGGCTGATTAAATCTCATTAAGGATCAACAAGCACTGGCAACAACATCATCATCAAGTACCTGAATCTGAACCCTATTCCCAGCAGTTATATTTGAAATTGTCCAACATGCTTCCTTCTTGATGCTCTTTTTGTGATTGTTAGTGAGAAGTTGATGTAGGCAAGGAAGGACTCCGTTGTCTATCACAAACTGCAAGTACATAAAATGTTTTCTTCAATAACTGAACTGCTAATATAAAGGAGCGTGTATTTGAGGACAATTTTTTAATTAAAAAAACATGTCCAATCATAGGCTTTGCTTTAATGGGATAACAAAATTCACAGCTATAATTTTACAAGTAAGTTGTTTTCCAGTTCACTTAAGAATCAGACTTCTAGAAACCTAGAACATGAAGCAAATATGAGTTGATAAATGAAATGAATACAAATTAAGTCAATAATATTAACAAATGCAACTTTGCTAGAGCAAACGTACCTGAGTCTGGTTATCATCACCAGTCACAATGTTCCCCACTGTTCTAAGAGCAGGTATGAGAACTGTAGGAGATGGATGCCTTGTGAAAACAAATTTTGTTAGTAAAAAGCTATGTTCCACATTTTGGAAATTAGGAGTTCAATAAACTCGATCAAAATGAAGATGGAATCAAAACATACAGAAGAAGCTCAATGAGTCGCTGACACACGCCTGCTTCAATAACCGCCTGAATTTTGTCATTAGGTCCATCTGACAGATAAGAAAGGGCCCAGCAGGCGTCTGTAAGAACTTCCTCGTCATTCAGGTAGATAAGTTGGCGGAGAATTGGCAATGCAGGTTTCACCTGTTAAATTCAAGATGTTATTAATCTTCCTAATTAATATTGCATATCACCCCTCAAAAGAATAAGCATAGAAATGCGGCAAGAAAAGCACACTTCTCGACATTCATTTAAGGAATATCCAACCTGTTCAAATGGTGCAGGAGGCTTGCCACGACAAAAGTTGGAAAGCGTCCATGTTGCATTTCTTAACATTGACAGTTTGGAATTTTCATTTAATTGAGACAATAAAGGCACAAGCGCACCATGGCTCAGAACAAGATCCCTACAGCTAGGTGAGTCCCCTGCTACATTACCTAAAGCCCACACTGCCTGCACAAATATCATCACTATACACATAAAATATTGAATCTAGTAGAAAGAGCCGATTGCATAATGAATATATCGTAAGTATGCATGTCAATTTTTAAACTCAAATGCAAGCAATTTGTAGGGCAAGTCTATATTCAAAATTCGGGATATTTTTTTACTTGAATAATAGAAGAATAAAACTCGGCATCAACTTCATAGCAATATTTTAGCATGCGACAATATGGTCAAATAGACTAGGAAAAGGGTAAGGGCAGAAGAATGTGCCAACCTGCTCTCGAACATCATCACTGGCAGATGCAAGAAGTTGCACAAACTTGGGGACAGCACCATGCTCAATGACAACTCTGGTATGTTCCGAAGTTCCAGATGCCACATTGGTCAAAGCCCAGGCTGCCTCAAACTGAAAAGCAAAACTCATAACTATAACCCACTTGGATATTATCAAATTTCCACAACTCAAATTCTTAAGGGAGGGATCAGTACCTGTAGTTGAGGTAAATCATGCCTATTAAGAAACTCAACAAACCTAGGAACTACACCAGCCTTGATAACCTCATCAATGGGCGGGCAACGCTCTACACAAGGATAATACCAAATCACATTCCATATTTAAAGTATTTGTTCAAAGTGAATATAAAGAAAGCGAAAGCTTCACTCATACCAATGGATAACAACTTTCTAAACTGGGTCGTTGCTTCCAGCTGAGCAGAAGGATCTTCAGACCATACTCCTTGTACCATAGAGGGAATCGTTTCCAGCTGTTAGTAAACGTAAGAAAGCATTAAATAGATATGGAAAGAGCATTGTTTCCACCCTCAAATCACAAGTATACTATAACCTAGTCCTTTTTCTGTAAGAAAAGACAAAGGAAAACATAGTTGAAACTGAAGGTGCAGATCCACAAGTGAAGTAATTAAAAAAATTCAAAGCAAGATTCTGTGGTTACCGTTTATATCAGGACAAAGATCTGCGACCTAGCATCCAGTTAAGGTGAATCGTGGTCTAAGAAAGATAGTAATACTGTTTACTTCATTTCATCTCCTTGTAGTAGTCCTAATTAATGGTTGAAAAATGAGAAATCTACATTCTGAAGTTGGCATCACAAGCCAAACTTACCACTTGTCCTAGAGAAGGATAATTATAGACATTATGCCAAAACAGTTGGATCAGTTAAAAAGAAGCAATATAGAAGCATGACAGCAGCATAATTTCCCCAAATTCGCAATAATTACATCTCCCCGCCCCCTTTTTTCCCGAAATAGGCAATCAATTATGGCAATCGAATGAGATCGGAAGAAGAAGCTAAGAAGGGGAGGCAATCCAATCACCCTTTTCTCGATATTCTGAGAAGCGTCATTGAGATTTGATTGCTGGGTTGGCAGCTGCTGTTGCTGTTGCGATTGGAGCAATAGACCTTCACGACGTTTCTTCAACAGATTGTCTTCTCTCTTACTCTTCCTGATCTCGACCAAATTCTCCTCCCTCCTCCTCCTGGCATCATCGGCATCAACACCAGACTTGTAAGACTTCTTCCGTACCTCAGATCGAGAATTGGGCCTCAACGACATATTTCCTCTCTTCTGTGAATCTGTGACTTCCCTTGTGCTTGGCGGTGGGTGTCGGAATCCGTTGGCGGGGGTTGGATTTGGAATTTGCCTGCAAGGCGTTCGAGATAATGCTTGAATGAAAAGGAGGTTAACGAGGATGAGAAGGTGGGGAAGAAGGGTTATTGAGATTTTTGGTGTGGGAATTGGGATCGATTGTGATTTGTGTACTGTAAAGAAAATGCACTTACGCACACAAATTAATTTAATACAAATATAAATGAAGACGACCCTCGAAAGCAAAGGCACGAAAACACTTCAATAGTTCAATGTGGTTTGGGCTTTGGTTTAGACGATTCATCGAAGTGCATCTACATAACACATAAATTGAGTATTCCATCTTTTAGGTTGATTAAATTTTTTTTAATACTCCATCGTTTATGTGATTGAAGGAACAAATGAAATTAGTTTGCGGTTTTCTAATTGTTAGAAAACCGCCAACCACTTTCATTTACTTCTTCAATCAAATAAATAAATGACAGCTTCTAGATGATAATCCATATTTTACTCTTTGGCCGGGTTCAATAAGTGAGATATCGTTTTAAAAGACGAGTATTGTTTAGACAATTTTCTCTATATATAAATATAGGTTTAAGAATGGGATTTTCATGTCTATTAAATTTAAAATTAATACATAATAAATTTTAGATTAAAGGACACTAAGGTGAAAATAGCTTCAAAGTTATTATTCGGAGTATTTTCCTCTCTTTTTTATAGATTATAAATAGATATAGATATGGATATGTTGCCACATTTTTCCATCTATATTTAATTATCTTAGTGTCTTTATTATTGATGACAAAATCGCAGTCACATTCTTATTGAGTTTTTTTACATGTTCAATCATATTATGTTCTAGTCTCTTGCGGTGAGTTTTCTGTTTCGTTATCATTAGAATGATGTTAGGGTTGTTTTTTTGTTGACATTATATTCATCTTGTATTCTCAATATTTTTCATACATTTATTTGGAATTTCACACCTCGTTTTAGGCATGCCGGATTTTCTTGTTAAAAATGGCTTTATTCCTAAAGTGTCATTTGTGTCACCATAACTTAATGTGTTAAAGTCATTTGTTGCTAAGTTGTTTTATATTTTCAAGGGGTGTGGATCCACTAAATTCTATATATATTGTTTGGAGTTGTTCACCTATTCTTTGTTAAATCTTATCATCTTTTTGGATTATAAATGGGCATTTGGGGAAATTATGTTGTGCATCTTCATATGGATGACGACACATCATGCAATGCATCATTGTGTGCATATTATGGGTTTTCAATCTTTTTTGAGTTTGTGATCCAGTTTTTGATTATTTTTCAAATGAAAGTTTTAATGTTTAGTGGTATATCAAAGTTTCAAAGTCAGTTGTAGTCAATTTTTCCTTTCTATTTGTGCTAGTAAATAATTTCCATAGCAAAATTAGTGGAGAATCACCCGTTTCAAATAGGTCCCTCGTACATTCTATCTTCCAATGAGTTATTAGTTAATGGTTAGTCTTTAATTTTTTCTGCGATTTTGGTTTGGTAGAATTTTTTTTTTAATTTCTTCTCAATTTTTGTGTTCCGTATTTGATTATGCTTATGAAACAATTTAAGAATTAATGTAATATTAAACTTTGCTTAATCTTCATAACCAAAAGCGGGTGAGACGTTACAACGTAATGGACCTGAACGGGGTCCCCAAAGGCTTTTTAAATAGAATAAACCAAAACGAAATAATAGAGAAGAATAAAGGCGACAAAATCAATACTCGTAGTCAAATGTTAACTCATGAATCCAAATCGATAACCCAAAATCATATTCAAATACTCGTAGTCAAATCAATACTCATAACCCAATCCAAATACTTGTAATCAAGTCAATACTCACAAATCAACACAAAATCATCCAAATAATAATATCAAAACATGCTCGAGCATTTTTAATTAGAAAAATAATCCAAAATAATACCAACTATCAACCTTCAACCCAAAATAATACCAACTTTGAAAATTACTAGGAACGATACAAACTGTCAATGTATTTACCAAGAATAATACGTTTTACTTTTCCAGCAAAAATACTAACTCCGGCGATGATGTGGTAACCTGAATTTGACATGTAATCAAGAAATAATTATATGACGTGGATTTTATTTTTTTAAATCAAGTTAATAATATTTAATATGTTAAAATATAAATTAATTTTTTTAAGGGAAATTCCGGTTGGTACCCCCGTGTTATGGGGTATTCCGGAATTTGCCCAACACTTTTTTCAAGTTCGAATTATGCCATTAAGTTTTAAAAATTTCCGGATTTTGCCCACTGCAGTCAATTTAACTAACCTTGGTTAAATATATGAGGTTAAGGTTTAAAAAAAAATAATAATAATAAACAATTCTCTGCGTTAAGAAAAATAAGGAGGACCTATCGATTGAAGAAGCTGCTCTCATGGAGATCGATCGAAGAAGCTTGGTGTGCAGCGTCGCATGAACCCTCGTTTGCGCCTTCCAAAGCCTCGGTTTGGACCTCGTTTGCGCCTTCGATCGAAGACTTGAAGCCCAGGTTCTCCTCTTCAATCCAGGTTTGAAACTCTAATCCCTCATTTTCGGAACCCTAATCCCTAATTTCCCTAAACGTGCTGGATTGAAGTCCACATTCATTCTTGTTGTTCGGATTACAACCACATCTAAATTGTGCCTGATCTAGTTGGCGTTCCATCACTTTTTGTAGAAAGGTAAGCAATACACATAGGAGGACTTAAAATACTATGAGAGCAATATTTGAACGTTGGTTCCAATTTTGAAAAAAAAGGCAGAAAATGATCACCAAATTATATCGGCGCCAACCAAATCAATATAATAAACCCGAAATCCCCATCAAACAGAACCTTGAAGATTGTTCAGTTACCGATTTTTGTACATATAAGGGAGAACATTTGTTGATTTTTGTTCAGCTGTTGATTTTAGTAGAATAGTTGCTGATTTTTGTACATATAAGGGAGAACAATTACTGATTTTTGTTCTGTTGTTGATTTTTGTAGAACAATTGCTAATTTTTGTGTATTATTCCTATGTTTCCCATTTAAGGAGTTTGTGTTTGAATTGTGGTTTTATCCAAGGAATGTAATTATAAGCACTCAATCAGCTGTTTCTAAACTTTCCAAAGAATCAACAGTGGTTGAAGTTTATAATGCATATTACAAGTCTAATATAGTATGGAAGTCTAATATAGTATGAAAATCACTACTGGATAATAGTATATATACCGTTGTGAATTATTTTTACATTTCTTGTGCTAATGAAGTTTATTCGGTTCCTAAAGTTTGAATAATTATAGCAACATAATTCAGAAACAAAAGTGATTTTTGTACTGTTCTTTTCACCATGTTGTAGATCACAATTAGTGATTTGTCATTGTGTCCATGATTTCTGTATAACTCTACGTAGTAATAGTTGCAACCATCACATGTTGATAGATTATGATTTGGGCATTTATTTAAACTTTGAATATCCTCTTGTGCAGATTCCGCGTGTCTACTCCGCGCGCATAGCTTCAGATTCAGAAGTGATCTCAAGTTGTTTCTTCAGCCTTTGGATTTCACTCATGTTGCTTTTGGAGTGCCTCAAGCTCAAATTGCCACGATTTGTCTCTTTCCGGTGATATTTTACGAAGTTCTTGAAGTCTAGCATCCTCGAAATCAGAAAGCTCTATCAGTTGTTGTTGAGACTCTTCCAACTTAACCGATAAGAATGACACTTTCTTCCTAGTCATTTCAGCCTCTTGTTGCGCTCGCAAATGTAGTACCACTACTACAAAAAGGACTTTATAATCCGGTTAGTTGAGGATTTATAATCCGGACCTGCACCGGATTAAAGGTTAGGGGTGTATTTGCCCCCATGTTTTATAATCCGGGCGTTTTTTTGCCAAGCACCGGTGTATTTGTAGGTTCATTTTGCCCTGTTTTTCGATTGTATGTTTGCCCGGATTATTTGACACATTATAATCCGGATTATTGGACTACATATAATCCGGATGTAACACATCCGGATTATATAAGTGAACAAATAACCGGATTATATGAAACGTATATAATCCGGAGGAATGCCCGGAATATATTTTTGTGTAAAACACCGGAATATTTGTTTTTTTATAATCCGGACTAAGATAACCGGATTAAGAAGTTTAGTGGTGGTGCAATTGGGTGAGGTTAATATACACCGGACACTTACAACCGGATTATTATAATTTTGACTTTATACACCGCCAACATATATCCGGATTATTTTCTCTCTTTTTTTTTATATATTTCATTCTATTTTTCGAATATACCACCTATAACATTTGATTCAAATCCAATAATTGAATTTTCACACATTTGAATTATACCAAAACATAATAAACTTGGTCATTAATTGTTATAAACTAAAACGTGTCATGAAAACATGTTTACAACCATTGCTAAACTTTAAATCATACGCCTAAACAAACGTAACTAGAAAAACTTAGTCTATGAGTTACAAGATTCAAAAGACAATTACTGATATGAGTCATTCAACAATTACTGATGTGAGTCATTCAAGGTACTCTAATTCTTCGTAGGGACTTCGTAATCAAAACAATTCTGCCATCACAAAAGACCACTTTGCAGAAAATTTTGAACACTGCAATAAACAAAGGTATATAACACGTCACATATAAACAAACTATAAAAGAACAAACTTCAAAATATAGATGTCATAACCAAATTATGCTCCATTTTTGTACCTCCTTATGAATCCCTCCATGAGCAAGCCGTGTTTTGTAGTGTTTGAACTCTCCCAAAAGCAGGTCAATATAGCTGTTTTTAATAAAAAAAAGTAGGTTAAAATGATAAATGGTAGAAAATACAGAAGAACATAACTCTTCTGGGATATGAGAGCTTTATCATGCTAACAGTTAAGAGGAGACAGATTTACAACTGCTATAGTTGCATTAATCTTTAAGAAGTCTAAGATCCAACTAAACTTAACACAATTAATGCTCTTCTCATATTAAGTCCTTATTCGTGACTAATCCCTCTCATTCTAGTTACCCTTCTTAATTTATTCTTTAGTCTTGGGTAGACAAGATAACATTTCACTAAAGAGAGTTCATACCAATTATGCTCCATTCCAAGGTCTTTTAGTTCCCATTTAGAATTAGTTATCCGTTCGACATACCTGAGAAAAGTTTCACATTATCAGAACCAAGCAGGAACTTATCTGTTAGATATTTGCAGTGCATGTGAGCAATTGATAGCCTGCTGAAAAGACAAACCTAGACAGGCACGGAAAGGTAGACTCACAAGATAGACAATCTTTGGGAAATAGTGCATTAAACCGTGATATGAAAATGTAACAGACAGATTTCTGCATATAAGTCTCTATGAAAATACAACAAGACGTAGATTTCTGCTTATAACTTTCACATTATCAGAACTATCTTTCCTATTAGTCAACTAGGAGCTTAATAATCCCAGTTATTGTGCCACTATAGATCCAAAAAACGGTACAGTGCCCTGTTTCAAGCTTGGAATAATAATAATATGAAACAAATAAAATTTTGAAGCATCGCCATTTTCTTCTTATTAGAGGAAGTTCCTTATGCATGTCCTTTCCAAATAGGCTAGCTTTCCTTTTGAGCATCTGCCACTTGGTATACACCCCTCAACAAGAGTAACTCGCTTAATACTAGTAGAAGATGTTCATCATAACTATGTAAACAATATGTAGATGACTCGTCAATCACAAAAAAGGGCATATATGAAATATAAGAAACAAGCTGACAAACTTCAATAATCTCTCATTGAGCAAGACGAAATCTCATTTTGAAGAACAAAATGAGAAGAGATTTTATGGTCTTTTTACCCGTTGACGTGAAGAAGCATTCTAACAGTTGTCCGATGAATGTACTCTACAAGATCTGGCACATAATCTACCTGATCAAGCCAATATGTATCATCATTCATGATTAGGAAAATAGATAAAGCAAGAGAAAACCCACTAAACAAAATCCTGGAATTCTTAATTGTGTAGTGGTGACCATAGGAATTACCAAATTCACAAAAAAATCTTCCAATATAGCTTCATTGTTTTGCAAAAGCATTGATTGGAGATGAGACTTTGATCTCTGCAGTATTTGAGCTACAAGGCTGAGAGTATCAGCAGCAGTACATCGTTCCTGCAGTGTATGATAAACAAAGCTCAAGTTCAACGAAAAGAGTTTTTGAGCAAAAACACAGAAGGATCTAACTTCAGGCAGAGATATACAAGAAAATAGTAGAAGAAAAACAGTACCCACTATTTGACTCATAAGTAACAACCATAAGTTTTAGGCAAGATTAACATGATTCCACAACATGATCAATACTTTAACAGCCGAGTTCTGTATATTTACTTTACATTATATTCATTGCCTGAAAATGATTTTCAAAAAAGAGCAATTATGAAAACCTTAGCAGCCAACACTGGTTTCGTCTATTTTTAATTTATTAACATGAAGTGTTGTTTAAAATATATAAGTTAAAGACTAAAGCTAAACTTTTAGCTATGTCGTTTGATTAATCTTCTTTATGTTATTTGGTATCACATTAATATAGTAGCTAATGGCTTGGCTAAGTTAGTTGCGTTTGGTAGGTTTGCAAGTTAGGATAAAATAGTACATCAATAGCTCATTCTGGTGTACTGTTTGATATGCCTTAATACATTTAAGCATGCTGTTGGTGCCAAAAAAAGGGGGGGAAGTTATAAGTTAAACTAGAGATTTGTAAGGTCGATAATAAGGCAGGGTATGTGGCAAGAAGAGAAGAACCATAAATACATACTGTGGGTTTTTAACACTCTTTTCTCAAGCACAAGATGAAAATAGTCATCTCTGAACAAGGTTAATACAAATTACACAAAATGCACTGGATTTCTCCTTGTATGTGCAACCAAAAGTTTGAATGCTTTAGTGAGATAAATGACCATGATGATGATATGCAAACTTGCTATGGATAACCTTTCCATCAACAAAACAAAAAGGATGTATTTTTTGGTAGAAAAACAAAAAAGGTAAATCAATAAAACAGAAACAAGGAATTCTTGAGTAAATGTGCAAAATGCTAACATATATTAACACACAACCTCTGTCCAGAAGATAGATTTCTCAAATATTAACACTCTACTAATATATCGTAAGACTCGTTATTTTCAAAATATCCCTCTCTCCTAGATAAGAAGAATAACAGGAACAAAAAATTTTGAAGGTAAAAGGAATGAATGATACTTACATGCATATTTTGTCTATGGAAACTTCCGAAGTAATTTTCACATGCAGCCTTTAGCTTGCTCCTGAATTCAGATGCTTCTACCCCACAAAAAGCCTCACCAGCCAAAATAAACAAATTAAGATCTTCGTAGTTTTTGAGAAACTGGTGAATACTTGTTGATAAAAATGCAGCTGAAGAAAGCAATATTGAAACACGACTTGCTATAAGTTGCCAGACGTTTTTGCGTCCACTGAGTAAAGTATCTGAAATGAAGGTTGTAGCATCCCTCCGTAGCTCATACCACGGTGACCCGCTGCTTGATGTTGGATTTGCTTCATCTATTGCCTCGGATGTCAAACCCTCAGAATTTATGCTAATAAAACCATTACTTGTTGTTGGATCATCAGAAGAAGCTGTATTAGTACACTTGTCAACAGAGGAAGAATGCTGTAACCTCTCCACAGAAGAAACGGTTGATCCATTAGCTACCCTAGAATCACAGCTTCCTGATACTGTTTTTGTTTGCTGTTCCTCCTTTAATATTATGGAAGAGCTATCTTGTTTCTCAATAGCATCCACTATCTGAAGAGCAAACAACTGAAATTAGGAAAACATCTGGCCAAAATAATGAAAAAGTAATAAATAGCTACTAATCTAGTAAGCATAAAGGCCATAATCAATACTAGTCCTTCAAAAAACCTCCCTTTATAAAACGAATGCAGTTTTGAATTGCAGCAGAAAATTCAACAGAGCTCCTAACTGTAGACTTAATTAATGTGGACAAGATTATCCTTTTTTTCTTGCTTTTCTAGGCTATGTATGACTAAATCCTTTTATACACAGCTATTTTTTAGTGTTGAATCCGTTAAATTAGGATATTGTTTAGATGATGACTGCCAGCCAAGTTGACAGATTTTACCTTGAAGGTTTTGGGTTGAAGTTGCAGGGCACTTTATTTCTACAGAATTCATCTGAGTGGATCAGGACAAGGAATCTGAATAGTCCAGGCGATCAAACTATCTTTCTGACTTGTTATACACATACACAGCATTTAGAAAATTTTCAATTCGGAGTGTCATTCATATCTAAGTACTTCGTTTGGTTGGATCATAAAGAGGGTAAAAGTAGAGATTGAAAATCCTGCAATGTCACTTACTATCACTATCAGAAGCTTTACAAGTACTTTGATTAACTACACTTTTAAGTCAGTAACATCCTCTTGACTTCCAACAGCCAAACAATCTTAGTATTAATAGATTAGTAAAAGTTATGAATCAAATTATATTTTAAAACTCTGTTATATCCTATAATCAAACAAAACAAGAAACCACGTACACTGTTTATTTTTCAAAGGCAGATGAAAAACTGCATTTTAAAACAATTATACAATTCCCAACCAATATCAGTTCCATACACTGAAAAATGCAAAATAGCATACTTTCATATACACAAAGCACAACCAATTTCCAGACAATAAAACCAAATCAATACAATAGTTACAGTTTACCGTTTATATATACATTGTATATAACAAGCACGCGAGAAGGAAGAGAGAGACGAAGATAAAACCAAATCAATACAACAGTTAGGCAAAAAATTGGAACAACAAAATTTGGGCGCATTAAGGAACACAAGCAAGCAAGAAGGAAGGATAGACAAAGATAAAACCAAATCAATACAACAGTTAGGATGAACAAGGGATGAAATTGATAACACAGAACTGTATATATAGATATCACATGAAGAAATGAAAGTTGTGGCCCACTATATTAGACGTCAAGGTAGAGTCAGTATTTCGCATCTGGCTTGCAAGTCTAACTAGTTCATTGACTTGGAGCCTAAAGCTCAGCTATTGGAAGAACGATAGAAGCATAGTAGACAAAAACACAATTAAAGAAGCATAGTAGGCAAAAATTGCAAGAGTTAAAAGAGTTGTTCTGCTCATCATACAATAAACCTGCGGCAGCAATATTATAACGAATTGGGATGAATAAACTACCGTTTTCAGTTCAAGAAGTAGTGATAGGCGTCCAATTCAAGCATATAAGACTTTACCTCTGATTTGAGAATGATTCTTCAAAAACCAATTCAAGCATGAATCCGCCACCCTCTTCAGTGTCCAGATTCGGTTTCAAGCAAACATTTGAAACCTAAACCTCAAATAAAGAACCCTAAAGCGAACATTGCAAGAGTGAAAAGAGATTGGAATTAGCTTAGACTCGAGAGGATGTTTTAGCACAGGAAGGGCAAAGATGGAGATAAGATTACCGATTTGAAGAATGTTGAAGGAGCAGTTGATCGAAGATTTTCTGAGCCCCGGCGAATTGATCGAAAGAACCCTAAAGTCGACGAAGATAGATGAAAAAAAGGGGCTAGGGCGCCTAGGGGAAAAGTAAAGCGGGAGAGTTTCTGCCTTGATATCGGGAGAGCCTTAGTAATCCGGGCGTGCATTACAACTGAATGACCAGAGATATAATTGCCGGTATGGAAATTTTTTTATATATATCTTTAAAATCCGGTTTTTCACAAAACCGGGTTATTTGGGTTATCAAATAATCCGGGCGTTCAGATTATGGTGTATTTGTAGCACTTATCACGTAATTTAGCAAAGTTTATATTCCGAATCGTAATCAAAACCGGATTATAATTATTTATTGATCTTATTTCGTATTTTATAATCCATAAATTACACGTCCGGATTATATGTTATGGAATATAAACCCAATTTTGTAGTAGTGTACCTGTTATAATTTTCCTGCTGATTACAAGATGTTCACTTGTAAATTTCTTCTATTTTATATGAACAATACCATTTCTTGTTGATTTCTTGTAAAAGAGGAACCAAGATGTTTGCGCAAGAAAAAAAAGGCCAAACATTTGCTCAGAACATGAACAATGCTATTTCTTGTGAATTTCTTTTATTTTATATGCCAAAATAAGATAGAAGTTGAGAAATATCCAAATCAAACTGAAACAACTTGCATTATCAGTTTGCATAAAACAGAAACAACTTGCATAAATATCTGGATCATTTCTTAGGAAAATTAATACATAGTGCATATCTAGTGTGATACTCACATTTTTAGAACAATCACTACAAATAATATCATGTACAAAAGAAGAAATACTTTAACATCGCATTGAAAATATTCTTCTAAATCCATTACTAGATTCTTCAAATCTTGAATGCCATTTTCGGACGTTGTTGATGAATCATATCCTTGATCATTTTTCGATTTATGCTCGCCTTGAACATAAGTTTTCTTCTCTGCATCCGCCCATTGGAAGAAATTGCAACCATCACATGTTTAATATGGCCTATATGAGGATTTTTGTCAGACCCATAAATTTTTGTCAGACCCATATAGCGACAGCTTAAAAAATCATCAAAAAAAAAATCAGCAAATGAACTATCTCTAAAAAAAATCAGCAATTGAACTATATTGTTTTGGTTGACGTCAATGTAAACTATTCTACCAAAATCAGCAACTGAACAAAAATCAGCAATTGTTCTCCCTTATAAGTACAAAATTCAGCAACTAAACCAAATCAACAACTATTCTCCCTTATATTTACAAAAATCAGCAACTGTTCTACAAAAATCAGCAATTGAACAAAAATCAGCAATTGAACTCCCTTATAAGTACAAAAATCAGAAACTAAACCAAAATCAACAACTATTCTCCCTTATATTTACAAAAATCAGCAACTGTTCTACAAAAACTAGCAGCTGAACAAAAATCAGCAATTGTTCTCCCTTTATGTACAAATATCAGTAACTGAACAATCTTCAAGGTTATGTTTAATGGGGATTTCTAGTTTGTTATATTGTTTTGGTTGACGCCAATGTAATTAGGTGATCAATTTCTGTCCCTTTTTTTTCCAGAATTGAAACAAGCATTCAAATATTGCTCATATTTTATTTTCGGTCCTCCTCTGTGTATTGCTTACTGATCGAACGCCAACTAGATCAGGCACATTTTGGATGTGGTTGCAATCTGATCAATAAGAATGAATGTGGACCTCAATTAAGCACATTTAGGGAAATTAGGGATTAGGGTTCCGAAAATGAGGGATTAGAGTTTCAAACCTAGATGGAAGAGGAGAACCTGGGATTCAAGTCTTCGATCAAAGGCGCAAACGAGGTCCAAACCGAGGCTTTGGAAGGCGCAAATGAGGGTTCATACGACGCTGCACACCAAGCTTCTTCGATCGATCTCCATGAGAGCAGCTTCTTCAATCGATAGGTCCTTCTCCTTATTTTTCTTAACGCAGAGAATTGTTTATTATTATTCTTTTTTTTTTTTAACCTTAACCTCATATATTTAACCAAGGTTAGTTAAATTAACTGTAGTGGGCAAAATCCGAAAAATTTTAAAACTTGATGGCATAATCCGAACTTGAAAAAACTGTTGGGCAAATTCCGGAATACCCTATACCACGGGGGTACCAACCGGAATTTCCCTTTTTTTAAATAATAAATTCATAACTCTTTTTTTATAAAAAAAATAAAATTGTAAAAAATATTTTTTTAAAATAATTTTTTTGTAATTTTAAACAAATTTCTTGTAATTTTTCAAAAACTTTTTTGAAATTTTATATATGTTAACTAAGTTTTAAATACAAAATCGATTTTTAAAAAATATTTTTTTGTATTAAAATTAATTAAATATAAACAAAATAAAAAAATTTCCAAAAAAGGTTTAAAAAATTCACAAGAACACGATTTATTTCAATATATATAATATAATTTTTTCTCTTTATTTTAAAAAATATTTTTTACAAAAACTTTGTAAAACTTTATCAAAAAAATAGTTACAAAAATTATATTTTAAGTATAATTAATAAAAGAACTTAATTTAATTTTAAAATTTTTTATGTGTTATTAGCTTAATTTTAAAAAATAATCCACATCACACAATTAATCCATTTTTGATGACACGTCAAATTCCGGTTTCCACGTCATTGCCGGAGTTAGTATTTTTCCGGAAAAGTAAGACATATTATTTTTTTATAATTACGTTGATAGTTTGTATCGTTCTTAGTAATTTTCAAAGTTGGTATTATTTTGAGTTGAATGTTGATAGTTAGTACTACTTTTGTTTATTTTTCCTTTTTAATTTATAAACCGTATTTTAAAACTTGGACTTGTATTTAGTTTTAAACATGTCCACCTCCAGCGTTGGACACAAAGGTACCTTCTTACCCTTAACTACGGGATAATCACGACAATCACAGATCAAGTGATTCCTCACTATCTACTAATGGACAGGCACATTCCCGACCCGCACAAACTTAGTACCATCGGTAACCATGACCCACCTCAACCGACTAGAGTAAAATCAAGGACAAAACCCAACCATGGGATGCATTGTCCACTAAGTTCAGGAACATCCCCAACCCGCACAAACTCGGTACCATTGGTAACCGTGACCCTCCCCAACCGAGTAGCTTAAAATCATGAAAACGAAATAAATGTCATAGACAAAATCATCTCATAATAACAATAATAAGGCAAAATGCCGTGTAGGTCAAATATCAAATCATCTCGTGGTAACTCAATATCGGAATTCAGATCAACAAATCATAAACCATATCCATCAATAATTCAATGATCCTTTTTTTTTAAGAATCGTAAACCAAATAAATCCGACACGACCAATAATGACAAAACAATACAAGACAAACATTAAAAGGGCTTCCCAAATCAACTTAGCAAACACATATGTAACTTATATCGAATATAACAATCACAAACTCCATAAAATCTTAACACTTAACTTAAAATATCACAATATATATATATATATATATATATATATATATATATATATATATATATTAAATCATAAGTATCAACCAACATATTTCAATAACGTCTTTCAACATGGGAAATTATTAAGACATGCATATCGGAAACTTAAAACGAAGGCAATATCCATGTATGTAAATAACAATATAAGTAATATGCCAAATAAATTCTAAAACGTCAAATCATGCTTGTAATAACATAACAACTTAAACACAATCATGCTCATATAAAAACACTCACAAGTACTTGCCTCAATAATGAAGGTCTTATGTAATGGCTTTCAAGCCAAATCAACACGTCAACTAAACTCGTCAAATAACCTAAAAAGGTCAAACACATAATTAACACACATATACTATATTATATATCACAACACCGTCTAATAGGTGTAAGAGTGACTTACGTAGTCCCGACTTGAGCTCGGATTTTACTTCTCTTACAATTGATCCAAAACATGTTATCCAAACCGAATTAAAACCCAAAATTCCACACCATGCATATTATGTTCTAATTTTCCAACTCATATGTTAATATGAAATAATCATATATGAGGGTTTCAAGAACATTTACCTACCGTCATAAGACGAAAGTCGATCGACGGTTGTCGAACTTCGACTCGTTAGACCTTTCCCAAAGGTGTTTCCAAACCTAATACCAAAACTACACAAGTTATAGGCTAAACTTGGACATAATATGTAATATATATAATTATAGGGTAATACTCGTCATTAAAATCCAAGATTAAAATCGTAAATATATTTTCTGTGGCAATTTGTGTAATTTCATAAATATGGGTTATTTTATTGTAAATTAAACTTTGGCCATATTTTGTAATTATTGTAGTAAGAGTAGATTTGCAAATTCACACAAGTTGGGTAATTTACATAAATAGGAAATACAGGATACATTGTAATTCATCCAAAAACAAAAGTAACCCAATATAGGGCTTTGGATGGGTAAGCAGATGCACAGGGTGGTGGCTTCGGTTGGCTCCGGCAGGGCAAGCCGAAGGTTGGCATCTTGGTGTGTGTCGGCTCCGATGGACTTCCTCCAGCTTTGATAGAGGTGGCAACATGAAAGCGTGTATGAAGTAGGTGCTCCTTCTGGCGGTTTCTTTCCGGTGATTGTAGAAGTGAGGCAAGTGAGGGGTTGAAGAGTTCAGAGAGGTGAGATGGGGATGTAGATGGGGAGAAGACAGGCAAAGGTGGCTCCCCTAGTGGTTGTGGAGAGGTTCTTTGGTTCCTCCGGCGGCTGCAAGCAACAAAGTGAGAGAATGGAGGCCGAACAGAGAAGAGGGGAAGGTGAGATGGAGAGTTTCTAACTACTTGCTTGGAAGGGAACCCGAAGGGGAGTGGTTGTGAGTGAAGGACAGATGGAGGGGAGGAGAAGGTTGTTAATTCATGAAGATTGAAAACAAGAAGGTGGATAGAAGAAGAGAGTAGAACGAAGAAGCTAATTGTAGAAATGATAATCTGTTATTTCATGTCCCTTCATTACACGTATTTATATGTCATTCGGTTACGTTTTTTGTAACAAAATGTATGGTAACAAATCATCCAGTTGTCATATTATATTTGTCATCCCCCACAAGCTAAAGGAGGGTAAGGATCGAGCCATCCCAAGCTTGGAAATAAGTTTATCTTGTTGATGGGAAGGAACAATCTTGGTAAATATAATAAGCCAATTGAGAGTTTGTTGGTGTAAAATGAAGTTGAATCAAGTCTTCCATGACTTTGTCTTGTGTGAAATGGCAATCAATTTCTATGTGTTTAGTGCGTTCATGAAATACATGATTGTGGGCTATTTGAATGGCAGAATTGTTGTCACAATATAGATGAACTAGAGTAGTAGGAGTGACTCCTAAAACAGTGAGAAGGCAAACAAGCCAAGTAATGTCAGCTGCAACACTTCCCATGACCCTATATTCAGCCTCAGAAGTATTGCGAGACACAATGCTTTGTTTCTTTGGTTTACAGCTAATAGGAGAATAATGACCAAGGAGTAGAACAAAGCCACCAACCGACCGTTGTGATGAAGAACATGAATCCCAATTAGAGTCAAGTGTAGGCAAGAAGGGTTGGAGTCTCACAACCATTAAGTAAAATAACATGCCTTTTAGTTCCTTGCACATAACGTAATGTATGATGGAGAGCAAGTAGAAGCGAAGTTCGTGGATTTTGCATGAACTAGCTAAGACACTAGATGGCATATCAAAGATATGGACGTGTATGTGTAAGAAAATTCAACTTTCCTACCAAACATCTAGAGAAAGATGCATCGGGAAGAATATCACCTTCATTACGGAGCAAATTCAAATTGAGAGGGAGAGGGGTGCACAATGATTTCTCATCATGTAATTGGCATCATGTAATAGTTCAAGAGTGAACTTTCGTTGTGAAAGTAGAATGTCTATAGAAACATAACTTACTTTGATGCCAAGAAAATAGTGTAATATACCCGGATCTTTAATGTTGAATGTGTTGTCAAGACGAGCCTTGATATGAGATATCTCATTAATATTATCAAGATAGGCCAGTAACTAGGAGATCATCATTGCCACTATAGTAATAAGGAATGATCTTCGTTTTATGAACAAAGAATGGTCATTCTTTGACTGGACAAAACCCTGGGTAGAAAGTGATGTAGTGAGCCTACGAAACCATTGTCGATATGCATGTTTAAGGACATAGAGAGACTTTTTAGTTTGCAAACTAAAGAAAGGGGATTAGGTGCACCTAGAGGGAGCTTCATATTAACATCTTCATGAAGGTCATCATGCAAGAAGGCATTATTCACGTCAAGCTAATGTAAGGTCCATTGTTTAGAAGTAACAATGACAATAATACTTCAAATGGTTGTCATTTTAATAAATGGTGAGAAGGTTTCATGATAATCAATGCTAACTTGCTGAGTAAATCCTAGTGCTACCAACCGAGCCTTATATCTTTCAAGAAAACCATCAACCTTTAACTTAACTCTAAACACCCCTTTAAAACCAATGACTTTTTTGTTGGGAGGTAGAGGTAGAAGATCCCAAGTGTGGTTAGACTAGAGAACTTCTTATTGCATGGCTTTAACCTAGTTTGGATCTTTGAAAGCCTCCAGGTAAGTGGTGGATTCAACATAGGAAGAAAGGGAAGAAACAAAGGAATGATGAGAGATAGATATGAAAGAGGAGTGAAACATACATGGTGAAGGTGAAGTGCTTGATCCATATGTGCAGAAAAAGTCACGAAGGTAGGGAGGGGGATTATCTAAGTGAGTAGATCTTCTTGATGATGAAGTAATGGAAGAAGATGTGACCAGGTTATGATGAGAATTAGAAGGAGAGAGTATAGGAGAGGTATTGTCTGTTGGAGAGGAGGAGGTATATGGATTATCATGACAAGTATCAAGAGGTAATTGAACATGAGATGAAGGAGTTGGAGGTATAAAGATAGAGGTGTCAAAAGAGGATGAGTGGGGATGAACAAGGGGAGTGGGTGAATATGAATCAATGTGATGAAAAGGAAATATTAAGACAACATCTCGAGAAAAGATTATCTCTTTGGATGGAATATGAAGAAATTTGTATCCTTTTTTCCAAAAGGATATCCAAGGAAAACTCATGAGACAGCTCTTGGTTGAAATTTGTCTCGATGCAATGCTTTAGTGCTAACAAAACACAAACAAGCAAATACTCTAAGTAAAGAGTAATCTGGAGGAGTATGAAATAGAAGTTCAAAGGGTGATTTGTGATTAAGGACTTGGAGAGGGAATCTATTGATGATATGAGTGACATTTAAGATACACTCACCCCAATAGATCAAAGGAACTTTGGATTGATGAAATAAGGTTCGAGAAACTTCTAAAACATGTTTATGTTTACATTCAAAAACACCATTCTTTTGAGGTGTGTAGGGACAAGAAGTTTGTTGAATGATACCTTCTTGAGTGTAAAAGAGATTAGCACGATGACAATAAAACTCAAGAGCATTATTAGAATGAGTTTGATCTTAGCATGAAATTGTGTTTGAACAAAAGTGGAAAAAGATTGAAGGAGGGTGAGACAATTGCTCTTGTTGACCATAAGATAGGTCCAAGTACAACGAGTGAAATCATCAACAATGGTTAGGAAGTATGTAAAGCCATTATATGTGCTTTGTTTATATGAGTATTCACTCCAGCTCTAACTTATGGGAGGATGTAATTCTAGCACAATTGATGTCATAAATGCCTGAAACACATAAAATCCAATGTAGATAACGAAATACAAAAAATGAACGCTTTCCATACATATACAGATGTATGAGAGAGTAAAAGGGGTATAAAATGCATGCATGTAAGGTCTAAAAAGTGTTACATTTGACACTCATCATCATTGCATTCAATGTTCAACAACCTATCTTTGAAGTTTCAATTCATCCACCGGTGGATCAAGTTATGGGTGATGGATTTAACCCGAAGGACCGACACTTGTTCAAGTTGGAAGATTTTCACGGTGTCATGCCCCGTGTATTAGTTGTGTGCCAGATGTGAGAAATTGACTACACACCTTTTTATTGATCAATTCCATACAACACAAGCTGATTTATTAACATATATTAAGTCATTTCACCCGGCCAATGATAGGTGAGATCGACTAGATGATCCCAAGGCCACAAATGGTTTCCGATCCGGCGATGTCACATGCTATTGGTAGATCTTGGTTAAATCGATTAAGGAATGAGATGTATAGGGGTGTTCAAGGAAGAATATGCCGTGACATATGCAAGTAACACAAACACAACAAGAATACTTCACGTGCTAACACCTCATGTCATGACCACTAGGATATGACATGTGATAGGATATTGGTTGGATAAATATATCTAAGTATTTGAACTATGTTGATGTAGTTATAATTCAAAGTATTAGAAATATGTTTGATGTAATTACTTAAAATTATTTATGTAATAGCTAAATGATTTCATTCATACTAGTTTAATTGCAATATATTGGTTGATTAAAAGATATTGGTTCATGTGATTTGTACTATTTTGTGTGTATATTAGTCATGATGGATATCACTCTAGGACCACATGATGGAGTGGTGCTCTCACGATAGCTTAAGCATCGGAGTGAGGACGTTTGGAGTCCTGATCTTGTGTATGTATTAGAAAAATATTGTTTGCACTTTATATATATATATACCTAGTTAGATATGAAAATTGATAGAAGGTTTGCATTAATTAATCTTTTAAAATGATATATGTATATTTTTTTATTTTATTTTAAAAATGGAAAGCGGTTCGAAACCATTAGATGGCGCGCTCTCTAGTGGGTCGAAAGGCCAAAAAAATCGGTAGATGGTCAAACCGTCATGAAGGACCAAAAATATAGGAGAAAAGAAATATACAAAAATACATCAAAATAAACCGAAAGCAAAAAGCCTTCAAGGGAAAGTAGGATGATCCAGCTAGCAGGAGGCAACGAGCATAAACATCCATCTTCGAAGGAAGTATGAAGGGATGAAGCTTGAGGAACAACTGTGGACACCTCAGATTTGAACTGCAACAGAGCCGTCAAGAGTCGATCACAAATCCACACCCCCTTCTCAAAAAACGCACGAAACCGCCAACAAATGACTACATCAAACCTGAGAAGACGAGATTATAGAACACGTTTATCTTGATGAATAAAGGTGTAGAACTTGATGGATAAGAGAAAAATGATTTGTAGGGAGAAGATTATTCATAGAGGGTTGATTTATGTGTGTGTGTGTGGTCCACAATTCTTACACGCAAACAGAGCCTCGTGCATTATGGTGAGCAGGATGTAAGAGTCCTCCATTACGTCTGTGTAGCGGGGTTATAATGGGATACATCGTCTTGTATCCACATTGAGATGGAGATGTCTTTCATCTCAACATTGGTCGAGAGGTGGAGGCCCAAGACACACACTTTTCACCTAGCAGACAGTGAGGTAACGTTGTAAGATATTGTTGTCTTATTGGGATTACGAGTAGATGGAGAGCTAGTGACAAGCATTGCAACTCTTGACTAGAAATATGTGACTATAGTTCACACATTTTCCAAATTATATCGGTGAAGAAATTGTAAAATTTATGCAAGGGATTATCTTACAACTCATGAGCATAACTATACTCAATGACACTAGTGGTAAGAATGTACATCTCGTCTATATCTCATTGTTTTTGGACTTTAAAGTGGCTAGTCACTACACTTGGGGAGTGATGCCCTTGCATACATGTATTTGCACTTAATATATTTCTTTTTACATCTATGTGAATGAAAATTAGGATCAACTTGCACATTTATCCCATCAAACATAGACAAGCAAGGGAAAGAGAAACGGAAAACACTACTCGTGAGCTACACCATTCACAAGATTATGATGGGTTGACCCAAAATATAGATACATAATGCAACTATTGTCAAGTCAAGGCACTAAGTTACTTGATAGAGCATGATCCATCATTCTTCCATTTTGGGCGTTTTATAAGAGGAGTTTAACTTATATGTCTACACAAGAAGTTCCCCCAAGCAACTCATCCATCCCATATTGTTGGGTCATCACAAACTTTTCCTTTAGGCATCGGTCCATATAGGTCACAATCATCCATGATGGGCTTTCGGATTTTTATCCATTGGGCTTCACTCCAACAAGCTTCACTCCATATAGTTCACAATCATACATTATTGGTTTCTCAGGCCCACCGATCTCGGACCGACTAAATGTATCTACATCTCCACCAACACTACGTTATGATCAATTAGAGATCTTGTTGTGCATAATGATCCAGGTGAACCAAACGTTCCATTCTCATGATTATCAACGATTATTGAAGATAAACCAACATTTGGAGGATCTGGAGGAGGTGGGAGACGAGGTAGAGGAAGAAAAAAGATGACAACTACGTGAGAGTTACCATGTACAACTTATTCATGTGTTTTTTTATATCAAAAAAGAGAGTTTATTCTTTGTTATACAATACAATATTTTTGTTTGTCGGACTTTGATCATGAATATATATGTGTTGCTTATACAACTTACATAAATGAGCAAAAACGGAACTAGAGCTTACAAATGCACGTTCACATTCGTGAATATTGTTCGCTATTTTTAGTACCACAAAAACTTGTTTGCTTCCTAGAATGTAGCACACACAAATCTTAAATTTATAACTCGTAATAATCTCCTAACCTACCTAACAAACCCATAGTGTATGAGTCGTTTCGTAGCAAGGTTAGTATTCTGAGGTCGAACACAAAGACTAAGGTTAAATTAAATCATTCAAGTGATCATGAGTAGTACAAACCTAGACTAAGAAAAGAGGAAGGAATAAAGAAATGAAAATCATGATATTTTTTGGTTGGTTTTGTTGGTGATCTATCCAAGATCAATGATATGCAAGGTTATCAAGTAAACAAACAACACAAACACAAGATATGTGAATAGTAAGAGAAAAGTGGATTCTAGAGTTCAAGAATTCCGGTTATGGCATTGGGTTCAAGTTTCTAATCATATAGGATAAGGTTGCGGTTGTTATGGAAAAGGGTGTTTCTCCTATGAGAATAATTACGGGGATGTCTCATATTCCACTAGTCCCGCACCAAGGATCCTATTACCGGGTAAGTCTCAAGGAACTAAGGTAGGAAATTCAACACTAACCGGCTCACTACCTAATGGTCAAACAATCCTTACCGTGTAAGTCTCAAAATAGGTTCGTCTTATGCAACAATACTAGCACACTCAATCCAATAGAGGTTTTTACGCCTCTACTACTTAGAGTTCATCATCATCTATACCTAAGAGGGGAAGTTACCAAGTAAATCTCATTCCTCACTTAACTTGATAACACTAGGTCACCCTAAGCTAGATTCAACTCAATAAACACTAGTATTTAAACAATTTAACATCCTAACATACAAACTCATCAAGTACGGACAACAAAGGGAAATCTAGGGTGGATCATGGAAAATATCGGCCGAGATACATGAAGAACATGCTGCGATTTCCGTCAAGCTAGGTTACGGGCAACCAAATCATCCTAAACTAACATGCAGGTTCATCCTATCATCATCCAGACCATAATCATCTATCCATCACCCTAGAATCACAACTACTTAGCCTACAACATGCATTTTGGGATCAATAATCATCATACAAGCACCCATGTAATCCATGGAAATAAATGAGATAAAAGTAAAGGAAACTTAGCTGATTAAGTGTTCAAAACAAGTCATGCAATCCTCCAACAGTAGCTCCAAGTCAGATCTTACAACACTTCAATATGGTTCTCACTAGAAATCACTCAAATCTCACCTATAAATCTCAAGATGGTGTGTTCTTCCTCTCCAAATGAGAGTATTTTCTCTCTCCTCCTTGCAAAAGGATGGGATCCCCTCCAAAGTGACAAACCTCTCAACCAAGGACACACTCCACTGAAGGTAAGGAAAGTTCAAGGAAAGAAATCGTGTGACAAGTGTCGAAGCTGCTAGAACAGGAATATCAGGCCAAAATCATGGCTGAGATTCCTGTGTTAGACCGAGATTTCTCCAATTTCAGCCTTGGATCATCTATAAACCATGAGTTGGTGCAAAACTTGCACCAACTAAGGTTCTTGTCTTCTTCTTTGCTTCAAGCTCGATTCTTTCGAAACTTCGAATCCGAACCGCCACGAGGCTTGATCCTCGAATGTATTAATAACGTCTAAAAGATCCCCGAAATACCTGAAAAATCGACAAAAGCTCATGTAGACATCTCTTCTCGTAATATAACTAGATTAAGTATAAATGTCATGAAGTAATGTCAATTCATGCATAAATAAGGGGAAAATCTACCTAAATGAGTCTAATCTAATATCATAAATCATGTCATCAAAATACCTCATACTTGCCTCTTGCTTGTCCCCAAGCAAAGTTCAAACCTAAGCTACAAGAGGGCATGAAGTATGAATGCGGAAAAAGAAAGTATTTTGCAAATGTGCTTCTAATCATAGATTACCTTCATAGTGATGTTTCATGGAAAAGGATGGAACAAATGTGTATAAAAAAGAACAAAGGCACAAAAAGACAATCACACTTTACTCGGAATCATACATGCAAAGCAAATCGAGAATGTCTAGATAGATCATGAGGAATCAAATCTAAATCACTAAGTCATAACACATGTGCATAGAGGTTTTAAGGACTTAGGAAAGAAGAGGCTAGGAAACATGTCAAGTGAAAGATCCCAATTTTCACCTTCACCGCCCCTGCGGTGAAGAAGGCCCCGCCCAAGCGGCCTTGGTGTCTATCACCACCCCCGCGATGACAAGGGGCCGCCCTTGCGGCTGAGACGATCCACCCCTGCGGATACGCTGTAGATTGCGCCCGATCTATTTCCGTTCGTTTTATCTTCTTTCCATAGATAGAAGATCCGATGATCTATCTTATGGGCCGTCCTTCCTATCTTGTTCTTAACCCTAATACATATTTCCTTCTAATCTTTATACCTCTCTCCTATATAATCCCGTCTTCTTCCCGTTTTTCCGGTGGTTTGTATACGTTTTCTCCACCCTTGAGAGTTGCAGCCGCCATCTTGCTTCCATGTGATCTTGCTGAATGTGTAAGCTCTTCCTCCTTTGCTCTTCATCACGTTCATGTGTTGTTGCACCTTGCTTTCCTTCTGTCTCGTTTCTCCCTTTGTTTTCTCTTTTCTTCTTCTCCAAGAATCTAGTTTGATCCTTGATTCTTGTGGAGCGTTCCGTTGATGATCCTTTGATGTTCACACACTCCATTGGTTGAGTTGGAAAGTGTGAGAGTGTTGAAAGAGCCAGCCTTGAACCTTGTCGTGATTTTGTTGTCGTCGAGAAACAGATAGACGCTTTTGTCGAAGATCCGCCCCTGCGCCTACACACCCCGCCCCCGCGGCAAGCCGCCCCTGCGCCTTGTCCAGCCGCCCCTGCTGTTTATCTGCAGTAGCTCTCATCTTTGGTGAGCTACTTCCTTCCTTGCTTCCCTCGTTCCTTTCCTTACCTTTTGATGTTGTTCCTAAACCCTTGAGTGTTCTGTAAGACTAAGGTTGAGACCTTAGCTTATGAAGATCTCTTAGAGATCATTGGGGCTAGAAGTTACAGACTTCTAGCAATTGTTTTGGTTCCTGCTCGTGATGCTTGTGTGAACAGGCTTTCCTTGCTCATTTTCTGAGGGAAACTAAGCCGTTTTCTTAGTGTTTGCTGAGTGTTGAGATTACCTTCGAATGAGGTAATCCCTTGGACTTACTTAGCTTCATTCCGCATATCCGTTTGATTGCTTTGGCTTGTTGTGTTGTTGTTTATTGTTATAACTGATAACCGAAATATGATTGACCTTTGATATACTTTAATTGGCCCAAGTGTATTATAACTAGGCGGTTACTGCTTGTCCAGTTCAGAATGGGGAAACTGGGAGGTGCTCCCGCGACCAGTCCAACATGTGACAGAAGGATGCATACGTTCTATTCCTGTTGGTGAAAAGGGACGGAGACGAGATCATAGCGACTCTCGTGTAACAACCATAAGTTGAATTAGTAAATGGATAACCTAATGAAAGAGATAATAATCGGTTGTGTGTGAGCATGTTGATGTGTTTTACTTTACTTTATGTGTGTTTGTGCCTTTATAATCTTTCTGATATCTAGAATGCTAGCTAACGGTTTATACCGTCGTTGTAGTTGTTCCACAGGTTCAAGATGCTGCTGAGTGATCCGGATGGTGTGATCAGTTGGGGTTCCCGTACACTATATGATGGGATCGGGTTTATCTTTATGTTGTTGCTTTCCATTTTGTTTTGAACTCGACTGTGAGTCTTTTACGTTTTCCTTTGTTTAAACCTTTGGTTATATATTGAGCTTTGGTTTTCATTTGTCTTTGTCTTGTTATAAGATCCGTTGTTGCATTTCTACTTTGAGGGTTGGGACCCATTGTGAGGTCCTATCCCGTAAGGCTTCGAGTTCCCAAAACTTAGGGCGTTACAATATGGTATCAAAGCTCTAGGTTGGCAACAATGGCACTCGAAATATTCTAAAGGTCGGATGAATAAATAAATAGAACCCGCAAGGGGTCTAACGTTTTCAAAAGGGGGTTTTTATTTTAAACTTGTCGGTTTGGGATAGATGTATGGGCGACCATCACTACCTCCGTGGATCTCAACAGTTAGTTTCTTATATGTTGGCATTTATATGTTTTTTTTGGATTTCTGCTTTAGCTGTAGCGTGGCCCTATATATATATATTCTTATATATCTATCCTTATAGCAGATGACGCGTACTTGAGTTACATCTGCTATGGGGTAAGGAAGGGGTCGACCACCACTTCCACCTACCGTCCGTGGGCAAGAACGTGTAGGAAGACCTCCACTAGCTAGAGATCGGGATCAATCCTCAGTTGTTGACCCGCCTATCACTGAGGCGTTTGTTGAGGATGTAGCTGAGAGCGTTGTTCTTGACGTTGGGAACGGGACCGCTGCTAGGTCTGGAGCACGGACAGCGCAGTCGACGGAGTCCGTGGAGTGTCCATAGGAGCTTCTGCATACCGTGACTATGTGCAGGAGTTAAGGAAGCTATCCGGACTAGAGAACCAGCACCAGCACCACTAGTTCTTGCGAGATCGGTTGAGGTTTCGCAGAGAGTTACACAGATCATCACTCCGCCTACTAGAGTTGTTGAGATTGCTAGTGTGCTGGTTGAGGTAGGAGAGACGAAGCCCGACAACGGGTTAAAGGCTTTCAACCAGCTGAAGGTTCCCATTTTCATGGGAAAGACTGGTTTGGAGGTAGATCTGTGGCTAGGACAGCTGAATTCTGCTATGGAGGCGATCGGTTGCCTAGAGGGACGTCGAGTTAATATAGCACATACGCTACTGAAGGATCAGACTCATTCTTGGTGGAGGACCGCTCGCTGTAAGGTCACTAGTTATGAGCAAATAAAGACGGTATTCAAGGATCGTTATTGCCCTGCAACAATGAGGAGAGATCGTCTTCAAGATTTTCTCGAGGCTGGATTTGAGGATTTTCCTATTGCTGAGATCATCCGTAAGTTTCAGGATGAGTTGTCTTTATTGGGTCCGTCTGCACCACCTGAGGATCAACATGTCTACCTTTTCTCTCGGAGGCTAAGAGAGTCAACACACTCTTATCTTGTTGGTTTCCTTTGTGATTCTTTGACGGACTATCAAGTTAGAGCATCTGTGTATGAGAGAGACCAACCGGGTTAGAGGAGAGCTTCTCAGACCGGAGGTCCTGAGAAGAGACAAAGGACTGGACCAACCAGTACTGGACCTGGAGCTTCTCATTTTGGGGGTAATCAGACGCCGAGACGTTTTGGTTTCCATCAGTCGGTACAGGTTTCCGACAAAGGACAACAGTGCTTTAACTGCGGAGGTGTTGGACGTATGAGAGCTGATTGTAAGAAGACTGTTGTGACTTGTTTCTCTTATGGCAAGCCAGGACATAGAGATGCGTTTTGCCGTCAGGGCAAGGCACCATCAGTAGGGATCCTCACCTGCTAGTGTTGGACAGAGACCTCAGTACCAGATCAACAACAAAGAGTTCCTCGTTCTACCACTCATCAGGGTTCCACTCCGGGTCAGGGCATGGACGAGGAGGTGGTACTTCTGATGCCAAAAGTGCTTCAATTAGAGTCTATGAGCTGAGGAGTGTAGTGGAGCCGACCGCTCCAACGACCACAGATACCATTTATATTAATGGTTTTTGTGTTAGGGTTCTTTTCGATACTGGTGCTACGCATTCCTCTATATATGATGCTTGCGTAGATAGATTGACCTTAGTTACCGTAGAAGGTAGACCCTTCTTTATAGGATTACCCGATGGGGGTAATATTAGAGGTACACGAGAGGTTCGTGATTGCCCTATTAGATTCGGAGGTCGCGATTGGCCAGCTAACTTCTTCGTCATGTATTTAGTACATGAAGAAGTTATTCTAGGCATGGATTGGATGGATCGTCATCGAGCAATTCTGGAAATCGGCAAGAGGACAGTGACGGTAACTACAAATTGCAGGCCATGTGGAAAATTTTCTGAGGTTGGGATCTCGGAAAGACCGGTGCAGTCATCAGTGCAATGCAAGATGCGAGGCTTATCGGTCAAGGTTGCGAGGGTTTCTGGTGCTATGCCATGAAGGATAGTACGAGTCCAGCGTTGGAGGAGATTCTAGTAGCTTGCAAGTTCACCGACATTTTCGGGGAGCCATCATGTTTACCTCCACAAAGGAGTGTAGACTTTGGCATTGACCTTGAGCCCGGGACGAGATCGATCTTGAAGGCTCCTTACCGTATGACGCCTATCGAGATGATTGAGTTGAAGAAGCAGCTCAAGGAGTTAGCGGAGAAGGGCTTCATTCGCCCTAGTGTATCTCTTTGGGGCGCACCAGCACTCTTCGACAGGAAGAAAGACGGGTCAATGAGGTTATGTATCGATTACCGAGAGCTTAACAAGATTACAATCAAGAATAAGTACTATTGCCCCGTATCGACGATTTTTTGGATCAGCTGCATGGAGCTTCAGTGTTTTCGAGGATCGATATGAGATCTGGATATCAGCAGCTGAGGGTGAGGGGGCAAGATATAGCCAAGACGGCATTTCGGACCAGATATGGACACTATGAGTTTGTAGTGATGTCATTCGGACTTACGAACGCGCCCGCAATTTTCTTGGAGTTGATGAACAACATCATCACCGAATTTCTGGACCAATTTGTAGTTGTCTTCATAGATGACATTTTGTATACTCTCGCATCAAAGATGAGCATACATGACACTTGAGGATCGTTCTACAATTTCTGCAAGATAGAGAGCTTTATGCCAAGCTCTCTAAGTGCGAGTTCTGGATGTCCGAGGTAGCATTCCTTGTTCACATCGTTTTAGCTGAAGGGATCAAGGTAGGTTCAGCAAAGATCGATTCAGTAGCATCATGACCGCCTCCTAAGAACATCAAGGAGGTATGTAGCTTCTTAGGATTGGCGGGCAACTACCGGCATTTTGTTGAGGGCTTTTAAGTCATCGCCCGACCGCTCACTTCCTTGCTGAGGAAGTCTACGAGGTTCGTATGGTCTGAGCCGTGCCTGCAGAGCTTCGAGGAGCTAAAGAAGAGGTTGACCTCAACTCCTATCTTATCTTAGCCAAAGGGCATTGAGGATTTTGTGGTTTACAGCGATGCATCCAAGCTTGGCTATGGATGTGTTCTGATGCAGAGGGGTAAGGTGATTGCTTACGCGTCTAGACAGTTGAAGACGTACGAGGAGAAATACCCTACCCATGACCTTGAGTTAGTTGTTGTGGTTCACGATTTGAAGATCTAGCGGCATTATTTGTACGGAGCTACGTGTCAGATATTCACATACCACAAGAGTCTAAAGTACATATTCACTCAGCGGGAGTTGAATAACCGCCAATGCAGATGGTTAGAGTTGATCAAGGACTTTGATCTTGAGATCTTACACCACCCAGGGAAGGCGAATGTGGTAGCTGATACCCTCAGCAGGAAGACTCCCTAGGAGATGGAGATCGCTAGGCTGACAGCTCGGCCACAGTTACAGCGAGATTTGGCATGGCTAGAGATGAATATCCACTTTCCGGATTTCGACAGCCATTTATCCACCTTGGAGGTGTTACCTGATCTATTGGTTGAGATCCGACGAAAGCAAGAGAGTTGCCTAGCTTTGACAGATATCCGAGACCGGATGTCTCGAGGAGAGGCGCCACAATTTGCAGTTGGTGCTGATAGAGTTTTGAGATGCCAAGAGCGTATTTGTGTACCCTCAGATCGAGAGCTGAGACATCGGATCGTACAAGAGGCTCACTCTACACCTTACTCAGTGCATCCCGATGTGAGTAAGATATATCAAGACATCAGACGTTCCTACTGGTGTGGAGGTTTAAAGCCAAACGTCACGAGATATGTAGCTCAATGTGCGACCTGCTAGCAGGTCAAAACCCAGCATCATCGACTAGGAGGCGAGCTACACCCACTTCCCGTTCCTCAGTGGAAGTGGGAAGACATCTCTATGGATTTTATGACCAGTTTGAGACCGAGTCGAGGTTTTGATGATATATGGGTGATAGTAGATCAACTGACGAAGACCACACGTTTCATTCCGATAAAGGAAACGTGGCCGGTAAGTCGATTGGCAGAGGAGTTCACTAGGCAGATTGTGAGACTTCATGGAGTTCTAGGACTATAGTCTCTGATAGAGACGGACGGTTCATATCGAGGTTCTGGCAGCAAAAGCATGCCGCCCTAGGTACGAGTCTGCAGCTCACGACTACTTGTCATCCTCAGACCGATGGTTAGTCTGAGTGGACCATCCAAACTCTAGAGGACATGTTGAGAGCGTGCGTGTTAGATTAGGGACAGGTGTGGCCAGATCACCTTCCCTTAGTGGAGTTTTCGCATAATAATAGTTGGCACGCATCGATCAAGATGACTTCTTATGAGGCTTTATAAGGACAGAGATGTCATACACCGTTGTACTGGGATGAACGAGTAGTGCTAGACGAGTAGTACCTGAGTATATTCAAAATGATATGGCTCGAGTAGCAGTGATCCGTGAACGGATGGTAGCAACACAGAGTCGATAGAAGTCTTACGTAGATAAGAGGCGTAGACTTCTGAAGTTCAGATTTGGAGATCATGTTTGGTTGAGAGTATCCCCGATACGAGGCGTCAGACGTTTCGGTGTCAAAGGGAAGCTGAGTCCTAGATACGTCGGACCGTTCGAGATTTTGGAGCGAGTTGGAGAGGCAACATACACACTTGCTTTGCCACCGAAGCTTGAGGGTGTTCACCCCGTCATCCATGTGTCTCAGTTACGGGAGTACATACCGGACCCGAGACACATCGTTAGTCATGAGGATCTAATGGTCGAGTCAGACCACCCGTTCGTAGAGCATCCGGTAGTTGTCCTTGAGCATAATACGAGACACTTGCGTTCGAAGGACATACTGATGATGAAGATTCAGTGATCGATGCGAGGAGATGACAAGGCCACTTAGGAGACAGAGGATAGTATCCTGAGGAACTATCCGGAGTTTTACGCTGAGCTTGATGCACCTTTAGCGTAGTTGTTTTGTTTCGGTTATTCCGTTGTTGTGTACGCTTCTGTGACGTTTTGAGTTATGTGCCCCGAGTGGGAATATATGAGTTGGTTCAGTGTTTATGCTGTTGTTACGTGTTCTTTCGGGCTGTTGCAAGTTTCGGGATGAAACTTCTTTTCAGGGGGATTTGATGTAAGATCCCAGTTTTCACCTTCATCGCCCCAACGGTGAAGAAGGCCGCCCAAACGGCCTTGGTGTTTGTCACCGCCCCCACGGTGACAAGGAGCAGCCCTGCGGCTGAGGCGATCCGCCCTTGCGGATACGTTGTAGATCGCGCCATATCTGTTTCCGTTCGTTGTATCTTCTTTCCATAGATAGAAGATCCGATCTTCTATCTTATGGGTCGTTCTTCCTACCTTGTTCCTAACCCTAAAATATCTTTCCTTCTAATCTTTTTACCCCTCTCCTATATAATCCCGCCTTCTTCCCGTTTTTCCGGCCGTTTGTATACGTTTTCTCCACCCTTGAGAACTGCAGCCGCCATCTTGCTTTCCTACGATCTTGTTGAACATGTAAGCTCTTCCTCCTTTGTTCTTTATCACGTTCATGTGTTGTTGCAACTTGTTTTCCTTTTTTTCGTTTCTCCCTTCGTTTTCTCTTTTTCTTCTTCTCAGAGAATCAAGTTTGATCCTTGATTCTTATGGAGCGCTCCGTTGATGATCCTTTGATGTTCACACGCTCCCTTGGTTGAGTTGGGAAGTGTGAGAATGTTAAAAGAGCCAGCCTTGGCCCTTGTCGTGATTCTGCTGTCGTCGAGAAATAGACAAACCCTTTTGTCGAAGATCCGCCCCTAAGCCTGCACACCCCGCCCCCGCGGCAAGCCGCCCCTGCGCCTTGTCCAGCCGCCCCTGCGGTTTATCTGCAGTAGCCCTTGTCTTTGGTGAGTTGCTTCCTTCCTTGCTTCCCTCGTTCCTTTCCTTAAATTTTGATGATGTTCCTTGACCCTTGAGTGTTCTATAAGACTAAGGTTGAGACTTTAGCTTGTGAAGATCTCTTAGAGATCATTGAGGCTAGAAGTTATAGACTTCTAGCAATCGTTTTGGTTCGTGATTCGTGATGCTTGTGTCAACAAGCTTTCCTTGCTCCTTTCATGAGGGAAACTGAGCCGTTTTCTTGGTGTTTGTTGAGTGTTGAGATTACCTTCGAGTGAGGTAAGTTCTTAGACTTACTTAGCTTCATTCTTCATATTCGTTTGATTGTTTTAGCTTGTTATGTTGTTTATTGTTATAACTGATAACCGTTATAGGATTGACCTTTGATATACCTTAATTGGCCCAAGTGTATTATAACTGGGCGGTTACCGCTTGTCCAGTTTGGAATGGGGAAACTGGGAGGTGCTCTCGCTACCATTCCAACAGGTGACAGAAAGATGCATACGTTCTATTCTTGTTGGTGAAAGGGGACGGAGACAAGATCATAGCGACTCTCGTGTAACAACCATAAGTTGAATTAGTAATTAGATAACCTAATGAAAGATAATAATCGGTTGTGCGTGAACATGTTGATGTGTTTAACTTTACCTTATGTATGTTTGTGCCTTTACAGTCTTTCTAATATCTAGAATGTTAGCTAACCGTTTATACCGTCGCTGTAGTTGTTCCATATGTTCAAGATACTGCTGAGTGATCCGAATGGTATGGTCAGCCGGGGTTCCCGTACATTATAAGACGGGATCGGGTTTATCTTTATGTTGTTGCTTTCCCTTTTGTTTTGAACTCGGTTGCGAGTCTTTTACGTTTTCCTTTGTTTAAACCTTTGGTTATATATTGAGTTTTGATTTTCATTTGTTTGTGCCTTGTCGTAAGATCCGTTGAGGCGTTGCTACTCTGAGGGTCGGTACTCATTGTGAGGTCCTAGCCAGTAACGCTTCGAGTTCCCAAAACTTGGGGTGTTACATCAAAGGTGGGAATTCTTAAAGTAATGTGGTGTTAATCTTGGAAAGGAACTAATTCCACAACTTCATTTTGTTCAACATCCACTATAAGTGTAATTTTTTCTCCTTCTTTTTCTTTTTATTTCACTTGAGAAAATGACATTAATGCACAAAATCCGAAACCTTAGTGATTAGCAATCCTCATGAATTTTACCGAGGTACCTCATACCGGATGCACATACCATGACTCGTTAGGATTATCGGCTAATCCGACTTTGGCAAAATACAAACACCTGATTATGTGAATGGTGCCGAGTTTTCGTAACCAACGTCCCCAAACATTTTTTGTCTAGACTTTCACAACACATTTCAACAACTTCATCCACATCCATTATTTCATCGCCAACATCACGCCACACTTGTTCTTTACACACTCAACCACACTAGTATGCTCCTAAATCCTGGATGGGTCAAAAGAGGCAATATTTTTCAAGCAAGTGAGGTGCTTAAACAAACATGATCAAGATGAGAAGAAGAGAGAATCAAATGCCTTAGTCATTCCTTGATGATGTGTAAGAACCTATCATGCAATTTCGATTATCAATTCTCAATTCAGCCTAGACAACAATCATAATCACAATACACATATGGATTTCAAGTAAAGTATTCAAGTCCACATATGCATAAATTCATTCAACACATAAAGGCCATGCAATTCACACACAAAATAATCATAAGGTTCATATCAATCCTAGAAGCACAATTTTTTTTTAAAAGAACTTTTCAATTGTTTTTGGAATTTGTGATATATGTATATACAATGCATAACGAAAAGAAATGTGTGATAGTAATATGAAACTATCCTAAATGCAATGTAATGCAATGAAACAAGCATGCAAAGTATTGTAAATACCCTACCCCATACATAAAACCACATCGTCCCCAATATGAAAGTTAAATAAAGAAGTGAAAGAAGGTGCTCACAATGTATAAATGTAGTGCTTTCGTTATTTCGGTTCACTCATTTGGTGTGGTGGTGGTGGATAGGGAGGTGCAATTCGGACTTTGAAACTTCGGCACGAATCTAGGCAACCCATGGTCCAGCAGAAAAATCTCGCTCGGATCTTCACCAAATCTAGACCAAGATTTCAGTCGAAGTTGGACTCAACATAGGAAATCTCGGCCTAATTAATCACTATCTCGGCCGAGATTTCTACCAGCCTTTTGTCCTCCTTCTCCCTTGCCTTGTGCTCGGATTTTGCACTTCACTCCCAACGAATTCCTGGAAAATGCGCCAAAAACATGTTCTCTATTTTTAGTACCACGAAAACTTGTTTGCTTCCTAGAATGTAGAACACTAAAATCTTAAATTTATAACTCGTAATAATCTCCTAATCTACCTAGAAAATCCACAGTGTATGGGTCATTTCGTAGCAAGTTTAGTATTCCGAGGTCGAACACAAAGACTAAGGTGAAATTAAATCATTCAAGTGATCATGAGTAGTTCAACCTAGACTAAGAAAAGAGTAAGGAATAAAGAAATGAAAATCATGATATTTTTAGTTGGTTTTGTTGGTGATCTATCCAAGAACAATGATATGCAAGGTTATCAAGTAAACAAACAACACAAACACAAGATATGTGAATAATAAGAAAAAAGTGGATTCTAGAGTTCAAGAATTCCGGTTATAGCATTGGATTTTAAGTTTCTAATCATATAGGATAAGGATACGGTAGTTATGGATAAGGGTGTTTCTCCTATGGGAATAATTACGGGGGAGGTCTCATATTCCACGAGTCTCGCACCAATTCTCCTATTACCGGGTAAGTCTCAAGGAACTAAGGTAGGGAATTCAACACTAACCGGCTCACTACCTAAGAGTCAAACCAATCTTTACCGGGTAAGTCTCGGAATAGGTTCGTTTTATGCAACAATCCTAGCACACTCAATCCAATAGAGGTTATTACACCTCTACTACCTAGAGTTCGTTATCATCTATACCTAAGAGGGGGAACTACCGTGTAAGTCTCATTCATCACTTAGTTTACTAACATTAGGTCACCCTAAGCTAGATTCAACTCAATAAACACTAGGATTTAACATCCAAACATACAGATTCATCAATTACGGGCAACAAAGGGAAATCTCGGGTGGATCATGGAAAATCTTGGCGAGATACATGAAGAACAGGCCGAGATTTCCGTCGAGCTAGGTTACGAGCAACCAAATCATCCTAAACTAACATGCATGTTCATTCTAACATCCTCCCAACCATAACCATCTATCCATCACCCTAGAATCACAACTACTTAGCCTACAACATGCATTTTGGGATCAATAATCATCATACAAGCACACATGCAATCCATGGAAAGAAATGATATAAAAGCAAAGGAAACTTAGTTGATTAAGTGTTTAAAACAGGTCGTATAATCCTCCAACAGTAGCTCCAAGTCGGATCTTACAACACTTCATTATGGTTCTCAATAGAAATTGGAACGACCCGAGTTTTAAGTAACCCAAGACGTCACTAGGCTAAGGACCACACAGTGGGTCCCATCAGTTAGCCTGACAACAACTTCACAAATAGGACCTTACAACAAGAAGCACGAAAAATAATGAAAACATCCAACCTGTCATTTAGAAAACATTTACATAACAACCGTGCATGCAGTTAGTATGTATATCCCAAAACGACACTTTAAAACATGACACCTGAACAGGTGTCTTAAAACTTCAGCCTGAAATCAACATGTGTACACAGTTGCACACAACCAACAAATGACTCGCTTGCAAGCGATTAGTTTCAAAAGTAGTTCAACCAACCCTTGGGTTAACACTGCCCCGGCTGTCCACATCCTGCAGCTGACATCCCTGAAGCGTTCCTATGATCAGCATTACCTAAAAAGGATTCGGTTTAAAACCGTTAGCTACTGATCATAATCTATCCACGAGAGATTATATCATCACATCACAACACAACAAATATACTCAAATACCATATACCGTGCTCATGAGATGATATCATGCTTTTATGAATGATGCACGTGAATGCAGTATGAAATTTACAATTTTCGATCCCGGACCCATTAATCCGGAACCATTGCTTATACGGTTCTGGCTTTGGTGTGAGCTCACCATTGCACAGATTAGGTTAATTCAGACATTTGCTCTTAGGTCGTAGCCAGACTGATCAAGTCTACGGGCCAGGCTTTCTCGTGGTGGGTTATGGTCTTAACCCCTGACCACATGCAACATTTTGCCATTCATGTTAATGCAAATATTTACCATTTTCATTAGGTGTGCGACCCGAGCCTGAAGTCCATCAGACTCGGTGTCATTCTTATACAAACGCAAGTGATCCGGGCTTGGCCGAGCTCCGGTATTCACTGCAAAATACTCGCTTCACATACTCTTGACCTTTACAAGTCATCATCATATCACATGCCTCAAAAGGCTTATCATGTCATACATAATCATGTTTCAGCAAGCTTATCATGTCATTCAATAGCACGCCTCAATAGGATTACACATGTTCATTTAACCATTTCTCATAATTATGACATGATAATAATCACAACAACATTAAGCATGCTTTACACATCATAACGTCATTTTCATCATAAACACATCAAGCATGCTTTACACATAACACATCTCAATGCATATCAACATTCACATTTCAACACAACAAGGCATTTCAAAACAACAACACATATCAACACAGTGAGATATAAATCTCTCAGGCACGGGTTTCTGCAGATCGAAGCTAAGTAAGTCCGAAGACTTACCTGGATACGCTCATTGAGCAACTAAGTTATAGTTAGTCTACCGTCTTCAACACCACCTGTCGAGAATATCATATTCCTCGTATTAAACTTCTTGCTTCAAACATCAATTAAATTCATTCCTTTGAATTTAATTAGCTTATAGCGTTTTCTAGATTCCTAATTTAATTAATTAATCTTTAATTAATTAATTAAATTTCATCAGAATAACCTTTTGCCCGCAGGCAGTTTCTCAACCCAACTGTCATCAGATCTCATCAAACAAATAGCCCATAATCACCAGAATAATGTAACGAGCATAATAGAATTTCCAATTATCCATTTTGACAAGCCTAAGGTCAATTTAGGCCAAATCGCAATACTGAAAACGAATAAATTCATAACTTATTCGTTACAAACCCGATTGACGATCCGAAAGAAGATTCGGAATCACAGCGACGCAGGCTACGCTCGGACACCATCAGATTTACCGGAATCTGAACGACGGAACCGGCCATATAAGGGGATGCTCGACCTGGCCATAACTTCAACGGAAACGCAGAAACTCGGTACCAAAATGAAGAGGACGAAGAGAGGAATCCGAAAACTCAAACGGAATTGAAATCGGATTACAAACGAAGAGTAGATCTGAATTTGAAGGTTGAGAGAAATCAGAGCTTTTACGAGGATTTGTGAAAGGAAATGAATTAATAAATGAATTTCCGCTATTTATAGCGAAGACGATAATTATCCTTTAGCAAAGTCGATAGTTATCCTTTAACCGATCCGAAGGCGGTTTGAGCCCCTTCTCCAAACTTCTCGAAATTGGAATAATAAATCCGGCATATTGTTTGGATAATTATTCCGCAACTTTCTCGGAAAACGCGTATTCCTAAGTCGTCTTTCTTAGCCGCTAAGAAACGAAATAGCGACTCTTTTGGCCATTTTGCCTTTCCATGTTATTTCATATCTAGAACATATCCGATGTCCTGATCATTTCTTTCAACTACAATTTTAATAATTGAAGCTCCCAAATGCTCCAAATAATACCAGAGGGTAAAAATTATTCCCCGGAGGAAAAAGTAAAAATTTCCCCATAAGTCCAAATTTACGTCAAGATCGTGACGGTGGAATTCATACTCGTCATCTACACACAATTCGCGAGTTATGAGTCAATTGTTATCGATGATTAACTTAATCACTCTTAATCATCCTTTATTAGGATTCGAAAATCCTAGCTTTTACATCACACACCCCTTAAGAAAAAGTTTCGTCCCGAAACTTTAGTACACAGCTCATCAGAAGACTGAATCCGTCAATCACATAATTAATCTATCTTTGCATTTCGTGCAAGCATAGATTATTATCACGTTAGCGGGGTCATCACGCTCATACTAGGAAAGTCTATCACTTCCTATGTTAGCAAACACAGATCAATTCACACGCACATAAATCACATAAATATAGAACCATATAAGCACATTAGTTAGTGGAAAAGTTAGGAACTAATTCTCGCCTCTATCCAAATCACCGATCAAAGAACTAAACACCTCTGAATAATTTCTCTCCATGTGTTCAACTGTTTCCCATGTAGTCTCTTCCATTCTCCTTCGGGACCACTGGATCCTCACTAATGGAATTTCTTTATTCATTAACTTCTTTATCTTTCTGTCTAACACGGCCATAGGAAACTCGATATAGGTCTAGTCAAGCTCTATCTCGATAGCATCATAGTTGAGTACATGACTCGGATCTGGTTGATACTTTCTTAGTTGTAATACATGAAACACTGGGTGTACTCCATCCATTGTTGGTGGTAATGCTAAACGATAAGCCACTCTACCAACTTTTTCCAAAATCTCAAACGGTCCAATATACCGAGGACTTAACTTCCCATTGATACCAAACCGTTTGACTCCACGAGTCTGTGAAACTTTCAGCCAAACATGTGTCCTTGTGTCAAACTCTAGTGGACGTTGGAGCTTATCAACATACGATTTTTGTTTACTTTGTGAAACCCAACATCCTTTCTCGAATCAAAGCAACTTTTTCAATATCACTTTTAACTTTGTCTAGAGCCGTGTCAATGACATCGGCAGGCTCATCCCAAAATAATGGGGTTCGACATTTTCTTCCGTACAGTGCTTCATATGGTGCCATCCCAATGGACGCATGCCAACTGTTGTTGTAGGTGAACTCGACCAACGGTAATTGATCTGGCCATATCGGTCCCCAATCAAGCACACATGACCTCAAAAAGTCTTCTAAAGTCTGAATAGTCCTTTCGGACTGACCATCTGACTGTGGATGGAATGCTGTTGTAAAATTCAGCTTAGTTCCCATTTCCATTGCAGTATTTCAAGTGACGTGAGTTCTCCTCTTGTTCTTTGATGTTCAATATTAACTTGTTGACATGTTTGACAACATGCCACAACCCTATAATTATCCTTCTTCATATCTTTTCACCTGAAGTATGGTATAATATCCTGATACATCTTATTCGACTATGGTGTTGTATGAGCATCAACAAGAATATTTCTTCTAATCTCAACATCTTGACGCATACATATTCTTCCTTGGTATCCAATCATATTGTCGTCGTTGATAAAGAATCTGAACTTTCATCATTCGTGATCATTGACCTCAACTTAGTCAGATCAAGGAACTTAGTTGTTTATGTTGGATCTCTTTCATCCAACTTGACACGATCTTCAAGGTACACAAATACCCTTGGTCTTTCTAAACCCATATTTCTCTACCACTATAAATCATATCTTTTTGTATCTCAGATTGTGCAGTCAAACGAGCAATCACCTTCTCTTCCTGAACCGACTTTTTGCTCAAAGCATCGGCCACGACATTAGCCTTGTCAAGATGATATAATATATTCAAATTATAAACCTTTATTATCTCTTACCATCTTATTTGTCTCATATTCAACTTTCCCTAAGTGAATATGTACTTCAAACTCTTATGATGTGTCATAATCATGCATGTTGTTCCAAGCAAGCAGTGTCACCAAATTTTCAGTGAACGAAGTACCGTTGCTAACTCTAAGGTATGCATTGGGTAGTTTTGCTCATACTACCTCAATTGTCTTGATGCATATGATATGACTGTCATTCTGCATCAGAACGCATTCCAAGTCCATTTTAGATGCATTAGTGTAAACAATGAACTCTAATGCTCCATTCGGCTTACCTAACACAAGTGTAGTAGTCAATCTCTTCTTTAACTCTTCAAGGCTTGCTTGACACTTCTTAGTTCATACAAACTTTGTCTTCTTCTGAAGTAGGTTGGTCATAGGTCTTGCTATAATGGAAAACCCCTTTACAAAATGTTTGTAGTATCCCGCAAATCCTAGGAACTACGTATATCCTTTACGTTTTTGGGTGGTTCCCATACTAGCACGGTTTCGATCTTGGATGGGTCAACTTTGACTCCATCTGCAGTAATCATGTGTCCCAAGAATGTTAGTTCTTTCATCCAAAAGTCACACTTGGAAAGCTTAGCATAAAGCTTTTCTTTCCTCAATACTTGAAGAACTGCTTTCAAATGCTCTGCATGCTCTTCACTACTTCGTGAATAAACCAATATATCATCTATAAAGACCACAACAAACCTATCCAAGTATCCTATGAAGATCCGATTCATCAATTCCATAAACGCAGCAAGTGTGTTGGTTAATCCAATTGGCATAACCACAAACTCGTAGTGTCCATATCGAGTCGTGAATGTTGTCTTATGGATATCATCTTCTTGAATCTTCAACTGGTGATAGCCTGACCGTAGGTCTATCTTGGAGAACACCTTTGCTCCTTGTAACTGATCTAACAAATCATCAATCCGTGGCGGTGGATACTTGTTCTTAATCGTTATCTTATTCAGATGCATAGCCTCATTGTACCATCTTTTTTCTTCACGAACAACACTGGCGTTCCCCATGGTGATACACTTGGCCGAATAAATCCTTTATCTGCCAATTTTTCCAATTGCTTCTTCAACTCAAGCATTTTCACACGTGCCATTCTGTACAGAGCTTTAGAAATTGGTCTAGTTCTAGGCTCTAGATCGATTCTAAAGTCAACTTGCCTAGTAGGTGGCAATCCAGGTAATTCATCTTGAAAAACATCCTTAAACTCGCGTGCAACTGAAATGTCTTTCACTTGAATCTTTCCTTCTTTCTCCAAAGCATAACATAAATATGCTTCACATCCTTTCCGTACTAGCTTACTTGCTTTCATCGCAGAGATCATCACCAGCGGGTCTTGTAGCTCACCTCCTTTGAACACATGACAAGTATCATCTTTGGCTAACATCATTTTTGTTAGCATTTCCGCATCTATCTTATCCATATACTTGATCATCCAATCGATGCCTAGAATCACGTCATCATTATCCAATCCGGTAATAAGGATATCGGTGGGCCACTCTACTTGACCTAGTTTCCACGTAAACTTTGGCTTCTTGCTCCTCTCAAATTAGGACAAGATCCTTGAGATTACATTATCCCTTAGTCTCACAAACTTTACCATATCTCTAGGTTAACTACATTTGAAACATGTAGTTGGAATTTTTGATCAGTCCTTCTTGTAATAATTTAGGTCCCCACAATTTAAAATGTTCTTCCCTCCAATTTCTCTTATGATCATGGTTGTGGAGAAGGCCTTATTTCTTGACTCACACGTCTCGTACTCGCAGGTTCAAGAAACTTGGAGTAGACTTCTGCCTCTTTCCTCCACTAGTTTAGGAATCCACCTTTTTCCTAAAGCCTTGTCTTGCTTCAAGCTTTATTATCCTCTCCTAATACTCCAATACCGTCATATCTTAGGTGACAACACCAACTAAGAGGTCGTTTCATCCTATCGTAAAAAATCTTATGAATTGATCATAAAGTGGTGCACTCTCATCCAACGAGGTATACTCCTCGTGAAATTCATATCCATCATAGAAGAACCTCCAAATGTTGCTTCAGAAAAGATTTTAACAAGTTAGTCCAAATCCGACTCTTGAAAGTCTTGTAATCCACAATGATTGCACGATTTCTCATCGACCAACATGCACCAATGTTCTGCACGAAGGTTGCTGCAAGTTTCATCTTATACTTTTCTAGCCCTCCAATGTCCCCAAAAGGCATGTTTATGTGGTTCAACTGCCAATCAACTTGCATTACATAAGCTCCTGCAAACACTAACACATCTCTTCTTTTGATGGCCTTAGTCACTTCTCTAATGAAGTTCACTACCTTCTTATTCCTCCTATGGAACTTCTAGTGTTTGGGGTTCAATCACTCGTTCTTGCCCTTGTGTTTCTATCATAGCAATAGCCCTTTCTATTGCTATATTCTTGCATCTTCACATCTCATGTAGCTCGATGGGTAGAAGTACTTGACCTTGACCACTTACTTTAAACATTATACTCTCATGTACTTCTAGCTTGTCTTACTTCCACTAACACACTCATTGTGCTCCCATTGACATACTCGTAATGAAGCTGCAACTTCCTTGTCTCTTAATCAAAACGCTTACGATTGCCTTTATCACGGTTTCGACAAACCGGAACATTCACGATCGTTCTCTCTTCATATATATCCACTACTTATAACAATAGTGATATCTATAAGAATACTATAATCTTAACAAGTTAGAGAGAGAGAACTACACTTACAAGGAGTCACGCTGAGGAGTGGAAGACAGTGTCTTTACCCACAATCCCGACTATGCATATGATTTTAAATCCATTAAAACCATATGTTAGTAATTTCCAAAATCTTTTGAAAACTTAAATGTCATTTCAAAACCAACCCGGACTGGGTTGTAGTTAGGTTGAACTATCATGTCTCATCTCAAGTCACATGTGCCCTTGCTGTCAACCTAAGCTCTGATACCAATCTGGAACGACCCGAGTTTTAAGTAACCCAAGACGTCACTAGGCTAAGGACCACACAGTGGGTCCCATCAGTTAGCCTGACAACAACTTCACAAATAGGACCTTACAACAAGAAGCACGAAAAATAATGAAAACATCCAACCTGTCATTTAGAAAACATTTACATAACAACCGTGCATACAGTTAGTATGTATATCCCAAAACGACAGGTGTCTTAAAACTTCAGCCTGAAATCAACATGTGTACACAGTTGCACACAACCAACAAATGACTCGCTTGCAAGCGATTAGTTTCAAAAGTAGTTCAACCAACCCTTGGGTTAACACTGCCCCGGCTGTCCACATCCTGCAGCTGACATCCCTGAAGCGTTCCTATGATCAGCATTACCTAAAAAGGATTCGGTTTAAAACCGTTAGCTACTGATCATAATCTATCCACGAGAGATTATATCATCACATCACAACACAACAAATATACTCAAATACCATATACCGTGCTCATGAGATGATATCATGCTTTTATGAATGATGCACGTGAATGCAGTATGAAATTTACAATTTTCGATCCCGGACCCATTAATCCGGAATCATTGCTTATACGGTTCTGGCTTTGGTGTGAGCTCACCATTGCACAGATTAGGTTAATTCAGACATTTGCTCTTAGGTCGTAGCCAGACTGATCAAGTCTACGGGCCAGGCTTTCTCGTGGTGGGTTATGGTCTTAACCCCTGACCACATGCAACATTTTGCCATTCATGTTATGCAAATATTTACCATTTTCATTAGGTGTGCGACCCGAGCCTGAAGTCCATCAGACTCGGTGTCATTCTTATACAAACGCAAGTGATCCGGGCTTGGCCGAGCTCCGGTATTCACTGCAAAATACTCGCTTCACATACTCTTGATCTTTACAAGTCATCATCATATCACATGCCTCAAAAGGCTTATCATCTCATACATAATCATGTTTCAGCAAGCTTATCATGTCATTCAATAGCACGCCTCAATAGGATTACACATGTTCATTTAACCATTTCTCATAATTATGACATGATAATAATCACAACAACATTAAGCATGCTTTACACATCATAACGTCATTTTCATCATAAACACATCAAGCATGCTTTACACATAACACATCTCAATGCATATCAACATTCACATTTCAACACAACAAGGCATTTCAAAACAACAACACATATCAACACAGTGAGATATAAATCTCTCAGGCACGGGTTTCTGCAGATCGAAGCTAAGTAAGTCCGAAGACTTACCTGGATACGCTCACTGAGCAACTAAGTTATAGTTAGTCTACCGTCTTCAACACCACCTGTCGAGAATATCATATTCCTCGTATTAAACTTCTTGCTTCAAACATCAATTAAATTCATTCCTTTGAATTTAATTAGCTTATAGCGTTTTCTAGATTCCTAATTTAATTAATTAATCTTTAATTAATTAATTAAATTTCATCAGAATAACCTTTTGCCCGCAGGCAGTTTCTCAACCCAACTGTCATCAGATCTCATCAAACAAATAGCCCATAATCACCAGAATAATGTAACGAGCATAATGGAATTTCCAATTATCCATTTTGACAAGCCTAAGGTCAATTTAGGCCAAATCGCAATACTGAAAACGAATAAATTCATAACTTATTCGTTACTAACCCGATTGACGATCCGAAAGAAGATTCGGAATCACAGCGACGCAGGCTACGCTCGGACACCATCAGATTTACCGGAATCTGAACGACGGAACCGGCCATATAAGGGGATGCTCGACCTGGCCATAACTTCAACGGAAACGCAGAAACTCGGTACCAAAATGAAGAGGACGAAGAGAGGAATCCGAAAACTCAAACGGAATTGAAATCGGATTACAAACGAAGAGTGGATATGAATTTGAAGGTTGAGAGAAATCAGAGCTTTTCCGAGGATTTGTGAAAGGAAATGAATTAATAAATGAATTTCCGCTATTTATAGCGAAGACGATAATTATCCTTTAGCAAAGTCGATAGTTATCCTTTAACCGATCCGAAGGCGGTTTGAGCCCCTTCTCCAAACTTCTCGAAATTGGAATAATAAATCCGGCATATTGTTTGGATAATTATTCCGCAACTTTCTCGGAAAACGCGTATTCCTAAGTCGTCTTTCTTAGCCGCTAAGAAACGAAATAGCGACTCTTTTGACCATTTTGCCTTTCCATGTTATTTCATATCTAGAACATATCCGATGTCCTGATCATTTCTTTCAACTACAATTTTATTAATTGAAGCTCCCAAATGCTCCATATAATACCAGAGGGTAAAAATTATTCCCCGGAGGAAAAAGTAAAAATTTCCCCATAAGTCCAAATTTACGTCAGGATCGTGACGGTGGAATTCATACTCGTCATCTACACACAATTCGCGAGTTATGAGTCAATTGTTATCGATGATTAACTTAATCACTCTTAATCATCCTTTATTAGGATTCGAAAATCCTAGCTTTTACAGAAATCACTCAAATCTCTCCTACAAATCTCAAGATGGTGTGTTCTTCCTCTCCAAATGAGAGTGTTTTCTCTCTCCTCCTTGCAAAAGGCTAGGATCCCCTCCAAAGTGACAAGCCTCTCAACCAAGGACACACTCTACCGAAGGTAAGGAAAGGTCAAGCAAAGAAATCGTGTGGCAAGTGTCGAAGCTTCGAGAACATGAATCTTGGGCCAAAATCTTGGCCGAGATTCTTGTCTTGGACCGAGATTTCTCCAATTTCAGCCTTGGATCATCAATAAACTATGAGTTGGTGCAAAGCTTGCACCAACTAAGGTTCTTGTCTTGTTCTTTGCTCCAAGCTCGATTCTTTCGGAACTTCGAATCCAAACCTCCACGAGGCTTGATCCTCGAATGTATCGATAACGTCCAAAAGATACCCGAAATACGTGAAAAACCGACAAAAGCTCGTGTAGACATATCTTCTAGCAATATAACTCGATTAAGTATAAATGTCATGAAATAATGTAAATTCATGCATAAATAAGGGGAAAATCTACCTAAATAAGTGCCTAATCGAATGGTGTAAATCATGTCATCAAATATCGGCAACAGCTAGATATATAAACTTTAAAAAACTTCCTACTATGTATAATACTTTTCATCGGTTCTTAGTTTTATTTTAATTTTTTATCAGGAAAAAAAATCCAACATTTTAACCTATAACACACTACATTTTAATCGGTTCTTAGTTGTTTGAAAATAGATATGTTCGATATGGTTCATGTCCTTCTTGCTTTGAAGATATGTATTTCTCTTCCTGAATCTACTTATTCCCCCGTTTTGAACACTTCCATCTATTCTGGCTAGAGCTCTTCATTTTTTGTTTGAATAACTTTTACATTCTATCAACGCTTCAAACCTTGAGTACCACATTGGTTTTGACCTTTGATTTTGAGATCCCAAATTTTGAAACCTGTTGCTTGCATCTGCACAAGTTTAGGGGCTTCTCGGTTGATGCGGGGTTGAAGTCGCAGTTTCCGATCTAGATTTAAAGTCATCGAATTGAACAATAAAGGCAAATCTCGATCAATATAATGAAATCTCGGGCGAGATCTTCGTATGAACAGGCCGAGATTCTGTAAAACTCAGAATGCGGAATTATGAACAATAATGGAAGATAAAAATATGATTAATGGAATGTAATATGATAAGTATAGGAAGATCGGACTAATTATAAGACTTGCAAAGTACCTTGACCAATTATGTGTCAAAACCTCTTTCCTTATTCAACCTTACACAAGTCTTCTAAATTAAGATAAACACAAGGAGAGACTAATTTGACTAGTAACACCAATCTTCAACAAGATTAACACACACAAGAACGATTCAACAAAAAACTCTCCTTTTGATTAAATAGTAATTATAAAATGCAAACTCACAAGTGTCTCACAATAACGTGGGAATCAAATTCAAATCTAAATTTTCCTATGAATCTCGTCCACTAAGGCTGTTTATAGGAGAGATTCCTCGAAAAGATAATCTAAAATAATCCTAAAAGATAGGTACAAAGTCAAAAGATATCTTTTGAATGTTTGAGAGCTTAAAAGGTATTAAAAATAACAAAAGATAAGTAAGATCTCAACGGATCTAATAAGTCTCAACACACTTGGGATCTCGGTCTATATCTTGGGCGAGATTCTGTTTCGGGGCCGATATTCTTCATTTCCATGGTTCCTTGATCTTCTTTGATAGCATCTCCTCTCATATCCTTTTGGCTCTTGATCTAGTGATTGATCCTTGTATAGTTTGTGTCGATCGTTGTTGTGTTCGAGGACTCAAAAGGCCTTCCATCCAGGTAGGGGAAAATTGTGGGGTCGACATTTTCGCAAGAGGTATGATATCCCTTTGAAAAGGGTTTTTATTATCCTACTTTCCAGCGGCGAGACACCACACTAGTTTCTTATATCCCGTGCTCTCTCCATGTTTTGACAACCTCGATTGTTGTTCACCTTCTCCCATAGTTTGCTTGTTCCGACTATGTTTTGAATATTTTACCTTTTCGGTCCTTTGGTGGTGGTTTTTGTTGTATTTTTACCTTTTAGTTTTTAGCGATTTGTATGACGATTTGACGTTTATTGGATCAGCTTTTCAGTACTTGAAGTTTGTTTGATATAGTTGAACTTCATGTCCTTTGGTTGTGGTTTTGGTTGCATTACTCAACTCCGTATAGGGACTTGACTTAGAGTTACGTACAGCAACAAAAGTGATATGTCTTTTGTATCCATTCCTTTGGTAAAGGTAGCAATATAGATTGATATGAATATGGACTATGGAGTATGCATGTGAATGAAAATGAAGTCAGTAAGGGCCTAGTCTCACATGGACGTCATTACCATTTTTGGGGATTGAGTTGCCCTTTTGTAGGGCCATTAGGGCACATGGACATGCATAGGGGTGCCCCCTCCTTTTTTTAATTTTATATTATTATTTTGAGAGCTAGGTTTCTCAAAGTGTGTCACCCTTATCCAATCGGGATATTCCAAAACACACCCCTACAATTCATGTTTATTACCAATTTTGCATTTACCCAGTAATTTAAACGACGAAGTACTAAAATTTACTCCTTCAATCGCATAAATGACAGCTTCTATATGATAATTTAGGTATCAATCTTTGGTCGGACTTAATAAGTGAGGTACCGTTTTTAAAATTTAAATGACGGGTACTAAAATTTAGTCAGCCTAAAAGATGATTTATTATTTAGACAATTTCTACTTAAGTAATATACTCAAACTTGTCTTCTTTTTTTTTTTTTTAATGATGGACACTTTTTTGGTTTAAAGATTTTGTTTTATTAATTTAAATTATTTATATGAGTGGCTCATACATTTTGAAAAAAAAAATATTTCAAAATAAAGTATAAAATTAATAATATAAAACATTTGAGCTGATTCAACACACAATATGAACTAATAAAAAAATTTAAATGCCAAATATTACAATAAAAATATGCTAATAAAATTTGTGTTTTATAAATATTACTCGAGAACATTGCAAAAAAGACATGAATTGATAAATTAACAAAATGTTAAATTGTTAGTATAAAAAGTTCGATAACATCTATGGTTTTCTTTTACAAGAAAAAATATATTTTTTTTAAATTTATAATATTTTGTTATTAAAATATTATCTTAATAGGTCATTTTAGGTTCATTTCAAAACAAATAAATGTTTAGTTATCGTCCATATTTTTACCAACACAGTTCATCAGTTTATATCTCCATAGTAAAAGAATTTGATTTACCTAAACCATAGTTTTAGCCTTTCATTCTTTGTTATGAATTCCAATAATACAAAATATGTTCCCATAAAACTTTATAAATATAAATTCAAAGACTTTTATAAGGATGTTTGACTCATCAAAATTTTATTTTATATAGGTAACGGGACTCGATATTTAGGGAGAGAGAAAATATATGAGGTATATATATAGGGTGTGGTTTCCATGAGCACAACCTTATCGGGTAATCATGAATATAATTTTAGACCGTCGGATGGTGAGTATTAAGGATGGAGATTTAGGTTAGATATCATAATTATTAGATAAATAATATTATGAAACTAACAATAACAATGAATAATCCATGGAACCAATAATAACTACGAATAATGCATTAAACAATATAATACCTTTGTAACAAAACTAATAATAACTACAAATTGTTCTCATGATTACACGATAAGGTCTATCTCATATGTATGTATGTATGTATGTATGTATGTATGTATGTATGTATGTATGTATGTATGTATGTATGTATGTATGTATGTATGTATGTATGTATGTATGTATGTATGTATGTATGTATGTATGTATGTATGTATGTATGTATGTATGTATGTATGTATGTATGTATGTATGTATGTATGTATGTATGTATGTATGTATGTATGTATGTATGTATGTGTGTGTATGTGTGTATGTATGTATGTATAGAGAGAGGGGTTGTATTCGTTAGGTCTTTAAACAGATGGTTGAGATTAGACGAGATTAAAGGGGAAAAAAATTTGTGTGATTAGTGAAAGAAATATTCGGCAGTATAGTCACATATATTCGGCGGTATATTATATATTCTGTAATTTGTTATCATGGTTATGTGGTAATATATATATATATATATATATATATATATATATATATATATATATATATATATATATATATATATATTTTGTTAGTTTATAAATGTCATTTTCAGTTTTAATGTATGCTAAGTTGGTAACCCTCAAGCCGATATCTAATACTAGCATGGGAATGATTTACACCACAAATATTAAATGTAGACATACACATTTACATCATTTTCTGCATTCAAAACATTACTCAAAACAATATTCTCATATTAACTTTTAGTGGAGGAATAGTCTTCTTACGTTGAAATTTAAAAACAATGCATGCGAATTCAAAATAAATTAAAGCGATTACTTTTAACGATTTATAATTTATTAGATGTTTTTATTTTTAAACAAGTTGTTGGTTAATTTATAGAAGTGTGTAAAAATGTCTATCCCTCAATGTCAGGTATTCGGCTACAAAACATGTGTCCAACGTAAGAATGCAAGAACAAAAGACTACAACACTCATGCACGGCCATAAGGCGTTGCATGTACAAAACCAACAACTAATAAACCATAGTGACGTCAAGAAAGGGGCTGAAAGCCCGATCAAACTCCCAACACGCCATCATCAACATCTTCTGGATATGCAACCTGGAGTAATCTAAAGACGTGTGTCTTTATGAGTCGAATAATCACCTCCTCTGGTAACCGGTTGCCTTTGAAGATGAGGTTATTGCAAGCATGCCAAATGAAGTAAAACATAGCGACAAGGGCAAACCTCCTAACACTTGATCTCCGATTCTTCTGCCTTGCCTTGTTATCCTCTTCAGCCATCCAAGCACCATGTCAAGCGTGGCTAGTCCAAATGCCATATCAAAGCTTCTTCTAACCTCTCTCCAAATACGCCTTGAGTATTGATACCTAAAAACAGGTGTTCATGCAACTCCATCTCTCGCTGGCATAGATGACACACTGGATCGATCTGTAAGAACCCCATACGATCATGGATAGATAGACGTTTAAATGCTGACATCCATGCAATGAAGGTTTGCCTTGGGATATGCCTTGAGTCCCACATAACATGATGCCATGAGACACTCTCTCCCATCTTGCGTATTTGGTTATAAGCCTTAGTCACTTTAAACCTTCCTCCAACACATAGCTCCGCCAGTGTGTCATCTAGACTACCCCTTCACTAGTTAGGCTCACCAACTTATCCCTCCCTGAAAATATGGCTTTGATAAGAGGTGAATCACGTCTATGAGGTTGCTAGTCCATAGGCTCAGTTACTTGGAGTACCTATGATGTACCCACTTAACCCAAAAGCTATCCCTACCCTCATGGATGTGTCACTAGGGCTTGCACATAAAAGCATTATTCCATGCACGTCTTGGTGTTCTTCAAATTTTATCTTTTTTTTCCTCTTAGTTACTAGTTTTGAAATTTGTTCATGGTATCTTTATTTTTTTTATACAAAGATAAGCATATTAAGTGAATAATTTTCAAAAAACCGATCGACCTAACACATCGTTGCGGATGAGGTATTCAACATCTTTTGGAAGAGCATCGACGTTCATGGTTTAGTTGTATCCATGAAGCGCAATCTTATCCGCAACAGTGTTGATTTCCTTGAAAATATCTTGGGCGGGAGAATGCGTGAATTCCGAAATCATGTTAGAGATATATATCAAAGATGATCATATCTATCTCTCGTGGAAGTCTCCAAGGTCGGTTGATTGCATTTATGAGCATCAAATTGTATCCTTCAATCTCGATGGATGTAGCACCTACCCTAGCTGCCTTTAAAAGACCCTCACGCAGAGCGAACGCTTCTGCCTCTAGCATAGATTTTGCATTGCATCTTCCATTTCCTACAACAATAGGAATATCAAAATGGTTTCTAATGATGTAACCAAATGAATATTGGTTCGTCGCATTTCTTGCGGCGTCAAAGTTTAAATTAAGATACCCTTCTTTTGGTCTATTCCATTTACATATTTTTAGTTTTCCTTCTCTAATTACTCTTCATGTTGTTCATGGTCGAATTTTATTAGCCTTTTCCAATCAATAATTTGATTTGAGGCTAGTAGTTTTAGATTTTGTGGTGTTTTTGTTTTATTAAAGATGATTTGGTTCCTAACCATCCAAATGTTCCACCAAATGACAACAAACTTTCTTAATTCAGATGAAGTAATTTTTCCTCTTAGTTCGGAAAGGATCTCAATTATGTTCCAATTGTCAATTTCGTAGTTTTGTAATATAGATAAAATATTCGGATTATCAACTATCTTCAACATGTAGGGGCATTTAAAAAAAATGTGCTTGGAACTTCTTGTATGATGATTACAAAATTCACAATTCATCACAAGAATTTTTGCCTATCGATATTTTGTTTTGTTGGTATTCCGTTAAGTGCCAATTTCCATGATTTTTTCTAAAATTTTGGGCATTATGTTGATTTTCCATATCCACGTGTTGTACGTGGTTACCCCCACATTCCGTTTTTGAATCATTTTCATAGTCGATTTAGTTGAGTATCATCTTTCGTCATTTGCTGCCCAATATAGTCTATATCTATATCATATTTGGGAAGATTATAGTTTTTAATTTTTTTGAAAATGTTAGTAGGTAAAAGTGTGCTTAGTCGATTTACAAGTTGGTGATTTCATCTTTTATATGTGATATACAAGCAAGTGAATTTAGTCGGATTTATTGAGACTTTGTTGGTCACGTTGTTCTGGAGTGGTTTATCGGTAATCCACCTGTCTTTCCAAAATCTAACTGTTTTTCTGTCTTCCACCCGCCATCTAAGCCTTTTGTCGAAGTTTTCTCTCAGTTTTACTTAATTCTTCCATTGCCATAATACAATTTTTCCCACATTTATAGTTCTAGAGGCATGAGCATTTAAGGTATTTTTCTTTAACTATTTTGACCCAAATATTATCCGAATCAACCATAATTTTCCATAGTAGTTTCATATGTAGTGTTTTATTCATATCTTCTACTTTCTTAATTTCAGTACCTCCAAGGGTTCTTGGTTTATAATTTTTTTCCAACTGATGAGCGGATGGATTAGGTCCCTTATTCCAAAGAAATTTATGTTGATTTGGTCTAGTTCGTGATGAATGCTTGTAGGCAACATAAAAGCCTGCATAAGGTAACTTGGTTTGACACTGAGGTTCACTTTTATTAGCGTTATTTTGCATGCATGTGACAAAGACGTAGCTTTCCATTTTGTAAGTTGTTGTTTAGATTTTAAGATAACGGAGTTAAATATGTCCTTATTTACTCTAGCGTTAATGATAAGACATTCAAGATAGATTTGTAACCGCATCAATGTCAAGATGCTCTTGGATTATTTTTTCGTCGTTTTGGTCGATGTTCACGGTAGTTTGGAACGCAAATTTATGATAATTTATGAGTTGACCTTAAATATCACAAGAATCATGTAAGACCGATAGGATTTTGTTACTTTCTTTTGTTGTTGTCTTTGTGAAGATTATTATGTCATCTACAAAGGCTAAAAAGGTATTATTGTTCCATTTTTTGTGATAGGGAAACCTAAGGACTTATGATTCTCATTTGACACTTTTTATATGTTTTCGGCTAGTACTTCCGCACGCAAGTTAATAAGCAAGGGAGATAGGGGATCTCCTTGACGGAGCCCTCTCCGTGGGAAAAAATCGTTGTGGGGAATCATTTATTAATATGGAGTAAGAGACTGTTGAAATACATTCATAAATCCAATTCCGAACCTTTTCTCCGAATCCAAAGTTTTCAAGAACAACTTTTAGAAATTTCCCATTCTATTTTGTCATATGCATTTTCAATGTCGAACTTAATTGTCATAAACCCTTCTTTTCCTTTTTGCTTTAAATCCATGAAAAATTTCATGAGCAATGAGAATATTATCGTGAATTGCTCTATTTTTAATGAAAACACTTTGTAGTGGATGAATTAGTTTAGGTAGGACTAAGCTTAGTCTTTTGGCCAAAATTTTGGCAATTATTTTATAGACTATTGAGCATAAGCTTATTGGTCTATAATGAGTAGTTGATGAAGGATGTTCTATTTTAGGAAGTAGGACAATTAATGTATGGTTAATTTGTTTGATGATTTTTCCGGTTCTACAAATTTTTTTTACCGCCCTAGTAAACCGTCGGCTCAATGATGTGCCGATATTTTTGGTAGAAATCAGCAGTCATACCATCATGAGCAACCGATTTATCACTACCATTATCAAAAGGGTTTTTTTATTTCCTTTGTGGAGAAAAACATTGTTAGGTTTCGGTTGTCGTTCTCAGATATTTCTTATTGAATGACTTCTAGTTGACTCTGGAGTTTATGCTGGTGTATTACTGATTCTTGAAACCGGTATTTGTAATCTTTTAAAAATTCATCATTGATTTTTTTTCTTTAGACACAACCGTACCATCATTTTTCATAATTGTTGTAATGATTTTCTTATTTCTTCTACCCATTGCTTTCCTATGGTGGAATTTTGTGTTCTTATCGCCTAGATGTAAATTATTCGTTTTAGCTCTTTGCACTCAATATTTATGTTGATAGTCCACAAGACATTCTCTTTTTCAATTTTGTCTGTTTATTTATCATTCTTGAGTTGGTCGAAAGACGCAAAATTTTATTTTTGGACAGGTTCGATTTCACCATCAATATTTTGTAATTTTTCATGAATATTTCCAAAATTTTCACCACTCCACTATTTTAGCTTTTATTTGAGGAGATTTGTCTTTTTGCAAGGTTGAACAAATGTGTGACTGAAAATTGTGTTCTCTATACTTGTTTTACAAGGTTCTCACAATCTTGTCTTTGCATCCACATGAATTTAAACTTGAAGGGTTTGTTATTGATGTTTGTATGTGTGTTTTGAAGGTAAGTGAAAATCATGCAATAGTCAAAAGTCATAAATGCATGATTTCTAATATGTATCCAGGGTATTCATGAATGATTTCTAGAGATGTCATTACTCTATTTAATTTTTTTGTATGTGTTGTTGTCTCTTTCCTTTTTCTTCTTCCAAGTGAATACATTGCCTTCAGTGGGGAGATTAACTGGACTAAATTGATGGGAATGTTTTTGTAACCTGTCAAACTTATTATTAGCGGGTGGAGCCCCTCCTTTTTATCGGATGGTTCCAGCAGTTCGTTGTAGTCACCAATCAATAACATTGGTTTGTTTGTAGAGTTTATTTCTATCATCAGCTATGTCCAAAAATCATTTTTCATTTGTTCATTTGGTTGGACGTAAATGAAGAAAACACAGTTTCAAAATTTGTACGAACATTTGTGTGTTTTTAACTATTAGAAACCTGTCCTGAGCTTTGATAATTTCAATTTTTTCATCCTTTATTTGATACTCCTTCCATAGGAGACATAGACCCCGACATATCCCATAGCCGAACTAAAAATATTCTGTTAAAACTAGCGTTTTTCCATGTTGTTTTTTCAGGTTTTAAACTAGATTTTATTTTGGCCAACACTATCTTTAATGTGTTCGTTCTTACATGTAATGTTGATGTCAGTTCAAAAATTATTTTTCTTCATACCCCTACAGTTCTAGAATGTGATCTTCATTTATGGATTATAATATGTGATGAGTGGTATTGATCCCTTTATTCCTACCCTACATTCATCACTGATTGTTTTCTCGATAGTCAAATTATTTGTGTGTAGCTTAGTTTTGTTCTTAGTCAAGACACCCAGAGAAGGGTTATAACTAAGTTCCTGAATAAAAGAGAATGGAAAGTACCCATGTTTTTTATTCATATCTAAGAGCATTAGTCCATTTGGTAAATTTTGCATGTTACTAACTCTGCTGTTAGTAATGGTTTTACAAATTATTGTATATTTGCATATATTGTAGTCACTAATGCTCCTCCCCATAACTAGATTTTTAGTACTCAAATAGTTAGTTGTAAGATAACATTTTTTGCTTCCGCTATTCTCTTGACTGATCGTTGTTACGTTGTATGCATATTTTCTAATCGCTTTGATTATCTTGTTCAATATGTTTTGTTTTGTATTTGAGATAAAGGTTCAAAAATTCCTTGGAAAAGTCTAAAAATGCCAATGAGAGCAATACATTTTCTATTTTTTTCCGGTATACTCGATCTATGAACAACGGTAAATTAGGTTTGTTCTTGTTTTACATGTGCCTTACCTGGGTAACAACAATAACCTGAACACAAACCGCAAATGAACAAGCGGGACATCTCCTTCCAATGTGTTCAATCATAACCCCCTCCACTATAGCGGGTCTTGTAAGCATTTGGGAGCCTTAAGGTTAACACTTTAGCCTCATCAGCAACCCAAAGTGGTTGAACATGTGGTTTGACAACTAGGCCAATAATTAATGAAGTCATTGGTTTGTGGAAGTTATGCTCGTAGAAAAGACCTCACATAACTACTTGTGTTGGTTTCATTATGCAACTTGACAACCGGAATGCAAGTGCGGCTTTCAACAAGAATGAGACTCGCCTGATACGCTCCCGGATGACATCGTCATCCGTGTTTCCGGCTAGAAGGACCCGCACATAACTACTTGTGTTGGTTTCATTATGCAACTTGAGAACCGGAATGCAAGTGCGGCTTTCAACAAGAATGAGACTCGCCTGATACGCCCCCGGATGACATCGCCATCCGTGTTTCCGGCTAGAAGGACCCGCACATTTTGACGACAGTTATTATTATTTCGGCTATTTAATAATTATTCTTTTTATATTCGGAACTTTAATTCCGGAACTTAATTCCATGAATTAAATTCCGACCTTTCATATTTTAGGCTTTTCATATTCGGAACTTGATTCCGACATTAATTCTGTCATTTATGTTTGAACTCTTTGTATGACCTCCATCCACTATATAAGGATGACTTGGCTTATTTGTAAAAGGCATGTCTAAGTTGAAATCTAAGTATTGAGAAGGAAAACCCTCTTACTTAGTTTAGGCATCATCTCCTCTTCCATCATCTTAAAAGTTCTATCTTGGATCTAGTCTTTGATCCAATCATTCATATTCGAGGATCCTTTTGAAGGATTAACCAAACGCTTCCGCCATCCAAATTCTAAGTTTGATCCAACAAGAACGATCAAGAAGAAGTAGTTGAAGTTTCTCCTCGATCTAGACCACCCATTTTCTATCATTGGTATCAGAGCTCGGGATCGAGGTCAAGTTTCTTTACAAATTTTTTTCTTGATCAAGTTTATTCAGTGTTCTTCCAAGATCTTCAAGTGTTCTTCGAAGATCTTCAACCGTTCTTTAGTGTTCTTCGAAAATATTCAAGTGTTCTTCGAAGTTTTTCATTGTTCTTCAAGTGTTCTTCATCGTTCATCATGTTCTATGACGATGATGATAAGTTTGACTTGTATGGAGAATGGTTGCCTTCTCCTCAGGAACTAAAGCTCAAAACGGCCCGAAAAATCTCCCGGAGGTACCGACGGAGACAATATTTTGAGGATGAGGAGTGGTTGCCTCCTCCGGACCCACCTAGGCCGACTTTTTCGATGAATGGACACCGACGGTATCCACACCGGCAAGAATATTATGATGATACCTATGTTGCTCCAAGACAAAGTGCCTTTCTTGAAGAAAATCCCTACAAGAAACAACAAGAAGAGAATAAGTCTTTAAAGGAAGAGATTGCAAAATTGAAAGCACAAATGGTTTCCCTCATGACGGCCGCCCAACAAGAAGAACCTGAAGCGGTGTCACAACCACGGAGTGAGTTGGTTGTCCAACCATTGTGTGATGAACTCAAAGATGTGGGAAAAGTCATCTTTCAAGAGATCTCCCCGATTATTCCAATTCATCTTGTCAATCCGTTATGTGGAGAGTATTTTGAAGATGACAACGATGAGGCCATTTTTGAGATTGAAAAAGAATCCAACCCCGACAACGGTACCATTTTGTTGATGGAAAACCAATTTGAGCCGGCCGATTCAAGGTTTGTCTTTACAATGCCAACTAACTTCCATCTTGGCTTGTCATTCAACATGCCTCTGTCGCTCAAAGTCAAGACCATTTATGGCATGATAGACAAACTCCACAACACCTCCACCTTGAGGGATTACATATTCAACAAACGCCACAGAGTCACAATCTTGAAAGACTACAAGTCCAAGCCGCCCGACAATGTGCTTTGGTGTTGATTTTCAAGGGTCTTGTTTCTCAAGTGACTCCTTTCTTTTTTGACGGTGAAACGAGGACGTTTCACATTTAAGAGGAGGAGAATGATACGCCCCCGGATGACATCACCATCCGTGTTTCCGGGTAGAAGGACCCACACATTTTGAAGACAGTTATTATTATTTCGGCTATTTAATAATTAGTCTTTTTATATTCGGAACTTTAATTCCAGAACTTAATTCCGTGAATTAAATTCCGACCTTTTATATTTTAGGCTTTTCATATTCGGAACTTGATTCCGACTTTAATTCCGTCATTTATGTTTGAACTCTTTGTATGGCCTCCATCCACTATATAAGGATGACTTGGCTCATTTGTAAAAGGCATGTCTAAGTTGAAATCTAAGTATTGAGAAGGAAAACCCTCTTACTTAGTTTAGGCATCATCTCCTCTTCCATCATCTTAAAAGTTCTATCTTGAATCTAGTCTTTGATCCAATCATTCATATTCGAGGATCCTTTTGAAGGATCAACCAAATGCTTCCGCCATCCAAATTCTAAGTATGATCCAACAAGAACGATCAAGAAGAAGTAGTTGAAGTATGGTTGGTGGTCAGTTATATAAAGGCATGAAAAGAAAAACAAAAAGCAATATCGGATATCTATGTTGATTGGGACCCATTATATGTTGATTTACCTCGTTATATGGTGACACTTCAAAGTGAAAATCCAGGTACCGTGTTTGAATGGAAAATAGTTTACACAATGATCTCATTGTGAAGATGTTCAAGGAGGTGTTTTGGTCATTCAGACCATCTATTATAGGCTTTCCTCATCGTCGGTCTGTAATTACGGTTGATAGAACCTACTTTTATGGCAAGCATAAATGCACTCTACTAATTGTAATGAGGGTCGTTGCAAACGAAAAAAATATTTCCTCTTATTTTTGCACTTGTGGAGAGTGATAATAGCTCAAGTTAGTCGTGGTTCATGAGTTGTATTGGTTCACATGTCACATATAGGGCTGGATTGTGCGTCATTTCATATAGACGTACATGTATTATGAAGGTCGTGAGAGAACTGACGAGAAAGATGGAACCGAACGCACATCACCAAATATCCTTATGACATTCTAATTGTGTTTTGTTGTTTAATTAAATTTTATTGGGTCTTGCAAAGGTAACCTTGATCACATAACCAACCCGAATTTAATTATTCCGATGTTACACAAAGAAATAGGAAAAAAAAAATACAATTACAACTATTCTTGAAAAAAATAATATGTAATTTCATATACGCTTAGAGTTAGTTGCTTTTCAGTCCACTCTCGAGTGAGAAGGCCAGGATTTTTAATGAATTGAGGATTTTTCGATTCATAACATAATATTTTGTTTAAAGACGGTTATGAGAAAAATAAATAAGATTGAGAGGATTTTCCAACCGTTAATAATTGTTAGATCAATTCCAACCGTTAGGATCGACTCCATTTTTATTATTTCCCCAAGTAACTTTTTATTTTTCTAAACAGAGTTCTCCAAGTCCAAGTAACTAATGGAATTGTTTATGTAGCACCAATTTGTCCACCTTTAAACCAATTATTAGGGGTGGACATAAATTCCGATTAATTTTGTCCCGTTTTGATTCCGTCCTAATTCCATTCCGATTCTGGCGAAATTTTTTTAAAAATTGTATATCCCGTTTCGTCCTGTGAAAAGTTCATGGTACGGGACGCGAGAAGGAAACTTTCCATCCCGGTTAATCCGCCCCGTCCCGCATATATATATATATATATATATATATATATATATATATATATATATATATATATATATATATATATATAATATTTTATATTTTTAAAAATATTATATAGATAAATAATACATATAAATTAAAATTTTATATTGATAAGTATTACAAAAGTAATAAAATACTAAAAGAGTAGTCAATTGTCTTATACTGACGTAAAATAATATTAATTCGAATATTTTCATTTAATATTCTATTTTTTCATATTGACGGTACTTGTTACTAACGTAGGCCTCTTGAATCGATAATCGGGTATCGAGTTTTTTTTATTCGTGTTTTCAACATGAGAGAAAATAGGTACAAATGTTGAATATAATGAGTGCATAATTCTGACGGGATTATACCCGACCTGTCCCATGTGGGATAGAGCCCGTGCGAAACGAGGAAAAAAAGTTATAAATCTCGTCTGGTCCCGCTTATAATTTGCGGGACGAGACATGGGACGACCTCAATCTCGTTCCGTCCCGCCCCATATTCAGCCCTACAAATTATATTTTTTTCAATATCATGCATCTAGGTATAACACTTGATTTTTAAGAGACATCAAGTATCTTCTAGTTAAACCAAATACATTATTATGAACATGTATGAAAACACTAAATTTAAGAATTGAAGTTGAACTTAATGGTAGTCGATGGTTATTGGATAGTTGAAATAAATGGTTAATTAGAAGTTTTTAAAAGAAAATAAGATTGATAGGTGTTTGAGTTATTAAAGTGGATGGAGGTGTAAAATTATAAGATATATCCTATTCACGAACTTGAAGCTTCAACCAAAGAAGCCGAAACCAAGAAATCCCTACATCTTTTGTGAACATGTAAGTCAGATTAGAGTCATAAGTGCTTGTTTGGTTGGACGTAAAAAATCCAGTAAAGTAAATTAATCCATTAAATGGGATTTAATTAAGGTGTTTGGTTGCAAAATAAAAAATGATAAACACAGTAATCTAATTTACTGGATATTTTCCAATTATCTCAAATGGAGTATTTACAATTACCCACTTCTCCCTAGGTATCAAAACAATTAACGTGTTATTTTGATATTAAATCTCCCAATTACCCTTAAAATTTTTATATCCCACCTTTTTTATCCTCAAATAAAGGTTATAATTGTCATTAACTAATAATGCCTATGAATTTAACACATTGCAAATAACTGGATATATTTTTGCTACCAAACATATTTTCTCAATTTTCAGCAATTGTAATTCTCAATAATTCAATTCCTAGGAAAGGTAATTCCCGAACTGAGATCGACAATTTTCCTAATTAGAAATTCAGCCGACATCAAAATAAACAAATAAACACGACTTCAAATGTACTAAGAACCAACAAATCCAAACTGAGATCGACAATTTTCCTAATTAGAAATTCAGCCGACATCAAAATAAACAAATAAACACGACTTCAAATGTACTGACAAGCAGATAGAAAATGAAATGAAGATAACTACTATTTTAATATTAAATAAAATAAATGTTTAATAATATATACTAGTGATTAATAAATATCATTTAATTCAAAGTTTGAAACATTTTTGGTAAATATAATGGAACATTAAAAGTAACAAAGTAATGCCAAACACCTTAAATGAAAAGGGAAGAAGTTAAGGCCAAACGCAAAGAGACAAAATATATTTATACTCATAGTTGAGAAATAATGACATTGCAACCGTATAGGTGGCTACTAGCATGTGTACACAATAATTGCACCAATAAACCCTCTCTAACAACCTAAACAATAAACATAATACCATACAGCACAATTAAATTATACTTTTACCTTACCTACTGCATAACATTTCCACCGGACATCTTTGTTATACAGATCAGAAATAAAATTAAGAATAAAAATATTAGTTTACGGAGATTGTACATACAGCTTGCGTAAGGCAACCGGATCAGACGACCGTCTGAGAATCTTACGAAATTACGAGTGCAAATACAGACTAGTTGGCATGTCTCTGTTCAATGTATATGCAACTAATATTGGTGGATTTCATTTTCTCCCTAAGAAAAATGGGATAGTGGAGCTAAAAAAACAAAAGTGAAAGCGTATACATCAAAGTACATCCAAAGGAATTAACAAAAAAACAAATTAAAAACGAAGTAATTAGAGAAAAAGAAAAGAAGAAGATCGACTAGCGCGATACTTGTGGAGTTAGATCACGGCGATCGGGATTCTCGGCAGAAGTGCTCGTTAGAATATCGGCTAAAGCGGACATGACTCGGATCTGCATTTCCAAGGCTGAGATGTAATCGGTAGTCTCTTCCAGAAGCTTCGGAAATGACAATTTCCGGCAACCGGGAACTAAACCGCCGAGAATCCGTACGCGTCTCTGCATAGGCGGTGAAAATCGCTTTATCGGTGCGTTCTTCAGTTTCCGGCTACTACTGGTCGTCTCCGCAGATTTTGTCTTGACCTTCTTATGATTCTTGAGGCGGAGGTTGAGGCGGTTAGCGAGAATGGCGCGGCTCCACCTAGACCTTCCTCTGGCGGCAATCGCAAGAGTAATATCGGCGGCGTCACGGACGGCTCGGCTATGGCTTGAGGAAGAAGAAGAAGAGTTGCGGCGAACGTGACGGATCGCTTCGAAGAGCTTGGACGAGTAGGCGGCTTGCTCGGCTGGCGATCTCCATTTGTTGATCTCTTGCTGATGGTTAGAAGTAGAAGATTGATTCTGATAGTTATCTGAATCAATCCTTCTCCGCTTTCTCCTCTTCAATTCACGCGGCGTATCGGCGTGTTCTTCGTAATTCGTGAGATTGGAGGCCATTTGGCTGAGTGATTGGAGAAATTGTTGTTCAGAGTTGATGTAGACTCAGATCCAGTTGAGCAATGTCTTGATTTCACTGCAGAATTTCGCAAGATATCAATGATGTTCGTGAGAATCGTAACAATAAAGCATAAATAGCAAACATCAAATCAAAAGAATACCTCCGTATGGCGGTTAACTGGAGAGAGAAGGAAGCAAGAGATGGGAAGTATGCCGGAGAATTGAGGGATTTGCAGGTATGGGGGAAGGAGTTGGTTGTTTGTAATGTATGGAAAGGAAAGGGATGATGGAATGGGAGAAAGAAATGGGTAAGAATTGGGCGTGGGGGTGTTTTAAATATGCCAGGGGGTCTGAACCGCAGGCATGCGTGCCCGCTAATTTTGCCCAAAATGTATTTTTGTGGATATTGCATCAGCAAAATATCATATACAATTATAATTTCACATGGTTTTTGTTTGTATGGACAAAAATTTACAAAGCATACACGGTAATGTTTTCGGACTATGAGAAGTAGTCGAGTTAATATGTTTGATACGTGCTTAGTTGTAGAAGACCGATCTTGAAAAATAAGAATTAAAAAGATGTGATATTGAACTTGAAAGAGCAAGATTCACGGTATAATGAAGTGTAAATGGATAGATCAAACTTCTGGAAACCACATAGAGAACCTTGATTCTGATTGATCAAAAATCTAGACAAAATTCATGGGAACCCTCTATTATACAACCTAACACAATCAACTAAGCGAAGAAATCACTAGGAGGAAGCTTGTGAATGTTTAGTAGCACAAAGTTTTCAATAAATTGATACACACTCAAGAACAAAACAAGCTTTTTAGAGATTATCTATCACTCCTCTCCCTCAACAATGTGAGTAGAGCACAAAGTAACACAAAGTATTTCTCACATCAACAATTAATTTCAAAGTGCCGAAAATTGTTATGTTTTGTGCCCAATATAGTCTAAACTAGGGTTGGAAAATAAGAAAGAAAATAAAGTAAGTCAATGGGTTCAAAACAAATAAAATGTCCAAATATAAAGAAATTAGAATAATTCCAAGGATGTAATTAATCCCTCTTCCATGTGTGTTTTCCCCTCCTTAGACGTCTCATATGTCTTCTCATATATTGAGTTTGACCGGATTGATTTGACTCGAGTGTTGGACATTTTAACCCTTGATGTCTTCACTCTTTTAGAGATGATCTTCCTTTCTCTTCTTGTATGAAAGCATTTCATCTTGAATCTTCATCTTCTTAAAGCCAACTTCCCTTTATGTATGATGTTAAGCTCTTGGATGGTCCCTCGTCATTCCCCATCTTTAAAGGATTCGACAACAATTTCTTGCCTTTTCTCTCCAAGCAAGCATCTAGTTGTATGACTTCTCCTTCCTAGCATGGTGTGGAATTCATCTTCATGCCATTTTCCTACATATACATGGAATTGATACAAAATAAATAAAAAAAAACAACAATTACAGATACCATAACTATTACCAAAGTACTCAAAGCTAGGTGTAACGAGAAATTTCGTTAATTTCTTCTCGCGTGCTCCCAATATAATGTTGTTCCTAAAGATGTTAGTAGACTCCACAACAAAACAAATAAAAATATAATGATCACACAAACAAAAAGGTCAAGAGGGAGCTAGGTGAAGAAGGTGATAGTGTGTACTCTCACATGTGTCCTCTCATCCTTAAGACCACAATGTATCTTAGAACCTTAATGAGACTAAACAACAATCCTAAAGGTCCTAAATCCGCAAGTAACATTAAGCACCTCCAAATTCTTACTTATCTTGAAATAACCTTCTAAAGTAGAACACTTCTAACATTCTCAAGTCCAACATAGGTAGTAAGTTACAAGTCTTCAACATAGCTTGGATGCTCTTAGTTACTATACCTTTCCTAAAACGATCTACTATCTTCGAAACATGAGACTCTTATTCATAAGTTTCCTTTAAGCATATCTTATAGGTAGGATAAATTTCTAAACTTCTAACGATTGGAAAATCCAAAGGTAAACCCTCAACAAAGGACAGTTAAAGCATGAGTGTATGTTTCAGATTTGGCTCAGTTTGGTCCGGATTTTGTTTGATTTTCTCCTCATCAAATCCCTCTCAGTTGCTTCTAATTTGACTTGCCTCAAATTATTCAACCACTTTTGTGGGTGTTACAGGATTAAGCACTATTACTTTACCCTTTAAGGTGAAGTTATACCGATTATCTTTGCCCTTATAATGGGTCTCTCAATCATATTTCCAAGAGCATCTCAATAAAAGATGGAATGAATGCATAGGGAAGACATCACATAAGACTTTATCCTCATATGCTCCTATGGTAATGGTAACTACTACTTGCTTATTAAACATTAGTTCTCTACACTCATTCATCCACGCTAACTTACAATTCTAGGATGGTGGATCATAAGGAGTTGTAACTTATTAACCATCTTATCATTAGCTACATTGATAAAGTCCTAGGTACGGATCAAGGACCAAATATGGATCTAAATCGAGCTTAAGCTTCAACTACTTCGTATGTTGATGTGTCGGTGGATCAAAGATAGAAATGGTTGGGGAAGCTATGAGATGGATGCGGAAGCGAATGGTTGATCCGATCAAGGTTGATAAAGCAAGCCGTGGAGTGGAGTGGAGTGGATAAGTTGATTCTTCAAGAATCATCGAATGTCAAGTTTTGGATTGAAGATCCAAGAAAGAACTTTGAGAGGGAAGAGGTGATGCACAAAAAAAGTAGAAAGATTTACCTTCAGCTAAACATAATTTAATTTTGAACATGAACTACAAGTGAGGCCAAACATCCTTTATATAGAGGATGAGGCTGGAAAGGTCTAAAAGGGGGTCCAATAGAACAAAGCCTAAAGGCGTTCAATGGGAACTCTTAGAAGGATATATACCACAAGAATATCACTTATATTATTACATAAAAAAATAGAAAAACAATGGAAATGTTGTCAAAATGGGCAACCCTTGTACCATTGTGGGGTGAAGACAAGAAGTGCCACTTGATGGGCCGACTTAGGCGGAGGCATGGATGACAACGGTATCAAAGGGCATATCACTCCCCTCGTCTTGGATGTGAAACATCTCCATTTCACCGTGGTCAAAGAAGGGATCAACATTTGAAGCAAGGTATTTAACTTCGAACATTGGGGGCACACCATAGCAATCGAGAGGCTCGGACTTATAGTCCATTACGGTGATGGAGCCATGGAATTTGTCTACTATGTCGGTAAGGGGCACATGATCGGGTGTTTGAACTCAAACGATGGTGATATATGATGGTGCCAAAACTTTTGTATATGGCAATGAAGTTCCTCAATCTCCTTTGGATTTGTAATAAATGTGGCATGGTTGGGAAAAGTTGTGCCGGGAACAAATCTGATGTGGTGCTCAATGCCATGGATAAGTAGCAGGCCACGTGGTGGATGATCGTATGTAACATGGACAAATATTGATCGGGAGGCTCAAACTTGTAGTCCTTCAAGATGGTGGCGCCATGGAGATTATCTCATATGCCTCCAATGCCCTTGACGGTAAATTTTGAGGGCCTACCGAAAAGATAGAAAGACATGTCGGGAAGTAAGTTAGTGGACATAACAAGGACAATACCTGGACTAGGAGGCTCAAACTTGTAGTTGGTGACGTTGGCAGGGTTGACGTCTCCTTCTTCCTTGATGATGACATTGTCATGGTCTTCTTTATGAGGAAAAGAACTTGTGCCTTCAATGCTTCTATCTTGCTCCTAAGAGGGGTGCCTTCTTCAGAGGCATCATGCTCTTTTCAATTTTGTGAATCCTGAGAATTCTAACGAGAGTAAGAGTGATTATATCTTGAACACTTCGGCTCTTCTTGTTGTTGCTTGTATAGCTTTTTCATTGTACCTTCCCGACATTAATGGTAAGTGTCCAGGCGGCGGGGTGCAATGTGATCTTCTTTAAGATAGGCACGTGATTGGCCATGGGGATACCGTTGGTGCCCATGGATGGTTTGTTTAGGTCTTAATTGGTATGGGGTAGGCAACCATTCCTCGTCCTCAAGATAGGATCGACATTGGCCGTGTGGATACCGTTGGTGCCCGTGGATGGTTTGTTTCGGCCATGGTGGGTTTGAGGTAGGCAACTATTTATCGTCCTCAAGATAGGATCACCGTTGGCCGTGTGGATACCTTTGGTACCAACAAATGGTTTGTTTTGATTTTGATGTGTATGGAGGAGGCAACCATTCATCGTCCTCATCAAAGGAATCATCAATGTCATGAAGGAGCATTGATTAATGATGAACGATGAAGAACAATTTGACGAACGATGAAGAATGATGATGAACGGTGAAGAACAATGATGAACAAAAGTAAATAAATGTTAGCTTCGTTCCCTTGCTCTGGTACCAATGATAAAGTCCTTGGGTACGGATCAAGGACAAAGTGTGGATCTAGATCGAGCTTAAGCTTCAAAACTTGTTCGCCACTTAGCGTGCGTGCAAATAAGCTTTAATTATAAAACTAGAAATCAAGCAAGCGAACCCGCAGTGTACGGATCGATATAGTTAAGCAAGAATTCCAGAGTATCGAACACAGGGATTTGGGGGGTTAAATCCTGTTATAAATCGTCAAGCAAGTAAATGTATGAAGCTTTTCAAATTATTGGGAAAACAACAATCCTAAAGATCCAGGAATCCAGCTGTGGCAATCGATTCAAGATATACTAAAGATATAAGGACAGAGTTGAGGTATGCAAAGGTATACGAATGTAAGGCAATGTACGGTGAAGTTCCAAGACCTTATATGATTCACCTAAAGGCACTCTCTATAAAGGTTGTTGAGGCTTCAGTATAGAAAGATTCTAAAGGTAAACATTAATGTCAAATACCCAAACTTGTAATCCAAGGATCAAGACTAACTTAACCGATTAAGGTTGTGACACTCGAAATCGAGGTAGAGGTTGTCGAGGCTTCACTACCACCTAGAAAAGGCAAGACAAGACTAAGTTAAAGTAAATCTTTAACTTTGGATTAAAGTAAAAGCAATTTCGTAAACTGACACAAAATTACGGGTAGTTCTTGAGTTCCACGGCCGTGGAAGCTCAAGAACAGACCGTTGATTAGGTTCGTCGGCGATTCTCTCTAACTCTCAGGGTCCAATCTGTTTACGATCGATCTATCATCATCTAAGCCACAACTATCAACCCTTCACCCTAGAATTGCTAAAGGGTTTTAGCCAACAACAATCATGTTGATATCAAATTCAAGATTTAAAAGAGTGAAAGATGGGAACTTCCAAAAACCTTGAATAAATCTCAAATCAATCTCAAATCCACAAATCAAGAACAAAATATTTTCAATAGATTCGGAATAACACAAACAATCACAAATCTTAGATAAGAACGAAGAACGGGATGTCAATCCGTCTTCTAATCGAACCTAAAGATGAAGCGTAATCTCCTTACGAACAAGTCTTCCAAATCTTCACTCCTTCCGTCAATCCGGAAATCTCAATAGCAAAGCGCAAAAATCTCAATGACGATCTCCGCAAAAGCGTAAAACTAGGGTAAGCCGAAGTGTAAGCGAAGGTGACGGAATCTCTCTTCCTCCGTCCTTTTATAGTGTAAGATAAAACATGATCCCGGCCCATTGCGTAGAAGATCGTGGCTTCAAAGTATTGCGTAAAAGATCGCCAAGATCACGGTCGTGGAAGGATTCCACGCCCGTAATTTAGAGCGTGGAATTGGGTCACGGTTTGTCACAACCCTCCACGGCCGTGTAAGTTGCTGGAATGCACCACGCTTCTCTTGCCAAGGTTCCACGGCCGTGGACTAGAACGTGGAATGTAGTACGGCCGTATTTTAGAGCGTGGTTTAGAGGTAGATCATAATTTTCCTTAGCCTCGTTCTATTCTTCAAGTTAGCACCATCCTTAGCTCCTAGAGATGTCCTCAATCCTTGGACATGCTAAATCAAACTCCATTCTCTCTCAATCCGTTCGGAATTAGCTCTTAATTGCCTACAATCAACACAAAGCTTATGTAGACCTCTATATCGACAAAATAGATAAACTAACTCACAAATACTTCAATGCTTTATCAATGACCACCAATATGGATGAAATACACTTAGAAAACGTGCCTAAAATATCACAATATTTCATGCTAACAAATAACCCCATACTTGCCACTTGCTTGTCCCTAAGCAAGGTTCTTTCAAAGCTTTAAAACTCAAGTTAGGATGAAATATGTGTACCTTCTCAAAGCAAAACTTCTTTTGGATGAATGTGCCTTCTAATCAATAGATCATTCTCAAATCTTGCTTCATTCGTTTATAAGACTTTCATACACTTAATCAAGGAGTAAAGAGTAAAGAAAGCTCATGAATCAATCAAACTTCCATGTAAACATCATAACTTTCAAACATTCTCAAAATCAATCATAAGAAACTTCAATTTAGATCACTAAGTCATATAACATTCTTTTGATCTTAAGGACTTTCAAATAAGGTCTAGAATATGGAAAGGAAAGGAAAACTTTAAGGAATGTGGTGCATGAATCCGGGAAAGTGGATAACTACTCTTTTCTTCTTCTCTTGCGGTTTCCGCAACACTTTCAACTTAGAGCTTCGCTCTTTCTTTTCATTTTTCGACTTTACTTTTGAAGTTATGGATAGAGGTGCACAAAAACCGAAGCCTAGGAAATTGGCGTTTCTCAATTTTATGAGATGCCTCAAACCCTTAGCGCACATACCATAATCCGCTAGGAATATCACTCAATCCGACTTTGGCAAGACACAAACACCCGGCTATGTGAATGGTGTCGAGTTACTCATCATCATGATTGACTTCCCCAAACCTATAATTTCTTTCTATTCCTTTGAATGTAAAATATTGCTTTCATGGCCCTCCCACATCAAACATGCCTTTTTCATTCAACTCCTCCAAATTCCCGGATAGGTAAAGGAGGTTATTATTTCAACGAGGGGCTAAATGATCAAAGAAAGAAGAAAGAAAATCGAATTGCCTTAATCATCTCAAAAAGAAGCATAAGAACTTATTATGTGATTTCAACCTTAATTCCTCAACATGATTTAAGTAACATTCATCACATTATGAAATTTGCAAAAGAGAGATAATCAACTCATTCAATTTCTTTTCAATTCACTATTCGTTTAAGCATGCGATTGTCATCAAAACTCAATTTACAAGTGGTGATTATCATAGAAATCATCTCTATCCTTAGAGGTACAAAATTTTCAAAATTTTTCAATTTTTATGGGTTTTTCAAAAGCTTTTTCATGCAATGCAATAATGAAACGTGTTACAATAGAATGGAACATGCAAGATAGTCTCGATAAAGCATACAAAAGTAAGAGTTATTATAAACTATTAGTCACACCCCACCCCATACTTGGAACAAACATTGTCCCTAATGTTCAAAGAAAAGAAAAAGAAGAAAAGAAAGAAAGAAAAAGAACTCACAAAATGGTGGTGGAGTGGCTAAAACTGTCGATATCAACGTCGTCACTGCGGTGCCGGTGGAGGTGGAAACGGTGAGAAGCTAGGATCATAGTACCGCCCGAACTGCTGGCGGTATACATCTCTCATCATGTGGTCAAGGTCATCCACACGTGCATCCCTAGCGTCAGCACGGATCTCCAAAGCTCCAACCTTGCTGGAAAGGTCGGTAGCCCACTCTGGCAACTGCTCGTACCAGCCAGGCGGCTGGCTGTACCATGCCGGTGCATCTGAAGGTGTTGGTGCAGGTGGTGGTGGTGCTTGTGTAGACCATGGTGGTGGAGCTCCGTACCACGAAGGAGGAGTCTCCATCCAAGTGGGCCTCTCACTGACACTGGCACGACGAGAGGATGATCCTGAAGCTCTAGCGGGGTGGGGAGAATGCCTTGGCATGGCGGGAACTGCGTCCGGCTGATCCGGGAATGTACCAAAGTCCTGCTCAGCTCCTCCTCCATAGTCATCTCTACCTCCCATCTCCTCCTCTACAACTGGTGGTGGTGGAATGTAGGGAGGGGCTACCAATCTGTTCGCATGCATGGTAGCGAACGTCGCCTTCCAGTTATGGCGTCCAGCCATAATGGAATACTCAGGGAGCCACTCAATGCCTCTCCCAGTCCTACTCTCCCACGGCATAACAGCATACGGTGGACCTCTATGGGTGGGGAAGATGATGCCTCTAGTCATAAGGGCTTGAAGTCCTAGGGGTCTAGCAGCAATACGTGTACAAGCCGAGAAATCAACCCCTAATGCCCTACCAAGGTGGGTAACCATCCCACCATATCCAATGTTGCCAGCCCTCTTGTTCTTTAGCTTGCTCATGGTAGCAGCTAAGAGGGTGGCGCAGTCAGCTGGCCTGCCATACAACATGCTGTAGAGCAGGAATAACTCATCCGTCTTGATCTTCTGAGGTATCTCCGTCCTAGGGAAGAGACACTCAGAAAGCACTCTATGAGCTATCTTCAAGGCTAGATGGTAGATCAATCTTGCCTTGGTATCAGCAGGCTGCCAGCGGTCCTCGCTAGCATAGATCATAACGATCTCTTCCAAGAAATCCTTGGCGTACACGCCACTGGGGAAACGACCATTGAAGGTCTCGTGGAGCCCAAAGAAGGCTCCAAACTCCCGGATGGAGAAATCATAGTTTCTTTCCATCAGCCGGAAAGAAACTGTCCTGTCAACATGGCTGTGCTCAAAGGAAACTACAAACTCTCTCGTAATCTCCTCATATGCATCTTCCCGAATAGCGGAGAAGATGACTAAGCCGGCTCTATCCAAGAGCCAAGTAAGATCCCCTATGACATGTAGAGGCTCTAACTCCTCCAACAGCAAGTATCGTGGTCCTACGACCGTCCTCTCCTCTATCCTTTCTAACGCGTCTAGATGATCCTCATGGATGGTGGGGATCCTAGGGCGAGGTGGTGATGGTGAGGATGGAGGTGAAGGGGATGAAGGAGGTGGTGCTCTAGAAGAGGAAGAGGGGTTGTCCTTCCTCTTTTTGTTCTTATCACTGTCCTTGTTCTTGTCCTTATTCCTACCGGACACTCTCCTTACAAAATACATATTCTGGCAGAAACCACGGTCTGTTCTAAGTATTCCACGGCCGTGGAAATGCCAGTGACCGTGATTCGGCACGTAATTTTGCAAATCACAACAGAATCTCACCAAATTTCACAACAGCAGTCCTAGACTAATTCTCTTCCAATTCCAATCAGTTATTCCTAAAAATTCTAGCAAATGCAAGTCCGACTCGACAAAGATAGAGAAGAGCGAAAAAACCTAGGTTTTTGGATTTTTAAATCCGAATTCTGCTTTCCTCGGTGATTTGCCGCTCGAATTGTTGCTTGGATCTTGTTGGTGATCAGATTTGCTTCTGTTTTGGCCAAAGAATCGTTAAAAACGATTAACGAATGAAGATTTGAGGTGAGGGGAAGCAAATCGGCGATTTTGGGCGTGGTTTGGGTATGTGGTGTTGTGTTTTGTGAAGAAACGTGGTTTATATAGTGGCCGTAAAATTTTTTGAAAATCACGGTCTATCGGGGGGTTCCACGGCCGTGGAAATGTACGGAACCGTGGTTTTGGTGATTTTTCTCAGGCTTTTGAAAATTACGGTCACTGTAGCTGTCACGGCCGTGGTTTAGGCCGTGGAACTCTCTGTAATGCTTCAAAGTCCAAGTTTCGTCACTTTTCTTCAAACTTTCTCTTCCCTTTTTCTTTTCCACTGTTCCTACATCCAAAAATACGAACATACCGGAAGGTATCGAAGGCAAAACAGAGCAAAAACGTCTAAACTAAGCTAATCTATGAATCAAAAACAAAAACGTAAATGCAATACCTTGGGTTGCCTCCCAAGAAGCGCTTTGTTTAAGGTCCGTAGCTAGACCAAATTCGCACTTATTCGAGTGCGGTGGGCGCGAACTCTTCAGCTTGGAGTTCCGGTGTATACTTCTTGAGTCGTTGACCGTTCACCTTAAAACTTCCGCCCGCTTCACCCCATACTTCAACTACACCATGGGGGAAAATACGTTTGATTAGAAAAGGTCCGGTCCAACGAGATTTAAGCTTACCTGGAAAGAGACGAAGCCTTGAATTGAAGAGGAGGACTTGATCTCCTTCTTTGAAGTCCTTTGGAATGATGTGCTTATCATGCCAACGCTTTGCTCTTTCTTTGTAAATCTTGACGTTTTCATAAGCGTTCAAGCGGAGTTCTTCAAGCTCATTTAGGTCCAAGAGACGCTTCTCTCCCGCTTCCTTCATGCTGAAATTCAACCACTTAATTGCCCAAAACGCCTTGTGCTCCAACTCTACCGGTAAGTGACAAGACTTTCCATACACAAGTTTGTATGGTGTGGTTCCGATGGGAGTCTTGTATGCAGTCCGGTATGCCCACAATACGTCATCTAGCTTCAAAGACCAATCCTTCCTAGTCCTTGAAACCGTCTTCTCTAGGATTCCTTTGATCTCTCGGTTTGAGATCTCAACTTGTCCACTATTTTGTGGATGATAAGGGGTGGCGATCTTGTGAGTCACCCCATACTTAGCTAGAAGAGCTTCAAAACGCCGGGCAATGAAGTGAGAGCCTCCATCACTAATGATGGTCCGTGGTGTCCCAAATTGTGGGAAGATGGTCTTGTTAAAGAACTTGAGCACTACCATGACATCATTGGTGGGAGAGGCAATCGCTTCAATCCATCTTGAAACGTAGTCAACCTCTAAAAGTATGTATTGGTTACCACAAGATGATGGGAATGGTCCCATGAAGTCTACTCCCCAAAAGTCAAAGATCTCCACCTCTTGGATGTTATTGAGAGGCATCTCATTCCTCTTAGAGATATTTTCTGTTCTTTGACAAGCATCGCAGCAAGAAATAAAGGTTTGCACATCTTTAAATAGTGTAGGCCAAAAGAATCCAGATTGCAATACCTTAGCGCTAGTCTTGTTCGAACTAGCGTGTCCTCCACATGGTAGTGAATGACAATGGCGGATGAAGCTTTGCATCTCATCTTCCGGCACACATCGCCGAATAATGCCATCCGGACCTCTCTTAAAGGGGAGAGGTTCATTCCAAAAGTATTCCCGAACATCCTTAAAGAACTTCTTTCTTTGTGCGTAGGATAATCCGGGCGGTATCTCGTGACAAACCAAATAGTTAACAAAATCAGCAAACCATGGTTCGTTACCTTTGGAGATCACATCGATGCACTCCTCTATAATTTGTAAATGCTCGTCCGGGAAGGAGTCATCTATAGGTAGATGGTCGTCCTCTAGGTGTGTTAGACGACTCAAATAATCCACAACAGAATTTTCCGAACCCTTCTTGTCGCGGATCTCTAGATCGAATTCTTATAGGAGAAGAATCCATCTAATTAGCCTTGGCTTCGCATCCTTCTTTGCAAGGAGATACCGGATCGCAGCATGATCCGTGTACACAATCACCTTTGCACCTACAAGATAAGAGCGAAATTTGTCAATTGCATAAACAATGGCTAAAAATTCATTTTCCGTAGTGGCGTAGTTGAGCTGCGCTTCATCTAGCGTCTTGCTAGCGTAGTATATGGCATGGGTTCGCCCTTCCTTTCTTTGTCCAAGAACAGCTCCTATAGCTACGTCACTTGCATCGCACATAACCTCAAAGGGAAGGTTCCAATCCGGAGGTTGGACAATCGGGGCTGAAATTAGAGCTCCCCGAATCATATTGAACGCATCTATACATTCCTGCGAAAACTCAAAAACTGCATCCTTCATCAATAGATTAGTTAGCGGTTTTGATATTTTAGAGAAATCTTTTATGAAGCGCCTATAAAATCCAGCATGTCCTAGAAAACTTCTTATCCCTTTCACCGAAGTTGGGGGAGGAAGCTTTTCTATAGTCTCTATTTTAGCCTTATCCACCTCAATCCCTCTACTAGAGGTTAAGTGTCCTAGTACAATGTCTTCCTTCACCATGAATTGACACTTCTCCCAATTAAGAACTAGGTTAGTGTCTTCACACCTTTGTAACACAAGAGCAAGGTTAGAAAGACAATTGTCAAAAGAGGAACCATAAACGGAGAAGTCATCCATAAAAACCTCCATGATTTCCTCTATGTACTCGGAGAAGATGGCCATCATGCACCTTTGAAAGGTGGTTGGGGCGTTGCAAAGCCCGAACGGCATCCTCCTATAAGCAAACGTACCCCACGGGCACGTAAATGTGGTCTTCTCTTGATCATCCGGGTGTATCGGAATCTGAAAGAAACCACTATAACCGTCAAGATAGCAAAAATGCGAATGTTGTGCTAACCTTTCAAGCATTTGATCGATGAAGGGTAGTGGGAAGTGATCCTTCCTCGTCGCGTTGTTTAGCTTGCGGTATTCTATGCACATCCGCCATCCTGTTACGGTTCGGGTAGGAATGAGTTCGTTATTCTTGTTGGTGATGACCGTCATTCCTCCCTTCTTCGGAACCACTTGAACCGGACTCACCCACTTGCTATCGGAGATTGGGTAGATGATACCTGCATCAAGCAATTTAAGAATTTCCTTCTTGACAACCTCCTTCATGGTCGGATTCAACCGCCTTTGAGGTTGTCTTGAAGTCTTAAAGTCCTCTTCCATTAATATCTTGTGCATGCATAGGGAAGGTTTTATTCCTACTAAGTCCTCTATAGTATATCCTAGAGCTTTTCTATGTTTCCTAAGGACAGCCATGAGCTTACTATGTTCATCTATACTTAAATCGAAACTAACAATAACCGGAAAGGTAGAATTAGGTCCGAGAAATGCGTACCTTAGATGAGTAGGAAGTGGCTTTAGTTCCATGACTATCGGAGTTTCCAATGGTTCTTGAGGAGTCTCCGATGCCTCCTTAGAAGTGTCTAAGGGTGTAGAAGGTGTGGGAGAAGAATCAAAAGAAGTTGAGGAAGAGGCACAATTACCCTCGGAATCACCCAGAATTACGGCCTCTCTGTATTCTCCACGGCCGTGATTTTGGGCGTGGAAAGGAAATACGGTTGCTCTGTTCTCTCCACGACCGTGTAACCCTCTGGAGTGAGCCACACTTTTGTTGGTAAAATCCACGGCCGTGGAATATAGTGTATGGCCGTGGATCCGTACGTTTTCTGCCTCGTCGTGGAGTTTCTCAAACTCCTCTTCACACACTTCATCTTGTGCTTCTAAGGCTTTAATTACCTCATTGCACTCCTCTTCTTCCCCTACATTCATTAGACTCATAGTAATAACCTTTTGCAAAGGATCCTTGAAGAGAATAGCACTTACCTCCTCTCTAGACAACCCTTCTTCATCTTGGATATTGAATATATCCTCATCAAAGATTGGTTCCTTCACTAGAGTGGAAAGAATGAACTCTACCTTCTCTTCTCCTATGTCAAAGGCGAGTCTAGCATTCTTGCAATCGACTATGCAGCCGGATGTTGCAAGAAACGGTCTTCCGAGAATGATCGGGACCGGACTATCTGCAGGAATGTCAAGCACAACAAAATCTATAGGAACATAGAATTTACCTAGCTTGACCAGGACGTCTTCAACAATACCGACGGGACGAGTTATGGAGCGATCCGCCATGTACAACGTCATCTTCACCGGTTTAGGGTCGCCTAGACTGATCTTCCTACATAATGCAAGTGGTATGATGCTCACACTTGCTCCCAAGTCACATAATGCATCATATGTGACATCTCCCACTCCTATGGGAATACAAAATAACCCCGGATCCTTTAGATATGGGGGCATCTTCTCTTTCATGGTCTTGATGAGATCCGAAGAATCCGAACTCATCTTAACCTCTCCAAAATCCTCTAGCTTTCGCTTGTTAGAGAGGATTTCCTTTAAGAACTTGCCATAAGCCGGCATACCTACAATAGCATCAATGAAAGGTATGTTAATATGCAATTTGCTCATGAGTTCTATAAATTTACCGAATTGCTTGTCTAGACGCGCTCTTGCTCTAGATTGCAGGAACGGTAGGGGAGGTTTGTAAGCTGGAGGAGGAACGTAGACATCTTCCTTCTCCTTCCCCTTTTCTTTCTCTTTCTCAATGGAGACTTCTACAAACTTGGGTTGCGGGTCGATAGTTGTGACTCCGCTCCTAGTTGTGATTGCCATCACCCTTCCTTTTGGGTTGTCCTCCGTTTTTCCTGGAAGTTTCCCTTGATTCCTAGGAACTTCCTCCGCATGGCTGAACATTTGGTTTTCTAAAACCTTTTGGGCTTTATCAACCTTAGTAATGTGATCATCAACCTTGATGATGCGAGTCTCCAACCCTTGAAGCTTCCCCAAAATCGTTTCCAACATGGGGTCGGGCTTCTCCTTCTCCGAAGTGCTTCCACCATTAGATGTTTGCCCCTGACTTTTCAAATGAGTGGAAGAAGAAGAAGGTGGAGTTAGTGAATTTCCTGAATTGGAAGGATAAGAATTACCGGAATTTTGTTGATTGGAGCGCCAATTGTTGTTGTTTGAACCCCTATTATTGTTCCAATTGTTGTTCCGGTTGTTGTTGTTGTTGTTCCAATTATTCCGGTTGTTATTCTGGTTGTTGTTGTTATTGCGGTTTGTATTCTCACCACCGTTGTGGTTATTTTTGTTTCCTAAATAACTCACATCTTTTCCTTGTTGCTTTGGAAAGTTGGTCTTGATAGCTTCCTTCAACTCTTTAATCTCGTTGTTGAGAGAAAAGATTTGAGATTGAGCTTCGTGTGTTAGTTTTGCTCCTTGATCCACACGATTCCCCTCCACTTTCCGGTGAGAATACTTCTCTATAACTCGCGCTTGCTTCTCAATGAAGTCCCAAGCGTCATCTTCCCTCATGTCCATGAATGTACCACATGAGAGGGATTGGAGCTTGAATTGTGTCTCCACATCCAGCCCCTTATAATATATCTCCAATAGTGCAAGCTTGGATATGCCATGATGAGGGCAATCCAATAGCAAATCCTGAAATCTTTCCCAAGATTGAAACAAACTTTTGTTAGATCTCATGGAAAATGCGTTAATCTTACCTCTTAGCTCCGCCGTTTTGGATGGCGGAAAGAACTTAGTGAGGAACTCCGCGGAAAGATCCTCCCTTGTCTCAAGCTTTCCACTTGGAAGAGCTTGATACCAAGACAATGCTTTCCCCTTCAAGGAGAAGAAGAAAGGCTTGAGTTTGTAGTTGTTGGTAGTCGTGTTCTTAGGCTTCATCGTCTCCATCATAATCTCAAAGTTTTGTAGATGTTGGTGTGGAGATTCAGCACTTGTTCCACCAAATTGGTTTTGGCGAACAATGGTAATAGCTTAAGTGTTGAAGCTAAACCCTTGTGCATCGTCAGCATCAAAGTTCACACCTAAACGGCGTGGTTGCTGCGTTGGATCCATCCTTTGGCAAAGAGTTCTTGGCTCCTCATCCACGCGTTCGATCCTTGCGTTCCTAGGTGGAACACGGCGATTTGCAGCTGGCCGTGGATAGAATGGATTCACATTGATCGTGGGATCAATTTCCTCTAATGGTGGCATGGAGGAGTCACTATCCTCATTGGATGAGTTGGCTCTAACCGATCTTCCCGGTCTCCTCCTTTTCTTTTTCTCCTTAAGGTTGTTTATTTCCAACCTCATTTGGAACATCATGTCCGTGAGATCATCAACCTTCATTTGATGACGATCCGTTTCTTCCCTACGAGTCTTCTCACTCCATTGGAGTTGAGCTTCCTTTTCCACTAACTCCGATTGGAGATCACGTTCTCTTTCTTCAGCCATTTTCTTTTCCTTACGCTTTCTCCTTAAAGTCCTCTCAAGCTCTTGATCAAGAGGTAAGAGGTCTTCGTTATTCTTAGACCTGCGCATGCACTCGAAAAGATATCAAAAAACAACGGAGAAGCTCCCAAGCTTGACAACCGATAACCGAATTCGGCCTAGACCAAATCCCCGGCAACGGCGCCAAAAACTTGTTCGCCACTTAGCGTGCGTGCAAATAATCTTTAATTATAAAACTAGAAATCAAGCAAGCGAACCCGTAGTGTACGGATCGATATAGTTAAACAAGAATTCCAGAGTATCGAACACAGGGATTTGGGGGTTAAATCCTGTTATAAATCGTCAAGAAAGTAAATGTATGAAGCTTTTCAAATTATTGGGAAAACAACAATCCTAAAGATCCAGGAATCCAGCTGTGGCAATCGATTCAAGATATACTAAAGATATAAGTACAGAGTTGAGGTATGCAAAGGTATACGAATGTAAGGCAATGTACGGTGAAGTTCCAAGACCTTATATGATTCACCTAAAGGCACTCTCTATAAAGGTTGTTGAGGCTTCAGTATAGAAAGATTCTAAAGGTAAACATTAATGTCAAATACCCAAACTTGTAATCCAAGGATCAAGACTAACTTAACCGATTAAGGTTGTGACACTCGAAATCGAGGTAGAGGTTGTTGAGGCTTCACTACCACCTAGAAAAGGCAAGCCAAGACTAAGTTAAAATAAATCTTTAACTTTGGATTAAAGTAAAAGCAATTTCGTAAACTGACACAAAATTACGGGTAGTTCTTGAGTTCCACGGCCGTGGAAGCTCAAGAACAGACCGTGGATTAGGTTCGTCGGCGATTCTCTCTAACTCTCAGGGTCCAATCTGTTTACGATCGATCTATCATCATCTAAGCCACAACTATCAACCCTTCACCCTAGAATTGCTAAAGGGTTTTAGCCAACAACAGTCATGTTGATATCAAATTCAAGATTTAAAAGAGTGAAAGATGGGAACTTCCGAAAACCTTGAATAAATCTCAAATCAATCTCAAATCCACAAATCAAGAACAAAATATTTTCAATAGATTCGGAATAACACAAACAATCACAAATCTTAGATATGAACGAAGAACGGGATGTCAATCCGTCTTCTAATCGAACCTAAAGATGAAGCGTAATCTCCTTACGAACAAGTCTTCCAAATCTTCACTCCTTCCGTCAATCCGGAAATCTCAATAGCAAAGCGCAAAAATCTCAATGACGATCTCCGCAAAAGCGTAAAACTAGGGTAAGCCGAAGTGTAAGCGAAGGTGACGGAATCTCTCTTCCTCCGTCCTTTTATAGTGTAAGATAAAATATGATCCCGGCCCATTGCGTAGAAGATCGTGGCTTCAAAGTATTGCGTAAAAGATCGCCAAGATCACGGTCGTGGAAGGATTCCACGCCCGTAATTTAGAGCGTGGAATTGGGTCACGGTTTGTCACAATCCTCCACGGCCGTGTAAGTTGCTGGAATGCACCACGCTTCTCTTGCCAAGGTTCCACGGCCGTGGACTAGAACGTGGAATCTAGTCGGCCGTATTTTAGAGCGTGGTTTAGAGGTAGATCGTAATTTTCCTTAGCCTCGTGATATTCTTCAAGTTAGCACCATCCTTAGCTCCTAGAGATGTCCTCAATCCTTGGACATGCTAAATCAAACTCCATTCTCTCTCAATCCGTTCGGAATTAGCTCTTAATTGCCTACAATCAACACAAAGCTTATGTAGACCTCTATATCGACAAAATAGATAAACTAACTCACAAATACTTCAATGCTTTATCAATGACTACCAATATGGATGAAATACACTTAGAAAACGTGCCTAAAATATCACAATATTTCATACTAACAACTACTACGTATGTTGATTGTAAGAGCCTTAGTCTTTTAGGGATCTCGCACCTGCGTCTCAGCTGAGACGCAAGTGTTGAGTTGTGCTGAGTGGGCTGAGACAAGACCAGGCTCCCTACACACCCAGTGGGCTGCCCCTGCGGGTCCTGTGGTCCGCCCCTGCGGCCCTGCGGGTTTGTGCGGTTGCAGAACTCTTGACCCGTGATTTTGGTTGGCTTTCTATATAAGCTTCCTTTGCTTCCTGATGAGGGTTTGCTTCATCTTCTCCGGCCCTTTTTCTCCTCACGTTCATCTTCTTTCCTTCTCCCTTCCTTTGATCTTCTTCTTGTAAGAGCTTAGTCTTTGAGGTGCTGAGAGTGCTGAGCTATGCTAAGATCTGCCTGAACCGCCCCTACGGCCAGGTTGTGCACCCCTGCGGCCACCTTGATCCTCCCTTGCGCCTCCATGAGCCGCCCCTACGGTTTGTGGTGTGCTGCAACCGCCTTCATTGACTCGTGTCTTTGCTTTTGACCCCTCTTCCTTTATATATCTTCTTCTTCTTCTTCTTCTTCTTCCAGATAAGTGTTTCCTCATTCTCTCTCGAGCTCCATCTTCTCTCCTACGCTCTTCTTCTCTTCCTTTGGATCTTCTTCATGATTTCTTCTTGTTTTGAAGAGAGTTTGATGCTTGCTTGATGATGATGGTGATTGATGATGTTGTTGTGCTTGTGTTGAGCCAGCCTTGAGGTTGTGGTGTGTGGTTCTTCCTATGTTAGGGTTCAGTTAGTGAGTTCTTCCTTTCTTCTTTCCTTATTATTTTCCTCTCTTATTCCTTTATAGCTTAGGATTCCACAAGATTTGATCTTGTGGCAGCCTTCCTAGGCTTTGTTTGATGTATATATGTATGTATATGTATGTATGGGGCTGCTGGCCGAAGAAGAGTGAAGAGGATCGAGTGAAGAAATGATGAGAAGCTGAAGTGTGCAATTTGCACACCAGCCGCCCCAACGCCCAGCCAAGACGCCCCAACGCCGGCCAGACGCCGCCCCAACGCCACCCAGTGCCGCCCCTACGGTTCCGTGCATTCCAGCCTTGTGTTGTTCTTGTCACGCATGTGTATCTTGCTTCCGGGCTTACCTAAGGATGACATTGTCCCTTCCTTTCCTAGTGTAAATATGTAGCATCATGCTAGGTATAGATGAGAGTGTGATGATGATGTGATATCATGTTATGCTGGTTATAGCTTTGAGGATTAGTAGGTTGTGAGGCTTATGTTGTATATGATCCTTATGGATCACTTTGGGTCTAGGCGTTACCCCTTTGATGAATAGGAGATTGATAGATCTCTATGCCTTATTATTATATAGTGCCATTATCTGGATTGAGGTTGATCGAGGTTGAGAGTATCAAAAGTTGAGGTAAGTCCTTAGGACTTACTTAGCTACCATCCTTATATTGGGTGTATGCATGAGTGGTGTGTGTGTTATATGCTTGATATGATAGCATGCAATGTCGATTATTACCGATCTATGTTTTATTGATAGCCCCCTTGCAGTGGCAGTGATAACCTTTCCCTTTCATCATGTAAGGAGTTTGGGAGGTTCTTTGACGTCAGGCCAAACCTGGTATAAAGGAAGGGCGCAACACCACTCCCATAGGGTACACGGGTTGTGTGACCGATACTACTCCAGATGGCTAGCAGGCCCAAAGGCGAGGATGATACGGTCCTCGTGTCATATAGTTTCATATACCTATATATACACACGATTTGAGTGAATGACTACTTATATAAAGATAATTAAAACGGGTAAATGTGTGACAATATGATTATGTGTTTATCTTTCATGACTTGTGTTTGTGCTTATACAGTACCTTATATAAGTTTGGTTAGCTAATGGTTTTATACCTTGTTGTAGATGTTTTGCAGGATAGGAGAGTTGTAGAGTGATCCGGTAGGCTGACAGGCCGAAGATTCTCGTACATTAGATGGTTATGGTTTTGGGGATGTTTGTATACCTCTTGCGTGAGGCTTTTGTGTTTTATACTCGGCTTTGATTTTGTATACCTTTTAATGTACAATTTTATACCGTTTCATGTATTTGTTTTTATATCTATCAGTGTCATGTTGTAAGGTCCAGTGAAGTTGTTGTCAGGCTAGGGTCAGGATCCACTGTGAGATCTTATCCCAATGTGGCATCACGAGTCCCGCGGAATCGGGGTGTTACACTTCTTGATCTTCGTTGATCTTGTTTGAGTGTGTGAGAGAGTTTTGAGCTTGGTGAGCTTGGAAGATGTTGATGTTGAGTTGTGATAGTTGTTGTTGTTGTGCTTGGGTTTAGCTGCTGGTGAGGGTGTTCTTCATTTCCTTAGCTGCGTGGTATGTGTTCTTCCTCTTTCTTTATTCTGTCTTCTCTTCTTCTTCTTAGATTAAGAATCCACAAGATGTAGTCTTGTGTTGATCTTCCTGGACCCTCCTGTTGATCATATGTATGTTTATATTGTATGTGTTTGCCTTTGGGGCAATAAAGAAGTGAAGCGATCGGGAGAAGGATCGAAGAGAAGTCGGGATCAGCTTTCTGCACACCAGCCCCCCCCCCATTTGAGCTGAGCCGCACTTGCGCCTGAGCGTGAGCCGCCCCTGCACCTAGAGTGGTCCGCCCCTGCGCCTAATTGGTGCAGTGCCTTGCACCTCTTGCTTCCGCCGGTGCGTGTCCAGGGCATACCTAGTTGTTATGTTTCCTTCTTTATTTTCCTTTGGCCTTGGCTTAGATATGGCTAGGCTAGTATGGTTGAGGATGAGCTTGTTGAGTTGTATGTTGGGTTTGTGCCTTAGGCACTTGTATGTATGTTGAGGATTCCGAGGTTTAGATATGAGTTATAGTGGTTATGGTTATGAGTGTAGGAGATACGTATCCTAACCTTTGCAACGTTTGATGTTGTGTGTGCCTTGCTCATGCAGGCATGGATTGTTTCCTCAAGGGGAAACTGTGACGTGGTACAAGTTTACGAGAGTTTCAGGTAAGTCCATAGAACTTACTTAGCATGCAGTTGTGGATTTGAGTGGTTGTAATGGTTGTGTGTGTGCTCATATAATTGTTGCATTTATAACCTAAACCGGCCTAGGATTGACCACTTCATTACCTTAATTGGCCCAAGTGTATCATAATCGGGCGGTGACCACCTACCAAAGCTCGCCGAGAGTGGAGGAGATGCTCGGAATCCAGTAGCTCAGGGGGGAGGTAGATCCCCATGCAAAACCTAGGTTAAAGGGGGAAGAGCCGGGGTTCTTTAGGTTCCCCGTGTTACAAAATAAGTTGAATTAGTAATAAATGACTTAATTAAAGATAATACACAGATGTGTGTGTGGCATTTCATATTGTGATGTGTTGGTGTGTGTATGTGCTATTACTTCATTCTTATTCATTTCTGTTAGCTAACGGTGTATACCGTGTTGTAGATGATCTGCAGGTTAGGAGGAATACAGAGTGAGCTAGATGGGTGATCAACCGAGGGCTTCCGTACACTAGGTTGTTCGTGGGATATGGGGTGTTTTGTACTTGGATTTTTATGGTTGCCGTTTGTACTCGGTTTTGATGTTGTAAACTTTGATGTATATGTTTATACAATTTTATGTATTTGGTTTTAATCTATTTGTGCCTTGCTGTAAGATCCAGTGAACTTGTTGTCAGGCTAGGGTCAAGATCCATTGTGAGAACCTAGCCCATGTGATGCCCCGAGTCCCGCGGATTTGGGGTGTTACATTGATGTGTTGGTGGATCAAAGATTGAATATGGTTTACTTAAGCTATGAGATGAATGCGGAAGCAAATGGTTGATCCTATCAAGGTTGATTGAGCAAGTTGTGAAGTATAGTGAATAAGTTGATTCTTGAAGAATTCTCGGATGTGAAGTGTTGGATCGAAGATCCAAGAAAAAACTTTGTGATGGAAGAGGTGATACCTAAATCAAGGAGGAGAATTTACCTTAACCTACACTTGATTATTTTGAATATGAATTACAAGTGAGGCCAAAATTCTTTATATAGAAAATGGGGCTGGAACAAAAGGTCCAAAATGAAAGGTCTAAAATGGGTCCAGTAGGACAAAGCCTAAAGGAGGTTCAATGGTACAGGTTAGAAGGGAATTTTCCACAAGAATATCACTTCTATTATTACATTAGCAAAATATAGAAAAACAAGGAAAATGTTCTCAAAATGGGCAAGCGTTATGCCATGGTGGTGTAAAGACTACACATGCCACTTGACAGGCCGGCTTAGGCGGAGAAAGGGATGACATTGGTATCCAGGGACATATCACTCCCCTCATCTTTTATGTGAAATGTCCTCGTTTCACCGTGATCAAAGAAGGGATCAACATTTGAAGCAAGTCCCTTAACGTGGAACATCGGGTGCACGCCATAGGAATCGGGAGGCTCGGACTTGTAGTCAATTACGGTGATGGCACCGTGGAATATGTCTACTATGTCGGTAAGGTGTGTGATTGGGTGCTGGTACTCGAACGGTGCCGGTATTTGATGTGCTGGAACTTTTGTATTTGACAATGAAACTCCTCCATCTCTTTTGGATTTGTAATAAATGTGGCACGATTAAGCCAAGTTGTGCCGGGAACCAATATTATGTGGTGTCAATACCTTGGATGGGTAGCAAGCCAGGTGGTAGATGATCGTACATAACATGCACAATCTTTTGATCAGGAGGCTTGGACTTGTAGTTCTTCAAGATGGCGGCGCCGTGGAGTTTATCTGATATGTTGCTGATGCCCTTGACACTGAATGTTGGGGGCATGCCAAAAATATAGAAGGGAATGTTGGGAGGTAAGTTAGTGGATATATGATAGCATGAATTATAGTCTATATTTTGGGGTTTGTTTGAACGTTTTATCTTCAATAATCTGCATGTTTGTATGTACATTATGTGATTTTACTGCCATTTCATCTACCTTTGCGAGAATCGAGGTCTACACCTAGTTTCGTTGTAATTGCAGGTAATATGGTACGTTTTGCATCAAAAAGGAGCAAAAAGAAGTCAAGAGTCATTTGGAGCTACATCCAGGAAGCATAGCCATGGATTAAGGATTTACTTTGGGCCAGTTTTGAGAGATTTCACATTCAGTTGTGACTCACCTCGGTTGACCAGAGATTCATCTCGACCGAGGTGATCCAGAGACGCCGACTCGACCGAGGCGAAAACCTAGGACGCGGCAAGAATATTTTATTCTTGGCTGAGATCTTTTAAAATTGGAAAGTGATCTTATATTTTTGGGCTTGGCTCCTGGAAGGAAGGAGATATGCAGAATCATATATTTTACCTTTATTTATGGGAAAAGATCTTTCTAAGATTTATTATCTTTGGAGGGTTATTTTCCTATATAAAGGGTTGGATTTCCACAAATCCAACAGCCCGCTTACACCGAAAAATACGCAGCAGCAGCCTACTCCAAGTTGGGAGATTTGAAGAACCTTTTTGAAGGTTGAAGGAAGATTGAAGTTCATAGCTTTTATAGCTTTATTGAAGGGTTTTGTAAGATTGTCTTCAATTCCCTCAATTGTTGTCTTGTCTTGTTGGATTATTATCCAAAGAACGCTTTGTTGTGATATTTGATTCAGTTATTGAAGTCTTTTCATTAAATTCTTCTTTGTTCAAATATTCACCTTCTTCCTATATATTTTAATACTTTCATTATGATGATGAGTGGCTAATTTCCTTGTGTGATTCTAGGGTGATTGGCTGAAGGTTGTGGGAAAAACAATGATAGAATAATCTTAGATTCCAGTAGGATCCTGAAAGTTCGAGTCTTTAACCTTAACCCTAAGCATCTCGTTCGGTTGATGAACATCTCGGCCGGGGTGGAATTCTTCTGACCGAGGTGACTTATTTGATCCGTAACTGAGAGTTAAGTGTTAGAGTTTGCCAAATCCTATTCTTATTACACCTTCCTGGTTCAAAGCAAGCTTAGGATGAGACTTACCCGGTAATTCCTTAGTTTGTGTATCAACGATCATAAGTGTAGGTAATAAAGGTTTATCCTTTATTGGGGTTTGAGTGTGCTTCCATCCCATCTTCGTGAGTTAGCCTGAGACTTACCCGGTAAAGGTTGATTCTATTCCCTTAGATGGTGTGTTAGTTTGAGGTTATAGTTCTTTATCTTAATTCCTTGAGACTTACCCGGTAATAGGAGTTGCGGTTTAGGATTAGTGTGTAGTGAGACTTACCCGGTGATCTACTCCACTTAGTAACACCTTTCCCACGCAAAAATCTCAGCTTTGTCCGCTAATCTATAGATCTTGAGTTGGAACCACAACTAGATGCTTTAATCCCTAGAATTACATGCTTGCTTTATTTGACATCTTATTCATCTTTGATTGTGTTAATCGCTCTTGTGGTTAGAACTAACGTAGCATACTGTGTTGACTTTGTTTCACCGAGTCCCTGTGATCGACCCCTGGAATTTTCTTGCTTTTACTACGATTGACCCGTACACTGCGGGTTCGCATCCTTGTTTTAAGCTTAAGTCTAGGGTTATAAATTTAAAGCTTGCACACACCGTTTGGAGCGAACAAGTTTTTGGCGCCGTTGCCGGGGACTTGGTCTAGACCGAGCCGGTACGGTTTGCTCTCGGGGCATTTGCCCCGTTTTGTCTAACCACTCTACTTGAGTGACTTTTTCAGGTTCTTTCTTAGGTATATGCGAAGAACCCGCGCTGGGAAGGAAATCGTTCCTTACGATCCCGAACCAGAAAAGACATACAAGAGACGCTTGAGAGAAGCGAAGATGGCCCAACAAGACGATCGCGATCTTGCGGCCCAATTGAGAGAGACGCAGGAGCTGCTGCGCCTCAGCAAGGAAGAACTCATGCAAGAGAAAGAGGAGAATCGCACCAGGACTGCAGCAATCGAAGCTGAGATTGCTACCATTCGGAACCAGATTCTACTTCGACCGATGCAGGATCCAGTAGTTGATCCTCGACCGAGGCAGATTCCAGTACCCGACGCCCCGGCCGATGTACTTCCACCTCGGATGCCAGTCCGAGATGTTCTTCTTGCAGGAATTCCACAAACCCTAGGTCAAAGGATGGACCCTAACCAACAACTGAGGCGTCCAGGAGTGAACCTAGGAGATCCAGCAGATCATGACTACGAACTTCGACCGCAAGTTCTAGCCATGATTCGCCAGTGCCAATTCGGAGGGCTAGAGAAGGACTCGCCGCATCAACATCTTCAAAACTACGAGATCTTGATGGAAACCTTGCGACCTTCCAGAATTGAGAACAACAACTACAAGCTAAGACCTTTCTACTTTTCTTTAAAAGATAGAGCTCTTACTTGGTATCAATCTCTTCCCCCAGGAAAAATTAGCACATGGGAGGAGATGACTACGGAATTCTTGACCAAATTCTTTCCCCCCTCAAAGACCGCTGAAATGAGAGGGAAGATCAACGCTTTCATCATGAAGGACAAGGAGAGCTTGTCCAAATCTTGGGAGCGGTTCAAGGATATCCTTTTGGATTGCCCACATCATGGGATTCCAAAGATCGAGTTGTTGGAGATCTACTTCAAAGGGCTGGACGGAAGCACCCAGTTCAATCTCCAACTACTCTCCGCCGGTACATTCATGGACATGGCGGTTGACGAGGCTTGGGACTTCATTGAGAAGCAAGCCTTGCACATGGAGAAGTACACCCACCAAGGAGCTGAAGGTGGAGTTAAAAGAGTCAACTTTCAAGAGACTCAACCCAACAACAATCAACTCACGTCCTTGAAGAACGACGTGAAGCAATTGAAGGAGCTCTTGATGGCTCAAACTAAGAAGGAAGAGCAAGGGCAAAGGAACAACAACAACAATAACGGGTACCGTAACAACAACAACGGACCCCGAAACAACTACAACAACAACAATAGAGGATCCAATAGCAACAACTGGAGGGCGAATAACCAAAACCACGGTAACAACCATTCAAACTCCAACTCTAATGATTCCTCTAACCCTTTCCTCTCTTCTCCTTCTTCTTCTTCTACTCCATTGAAGAGCCAAGGGGAAGGATCAAGTTCGTCTCAGCCGGAAAAGAAAGACGCAGTCCTGGAGGCAATCTTGATCAAGCTTAGTGCTATGGAGAATTCTATGACTTCATTTTCGAGGGCCCAAAAGTCCTTCGAACAACAACTTGCTAATAGGGCGAATGAAGCGCCAAGAGATCCAGGGAAGCTTCCAGCAAAGACGGAAACTAACCCTAAGGGCCAGTGCATGGCCATAACGACGAGGAGTGGACTCAAAACTGCAGATCCAGTACCTCGCTCGATGCAGACCACCTCGGTCCAGACCCAGTCGAAGAACACCTCGACCGAGATGCCAACCGAGGCGGCGCAACAGAAAGCAGGAGGAACGACAGAAACTTATGTTCCACCTCCTGCATATAAACCACCACTTCCATTCCCCCAGTCCAGAGCCAGAGCACATCTTGACAAGCACTTCGGTAAGTTTCTTGACTTGATGAATAAGCTACATATTAATATTCCTTTCCTTGATGCCATTCTAGGTATGCCCGCCTATGGGAAGTTCTTAAAAGAAATCTTATCAAGGAAGAGGAAGCTGGAGGATGTTGGTGAAGTTAGGATGACATCTAAATCTTCGGAGCTTATCAAGATCATGAAGGAAAAGATGCCACCTAAGTTAAGAGATCCCGACTCATTTTGCATTCCCATTCAAGTTGGGGATGTCACTTGTGAAGCCCTATGTGATCTAGGAGCCAGCGTGAGCATCATCCCGCTGGAGTTGTGCACTAAGATCGGTCTTGGAGAGCCCAAACCGGTCAAGATTCGACTTTACATGGCGGATCGCTCCATTACCCATCCCGTGGGCATCTTGGAAGACGTTCCGGTCAAGTTAGGTAACTTCTATCTACCTATAGATTTTGTTGTACTTGACATTCCCGCAGATTATCCAGTACCTATTATTCTCGGGAGGCCATTTCTAGCAACTTCGGGTTGCAACGTGGATTGCAAGAACGCCAAGTTGAAATTCAACGTTGGTGGCGATGAGGTGGAATTCGCACTACTTGCAGCCATGAAAGGGGAGCAACTAACTGATGATATCTTCAACATCTACGATGAAGAAGAATCAAGAGAATTGGTGAGCTCTATCCTTATTAACGATCCGCTCGAAAGAGTCATAAGCTTCAGTTTAATGGAGGAAGGTATAGATGCTTCTTGTGATGCAGATATACGGAGCTTGAAGGCACTGGAAGAGGATCCAGGAGCTATAACAGAGAAGCTGATCCAGGAGACGAAGATCTCCAGCCTCGGACCCAGTAGCAGTACCTCGACCGAGGCACTTTCTGGACTGAGCGAGGCGACTAAAGAACACCTCGGTCAACGCCTTTGCGCCTCGACCGAGGTCGATGGCGAGATGATTCAAACTGAGACTTCATCAAGTCCAGTTTCTGATACCACTCCACAGGAAAGAGGAAGCACGGATTCCTCCCAGAAAGCACCCCCAGTAGTGGAGCTTAAACAACTCCCTAGTCACTTGAGGTATGTCTTTCTTGGGCCGGATTCTACTTACCCCGTTATTGCTAGTGCTTCCCTCTCCGATTCTGAATTATCTAAGTTAATGCATGTCCTGAGAAAGCATCGAAAAGCCATAGGTTACACCACAGATGATCTTATTGGCATTAAACCTTCTTTCTGCATGCATAGAATTCTAATGGAAGATAATCATAAGACTTCACGGGAACCTCAAAGACGGTTAAATCCGATCATGAAAGAGGTTGTGAAAAAGGAAGTTCTTAAGTTGTTGGATGCAGGTATTATTTATCCTATCTCGGATAGCAAGTGGGTTAGCCCGGTGCATGTCGTTCCGAAGAAAGGAGGGATGACCGTTGTGACGAATAAGAACAACGAGTTGATCCCAACGAGGACCGTCACGGGCTGGAGAGTTTGCATCGATTATAGGAAGCTGAACACGGCAACTCGGAAGGATCATTTTCCGCTTCCCTTCATTGATCAAATGCTCGAACAGTTGGCCCAGCATTCACACTTTTGCTACTTGGACGGCTATAGTGGATTCTTCCAGATTCCTATCCATCCGGATGATCAGGAGAAGACCACTTTCACTTGTCCTTGGGGGACGTTTGCCTATCGGAGGATGCCATTCGGATTGTGCAATGCACCCGCTACCTTCCAGCGATGCATGATGGCTATCTTTTCCGAGTACATAGAGGAGATCATGGAGGTATTTATGGATGATTTTTCTGTATATGGTTCCTCTTTTGATGATTGCCTATCTAACCTTTCTCTAGTGCTTAAAAGATGTGAGGACACTAACCTTGTTTTAAATTGGGAGAAGTGTCATTTTATGGTTAATGAAGGCATTGTGCTAGGACACCTCGTTTCTAATCGAGGTATTGAAGTCGATCGAGCTAAGATCGAGACTATTGAGAAACTCCCTCCTCCTTGTTCTGTTAAAGGTGTGAGGAGTTTTCTCGGGCACGCAGGTTTCTACAGGAGATTCATCAAGGACTTCTCTAAGATTTCTAAACCTCTAACTAACCTCTTGAATAAAGATGTTGTTTTTGAGTTTTCGCAGGAGTGTCTTGATGCTTTCTACAGGATTAAGGAAGCGTTGATCTCCGCTCCCATTATCCAGCCTCCTGATTGGACCTTTCCCTTTGAGGTCATGTGTGACGCTAGTGATGTAGCCGTAGGAGCGGTGCTTGGACAGAAGAAAGATGGACGGACCACCGCCATCTATTATGCTAGCAAGACGCTGGATGAAGCACAACGCAACTACGCTACCACCGAAAAGGAGTTATTGGCGGTTGTATATGCTTTCGAGAAGTTTCGTTCCTATCTAGTAGGGGCGAAAGTCATTGTCTACACCGACCATGCAGCCATTCGTTACTTGTTGGCTAAGAAAGATGCAAAGCCGCGCCTTATTTGATGGGTTCTCTTGCTTCAAGAATTTGACCTAGAGATCCACGATAAGAAGGGATCCGAGAACTCAGTTGCGGATCACCTCAGCCGGCTACCGGAATCCTCCCGCGAGACGGATAGCCCACCCATAGACGATTCATTCCCCGACGAGCACTTACACGTCTTGGAGCGTTTGATGGATCTACTTACTTCACCCCACGATGGAGGTGAAGTATGGGGTGAGGGAACCTCCTACCTCGTTTGAGACGCACCATGGTCCAGCTAGCGACCTTAAATCAAGCGCTTCTTGGGAGGCAACCCAAGGTATTGCTCTTCTTTCCCGTTTTCTAGTCTAGCTTAGATAGTTTTTGTTTTTGCTTTGCTTTGCTTTGTTTTTGGCGTTCTGGACAGACAACAGGGAATATCTAAGGAGGAGCACAACTGGAAGGACAGAAGTTCGAGATTCTGAGAAGACAGAAAGACCTCGGTCACTGTCAAAGCACCTCGACCGAGTTGATTCTTGAGCAACCGAGGCGACTAGGGTTTCTGCAGAACCGCCTCGGTCCATACCACCTCGGACCAGTCGAGACCATCTCGACCGAGGTGACAGCAGATCCAGTAAAAGTATAAAAGGGGGAAAAATTACATTTTCATTTTTTTTACCCTCCTCGACCGCGGCGAACAGACGCACCTCGCTCACCTCGTTTCTTACTCGTTTTCGACGTTTTCTGCTTCCAAACCGAGATTGAAGGATAGAGGAGTCGATTGCAACTACAGATCTGCAAGAAATTTGAGCGTTTTGACCGGAACGAGGTAAAAACGTTCGAAAACCTAAACTCGTTCATTTACTGAAATTTGGGCTTTGGTTGCCCTTGATTCTGTTGAGGAAACCTTTAAGTACCCCTTAGGAAGCATCGGTAGTGATTTTTGGGGGAAAAGAACTGAAATTCAGAGAGTTGGAAATCGCACTGCCTTCGCCTCGGTCCAGTCGACCTGCACCTCGGTCGAGGCGATTCTTGGAGTTTGTCAGTCGACCGAGGTAGTCTGACAGTACAGTTTTAAGATGAGTTCTGACAGATTGTTAGCCCTTAGAGACAGATCCTCTCCTTCCCCTTCTTCTTCCTCATCCCGACCTTCTATCCCGGTGATTCACGAGAGACACCGGGTAGATTATGATCGTATTGCTAGTCGTCCAGTTATCGCTCCTAGATTTCTGGACGTTTCTGCCTTTGATTGTCTCCACGTAGATGGAGAGCTTAGGAGGATGATCACCACCGTCGGGCTGGATCAGTTTACTGAGATCCGAGCCCCAGCCTACCTTGAGCCGACCCTCGAGTTTGTCAGTTCCTTCACTTACCTCCCCACAGAGAGGGCTGTGAAGTACCGGTTGATGAACCGGAACTACTTAGTACCTCTTGACCACTGGAGAGACATTTTTGGCTTCCCTGCCCCCACTGCTGTAGACTTCCCGACCCGAGCTGTAGCTAGAGAGTTCTGGGGTCAGATCGCCCACATTACGAGGCATGCAGACAGGTGGCGCCCTGGTGATTCCAGGGCGAAGCTTATCTATCATCTAGCTTTTCGGTTGGTACACAGGATCTTCAGCGAGACGCTTCTGGCGCGTACTGAGACGCCCCAGAAGGTCCGACAGGGGGAGCTCTTCTCTTTATACTGCATGGTCACAGGTGGATACCCTGACTTTGGATTGATGCTGGCAGAGGATCTGCACAGGATCAAGGCCAAAGGGAAGGGAGATATATGCTGCGGAGGGATAGTGACCCATATCGCTAGGTATCAGGATATGGATCTGAGTAGGTGTACCATGGTGGCGGCTGCCAAGCCGCTCGGACTTCAGGAGATGATTACACGGAGGATTCTAGTTCCCCGTGGTTTGACTACACCTTACGTTGCTATGCCATGGGAGCTGACTGCACCTCAGGGCATCAGATGGTCTGCACAGTTCTCTGTCTTTGATCCACACTACTGGCAGACAGCATGGGGTCCACTTATGGAGGATTACAGAGAGGGAGCAGCTACCCCTGCTGAGGCTGAGGAGGAGGTTGAGGACGAGGACGACGATGATGATGATACAGTAGATGAGAGAGGAGGTGGCGTCCCGATGGACACAGGTACAGATACAGCTGGGACGAGCGCGCCACCTATTATTGATTTGGATGATGACGAGGAGGACACTGAGCCGGCGCCAGCTGAGGCATCTCCAGTCAGACCTGCTAGACGCAGGAGGCGTGGAGTTAGGGACAGAGCTGCACACCGACGGATCGATGACCTGACGGATCAGGTTATCGACTCATATGCTGCACTTTCGCTGGATATCCGCGAGATGCAGGAGCGGCAGCATCATCAGCACATGATGGCTCAGCTACAGTTTGAGCGTATCATGGGCCATCCCTATGACCCGACTCAGTACCCCTACATACCACCACCACCACCGGATCGAGACTACTGAGGAGCTGCAGGACTTTATTATTATATCTTTTTTATGCAGTTCGGCTTTTATTCGGTGAGTTCTCTTGTTTAGACTTTTATTATACCCACTGGGACAGTGTGTCTCAAGTATGGGGTGTTTGTTATTTGACTACTTGACTACGTGATGTATTCGACTACTTTTGATGTATTATATTTATCGGATATTTTCATATTTATGCTTCATTTGCCTTTATATGATTATCTGATATTACATGCATACCTACAGGTTATTTGATTGAAAAAAAACGTCGAAACCGAAAACATTTTTTGACCTCGACCGGGGAGATTCTGGCCGAACGAGGTGATTCACCTCGGTTGAACCAAGAACACCTCGACCGAGGTGGGTTAACTGAGAAGTTTTCGAAAACGATTTTGTGTGACTTATCTGGATATGATCTCAGTGAAGATCTTGTTTACTGACTGGTTTTAAATTCTTTATGTGTTTGAAAGGTTTTATGATATGTTTAAGTTGCTAAATGCTTTGTTTAAAATTATTGGCATGTTTAATACTTTGTTTTTATCCAAATTATGTTGAATTTGAAGGTTGACACCGCATGTTAAGTTCTCTCACTTTCTTCTTGGAAAGACCAAGGCAATTCATTCTCTTCTTCTTCTTCTCCTTGATCATGCTTAGCCCCTCATATACATTTTGCCTCCCTTTACCTATCCGGGAATTTGGAAGCAAGCAAAGTGGTGAAAGCAAGTTAAAGTTGAGAAGTGGGCTGGAAGTGAAAGTGCTAGAAAGTAATAATAGGTTTGGGGAAGTCAATCATGAAGATGAGTAACTCGGCACCATTCACATAGCCGGGTGTTTGTGTCTTGCCAAAGTCGGATTGAGCGATATTCCTATCGGGTCATGGTATGTGCATCAAGGGTTTGATGCATCTCGAGAAATTGATGATTGCGGATTTCCTAGGCTTCGGTTATTGTGCACCTCTGTCCATGCATCCCAAAAAGTAAAGTAAAAGAAAAGTGCGAAATAAGCAAAGCTTATTGGTGGAAGGTGTTGCAAGTCAAAGTGAAAGTGAAGTTCATCCTTTTCCCGGATTCCAGCACCACATTACCTTACATACATCCCTACCCTACACGTTTCTTGACCTTTTCTTTTGGGAAGCCCTTGAGACCTTGAGCTTGTTGATTGACTTAGCGGTTTAAACTGGATTATACATGATTAATTTTGATAATTGTGATTTATTATACATTCTATGATTTTGTGCAAAGATGAACAACTTTCCTATATTTATAAAATGTTTTGAGCATATTGAGTTTTTAAATTCCAGGAAGTACTCTCTTAGAGTGATCTATGGTAGTTGCACACCATAAAATGTTTTTGAAAGGCTTTTTCATTGATTTTCTTGACTTATAATCCATTCTATCTTGTCTTCTATATGCGGAACTTGCTTGGGGACAAGCAAGGGCTAAGTATGGGGTATTTTGATAGCATGAATTATAGTCTATATTTTGGGGTTTGTTTGAACGTTTTATCTTCAATAATCTGCATGTTTGTATGTACATTATGTGATTTTACTGCCATTTCATCTACCTTTGCAAGAATCGAGGTCTACACCTAGTTTCGTTGTAATTGCAGGTAATATGGTACGTTTTGCATCAAAAAGGAGCAAAAAGAAGTCAAGAGTCATTTGGAGCTACATCCAGGAAGCATAGCCATGGATTAAGGATTTACTTTGGGCCAGTTTTGAGAGATTTCACATTCAGTTGTGACTCACCTCGGTTGACCAGAGATTCATCTCGACCGAGGTGATCCAGAGACGCCGACTCGACCGAGGCGAAAACCTAGGACGCGGCAAGAATATTTTATTCTTGGCTGAGATCTTTTAAAATTGGAAAGTGATCTTATATTTTTGGGCTTGGCTCCTGGAAGGAAGGAGATATGCAGAATCATATATTTTACCTTTATTTATGGGAAAAGATCTTTCTAAGATTTATTATCTTTGGAGGGTTATTTTCCTATATAAAGGGTTGGATTTCCACAAATCCAACAGCCCGCTTACACCGAAAAATACGCAGCAGCAGCCTACTCCAAGTTGGGAGATTTGAAGAACCTTTTTGAAGGTTGAAGGAAGATTGAAGTTCATAGCTTTTATAGCTTTATTGAAGGGTTTTGTAAGATTGTCTTCAATTCCCTCAATTGTTGTCTTGTCTTGTTGGATTATTATCCAAAGAACGCTTTGTTGTGATATTTGATTCAGTTATTGAAGTCTTTTCATTAAATTCTTCTTTGTTCAAATATTCACCTTCTTCCTATATATTTTAATACTTTCATTATGATGATGAGTGGCTAATTTCCTTGTGTGATTCTAGGGTGATTGGCTGAAGGTTGTGGGAAAAACAATGATAGAATAATCTTAGATTCCAGTAGGATCCTGAAAGTTCGAGTCTTTAACCTTAACCCTAAGCATCTCGTTCGGTTGATGAACATCTCGGCCGGGGTGGAATTCTTCTGACCGAGGTGACTTATTTGATCCGTAACTGAGAGTTAAGTGTTAGAGTTTGCCAAATCCTATTCTTATTACACCTTCCTGGTTCAAAGCAAGCTTAGGATGAGACTTACCCGGTAATTCCTTAGTTTGTGTATCAACGATCATAAGTGTAGGTAATAAAGGTTTATCCTTTATTGGGGTTTGAGTGTGCTTCCATCCCATCTTCGTGAGTTAGCCTGAGACTTACCCGGTAAAGGTTGATTCTATTCCCTTAGATGGTGTGTTAGTTTGAGGTTATAGTTCTTTATCTTAATTCCTTGAGACTTACCCGGTAATAGGAGTTGCGGTTTAGGATTAGTGTGTAGTGAGACTTACCCGGTGATCTACTCCACTTAGTAACACCTTCCCCACGCAAAAATCTCAGCTTTGTCCGCTAATCTATAGATCTTGAGTTGGAACCACAACTAGATGCTTTAATCCCTAGAATTACATGCTTGCTTTATTTGACATCTTATTCATCTTTGATTGTGTTAATCGCTCTTGTGGTTAGAACTAACGTAGCATACTGTGTTGACTTTGTTTCACCGAGTCCCTGTGATCGACCCCTGGAATTTTCTTGCTTTTACTACGATTGACCCGTACACTGCGGGTTCGCATCCTTGTTTTAAGCTTAAGTCTAGGGTTATAAATTTAAAGCTTGCACACACCGTTTGGAGCGAACAATATAACAAGGACAATACTTGGATTGGATGGCTCGAACTTGTTGTCCGTTAACATAATGTTGCCGTTGGCGGGGTTGATGTCTCCTTTTCCCTTGATGATAATATCGTTGTGGCCTTCTTCATCATACTCGTAATACAACATGTTCACAAATAGAATTCGAAGTGTTGGGGAGAAACCTATTGGATCCTCACATGGCTTCATACCATAGTTGACATCTCCTTCATCCTAATTATGACATTGGCCTCGTCTTCGACTTTGTTCTCATCATACAACGGGTTGACAACCAATTGAAATGGAAGTTTTGGGTCACAATTTTCAATGACGACAACGCCCATTTCTTTGACTTTTTCTCCTCATACAATGGATTGACAACCAACTCACACTTAGGTTGTGTCACGGCTTGTGGTCTTTCGCCGGAAGGGGTTTGTGTTGGAGCAACATGACCACGGTATGGCGTCCTTTGGTAGTTACTTGGTGTCGTCCGTTCTCCGTGAGGAAAAGAACTTGTGCCTTTAATGTTTCCGTCTTGCACCTAAGAATGGCGTCTCCTTCGGAGGCATAATGCTCTTGTTGATCTTGTAATTTCTAAGAATTCTGACGAGGGTAAGAGTGATTATACCTTGAACACTTCATCTCTTCTTGTTGTTGCCTATATAACTTTGTCATTGTACTGTCCAGACAATAATGGTAAGGGTCCGGGCGGCAGGGTGCAATGTGATCTTCTTTAATATAGACACGTGATTGGCCATGGGGATACTGTCGCTACCCTTGGATGGTTTGTTTAGGCCTTGGAGGGTATAGGGGAGGCATTCATTCCTCATTCTCAAGATAGGCTCACCATTGGCCGTGTGGATACCGTTGGTGCCCATAGATGGTTTGTTTCGGCCATGGTTGGTTTGGGGTAGGTGTTTACTTCAAGAATGATGCACACAAAGTCTTAAATTTATATTTTGCAATAATACCCTAAATCTACTTGGTGAACCCCAAGTAGATTTAGGCTCACCATTGCTTCAAGAATGATGGTTTGTTTCATCCATGGATGGTTTGTTTTGGTCATTTTGTAGTGAGGCAAGTACTCCAAGGTCGAACACAAAGACGAAGGTGAAATCAAGTTCTGCAATGATCAAAAGTAGTGTGAACCTAGACTAAGAAAGGAGAAAGATAGAAAACATATATTTTGGTGGGTTTTGATTGATCGAAGATCTGTTTTGAAATGAACAAAGTAAAAACAAACAACACAAACAAGAATAGTGAGGAATAAGAGAAGTACGGATTCCAAGACTCAAGATCTTTGGTTATGGATATTGATTCAAGAATTCTAGACACAAGGACAAGGTTTGTGATTGCTAAAGGGAAAGGTGTTTCTCCTATGAGAATGATTACGGAGGATGTCTCACAATCCACTATCCTGCTCCAAACTACCTCACCAGTTTAGTCTCAAGGCACTAAGGATGAAAATTCTACTCTAACCGATCGCTCTACCTAAGGGATTGAACTAAACTTCACCGGGTAAGTTAAGGGTTAGATTCAACTCAAGCAGAAAATATAGCACACTCAATCCAATAGAGGATTTTAAACCTCTACTACCTAGAATTCTTCATCATCTATACCTAAAGAAGGGAATTACCGGGTCAGTCTCATCCCTTACCTAGTTTGCTAACCTTAGACGGGTCTAAGGAAAGATTCAACTCAATAAACACTAGGTTTTGAACAATCTAACACCCTAGCATACAAATTTATCAATTTCGGAGTAATAGAAGAAATCTCGGTTGGATCATACTAATCTCAGCCGAGATTTCATGAATAACATCCCGAGATTATACAGAGCGAGGGAATCTTCAACCAAATCATCCTAAACTAACATTCAAGTTGAAATCATCATCACCCAATCCATAATTATTGCACTATCACCATAGAATCACAAGGATTTAGCCTACAACGTGCATTTCTAAGTCAAAATTCATCAAACAAAAACTCATATAATCCATAGATAGAAAATCAAGGGAAAGAAGATGATACTCAACTAAAATTATCTTCAACCACCATGTTCGCTCTTAGACGTGTGTGTAATCGTGAATGAAATAGCTTTAAATTTATAACCTTAAATATAAGCCTGAAACAATATGCGAACCCACAGTGTATGGATCAATTGTAATAACAGCAAATACTCCAGGGTCGAACACAGGGACTATGGTGAAATAAAGCACGGTATATCAGGTTGTCAATCAAAAGCAAGCAACAAAGCATAGATAACAAAGATGATGTAATAATCAGATAAAGGAATGCAAATTCTAGAGGTCAAAGCATCCAGTTGTGGTTCCGACTCAAGATCTCAAAGGATAACGTTAACAAAGCTGAGGTTTGCAAGGGAAGGTATTTCTAAGATGGGAATAGATTACCGGGTAAGTCTCACTACTCACTATCCCAAACCAAAGATCCTCTCACCGGGTAAGTCTCAAGGAACTAAGGAAAGGAAATATAATCTCAAACCAACACACCACCTAAGGGGATAGAACTAACCTTTACCGGGTAAGTCTCATCCTAGGCTTGCGTATGGACGAGGAAAGGTGCAACAAGAATAGGATTTGGCAAACTAAAACCTAAACTCAGGTGTGGTTCAGATTAGGTCACGCCTCGCTCAGTTCACATCCGATCTCGGTCGAGATGTTCTATAAACCGACCGAGGTGAGGTTCGGTTAAGGTTTGGCTCGAGCTTTCAGGGTCCACTAAGGTAAAGGCTCATTCTTTCATCGTCTTTCCCACAACCTTCAGCCAATCACCCTAGAATCGCACAAGAATTTAGCCAATAATCATCATGATAATAACAGCCAAATATTGAAGAAAGAATCAATAATCAAACAAGAAAACCTTAACATAAAGATCACAATAATCTCTCAATCAAACAGACAATCAATCCAAACAATCAGCAAACGTGTTCCTCAATAACAAACCAAAAGACAACTATCAAGGATCCTAGAAAACCTTACAACTTCCTTCAAAAATCCTTCAACTTTCACTTCAAAGCTATCTTCCTACAACTTCCTTCCTTCCTTGGAATATCTTCAATCTTCCAAACTAATCAGCTAACTAGACATCCTTCCATCTAGAAAATATCTTCCAAATTTATAGGAGAATCACTTGCCAAAAATAAAAGATCTTATGGGCCATGGGCCGTGCGTCTCGATCCAGGCCTAACGAAGTATCTCGGTCGAGGTGATTTTGGGGTCAACTGAGGTGAACCTCAGCTTCGTGCAAATCTCTCAAGTCTGGTCCAAAATCAAACGTTTGTCCAACTTCCATGTTTCCTATGCCTTTCTTGTAGCACCTCAATGCTCCATAATGTAGCTCCAATGATTCCTTAGATCCCTTGGCTCAATATCGCTCTAAAACATGCCATTTTCCCTACAATTACAACAAAACTAGGTGTAGACCTCGATTCTTGCAAAGGTAAACAAAACGACATAATCATCAAGAATATACAGTCATGCATGCAGATTTATGAAGATAAAACGTCCAAACCAATCCCAAAACATAGACTATAATGCATGCTATCAAAATACCCCATACTTGTCCCTTGCTTGTCCCCAAGCAAGATTCAAATCTTAGATACAAGATAGAATGAATTATAAGTCATCAAAAAGATCAATGAAAAACATTTTACAAAACCTTTTGGTGGTGTGCTCCATTCATAGATCACCCTAAAAGGATGATTCATAACATATAAAATCAACACATGGTCATGGTCAAAACATTTAATAAATATAAGAAAGCTGGTCATCTTTGCATAAAATCATAGAATGCATAATAAATCACATTTAGCGAAATCAATCATGTATAATCTAGTTTAAACCACAAAGTCAATCAACATACTCAAGGTCTTAAGGGCTTTCAAAAGAGGTCAAAAAACGTGCTAGGGTGAGATGTATATAGGGTAATGTGGTGCTAGAAACCGGGAATAGGATCTTCACTTCTTTGAATCACAAACATCTGCCACCAATAAGCTTTGCTTATTTTCACTTTACTTTATTATTGAGAACATGGACAGAGGTGCACAATAACCGAAGCCTAGGAAATCATCAATTCTCAATTTCTCGAGATGCTTCAAACCTTTGATGCACATACCATGACCCGTTGGGACTATCGATCAATCTGACTTTGGCAAGACACAAACACTCGGCTATGTGAATGGTGCCGAGTTACTCATCATCAAGATCAACGTCCCCAAACCTATTTTTTCTAACACTTTCAGGCACAATCTCAACTTTATTTCACACGCTTTTCATCAACTGCATCCAAATTCCCGGATTAGTAAAGGGAGGCAAATATGTATATGAGGGGCTAAAGCATGATCAAGAAGAAGAAAAAGAGAAATGAAGTGCCTTAATCATCTCATGAAGAATGTGAGAGAACTCGTAATGTGGTGTCAACCTTTAGATCTAACATAATTTTGATAAAAATAAAGTATTAAACAGGCTAGAATTTCAAACAAAACATTTAGCAACTTAAATATATCATAAAACCTTTCGAGCATGTAAAGATTTCAAAGCTAATCTGCAAGCAAATATCATCATCGAGGTCATATCTGGAAAGAAGCACAAAATGTTTCGAAAATCTCTTCAGTTTTAAAACCATCTCGGTCGAGGTGATTTGACGGCTTCCGAAGTATTCAACCGAGATGAATCTCAGTTATCACGACCTCGTTTGGCCAAAACGTCTCGGTCGAGCCAAAAAAAAATTTTAAATCGGTTTTTTGACGTTTTTCTCAAACAAAAACCTGTATGCAATGCATGTAAATGACATATACGCCCATATAAGCCAAATAAGATAATATTCGATAGTCAAGCAAGAGCAATACAAGTCCAAAGCACATAAGTCAAATAAGATACAATTACCCCATACTAAGGACACATTGTCCCAATGGATCAAATAGGAGTCAGAATAAACAAAGTACTCACCGGACAAAACAGAACTGCATAAAAAAAAAGAAAATACTCCATAATATACTCAATCCTCCTCAGCTGGCGGTGGAGGTGGTTGTCAGATAACGGCACCTCAGTTGGTGAAGAACATCTCGGTCGAGGTGCTTTGACAGCACCCGAGATGTGTCTCGGTCAAACTCCGTTTTCTCAATTTCTCGAACATCAATCCTTCCATGTAGTTCTTGAGTTGTAACTTCTTCTTGGAGAACACCTGATTCCTATCTAAGAGGACACACAAAACACAAGCAAACTATCTAAACTACACTAGAAAAGGTAAAAGAAAGAAATACTTTGGGTTGCCTCCCAAGAAGCGCTTGGTTTAAGGTCGCTAGTTGGACCATACATCGCTCTCAAACAAGATAGGTGGTGGCTTCACCCCATACTTCAACTGCACCATGGGGAAAGACAAAAGGTTCAGTCCAATGCTCCATAAAATGCAAATGCTCATTAGGGAATGAATCATCAGTGGGTAGATCGTCCTTCTCGAGCGAGATAGGTGGTAGCCGGTTGAGGTGATCCGCTACGAAATTCTCGGACCCCTTTTTATCGCGAATCTCTAAGTCAAACTCTTGAAGTAGGAGAATCTAACAAATAAGGCGCGGCTTTGCATCTTTCTTATCTAGCAAGTATCGGATAGCTGCATGGTCAGTATGAACAATAAATTTTGCTCCCACTAAGTAAGAGTGAAACTTCTCAAATGCATAAAAAACTTCCAAGAGCTCCTTCTCGGTGGTGGTGAAACTTCTCAAATGCATAAACAACTGCCAAGAGTTGATCCTTCAAAAGGATCCTCGAGTATGAAGGCTTGGATCAAAGACTAGATCCAAGATAGAACTTTAAGATAATTGAAGAAGAAGTGATGTCTAAACCAAGTAAGAGGATTTTTCTTCGCAATACTTGTATTCGACTTAGACATGTTTTACAATGAGCCAAACATCCCCTTATATAGTGGATGGATGCTAAACCAAAGGTTGAAAAATAAATGACGGAATTAAAAGCCGGAATTAACTTCCGAAAATAAAAAGTCTAAAATATGAAAGGTCAGAATTTAAGTCACAGAATTAAATTTCCGAATATAAAAAATTTATTATTAAATAGCTGAAATACTTAATATGTCTTCAAAATGGGCAAGCTCCGCTTGTCGGGTCCTTCTAACCGACAACACGGATGGCATCGCCATCCGGAGGCGTATCATTAGGTGAGTTTCTTTGCTTTCTTTGGATCTCAAGTACGCGCCGCTTCGAGGCTTGATCCTCATATGTGCCGATTAGGTACAAAGTTCGCCGAAATACTTGAGAATAAGAAGAAAAAAAACTCGTGTAGACATTTATTCAAGCAATATGAGCTAAATTGAGCACAAATACCACGAGTTTATACCAATGTATGCAAAAGAAAGGAAAATTCTACCTAAATGTAAGCGTAAACTAAGATCATAAATCATGTTATCAATAGGCAACCATTCCTCGTCCTCAAGATAGGCTAACCGTTGGCCGTGTGGATATTGTTGGTTGCCACATATGGTTTGTTTTTATCTTGATAGGCATGGTGGAGGAGGAAACCGTTCCTCGTCCTCATCAAAGGAATCATCATCATCATCATGAAGGAGCATTGATGAATGATTAATGATGAACGATGATGTGGGATGAAGAACAATGATGAACAAAAGTAAAGAAAAGTTAGCTTCAACCCCTTGCTCTGATACCAATGTTAAAGTCCTTGGGTAAGGATTAAGGGCAAAACATGGATCCAGATCGAGCTTAAGCTTTAATTATTCCGTATATTGATGTGTTGATGGATCAAAGATTGAATATGGTTGGCGGAAGCTATGAGGTGAATGTGGAATTGAATGGTTGTTCCGATCAAGGTTGATCGAGCAAGATGTGAAGTGGAGTGGATAAGTTGATTCAATCTTCGAATGTGATGTCTTACATCGAAGATCCAAGGAAGAACTTTGAGAAGAAAGAGGTGATGCCTAAATCAATTATGAGAGTTTAACTTCAACTACACTTAATTTATTTTGAGCATGAATTACAAGTGAGGCTAAAATTCTTTATATAGAGAATGGGGCCGAAACAGAAGGTCCAAAATGAAAGAGCGAAAAGGGGGTCCAATAGGACAAAGACTAAAGGGAGTCCAATGAAAACTTGTAAGGTAATATTCCACAAGAATATCTCTTCTATTATTAGATAAGCAAAATATAGAAAAACTAGGGAAATGTTGTCAAAACGGGCAAGCTTTATGCCATGACATGTAAAGACACGGCGTGCCACTTGACGGGCCGGCTTAGACGGAGACACGGATGGTAATGATATCCAAGGGCGTATCGTACATTGGAACAACTATCTCCATCATAATCAAGTTACAAACCTTACTATTCACCTTACATCTAGTGTTAAACGAGCTCTCTCTTAGGTTATCCTCACAAGGTGTATCTCTAACATGTAAGGTTATTTTCTCAACTAGACATTCACCTTGATCACCACTATTTAGACCATTATCATTCTCCAGCTCCTCATCATATAATGGATTATCATGCATGGTAGTTTCATTTTCATCTTCAAATTCATATAGTACCATGTCATTAAACATAATAGTTTGTTTATTAGGACGATCTTTCATCATGTGTCCTCTACCCTAGTGATGAGTCTAAAATATATGTCCTTTGGGTCATCATATGCATGCATTTCACATCTCATTTGGCATGATTTATGTTCATATAGAGTATAGGTCCTTCATATTGCAAATTGTGGTGTCTACTTAATTTGGTTTATTTCATTATTCATACATTCGAGGATACAAATTTGTGGAAACGATGAAAGAATGCCAAAATACGAGTTTCTATCCTCCCTGAGGTCAAGAACAACATATAAGACATCTAAATTGACCGATGATTGAAGTTTTAAGGTGGATCTATGTTGGAGAAAGGAGAATTGAAGAGTCGTGTAAAGATCATTGGAGTTGGAGCAAGATTCATGCCTGTTTTCGATCATCTTTCCATTACATTTAGACAATTATATCAACTAAAAGTTGTATATCTTTGAAAGATATTCGAAAGTAATATTGATGGGTCTAGTAGTTTTAAGTAGAGCTGTAGGAAATTTAATTTACTAAACTGTTTAAAGTTGTTAGAATCTTAAGCAAAGCCCATAAGGCGTGTCAGACGGCTTACTGGCCATTTCACATTCCATCTTTGTCCATCTCAATGACACTTTCATGCCGTCTGGAGTTACGACTTTTGCAAATTAAAATACTAAACGGGGTGCCATACAACTTACTTGGCCGTCTCCCATGTCGTCTCTCCTACTTAGTTTATCCAAAATCATATCTTACCTTTGGTTTACAGACTGAGCTTCTTATATCCTTCCTAGGGTTTGATGTAAACATTATAAATAGACCTTTCTAGGTCATATTAGAGGTATTTTGGGAAGACAGGGTTTCATGGTTCCAAGTCCGCGGTTGCGACACTGTAAAGTTGGTTTCCCCTTTCTTTTTCTTTGTATATACTTTTTAGCTTGTTATTTATGCAAGACTCGTTATTTATCCATTGTTTCTCTTCCTCTATTATGTGTGTCTGATTTCTAGTGATCTAAGAATTGGATTATCCCTATAATGGTTTGATTTATTATTGCATATATGATTTGTGAATTAAGACTGTGATATTGTTTCTTTCAAAGTACTTCATTTGCATCTTTTATTTACCTTCGAAAGAAGTAGCATTTATAAAGGATTTAGATAGAAGAGGTTATCGCCAAAATTGAGGTTATTTTATTAGATTTATTGAAAACACTTGGTTTAAGGGATTGGATCATATCTTTTAATTTGAGGATTACTAACTATCATATAAAGTTTCGGCTTGTGTACTTTTTAAAGATTCATCGCCAAAAGTGGGGATTTTCTTGGTCTTTTCCGGATTTCTATGTTCTAAATGGGTTTTCTTATATACCTGACACAACTGTTGGCGATAGAGCGCAATCAAGTTGGTTAAAATGGTCCTTGTTTGTTTATGTCAAAGGCTATTTTTAGATAGTTAACTATAATATTTGCATATCAATGTTCATGAGTTTCATATATGCTATCTTATTTTAATTCATTATAGCGTGGATTCTTGTTTCCTTAAATCGCTTTCCTCCATCTTCTTATCAACTACAATCTTTGTTTTACTTGCTCTTCCTTATAAACTAACAAAACACATTCTTTTATCCCTTTTCTCTTTCTCTTCTCCCTTTACTTGGCGTAATTCATATTATATAGCTAAACAGACGTGGTCCCCGTAATTCGATACCTGATATACTACAACTGACCCCGTCATCCTTGCGGGTAGGTTTTAGGACCATCAAGTTTTTGGCGCCGTTGTCGTGGGTTGTATATAGTTTGGTTGTGTTTGATTATTGTTAATATAAGTTTTTTGTTACGTTCGATCTCCGTTTCCTTTTTTCCGTTGTCTTACAGTTGAGATCTTGAAAGATAAAGGAGATGGACTACTATTATCCTCACTGACAGCAAGCACCTGAAAATTCTATAACTCAGGAGATATATACGGTTTGCGTGTTAATGACGTATACGGTTTCAAGGCCGTACACCATATTTCACATAAACCGTATTCTAGACCGTATATTTCTTCCACTCAGACCGTATTTTTCAACAATCTCAAGGAGGTACTTCAACATAATATGGTTTGTGGGTAAAAACAAAATGGGTTGGAAACCGTATTTATTTTTGCCTAAAACCGTATTTTTTAAGCCTTAAACTGCATTCCCTTCATTGAATGTGTATCCAAGGAAGAAATTTGTGTTAATAAAGCTAAAAAAACCATTGATCTTTATGAATAAGTATGGGGTATGCCGTAGAAAGTCAAGAACGCGGCGTTACAAATCTCGACATTGAAAGTATCAAATTTTTTAACATCCATCTTGAGTGGAATTAGGTCAAGCTAACGACCGTAAGCAAGCGCTTAATGGGAGGCAACCCATGAGTTTGATCGATCTTTCCCTTTTTATCTTTAGTTTTGCTTTATTTTTATTTGTAGGAACACTCTATTGACCTAAGAATTTCATTGAATATCTTATAGGAACAAAACCACCAAGCACTCAACAAAGGTTGAGGACGATGACTTCGAGCTAGATGTTTTTTTATGTGTGATCTTCTTTCCTCTTTTTCCACCACCACCACCACCACCATTTGCTACGCATCATGCTTTTGTAAGTATTTTCTTTCTATACTTGTTGTTTGTCATATTGAGGACAATGTAGAGTTTAAGTATGAGGTGTTTGTACTCACTCAAGCATTGATATTCTCTTACATGTTACACGTTTCCCTTTCCATAATTTTTTGTTTTTCTTGCGTCTTTTCCCTGCATTTTTGCTTGCATTTAGTGTAGTCGAGTCGGATGGAGCTTTTTTACCTTCTAAAATTGATATAATTTAAAATTTCTATTTGATAACTGACGTGCCTACGATAATTTAGATTATATCTTTTTGCTATTGTGGTATGCACATGAGTGTTTGGGTGAATTTTGATAAATATTTTAGCCAAACATAACCCTTTTGAGTGCTCTTGATCTATGAACATGCATATTCATGTGTCCTTTCTTTCATATTTTTGTGTGACCTCCAACATACTTTAGTTTCTTCTATAACTTTTGATTGACTCATTTTTAAAACTACGCGTTCATTTAATTCTATCTACTTGTTGTGAAGATGATTGATACCCTCTTTGTTAAGCCTATGCGACCTTTCCCATCCTTATTTATATTTTCCTTTTATCAGTCACCTTTTGCTTTTATTTTCCCTTCTTTTGTGCCCTCAAAAATGTCTCACATCCGTGATTAGCCTCATTACCTTATCTAGATTGTGATGAAAGCAATGAATGAAGAAATCAAGTATGAGGTATTGCCCCGAAGAAGTGTGAACTATTTCAAGAAGTAAATACGCGAGTTTTAAATGATTGTGCTTATGGAAGATATTTTCTTGATTGGTGGAAATGACAAAAAGTCCCCACTAAACTTGTTGATGCAAGTAAGTAAGCATTAGGTTGCAAGTGAAGTTTTATAGAGTTTTTATTCCTGAAAATTGGTTTTAAAGAGCTTAAAGTCAAGTGTTGAGCTCCTGGAATAGTGCAACAATTTATGTAAAATTTTCTTCTATAACTAATTTATCAAATCATTACTCCATTTTCCCTAATGTTCGATCCTGACCTTCGAGTACAACTAGGTCTTGTATATTTGCGATATTTGAGGGTCACGTTTCAACCCTTGTCAACATTCTTTCGAAGATAACTCCATTTTACTCCGGACGGACTAGAATGCATGTAATCTCACAAAACACGAGCAGATCTCCAAACAACAAAGTGAAGAAAATATGCAATAAAACCATGCAAATAACTAACCTTAATGCGCCACTGAAAACTCTAGGTGTTCAAGCCCCATAGGTGCCACTCAAAACTCTAGGTGTTCAAGGATGAGTTTTTTTGAGTTGGTTCAATATAGCAAGATCGAATTAAGCGGGTCATTCTCTCATTTTCCATTATATAATTTGGTTTCGTTCTAATGTTTGTTTCCTACAATTTTCAAGGCACACAATTCATCATCTCCAACCTTCTCTTGTTCCACTTCTCTCTTTCTTTCTCCTCTATTTTGATTCCGACTCTTAGTTTCCGAGTATTGATAAGAGATATGTGGTTACTTGAGACGATGTACCTAATTACCCTTTTTGTGCCGGATTATGACATATTTGACAACGCTTAAGCATTCATTTGGAGGTGACAACAAATGTCACATTCAAAAGATCGGACAAACACAAGTAAAACAATGGTTCTACCCTTGAATCACAACATTAACTCTCTGGTAACAACACCATATTTATAAATATCTGAATTGATACACAACAAAACAAAATTAGAAGATCTAGTTGCATAATCTAGGTAGGTTCCATCCCATAGAGTAAGGAGAATAACTAGCTTGTTATCCTAAAGAAGGTTTGGAAAATAGAAGGTTAGAAGGAGAAAGTGTTTTTTGTTTTGGTAGGAAAATTAAAATGCATATAAGGAATAAAGTTTCAAGTTTATAAATAAGAATATTTCAAAGTTAAGGGTTACCACAACAACACAATTACGAGTTTATGAGTATTTAGGATGCCTTTTTATCAAATTAATGACGAAAACTTATTAAAGAAAATACTCTCCCACAGTCATTTTATGGAGCAATTGTGTCTAGTAACATGATAAGGTTGTTCAACTCAACTACCAATAAAACCAGACCCTTAGGGCCCGTTTGGTTCCAACTCCGGAAACGGAATGGAAACGAATTTAGTCCATATGTATATCCTTATTCATGAAATTTTATAAAATCATTCTTTGTGGTTTAATGCAAAATGCACTTATTTTCCCACATTTTGTTACTATAATTACTTCAAACCACAAGGAATGATCCGCATCCGATTTCGGAATTAAAACCAAGCGGGCCCTTAAACACTAATAGCCCTAATCCTCGTTCAAAAGGGCATTCACGATCATTGGCTAATTCTCTTGTTTTATGAAGTTGAGCGGGACACAACTTTGCTGTAATGGATTATTATTATTATGATTTAATGAAATAATAAAAAATTAAAATTGTCCGGTCCGGGTCTATACCGTTTCACACAAACAGTGAAACGGTCCGGACTGGTCCAGTCCGTGAGTTTACGGTCCGGTCCGGTCTAGACCACGCGTTTGGACAGCCCTAGATGATGGTGTGCGGTGATTGAACTTGTGGGATGGTTATTGATGCTCGAGTTGGGCGATTAGGGATCTGAATAGATGCGAAAACATGCAAGCACATGTCTGTATAGCCTGGCAGGCAGCATATCGATCCATACATACACCGTACAGATGAATCTTATATGCTTAACAAATATATATATGAGAGTAAGTAAATCATATATGTCTGTATAGGAGACATGATTGGTTGGTGCCTACAAAATGGTAACATGAGATGCATGTATCTTGCTGTATATACGGATTCTATATTTCACGACAGCTATGATGCAATCACAATCGTAATGCCCCATACAACTACAGCCTTTGCCCTCCTCAACCAAGACACAATCACATCTAATACGCAACAAATCTTTAAATAATGTACCTTCACATATTTGGATAAACTAGTTTATATACTTATAGTGTGTCATGCACGGTTGTGTTTACAAGTTTTTTTATAAACGTAAAATATAATCTAATCAATGATTTTGTAAAATATAATATAATCAATGATTTTGTTTCGTTATTATAAAAGAAAGTGGTTCGATGGACTACACGACACACTATATGTAATGGATCGAAAGACCGATCAAATCGACAAACGGACTAACCGTTATGACGGAACCAGAACATACAAAAAAGAAAAACAAATCAAAATAAAACTTTGATCCCAACGATCCGATCGAGGAGGAGCGCCAAAGGAAGAGCCAACAAGCAAAGCGAGAAAGAAATAGCGAGAACATTTTTGTAGAAGCGTTGTACAGTACAACTCACAGGGACCACCGGTGAAAACCTCAAATTTTGTTGGATTAATCCATAATTCTAAATATAATTGGGCTTATTTAATGGATTAGAGTGGGCTGAAAAGTTGGATCTAATTAGTAAGGAGAAGCTTGCACAATTCATGTCTAGAAAAGTCTAGAAAAGTGAAGATTTAATCAAGGGGACAAATGATAGAACTATCTAGAAGTTAGTGGATAGTAATCATCATCTCAAGATTAATCTAGATTAGTTTATATAAATATCATCTTAGGGAAATGAGCATGTCGGTGCTTGAGATGTGTATTTGATTAACCGACATTTGCATGTATAAATAGATGTAGTGGTTGCATGTAATGAAAAAGAGTGTTCGATCAAAAGGCTTATACACAAGTGAGGTGTACGATGAGTGCGCAACAAAATACCCGCTTATATACTCGGAGTGTGTCGGGAACGCGGAGTTTTCCCCAACAAATTTGAACTCTTCATTTAAGCTTTCAGATTTCGATCACCTATCCTCAACTCCTTATCACAAACAAATTCAACTCTTCATCCAAATGAAGCTCACACCATCAAGACTTATCGCCTTACCATCGGACCATATAACGTGAAACAAAGAAACTCTTTTAGTGATCGATTTGTTAAGCAATAACAAATATTGAATCGTAAATTTTGATTGTCTTAATTTTTATTAAAAAAATTTTAAACCCGGTTAAACATAATACAATGAGACTGGCAATCGGACCTTTTGGCTCAATTGATAACTTGGAGATAGAGAGACACGTGACATAGGCAATAGTGTAACAATCGGAAATTTCGTTCCAGTTACCGAACTTTAGAACTTCTTTCAGGACCACAAGGGTGGTGCCGAAAGGGAGTTCCTGCCCCCACGGCCTAGAGTCCCACGGGCGCGGCAACCCAGTGTTGCCACGGTCACGGCAAGACTTAGCCGCCGCCCGGTTATTCGTCACATCGTGGACGATCTTTTTGTAACCGTCGTTCTTTTATTTCCTTTTTAGAAGATCCGATCTTCTCTCCTTCTTGGGTTGTCACATCCTTATACTTGTTTAATGTTCGCTAAAAAGTGTGTGCGTCAAAGTCTTAAATTTATATCCAGAACTTAAGCAAAAGCGAACCCGCAGTGTACGGACCCCCGATTTTCTCTCCAAGAATCTTCAATTCCGTAAGAATTTGTAAATTATGCACTCTGCGAACCCCCGATTTTCGTTCCTAGGGTTCCAATGTATACTTCCTCACTAATGGGTTGCTTGGCATATTACTTCTCAAGCCCAAAAGCAGTGGGCTTTCGAACGAAATAATTTTTAGACGGTTACAAACAAAAATCGGTCGATCTAGTACATAACGCGTCCGATTTTTCCTACAGGAAAACCGTCCGATTTATGTACTAATCACCCGATTTTGCACAACAGTAAGTGCTCGCCTCTTGGCTCGTTTCCTTCCTTCCTTGTGTGACTCATCCACGCACTTTCTTCGCTCTTCATGACTCTTCAAAGTTTCCTTAAGCTTCCGCATTGACCTTAGCTACTCCTTGCTCCACTTTCGCTTCCAAATCCATCGAATTCACCTAAAATTCAACCAAAACTCGTGTAAACCTCTATTTCCGAAATATAAATGAAATAAACCTTAAAGGTACACAATTCTCTTTGAATGCAAGGGAAACTGAGGTAAAACATCACAATATGCATGATTATAATGGCATATAATTCATGTCATGAAAATACCTCATACTTGCCTCTTGCTTGTCCCCAAGCAAGGTTCAAATCTAGAATACAAGATGTCATGGATTATATGATGCAAAAAACTCAAAAACCTTTCGAAATGTGCTTCTTCTTTTGGATCACCCTCAAAGTAATGCTTCAAGACATAGGAGGACAAAGTATGCATCAACAATAACCGTATCATGGACAAATCATCATTCCTTACTCAAAGACATAAATAAAAGACATGATGTAGAGATAATCAAAATTAAACAAATCTAAGGCATGAAGCCTTAAACATGTGCACAAAGGTCTCAAGGTCTTCTAATCAAAAAGAGGTCAAAGAAACGTGTTAAGGATAGGAAATCTTTAAGGTAATGTGGTGTTAATCCGGGAAAGAGGAATAACACAACAAGCGCATTAAGAACATAACTTCACCACACATGCTTTGCATGTAAAATTGCTTTTCTTTTACTTTACTTTTTGAGAGTATGGACAGTGGTGCACAAAAATCGAAGCTTGATAGTCAGTACGTAAACCCCGAATGCCAGAAATCAATGCTCACATCTGCTGCTGGAGACTAAATTTGCGCCCGTGTCCTCTCTCATGGCTGTGTGCGTGAGCAAACGAATGATGTGGAGCCTACATCTTATCCTCGGTCTCCTCTGCACCGCCACTAGTCCTGCTGGGTCCAGCACCATGTGTGTCTGTATCCATAACATCTGTAGCATGGCCGTTGTACGTGTCACTCTCAAACTCTAGCTTGGAAGGCTGGTATGTTGCAGCTCCCTCTTCATAATCATCTTCATCCTCCTCCTCTCTATCATCATCATCATCATCATAATACACCTTCAGAGGAGCCATCTCATCAAAGTAGTGCTCAAATGTCTCCTTCCAGTTACGCCTGTTCCGAATAGTATACTCGGATTTCCACTCAATCTCAGCTGGCTTCCTTGCCCATGGCATGGACACATATAGAGTGCCCATACCTCTAGGAATCAAGACCTGTCTAGTAACTAATCTCTGCGAGCCAAGGGGGCGTGCACTCTCAGCTAAGCGACAATCAAAGAAATCCAACTCCAACGCCTTGGCCACGTAAGTGACAAGGCCTCCAGCATAAATGTCTCCCTTCGTCTTGTTGGCTATCTTTCCAAGATAATCGGCAAGCATGGTGGTGGTGTCCGGGATGGTGCCGGTAGTCATACAATGGAGGATATAAAGCTCGTCCGCCTTGATCTTCTGCGATGTCTCCGTCTTGCAAATAAAGACTCGTTGAGGATCCGGTGAGCTATCTTGAAAGATAGATTGTATATGCTCGTCTCTTTGGAGTTTCCTGGTCTCCATTTGTCCTTTCCGGCTTCTCCAATGGAGATGCTCTCCCAAAATGCACTAGCGCTTACTCCTCTTGGGAATGTGCCTGCAGAAGATGAAGGAAAACCAAACAAGTCTCCAAAAGCAGGAATAGACATCTCATGATCCTCATCCTTGAGCCGAAGGGAAACTCTCCTATCTCTAGAGTCATGCTCGAAGGTGCTAAGAAACTCAAGAGTAATCTCAGCATATGCATCCTTCCGAATAAGTGCAAATTAGCTCAGCCCTGTTCTGTCCAACATCATATCAATATCCTCTCTCACAAACAATGCATCTAAGTCATCCAACACAATATAGCGAGGAGGGGTAATGGTTGATATTAAAGAATATTCGAGAATATTCGGATACCTTGGTGGATGTTCACGGTTGATATTAGAGAATATTCGGATACCTTGGTGGATGTTTCTGCATGTAAAGACAAGGTGAAGGAATCCACCATGGCAAAGCAACAAGGCCTCGGAGAACTCCATGATAGCCATAAATTCTTGGAAAATCAAGTTGTTACTTTATAAGAACCATGTCAAGAAGTCATTGGTCACTTGAAACACATGGATATCATGTTGGAAGATACTATAACAAGACTAAATACTCCATCAATTGAAAGAGAAAAAAAAAAGTTGAATTTGGGCTGAAATTAAATAATGTAGCAAAATTAAATGTAAAAAGTCGAGAATAATTTTTCTTGGGTCATTACTATAAAAATACAAATCCGTATTGATTAGGCTCCTCCACATGTTATCGGTGGCATGACAGTCTCGAAAGATATGCATGAAGGACTCACTTCCAAAAGAATAGATGGTGCACTAGTTCAATCCGATAAAATGTCTTCTGGCTCTTTCCGTATTTGTCATTAATTTACCCCAAACAAGAAACCATAAGAAAAAACGCACTCGATCTAGAAAAAACAAAGTTTCCAAATGATGGGGTGTAGCCTCGAATCAGCATTGGTGGTAGAACTAGAGAAACAAGAGTTCTGAACGTTGAAAACATGGAGTAATTTCCGTTGTTTCATGTTGCCACTAGATAAGATCTGAAAAAGTTACACGCTACTAGTCAGTAAATAACTACCAATATTGATCAATGTTTTTATGGGGAGGAGATTATTGATTCTTTCCCAGTCTAGAACCTTAAAATATCTTTTGAGTATGATCTGGCCTTCCTTACGGATATAGTGAATCTCCTTGTCAAACTCCTTGGATGGTTGAAAACCTTCAATGAGTTCACCGTTCCAAATAACTTTCATCGAGGAATATGAACACAACTCACTATTCTCCTCGCCCATGCAGCGTGCAAGTTTCTTCAATGAACTCCATTTAAGCCTATTATAGGCCTTCTCCAAATCAATCTTGAATACCATCATCATATTTTTACCTTTCATTTTCTTAGCTAGTGAATGCATAGTCACCTAAACAAGAACGGTGTTGTCATCAATATACCTTCTAGGGTGTTTAGTTTTATTGTTGAGACTTTGGCGATAGTTGTATTCAAATTGGAGCAACGACCAATGTGTTTGTAATGAGACATTGTAGATGTATTATAAATTTGAATATGGTGATTTATGTTAGTGAAAGTGTCTTTATTCCAACACTTAAGTATCTCTTTTAGAAGTTGCGGAGACAATCTCCAAACAATCTAATGTCATTATTACTAATTTTTAGGAATGTTGTGTGTCATCCTTATATAAAAAAAATTGAACCTAATTTGTCGTATATATTCAATTGTTTTCGCAAGGAATCACCAAACATCTACGCAAATCATCCTTAAGGGTAGTAGCTCCTGATATCATATGAAACCAGGATTATGTATTCTTACATTGTGTATATGTAGGGTTGTTGTATCAAATAAAAACAAAAAAATACATGTAATACCTAATTTACAACTTTATTAGCTCATCAAAATCCTATAGAACCTAGTTTCACCTAAAATTGTGGCATGAACATACCTAATATTATCAAAGAACATATTAGCTTCCAAGAAGAAAGAAAATGACAATCAAGGTAACTTTCGTCACTTCATTGATTATCTCCATTGTTATTGCTCATTCAAGTGTTGTAAACATACTTGAAATTATCAAATAAATCGGGTTGTGTGTCCTCACATGTGTGTCTAATGCGTTTGTATTGTTCCTTGTTATATTAAGGGCATGTTTTGTATGTCGCGACTGAAACGAAAACTGAAACTCAATGAAACTGAAACTGGAAAATGTGGTTGAAATTGAATAGAATGAATCAAACTAATTTGTTTCTATGTTCGTTTAAGATGAGAATGAATGGGATGAATTATGGGTTAATTGACCAAAATGTCCTTACATAATACCCTTACAAATTCAACCATTCAAGCATCCATTCTAAACCTCCCTAATGAAAAAATCAGTACAAAGATCACTTATGAAAAACTAAGAATACTGAATACCCATAACAATAAAAAAAATATTAAATACATAATTCAATAAGAATAAAACTAATTATCATAATGATTCATGAACAACTAAGAAATAAAGTAAATAACTAACATAACCTACTGAGGATGAACATGTCTAGGAGAAGACGAACCGCGGATACCGAGTTCAATAGGGATCTCCACTGGGAGCGAACTCGACCTACCAAAATCACTCTTCACACTCTCTCTATCCCTTTGTTGTGTTAGAAAGATTAAATGTCTCGAGTTTCGATGATTCTTCCTTGATTGGTGAAGAAGATTGGAGGCTAAATATGAAGTTTTCAATGTAAGCTCGGGGTGATTGGATCAACTCTTTCAAATACACGAACTGAAAATCACTCGGGTTTTGCTCGGATTCTTTTGCATCTGATGATTCCTTTGATGTTGGACACTGAATATTATGACAGATTTCTATTATGGTAATTGTTGAGTGCTAATTGTGTTGGTGAAATTTAATACAAATGCTATTGAGAAGAACTATAAACCTTGGAAGATGAATTGTATTCGATTGCAAGGAGGCCTGGTTTGAAGAATCATTCGGAGATTATCTCATCTAGTAATCTGTTCTTCGCTTGGTCGGATACAAAGTTCATTGAGAGCTTCTCGATCAACTTCATTGATTGAATAAAAAAAAATTCGTAGCTATCCAATCTTCAAAATAACTCACAAAAACTGTAATGAAAATCCAAAATATAACTTAACTTCCATTGAATTGGACAATTTCTGGCTAAGTTGCAGAAGTCCATTACTAGATTCACCAAATTGAACAATTTCTGCATAGGATTTCACTATACTTTCGTAACAATAGCTGCTTGTTTCCTGCAATGAATTCATCAAGGATGATTATATTCTTAAAAAATGCATTCGTGCACAAAACTGTCAAAAATACCCAATACTAAGATGCATCCATGCACAAAATTGTCAAAATTACAAGACCCAAACAAAAATAGAAAGAAAAAGACATGGGTATTGAGAACATTTCCGGGTAGCAACTCGACTGAACCAGTGGCGAATTTGTGAGCATACCGGTCTCCGAAGAGCTTTCGGATGACTTGAAGCTTGGGTAACTCGCCGAACCTAGCGGAAGCAACTACGAGACTCGAAACGAAACCGCCTCCTTTACATCATTAGGAGAATCCCTAGAGATCAATTACAGAGTTGAATGAATACAGTTCAATTGCTAAGTGTTTTCATCAGCAAGAGTTTCAACACATTCAATGGAGTAGAACTGAAAGGGGTGGAGTGAAGAATGGAGGAGACAGTTATAAAATTTTAACCATTTAGATAGGAGGAGTGAAGGAGAAGAACCCTGCTGCGTTCTTCAATTTCTTCAAGGGTAAAAAAGTCATCCAATATCAATTCATTCGATTCAACCAGCCTCTTGTTGTTGAACGAATCAATCGATTCAACTCCATTATTCAATGGATTCAAACACTAGAATGAATGGCCAAAATAAGTACTGAATAAGCTCCACACACCAATTTTGTCATTATTTTAAATTGAAAAATTGTATGAGCCTACTTTTTATATGTGATTAAAAAAAGGCTCTACCACGTCAATATTCTAACAAAAAAAAAAAATCTCGAAATGACAAGATGCACACTTATTGTGTAAAATTTCAAATTGCATTACAAACGTCAAAATACATCCACAAGGTATAAATGCACGTTATTTTATTGCATTAATATTAGTCTAAAATTCATTTTTATCATCTCTTTGTATTCCAAAACACGATCTTCATTATACAAGTATTTTCTTGGTGGGATAAAAGTTCCCATTGATCTATCCAGATGAATTGATTAAAATCGATATTTTGCTTAGGCATTCTAGAAGCAAAAGGGCCAGCCCATTTAGTAGTAGGTATTCCATTTAATGGGCCAATATTATTTGATATATAGATGAGTATTGTGCTCGTGAAGTATATTAGGTCAGTGGTTTGAGGACGAAACATCACTAGACTTGTTATCATACGGCCTCACTATCGGGTCTTGACACTAATTGGGACTAAAATTTTTTGTCCGATTGAGTTGGCTGGTCTTAAGGCATATCGTCAAGTCCAACAAAGCAAAAAAAAAATACATTTGAGAGATAGATTTAGTTGTGTCACATCGATAATATTAATAAACAAACTCATTGTTCACTATATATGTTTGGTGGGATATTCTTCTAATTGTCTAATGGTTTTAACATAGAAATCACAATAATCTAAAGTATTATGTATGGAATGTGGACTCAAACGTCTGAAGAAACCCCACGTAAGTTGTATTAAGGGTGAGTTCTTCGGACTTTGTTGTTGTGATATATAATTCTTATAATCGAAGTTTTATAGTAAACTTTTGTTTGGATATCCATGTATATGGTAAATGAAAAAGTAGTCGGTAGAAAGGTCTTTGACCTACAACAGGTACACAAGACCAACACCAGCATCACCATATTCAATCGACACTAATATAGTCACTCCACTTTTCTAGTGCAAATATGAATGGATTGTCCGTTTTGAATGAAGTTTTTAGTGTTGGGTTGGGCTGGATTCTTTAATTGATTGCGCTTGGATAGTATAAATTGAATTTGGTTAATGTTATTTGTACCACGAAAATGTACTATTCCTACCTCCACGACGGCTATGCACTGTGTAGCCATAGTAATTATTTTTTTTGTTTTTTACCTAGTACGGCTGCGTAGCCGTAGTACGTCATTTTTTTCTTAGGTTTTTTGAGCGAAATGTTTGCTATGGACCACTACGCATCCGACATGCGTAGTCGTAGCCATTTTCCTTTATTTTTCGAGCGAAATGAGCTCGTTGCTACGTCTCCGCAATGCGTAGTCGCAGTCGACATGCTTCGTGTGGTACGAATAACAATCTCGATTGAATTTCAACTTTTTGTAGAATGAAGTAAATAATAATGGTAGAGTAGTTTGCACTTTGCAAGGTGAAGATTGTTGAGATGAATGCATTGGAAACTCATCCCTCTTAAAGTTGTGAGTGAGTTCCAAGACAGCAAAGTGCTGCCCATACTTCACTCTCCCCAATGATCAAGAAATCAAGAATCAAGAAATCAAGAATGAACATTTCCCAGACAAGTCCTAGGATTAATTTAACAATTTTCTGACCCCAAAACATCGTTACCAGTGAACAACCTAAACCCCATCAATCCCTAAACTTCATCTTTACCAACCACCACTACCAAAACATCATAATAAAGCTTTAATTTATTTATAATGAAAATAGATCGATCTAATAGTCTAAATTAAAATTTCTTTGTAGACGATAACACAAAGTTCAAGATTACTAAAAAAAAGTTCGAGATTTTCTAATTGGTAGTCGCCTAATCGGTCGGTAATACAACCAATTTATTTTCTTTATTTAAGATTTTTTTTAATGTGTCTCTATTACCACCCACTTCAACATTATTTCTTCTTGTCAAGACAACAATCATATTTTAAGGATACCACACTATTTTAATACATAGAAAGAATCATTAATTGGTATTAGGTGAACCAAGTTGAGTCGTATAAATCCGCTTGTATAATCTAAGATTGAATTATCATCTAATTTTAGGGTTGTTACCTCAGCTAAACGAATTGAATTTTATTACGCTCATATTATAATTTAACTAAATCTAAACTTTAAACACGTTAATATATTTAAAATAACCTATTTTCTCATTTACATAACTTAAATTACAGTTATTTGGCCTTCTAAAAATAATATAATGAGTAAATTAAACCAAAAAATATGGAAGAAATCAAGAATTTGATGGTGACTTTCTCTAGTCCTTTTGTGAATCCAGCAAAATCCTCAAAAACCATGCCCACATCATTTCCCACAACCCAATGCCTTCCCACTTCCCATCATTTTCAGCTAACCTAATAAATCATACACTACTGTTTATGATTTTACATCACTTGCATATATATTACATTTCAATCTCCTTTCTTACGTACATCATACTTCAAAACAAATCATTTCCTAGTTTAATCAGTATTTTAAAAAAAAATAATAAAAAATCATGGTTTTTACAGCACCACGTTGTGTTATGTTGTTGGTTGCCACAGTGACGTGGACATGAAAGCACCCATCTAATCATGTCCAAATTTTCATTTGACATTGATAGTTTGATTGATAGCTATCACTTGCCTTGTCCTTGTTCATGTTCTCTATTGACCCATTTCACCTCTTGCTGTGTGCCTTCTTCTTCCTCTTTCCCATTATCTTCACTCTTCACAATTTGAAAGAAAGATACAATCTTGATTGAAAATGGCAATGTGGTTATACCCAAAGATCGTTGGTTTCAATCCTTCTGAGAGATGGGGTCATTCTTCTTGCTTCTCTGACTCTCTTCTTTATGTTTATGGGGTATGCTTTTCTTTTCTTTCTTTATTTTCCTTGATTTCATGTTCTAGCTGTCTTCTTTGGCCAAACAACCTGTTTTTTCTTATTTGAGTTTCAGAAACTTCCATTAATGGCTTTGAATTTGGTTTGTAGTTTCAGTATGTCAACTCATAAACCATAACAAAAGTTAAAGGATAGGATAGACTGAAATTGTGTCTTCTTCATTCACATTCAGACTGTTCTTTCACATTCAGACTGTTCTGATAACTGAATGATTCTGAATCAATCAGAACTATGTTTGTTTAGAGGTGTTTTAATACAGTAATCTCGTCATTTCCATTTGCTTACCCTTCTATCCGATTTCATTCCGTTTACATTTCAACTCTCCAACCAAAAGGGCTCGAAACGTAAATATATTTACATACATGTTTAAGGTTTAGGCTCAGCTCAAATGTTGGATTTGATGTGGTCAGGGATGCTGTGGAGGTGTTCACTTGAAGGACATCATAGTACTAAACCTTGACACAATGTGTTGGAGTAGTCTTGTGACACAAGGCAAAGGCCCCGGCGCCAGGGACAGCCACAGCGCCGTGCTGTGGGGAAAGAAGATGGTTGTGTTCGGTGGTACGAACGGGGCAAACAAGGTGAATGATCTACATATGTTGGATATCGAGTCCAACGAATGGAGTGAGCCTATGTGCAAGGGTAACCCTCCTTCGCCTCGCGAAAGCCATACTGCCACCCTTGTTGGAAATGACAGATTAGTTGTGTTTGGAGGAAGCGGGCGAGGAGTCGGAAACTACTTGAATGATTTGTATGTTTTAGACCTGAAATCCATGAGTTGGTCTTCCCCTGCTGTTAAGGGTGATATCCCTTCCCCTAGGGATAGTCATACATGTGTTGCTGTTGGCTATAAGCTCTTTCTCTTTGGTGGAGACTCGGGTGATCGGTACCATGGACAAGTGTATGTGTTTGATGTGGAGACTTGCACTTGGACAAGGGTATTTTACTATCTACATTGCCTCTTGTTTCTCATGGTTGATTCTGTACTGACATTTTTCGTTCGGATCTGATGCAGTTGGAGTTGGCTATCCATGGATCTTCTCCGGGTGCAAGAGCCGGTCATGCTGCTCTCAGCATTGGGGCTAAGGTGAGACCTCAGCACCTATGTTGCACGAAAACGTAATAGTCATAGTTTTTGTTGTGATTTGAACGAGTTAATCAGAGGAATAGCGAGTGAAGAGAAAACGATTTTGGTTTTGCTGCACAGAACTTGCAACTAGTCAATATACTTTCGTGGATGAAAGAATACAACCATACAACCTATCTATTTATAATCCAATAGTTTAACGATCCATGGTGTCTTGACCCATCGTATCAGTATACCTAAATTTATTCTCTTATTATAACAGTTTTACGTAAGGATTCGTTTTGCTTCAGATGTATGTAAATGGAGGAGTTGGTGACAAGAGATACTACAACGATACATGGTGCCTCGACACAGATACATGTGTATGGTCTAAGCTTGATATACGCGGCCAAGCGCCACAAGGACGGTTTTCTCATACTGCCATTGTCGCGGACTCTGACATAGTCATCTATGGGGGGTGAGATTCCGTCCAAATGGTCTATTTGCTCAACGTTTTCGTTCTCTTTTTCCGACAGCAGTAGTTCTTGGCTGTGCAGGTGTGGAGAGGACGAACAGCCTTTAAGAGAGTTACTGATATTGCATCCAGGAAAGAGTTTCAGAAGACATGGACTGGTATGGATTACATTCTGCAGTCATTGAATAGCTTTATTGAGTTACATTGTCACAATGGACTTGCTGTTACAGAAAACAAAGCTTCTGGGCGTCGGCATTGAAGTAGATATGAATGAAACACAAGAGAAGATGATTCCAAAGAGGAGAAAAATCAGCACAAATTCAAAGACATTGGAATTGGAGTATGAACCTGAAGAGCATTCCCTTTCGCTCTCCCAACACTCGTCCCCTTCGCAATCTGATCAAGAACAAACTCCAGTTATAAAACCGCCCACATCAACAACAACAACAACGCGGGCATTCCCTTTATGGCATCAGTCTCCTAAACATGAACCTTTTCCACAGGCTCGTCGTCATATCAATCTACCAGCATCAGAGGAAAAACCCCTACAGAGTTTGGTAAAACCGAAAACCTCCATATCCATTCAAGTTGTTTCCATCAATCGTTAATATTAATCAGCCTGAGCTTTGGACTATAATGCACTAGATTGGAGCGGATGTTCAAGGGCGAGTAGATGGTTCCTTTGACTCGGGCTATCTGATGACTGCTGTGGTGAACGGAAGAGTTTTTAGAGGCGTCTTGTTTGCTCCGGTAAGTACACACAAATATGTGAACAAAAATGTCCATTTTTGCACCAAGTGACTAACACAAATGAAAATTGTATCAGGTGCCAAGCATCATGTACAGAAGAGCAGGGAATATACATATTCCAAATGGTTCATCTACAAATAGCAGCAGCTGTGAAATGCCTATGGTATGCACCAACACTGAAAGAGGACCCAATAGAGGCTCTTCTTGTAGGCCATATACTATGCAGCCATTGACGAGCTCGGCGTTAGATGACAGGAGAACCGGAGATAGGATTGCGCATCCGCCTTCAATCCAGAGTGATCTTCATGGAGTCGTGCTAACACTTGGAGGACCAACATCCGCCGGCTCTGGCCTTGGATGATGCCGCCATTTCGGAGTACCTAAGTTATTACATATTGTTGTCTATGTTGTTGGATATCGTCCTCTGCTCAAATATGATAGAGAAATGCAGATTTCGGGTCTGAGTAGAGCATGTGAGTTGTATAGTTGTACTCTTTACACTTGATATGCATTTTATTGATTCTACTTGTATGAAGTCATCTATAATGTAACAACCCCATTTTGCTGTAGCAAAGTTATTACTGTTGTGATCTGTACAGTTGTGTCTATGATGCTGTTAATGATACAACAGAAAGCTCCTTCAATTGTGTGTAGGGGTGGGCATAAATTCCAGTTAATCCCCTCTCCATCCGGCGGAATTTGTAAAAAAATTTGGGTATCCCATCCCGTCCCGTGAAAATTTTGCGGGATGGGACGCGGGACGGAAACGTCCCGTCCAGCATATATAAAATAATATTTTATATTTTTAAAAATATTATATAGATAAATAATATTTATAAATTCTAATTTTATATTGATAAAAATTATAAAAGTATTAAAATAATGATATCTTTCGTAAACTATCATTAGTGTAGTGTAGTGCAGTGTTAGGTTGTTGAATGTGAATCCATAAGACGCACTTTGGTGTAACTTGTATTCGTTTTGAATATACAAACTATTAATGTAGACCTCTTAAATCGGTAATTCGGTATCGAGTTTTTTATATCATTTGTGTCTTTAAACATGAGAAAAAACATGTACAAATGTTGAATATAAATAGTATATAATTCTTGCAGGATTAGGCTCGTCCCGTCCCACGTGGGACAAGGCCTGCGCGGGACGAAGAAAAAAGTTGTAAATCTCATCCCGTCCCGCTTATAATTTGCGGGACGGGATGCGGGACGACCTCAATCCCACCCCGTCTCATGCCCAGCTCTAATTGTGTGTATTACAACTGAACTGTAAATAAAGTCATCTATGATACTACCATCCACTAATTAGCCAAATATGAACCTTAAGCTAGACAATGAATAGGATAAAATTCTTTCATGCTTTCACATATATTTAAAATCCTTATAATTTGTATTCACATTTAACATACATCATATTCACATTCAGGAATATGGTTATATGGGGCATATTTTATTGCATGAACTGAACTACTTGTGTAAAAAAATAAACCAAAATTCACCTTAATGCAAACACCCACGGCCTACATGCTATGAGGTCTGTTTTTCTGTTTGACTTTCTATTCTTGGTGATGATATGCCACCAAACTAAATTCAGGGCTGACTCTAATTGCATGTTTGCTGAATTGCACGGAGCTCCCAGTTACCTTCACCGTCAATCAAGTGCAGTTCCAGTGTATGGAATCGAATCAAAGCAGGGCGCTGCAATGATCAAGACGAGAGAGTTAAGACTTGCACAAATTTTAGCAAGTAAAGCGCACCACGAGAGCAGCTGTCTTATAGGGAAGTGAGTTTGGATACCTGTGAAGAAGTGATGAATGTGATGCCTTGGTCAGTTGCAAGCTGGTACAGGTGTTCTTCGACGTCAACACTTGTAGCACTGCATTTGTACCATTAGTCCATAATCAGAAATGTGTAACTGCAAGCGCATGTGAGAGAGCAAGGAAAGAAGATAGCGCGACTTACTTAGTACATTCATCAAGAATCCCAAACTTTGGCCTGTGGAAGAATAGGCGAGCCTTGAAAAAACAACAATGATTAAAGTTTTAGATTCGATGAACTGAACACAAATAGGAAAAGATCTCATTTTATATGATGTGATAATGATAGCAAGGCTCACCATGCCCAATCTCTGTTGTTCACCAAGAGAGAGGACATCTTCCCAATTCGCGGAAGCATCCCAACTGCCTTCGTCTCTTTCCAAAAGGTAGACCAAACTCACATGCTCAAGGATGGTCTTTAAGTGTGAATCTAAAACATCTCTTGCATTTGCCTTCTCTTCTCCTGTAAATCAGAAAAAGTTTGTCAACAGACAGGAAGAGGATAAGTGGACAATCAAATGGCAGCAAGTTGTATCCCAAGCCAAATATGTTTACATTGACCGATCACTCTTTTAAGTTTCATAAACGCAACATTTATCATAAGGGCAATCCAGGACCTGTCCAAAATGGTCTCAGGAAACCCTCTATAGTCTCATCTCAGCAAAGCTCTAAGGTGAGATGTTATGCCCATCAGGCTGAGATAGGAATGATGATATGTATGACTTTTATATAGGAAACCAACATTTCAGGAATTAAAATTTCATATTTCCTCTTATTGCTTTACTTAGGATTTAGGTCATATTAAAATCCTAACCTATAATTTGGGACATAGTTTGCAAATCTTGCCTTGTTAGTTTATTTATCTTCATACAACACAAAAGGATTTTTCAATAAAAAGAAATTATAATTTTTTATCGAAAAAGGTTTTTTTTATGTTAAAGCTTGTAGGAGGCTCTATCAAGGGTGAGCAGGATTTCACAAAAACTACCATAGAAAGTAGAAACTAGGGGGAGTTCTTATGTGTCTAGATCCGCTGCCAAGGGTCATAACAGAGAAAAAAAGAGATGCATAGATATTAAAGCCTTGATACTAAGTACATCCATTACTATGCTAATTTAGCACCAAAAAGGGATACACATTTTATCATCTAAAAGTACCTGGCTCACCTGAATGCAATACCCTCAGTTCAGCTTCGTCACAGGAAAGAGGGTATATAATTTGATCTCTTAGTGTTCCAAGGCATGTATATGTCCTTTGTGGAACATAAAATATCCCACAGCCAAATTCAATGCCTTTTCCATAAAGTTGATGTGGTGTCATAAGCTTTCCACTTATGATAGGCCATACACCCCGAAGAACTTTGAATACTGAACTTTTTCCACTCCCATTAGGACCTAGGACAACAGAAAATTTAAAATTGATATTCACATTTTAAAAACAGTGAACTGCTATAAGCCCTCTAGATGAATTGATTCACCAACCGGTGACGAGAAGACTTTTTCCTGGGAAGACATCACATGTCAACTGTCTAGCCAACATTTTTTGTGTTGGCGTAATAATATCGATATTGGACAAGGAGATGGCATCATCAGCATAACTATAATTCCCATCACCAGCGGATGTAGCATGAACAGCAGGATACTCTGCAGAGACGAATCATAGCTTGAACTCATAACATCCATATTTGATACAGCTTCATTTCGCAAAAACACGATCATTCAGGGTGTAAACATATTGGCTGGCAAGTGATATATACCAATTTCTTGGATTATTTTCATACTTCAACAACAAAAAGCATGTATTTTCAAAAGCCCATGACTGACCACAACTATCAGGTAACATCAAGTAAAAGGTACATGCAGTCTTTGGACCTTGGTTAATGTCAAACATCTATCAAGGCGATACCAGTATCCAGAGTGCTCAAGGGATTCATCTTCTCATCACTAAGTAAACTGTTATTGACAACATAAACAGAATACCTCCTCAATGGCAGAGATGTATTAATACCCCAAAATCATGGATAATAACTGGCTTATCTTTTCATTATTAAATGACTTCTATTATTCAACGATGTGTACAATCCTACAGCAATAAGACACGACAGTAATTAGCTAGTGGAAATGAAAAATTCAAGATAAGAATCAACAATGTGTACCACCATCCTAGAGCAATTCATACAGTTCTATAAACTAATAAAGAGATCCCCAAATTAGACAATGTTTACCAGATTGAGCAGCATCCAATAGCTCTTCCAACTCAAAAATACGACTAACACCACCTGAAAGCTCAAGAAACTTCTTGTGCAGCTTTAGAATATCACCAAAAGCTAAAAAGCTTTGAGAAACAACTGATGCCAAGAAGCGCAAAGCATGTGCAAGATCCCCTGGATATACATTAAAAAAGTCAGACACCTCCGCAATTATTTGATGACAACTTCGAAGGGAGAACTTTTTTGCAACTATTCTTCAAAATTCTTTATGGGGGGGAGATCTTTTTCATTTAGTTATTTGGAGGGGGGAGGTTAACTTCAACGATTTTTGTCACCTTGTGTGGATGTCAAGGACCTGTCGCCTTTGTATTCCAGAGCATACAACAGGCTCAAACCCCAAGTGACATTATGAGGTAGTTGCTTTGTCACAAAATCATCTAATATACCATAAGCCCATTTTTTCTTCATCAGTAGCATAGAATGATGGAGGAGGTTCTGAAACTTCGACTCAATCATCTGCATGTTCAACAATTACCGGGGTTAAAAAAGCTTCATAATAGTAACAGACAAACAACTAGATAGCCTCTGAATAAATGCACATAATGTATGACTTATTTCCTAGTATTGATAGTCAATCAAAATCTATATTCTTTATTGGAACTTGCAAAACTACACTATGTCCTCGGTTCAGTCAGAGGAGTTTTTTTTGAGCCATGGATATGGAGTTTCCTATTAGATAGCCTGGATATTGTACTTCAATGTTCTGTTTCTAATAGTTTTTAAAGTTCTTCTGCCTATGTCTACCACTACCATAACTTTGTGTTTGCTAGTAGTTATAAAATTCTTCTGGCATCAGCTTATCTCCCAAAACCTCAATCCATTAGCAAATTCCAACTTTTTACCCTAGGCTCCAACAACTGGATCTATTTATGGGCAAAAATACAACAATACTATGGAGCTGAGGGGTCAACTTCTTTATTTTCAGTCCGTGAATTTTGGACAGAAACATAAAGTACACCTCAAACCCTTTGTTTGTGACAGGGCTTTTCTGACTTTTTGCCTCAGGACACCAAAAACTGATCCACCAAACTGAATATGAAGTTTGGAGTTTTATGAATTATGGAGAAAATAATGAATAAGCACTAATGATTCTGTCATCAGGGCGGTCAATGCAATAGAAAAAAAGGGCTGAATTACCGGATTAGCATAAAAAGCAACACTTAATGACAAATTGATATTTTTAGAGAAAATGGTGTCATTAAGGTGTAAAAAATGCTCAACAGTTATTCCCATTGGAGTTACATGTACCCCCAAGTTCATCATTAACCGGGTTCTATATATTCCTGCAAAAATTCTGTTCCTTGTGCAAAACAAAAACTTGGCATAAAACGATTACATCAAATCAGAAGAATGGAAATGGGTGAGTTTATTTTAGGGCATTTCATTTGTTTGGGTAAGAAAATGCAACTTAAATATTTAGACACAAAGAACCATATTTAATAATAAGTATATCTATTTAAAAATGACTTTGTGGAGTAAACCGTAACTTCGATGAGAGATTGTCCACCGGACCCTTTTTAGTACCTCAATCGTAACGATCTTTTAGAAAATATACCAATTCTAGTTACTGGATAGGCGTCACTTCCCTATAATTCTCAACCAAATTGGCAGTCCGGCCAAGAAAAAGGGACAAATAGAACACTATGTAGGCAAATTCAAAAGAACAAGATCAGAAACTACGGATAAAGAAAAACTCACAGCTTTTTCTCGGGTACCTCCTCCAAAGAAAGCTATAGACTCAGCATGTGTCCTCAATCTTTCATGCATATATCTGACAGAAAATAAAGGTAAAATATCAGGAAAAGGATCAAAAGTAGACAGCAAAAAAAGAAAAACGAAGAGAAACAGGAAAGGAAAGGAGAGAAGACCTAAAAGTTCCTTCTAGCTTCTGTTCTTGACTCGCCAGGTTCCCAAAATCAGGAGCAAAACTCCTCAGAAAACCCAGACCTAGCAGCATATAAGTATACAAAATAGCAACACCTCTACCACCAGTCAATAGCTTCATTCTCCAAGTAAACCTTCATAAATCCACAGCAACTGAAGTTTAGAGGAAAATAATGGAACAATAACGAAATGAGCTGAACCAATGCATATATAATTTTTCTTTACTCTTTTTTTTCTTTTAGGATTAGGAAATTTCTGTGTAGATTACTCACCAGAAGATGTCGACAGTTGGCTTTATCATACCAGTAACCAGCCCTGACAAGTCAGTTGTCAACTTTTCGAGATCATGCGTTAACCTCTGATCAGCATCAATGCTTTTGCTTGACATGTAGAAGACCTGTAGACCATATCAGTGTCAATCGTATTTTACTGTAACAAATGTCCGTATGCTGGTGTGTCCCCTTGTCACTCCATGTATTGAAACATATAATTCATTCTCTCTGACTAAATAGATTCCATTATTTTACTTTAATCTTCAATCGGAAAGTGCTCGAGTGGTAAACAGCTAAACACATGACATGAACACTTCAGCCATATTATCAATAAATTTCTTCCTCTAAAGAAACATAGTGTGTCGATGCACAAGTATTGACTGCCTGTCAAGAGGTTAACATATGAGATGAAAGACAAAGACCATGATGTAAAACCTTATAGAAAGTATGTTTCCTCAAGTAATTCTTCAGTAAGTGTTGAGTCAAGTGGATCCTCCAAATCAGCGCTAGCCTAGCTTTTAAATGCCTGAAATAAAAGAAGTATCCATTTCAAAGAAACAAAGAGTCACTGTCAAAGTTCGTACTCTCGACAAGAATTTTATCCCAACTCATGCACAGAACGTGACGACTTCTATCTTATCCATGAAGAAAAACTTCTAGACTAAAATTGAATAATCCGAAAACAAAAACATCGAAGGAAAGGAAAATTCTACAGTATGCAAAATGCAACTACTTTTTCACTCCCTTCCTATGTAGGAGTTGAGGAAACTGTAAACAGCTGAATAATGGCTAAATAATACAAGAAAAAATTCAAGATCGATAACAAAACAGAAACAGCTACAAAATTATTAGGAAAGGAAGAGCAACTAGTGTTAACACTAGGTTAACGACAAAGGCTACCTTAATGAAGGTGCAACAAAAGAAGATGCCGCACTTTGCAGAACACTGACTCCAATCAAACGGATAAATGCTGTCTTGTCCTGTTCAAGAACAAACTTCACCGTAGTTCCTGTTACGCAACTATAAGTTAGTCAATCAATGCCTCCCTTGTTTTGTTTTAATGTATTTTGCAAGTTCCAATAGAAGTTATAAAGTAACAAGAAAAGATGGAAATAAAAAGATAAGAACCTAAAATGATACCATTTAAGGAAGCAATGCGGTCCGAAATCCAAGTTCTTGATAAAACAAGGAATGCCACTGCAAGTAACTGTGCTCCCTGTTTGTCGAAGACTGTGGGTACCTAGAAAACCATTAACAAATCAGGCCCAATAGAAGCAAAATTAAATTGATGTCAACCTTTCTATAATCATCAAACTTATAACTCAGAAGGTGGTACACAATCTGGATATGATCAGCAAATAGCAGCGTAAATAACATGTATGACTCGTCAAAGATGGGTTACCCACCTGATAAAACTCTATCGGCAGCTTCACATCAAATAGATGTGTTAATCACTACAGTTCAGCAGTTTAAAGGCAGTTACACACTAGTATTTCCATCACTAAGGTCCACAGCCAGAAAGACCTTAGTCTGATTATTACTCTTTGTCAGCTCAATATAATCGAGGCAACAAACAAGGTCTTTTGCCCAAATACATTAATTATGTTCTACAATTCATCTAAAATCATCTTGATTAAAATTCATGTTAGCTGAACGCATACAAGTCTAAATAGGCATCACCCTTGAAGTAATTAATTAGTGGTCGGCATAAGAAGACGTATGTGCTTCCAATTATTTAGTTTCACCCCTTGAAGAGGTTTGAGTTCCACGTTCCACTGTTATGTCAGAAACAAATACGAGAAAATCCTTAAAAATATATGTTGGGTACAATTGTGTCCCACCCGGAAAACTTGGGGCGTTCTAGGTCTAGCATTTTAGTACACGGGTTACTCCTATTGCCAATTGGTTTTAGAATGGAACCCTGTGGGCTTGTGTGTTATGGTTGAGGAGTTGGTCCCAATTGTGTGCCACATGGGGAGTTCCAAGTCCAACATATAAGTACACGGGTACCTACTCCTATAGTCAATCAGTTAAACAGTATGAACTATAGAAAAGATAAGTCTCTTTCTACTAAAAGTTACTAACCAGAATTTTGAACATGGCAGCAACTCGTAAAGGCAACATCCTAGAGGCAACTTGCAGTTGAGGAAGAGCAGGCAAGGGTAATTTACGATCCACGGGAGGAGATGTTGCAATCACCTCTGAGATGTATAATCCTGACCTTGATTTCGATAATGTAGAGTCCTGGTACATAAAGTTTGAAATTTCAGCAGGGAACTAAAAAAAACTCGCGCACAGAATAAAACTACTTGTAAAATTTGCAACCTTCTTAGCACTGGAAAAGGCATGTTGCACAGCCATAGCATCACCTTGTCTTTTAGTCTCCAAAGGCTTTGCCCTATTGTGAGCAGGCTTATCAATGTACAAAAAATCCTCACTGTATCAAAAAGACTACTACCATGTAACTATGTCACAAGAGAGATCTATACAATGAGATGGATGATAGTTTTAAATCAAGAATGTATAATCCAACCTCTTGTCATGAATGCTCCAGCCCCCTTCACCATCCAAGGATAAAACTATATCATGAAATGCAACTAAAGCAGGACGATGTGATATTGTAATGCATGATGTACCCATAGCACGAACCTTAGCACAGAAACGTTCTTCCATATCAGTTGTCACAGCACTAGTGCACTCATCTAGAATAGCAAATTTAGGCATATGATAAAACAATCTAGCCATTCCCAACCGCTGCTGCTCCCCAAGAGAAAGTTCTTCACCCCAGTTCACCTCTTGTTCAGGAGGGTAACGATCAAGTAGGTACTCAAGATCAACCTAAACAAAGAAAAAGAACCCATGTAGAAACCTGTAAGCGGTCAATAAAGAGAAATATAGATAAATAAAAGAGCTTTTTGTTTTCACAAGATTTTCCAGATAACTTTTGGGATGAGAATTTCTACATTTTTCAGTAGCTCTGCCATTCCACTCTGTGTTAGTGGTTCAGTCTCTTGATTTCTTGTGAGAGGATATATTAACTGATCACGAAGTGTCCCTACAGCAGTGTATGGTCTTTGAGGCACATAAAAGATCTCCTTATTGAGATCAGATCCAACTCCAGGCTTCACAATGTGGCCAGAAACGAGAGGCCAAAGTCCTCCTAGTACGCGGAAAAGTGAACTCTTGCCGCTACCATTCGGACCTGAATAGGAAAAAAAAACTTGTACATGTTCAAATTGCTTACATTTTCACCAATTAGGATCACACTTTACACACATCTTGCTGTAATCCTCAAGTTGGACCCATAAGATGCAATATGAAACTCGAACCATGCCCAGTATTTTTCCCAGTAAAATGGGAAAGTACTGAATTGATTTGAATAAAATTAGGTTCTGATTTAAATTGAACAGTGTAGGAAAGACTGTCCTAAAATTTAAGGAAGAGAATCAGTCAATTCTCAATTGAGAGAGAATCTATGGTTAGCCTTTTATCTTTCTTATTAAAATTACACACTGACTTTAGAGGCAGGATAATTCGACAAAACATTTCTCCCCTCTAGATTCTGGTACAGTTTTATACTTGCATATCCTAAAAACACCAAACTTACATATCATTTTCCTTGATCCAATATACCTCAAAGCAGTTTATAAATTGCTGGAGCACACTCAAGGAAGCGCTGATCAGAAATAGAGAATCATACAAAATGGCAATGCCTCTTTAAACAATTAAACTTCCATCTCAAAATGGGTGAAAGCATCCAGTAGAATTCCCGCGTAACAAGTGCAGTTCACAAATATTGCCACACCTTTAGAGCAAGGTTTAAGATTACCTGTGATCAGAAGATTAGATCCAGGATGGATTTGAAGTGTAAGATCCTCAACTAACACATTATTTGTCGGTGTAACAACCTGCAAAGAGAAATTTCCACTATTTCATAATCGCATATATGGAAACACAAAAGCTAAAAAGTATTTAAATACCTTCACATCTGAAAACTTGATGCAATCTCCTTCACTAAAACAATTCCTACTCCTATCTCTTGCTAGTGAAAAGGTATCACGCATGCTAAATTCACGAGATACTATAACAAGCTCATGTATCCGGTCAGCATATCCACTGCCACATTAATAAGATGGAAAAAGAAGGCTTAGTGTCAAAGTCCAATACAGACGGACCGTAGAGCGGGGGTCGTGTGCATACGAGCGCACATGAGTGTTAGGTCAAAGCCCAACACATGAACCCAGCGGGATTCCATCGTAAAACCCTTTGGCAATATGAGTAACCCACCGACCTTGTATACTAGGCTCGGAATAGATGTGGGAACTTAATATCTCCAACACTTGCAATAATCAAAAAATACATTAAAAGCTAAAATCAAAATCTTCAAGCACATCTCAAACCCTCCACAACAGAGAATCTCAGAGCACAAGTAATCAACTGAATAATTAACTGAAGAGGTAAATTGTATAGAGCATCAGAAGAATACGTGCAGTCAAAAGCTTTACATACGGATGTTATTTATATATAAAATATTGAAACTGCAAAAACAATTTACAAATAGTCTCGACTACATACATTTCAAAGCGTCAAAGCTCACACTCGAAAAAAAAATTGTGAGGAAAATATACTTAACATGATTAGTAATCCCCAAGAAAATCAAAGTGATACTCTTTTTAACCAGAATTGTAAGATGTAGAAGGGATTGAACAATAACCCAATCGCCCGTACACTAAAAGAAATGAATCATATATATATGTATGCTTTCAGAGTGCTAAGATCGTAATAAAAATTTTAATTGTCATATCCACATTCCAAAGCTTCTCATAACATATCTAAAGACATAATGAGTTGGAGGAATTGCGAGTCTCACAGAAATAATGTCAAAAATTACCTGAGACGATTGAGTTGCCTTGAACTGATTGAAAGAGTTCCCAAGGACTGAAACAATGATGTAATAACACTAGTATGATACCGAAGATTGCTTAACATCTCTGCACGTCCCAGGGTTGATGACTCAGGCTTTAAATGTCCAGAAAAGAAGGGCTCAACTATCAGAATGACCGCAACAGTAGCACCTAGATACTTCAAAAAGAAGTCCTGGATCATTCCAAACCACCAATGCTCATGGAGAGCCACACCTATGTGCCTCACCAAATTTTTGAACTTCTCCTGAATATGGAATTCTTCTCTAGCCTCACCACCATAAAATCCTATACTCTCTGCGTGAGTCCTTAACCTCGAATGGAATTGTCTATATTCCCCTTCTAACTGTTGTTCTTTTGACATTAAATTCCCAAATGCGGGTGAAAATTTCCTGATCAAGGTCCCTGTTCCTAATACATACGCCTAAATTACAGCCAGAGACATACCAAAATAGATTAGAAATCATATATGCTACAAAAAATACACACTGTCATTAAAAACAGATGTCAACAAAAAAACATTTGAAAGATAAGTGACTGTACCAAAATCCAGTATACATATTTAGGGCTTGCATACGAACATAGACGCCACGTATAGAGAATGCCATCAGTAAGAGCAATAAGATCATCTTGCACAATTTCACTCAGTTCAGAGCAAAATCTTGGTACATCACTAGCAATTCGTTGCTCAGGATTAGAAATCCGACCATCAACATGTGATATCTTGTAATATGCCATATTCTGGAAAAACAATATAGATAGCAAAGTCTAAAACATCATATCATCACCATAACAGGAAATAGGATGCTACATTTCCAAATATGCTGGCACCAAGAAACCCATGACTTATTCCTCATGAATAGCTGCCTACTTTAAGGTCTGGATCTATTTGCAAATTGCAATCACATAATAGAGAATTAAAACTCAAAATTAAAGAGTAATATTATAAGTTCATGACCAACGAACAGAAAGATATGGGCACGTCTCCTTCAAACAAAACACAGTGACCCAAACAAAAAGCATCAATCCTTTGTGGCGATATGCTATCTAGACTGCCGGTCACTGTCCTATACCAATAGACAAACATATTGGCATATGCACAGCAAAAAAAATGGCGTAATAACATGGTTATTCACAAGGAATAAAGGTATAAATGAGAAATATGTCTGAAGATGAACTAAAAGCAAAAACAGATGATTAATGTCATAATGGTGATGGCAATGACGAAAAGTAATCAGAAAAAAAAAAAGAATAAGAGTAATTTCAGTTGATCTCCCATATTTAGTGGTGTAGGAAATTAAAAGATAAGACATGAAATATAGAAAATAATACGAGAAAAAGATACCTCAAAGTAATGTGTATGAATAAGCTTTGTTAATATCTTCCTGAACCTTAAACTTAAGGTCCCTGTTATGTACTTTGAAGTAGAATGCATAGTTGATAAAAGCAAACACAAAATAATATTCTCTATAATCAATCTGAGAAAGTTTGGTACACGCCGAAGAAAAGCAGCACGAAACAGGAAACCCTGCACCTTTGCCAGCCTATTACTTAGAGTAGCCCGAACTACCTGAAAGAAAACATAACTCATATAATGATTATGATGCCAAACCCAGTAAATCAAATGCAATGAATAGATCAAAAATGAATAAATGATGCTAACTTATTTCACAATATATATAAAAAGAACTATTCAAATCACCAATATGATAAGGTAGGACAATGATGGAATTTGGACAAGGAACTCGATAGCACGTGCAGCTATCAATCAATGTTTTTTTTTTTTGCACAGGAAACCAAATGCATTAAATTTAATAAATCTCGGCAAGTTTTAAAACTCCCCGAGGACAATCCGAACCAAAGAACAGTTTTTCCCCTGACGCAGGCGTAATCCTAGTGACAAGGTGTGCCACCGTAATTACAGTCACGGGGCAGAAAACGCAAAGAAAGCAATTGAAAGCTACTGTAATTCCCTAATGTTAATCGAGGAGTTACCCCCAAGGAGAAAGTGAACGTGTAAGAGCATAAAAGTAGTTAACAATGAGACTTGAATCAGTCTCAACAGCAATGGCATTGTAGTTTCCGCGTCCGGCTACCTGCAAACCCATCCGGACACCAGCAAGCTCCACCAGCAATGGTAACCACCCCACCTCATGCCATCTCACGATCCCCGATAGCACTCTTCCCCAGTCATCCCTGAAAAAAACCCCAGTCCCACCCAGCTTGGGAATACAGTTGCATCAGTATTAACCTTAATAATGTTGATCCCAGGAAAACCCCATTGCCTTATCCCACAGTAGGAACGCTACCCCTTTCGCCATCACTGTACTCCCCTAACTCCATAACCAGCCGCTTGAAGCCATCACTGATCAAGCTTATATTCGGCCTGCTCCCACCAAACATGGCATGTTCTTCACCGTCCACACAATTGACGCACATTAACAAATCCATGAGTGCAGCCTTACCGTGCCTCGCGAGTATTCCGTAGTAATATCCAACATGATTTAAGGTTTAAATTATAAATACTAATGAAATACCAAAACAGTCATAGGCAGGTCCTTAGAATCATATGTAGGATCTTACAGTAAAATATCATGGATTTCATAAGATTATACTATCATCTTACCTCAAATTAGATCCTAGTATCCTAACAAAAGAATTGGACAGTTCCACCATTTATAGGATCCTGAACTTGTAAAAAACCCGAATGTGATTATAACTATGCTATCAAGATCAGTTATAACGGATCATCAGAATCATATGTAGACTCAAGACAAAATCACAACTATAACAGTTTACCAGAATCATATGTAGCAAGGATCAATTCCATGAAACAATTCTTGGATAAGTTATGGTTATAATATTTAAACAGATTCCTATGTGCATGTTTTTCTGGAAGGGAGATGTTTGGATAAATGATAATGGAGAAAAAGAAGCCAAAAGTGGAACTATGAAGAGTTGATACTAGCTAAATCAATTTAACTATAGTATTGATACTAGTATAACTAGATCACAGTCTTAGCAGCCTACAAGTTATAAGTGTGGATAATGGTGGGAAAGTGTCCAACTTATAAGTGGGGATAACGAGGAAGAGTCATTTAGCTTGACCATCGCCAATGCATCCTCTTCCCACAAGTTTGTTAATCAGAAAACCTACGAAGATAATATGGAGGGAGACTGGTGACCTTGAACTGAAGAAGAGTTTATACATGCCTTGATTTTGTTATATACGTAGTATATAAATGAAAATCTTCCAAGCATTATCCTAAGCGGGAATGGGTTTATTTTAGAAAACAAAGATACATCCCCATATGTTAAAAATGTAACGAATGAAAGTCGAGACATATAAGCACTTAAGTGGCAAGAAATGAACTCGAGAACAATAAATTAGGAGTATTTAAGATATGTCCATGTGTTAAAACTGAAACTGGTTTAAGAGACAAAAAAGAGTTAAAGATAGGACTAGAATGAAGCAATATCAAAGACTGCTAATACAATAATGATACTTTAAGCAGTAAAATGGAAAATAATATCTACACTAGGCAACCTTTGCAGGAATAAAACATCATGTATTTTGCTGCAAAATACCATCTAGCCATCTGCAGTTACAAAATTATACTTGCCCTCAACAGGGATTAGAAGGCACCTACTCGTCCTTTGATTTGTATTAGAGCAGAGAACAATCAATATAGTTGGCTTTGTATATAATCACATCAAATGTCCTCAAGGGATGGCTTCTTGGATTTTGAGTAAAACTGATAGGCATATATGACACAAGTCATTTTTTCTGATGTAGTGTAAACATAATTCCAACTTTTGATGGAGGGTTAAAGTGGAGTAGTAATCTCTTCAATGATGGAAAGCTACAATAATTACAAATATGCTGCTTATGGAAAAGGTAACATAAGTTACAAAAAAAACACAAAACAACAACACACGCACAAATTATATCTCTTACCACTATAGATGCTAGAGCCAATAGATCACGAGCACCATTTCTGCCCATCTGTGAAACAAGAATAGCAGCTAGGACCTGAAGTGACTTCAGAGGTTTTCTCTTTGGTTTTTTCCTGTTTGTAACACTATGATTGAGACTGTCATTACGTGATTCATCATTCGCATTGCCAGGCCCATTACAATGGCCAAAAGAATCAGTCTGCTTATTGGTGAACCTTGATTGCATGTAAGCAACTGTTCCGCCTGCTGCAAATATCCCAGTGATAACCAGCAAAGATTTCCTGCAAGTGTGGTAATGTAGTTCACGAATAGCTAACAAAAATGGGTGAGCTTATGCATCAAAGAATCACTAAAAGTTACCAAACTGCAAGAACCTTTTGGAAGTAAGATTTTCAAACTAACCCCGGAATGTCGTAATCGGTTCACGATAAGTAGCTCTTAGACCTTGAGATTTCACATCTTCATAACCCTAGGACCTATTCTTGCCAATCTACTCATATACTCAGGAAAAATAACATGATAAGGTAATCTTTAATGCTAGCAGTACCTTACATTGAATTAGTACTATATTGAAATGTTGCTATCATTTCATTATTGTGCTTTAGAAGGTACTTTTAGGCCAAGCCCTTGGCTCGATTTATGTATATATTTTTGTCCTCCAATAGTTATTCGCTGTCCATCATCTAAGTGTAAATTCTTACTCTAGGTAGAACACTCGACCAATCTCACTATGATACCTTACAATTTCAAACTTAGGTTTCAAATTACTGTAAAGGGAGCTCTAATCATCAACAAAAGCAAACAATGAAGAGAAGATATTCACCTTCTTGAAGACAGGAAATTGCGGCCATGCTCGGTTAAATGCAGCAATTGAAGGGAATACATCTTTATAAGATGAATTTATCTGTGGGAACAAAAATTACGGTTGGTTCTTAAACCAATGAATTCTACACCGCTTCCTTCCTCGATGAGACCCTCCCCTACCGAATTACATGCCTCCTGATTCTTAATCATGCATTCATCAAACCGAAATGCAAAGTTACGACAAAAATTTGCCCATCACTGAAGGATCGATGAATCAAAGCAAGACGAGGGCAGATCCCCTTGATATGGACAACCTGTTCTATGGAGGAGAAATCAACTACACTGAGTCGGACTTGCGATTAAATTAAATGGCCATTTCAAGTCGTTCTGACAGAACTTCTTTTACAGCTTTCTCTGTTTGTTCCAATATTTTCAATTGGGTTCGCCTTGTTGTTTGAGCATCTGCTGCTGGTTCCTACCGGTTGCATCATGGTCGAAAAAGTCTGGTTTGGAATGGGGTCGGTCAAAATAAGCTTGATTTCAAACGGGTTTTTCGGGTTGGGTTGATTTGGGCCGGCACTAATTACACGGGTTGTCGGGTCATTATTGATCTATTATATTCGGTTATAAACTGGTTCGGATTATTTATGATTTTGGATTCAAACGGTTTGGTTTCGGATATGCTTTTTTTCAAAATTTGATGTTCTCAGTCGGATTAGGGTTCGCCTGATCGGTTGCACATGTCGGGTCAAGTTTTGTCTAAAAAAATGACCCGTATTGACCAAAATATTAGGGTAAAAACCCGAAAAAACAATATCGGGATCTGTATACAACCGAACCCGTTTCTATTTAGTATCATCCCAGCTCAACTTGTTGGGTCGAATTAAAAAAAGCTAAAAGAAAAAGATGTGATCAAATAACCCAAAACAAAATTAGGGTTTTCTTCACCTTTTTTAACTTCGTCTCTCATTCCCTTCCTTCATTTCCCATCACAGGAATCGCCTTTTTCAATCAACCTCAAATTTTGAGTCTAATATTTGCCACTCTTGGCCCCGCAGTCGACTTCCGCTCTCAAAGATGACATCTCTTCCCGTAGTCGCCTCTCACATTTAAACCTCGTCTCTTCCACTCGGGCACCAACCTTCAAAAATTAATAACTCTACTTGTATATTCCAGTTTTCCTTCACAATATTTTGGAACTGATCATGGGAGACTTACGTATTAAAGAACATGAAACGGGGCCTCGGTGACCTAGGGTGGTGTAAGATATGGACGATTGTAGGCTTGTGATATGAATATTGCCACCTATTTGGAAAACTCGCGCAACAATACACCCCTTGCTTGAGCCAGTCATGGTTGCTTACTTAGTTCTTGTCTTAGTTACTTTTCTTCTTTTTTTTAACACGACTCTGTCAACCCTTCACCATAAATTACCATTCGTCCAACCTTTAAAAAGATTTACATACACAAACACAATCTAGCAAGGACTCAACACATTTCAATAAAGGCTCTCTCTTTTATTGAATAGCTATGATAAAACACAAACTCCGTAAATGAAGTTGCGAGTTCACACAATATGTGAATATAATATTCAAATAAATCTACCTAATAATCTCACTCTTTAAGGCTATTTATAGGGGAGATTCTCCTACAAAAGATAAGAAATCTAACTAAAAGATAAATACTAAAATAATCCTAAAAGATAAGACAAAACTAACAAATACCTTTAAAATATTTAAGAGCTTAAAGGCATTAAAATAGTAAAAGATAACTAGAGAATAATAATTCTCAGATCGAGATGCTACTCGCTAACACGCAATATAGAGCAAATCTCGGACTCGACATGTAAATTTCGGGCGAGATTTTAGGATGGTGGCCGAGATTTACATCTACCATGCAATTCTCCATTCTACCGGATCCTCCAATGTTTGAAGCTTGCCAACAACCTCTTCTTGAGTGACTCTTGCTCTTGATTTAGTGACGGTTCCATGTTTAGTAAGAGATATAAAGGATGGTGCCGCATCATAATGTGCTCCTAGTCCAAGAGCTTTTGAGGACATATAATGTACGACATGATAACAGACGTTATTTTATAAAGACCGACCTTGTTAAGGATTATGACACGACTTCTTGAAAGTTCCTATACTTTGCAATGTTGGAGTTATCATTCTCGACCAAGTTCATTGAATGGGTGATGGAGTGCATCACTATGGGGTCTTACTCGACCCAGGTTAACAGACTTCACATGGGTTCTTCCAAGGTCGTTGGGGGCTAAGATAGGGTTGCTCGCTTTCATCTTTCTTGTGTTGTGATATGCATGGAGTTTCCTTCAAGGATGATCCGAGTGGAGACTTTGAGGTCAGGATTCCGGTTTCATAAGCATTGTAAGGAGCTTAGGATATATTTCTCAGTTGATGTTCGTTGATGATGTGGTCCTGTTCTTCTGGGGTGATAGAGCGTTTATTCATACTTTGTTGGAGTGTCTACGTAGGTTTGAGAAAATTTCGGGATTGACTATCAACTTACCCAAATCCTCTATCTACTTAGCTTTTGTGTTGAAGGAGGAGGTATCTAAGCTGACACACTTCTCGGGATTTGCGGCTAGAGAGTTTCCCTTCAGATACTTGGGGGTTCCCATTTTAGTTACCATTCTTCGACTTGGGGATTATTCTCCTCTCATTGACATGATTGGGATACACCTTTCATCATGACACAAGCGACACTTGTCGTTTGTTGGCCGCCTAGAGTTGATCAAAGTAGTGTTGCAGGGTATTGAGAGTTTTTGGCTATCACTCCTTTCAGTCCTAATATCGGTGTTTGACAAACTTTCCAGTCTTTGTAGACAGTTTCTATGGAGCTGGCCACGTGTAGCATGGTCTAGAATTTGTTTGCTAAAAACGGAGGGAGGTTTGGGGTTGTTGAACCTTAAGTTTTGACACGTAGCAATTATGTGTAAAGCTACTACTAGCACATTCAAGCTCAACGTGATAGTCCATGGGTCAGATGGATTCACCATAGGTACTTACCCACCATTGAGTCGGAGTAGTGGATTGTCACTCCTCGGGACTCGCCTTTGGTGAAATTAAGCAATCGTCACATCAAAGATGAGATGGTTGCCTTCACTGATCAGACGACACCACTAATAGAACTCGTATGAGACTTACGAGCCTTGAGGAATTCAAAGGTGTGATCTCGAACATGCGCGCTCCAATTTCCTTATTCTAAGGTATCCTCATATACCTTCTTATTACTCCAATTCCATCAACACCAAATAGTAACTACAAAAACCTCACTCCATAAAAATATATTAGTAAAATACCGAGTTGAAGAAAAATTACCTCGCAGCCATCTTGCAAATGAAGTAGTGTAGAAATTATCCAAATATAAATCCTCATGAAGTTGGCTCCACATATGACAAACAATGGGGCAATAAGGGAATAGGTGATCAAGCATTTCCGTAGCAACTAAACAAGATGAACATGCGCCATTAACACCAATATGACGTCGGACACGTGTAACAACCGATAAAGCTCCTTCATGCATAACTTCCATGTGAAGATACAAGTGCGATCATGAATATGCAACCTCCAAAGACGTTGGAAGAGCTGATTGTTAATAGATATAACATTTTGATCAAGATTAAGAAGGGGGTAGGCGACTGAAGAGACAGTGTAAGAGCCATCAGGAGTGGTGTTCCACGTGATCTCATCACATAAAGCAAGTTCATAGCCGAATAGACGTGTAGGTTGAAGGAAGGTGAGACACGAAAGCACAAAGTTGAGCAACCATTGTTTAAGAGCAATGAAGTTCCATCCAGATGAAGTAGACCAGTAATGGCGGACTACGGAATCAAAAGATAATTGAGAAGAATTTCCGCCAATGAGCATATCCCGTAATGGATGATTAGTGAGCTAAATGTCATACAAAAAACGTACGTCAACACTGTCACCAAGAGTCCAACGACAACCTTGAAACACAACTGTGCGGAGAGCTACCTGAATAGATGTCCAAATTGTAAAAGTGCCGAATGTGGTATGTTAGAATTCCTTCTATACTTTTGAAGTACAACATACCAAAGGTTTCGATCACTTTTAAGAAAGCTCCACCCAAATTTACCATGGATGGACTTCTTGAGATGCTCCATATTGCGTAACCCGTGACCTCCATCCTTTTTAGGGCGACAAAAAACGTTTCAGGAAATATTATGCAGAGGGCGAGAAGAAGTAGTGTGAACCCAAACAAAGTTACGAATGAGTTTATCAATATCATCGCAAGCACCTTTAGGGATGGATAACGTTGACATAGAATACACATGAATAGAAGTCAACACATATTGAGCTAAAGTTGCCCGACCAACAAAACTTTAAGAGTTACTACGCCAATAACTCAAGCGTGTAGTGATCTTGTCCAAAAGAGGAATGAACGTCTCTTTAGAGATATTCCCTTGTAAAATAGGAACTCCAAGGTAATTTCTATGATTACGAGTCACCGCATCACCACTCAAAAGCTCAAGGTCATTGCATACATCCCTAGAAACATTAGGGGATACAAAAATTTTGGATACAAAAATCTTGAACCCGTTTTATCCTTCCTCGGACCAGATTTCTACTAAATCCGTCTAAACAATTCCTTTTTGGCAAAAAACGGGAAGACTTACCGTCGTCTACACGGCCCTGGACGGCGTATTTTGGAACATTGTGTATTACTAAATTGTTATTTTATTAAAAATAATATTTTATTTCATAAATTTGCAAAAATGAATAAAACAAAATATAACAATTCTTTTATTTTGTTTATCGATAGAATTGGAGAAGAAAATCTCCAAACTAACAAATTCAATATTTTCTTCTAATTTCATAAATTAGTTAATAATATATATATTTTAATAAAAAAACCTGAAATATGGGTCGTATTTATTTTTTTATTGTTGTAAACTTATCCAACGTAATATAAATTATAATAAAATTTTGTTTAAAATTTCTCGTGATTTTAAATGGGACACACTTAACATATATGTATATTTTACCGTATACATATTATTTGCTAAATAATATACAACCCATATTATTAATACTTATAATATATATATATATATATATATAGTATAGATCCTATGAGAATACCCCCTAACGTGAGAACATGAGAACAGATTCGTAATTATTGTTAGTTTTGTTACGAATGTGCCATATCGTTTAATATATTATTCGTAGTTATTGTTGGTTGAGTGGATTATTCGTAGTTATTGTTGGATTCCTAATTATTATTATTCGTAGTTATTATTATTTTTGAAATCTACTCTAAATCTCAACCCTTAAAACTCACATCCAACGGTGTACGATTGTTCTCATATTCTCACGTTAGGGGTGTTCTCATGGGAACCACACCCTATATATATATATACTAAGAATACTCGCACGATACGGGTCCTAAACTAGTTACTAATATTATATCTACCGTTCGAACTTCTATTTGTCCTGGCCTAATATATCGTCATCAAGAATGGTCCAAGCCCAAATCAAGAGAAACGCTCGGCACTGTACAAAAGCTTAAAGGCTTTCTTGGGTCAAAACTCTAGCCGCCGCAAGCTCGGCCGCCATCAATGGAGGCCTCTTGTCATCCTCTTTCATAAAAACCCTCCGTAAAGGAAGAACATGGCTACCGTCGTGTCCGAGAAAAACCCTCATTCTCAAATATTTTGGCTACCACCGCCCACGCTTCTTCTTCTGAGTTTAGTTTCCGGCTACCGCCTCTCATGCTTCTCTCGTGTAGCTTGAGAAACTCTTATTTCAAGCCCGCTCTAACCTTTTTCAGTCAAATAAAACCCTCTTCTTTCCCACCCCTAATGTAATACCCGGAAATTTATTTCCGTTAGTTCTTTTAATCAACATAAATTTTATCATTTTTTTTTGAAATTATTGCTCACATAAAATGATAAAAGTTTCACAATAAGCTTTTTGACAATTCTATCATTTTTTGTGAAGAGTTAATCACATAAAATGCTTCTTACCAACTTCTATAATTTTATATGGAATCATGATCTTTTAAAACACTTACAAACCACTCTTGTTAGTGTAAACTATCCCATTAGGAAAATCCAAGTGCTGACGGGCCCAATGAGATGATCTAGCTGTTGACGGGCCCATTGGCAAGGCTGGCTATTGGATAGGCCCGTTAGCAAGCAAATTTATGGACAAACCACAAAGAGAGAAAGAGAACGTCATCCTCTTTAGCCTACCGATCGAGTCAGCAACTTCCTTCCACACTAGTACACACTTGCCTTTTATTCTACCCTATCTTAATAAAATTTGTAACCGTTAATCTCTTTCCTTTGAAACCTCTGTGTGATCTTCATTTCCCCTACACACAACAACTCGCTACTCACCTCACCTAAACCTAAGACAGCCTGCTCGCCGCCACCACTGCTCGTAGCCACACCTGCTCACCGCAGCCACTGCCCGACGCCACCACTACAAGCAGCCCCTTCTCTCCCTGTAATAGATAGGATTTCCAAATTCTAATTAATGTTGATTAACTTAATCGTTGATAGTAATTGACATATAACTCGCGAAGATTTCACAAGTGATGAGTATGAGTCCCACCGTTATGTTCCTCGCGTAATTTTGGACGTTTGGGGAAATTTTTACTTTTTTCCCGGGGTAATTATTTTTTTACCCTCCGGTGTTATTTGGAGCATTTGGGAGCTCCAATTAATAAAAATGCAGTTGAGAGAAATGATCAGGACATCGGATATGTCCTAGATATGAAATAATATGGAAAGGCAAAACGGCCTAAGGAGTTGCTACTCCGATTCTTAGCGGTTAAGAAATGCGGTTTAGGAATGCCCCTTTCACGAGATAGTTATGGATTAACAATCCCGATAAGATTCCGAAATTTCTATTCCAATTTGATAAAATTTAAAGAGCGGAAATTATAACCGCGTTTTAATTAAATGCGTTAGATAAACATCATTATAATATATATATATATATATATATATATATATATATATATATATATATAAATCAAAAGCAAAAGAAGAAGCGTCAGATTACATGTACCTACATATATAATATATATATATATATATATATATATTATATTATATATAATTGTATGTTGATATATATTGGAGAGAGGCGGTTGCAGTATCTTCTTCCTATCCCAATTTCAATTGCAATTCAATTTCTTACATAGAAAAGAAAGCGAGTGAAGAAGCGAACCTTCGACCCTTCTTCAATCTCTTCTACATCCTCCATCTTTGATCCATTTTCAAATCCGTTTGTACCAACGAGTCCCTTATCTTGTTCTCTTCATCTTGGTACAAATCTATTTCCCGTTTGTTAGCTTTTTGGTAAAGCTTCCGTTTACCGCTATCGGAACGCCGACGGACCACCGCAAGTCATCAACCATAAGGTTTTATACAGTGCTCTTACTCCCCGTATCGCAAGGAGTCCGTACCTTCTTCCGGTTCGTATATCGGGTTAGTAACGAATAAGTTATGAATTTATTCGTTTTCCGTATTGCGGGTTAGTATAAATTGACCTTGAGTTGGTTAAAATGGATAATTGGAATTTCCATTATGCTCGTTATATTATTCTGGTGATTATGGATAGTTTGTTTGTTGAAATCTGATGACAGGGGGTTTAGAAATTGCCTGCGGGCAAAACGTTATTCTGGCGAAATCTAATTAATTAGTTAAAGGTTAATTAATTAAATTAGGATTAAAATTGAGATTGAGGAATGTTATTAGATACTACCTTGAGATTTGAGGAATTGTGAGTTATGCTGAGATATTGAGGTTTAGTTGGTTATGAGGCTCATAGATTAAGTATGATCCTTATGGATCCCTTTGGGTCTAGGTGTGACCCCTTTGATGAATAGAGGTTGATATATCTCTTTATGCCTTGTTTATAGGCCGTGTTGTCCCTCCAGTGTAGAGGTGATCGTGGTTGAGTTTGTACAAGGTTGAGGTAAGTCCGTAGGACTTACTTAGCTGCCATCCTTATATTGGGTGTTTGCATGAGTGGTGTATGCTTTATATGTTCTCTATGATAGCATGTGATGTCGTATTTACCGACCTATGTTTTATTAATTGCCCCACTGCGTGGCTGTGATAACCTTTCCCTTTCATCCCGCCGTGGAGTTTGGGAGGTTCTCTGATGTCAGGCCAGACCGGTTTACAGGAAGGGCGCAATCCACTCCCATAGGGTACACGTATTGTGTGACCGATACTAGTACGGCTGGCTAGCAGGCTCAGAGGCGAGGATGTATCGGTCCTCGTGTCACTTAGTTTCATATATATTATATATATACGATTTGAGTGAATGACCATTATATTGAGATGAATAAATGGGTAAATGAGTGAAAGCATGCTGATATGTTTATCTTTCATGATTGTGTTTGTGCTTATGCATTACCTCATATATGTATGTTTAGCTAACGGTTTCATACCGTGTTGTAGATGTTTACAGGTTAGGCGCTACTGGGTGATCTGGCAAGGTGACAGGCCGAGAACTCTCGTACATTAGGTGGTTGGTTTGGGGTTGTTGTGTTTCCCCTCTGCGTGAGGATGATCTTTTGTACCTCCTGTGTGAGGATGTTGTTTTATATACTCGGCTACGTTGTTGTTTACTTTGGGTCGTACAGTTTATACTATTTTATGTATTTGTTTTATATCTGTCAGTGCCATGTTGTAAGGTCTAGTGAACTTGTTGTCAGGTTAGGGTCAGGATCCATTGTGAGATCCTAGCCCAATGTGACATCCCGAGTCCCGCGGATTCGGGGTGTTACAGAGTTGGTATCAGAGCCCAGGTTGACAACAATGGCACTTGCTACCTGCAATGAGGTTTGATAGGTAAAATAAAAAGAGCCCACATGGGATCTGACGTTTTCAAAGGTTTTGGTTTTAAGTGTGGTTTTGGGATAGAATGTACGAGAAGTCGTCACCTCTGCCATGGATCTCTGTAGCGTAGATATGTATATATATATATTTGTGTGTACTATGGATTATGTGGATGTATTATATACATATCGATACCTATGGCATATATATAGCCTTATAAGATTAGGTGCGTATATCCTACAGATGGCTCAGACTAGAGCAGTATCTGTAGTAGGATGAGGTAGGGGTACACCCCCTCTTCCTCCAGTGGTGATAAGTCAGGGACCAGTTTCCGCTGTTGTTTCACCTATGGCAGAGAACGACTTTGAAGAGGCTGATCGTGTCTCCATGAGTAGATCCAAGTTTCAAGAGTATATGCAGCAAGTATATGAGGCGGTGATAGCGGGTAGATCAACACCGGGTTTACCAACAATTGTGAGATCAACTGAAGCCTCTGGATCCGGAAAGAAGCAATTAGGGGAGAAGCAAAGACGATGAATGGTGAACCAAGTCCGATATTAGGACAATCTAGTGATCCTTTGGCCATGAAGATGACTGGCAGGGAACTATAGTGTTTTGATTGCGTGGAAGTTGGGACACTGGCGAGCTGTGTGCCCAAAGGCGCCCATCATATGCTTTACGTGTGGTAAAGCAGGGCATAGAGCAAAGTTTTGTCGACAGGGCAAGGCATTGCCTTTACAAGTTCCCTTCAAGAGTGAGATCATTCCAGGTGGACGATGAAGGTCGAGTTACCCTTCAATTGCACAGGTTGCAAGAATGAGACAATTATGTTACAATTGTGGTTATCCAGATCATTTGCGTTCTGAGTGCCCTTTTGCACCGATAGCTTGTTTCATCTGTGGTGAACTAGGCCATCTGGCCCCTTTCTGTCAGCAAGGTAGTGTTTCTTCCCAGCAAGACCTTCCTCTTTCCGGTGTTGAAAGAGTGGAAGTGGAGGCTATAGTGAGGACCTCAGTGATACTTGAGGAGCATAGATCCGAGATCGAGTAATGATATGTAGTGGAGCTACGGAAGTTAGCTGTTACCGGTACCATTCTCGTTAATGGTTTACCTAGTGGAGTTTTGTTTGTTATGAGTGCTATGCACTTCTTGTCTTTCGATGCATGCGTTAATGGTTGATCTTTGATATATAGTAGAAGGTGGACTTTCCTTTACAGGATTACCAGCTAGGGGTCTGAGGTACCCGCGAGATATGTGGTTGTTCCCTTATTCCGGGACTTGTGTATGGCTTGTAGACTTCTTTGTAATGCCGTAGGTGCATGAGGAAGTCATTATGTGTATGGATTGGATGAATAGATATCATGCGGTGTTAGATATTAATAGTAAGGCTATTATAGTCTTTACTGAGATGGTAAAATAATAGAGGTCTTCTAAGGTTAAGACCTTTGAAGAGACGGGTTTGTCATCAGGATTGTACGAGCAACAAACTGATAGAAGAGGGATATGACGCCTTCTAGTGTTATACCATGAAGGAGCGAGATAGTCCAACAATGGAAGGTATTCCAGTTGTTTATGAGTTTATAGTCGTGTTACTAAACCGTCTAGTTGCCACCTCAGTGGAGTGTGGACATTGTTATCGAGTTGAAGTATGATACAAGATTGAATGGGAAAGCCACACTATATGGTGCTTGTTGAGATATTCTACTGATAACTTGAAAAGTTGACTGAAACGGGTTTAACCTAGTGGGTTCCATGTTCCGTATTGACGACCTGATGAGTTAGCTTCAAGAAGCAATTGTGTTTTCAGGATTCCTTTGTGCTCAAGATATCCCTAGTCATGGATGAGAGAGCAACATGTGTATGAGATAGCATCCCATACCCTTTATAGACACTACGAGTTTGTAGTGATGTCATTTGGGTTGACGAATGTTTTGGTAGTTTTTATGGAGTTGATGAACAGTATCTTCATCGACTTCCTTGATTAGTTGGTGGTGGACTTCATTGATGACATGTCGGTATACTCTCATAGCAGAGAATAGTAGACCGATCGTTTGAGGACCGTTCTACAGATTTCGAGAGATAGAGGGTTGTATGCTACGCTCTCTAAGTGCAAGTTGAGATGCCAGTGGTAGCCTTTTTAGGCCATGTTGTCTCCGCCAGTGGGATCATGGTTGGCCTGGCGAGAATTAAGTATGTTGTAGCATGGGAGATACTGAAGAACATTAAGGAATACGTAGTTTTCTCGGCAAAGTCGATTGCTACCAATGTTTTGAGGAAGGATTTTATATGATTACGTATTTATTTGCGAGTCTTTTGAGAAGACCACCATAACTACGTGAGGAAAGCAATGTGTCTATGTTTTGAAGAGTTGAGGAGGCATTTGACCTCTGCTTCCATTTTGTTGTAGTTAGAAGATTTTTAAGATCCCGTGATTTACGGTGATACATCCTAGCTAAGTCTGAGATGTGTATTACTACAAAGGAGTAGGGTTATTGATATGTGTGTTTACAGCTGAGAACGTATGACAAGGACTACCTGACTCATGATCTAGAGTTAGTAATAGTAGTTCAAGCCTTTATGATTGAAGATAATACCTGGGTGATATTTTATGTCAAGTTTCCACAAACCATAGGAGTCCGAGGTACGTTTTACACCGTGGGAATTGAATAACCACCAGCGTTAAGAGCTTAAGTTGATCGAGACTATAACCTGGAGATTCCATATCATTCAGAGAAGTTGAACGTTATCACCGACAACTTGAATGGAAAGATGCCCCAAGAGAAGATGATTGTGAGACAGATAGTTCAGCTTCAGCTTCGGAGAAATCTAGCTTGGCTAGAGTTGGACAATCAGTTCCTTGATGAGGATACCCAGTTATACCTCAGAGGTTCTACCTGGTCTGTTGGATAAGGTCCAACGGAAGCAGGAGATCTGCCCGGCCTTGACAAGGTTTAGAGAAAGGATGTCTCGTACTGAGGCACCATAGTTCTCCATGGGAGTAGATGGACTGATGAAGAGTCATGACCACTTTGTGTACCTGCTGATGCAGATGGGGACAGAGAATATTATGGTATACCCATTGTATGCCTTATTCAGTACATTTAGGTACGAGTAAGATGTACCACGAGATGAGACGATTATATTGTATGAAGCCGATATAACTAGATTTGTGATACAGTGTGTGACCTGTTAGCAGGTCCAAATAGAGTATTTCCGATCTAGAGATAAGCCCCACCCAATACCAGTGCAGTAGTAGAATTTGGGAGGACATCTCTATGGACTTTTTTTTATGGGATTGTGACCTAGTAGAATATTTATGTTATCTGGATTGTTGGTAACAAATTAATGAAACCGGCACGTTTCATTTCTATCAGAAGGACGTGGCTAGTGAATGAATTGGCTAAGGAGTACACTAGACAGATAGTGAGACTCCATGGTATACCAAGAACGATCATTTGTGATCGAGATGGATGTTTTTACTTTTAGATTTTAGGCAGCAGATTCAGACTGCTTTGGGGACGAGTCTGTACCTCATGACTACACTTCACCCCTTGACAGATGGTCAGTTAGAGAGGATCATCTAGATCTTAAAGATCTATTATAAGTTGTAAGTCGAATGGGAAACGTGGATGGTTATATTACCTTCCATTAATGAGTTTATTATATAACAATGAAGGACGTGCATCTTTCTGGGATGGCCCTATGAGGCAATATATATAGACATAGATGTCGTATATCCTTATGCTAGAAGTGATCTAGCAGTAGTAGTGGAATAACACCTTACTAGATTCAGGATTTTATAGTTCAAGTAACGTTGATTGAAGGAAGAATGCTGGTTGTACCGAGTCGCCATATATTATATGTAGACAAGAGGCGTTAACCTTTAAAGTTCAAGCGAGAGTTCATGTCCGGCTGTAAGTATCTCAGCTGCGAGACGTTAGACGTGTTAATATGGAAAGGGAACTGAGTTTCCAATATGATGGTTTATTTGAGATCGACCAGTACGGAGAAGGTAGCATGATGTTTAGCTTTGCCTATGAGATTAGAGGATATCCACCCAGTGTTTCATATGTCTCAACTGAGGAAGTGTATACTAGACTCGAGACACCTTGTGAGTTACGATGATTGATGGTTGAGTCCAACCATACTTTTGTTGAGCATTCGATTACATTCTTGGAATGAGATATGAAACGATTGTATTCGAAAGACATTCCCATATTGAGGATATTATGGTCGAGATGAAGACCTGAAGAGGCTATGTGAGAGACTGAGGATAGTGTCTTGAGGAACTATCCAGAGTATATGTTGGGACAGACCCATTTGTGGGAGCACGAGTAGATCTTAGTGATATCTTGATGAATGTTGTGCTTATGTGCTTATATGCCTTGATGTGTTATTCCATGCTAGTTGTGATGTGATTTATGATCTTAGTAGATCTTGATGTGCTAGCGTGATGTATGCTATAGCTGGAGATGATTACTTCCTCCACGTTATGATTATATTTATAGCTGGAGATGGTTCTTTCCTCCATGCTATTTGAGTGGGATTAGGATTCAGCTGGAGATGGTTCTTTCCTCCATGCTACCTTGATGGACATAGTTCAGTGGAGATGTGATTCCTCCATGCTATATTTATGTTATGGGTTGGCTAGAGACGTATTTCCTCTATGCATGTGATATGTTTTGGCTAGAGATGTGCTTCCTCTATGCCTTGTGATGTGGTATGGCGAGAGACGTGATTCCTCTACGCCTTTGGGTAGCGTTATGGCCCTGTTTCCTGGAGATGAGGATTCCTCCATGATTATACTTGAGGTTATAGATTGCTATAGGTTGTGATCTTTTGAACGGAGATGTGATACCTCCGATAGAAAGAGTGAGAGTTATACCTCGGCGTATGGGTCCGAGAGGATTTGGGAATTGTTCAAGTTTCGGGACGAAACTTTTTTTTAAGGGGTGTGTGATGTAATAGCTAGGATTTCCAAATTCTAATTAATGTTGATTAACTTAATCGTTGATAGTAATTGACATATAACTCGCGAAGATTTCACAAGTGATGAGTATGAGTCCCACCGTTATGTTCCTCGCGTAATTTTGGACGTTTGGGGAAATTTTTACTTTTTCCCCGGGGTAATTATTTTTTTACCCTCCGGTGTTATTTGGAGCATTTGGGAGCTCCAATTAATAAAAATGCAATTGAGAGAAATGATCAGGACATCGGATATGTCCTAGATATGAAATAATATGGAAAGGCAAAACGGCCTAAGGAGTCGCTACTCCGATTCTTAGCGGTTAAGAAATGCGGTTTAGGAATGCCCCTTTCACGAGATAGTTATGGATTAACTATCCCGATAAGATTCCGAAATTTCTATTCCAATTTGATAAAATTTAAAGAGCGGAAATTATAACCGCGTTTTAATTAAATGTGTTAGATAAACATCATTATAATATATATATATATATATATATATATATATATATCAAAAGCAAAAGAAGAAGCGTCTGATTACATGTACCTACATATATATATATATATATATATATATATATATATATATATATATATATATATATATATATATATATATTATATGTAATTGTATGTTGATATATATTGGAGAGAGGCGGTTGTAGTATCTTCTTCCTATCCCAATTTCAATTGCAATTCAATTTCTTACATAGAAAAGAAAGCGAGTGAAGAAGCGAACCTTCGACCCTTCTTCAATCTCTTCTACATCCTCCATCTTTGATCCATTTTCAAATCCGTTTGTACCAACGAGTCCCTTATCTTGTTCTCTTCATCTTGGTACAAATCTATTTCCCGTTTGTTAGCTTTTTGGTAAAGCTTCCGTTTACCGCTATCGGAACGCCGACGGACCACCGCAAGTCATCAACCATAAGGTTTTATACAGTGCTCTTACTCCCCGTATCGCAAGGAGTCCGTACCTTCTTCCGGTTCGTATATCGGGTTAGTAACGAATAAGTTATGAATTTATTCGTTTTCCGTATTGCGGGTTAGTATAAATTGACCTTGAGTTGGTTAAAATGGATAATTGGAATTTCCATTATGCTCGTTATATTATTCTAGTGATTATGGATAGTTTGTTTGTTGAAATCTGATGACAGGGGGTTTAGAAATTGCCTGCGGGCAAAACGTTATTCTGGCGAAATCTAATTAATTAGTTAAAGGTTAATTAATTAAATTAGGATTAAAATTGAGATTGAGGAATGTTATTAGATACTACCTTGAGATTTGAGGAATTGTGAGTTATGCTGAGATATTGAGGTTTAGTTGGTTATGAGGCTCATAGATTAAGTATGATCCTTATGGATCCCTTTGGGTCTAGGTGTGACCCCTTTGATGAATAGAGGTTGATATATCTCTTTATGCCTTGTTTATAGGCCGTGTTGTCCCTCCAGTGTAGAGGTGATCGTGGTTGAGTTTGTACAAGGTTGAGGTAAGTCCGTAGGACTTACTTAGCTGCCATCCTTATATTGGGTGTTTGCATGAGTGGTGTATGCTTTATATGTTCTCTATGATAGCATGTGATGTCGTATTTACCGACCTATGTTTTATTAATTGCCCCACTGCGTGGCTGTGATAACCTTTCCCTTTCATCCCGCCGTGGAGTCTGGGAGGTTCTCTGATGTCAGGCCAGACCGGTTTACAGGAAGGGCGCAATCCACTCCCATAGGGTACACGGATTGTGTGACCGATACTAGTACGGCTGGCTAGCAGGCTCAGAGGCGAGGATGTATCGGTCCTCGTGTCACTTAGTTTCATATATATTATATCTATACGATTTGAGTGAATGACCATTATATTGAGATGAATAAATGGGTAAATGAGTGAAAGCATGCTGATATGTTTATCTTTCATGATTGTGTTTGTGCTTATGCATTACCTCATATATGTATGTTTAGCTAACGGTTTCATACCGTGTTGTAGATGTTTACAGGTTAGGCGCTACTGGGTGATCTGGCAAGGTGACAGGCCGAGGACTCTCGTACATTAGGTGGTTGGTTTGGGGTTGTTGTGTTTCCCCTTTGCGTGAGGATGATCTTTTGTACCTCTTGTGTGAGGATGTTGTTTTATATACTCGGCTACGTTGTTGTTTACTTTGGGTCGTACAGTTTATACTATTTTATGTATTTGTTTTATATCTGTCAGTGCCATGTTGTAAGGTCTAGTGAACTTGTTGTCAGGTTAGGGTCAGGATCCATTGTGAGATCCTAGCCCAATGTGACATCCCGAGTCCCGCGGATTCGGGGTGTTACACTCCCGTTGAGAAACACCAACGAAAGCTGTCCGACACCCTCCTTCTTCGCCCTGGCCACCAGGATTCTCCTCACTTCGATCGTCGCCGCCAAAGGAAGCTACCCGACACCACCAGTCTTCACCCTATTCTACAGATCTCGCTTAGGAGTCGCCTCATCTCCTCGTCTGTTGCACGCCGGAAGCCAGAACACTAACCTGCAGGCAACCAACAAGCCAACCTCGCTCTCTTGATGGAATCGCGAGCAACACTCCAGGCAAGCCTCCTCCTCCTTCCACTCTAGTCGCCGGCGAACCTATTTTCTTCCCTGTTGCAGTCGGGTGAGCATGACCTAACCTTGTATTCATTTTATACCTGAGCTTGTATATATACATATCACTCGACCTCGCCAAGGGATGGGAACTTGGACACTGTAGTTTAAGAATACTTAGGTGTTGCTGTGGGGTTTCGAACCTTGGATGTGTGAGTTAGTGTTGATTCAGGATTTGCCGATAGAGTGGCTCGAACCTAAGACATGTTGACATTCTAGTGTTTTCCCTTCCAGTTTTGTGGTGAATCTAACAACTTTAGACCCCAGTTTTGATGTCTTAGAATAATCTCCCACCGTTGACATTTTGATATGTTGGAGTTGGATATACATAGTTTGAGGTATTAAAATTTCAGAACGATCCAACAGTCGGATCTGGATTTATAGGAGCCCAAAGTAGGCTGACCGTGTTATTTGTGAAAGAACCCAGAATTTGGCTAAGTATAAAATTCCTTGATGCTTTAACCAACTTTAAGAATTTATGTAAGAGTTGTGGCTGGATAGTTTTGAGAGATCTTTGCCCTCTGAGTAACATGTATATCATAGATGACCTGAAGATTTATTTCGGAATTTTTATATTTTTATTCGAGCCTCGTAACTTAAACCAAAGTCGGACCTTAGCGACTTTTTATGAAATTCTAGATTTATGTGTAACTCTTATAAATCTTTAGCGAACTATCCCTTGAGAACTAGGTTATGGAAATAGGTTCCAAAGGAGAGTTTGAAACTAGGTTATAGAAGTTTTGGAGTTTTCGGGACCGGGGGTAAAATAGTCATTTTACCTTAAGAGGGCATTTTTAGTAATTTCTCTTGAGGAGATTGTACATCTTAGAAGTTATAGACTTCTAAGAATATGGGATGTATTTTTTATACGCTTGCCTTGTATAACAGGCGATTGAGTTGCTACGGTTGCAGACCGAGTTGAGATTGAGAGAATTGCGATTTGATTCAGGTAAGTCCTTGCGACTTATTTAGCTGATTTCTAGATGTTAGCTGAATGATGATAGTGGTGTGTGTTGATTGTTTAATAATTATAACATGCCTAGGACGACTTTTATTATTTTAAGGCTCAAGTGTATGTATAACGGGTCGTGACATCACTGCCCAGCTCTGACAGGAGACTGGGAGGTTCTCTATACCCAGACCATACATGTACAAGGTGAGATGCATCGGATCCATTACTGATGGTTACACGGGGGCGGAGGTGAGGTTTGAGAATCCCTCGTGTCACAAAATAAGTATCATTAGTAAGAGTGAATGACCTAAATAAAAGATAATAAACATGAATCTCTCTGAAAGCATGATATGTGTTTAGTTTTGCTATTGTGTGTGTGTGCTATTTTCATTTATCTAACGTTTAGATATCTAGCTAAAGGTTGGCTTATGTTGTTGTTTAGATTTACCATAGGTTAGAGCAGCAACTGGGTGATCCGGAAGTAGTGGTCAGCCGGGTCTCCGTACTCCTTAGAGTGGGGTTTGAGTTTTGCATTGTTGGTTCCTTTCTAGTATGATTTTATGTAGACTTTTATTACCTTAAGTACGTTGTTGGCTGTTAGATGTTGTTGTTACATTCATGATATTAAAATACCGTTTAATGAATTTCGGTTTCCTTATTTGTGTCTTATTGTAAGATCCTAGTAAAATTATTGTCAAACTAAGGCCGGGACCCATTGTGAGGTCCTAACCAGTGACTTCCCGAGTTCTGAGAATTTGGGGTGTTACAACATGGTATCAGAGCTCTAGGTTGGCAACAATGACACTTGAAATCTTCTAAAGGACCGAATAAATAAATAAACAGAACCCGAAAGGGGTTTGAAATTTTTAATGAAACTTTTGGTTTTCCAATTTCATGCATGAGTCGGGATGGGATAGAAAGTACGGATGACCACCACTACCTCTGTTGATCTCTGCAGCTGGATATGATAGATAATAGTATATGGACTTATAGTTGGTACTTTTATTTATGCAATGTAAATCTATATATATGTAGCATGTTATTACCCTAAAGGATATTTCTTATCCTTTAGTTGAGTTATCCTGAGGCGACCATTGCCTCATGATAACACGTTTGTAGATCTTTAAGAGTATCTATAAGAAGATAGTGGACTCGGACCCCGGATTAAAACATTACAATATGATGGATATCTTGGTGATTCCTACAATTTTCCGAAGAGCGAGTGGCCAAGGAGTTGAGGACTACGAGGTGATGTTAACAACAACAAGAACAATCGGGCGAGAAAGAAATATCAATCAACTCCAATAGAAGTAATTAGAAAACCTTACAAGGAACTTAGTGGTATGAAGACGAGAGGTGAAAATCAAGGATACATGTAAGGACTAATAAGAGCGCAGATTGAAGAGTACAACATAGGAACACAAATCAAGCAAGGTAGATCACTACAACACTTGGTGGGCTTAAGGACACTACAACCAAGGTGGATGCCACCATAAACAAGTATGAGCAGGAGAGTATAGAGAAAATAGAGAGTTGACCCAAATGTGAAGGATTAAAGGAGTGCAAAAACAAACAATTGCAATCGAGTCTAAAGACGAAAAATAAAGTTCATACCCATGGAGACGGGTTGACTCCCTCAAATACACGAGAATGTTGAAGGAAATCACGACACAGGTATCAAAGGGATAAGAAGTCTGAAACTGAGACAACAAATTTCCATGAAGGCAATGTTAACATCAACCAAAGAATAAGAATGTGCGGGAATGACCTTGATGAACTTGAGGGACCATAATAACTACTCAACCACCAAGGGACTTAAGTTGACCACACTAGTGAGTTCACAATAAAGAGCCACAAGTAGACGATAACTTAGGAAAAAGGAACCGCGAAGACCCGTCTGCAAGCTATCAGGGAAGGTTTGATAAACCCGTAGATGGCATGTGAATAATAAACTAGACTCGGGTAAAGTAATCTTAAAAAGAAAAAGAAAAGTGTAAATTGAGGAAGGAGCTAAAGGTGTATGGACTGATAACCTCGGAGAGATAATTTTCACCTAGTATATCCACATCAAAAGAGATAGAAGAAAAATAAGTCTATGATCTAGTAGAAGACCAACTACAGCCTAACGGGTAATAACTGAGACTCTACACGTGCGGGTTAACTAGTGGTGACTGGTTGGCAGATAAGAACAATAACCACAGATTTATAAAAGAAATTTGGAGAAATTTGGAGAAATCCTTCAAGAGATCAACGGCGACAACTGTGAAGTAAATCGATACAAGTACCATTACCCTTGAAAATAACATGGAATGAGTTCAAGCTAGTAACTCTGATTAAGAATTTAGGGAAAAGATTTTGACGGCCGAAAATGAACCCCTTAGGTCATTAAAGAGATATAGGAAATGGTGGTGAGTGGTTGCTTATCTACTGGATAAGGAAAATTTTACGGATCACACTTAGTACAAATGGGTCCGTATAAGAAGAACTAGACGAGTAAGAAGAAGAAAACGATTTTAATTAGATCCTATGTCAGTCCAGACAGAGGGTACCTTGTATTTCATACAAATGAGACTGATGGTGCTTTTCCACGCAAAAGTTGGTTTCTAGATTTACAGAGGAAGCTTTTATGATTAGGAGTTAACACGGAATAACTGTAGTCATAGAAGCAGCGCAAGCATAGGGAGCGAACCTAGTGTTTGGGTGGAATGTCTCGTCGAATGCTGGAGTGACTGTAGATAGAGTCTACATTTTGGCTGGAACAAACACGAGTAAGAGTAGGGTGGGATGACTAAAGGTTATCATACGGGTCCGGTATCACCCTAATAAGTTAGGTATCAAAAAGTGTTTATATAGGAGTTTAATGAGAAATGGTGGTACTCCGATGTAAATTCAAGCTAATTTGGATAACTCAATAATATGAAGATGGATAAGTAGTTGTGAGACCGTGTACAAAAAAAAAAGAGTGTGCCTTGGAATCCCTCCTTGACTGATGATAGTAGAGTTGTTGAAGCTAATAAAATCCAATCAACATAGCCCATAAAAGCCGTACAGAGTATAAAGATCTAAAGAAGAGGAAGCGACACCGGTATAAGGTCAATCTAGTAAGATGTGAGTCAAGAGATCGTATTTAAGGGGAAATCACATACATCTGATGTCCCGATGATACCTGGACATGCTCAGCAAATTCATGTATCAAAAAGGCAAGTCTTGCGCAATTTAACTCAAGTGTTGAGATGAGGATGCCTTAATGAAATCCGTGCAAGAGTACAACATAACTGAGGTTTCAACATTGAATGAGTAGTAATGATCAACTGACAGTTAGAGACCGATTCAGATAAGGAAAATGTTATAAGATGAGTCACTTAGTAGAAAGTTCACAAGACAAGCACGAGAGACCATCATGTGGGTGGTATTATGGTCTCGGTTTAAACTTATTACCGCACCTCGAGAATTTAGAGCTAAATAGAAAACTCCCTGTCAAGATGGTAAATAGGACAAGGCAATGACTTATAGGTCTTAGTAATGTGCTCCTAAGTTGGGGGGTAAAAAGGATTGTGAAAGGATAACCCCATTGAGTAGTTATGACGAGTAGTAGTCGAGTTCCGATGAGACATAAAGGAATTCCGGGAATTTCTAAGACCGCACATTCCAATCCTTACAAGGAGGCATTACCGGTGAGTTATTTTATTGAGAAATTCTATAGACCTATTGTGAAACTCCATGGGGTCGAGGATCATAGTTGCGACAAATATGGACGGTTATTTTGAGGTTATGGACGGCCGATACTCACGGCTAGAGTACAACCCTTTCCTTTACTATAGTAAATCATCTTTGGATTTACGATCTTTGAAGAGGATCTTGCTATTATTAGAAGGGAAGTTACGGGCGGGAGTTTGGTAAATCATCCTGACTCACGGAAAACGCCATTATGATTGATGGGTGATAACAGATTGATCAGAGTAGCGCAACGGGAAGCGTGGTGGGCCCATAACCCACACCAAAAAACTCAATGCTATTTTTTTTATGACCTCAAGTTAAAGAATTAGAGATCTATATGAAAATCTCCACTGAGAGTGTGAATTTGGATTCCAACAGTTGAAAGTCTGACAAGAAGTAGGTGTTGAGTCATTATTTGAAGAACGGTCCGACTGAGTTATAGTAGGGAGACAAGACCAAGTGAGTGTTCTTAAAAAGAGTATTAGGCACTTATTAAGTGTCAGGAGATGTCTCAAATCATTGTTTTAGAATTGATAGTCGGGATCTTCCGAAAAGTCAGGAGCAAGTGGATTCAACGGAAAGAAATCAGTTTTACAGTTATTTCAGTATAGTCACCAAAACAAAAGCAGGAAGTGAGCTTAGAAAGGCAACTGTTGATATCTTAAAGCGGATTGAGAAGTTATTTATTGACTAACTCTACTACCCATACCAGAGGGAGTACATCCAGTGTTCCACATGCCTCAGTTGAGAGAATACCTACCGGAGTCGAGACACACATCATCAACTATGATAATCAGATAATTGAGCCATAGCATACTTTTGTAGAACATCCGGTGGCCATCCGAGAGCGTAGTACTAGACTTCTACGGTCTAAAGCTTACCGATACTGCAGATTCATTGGTCTAGACGAGGAGCCGATGACGCTACCTGAGAGACGGATGATAAATTTAGGAGTAGTATCTTGAGTCTCTGCAGAGTCAGCCACAACCCGATATCGACGAGTTAGTACTCGGATGACGTTTTGTGTAACCTACATGAATACATTTTGGATTGAGTATTTTGTTTTCATGTGTTGCTTGGCTATGATAATTGACTGGTTCTTGCATGATAGCAAGTTAGAATGAGGACTCTTTAGAAGAAGACTTAGATATTTCGGGGTTTTTTTTTATAGAAAGTTATTTGGGTGTTGTTCCTTATTCTAAGTTTCGGGACAAAACTTATTTTACCCGAAAATTTATTTCCGTTAGTTCTTTTAATCAACATAAATTTTATCATTTTTTTGTTGAAATTATTACTCACATAAAATGATAAAAGTTTCACAATAGTTTTTTTGACAATTCTATCATTTTTTGTGAAGAGTTAATCACATAAAATGCTTCTTACCAACTTCTATAATTTTATATGTTTTTATAATCTTTTAAAACACTTCCAAACCACTCTTGTTAGTGTAAACTAGCCCATTAGGAAAATCCAAGTGCTGACGGGCCCAATGAGATGATCCAGCTGTTGACGGGCCCACTGGCAAGGCTGGCTATTGGACAGGCCCGTTAGCAAGCAAATTTATGGACATGCCACAAAGAGAGGAAGAGAACGTCATCCTCTTCAGCCTACCGATCGAGTTAGCAACTTCCTTCCCCACTAGTACACACTTGCCTTTTATTCTACCCTATCTTAATAAAGTTTGTAACCGTTAATCTCTTTCCTTCGAAACCTCTGTGTGATCTTCATTTCCCCTACACACAACAACTCGCTACTCACCTCGCCTAAATCTAAGACAGCCTGCTCGCCGCCACCACTGCTCGCAGCCACACCTGCTCACCACCGACACTGCCCGACGCCACCACTACAAGAAGCCCCTTCTCTCCTGTTGAGCCACGCCAACGAAAGCTGTCCGACACCCTCCTTCTTCGCCTTGGCCACCAAGATTCTCCTCACTCCGATCGTTGCCGCCACAGGAAGCTATCCGACACCACCAGTCTTCACCCTATTCTACAGATCTCGCTTAGGAGTCGCCTCATCTCCTCGTCTGTTGCATGCCGGAGGCCAGAACACTAACCTGCAGGCAACCAGCAAGCCAACCTCGCTCTCTTGATGGAATCGCGAGCAACACTCCAGGGAAGCCTCCTCCTCCTTCCACTCTAGCCGTCGGCGAACCTATTCTCTTCCCTGTTGCAGTCGGGTGAGCATGACCTAACCTTGTCTTCATTTTATACTTGAGCTTCTATATATACATATCACTCGACCTCGCCAAGGGATGGGAACTTGGACACTATAGTTTAAGAATAGTTGGGTGTTGTTGTGGGGTTTCGAACCTTGGATGTGTGAGTTAGTGTTGATTCAGGATTTGCAGATAGAGTGGCTCGAACCTAAGACCTGTTGACATTCTAGTGTTTTCCCTTCTAGTTTTGTGGTGAATCTGACAACTTTAGACCCCAGTTTTGATGTCCTAGAATAATCTCCCACCGTTGACATTTTGATATGTTGGAGTTGGATATACATAGTTTGAGGTATTAAAATTTCAGAACGATCCAACGGTCGGATCTGGATTTATAGGAGCCCAAAGTAGGCTGACCGTGTTGTTTGTGAAAGAACCCAAAATTTGGCTAAGTATAAAATTCCTTGATGTTTTAACCAACTTTAAGAATTTATGTAAGAGTTGTGGCTGGATAGTTTTGAGAGATCTTTGCCCTATGAGTAACATGTATATCATAAATGACCTGAAGATTTATTTCGGAATTTTTATATTTTTATTCGAGCCTCGTAACTTAAATCAAAGTCGGACCTTAGCGACTTGTTATGAAATTCTAGATTTATGTGTAACTCTTATAAATCTTTAGCGAACTATCCCTTGAGAACTAGGTTATGGAAATAGGTTCCAATGGAGAGTTTGAAACTAGGTTATAGAAGTTTTGGAGTTTTCGGGACCGGGGGTAAAATAGTCATTTTACCTTAAGAGGGCATTTTTAGTAATTTCTCTTGAGGAGATTGTACATCTTAGAAGTTATAGACTTCTAAAAATATGGGATGTATTTTTTATACGCTTGCCTTGTATAACAGGCGATTGAGTTGCTACGGTTGCAGACCGGGTTGAGATTGAGAGAATTGCGATTTGATTCAGGTAAGTCCTTGCGACTTATTTAGCTGGTTTCTAGATGTTAGCTGAATGATGATAGTGGTGTGTGTTGATTGTTTAATAATTATAACATGCCTAGGACAACTTTTATTATTTTAAGGCTCAAGTGTACGTATAACGGGCCGTGACATCACTGCCCAGCTCTGATAGGAGACTGGGATGTTCTTTATACCCAGACCATACATGTACAAGGTGAGATGCATCGGATCCATTCCTGATGGTTACATGGGGACGGAGGTGAGGTTTGAGAATTCCTCGTGTCACAAAATAAGTATCATTAGTAAGAGTGAATGACCTAAATAAAAGATAATAAACATGAATCTCTCTGAAAGCATGATATGTGTTTAGTTTTGCTATTGTGTGTGTGTGTGCTATTTTCATTTATCTAACGTTTAGATATCTAGCTAACGGGTTATTTATGTTGTTGTTTAGATTTACCACAGGTTAGAGCAGCAACTGAGTGATCCAGAAGTAGTGGTCAGCCGGGTCTCCGTACTCCTTAGAGTGGGGTTTGAGTTTTGCATTGTTGGTTCCTTTCTAGTATGATTTTATGTAGACTTTTATTACCTTAAGTACGTTGTTGGTTGCTAGATGTTGTTGTTACATTCATGATATTAAAATACCGTTTTATGAATTTCGGTTTCCTTATTTGTGTCTTGTTGTAAGATACTAGTAAAATTGTTGTCAAACTAAGGTCGGGACCCATTGTGAGGTCCTAACCAGTGACTTCCCGAGTTCTGAGAATTCGGGGTGTTACACCTAACTCAATACTTGATCTACTCAAAGGTATAGCCACGAACTCCTTCTCCCAATGGATGGCTTGGATCTCGGCCACTCAAAGCGGGATTGCAACTCCCTTCTATAAAGCGGAAACCCCTAAAAGTTCTACTGAAACTTTTAAATTTTGTTCTCTAGCTTTGTTTCTTGTGGTTTCAACAAGAACATTCGATGAATGTTCTCTTAGAACGTGAAAACGAGGAGCAATCGAAAAAGGCTCTCTTGGAATGTGATGGGTAGGAGCAGGGGTTGATGGTTGTATTCTTATTTCTTTCTCTAAGAAATCTTTTCGATCTTGTTCCATGTGGAGTCGTTCGGATAGTTCGTCAGCTAGATTTGTTTGGGTTGCAACCAATATCATCCTTCTTTAACAATTTGTCCTTTAATGGATGCTCATTTCTCTTATTTTTTTCTTCTTGTCTGCCGGTTTTGCTCCTTCTGTTGTGAATTTATTTTGATTTAGGTTATGTCGTTTTTATTATGTCGTTGTAATCTCGAGTTTTCTCTTCATTAAAATGCATCTCCAAAGGTTTTAATGACCTTTTTAATTGGTTCACATCCTACACATACAACTTCGTATGACCAAACATTGAACAAGGTAATCGGCTCACAAGCTACACATACAAACTTCGTTTGACCGTGCTTTGAACAAGATAAATCATAATTTCACAAACAATTATCCTAAAGATCATCCTTACTCGCGTTATCTTTCTCTGAGGTATGTCTAGGGACTTAATCGCTCTCTTGTTTGAGTATTGTCCAGTTTTTGATGCATTGTCAATTCTTTCGGTTTTTAAGAAATGAGTCTCGACACCCGTAAAACCACCCGAAGAGATGAACACAATTACTTTTGCATCCCACAAATTTTAGTTTTGAGGCCTACAAACAAAACAATATATCTCAAAATTAAAAAATCTTGTTGGTTTGTTACAAATGACTTCTTACCACTTATACACCCCAATGCTATCACTAAGTGCAACTAAAATGAATCTCGTTAAAATAGTCCATAAGTGCAACTAAAATGATTCTCGTTAAAATAGTCCAAAAGAAACTAATGGAGATATTTTGAAAATCTCCTCCAGTCGTGGTCGACATTACAACCAAAAGCGTGTGGGCTTACAACTTTTCTTTCTTTAAGCCCATGTGTTATTAACCAATTTGTTATCCAACCCTCTATGATAATTTTCTCCTTACAAATCGTTAATCTTTTAACCATCAAAGTTATACACCTTTTTATATATCACGTTACCCGTTTTCAACAATGACGTCTTCCGAGGTTTGATCTCGTCTTTTGGTGGCGGTTCGAGTGGTTCGTCGAGAAGGGGACGTGGATTTGTGATTGATTCATGATGGCTCTGTTGCAGTCCAAATATGAGGTGTCCACAATTGTTCTCTAGACTTTGTACCTGTGTACTTCCTTTGAAGATGAACTTATTTGGTTGTTACCTCTTATTGGTTGGATCATCATACTTTCCAGGAGGTGGATCATCTTGCTTTCCCTTGAAGTCAGTTGAAAAGTTTTTTGCTTTCAGGTTTCTTTTGATATATTTGTTTGTATTTCTTTTCTCCTATGTTGTGTGGCCTTTCTTGGCGGTTAGTCCGTCTGCCGATCCTTTTCGAACTTTCGATTCACTAGACGACGCGTCATCTAATGGTTCAAACCGCTTTCCATGTAAAAAAGAAAAAAAAAAGAATGGGTCATGCCCTTGTGAACCATCAAATCAAAATAAACTATACTTGATTAATTGACTTTACCAAAATGTAGGTAGGTTTCAATTAACTAGGTTTTTGATTTACGAGGGTGAGATATAATTATTCTACAAAAAAAAGTTGTAGTGATGAGAACAACATATCGATTGTAAAAATAGTGATCTTACAAGTGATTAACATTATTAGTTTATGGGTTAGTATTATATTTAGGTTTATGTTAATCGGGCTTTTAATTATGAGAGTTTAAAATTAGTTATTTTTATAAATAAATTTATTAATGAGAAGAGTATTGTTCGTAAATATCCTAATATTACATGTAGGTACTGGACATTGAGGTCTGAAGCATCAAAGTAAGACGTGCATGGTGATCTAGGTCTCTGTAGGGCCGGTCCTTTAATTTTTTGTGTCCGGGGCAAGATTTTTTTCGGGTGCCCTAACGATTTAAAATTAATGTCATACTCAAATTATTAGATATAAAAACATGAAATAACACGTTATAACAAAGAATATATATATATATATATATATATATATATATATATATATATATATATATATATATATATATATATATAAAATAATCTGTAGAAAAACTGCGGGTTATTCACAATTAAAAAATAATTGACAAAGAGAAGGGATATGTGGGAATCGATCCTTGGACCTCTAGGTCATAAGGCAACCACATTAATGCTACGTCACTTTGATTTAGTGATAATATATCAAAACTAAATATTTTATTATCAACAAAGCTAGTTTGTGAGTTCTAATATTCTGGTTAATTATATTTTCAATCTTAACTAGTTTAACTCTTATATTTTGAATATGTTTTCCGAATAATAATAATAATAATTTCATTTTTATAATTTTAACTCTATAGATGTTAAATGATAGTTATAAGACATAAAGTAAATATATAATTATATTAAAAAAATATAACTATTTATAAAAAAAATAGCACAAATATGATTTTAAGTTTGAATTATAATATAACATTTAAAATAAAATTTTCATTAAAAAAATTGATTATGAACTTATCAACAAATGAGATATTTAATGTAACATCTATAGAAATAATAGTTATAATTTTTATTACATTGAGTATCTTGATAAGTAAAAAATTATATTAATAAAGAAATTTGTTTTATTGTTAAATTATAATTCGAACTTAAAATCATATTTGTGTTATTTATTATAAATAGTCATGTTTTTTTAACCGAATTATATCTTTATTTATTGACTTATAAATGTCATTTAACATTTATAGAAATAAAAGTTATAATTTTTATTTAATATTTTATATAATTTAAATAACATGAAATTATAATAGTTATTATTCGAAGAACATATACAAAATATAAGACTTAAACTAGTTAACATTGAAAATATGATGAAGTTGAACATTGAAACTAACAATTCTAGCTTTTGTTGATATTAATAAATTTAGTTATGATATCATATCATAAAATTAAAGTGGCGTAGTGGGATTTTGGTTGCCTTGTGACCCAGAGGCCTAAAGATCAATTTCCAATAATCTAACTTTATTCAATATATTAATTTTTTTTAAAAATTTAGGGCCCCAAATTTTATGGGGCCCTGGGCTGTGGCCCATGCTGCCCAGCAACAGGGCCGGCCCTGGGTCTCTGTTCATATGAAACCGATTAGTTTGTACGTAATCTGCTTGGGGTGAGTTGCCAGCATAAGTATTTAGAGCATCCATATGGGAGTTTCTCAGAAAAATATATACATAAAGATAAAAGAAAATAAAATTCAGAAAATTTTATGAAAAACAAAGGAAAGTTTAGGGATGTGGGTTGTGGATGCTCTTATCCCTCCATTAGAATTAGCAACTCTTGAAATAGACTGTAAATATCAAAATAGACCGTTTTTGCAAACAAAATTTGCAGAACTCCCTACCAACAATATCACGTCTCTCCTCAATGAAACCACCACAAAGTACTCAAAAATACCAGCAAAAGCCATAAACAAGCTAGGATAATTAATATTTTCAAATTAAAAGTGGGGTATTGGAAGTATCTAGAGAAGAGGAAAGAGATGTTAGTAGCTTAAAAGTCTCTAGATTAGACTAGTTAAATTAAGGTAGTACTTTTAATATCTTAATCAAGATTAGTCTAGATTTATCTCTTGTAATATCTACTTAGATGTATGCGAAGGTCGGTTGTTTTGTGCCATGTGAATCAACCGACATACACTAGTACAAATATGTAATGATGTTTGTATATTAGTAATGAAGTGTGAGTGAGTTCGGTCAAAAGGCTATATTATATACACAAGTGAGGTTGTTACGAGTGTGAGTACGCAACAAGTACCCGCTTATATATACTCGGTGTGAGTCGGAACCGCGGAGTTTCCCCAACCCAACCATAACTTATCAAATACTTAAATTTGATTCCCGCTACATCAAACTTTGAGATACAAAATAAAACCCACACCTATCACAAAGAGTAGCATCAGTGAAACTAGTACCATAAAATACCTACAAAATAAAACTCACACCTCTCACAAAGAGTAGCATAAGTGAAACTATTACCCTAATATACCAACAAAAATCTATAAACAACCAAAAACTTCTCAATTACTGAAATTCAATTCATATTACACCTAACTTGCAGATACAAATAAATCCCACACCTTTCAAGCTATCTCAAAAGAGTAGAGCCTCAATTGAGCTACCACCAACATAAATCCATAGACAGCCATACAACAGTGTTCCAGAATAGGGACGGAGAGATACCGGCACTCGCAATAGATTCAAATAGGCACTCAGCCGAAAACCATGACTCAAATTAATTCAGTATAAATAGAAGTAATGAAGTAATAAACACTCACAAAAGTCACAATAACGTACCTGGATAGTAGAACAATGAAATAGATTTTAGGGTTTTAGCTGGGAGTAACGGAGGAAAAGGGGATTCGGAAACTTGATGGCCGCCAAAGAGGTACTCGTCGCTCAAGCACCAATTGATTATCAACTGCGAATTATATAACTGCATTTAAGTAGGAAATTAAACGGGTTGCCCATAAATAACTACGTCCAGCACAAACACTTCAAATAATTTTTTTTATTTGATGTATATTAACAAATAAACTATTTTATTATTCAATACAGTTCATTGTAACTAATTCTCTTGTAAACTAAATTTTCTTGTATAAAAATTATTGTAACTAATTTTTTTGTACACGATTATTGTAATTTCTCTTTAGATCAAAGAGAAATCTTGTAATTTCTTGTATGAGGGTAATCCAAGTTTATTAAGTTAATCTAAATTATAGGGAGTACGGGTGAATTAAAAGGTAATAATAAGCACTTGTAGATTCTTGTATAAGCGTAAATTAATCTTAAAAGTAATAATAAACACATAATCTTGTAGATTCTTGTATAAGAATAAATTAGTCTTAAATTTTTAAAAGAAGTCATATTTTGACAAAATTAGTGAGGTGGACAAATATCAAATAAAACTAATGATCTAATGCTACATAACAAATTCACCCTATTTAATTTTTTTTTAAACTTATCCAATGTAATGTAAATTATAATTAATTTTGTTTAAAATTTCGCCGTAATTCTAAATGGGATACACTTTACCTTATACATATTATTTGCTAAATTGATATTCAACATATATATATATATATATATATATATATATATATATATATATATATATATATATATATATATATATATATATATAGGGTCAGGATCCGGTGAGAACGTATGTTACGGTAAGAAATAAGAACACTTATAGACCGTAAGATGAATAAAATGATGGTTGAGATTTAACGTTCAAATAAGGAAATTTTCAATTGTTAGTTCAACATACGCGTGCATATGGTAACATAGATGTATACGTATAGATAATTATAGAAGTTAATTATTTCTATCCAAGTGCACGATTATTTAATAGTGTGAGTTTGTGCAAATATTATTTCGTTCAAGCATGATTACATCTATTCCATGCACTATTGTGTTTTTTAATAGGGTTAGTTATACTAGTGATAATTACGCACGTTTTGTTCATACATTATTATATATATTCGTGTTGTGTTTTAAAAATATCGATTCTCGGTAAGCACGTATTAAACTTAATTGATTATACTTTCTATGCACGTTTAGTTCTATTTGTATTACTATCGTCGTGCTTAGTACCTGATCATCTTCAAACTTGTCATGCACTACAATATTCATTATTTATTGGTATAACATAGTTTTTTTAGTCATAATCAATGAAACTAGAGATAGACATGTAATCCGTGTAATAACGTCATGCACGAGTGGCTCAACCATTTCAGAAATATACACATGTATTCCATGCAATTTGTCCAGGCATGAGCACTAGTGGTTCAACTAATTATGATATGCACGATTCGGATTAAAAACATTACTAATATACAATAAGCACATCTAATAATATTCACTAACTATATATGCACGTTTATAACTCCAACATCACTCACATGCACGATTAAGTATATAAACTGAAACTAAATCCGATATTAAAGGATTAAATCAACAAAATAACCAACCTTCGTAACATTTAAAAACTTATTTACAAATCTGTACGATTTTAAACAAACGTAGTAGTCGTTGTTCGTGCACCCTTAATTATCATACATATTATTGTTTTCCTTAATCAGATCGGTATAATATACACTTACTGTTAGGCAAAAATATTACAAGAAAATAAAATTGCGTAACACATTTCAATTGAAATATGTTTATATAAGTTTGACCCTTATTCATTGTATCCTCACGATTTCAAAATGATATTGATTATACTTTGGACGACCTCTTGAATTTTCCTTAAGTATTTGGGTTGCACCCGACGGGTTGCCTACATACCTTCCCACAGAAGAATCAAGCCTTACGTAGTTCATAGAGATACCTTTGCGGACTTTGATTTTCATGTATCATAGGTCGGATCCAAACACGCCTTCTCTGAAGGGTTGTCTAAAACCCGCATCAGTTGTCACTTGCATTTCTCCCTTTTCACGCATCACCGGAATCACTCGGACCCACCTTCTATGAAGGGTTTTCCAAATTATTCGACTATCATTTGCGTGTGAGAAATTCTACTACTTTCTTTTTTTTTTTTGTTTAGGGTATGACTGAACTCGACGAGTTTCCTACGTATCCGTTTCAACAGAATCAAGTCAGAGGTAGTTCTCAACTTTAACAAATCTTGGAGTTTTGGGTGTGACCGAACTCAATGAGCGTCTTGCTTTATACCGAGCTTCCTACGTATCCGTTTGAGACGGAATCAAGTCACCGTAGTTCTCATCCTTCTTCTTTAGAAAATCATTAACTTGGTGTTTCCGATTGAACTCGATGATTAATTTGGTCAAGTTTCCTACGTACCCTTTTGTAGGGATCAAATCGGGCGTAGTTCTAAAGTTGTGTTCTCTTTATTCGCCCTTTTCATAGACCAAATAAACTTGAGCTTGATGCTTGATGATTTTGGTTTCAAGGAGTATGATAATGCAATATCCTTGTCCTCCATTATGGAATTTGATGTATTGCTCAACAACTTTTGAGATCAGTCGTACCACAACTTAACTTGCAGCATTCGAAACAATTGGTTTCAATCTGACTACGGGTCTTCATTCCCGTCTCACTACTGAACAAATGGTTTTATTTCGTTGTTGACTCTTTATCTTTCATCGATTCACATCTATTATATCTTGAATTTTTACGCGCTCTTAGATTTTGAGGAATGAAAGTTTTCTCAACCTTTCCTTCGTACATTCTCTCGTCCTTGTACTTAACTCGTTTCATTTACTTCACAAGCTTACGGAAGTAAAATACCCCTTGAGCTCTTTTACTCTAGAACTTGATCGTAACCGTCCCATCTTAAAGTGCTTGACTTTATGGCAATAAAAGACTTATAAAAATACTCATCTATTTTTATTCTAAGTCGAGGTCGGTGTGTTTGTTTCAATTTTTGTTTGAGCGCACGTTTAGAGTTGTTGTAGACGTCTTGTACTTGATGCATATAAGCTTGAATCGTCTTGATATTGAACGCGTGAACTTACCCGTCTTTGATATCTTTATTGACCCAATCTTTCATTTGATTTCCTCCCATTTCTATTTTTTACTTTTACTACAAAAGTCCTTCACAAGGCGCATCTAACTTTATGACATATTTGTTTCATGCTCTTTCCGTTGTATTTGTTTATATATTCATAAGCTTATGAAAATAGAGACAACGACTCCATTAAGCTCCTGCTCTCCAAAATTTAGTGGCATACTCTACGCGATTTTGATGAAAACGGCTTGAGATGTAGAAAACTTTATTTCCATCCGATTCAGTGTCTTATCCTCTTAAGTTTGGCTTCTTCTCTGCTCAATGTAGGATGTCTTTTATTTTTTTTCTTCTTCTTTATTTTGAATTTGTGTAGATATGAAATAATATTTCATCTCTTTCCTTTTTGTAGCTTTTGTAGGCGTTTCGTTCCGATATGGTCTCGATGGAACCTTAATGAGGTGGAACAACTAACAATTTCGTTGTATTGATTTTGATTAACAAGTCTCTCTCTTTTAAAAGTTCTTTGATGGAATCATATGCATTGCTTCGGGGTCTTCATTTTTTTACCCTAAAGCTTTTCGATCATAACATTTTCAGGCCCTCGCTACAAAAGCATTTGAACTTGTTGGCTTGAAACTTGAGGACCGTTTACGGATGAGTTTGGTGTAACCGCCGACTCCATATGAGATCAATCGAACCACATACGGCTAGAGTTGTGTAGAATTTATTCCAATCGAAATATTAGGTTTTATTCCCTACTCAATCTGCCATTTTTTTTACACGAGTCCCATCTCTCCGTTTTGTTTTAGGAAACCATCCTCCCTGTTGTGCTTGATTTGACCTGTATCGATTTTGTAGTGGTGCAGGCTGTTGTTTCGCAGTTGTTGGAGATTTTGGACAAATAAATTCAAAGCTCTACCTTCATGGCCTTCTTTTCAACTTGTAAAGCTCTTTCACTTTCATGTCTAGTGCCTTCACAAATGTGTGGAAAAAAATAAAATAAAGAAGCTCCTTGCAATCTACTTCTTTGGCTGTAGTTACTATGCTTTGTGGGGGGATCTGCTTTTGAATATTATTTGATTGCCTCCCATCTATACTGAATTTCTTTCGAGCCTTTGGAAATCCTTCTAGACCATATGCAAACTTACACCGTCTCGACGTTGAATGACAGGTTTCACTATACTTGTGTTGTACTTGACCTCTTTATATTACACCAGCTAATCGAGACTCCCTCGTCCCTCAACATGACCTCTTATGCTGGTTCTTTCTTTGATCGACCTCGTATACGGTGTTCGGTGTTGGCTATTTCCCTCAACTTTGCATCTACCATATTTTCTTGAAATTTCCTCGTCTTTGCACCGAATCTCTTGAACTTTTGGAAATTCTTTTTGGACCATATGTAAACTTAGACCGTCGAGACGTTGAACGACGGTTTTCCTCCCTTTTAGTCGTTCGATCGACTCGTACACGGTGCTTCTTGCTTCTCCTTGGGATTGTCCTCCACTCTAACAAAAAGGACCTATGACATCGATCGAACCATGCTTGATATTATAAGGACATAAAACATCATCGTATCTTATTTGCCTCTTCTCGTGTTCTTCGTGTCTTTGGGACCTATAATGCCGCTTCTTTGTTGCAGCGCTCTCATCCAACTCATTATCACAATGCTTTTCGGACTTCTCTAATTTATGAAAAGTGACAACATCTACATATGCATATCCTTATCTATATTTGGCCCCATGAGTACAAAACTGAGGCTCTGCAGATAAACCTTGAGGAGGGTCTTTTCCTACTAGTTGAGGCACTTCGCTCTTGATCATTGCAGCAAACATCTTTGCACGTTTTAACCTTTCTGCCTTCAACTTCTGCTCTTTAGTCAATCTACCTTCCAAGGAGTTAGCTTCACCGGCAACTACCATGGCAACTGGTTTGTTTTTTGTTTTTGCAATCTCCTTTGCAACTGACATAGCCGCCTTTATGTATAATTCCAGTTTTCTTTTCAAGAGAGCTTTCAGGTGGAGATCAGTGTTGGCTTCCATGGCTTGATGCCCGTCCCTCAACATCACCGTTAGTGTTGAGATTAAAAATATCCAAGTTGGGTTTCTTTATGCCCCTTGTAGCAGCTTGAAATATAGCAACAACTGCATCGGCATATCCGAGAACAATTCCTGTCCAAGGTGAAGATAAAAATAATGTTGTAAGGAATTTACCTTTACCTGATTTGAATGGTAGATGTCTTCTTGCTTCTAAAGGCTTATAGGGGAGCTTGTATTTCACCGTTGAATCTCCTCTATTGTTTTTTTGTTTGCTGCTCTTTTCTCTTCTTCTGGGTTAGTTGTTTCTTCTACAGCACCTTCTTTCTTTTTCTCCTTTTCTATCTTTTTTTTTTCAGCACCAAATTTACATCCCTTATATAATGATATATTTCAGCCTTTAATTCAAGGTCATTATTACAGCTGTTTCAAAAGGTGAGCGTAGACTAGCAATGGAAACGCTCAGCTATATTATAGCCTCACTTAAATGCTAATAATGACCATAATATTATTATTCATTGTATTGCAAACTGTCCGGTCATTCATATGTCTTCCTTCCTTTTTTGGTTTACAACCAAAGGAAATTGAATTTTCAATTCTTATTTTCACATAAATTACCCATGAAATTGACAAACAATTGGCTCCTATATTCCATTCTTCTGTACTATCATTATGAATGTGTAAATTGGTTTGGAGATGGTGGGTGAATTTTAGCCAACGTAGTACCCCCTATAGTACTTTTTATGTCTTTTTGACTTTTAATCCTAATGATAAATAGGATAATTTATATTTTAATTTAGCTAATTTATTGGCTAAAATTAAGGACAATTAAAAGAGAGTTAATTTGGCTTAGAGCATTTTTAAGGTTTGTTATGTACCCATCACGTTACTTAGCTAGATTCCCCTTTTCATTTTTGTTTTTGTGTGTTTAGAAAAAAAAAACTAAAGAGAACTCTTCAAAATCAACTCTCATTTTTAATCGGTCAACGTTTAGGGTTCCGCTACACATGACTTAGGCCTTGAATTGGTACAAAAAATGGTTGTTAACCAGTCGAGTATCTTACTCGATTTAACGATATACCATTTCTATAAATCATTTGTATTTATATAAATTTGAACCTTAACAGTTGCCCTCGAACTTTGCACGTGTGAGCCCTATCAAACGTGTTCAAAGTTCCATGCTCGTAATTTTGATTAACGAATGCATGCTATACTAAAGCATTTTCCTTGTCTTCAATGTGGGATCTTCATTTTTTTTATTTTTTTATATTTTATTTTTTTTTTATGGACATTTCCATAGATGATTCAAGCTTACATAACATATACAATTTTGGACGTTATGTTGTAGTCACTCAAAAATTTAAGATATTCCACAAAATACCTTTTACTGAGACAAGAGAAAAATACTCTTTTTTTTTTGTGTGTGTGTGTGTGGGGCTGCATCTAGACTAGCTAGATTGCCTACGTACCCCCTTTGTGAGGGATCAAGCCGTTCGTAGTTCTTGATGAACCAATTTTGATTTGATTAGATTTTTTTTAATCTTTTTATATGCATCACCTGAAATAATCCGAACCCACCTTCTATGAAGGGTTTTCCGGATTATCTAGACTATCATTTGCATAAAAAGATAATAATGATTTTTTTTGTGCAACTGGATTCAGTATTCTTTTTCTACCAAATTTCCTACGTAGCCGATAAACGGCATCAAGTCTTCACGTAGTTCTTACTTGAGAACGGAACTCTAAGCAAAGAACTTCTTTACAAATTTCCCATTAACACAAGCATACATGACACCGCCATCTACACTTGAGAGCTCGTACGCGTCTTTGGAGAAGACTTTGGTGATGACATATGGTCCTTCCCACTTTGGCTCAAATTTTCCTTGCGACTTTCGGTTAATGACAATTGGGCGCCTTATTGTAAGTACTAGATCCCCGACCGAAAAGGACCGAAATTTGACTCGTTTTTTGAATGCCCCGGCTATTTGAGCTTGATATATCTCGAGCCTCTGTTGTGCCGACAATCTCCGTTCATCTAGAGCCTCGAGCTCGGCTAAACGGACCTTGGTATTCTCCTCCAGATCAGTAAGTTGCACTGCGACCCTTAGAGATGGTAGTTGTACTTCAAGTGGCAATACCGCCTCAGAGCCAAAAACAAGATTGTATGGTGTGCACCCAGTTGATGTTCGTACCGTTGTCCGGTATGCCCACAAGGCCTCAAGTAGACGCTCATGCCAATCTCTTTTTGATTTCGAAACCATCTTTTTTAAAATTTTTGAGAGAACCTTGTTGAACGCTTCGGCTTGGCCATTTGAAGATGGATTATAGCTTGATGAAAAACTGTGTTTGAATCCAAACTTTTCAGCTAATTTCACCAACATTTGATTCTTGAAGTACAAAGCGTTGTCTGAAATGATTTTCGCAGGGACTCCAAATCGATAGATTAGTTGAATCCTTATGAAGTTTGCTACCTCTTTTGCCCCCACTACTCTTAATGGTAAAGCCTCAGCCCATTTAGAGAAATAATCAGTTGCAGCCAAAATATATCGGTGACCTCGAGAAGATGATGGATTGATGGGCCCTACCACATCAAGGCCCCATGCATTAAATGGCCATGATAAAATAGTTGGATGGAGAAGTTGGGGTGGTTGGTGAATAAAATCGGAATGGATCTGGCATGCATGACATGCCTTTGCAAAACTTATTGCGTCCTTCACCATAGATGGCCAATAATACCCTAACCTCTTAACTTGATCGGCTAATTTTGGACCCGCTTGATGTGCTCCACATACCCCAGCATGAGTCTCTAGAAGGATGTACCTAGCCTCTTCTTTTGACAAACACCTAAGTAACATTCCATCAAAAGCCCTTCGGTATAGCGTATCATTTTGCAAATGAAATCTTGGCGCTCGTCTTTTGACATCTACTTTCTTTTTTGCATCCTCGGGTAAAACCCCATGTTTCAAATAGTCAATCATCGGTTGTCTCCAATCTAGCTCTTCATCAATTTCATAGACTGTAACAACACTAACTTCTTCGGTTGGGCTTACTCGTTTTGATACCGGTGCAAGCAAATGTCGTTCACCAATAGTAACTTGGATCTCCCGTTCGTCGGGAAGCGTTAACGATCCTGCTAACTTTGCCAAAGCATCCGCCTTTGCATTCTCGGATCTTGAGACATGGTTGACCTCTATTTGGTAGAATTGGCAAATAAGTTCGTTTGCCTTCTGGTGTAGAGGTATCAAACCGGGATTCTTCACTTCGTATTCCCCATTTATTTGTCTCACGATCAATTGAGAATCCCCAAATACTCTTAGTGGATCAATGCGTATTCGAGAGCAATTTCAAGACCAACAATAAGCGCTTCGTACTCGGCCACATTATTCGTGCAATTCTCTAACAAAGAGAAAGAATAAGGCACCAAACCACCCGAAGGGGTAATGAACACGATTCCGATCCCAGCACCGCTTCTCCTTGCAGAACCATCAAAGTACAATTGTCAAGAATTTTCTTCAATGGTGAAAACTTCTTCGTCGGGGAAGTCATATGACAACTCTTCATGCTCCGATGTCGGGTGGGCGGCGAGGAAATCAGCAAGGACTTGCCCTTTTACCGCCTTTTGTGAAACATATTTTATGTCAAACGAGGCTAGAAGCATGGCCCGCTTGGCTAATCTTCCCGATAGCACAACTTTAGACAAAAGGAACCGCAGTGGATCGGCCTTGGAGACCAATATGATTTGGTGGGATAAAAGGTAGTGCCGTAACTTTTGAACGGCAAACACTAGAGCTAAACAAATCTTCTCCATGGATGAGTAGTTTTGCTCTGCTCCTACCAGCGTCCTGCTAATGTAGTAAAGGGCATTCTCCTTTCCTTCATCGTTATTTTGAACTAGCATTGCACCTAAGGAGCGATCAAGTGTTGCGGTGTACAATGTAAGAGGTCTCCCTTGTATTGGTGCCATCAAAACTGGTGGATCCATTAAATATTTCTTGATGTCTTCAAATGCGTCTTGACAAGCTCGATCCCATATAAATGGTGTATCTTTTTTCATCAACCTTAGGAAGGGTTGACATCTTCCTGTTAAGTTTGAGATGAAACGACGGATGTAAGCTAACTTTCCTTGCAAACCCCGGAGCTCTCGTAAATTTTTTGGAGGAAGCATTTGCGCAATGGCTTTGATTTTATCTGGATCAATTTCAATCCCACGATATCGGACGATGAATCCTAAAAACTTTCCTGATGTTACACCGAATGCACACTTGAGGGGGTTCATCTTTAATTGATGCTTGCGCAACCTTTCGATGATTTTTCGAAGATCGGCTGGATGGTTATTTCTTTCTTTTGTCTTGACAACCAAATCATCCACATAGCATTCTACTGTATTGTGAAGGAAATCATGAAAAATGATTGTCATGGCTCTTTGATAGGTTGCTCCCGCATTTCTCAAACCGAAAGGCATCACTGTGTAGCAAAATGTGCCCTGTGGCGTACGAAAAGCTGTCAATTCTTCATCTTCTGGATCCATCTTGATTTGGTTGTAACCGGAAAATCTGTCCATTAAAGACAAAGCTTTGAAACCGGTAGTAGCATCAACCAAAAGCTCGGTAATTGGTAATGGAAATTCGTCTTTTGGGCATGCTTCATTAAAATCCCTGAAACCCACACATATGCGGAGCTTGCCATTTTTCTTTCTTACAGGAACGATGTTTGCTAACCATACCGGATATTGAACCTCACGGATGAATCCTGCCTCTATAAGCTTGTTGACCTCGCTCTTGATTTGAACCATCAATTCGGGGCGGAAGCACCGTTGTCCTTGTTTCACTGGTTTCTTTTCACTAGACACAGACAACTTGTGAACTGCTACTTGTGGATCCAATCCAGGCATATCTTGGTAGCCCCAAGCAAAGACATCCTTATACTCCTCAAGAAGTTGATGATATATCATCTTCTTCTCGTCTGCTAACAAAGCACTAATAAAAATAGGTTTTGGGTCATCAAGGGTTCCAAGATTAATCTCCTCGAGATCATCAACCGTTGGTTGTCCACCTTCCTCCATTTCTGGTGGGGCTGGTTTGACTGTGTTGATGAAATCCGATGAATCTAATTCAAGGCTCGCTTCTTCGGCTCGATTGTTTTGGAAAGTCATCTCAAAAGACTTAATATCTTGGGAATCTTTCCTATTAAGGAAAGTCACAACATCGACTTCTTCGACCTGATCTTCACTTGTCTTTCTTATGAGTTCTCCAAATCGGTTCCTCTTTTTGAGCTTCCATTTCCGATTCCTCTTTTTGAGCTTCCATTTCCGGTTCCTCTTGATTCGGAATATCTTTATTTTTGACTCTTCAACTTTCTCAAGCCTTTGGAAAACCGAAGGTCGAGACACCTCACCTACAAAGGATGTGTCAAGCCTTTCAAACACTGACACACGAGGCTCGAATGGCGTTTCTTCTTCTGTGAACATTTCTTGCTCTATCGGTGTTAGGGTCATTGGTTCTTCAATGCTAGCGGTTAGAAGCCCATCTTCATGGGATACCACAAGTTTGTCAAGATCATTGAAATTATCACCCGTTAATGACTTTGTATCTTCTATAGAGGACCTTGGATTTTTGATTTCAACATCTCTTTCTTTTCTTCCTATAGACTGATCGAAAGATGTGCCTCGTAGTACTACTCTAGTGCTCTTCTCTTGTTCATCCCCGAAAATTCTATGAATGGTTAGTGCCTTGTGCTGCGAGACTCGGTTAATTTTTCGAAGGGGAAAAGTATAGCTTGTCACGAGAGAATCCATCACTTTCTCAATAGGAATTATCGGTTTTTGACCGGCCTCTCTTTTGTCTTTTGGTGTGTATTTGAACAACACCCTACGTGGAGGTCTTTCTTCCTTGTCTTCTCTTTCAACCATTAACTTGGGGACCTTTTCACCGAAATGAGTTATTGAGTTATTAGGAGATTTCCACGGCTCCTTATTCTCAATATTACTTATAGAGGAGTCAACATTTACCACCTTGTAGAACTTTGCATCAGCATAGTTCACATCTTCTCCACAGAAAGGGTTCGGATCTCCTCTAATAATTCTTTCATTCCTATTTTCATCGGTATATTTCAAACATTGATGAAGCGTTGAGGGGATGGATTTTATTGAATGAAGCCAAGGTCGCCCCAACAAAGCGTTGTACGAGGTGTTTGCCTCTATGACATGGAAAAGAGCGTCTTTGTATAATTCACCCATCTCCACCTTCAATGCAATGGTTCCCAAAGCTTTTTGCCCCACTTGGTTGAAACCCTGAATTGTGAGCAACGTTGGGGATAAGTGTCGGACATTTAATCCCATCAATGTCAAAGCTTTTAACGGAAGAAGATTTACTGCTGATCCGCCATCGAGTAAAATCCGGTTTATTTTTGTGTCACCGATAACACCTGTCACATATAACGGCCTATTGTGCCCCTCACTCCCCAATTGGAGATCTTCGTCTGAAAAGGTGATGGCGGCCATACATGAGTCACAATGAGATGATGGGTACAATGACACGTCATTGACTTCGATGGGGTCAACTTGATCTTTGTAATCTTCGGGATCCATAAGAGCTTGAATTAGGGCTTTCCTTAGATCTTTAGACATCTGTAAGGCATCATATACACTCAAGCGTTCCGGGATGCGCTTAAGATGGCTAACAACATCATAACGAACTTTCTCCTTATGGGGAGCATCTCGTATTGATATGGGGATCCGATGAGTCTGATCTAGGCCATGAGGTCCTTTATCACTTACTTTCTCTACAAGTTTCTGGTTATGAACACCTTCTTCTTGACTTGGCACCTTTGTCATTTCCTCGGAAGGTGACACCAACTCTTTTTCTTTTCCCTTTGATTGTGGGGGAGGTAGTTGACGACCAGATCGAAGAGTGATTGCATCTGCTTCTTGCTGCGTTTCTTCACATTCATCGGCCCAAGAGACCATGCAACATTGGACAACTTCTTCTCCCCAAAATAAATCTTCACCATCATCGGATGAGTCTTCCTTGGTAAAATCTTTAGGAATGAAGTCCTTCAAGGTAAAAGGAACCCGTCGAGGTTGAACATACTCTTCCTCAGAATCGTTTTCAAGCTTCTTTGTTTTCTTACTCTTCTTCTTATTTTTCTTGCTTTTCTTCTTATCGGTCTTCCTTCCGATCATTCTAAAGCCCGGAGGAGTAGACTTTTGAGTAACCGCTTGTTGAGGGCTTCTATGCTTTTTGGACAGTTGCCATTCAAAAAGACTATCATCATCCTCGTCCGAGTATAGATCCTCAATATCATAACACATCACGATTTCATACAATGTCGGTATACCCGGTCCATCTCTTGGCATGTCAGGATAAGCCCATGCTACTCGGACCTCATCGTCAACCCGAAATTGCACAACTACTCCCATGAAAGGTAATGGAGCTGTAGGGATGCATTCACTCTCTAAATCTTCTGAAGGTGCCTCGTCTACTTCCGGATTTACGTGGATTGGTGCCTCGTCTACTTCCGGATTTATAAAGGATAGTGCATAACTTATAAAATGATAGTTCATGAATTATAATTGAATAGTTCATAACATATAAACGATTAATTTATAAATAATTTGATATAATATATTTAAAAGTAATAGTTCATGAATTATATGAGAATAGTTCAATGTTTATAAGAGAATAGTGCATAATTTATAACATGGTAGTTCAAAAAAATTTTCATTCGTTTCTGGAAAAAAAAATCAATCGTTTCAGGAAAAAAATAATAATAAAAATAATAATAATAATATGGACACGTGTCAGCTCTACGTTCAGCCGCACGGCACTACCCGAAATTATAAACCGCACATGAACATCTATATATATATATATATATATATATGTTATTTAGCGCATTTTTTTTACTAACAATGCACATTTGTCAGTAACGGACAAATGTGCGTTATTTAGTATTTTTATTAAAGTTGTCCGTCACGGACAAGGTTTTACACTACATTAAGCAAACGCTTCAACTAACTTATCATTTATTTTATATTAAATAAAAAAAATTATTTTCGGATAAATAATATCTTTATTTCCATAATTTAACAAACATAAATCTTATTTACGGATAGATAAATAATATATTTATTTTCATAAATTAAAAATCCTAAATCTTAATTTTGGATAAATAATATCTTTATTTTCATAATTTAACAACCCTAAATCTTAAATCAATTTTTTTTATCCTATAAAAACCGTAGTCAATCCCTCCAACCTTCATTCAGCTATCTCCTTGTAAAGTCTATTCTTTTTGAAAAAGCAACTTAACAATGTCATACGAGGAAGATTATGTAACACCCCGAATCCGCGGGACTCGGGGCGCTACGGGTTGGGACCTCACAATGGGTCCCGACCCTTAGCTTGACAACAATTTCACCGGACCTTTCCAACATGGCACAAATAAAGGCAAAAACGTAAATTATTTTTAATGCAAATGATGAGAAACCCAAAAGAATGTTACAACAACTTCAGCCGAGGTACAACTCAAACCAAACGCCAAACAAGCGGCACACGAAACGTAATAACCGAAAGACAAAACACAAGACAACCCCAACTCAAAACCCTTCCTAAAATGTACGGACCCCGGCTGCCCATCCTTCCGGATCTCTCGGAGCATGCCTAACCTGCAAGGCAAACTACAACATTCGGTATAAAACCGTTAGCTCACATTCGAAGCATTAGAATTAAAGGGAGAGGCACAAACACAATTAATTCAACATAGTCACACAACATACTCAAAGCACACAAATCCGGTTTATTATCTTTATTTATTAAGTCATATCCCGTTCTAGTTCAACTTCTTTTGTGACACGAGAATCCTCCGAAACTCGCCTCGGTCCCTTCTTCCGGCAATGGAACGGTCGGATGCCTCCGACCGTCTAACCAGCACGGGCCAGTCGCCGAGATCCCCCTAGCTCTCACGGGGAGCCAGGTAGTGATGTCACCGCCCGTTATCATACACTTGGACCAAATAATATAAAGGTCGGTAATCCTATTTCCGGTTTAGTTGTTATAAACAGTAAAATAATAAACACACACCACCCAACACACAATAATGCTAATACAAAGAATACGAGCTAAGTAAGTCCGGAGACTTACCTCATCACCACACTCAACTCACGACACTCTCGCTTCCTTAGGAAGGAAGCCCGTAACCTGCTCACAAGAAGATAACTATATCAACAACAACCCACTCACAATAGAAGTCTTAGACTTCTATACAAATGATCTACGCAAGACCATTTGACTCTCAATTCTAGGACCGCATCCTAGAATCCCTCATGCTCACATCACACTCAACACAAGCTAGAAGTCCTAAGACTTCTAAACTCTCGGATCTCGCAAGATCATAACTCATAACACATACTAGGATAAACATGTCTAGCCCAAACCAACTCAACGGTAACAACACCATGCTAGGATAAGCATATCCTAGCCCATAATCTCAACAACCATATAACCACAACCTCAAGCCTCAGATCGCTCACTAGGTCAACCATATAACTTAAATCCATAAACAACCTCACAAGATAATATCAACTCCTCAATCCTTACAACATTTCACAATCCACAAAACTCACCTAAGGTCCACAACCACTACTTGGTATTCTCTCTAAGTTATGTTGGATCCAACCTAGCATGATACTAATACTAAACATAACTAAATCGAGCAAGATCAGAAGATCGGGGGAGAGGGTACTCACGTGACGTCAAAAGACGGATGTCGAGCTTGGACTCGTTAGGCCTTTATCGGGGCGCTTCCGGACCTAAAACCAAAGCTACACAAAATTAGCTTAAACGCTAATTTTGGAAGGGAGATTAACACATATAAAAAATCTAAGGAAACCCCGCTTTCAAAAAACAAAGGTAAAACTCGCAAAGCATTTTCCGAGTGATCACAACAATTTATAAATACGGGTCAAAACCAAAACAACTTTCCGGAGAACTAAGAAACTCTCGAAACTTGGTATTTCCCGAAATAAACTTTGGGTCATAAATCCGAAATAAATCCAACAAAGGGAATAATTAATAATATATATATATGAACTAAACTCGTTAAAACATATTTTCGGGCCAAAACACACAAATATTAGAATTTGGTCATAAAACCGCAACTAAACTTGAGCCATCAATCGAAATTAATCCACCAAGGGCAACATAGATAACTCGCAAAAGAGTTGGGTCACAAACTGCAATAAAAATTATGGCCGAAATGTGTAATAAGTTTCTGCAGGGATACAAATGTTCATTTCCAAAAGTTTGGGGTTCACAACTGCAATTATCCACAAATGGGCACAAAAGTGTAATTACTGAAAGGAGAGGGGGGTCTGATTTAATTTGGCTAGAAGACCTTCTTCAACCTTTTCACAAGATACAGAGAAGAGGGGACGACGGCGCTGCAGAGGAAGGAGAAGGTGGAGCAGCCGGCGGCGGGGCTCACTGGCGACGGAGGCGGCGAGGCAGCGGCCGCAAGGCGGCCCAATCTCCGGCGGTGGTGTATCGACCCAGTCTCCGACCGACAGACAGTGAGCAGGGGAAAGAAAAGGGAAGCAGCCTGCTGGTGCTCCGATGGGTTAAGGCGGAGGTGTGGAGGCATCTCCCCTGCGTTCCGGCGGGTCCTGGTGGTGCAGACTCTTCCCCGATCTAGTGAAGCCTCCTAATCGATATTCAGGGCTGCAAACTGAGAGGGAGTGTCATATGGGGAAGAGTTGCGTGAAGAGGTAGAGTTGCGTGAGAGTATGAGGGGGGGGAACAGATAGATCGCACCGGAGGCGAGGGGTCGGGATTGAGAAGACGGGGAGAGGATGGAGATGAGAGGCGAGATGTAGAGGTAGAGTTGAGTGCAACGAGGGGTCGGAGGTGCATGCATAGGCACGGGCTACGGTAGATCTACAGTTAGCTGGGCATCATCCACAACTCAGGAGAGAGATAGGCTAGAAGAGAGAGGGAGAGGAATAATTAAAATAAAAGAGAAATAGGAACAACAATGAATAAGATATATACTCGATGAAAATTAACCGGAACGAAATTTCCGAGTCGTAAAGATTTCCCAAACCTTTTCGAAAGTAAGCCACAAAATAAATATACTGAAAATATAAACAAAATATATACTCGTAAGAATATAGTTTTCGATATATGAATTGCTCCCGTAAAATATATTCTTGATAATAATATAATGGTATAAATACGGCTCATAAAATTCAAATTACGACGTGAAAATACTCGGAAAAGGAAAAAAAATATTGAGGCCATTAAAATATTTACATAATACCGAAAATAAATATCAAAAACGCACCCAATAAACGGGTTGTTACATTAGATCCCCCTAAAAACAAGTTTTGTCCCGAAACTTGCTATACGTCGAACTTCTCGGCCCTTAAAGCCGAGGTATAAACTCACAACTGGGAAGGCTTAGACCTTCTAATCTATATATACAAACTGGTCAAACACCATCACAATATGTATAACCGGTCATAAAACACATTTTCGCATGGGGCACAAAACAACGTATAACATCACACATATACATAACACAACTAAGTGAAGAACTAAGTCTAACCAACGATACTATCCTACGTCTTCTTATTAGCCTCGTCGGTTCCTCGTTTGTCACTAGACCATCATGACTGACAACATGTCTCGAGTCATGTATGTACTCTATCGACTGATACTCCTGAAACACCGGTGAACACCTTCTACTCTGGACGGCCACACGAACCGGTAACCCATTTCCCTAACTTGCACTTAAGATCTCAAAAAGGTCCGATATATCGGAACTCAACTTCCTTCTTGGGTCTTTCTCAATGCAACATTTCCATTATGTTTCTTCTTTGCTTGTCTCTAACCAAGAAGATCGAACTTCCAATATACACTCTTGACTTCGGTTTTTGTCAAACCAAACTTTGATGTTACGTTTCTTCAATTCTAGATGTAAGTTCCAAGTAACGAAGGAAGTATTTTACTCCACACCGCTTCTATTAACGAGACACATATGCTATTACTCTTACATCGTTCCTCAATACTCAATCAAGATCTTGTCTTGGAGAATCACTTGTACATTTCAAACCGATCATACCTCGAGGTAATTTCAAAACAGTTACACCAATGAATCTCCTCTTAATTCTCAACAACTACATTGTTAATTTTCGTCCCATTTCATACTTCATGGTCATCCGGAGTAGGTTATCCATGGATAGTGTTACTCGGAGAATCTCTCCCCAAATCCGATAATGGCCAACACATCCGAGAAAACTTATAGTTTCTTTCCCATCCTTCGGGGGTTGTCATCCCGCGACAATTTGTCATACAACTCTCTTCTCGAGAGTAGACCAAAATATCCTATATGGGCATTAGTAAGCCCATATGGAATCGCTACAGCTCGTAGTGACCATGGTTTGTCTGGAATGCCGTATTTGCAATATCTCAGTCTCGAATTCTTGATTGGTGACAATCAGATCTTAAATCACTTTTAGAAGAGACTATCGACCCTTGCAACCGATCGAGTAGATCATCCATTCGTTGTAAGGGATACTTGTCCTTCATAGTTATCTTGTTTGTCTCACGGTAATCAATGTACAGACGGAGATAACCGTCTCCCTTTTCGTAAACTGGTGTTCTCCATAACAACTTCAAATCAAGAGTTCAAGAAATCATTCGGAGTTCTCCATATCATTTCACTAATTCTAATGAACTCTTTTCCATAAGTTTTTTGCAAATGCTCATTCACCTGCTTCCACAACTCATGTCTCTGTACGAGTGTTATTCCATACGGCGCCTTAGACGTTGGAATTAAATTAAGCTCGACCTTAGTGGAGAAAATTCCACATTCCGAGGTATTGGAATCCGTGATATCTCAGGTTTTATCTTTTCTCTTCCCATCACATATCGTAATAACCGACACAATCTTGTCTTATCACTTTACAAGTGGTCATGACACAATTGATCAACCTCGATCTATTGAGGTGACATCCTTTAAACACGTATTTGTTCTATCTGTAGCTACAATGTCGACCGTCCTCTTTCAAAGATACTTCATCTCCTAAACTCGAGGGACTTTCTCGAGTATTCTGACTCTTGAAGCCTTATTTAAGTATTCCTTTAACTTAATTTCAATTTCCCTATTTGGTGACATGATTGTGAAAATCTTCTAAGGTTTCTCACTTATTGCCACCATAAGGATCCAAACTACCCGGCTTAACCGTGCTTCAAAACAGTTGACTTTATCTTCTTTACTTCTATGACATCCCATCATGTGGGGACCGTTATTCGCATTATATATAAGCTTGCACCATTCTTTCGAGTAGGTGTAGAACCTACTTCATTTCCTTATGTATCGTCAATCCGACCGTAGAGGTTCTGACCTCCATCTTTCATATACTTCTTGTACATCTTATGTTGACGTCAAACTTCAAAACTTCGGTCTTCTCTTACTCTTGTTGGTCGCCTTATGTATCTCTTGGTATTCCATTGAAAAATATTCACAACCGTACTAGTATGCTCAATGGAAAACGCTAGAAGAAATTGCCCAATAACAATCACCGAAAGATCAACTCATTGCTCCACTCAGCACTAACATCATAACTCTAAGCTTGCAACGTTGCCCTAATCTAGGTCCTCCCTTTCACGCCATAACCACCGGGGTTCTTCCGTGTGAGTTTGAAACATCTGACTCGGCTTTTACTCGCAAAAACATACCATCCATTCCATTAGAACGGGCATACTGTGAATCCTCTTATTATACTCCCGTTTACGTAACACCTCCATGAAACCTTACCTTCTTCTTGATTCACTACTTCCGCCTTACCGTGGTCAACTTTAAAACCTCTAATTCGTGTCGTTCTCCCCTATGCCAACTCCATGATCTACAAAGGTCGCAATAGGTCATCAAAATCCCTCTGTAAGAAGTCCGCTAGAGTTACTTGCTTGAACTCATACAACATTATTTGATTTAAGACAAATGCACTTTCGTGCTTCCTTACCATTGACATTGATCCACCGCAAATACTTTAAGCACTTGTTACCGATCCTCTACATTCCCATAGTCTGGGTTACTCCTTCCATCTACACTCATCAATGGATAACCCGCACCTGCGCGTTCTCGGTTGTCACTGATTAACTTGTAACTGATCTCCTTCAATGTCAATGACTTATTATTCTACTACACTTCTCATGTTACCATTCTCATGAAGGCTACCCTCCTCGGGGTACTTTACCTTAAACTCCGTTAGTTCTTTCTTCGTTCCATACTTCCTTTTCTTTATAAGGTAACTATATCTTCTTTGCCTCGTTGTTCATATAACTCCCTTACATAGACTTAATCATTCTTCCTTGATGTCTTTCAAGAGCACCTTTCCAAATATAATAGCCCTGGCTAGCATCCACTCGCATTCCTCTTGGTTGGTATCTTAAATCTCTCGACCAAAGCTCTTTGTTTCGTCTTTCATCTTCTTGGGGTCTCATTTATACACACTTCCTCCTTCATGACGTTTCTTAGTCTTATCATCATAATGGAAATCGGTCAACTCCACGTGAATCTCCACCATGCCCTTCTTCTCATAACTCTAGTAATATTGACACTTTACTTATTGATACCTTGTAAGCTTAACTTACGGTATCTTGAAACTTTAGCAAATGGTTCGATCACTCTTCTCGTCTTGACTCCGATGCTTAGGAGCGCCTAGGGAAAACTTTTACTTCTTAATGGAATACCTTCTTTAACCTTGCTAGAACATAACCATCTTTTCCTCGATTCGCATCTTTAGTTGTCCACGCGTCTTCTTGAAGACTTAAGTTCATTATCTCTATTGGTCTTGTGGTCGTCCAATTATGGCTTCTTTGGAACCGCTTCTACAGTTTAATGTTGCTCCCTTTTCTTGTATTGCTTCCATCTTGGTTCCTCTTAAGTTATCTCAAGTCTTCCTTCCACTAGTCCGTCCTTCGTTTATGTCATCTCTACTCCTCCTCTTCGACATCCTCTTAAAGGAGTACAAGAACTCTAAGGTGTTCGCCCGAACGTAGCTCTCAACACGATACTTGAGCATATTCGTCCTCGTATGTACACTATCCTATGAAAAACGACATCGTCCAAGGGCAATGCTATCATAATAGCATCTCAACTAAAAGGTCTTATATCTCCATATGCTACTATATATAATAGGAATATGTATCCATAACTACATAAGTCCTAAGTCCTTATTACTACTAAGATCACGCATTCGGCATTCCATTACAACAATACAAGATCCAAAACATATAATGGTTCACATATACAACTATACACATAAATCATGTCCATCATGCAACTACAATCCACATACAATAGTAGTCCAAAAAATATCCTAAGTCCACGATACATATATACATATATATACTAAAAATCTAATAAACTATGCTGCCGAGATCCGCGGAAGGAGTGGTGGTCCGTACATTCTACCCCGACTCATGCATGTGATTTTGAAAACGAAAACTCAGAACCCGCGGGGTTCTGTTTATTCCTTATTCGGCCTTTAGAAGATTGCGAGTGCCATTGTTGTCAACCTAGGGCTCTAATACCACTTCTGTAACACCCCGAATCCGCGGGACTCGGGGCGCTACGGGTTGGGACCTCACAATGGGTCCCGACCCTTAGCTTGACAACAATTTCACCGGACCTTTCCAACATGGCACAAATAAAGGCAAAAACGTAAATTATTTTTAATGCAAATGATGAGAAACCCAAAAGAATGTAACAACAACTTCAGCCGAGGTACAACTCAAACCAAACGCCAAACAAGCGGCACACGAAACGTAATAACCGAAAGACAAAACACAAGACAACCCCAACTCAAAACCCTTCCTAAAATGTACGGACCCCGGCTGCCCATCCTTCCGGATCTCTCGGAGCATGCCTAACCTGCAAGGCAAACTACAACATTCGGTATAAAACCGTTAGCTCACATTCGAAGCATTAGAATTAAAGGGAGAGGCACAAACACAATTAATTCAACATAGTCACACAACATACTCAAAGCACACAAATCCGGTTTATTATCTTTATTTATTAAGTCATATCCCATTCTAGTTCAACTTCTTTTGTGACACGAGAATCCTCCGAAACTCGCCTCGGTCCCTTCTTCCGGCAATGGAACGGTCGGATGCCTCCGACCGTCTAACCAGCACGGGCCAGTCGCCGAGATCCCCCTAGCTCTCACGGGGAGCCAGGTAGTGATGTCACCGCCCGTTATCATACACTTGGGCCAAATAATATAAAGGTCGGTAATCCTATTTCCGGTTTAGTTGTTATAAATAGTAAAATAATAAGCACACACCACCCAACACACAATAATGCTAATACAAAGAATACGAGCTAAGTAAGTCCGGACACTTACCTCATCACCACACTCAACTCACGACACTCTCGCTTCCTTAGGAAGGAAGCCCGTAACCTGCTCACAAGAAGATAACTATATCAACAACAACCCAGTCACAATAGAAGTCTTAGACTTCTATACAAATGATCTACGCAAGACCATTTGACTCTTAATTCTAGGACCGCATCCTAGAATCCCTCATGCTCACATCACACTCAACACAAGCTAGAAGTCCTAAGACTTCTAAACTCTCGGATCTCGCAAGATCATAACTCATAACACATACTAGGATAAACATGTCTAGCCCAAACCAACTCAACGGTAACAACACCATGCTAGGATAAGCATATCCTAGCCCATAATCTCAACAACCATATAACCACAACCTCAAGCCTCAGATCGCTCACTAGGTCAACCATATAACTTAAATCCATAAACAACCTCACAAGATAATATCAACTCCTCAATCCTTACAACATTTCACAATCCACAAACTCACCTAAGGTCCACAAAACTCACCTAAGGTCCACAACCACTACTTGGTATTCTCTCTAAGTTATGTTGGATCCAACCTAGCATGATACTAATACTAAACATAACTAAATCGAGCAAGATTAGAAGATCGGGGGAGAGGGTACTCACGTGACGTCAAAAGACGGATGTCGAGCTTGGACTCGTTAGGCCTTTATCGGGGCGCTTCCGGTCCTAAAACCAAAGCTACACAAAATTAGCTTAAATGCTAATTTTGGAAGGGAGATTAACACATATAAAAAATCTAAGGAAACCCCGCTTTCAAAAAACAAAGGTAAAACTCGCAAAGCATTTTCCAAGTGATCACAACAATTTATAAATACGGGTCAAAACCAAAACAACTTTCCGGAGAACTAAGAAACTCTCGAAACTTGGTATTTCCCAAAATAAACTTTGGGTCATAAATCCGAAATAAATCCAACAAAGGGAATAATTGATAATATATATATATATATATGAACTAAACTCGTTAAAACATATTTTTGGGCCAAAACACACAAATATTAGAATTTGGTCATAAAACCACAACTAAACTTGAGCCATCAATCGAAATTAATCCACCAAGGGCAACATAGATAACTCGCAAAAGAGTTGGGTCACAAACTGCAATAAAAATTATGGCCGAAATGTGTAATAAGTTTCTGCGGGGATACAAATGTTCATTTCCAAAAGTTTGGGGTTCACAACTGCAATTATCCACAAATGGGCACAAAAGTGTAATTACTGAAAGGAGAGGGGGGTCTGATTTAATTTGGCTAGAAGACCTTCTTCAACCTTTTCACAAGATACAGAGAAGAGGGGACGACGGCGCTGCAGAGGAAGGAGAAGGTGGAGCAGCCGGCGGCGGGGCTCACTAGCGACGGAGGCGGCGAGGCAGCGGCCGCAAGGCGGCCCAATCTCCGGCGGTGGTGTATCGACCCAGTCTCCGACCGACAGACAGTGAGCAGGGGAAAGAAAAGGGAAGCAGCCTGCTGGTGCTCCGATAGGGTTAAGGCGGAGGTGTGGAGGCATCTCCCCTGCGTTCCGGCGGGTCCTGGTGGTGCAGACTCTTCCACGATCTGGTGAAGCCTCCTAATCGATATTCAGGGCTGAAAACTGAGAGGGAGTGGCATATGGGGAAGAGTTGCGTGAAGAGGTAGAGTTGCGTGAGAGTATAAGGGGGGGGGGGGAACAGATAGATCGCACCGGAGGCGAGGGGTCGGGATTGAGAAGACGGGGAGAGGATGGAGATGAGAGGTGAGATGTAGAGGTAGAGTTGAGTGCAACGAGGGGTCGGAGGTGCATGCATAGGCACGGGCTACGGTAGATCTACAGTTAGCTGGGCAGCATCCACAACTCAGGAGAGAGATAGGCTAGAAGAGAGAGGGAGCGGAATAATTAAAATAAAAGAGAAATAGGAACAACAATGAATAAGATATATACTCGATGAAAATTAACCGGAATGAAATTTCCGAGTCGTAAAGATTTCCCAAACCTTTTCGAAAGTAAACCACAAAATAAATATACTGAAAATATAAACAAAATATATACTCGTAAGAATATAGTTTTCGATATATGAATTGCTCCCGTAAAATATATTCTTGATAATAATATAATGGTATAAATACGGCTCATAAAATTCAAATTACGACGTGAAAATACTCGGAAAAGGGAAAAAAAATATTGAGGCCATTAAAATATTTACATAATACCGAAAATAAATATCAAAAACGCACCCAATAAACGGGTTGTTACAGATTATGAGGTAAGTAAGTTTAAACTTAGATTTTGTTTATTTTGATCATTAAAGTTGAAATCATTAACCGTGTTTAAACTTAGATTTTTAACCATTGTTCGATTCTAGCCATGTTTTTAAAGAATGTAACGTTAGTTAGGGTTCGAATAGAAATTCGGAAAATAAACTGTCCATAACAAAAGGACTCTGTCCGTCACGGACAAAAGGTCTCCGTCCGTTACAGACATAAACCTTTTATCCATGACGGACATAGTCCTTTTGTCCGTGACGGACAACACTTTAACAAATTGAACACCGTTTTTTTATTTTTTGTAGGGTTTAGAGGAGATAGATACGGACATTGATAATCTCAGCATTGATGAAGGATCAACAGATAACGTAAATGCATCCGCCTCATAAGCGACGAGTAATGATTACTCTAGCCTGTTCACAACCGACATAAGCTTCAATAGTCGAGCGGAGGTAATAGAATGGGTTCGAAAATTCGGATAGGAAAACAAAATAGTTTTTTTTTTCTATTAGTCTGGTATAGAAGTCGGTCCTCGGTAGTTTGGGAAAGACATGGCTGTCGTGCGAGAAATATGGAGAATACAACCCAAAAAAAAGTGCGATTAGCTCAGAGAAAGAATTCATCGACGAAGAAAAGCGGGTGTGAATTCATGATTAGGGTTTTTGAGACTTACCAAGGTTTATGGAAAATTCACGTGCAGTGTGGTGTCCACAACCACAAGCTTGCAAAAAATTTAAAGGGTCATGCATTAGCGGGAAGAATGAATGAGGAGGAGGAGAAAAAGTTAGTAAAGAACATGTGGACCAGTAATTGCACCCCTGCCTAAATTGCGAGTGCTTTGAGCATTGATAAAAGTAACAATACCAGGATGAGACAAATCTACAACGAGAGGCAAAAATTACGTAAAGAAGGTTTAGATCAAAGGACAGTCGCTCAACAATTCTTTTTCGAATGTCGTAAAGATGGCTATTTCTGTGAGCATAGGGGAAACAAGGACGGTCAAGTGAGCGACATTTTCTTCGCACATCCGGAATCAATTTCCCTCCTTAAGACATTCCCTTACGTATTGGTAATGGACTCAACATACAACACCAACATGTAAGCTTTTACAGTTGTTTACTTTTCCGTAAGGTGTCTTTGATGTATGTAAACTTAACACTTTGATGTTATTTTTTTTACAGATACAAGATGCCATTTTATGAAATTGTTGGGTTTACATCGACATGGCTGAACTTTAACATTGCCGGTGCATTTTTATCCACGGAGAAGGAAGAGAATTATGTCTGGGCGATTGAGCAACTTGCAAAGATTTGTAGGCGCGTCGAGAGAACACCAACTACAATTGTGACGGATCGAGAGAAGACTCTTATGAACGCACTTGATCTTATTTTTCCAGAAACCCAGTTTCTTTTATGTCGCCGTCACATATTTAAAAACATTGAAGGAAGGGCTAGGAATAATCACATGGATAAAGAACTCGCTCGAATATTTGCCAATAGTTACTCGGGTTTATTTTCATCCAAAACGGAAGAGTCTTACGAGAGACGGTTAACTGAAATTGAAAACAAGTGGAAAAGGAAATGACATCTTCTGCAATATGTGAGGATGCAATGGCTAGATCCTTACAAGAGACGAATTGTTTCCGCATGGACGGATCAATATCTGAACTTCAAAAGTAACACGAGGAATAAGTACGTATTTTCCAGCATTTTAAATTATATTTACCCGAATTGACGTTAACTCTTTTATTTCTCAACAGGGCAGAAACTGCGCACTCTGTTCTGAAACAATTCTTGAAAACAAATTTTGCGAAGTTGGATACAATTTTCAGGTTCTATCACTCTTTAATGAGGATTCAGTTGGATAAGATCATCGGTTCATTCAACGAGAGCATGTAAAAAAAAGAGCACATGGACTTCTTGTGTTAAACAATTTCAGTCGTTGCACCACAACATCTCCCGCAAGCCTTTTTTACTTATTATCGATCAGTACAATAAAGCTCGTGCTGACAAGCCCGATGGTCCGTGCACATGTTCATTTCCGATGACTCATGGTCTGCCGTGTATGCACTTTATTTGGGGTTATATGAAGAAAGGAATGTATATCCCTCTTACAGATGTGCATGAATTCTGGAAAAAGTTAGATGTCGATAACGTGGTTCCGGAATCAGAAGAAGGACGAGACGTGCGTCGAGTTGCAAGAAATCTAATGTCGGAGTTCTACGAGAAAGATTTTTCAAACCTGAGCCCTACTCGTCAGTTGGAAGTTGTAAATAAAGCTATAAAAACTGCTTTTCTGGAGAGGACCAGTTTGCGGAAACCTGCTAGGATTGTGACTAAAGGAAGACCGAAGGACAGTCCAAACAAAATATTGTCATCCGATTGGAAGCTAGAAGGTACCCCACCCATATTCTGGTGGTGCAAAACCATTTTCATTCCATCCAAGTGCCTTAATCGTCGCATCGACGCTACGTTGATGACAAAAACCCTCATGTAACTTGCGATGAGAAATAAGCTCTTCCAACAATAGTCGCCTAATCAGCCGCCATCCCTCGTCTGTGTCTGTGTCGTAGATTGCATGATGTAGTGCTCTAAAACCACAGTTTCTATCCCCTCTAACATTATTTCAACTGATTACATACTCTTTCATCTAAATGAGAACCGCGTCATGCCATTCTACTAAAATATCAGGGTTATGACTTGGAGTTTGCTTGGATATAGTTCTCTTTGAAGGAGTTTTGGGTGGTAAATCGATATTAGGAGATGGACTTGACACTGGTATAGGGTTCTTTCGGAGTCGACCTCTTTGTTTTTTGGATGGGGTACCTTCTAGCTCCCAATCGGATGGCAATTTTTTGTTTGGATTGTCCTTCGGTCTTCCTTTAGTCACAATCCATAACAACACCGTAGATGATATTGAAGTCAAATTAGCTCATCGCCTCGCTCGTTAGAAGGAGTTACAATTACCACATTCACGACCAACACGGATAGATCTTGACACAATTAGTTAATCTTGTTTAGTTCAACTTGTTAATTTAAACTTTACGATCACACATATTTTCTTAATATTTTACCATTTATATTATGTTAAGGTTTAGTCATTTATATAGTTATCGTTTATATTTAGTTAAATATAACGCAACAAGTTAAGTACGAAGTTTAAACATACAACGAAATAAGTTAAGTACGAAGTTTAAACATACACAAAAATGTAGACATAAGATTCAAAAGTTTAAACATACAATACAAACCCAAAAAAAGTGCATACACAAGCCTACTCATCATCGTCATGACGAGTACCACTACCATGTCCATGATCGTAAGATCCGTATAAATAATCTCGAAGATCAGGAAAATAATCTACATAAGTGCGTAAGTCCTGATGCAGGGGAAGAAGGGACGGAAGGATCACCAATGTACGGCATAAACCGTGCAGCATAATCGTGAGGGTCGAGTCCATTATATGCCGGAGGTGGAGGTGGAGGTGGAGGCATCTGCTGAGCACCTGGGCGTATAAACCGGTGCGATCGGTCTGTATACCACGTCATATAATCGTCGGTGGCGGCATATCCAGGGCCGTAACGTGCAGCCATCTCCTCAACTGTGATGTGATGGTGCTCCCATCTATCCCACGTCCAGCTACCTCGAGGATAAATAATATAAGTATAGAGTATATACTTTACCTACAACAGCGTCAGACAACCGCACATCTGGCGACAGTCGACCCGAGTGGCCTCGCCCATACGCCTATACCAGTAGGCGAGTGTCGCCATACCCCAAGATATGCTCATCACCCGATCAAAATCCTCCACCAGTATCAGCAAATCAGGAGAAATCTTGTGCTGAAATTTGTCGGTGAAGAGAGTCGATCCTATCAGGTACAACAACCACCCAGACGCTGCAGTCGTCGGATACAGATGGGCATATCTATCACACTAATCTAGGATGAAGGCATGTGACAGCCCTCGACGACGCACATTCGGCAGTCATCTATTCATCAGTAAATCCAAAGAACTCCTGCACACGAAGGGCAGCATTAGGTCTGGAGATCACCTGAGTAACCGCCGTCCTTGAGATAGGTATACCGAGAATAAGATGGACATCATACAGAGCAATCGTCATCTCACCACAAGTCATTTGCAGCTGGTTCACTTCCGGCTGCCATATCTCGATAAATGCGTCCAGTAGACGCACATTTAGGTGCCTGTACATAAGACCCTGTAGATGGGTCAGTCCACTACCATGCGCTAAACCCGACCACACCTCCTCATCCAACGGTCAAGCGTTCAGCTGGCTATCTCTGGTATGGTAATGAAGCGTATCACAATCCTACATATAAAAATAAATTTAATAAATTACTAAAAATATTATAACATTAAAGATGCATTTATTAAACATAATTATTACGTACTCACCATGTCATGCCAGACGTGGAGAGCGGTGTGAGCCTGGAAGCTTCTAAAAATCTATGGGATACGAGGTCCCCCTTGTAATAGCTAGAATTTCCGAATTCTAATTAATGTTGATTAACTTAATTGTTGATAGTAATTTACATATAACTCGCGAAGATTTCGCAAGTGATGAGTATGAGTCCCACCGTTATGTTTCTGGCGTAATTTTGGACGTTTGGGGAAATTTTTACTTTTTCCCGGGTAATTATTTTTACCCTCCGGTGTTATTTGGAGCATTTGGGAGCTCCAATTAATAAAAATACAGTTGAGAGAAATGATCAGGACATCGGATATGTCCTACATATGAAATAATATGGAAAGGCAAAACGGCCAAAAGAATCGCTATTCCGATTCTTAACGGTTAAGAAATGTGGCTTAGGAATGCCCATTTTACGAGATATTTATAGGTTAATTATCCCGACAATATTCCGAATTTTATATTCTAGTTCATAAAGTTTAATTGCCGAAAAGTTATAACCGCGTTCCAAATTAATCTTTTTGGATAAACTTTATAATATATATATATAAAAGAAGGAATGGCGGCTATGCTTCCTCCGCTATACATATGAATATAATATATTATATATAAATATAACTTCCTCAGCTATACATATGAATATAATATATTATATATATATATATAGAAGAATGAATGGCGGCTATACTCCATTACCTGCATCCACCATTTCACTTTCATTTCAATTGCAGAGGAAGAAAAGTGAGAGCGAAGAACGTAACACCGCACAAACTTCATTCATCGATACACCTTTCATCCTTGATCCATTTTCAGATCCGTTTGTACCAACGAGTCCCTTACCTTGTTCTCTTCAACGTGGTACAAACTTATTTCCCGTTTGCTAGCTTTTTGGTTAAGCTTCCGTTTACCGCTATCGGAACGCCGACGGACCACCGCAAGTCATCAAATGTAAGGTTTCATACCGCGCTCTTACTCCCCGTATCGCTAGGAGTCTGGATCTTCTTCCGGTTTGTATATCGGGTTAGTAACGAATAAGTTATGAATTTATTCGTTTTCCGTATTGCGGGTTAGTATAAATTGACCTTAAGTTGGTTAAAATGGATAACTGGAATTTCCATTTATGCTCGTTATATTATTCTGGTAATTATGAGATTTTATTTGGTGATGATATCATGAGTTGGATTTATGCCCTGATGTGGCTTTTAGGTTTAGCATGTTATTCGAGGTTATAGGATGTATATGATCCCTATGGATCCCTTTGGGTCTAGGTGTGACCCTTTGTTTGATAAGAGATGTGACATCTCTTTATACCTTGTTTATAGGCCGTGTTATCCCTCAGTGTAGAGGTGATCGTGGTTGAGTTCGATCGAGGTTGAGGTAAGTCCGTAGGACTTACTTAGCTACCATCCTTATATGGGGTGTTTGTATGAGTGGTGTGTGCCTTATATGTTTGCTATGATAGCATGTGATGTCGTATTTACCGACCTATGTTTTATTGATTGCCCCACTGCGTGGCTGTGATAACATTTCCCTTTCATCCCGCCGTGGAGTCTGGGAGGTTCTCTGATGTCAGGCCAGACCGGTTTACAGGAAGGGCGCAATCCACTCCCATAGGGTACACGGATTGTGTGACCGATACTAGTACGGCTGGCTAGCAGGCTCAGAGGCGAGGATGTATCGGTCCTCGTGTCACCTAGTTTCATATATACTATATCTATACGATTTGAGTGAATGACCATTATATTGAGATGAATAAATGGGTAAATGAGTGAAAGCATGCTGATATGTTTATCTTTCTCTATATATGATTGTGCTTATGCATTACTCTATATATGTGTATGGTTAGCTAACGGTTTCATACCGTGTTGTAGATGTTTATAGGTTAGGCGCTACTGGGTGATCTGGCAGGGTGACAGGCCGAGGACTCTCGTACATTAGGTGGTTGGTTTGGGGTTGTTGTGTTTCCCCTCCTGCGTGAGGATGATCTTTTGTACCTCCTATGTGAGGATGTCGTTTTATATACTCGGCTATGTTGTTGTTTACTTTGGGTCGTACAGTTTATATTGTTTTATGTATTTGTTTTATATCTGTCAGTGCCATGTTGTAAGGTCCAGTGAACTTGTTGTCAGGCTAGGGTCAGGATCCATTGTGAGATCCTAGCCCAATGTGACACTCCGAGTCCCGCGGATTCGGGGTGTTACAGAGTTGGTATCAGAGCCCAGGTTGACAACAATGGCACTTGCTACCTGCAATGAGGTTTGATAGGTAAAATAAACAAAGCCCACATGGGATCTGACGTTTTCAAAGGTTTTGGTTTTAAGTGTGGTTTTGGGTTAGAATGTACGAGAAGTCGTCACCTCTGCCATGGATCTTTGCAGCGTAGATATGTATATATATGTGTATATTATTGATTATGTGGATGTATTATATACATATATTGATACATATGGCATATATATAGCTTTGTAAGCTTAGGTGCGTATATCCTACAGATGGCTCAGACTAGAGCAGTATCTGTAGTGGGACGAGGTAGGGGTACACCCCCCCTCTTCATCCAGTGGTGATAAGTCAGGGACCAGTTTTCGCTGTTGTTTCGCCTATGGCAGAGAACGAGTTTGAAGAGGCTGATTGTGTCTCCATGAGTAGATCCGAGTTTCAAGAATATATGTAACAAGTATATGAAGCGGTGATAGCGGGTAGATCCACACCGGATTTACCAACAATTGTGAGATCAACTGAAGTTTTTGGATCCGGAAAGAAGCAATGGACTGAATTAGTTATTGGAGAAGCAAAGATGATGAATGGGGAACCAAGTCCGATATCAGGACAATCTAGTGATCCTTTGGCCATGAAGATGACTGGCAATGAACTACAGTGTTTTAATTGCGTGGAAGTTGGGACACTGGTGAGCTGTGTGCCCAAAAACGCCCATCATATGCTTTACGTGTGGTAAAGCAGGGCATAGAGCGAAGTTTTGTCGACAGGGCAAGACATTGTCTTTACAGGTTCCCTTCAAGAGTGAGATCATTCCAGGTGGACGACGAAGGTCGAGTTACCCTTCAGTTGCACAGGTTGCAAGGATGGGATGATTATGTTTTAGTTGTGGCTATCCAGATCATTTGCGTTCTGTGTGCCCTTTGGCACTGATAGCTTGTTTCACTTATGGTGAGCTAGGCCATCTGGCCCTTTCTGTCAACACGATGGTGTTTCTTCCCAGCAAGACCTTCCTCTTTCCGGTGCAGAAAGAGTGGAAGTGGAGGCTATAGTAATGGCCTCAGTGATACCTGAGGAGCATGGATCTGACATTGAGTGATGATATGTAGTGGAGCTACGAGTGTTAGCTATTATAGGTATCATTCTCGTTGATGGTTTACCTGGTGGAGTTTTGCTTGTTGTGAGTGCTATGCACGTCATGTCTTTCGATGCATGCGTTAATGGTTGAATTTTGCTATATAGTAGAAGGTGGATTTTCCTTTACAAGATTACCTTTTTGGGTCTGAGATACCCGTGAGATGCGTGTTTGTTCCCTTATTTCAGGGACCCGTGTATGGTTGTAGACTTTTTTGTCATGTCGTAGGTGCATGAGGAAGTCATTATGTGTATGGTTTGGATGAATATATATCATGTGGTGTTAGCTTTTAATAGTAAGACTATTATAGTCTTTACTGAGTTGAGTTAAATAGAGGTCTTCTGAGGTTAAGACCTTTAAAGAGACGGGTTTGTCATCAGGACTGTACGAGCAGCGAGCTGGTAGCACAGGGATGTGACGTCTTCTAGTGTTATACCATGATGGAGCGAGATAGTCCAACATTGAAAGGTATTCCAGTTGTTTATGAGTTTATAGACGTGTTATTGAACCGTCTAGTTGCCACCTCAGCGGAGTGTGGACATTGTTATTGAGTTGAAGTATGATACAAGATTGAATGGGAAAGCCACACTATATGGTGCTTGTTGAGATATTGTACTCATAACTTGAAAAGTTTACTGAAACGGGTTTACCCTAGTGGGTTCCATGTTCCCTATTGACGACCTGATGAGTTAGCTTCAAGAAGCAATTGTGTTTTCAGAATTCCTTTGTGCTCAAGATATCCCTAGTCATGGATGAGAGAGCAACATGTGTATGAGATAGCATCCCATACCCGTTATGGACACTACGAGTTTGTAGTGATGTCATTTGGGTTGACAAATGTTTTAGTAGTTTTTATGGAGTTGATGAATAGTATCTTCATCGACTTCCTTGATTAGTTGGTGGTGGACTTCATGGATGACATGTCGGTATACTCTCATAGCAGAGAATAGTAGACCGATCGTCTGAGGACCGTTTTGCAGATTTCGAGAGATAGAGGGTTGTATGCTATGCTCTCTAAGTGTAAGTTGAGATGCCAGTGGTAGCCTTTTTAGGCCATGTTGTCTCCGCCAGTGGGATCATGGTTGACCTGGCGAGAATCAAGTATGTTGTAACATGGGAGATACTGATGAACATTCAGGAATACATAGTTTTCTCGGCTCAGCCAATTGCTACCAATGCTTTGAGGAAGGATTTTATATGATTACGTATTCATTTGCGAGTCTTTTGAGAAGACCACCATAACTACATGATGAAAGCAGTGTGTCTAAGTTTTGAAGAGTTGAGGAGGCATTTGACCTCTGCTTCCATTTTGTTGTAGTTAGAAGATTTTTGGGATCCCGTGATTTACGGTGATACATCCCAGCTAAGTTTGAGATGTGTATTACTACAGAGGAGTAGGGTTATTGATTTGTGTGTTTACAGCTGAGAACGTATGATGAGAACTACCCGACTCATGATTTAGAGTTAGTAGTGGTAGTTCAAGCCTTTAAGTTTTGAAGACCGTACCGGTGTGATCTTCATTTCAGATTTCTATAGATCATAGAAATCTGAAGTATATTTTATGCAATAGGGGTTGAATAACCGCCAATGTTAAGAGCTTAAGTTGATCAAGACTTTGACTTGAAGATTCCATATCATTCAGAGAAGTTGAATGTTGTCGCCGATAACTTGAATGGAAAGACGCTCCAAGAGAAGATGATTGTGAGACTGATAGTTCAACCTCAACTTCAGAGAGATCTAGCTTGGCTAGAGTTGAACAATCAGTTCCTTGATGAGGATACCCAGTTATACCTCAGAGGTTCTACCTGGTCTGTTGGATGAAGTCCAACAGAAGCAGGAGACCTGCCCAGCCTTGACAAGGTTTAGAAAAAGGATGTCTCGTACTGAGGAACCATAGTTCTCCATGGGAGTAGATGGACTGATGAAGAGTCATGACCACTTTTGTGTACCTGCTGATGCAGATGGAGACAAAGAATATTACGGTATACCCACTGTATGCCTTATTCAGTACATTCAGGTACGAGTAAGATGTACCACGAGATGAGACGATTATATTGTATGAAGCCGATATAACCAGATTTGTGATACAATGTGTGACCTGTTAGCAGGTCCAGATAGAGTATTTCCGATCTAGAGATAATCCCCACCCACTACCAGTGCAGTAGTAGAATTTGGGAGGACATCTCTATGGACTTTTTTTATGGGATTGTGACCCAGTAGAAGATTTATGTTATCTGGGTTGTTGGTAACAAATTAATGAAACCGGCACATTCCATTTCTATTAGAAGGACGTGGCTAGTGAATGAATTGGCTGAGGAGTACACTAGACAGATAGTGAGACTCCATGGTATACCGAGAACGATCATTTCTGATTGAGATGGATGTTTTTACTTTGAGATTTTGGGCAGCAGATTCAGATTGCTTTGGGGTCGAGTTTGTACTTCATGACTACACTTTACCCCCTGACAGATGGTCAGTTAGAGAGGATCATCTAGATCTTAAAGATCTATTATAAGTTGTAAGTTGAATGGGAAACGTGCATGGTTATATTACCTTCCATTAATGAGTTTATTATATAATAATGAAGGACGTGCATCTTTCTAGGATTGCCCTATGAGGCAATATATAGACATAGATGTTGTATATCCTTATGCTAGAAGTGATCTAGCAATAGTAGTGGAATAACACATGACCAGACTCAGGATTTTATAGTTCGAGTAACGATGATGAAAGGAAGAGTGTTGGCTCTACATAGTCGCCAGATTGTGTGTGTAGACAAGAGGTGTTAACCTCTAAAGTTCAAGCGAGAATTCATGTCCAGCTGTAAGTATCTCAGCTACGAGACATTAGACGTGTTAATATGGAAAGGGAACTGAGTTTCCAATATGATGATTTATTTGAGATCGACCAGTACGGAGAAGGTAGCATGATGTTTAGCTTTGCCTCTAAGATTAGAGGATATCCACCCAGTGTTTCATATGTCTCAACTGAGGAGTATATACCAGACTCGAGACACCTTGTGAGTTACGATGATTTGATGGTTGAGTTCAACCACACTTTTGTTGAGCATTTGATTACATTCTTGGAATGAGATATGAAACGCTTGCATTCGAAAGACATTCTCATATTGAGGATATGATGGTCGAGATAAAGACCTGAAGAGGCTATGTGAGAGACTGAGGATAGTGTCCTGAGGAACTATCCAGAGTATATGTTGGGACATGCCCATTTGTGGGTGCACGAGTAGATCCTAGTGTTATCTTGATGAATGTTGTGCTTATGTGCTTATATGCCTTGATGTGTTATTTCATGCTAGTTGTGATGTGATTTATGATCTTAGTAGATCTTGATGTGCTAGCGTGATGTATGTTATAGCTGCAGATGATTACTTCCTCCACGCTACCCGAGTATGATTATATTTATAGCTAGAGATGGTTCTTTCCTCCATGCTATTTGAGTGGGATTAGGATTCAGCTGGAGATGGTTCTTTCCTCCATGCTACCTTGATGAACATAGTTCAGTGGAGATGTGATTCCTCCATACGATATATATGTTTATGGGTTGGCTAGAGACGTATTTCCTCTATGCATGTGATATGTTTTGGCTAGAGATGTGCTTCCTCTATGCCTTGTAATGTGGTATGGCGAGAGACGTGATTCCTCTACGCCTTTGGGTAGCGTTATGACCCTGTTTCCTGGAGTGATGATTCCTCCATGTTTATACTTGAGGTTATAGATTGTTATAGGTTGTGATCTTTTGAACGGAGATGTGATACCTCCGATAGAAAGAGTGAGAGTTATACCTCGGCGTTTGGGTCCGAGAGGATTTGGGAATTGTTCAAGTTTCGGGACGAAACTTTTTTTTTAAGGGGTGTGTGATGTAATAGCTAGAATTTCCGAATTCTAATTAATGTTGATTAACTTAATTGTTGATAGTAATTTACATATAACTCGCGAAGATTTCGCAAGTGATGAGTATGAGTCCCACCGTTATGTTTCTGGCGTAATTTTGGACGTTTGGGGAAATTTTTACTTTTTCCCGGGTAATTATTTTTACCCTCCGGTGTTATTTGGAGCATTTGGGAGCTCCAATTAATAAAAATACAGTTGAGAGAAATGATCAGGACATCGGATATGTCCTACATATGAAATAATATGGAAAGGCAAAACGGCCAAAAGAATCGCTATTCCGATTCTTAGCGGTTAAGAAATGTGGCTTAGGAATGCCCATTTTACGAGATATTTATGGGTTAATTATCCCGACAATATTCCGGATTTTATATTCTAGTTCATAAAGTTTAATGGCCGAAAAGTTATAACCGCCTTCCAAATTAATCTTTTTGGATAAACTTTATAATATATATATATATATATATATATATATATATATATATATATAAAAGAAGGAATGGCGGCTATGCTTCCTCCGCTATACATATGAATATAATATATATTATATATAAATATAACTTCCTCAGCTATACATATGAATATAATATATTCTATATATATTTATATAGAAGAATGAATGGCGGCTATACTCCATTACCTGCATCCACCATTTCACTTTCATTTCAATTGCAGAGGAAGAAAAGTGAGAGCGAAGAACGTAACACCGCACAAACTTCATTCATCGATACACCTTTCATCCTTGATCCATTTTCAGATCCGTTTGTACCAACGAGTCCCTTATCTTGTTCTCTTCAACGTGGTACAAACTTATTTCCCGTTTGCTAGCTTTTTGGTTAAGCTTCCGTTTACCGCTATCGGAACGCCGACGGACCACCGCAAGTCATCAAATGTAAGGTTTCATACCGCGCTCTTACTCCCCGTATCGCTAGGAGTCTGGATCTTCTTCCGGTTCGTATATCGGGTTAGTAACGAATAAGTTATGAATTTATTCGTTTTCCGTATTGCGGGTTAGTATAAATTGACCTTAAGTTGGTTAAAATGGATAACTGGAATTTCCATTTATGCTCGTTATATTATTCTGGTAATTATGGGATTTTATTTGGTGATGATATCATGAGTTGGATTTATGCCCTGATGTGGCTTTTAGGTTTAGCATGTTATTCGAGGTTATAGGATGTATATGATCCCTATGGATCCCTTTGGGTCTAGGTGTGACCCTTTGTTTGATAAGAGATGTGACATCTCTTTATACCTTGTTTATAGGCCGTGTTATCCCTCAGTGTAGAGGTGATCGTGGTTGAGTTCGATCGAGGTTGAGGTAAGTCCGTAGGACTTACTTAGCTACCATCCTTATATGGGGTGTTTGTATGAGTGGTTTGTGCCTTATATGTTTGCTATGATAGCATGTGATGTCGTATTTACCGACCTATGTTTTATTGATTGCCCCACTGCGTGGATGTGATAACCTTTCCCTTTCATCCCGCCGTGGAGTCTGGGAGGTTCTCTGATGTCAGGCCAGACCGGTTTACAGGAAGGGCGCAATCCACTCCCATAGGGTACACGGATTGTGTGACCGATACTAGTACGGCTGGCTAGCAGGCTCAGAGGCGAGGATGTATCGGTCCTTGTGTCACCTAGTTTCATATATACTATATCTATACGATTTGAGTGAATGACCATTATATTGAGATGAATAAATGGGTAAATGAGTGAAAGCATGCTGATATGTTTATCTTTCTCTATGTGTGATTGTGCTTATGCATTACTCTATATATGTGTATGGTTAGCTAACGGTTTCATACCGTGTTGTAGATGTTTACAGGTTAGGCGCTACTGGGTGATCTGGCAGGGTGACAGGCCGAGGACTCTCGTACATTAGGTGGTTGGTTTGGGGTTGTTGTGTTTCCCCTCCTGCGTGAGGATGATCTTTTGTACCTCCTATGTGAGGATGTCGTTTTATATACTTGGCTATGTTGTTGTTTACTTTGGGTCGTACAGTTTATATTGTTTTATGTATTTGTTTTATATCTGTCAGTGCCATGTTGTAAGGTCCAGTGAACTTGTTGTCAGGCTAGGGTCAGGATCCATTGTGAGATCCTAGCCCAATGTGACACTCCGAGTCCCGCGGATTCGGGGTGTTACACCCCTCCACAAGGACCTCGAAGATCAGACTGAAAGGCCTGCCGAGTAGCAGGTACTGGTCTAGGACGATCTTCCAGAGCACAAGGAAATACCTCCTCAAGGACCTCCTCCACAGGATCTGGCGAAGGTGGCCTCCTCGCTCGGTGTCTCCTCGCAGCAGGCTGCTGCTGGCAAGGAGCAGCCTGCTCCTCTTGCTCCTGATGTTGTTGGGAAGAAGAAAGAGCATATTGTTGCTCCTGCTGGTAAGGAGCAGACAGGTCCTCGATCTGAGAATAATAACCCCCTCTGTAAGGGGTCAGCTCTCCATGAGCTGATGAATGCATCCAGTGTGGAGGTTCGACATAAGAGCTATGTCTGCCTCCACCAGAAACCTGGTGAGAAGGGCTCAGTTGAGCAATGTCACGCGCGATACCAGATGTACTATGCCGCGTGACTTCCGACTCCTGTGTCGGGAATTGCTCCTCAAGCGAAGCACCTCCAGAATAAGGAACTAGCTCTCGGGCCTCATGTCTAGAGTGGACCTCTCGTTGTCCCCTGAGAGAACGCATGCCGCTGTGGAATACCTTCTTGAAGTATCCCAATCCGGTGAATCTCTTGGCGTCTTTGTTTGTGTTTCTTTCTATCTGCAAACAAAAACAACAAATGATAATAAAATTTAAAAAAAATATTAATAAGAAGAAGTAAGTTGTCCGTCGATGGACAACTTAATTCTTGTCCGTAGCGGACAAGATGTGTTTGTCCGTGACGGACAAACATAATCTATCCGTCACGGACAGAAGACACTTGTCCGTCACGGGCAGGTGTCTTCTACCTTCACCAAATCGCGAACGCCAACAATGGCGTTCGCGATTTGCTCACTACGATAAAACCCAAAATAACTAATCAACTATCAACCCTAACTCATATTCATCCATTTTCGTTACATATAAACTCCTAAATATATATCTAAAATAACCTAAATCGCACAAATTAAACTCTAAACCTAAACCTAACTAAAACAATCAAATTTAAACAAAACTAGAGCGAGAAAGTGAAGTGTTTACCTTAGATTGCCGTTGAGATTACGAGAAATGTCGAGAGAGAAATTGAGAGATGGCAGCCGAAGATCGAGCGAAAATCGTTTCGTATGTGTTCGTCGCGGCGAAGAAAGGAAGAGGAAGAAGGGAAAGAAAATGAGTGTCGTTGTCCTTAATAGGGAATTTTACATCTGTCCGTCACGGATGAATGACGTTTGTCCGTCACGGACAAATGTTATTTGTCCGTGACGGATAGACATCATTCGTCCGTGACGGACAAATCATTACATCAAAACTTGAGATTTACAGCATATATTTGTACCTTTTAAATCAAACAATAATGTGTACACCTTTATTAAATTAATGAGTTTATTTTACTTTAGTAACATTTTCGTCAAATTTTAATTTAGTAAGATCTTTGAATGAAGACAACGAGTTGTAACGAACATAATGAGATAAAAATATCAACTTAACGTTATTAAGAGGATTATAAATTCCTTTCAATCAAAATTACGTAACTTCCTATCAATCAACGTTATTGAAAGGATTATAAAGTTTTACGATTTCATAACGAACATATCAATAAACGTTTCTTTCGTTCAAAATTTATAGATTTTGTAACGAACATATAAATGTTCAATAAATAAAACCTTACTATCATTCAAAGTTTTAAGATTTGATATCGAACATATAAAGTTCAAATAAATAAACGTAACTTCCTACACATACGTATCTACGATCCAATCAAAATTATGTTATTGAAAGGATTTTGTTCGCTCCAAACGGTGTGTGCAAGCTTTAAATTTATAACCCTAGACTTAAGCTTAAAACAAGGATGCGAACCCGCAGTGTACGGGTCAATCGTAGTAAAAAGCAAGAAATTCCAGGGGTCGATCACATGGACTCGGTGAAACAAAGTCAGTAACGGTAAGCTTCGTGAATACTAACCACAAAGAGCAATTAACACAATCAAAGATGAATAAGAAGTCAATAAGGAAACATGCAATTCTAGGGATTAAGGCATCTAGTTGTGGTTCCAACTCAAGATCTAAAGATAAGCGGACAAAGCTGAGATTTTTGCAAGGGGGAGGTGTTACTAAAGTGGAGTAGATCACCGGGTAAGTCTCACTACTCACTAATCCAAAACCGTAACTTCTATTACCGGGTAAGTCTCAAGGAATCAAGATAAAGAACTATAACCTCAAACTAACACACCATCTAAGGGAATAAAATCAACCTTTACCGGGTAAGTCTCAGGCTAACTCACAAAGATGGGATGGAAGCACACTCAAACCCCAATAAAGGATAAACCTTTATTACCTACACTTATGATCGTTGGTACACAAACTAAGGAATTACCGGGTAAGTCTCATCCTAAGCTTGCTTTGAACCAGGAAAGGTAAAATAAGAATAGGATTTGGCAAACTCTAACACTTAACTCTCAGTTTAGGATCAGATAAGTCACCTCGGTCAGCCAAATTCCACCCCGGCCGAGATGTTCATCGACTGAACGAGATGCTTAGGGTTAAGGTTAAAGACTCAAACTTTCAGGGTCCTACTGGAATCTAAGATTATTCTATCATTGTTTTTCCCACAACCTTCAGCCAATCACCCTAGAATCACACAAGGAAATTAGCCACTCATCATCATTATGAAAGTATTAAATATATGGGAAGAAGGTGAATATTTGAACAAGAAGAATTTAATGAAAAAGACTTCAATAACTGAATCAAATATCACAACAAAAGCGTTCCTTGGATAGCAATCCAACAAGACAAGACAACAAGGAAGGGGAATTGAAGACAATCTTACAAAATCCTCCAAAAAGCTATAAAAGCTATGATCTTCAATCTTCCTTCAACCTTCAAAAAGGTTCTTCGAAACTCCCAACTGGAGTATGGCTGCTGCTGCTGCGTATGCGACTTGTTTTTTTGGTGTAAGCGGGATGTAAGCGAGATTACGGATTTGTGGAAATCCAACCCTTTTTATAGGAAAATAACCTTCCAAAGATAAAATATCTTAGAAAGATATTTTCCCATAAATATAGGTAAAATATATGATTCTGCATATCTCCTTCCTTCCAGGAGCCAAGCCCAAAAATATAAGATCACCTTCCAAAGATAAAAGATCTCAGCCAAGAATAAAATATTCTCGCCGCGTCCTAGGTGTTCGCCTCGGTCGAGTCGGCGTCTCTGGATCACCTCGGTCGAGATGAATCTCTGGTCAACCGAGGTGAGTCATAACTGAATGTGAAATCTCTCAAAACTGGTCCAAAGTGAATCTTTAATCCATGGCCATGCTTCATGGATGGTTCCTTATGTTCCTCAATGTAGCTCCAAATGACACATGACTCCTTTTGCTCCTTTTTGATACAAAACGTGCCATTTTACCTGCAATTACAGCAAAACTAGGTGTAGACCTCGATTCCCGCAAAGGTAGATGAAATGGTAATATAATCACATATTATACATGCTAACATGCAGATTATTGAAGATAAAACGTCCAAACAAACCCCTAAAATATAGACTATAATTCATGCTATCAAAATACCCCATACTTAGCCCTTGCTTGTCCCCAAGCAAGTTCCGCATATAGAAGACAAGATAGAATGGATTATAAGTCAAGAAAATCAATGAAAAGTCTTTCAAAAACATTTTTATGGTGTGTTACAATCATAGATCACTCTAAGAGAATACTTCATGGAATTAAAACTCAATATGCTCAAAACATTTTATAAATATAGAAAAGTTGTTCATCTTTGCATAAAACCATAGAATGCATAATAAGTCATAATTATCAAAATTAATTATGTATAATCCAGTTTAAACCACTAAGTCAATCAACAAGCTCAAGGTCTCAAGGGCTTCCCAAAAGAAAAGGTCAAGAAACGTGTAGGGTAGGGATGTATGTAAGGTAATGTGGTGCTAGAGTCCGGGAAAAGGATGAACTTCACTTTCACTTTGACTTGCAACATCTTCCACCAATAAGCTTTGCTTATTTCACACTTTTTCTTTTTACTTTACTTTTTGGGATGCATGGACAGAGGTGCACAATAACCGAAGCCTAGGAAATCAGCAATCATCAATTTCTTGAGATGCATCAAACCCTTGATGCACATACCATGACCCGTTAGGAATATCGCTCAATCCGACTTTGGCAAGACACAAACACCCGGCTATGTGAATGGTGCCGAGTTACTCATCTTCATGATTGACTTCCCCAAACCTATTATTGCTTTCTAACACTTTCACTTCCAGCCACTTTTCAACTTTAACTTCACTTGCTTTCACCACTTCGCTTGCTTCCAAATTCCCGGATAGGTAAAGGGAGGCAAAATGTATATGAGGGGCTAAGCATGATCAAGAAGAAGAAGAAGAAGAGAGAAGAATGAATTGCCTTGGTCTTTCCAAGAAGAAAGTGAGAGAACTTATCTTGTGGTGTCAACCTTCAAATTCAACATAATTTGGATAAAAACAAAGTATTAAACATGCCAATAATTTCAAACAAAGCATTTAGCAACTTAAACATATTATAAAACCTTTCAAACACATAAAGAACTTAAAACCAGTCAGTAAACAAGATCTTCACTGAGATCATATCCAGATAAGTAACACAAAAATAATTTTTCGAAAACTCTCAGTTAACCCACCTCGGTCGAGGTGTTCTTGGTCAACCGAGGTGAAACGCCTCGTTTGGCCAGAACTGACTCGGTCGAGGTCAAAAAAAAATTTTTTTAACCATTTTTTTTTTAGTTTTGACGTTTTTCTCGATCAAATAACCTGTAAGTATGCATGTAATATCAGATAAGCATATAAAGGCAAATGAAGCATCAATATGAAATATCCGATCAAATGTCATACATCAAAATAGTCAAATAAGTACATCGAAGTCATCACATAAATACAAACACCCCATACTTGGGACACACTGTCCCAGTGGGTCAATATAAGTCTAGAGACAAGAGTACTCACCGGATAAATAGCTGAACTGCATAAAAGTATAATAAAGAAAATCCTGCAGCTCCTCAATAGTCTCGATCCGGTGGTGGTGGTGGTGGCACATACGGATACTGTGTCGGGTCGAACGGGTAACCCATGACACGCTCGAACTGAAGCTGGGCCATGACGTGCTGATAGTGTTGCCGCTCCTGCATCTCGCGGATATCCAGCGATAATGCAGCATACGAGTCAATAACCTGATCCGTCAGGTCATCGATCCGTCTGTGGGCAGCTCGATCTCTCACTCCGCGCCTCCTGCGTCTAGCAGGTCTGACTGGAGAAGTCTCAGCTGGTGCAGGCTCAGTATCCTCCTCATCATCCAAGTCAATGATCGGCGGCGCGCTCGTACCTGCAGTATCCGTCCCTGTATCCATCGGGACTCCACCATCTCTCTCATCTACCGTCTCCTCGTCATCGTCATCCTCCTCCTCCTCAGCCGGGGCAGCTGCTGCCTCCCTATGATCCTCCATCAGCGGAGCCCAAGCTGTCTGCCAATAATGTGGATCGAAAACTGTGAACTGGGCAAACCAGCGGATCCCCTGTGGCGCAGTCCGCTCCCATGGCATAGCAACATATGGAGTGGTCAGACCACGGGGAACCAAAATCCTCCGTGTGATCATCTCCTGTAGTCCAAGCGGCTTCGGAGCCGCCACCATCGTGCAAGCACTGAGGTCCATCCCGTGATAAGCAGCTATATGGGTGACTAGACCTCCGCAGCAGATATCTCCCTTCGCTTTAGCCTTGATCTTGTGCAGGTCCTCTGCCAAGATCAAGCCAAAGTCTGGGAAACCCCCCGTGACCATACAGTAAAGGCTGAAGAGCTCGCCCTGTCGGATCTTCTGGGGCGTCTCAGTACGCGCCAGAAGTGTCTCGCTGAATATCCTATGGGCTAATCTGAAGGCTGGGTGGAAGATGACCTTCTCCCTGGAATCTCCAGGGCGCCATCTGTCTGCATGCTCAGTAATATGGGCAATCTGCCCCCAGAACTCCCTAGCTACAGATCGGGAGGGGAAGTCGGTGGCGGTGGCCTCAGAAAAGCCGAAAATCTCTCTCCAAACCTCTAAGGGAACTATGAAGTTCCGGTTCATCAACCGGTACTTCACAGACTGGTCTGTGGGGAGGTAGGAGAAGGAGCTAACGAACTCTAAGGTCGGCTCCAAATAGGCTGGGGCTCGGATCTCAGTAAACTGATCCAGCCCAACAGTGGCAATCATCCTCCTAAGGTCTCCATCTAACCCTAGGCAATCGAAAGCTGACACGTCCAGAAAACGTGGTGCAATAACTGGACGGCTAGCTATACGCTCATAATCTACCCGGCATCTCTCGTGGATCACCGGGCGGTAAGGTCGGGAAGAAGAAGAAGAAGGAGGGGAAGGTGAGGATCTATCTCTGAGGGCTAGGCGACGATCGGAACTCATTTTCTCTCAAACACTGTCAGATCACCTCGGTCGCTGACAATCCTCAAGAATCACCTCGGTCGAGATGCAGTTCGACTGGACCGAGGCGCAACAATTTACGATTCCAATCTCAGAAATTCAGTTCTTTTCCCCCAGAAATCACTACAATTGCTTCCTATGGGGTACTTAAACCTTTTCTCAGCAGAATCAGGGGCAACCAAAGCCCAAATCGAAGCGAATGAACGAGTTAGGGTTTCGACTGTTTTTACCTCGTTTCGGTCGATTCGTTCGATTTCTTTGCAGATCTGTAGTTGCAATAGGATCCTCTACCCTTCAATCGCAGTTTGGAAGCGGAAATCTTCGAAAACGAGCAAAAACTGAGGAGGCGAGGTGATGAAGGCGCCGCGGTCGAGTCGAAGGAAGTAAAAAAGTAAAAATAAATTTTTCCCCCTTTTATACTGTTCCTGGATCTGCTGTCACCTTGGTCGATATGGTCTCGACTGGACCGAGGTGGTACGGACCGAGGTGGTTCTGCAGAAACCCTAGTCGCCTCGGTTGCTCAAGAATCAACTCGGTCGAGGTGCTCTGACAGTAACCGAGATGCTTCTGCCTTCTCAAAATCTCGAACTTCTGTCCTTCCAGTTATGCTCCTTCCTTAGATGTCTCCTGTTATCTGTCTAGGACGCCAAAAACAAAGCAAAGCAAAGCAAAAACAAAACTATCTAAACTAGACTAGAAAACGGGAAAAGAAAGCAATACCTTGGGTTGCCTCCCAAGAAGCGCTTGGTTTAAGGTCGCTAGCTGGACCATAATGCGTCTCAAATGTGATGGGAGGTGCCCTCACCCCATACTTCACCTCCATCGTGGGGTGAATTAAGTAAATCCATCAAACGCTCCAACAAGTGTAAGTGCTCATCGGGGAATGAATCGTCTATGGGTGGGTCATCCGTCTCGCGGGAAGACTCCGGTAGCTGGCTGAGGTGATCCGCAACTGAGTTCTCGGATCCCTTCTTATCGCGGATCTCTAGGTCAAACTCTTGAAGCAAGAGAATCCATCGAATAAGGCGCGGCTTGGCATCTTTCTTAGCCAACAAGTAACGAATGGTTGCATGGTCGGTGTAGACAATGACTTTCGCCCCCACTAGATAGGAACGAAACTTCTCGAAAGCATATACAACCGCCAATAACTCCTTCTCGGTGGTAGCGTAGTTGCGTTGTGCTTCATCTAGCGTCTTGCTAGCATAATAAATGGCGGTGGTCCGTCCATCCTTCTTCTGTCCAAGCACCGCTCCTACGGCTACATCACTAGCGTCACACATGACCTCAAAGGGCAAGGTCCAATCAGGAGGCTGGATAATGGGAGCGGAGATCAACGCTTCCTTAATCCTGTAAAAAGCATCAAGACACTCCTGCGAAAACTCAAAAACAACATCTTTATTCAAGAGGTTAGTTAGAGGTTTAGAAATCTTAGAGAAGTCCTTGATGAATCTCCTGTAGAAACCGGCATGCCCGAGAAAACTCCTCACACCTTTAATAGAACAAGGAGGAGGGAGTTTCTCAATAGTCTCGATCTTAGCTCGATCGACCTCAATACCTCGATTAGAAACGAGGTGTCCTAACACAATGCCTTTATTAACCATAAAATGACACTTCTCCCAATTCAAGACGAGATTAGTGTCTTCACATCTTTTAAGCACTAGTGAAAGGTTAGATAGGCAATCATCAAAAGAGGAACCATATACAGAAAAGTCATCCATGAATACCTCCATGATCTCCTCTATGTATTCGGAAAAGATAGCCATCATGCATCGCTGGAAGGTAGCGGGTGCATTGCACAATCCAAATGGCATCCTCCGATAGGCAAACGTCCCCCAAGGACAAGTGAAAGTGGTCTTTTCCTGATCATCCGGATGGATAGGAATCTGAAAGAATCCACTATAGCCGTCCAAGTAGCAAAAGTGTGAATGTTGGGTCAACCGTTTGAGCATTTGATCGATGAAGGGAAGCGGAAAATGATCTTTCCGAGTCGCCGTGTTCAGCTTCCTATAATCGATGCAAACCCTCCAGCCCGTAACGGTCCTCGTTGGGATCAACTCGTTGTTCTTATTCGTTACAACGGTCATCCCTCCTTTCTTCGGAACGACATGCACCGGGCTAACCCACTTGCTGTCCGAGATAGGATAAATAATACCTGCATCCAACAACTTAAGAACTTCCTTCTTCACAACCTCTTTCATGATCGGATTTAACCGTCTTTGAGGTTCCCGTGAAGTCTTATGATTATCTTCCATTAGAATTCTATGCATGCAGAAAGAAGGCTTAATGCCAATAAGATCGTCCGTGGTGTAACCTATAGCTTTTCGATGCTTTCTCAGGACATGCATTAACTTAGACAATTCAGATTCGGAAAGGGAAGCACTAACAATAACGGGATAAGTGGAATCCGGCCCAAGAAAGACATACCTCAAGTGACTAGGGAGTTGTTTAAGCTCCACAACTGGGGGTGTCTTCTGAGGGGGATCCTTGCTTCCTCCTTCCGGTCGAGTGGATACAGAAACTGGACTTTCGGAAGTCTCAGTTGACATCATCTCGCCATCGACCTCGGTCGAGGCGCAGAGGCGTTGACCGAGGTGTTCTTCAGTCGCCTCGCTCAGTCCAGAAAGTGCCTCGGTCGAGGTACTGCTATTGGAACCGAAACTAGAGATCTCTGTCTCCTGGATTAGCTTCTCAGTTTTAGCTCCTGGATCCTCTTCCAGTGCCTTTAAGCTCCGTATATCTGCATCACAAGAAGCATCTATACCTTCCTCCATTAAACTGAAGCTAATAACTCTTTTGAGTGGATCGTTAATAAGGATAGAGCTCACCAATTCTCTTGATTCTTCTTCATCGTAGATGTTGAAGATATCATCAGTTAGCTGCTCCCCTTTCATGGCTGCAAGTAGTGCGAACTCCACCTCATCGCCACCAACGTTGAATTTCAACTTGGCGTTCTTGCAATCCACGTTGCAACCCGAAGTTGCTAGAAATGGCCTCCCGAGAATAATAGGAATAGGATAATATGCGGGAATGTCAAGTACGACAAAATCTATAGGTAGATAGAAGTTACCTAACTTGACCGGAACGTCCTCCAAGATGCCCACGGGATGGGTGATGGAGCGATCCGCCATATAAAGTCGAATCTTGACCGTCTTGGGCTCTCCAAGACCGATCTTTACGCATAGCTCCAGCGGGATGATGCTCACGCTGGCTCCTAGATCACAAAGGGCTTCACAAGTGACATCCCCAACTTGAATGGGAATGCTAAATGAGCCGGGATCTCTCAACTTAGGTGGCATCTTCTCCTTCATGATCTTAATAAGCTCCGAGGATTTAGATGTCATCCTAACTTCACCAACATCCTCCAGCTTCCTCTTCCTTGATAAGATTTCTTTTAAGAACTTCCCATAGGCGGGCATACCTAAAATAGCATCAAGGAAAGGAATATTAATATGTAGCTTATTCATCAAGTCAAGGAACTTACCAAAGTGCTTGTCTAGATATGCTCTGGCTCTGGACTGAGGGAATGGAAGTGGTGGTTTGTATGCAGGAGGTGGAATATAAGTTTCAGTCGTCCCTCCTGCTTTCTGTTGCTCCGCCTCGGTTGGCATCTCGGTCGAGGTGTTCTTCGACTGGATCTGGACCGAGGTGGTCTGTGTCGAACGAGGTACTAGATCTGCAGTTTTAAGTCCACTCCTCGTCGTTATGGCCATGCACTGGCCCTTAGGGTTGCTTTCCGTCTTTGCTGGAAGCTTCCCTGGATCTCTTGGCGCTTCATTCGCCCTACTAGCAAGTTGTTGTTCGAAGGACTTTTGGGCCCTCGAAAACAAAGTCATAGAATTCTCCATAGCGCTAAGCTTGATCAAGATAGCCTCCAGAACCGCGTCTTTCTTTTCCGGCTGAGACGAACTTGATCCTTGCCCTTGGCTCTTTAATGGAGTAGAAGAAGAAGAAGAAGGGGAAGAGAGGAAAGGGTTAGAGGAATTGTTAGAGTTGGAGTTAGAATAATTGTTACCAGGATTCTGGTTGCTTTGATTGTTCGTCCTCCAATTGTTGCTATTGGATCCTCTATTGTTGTTGTTGTTGTAGTTGTTGTTCCGGGAACCGTTGTTGTTGTTACGGTATCCGTTGTTGTTGTTGTTCCTTTGCCCTTGCTCTTCCTTCTTGGTTTGAGCAACCAAGAGTTCCTTCAATTGCTTCACGTCATTCTTCAAAGACGTGAGTTGATTGTTGTTGGATTGAGTCTCTTGAAAGTTGACTCTTTTAACTCCACCTTCAGCTCCTTGGTGGGTGTATTTCTCCATGTGCAAGGCTTGCTTCTCAATGAAGTCCCAAGCCTCGTCAATCGCCATGTCCATGAAGGTACCGGCGGAGAGTAGTTGGAGATTGAACTGGGTGTTTCCGTCCAGTCCCTTGAAGTAGATCTCCAACAACTCGATCTTTGGAATCCCATGATGTGGGCAATCCAAAAGGATGTCCTTGAACCGCTCCCATGACTTGGACAAGCTCTCCTTGTCCTTCACAATGAAAGCATTGATCTTCCCTCTCATTTCAGCGGTCTTTGAGGGGGGAAAGAATTTGGTCAAGAATTCCGTAGTCATCTCCTCCCATGTGCTAATTTTTCCTGGAGGAAGAGATTGATACCAAGTAAGAGCTCTATCTTTTAAAGAAAAGTAAAAAGGTCTTAGCTTGTAATTGTTATTTTCAATTCTGGAAGGTCGCAAGGTTTCCATCAAGATCTCGTAGTTTTGAAGATGTTGATGTGGCGACTCCTTCTCTAGCCCTCCGAATTGGCATTGGCGAATCATGGATAGAACTTGCGGTCGAAGTTCGTAGTCATGATCCGCTGGATCTCCTAGGTTCACTCCTGGACGCCTCAGTTGTTGATTAAGGTCCATCCTTTGACCTAGGGTTTGTGGGATTCCTGCAAGAAGAACATCTCGGACTGGCCTCCGAGGTGGAAGTACATCGGCCGGGGCGTCAGGTACTAGAACCTGCCTCGGCCGAGGGTCAGCTACTGGATCCTGCATCGGTCGAGGATCAATAGGGGGATCTTCCCTCGGTCGAAGTAAAATCTGATTTCGTATGACTGCTATCTCCGCTTCGATTGCTGCAGTCTTGGTGCGATTCTCTTCTTTCTCTTGCCTTAGTCTTCCTTGCTGAGGCGTAGCAGCTCTAGCGCCTCTTTTAATTCGGCCGCAAGATCGCGGTCGTCTTGTTGGGCCATCTTCGCTTCTCTTAAGCGTCGCTTGTACGTCTTTTCCGGTTCGGGATCGTAAGGAACGATTTCCTTCCCAGTGCGGGTTCTTCGCATATACCTAAGAAAGAACCTGCAAAAGTCACTCAAGTAGAGTGGTTAGATGACACGGGGGCAAGCGCCCCAAGAGCAAACCGTACCGGCTCGGTCTAGACCAAGTCCCCGGCAACGGCGCCAAAAACTTGTTTGCTCCAAACGGTGTGTGCAAGCTTTAAATTTATAACCCTAGACTTAAGCTTAAAACAAGGATGCGAACCCGTAGTGTACGGGTCAATCGTAGTAAAAAGCAAGAAATTCCAGGGGTCGATCACAGGGACTCGGTGAAACAAAGTCAGTAACGGTAAGCTTCGTGAATACTAACCACAAAGAGCAATTAACACAATCAAAGATGAATAAGAAGTCAATAAGCAAACATGCAATTCTAGGGATTAAGGCATCTAGTTGTGGTTCCAACTCAAGATCTAAAGATAAGCGGACAAAGCTGAGATTTTTGCAAGGGGGAGGTGTTACTAAAGTGGAGTAGATCACCGGGTAAGTCTCACTACTCACTAATCCAAAACCGTAACTCCTATTACCGGGTAAGTCTCAAGGAATCAAGATAAAGAACTATAACCTCAAACTAACACACCATCTAAGGGAATAAAATCAACCTTTACCGGGTAAGTCTCAGGCTAACTCACAAAGATGGGATGGAAGCACACTCAAACCCCAATAAAGGATAAACCTTTATTACCTACACTTATGATCGTTGGTACACAAACTAAGAAATTATCGGGTAAGTCTCATCCTAAGCTTGCTTTGAACCAGGAAAGGTAAAATAAGAATAGGATTTGGCAAACTCTAACACTTAACTCTCAGTTTAGGATCAGATAAGTCACCTCGGTCAGCCAAATTCCACCCCGGCCGAGATGTTCATCGACTGAACGAGATGCTTAGGGTTAAGGTTAAAGACTCAAACTTTCAGGGTCCTACTGGAATCTAAGATTATTCTATCATTGTTTTTCCCACAACCTTCAGCCAATCACCCTAGAATCACACAAGGAAATTAGCCACTCATCATCATTATGAAAGTATTAAATATATGGGAAGAAGGTGAATATTTGAACAAGAAGAATTTAATGAAAAAGACTTCAATAACTGAATCAAATATCACAACAAAAGCGTTCCTTGGATAGCAATCCAACAAGACAAGACAACAAGGAAGGGGAATTGAAGACAATCTTACAAAACCCTCCAAAAAGCTATAAAAGCTATGATCTTCAATCTTCCTTCAACCTTCAAAAAGGTTCTTCGAAACTCCCAACTGGAGTATGGCTGTTGCTGTTGCGTATGCGACTTGTTTTTTTGGTGTAAGCGGGATGTAAGCGAGATTACGGATTTGTGGAAATCCAACCCTTTTTATAGGAAAATAACCCTCCAAAGATAAAATATCTTAGAAAGATATTTTCCCATAAATATAGGTAAAATATATGATTTTGCATATCTCCTTCCTTCCAGGAGCCAAGCCCAAAAATATAAGATCACCTTCCAAAGATAAAAGATCTCAGCCAAGAATAAAATATTCTCGCCGCGTCATAGGTGTTCGCCTCGGTCGAGTCGGCGTCTCTGGATCACCTCGGTCGAGATGAATCTCTAGTCAACCGAGGTGAGTCATAACTGAATGTGAAATCTCTCAAAACTGATCCAAAGTGAATCTTTAATCCATGGTCATGCTTCCTGGATGGTTCCTTATGTTCCTCAATGTAGCTCCAAATGACTCATGACTCCTTTTGCTCCTTTTCGATGCAAAACGTGTCATTTTACCTGCAATTACAGCAAAACTAGGTGTAGACCTCGATTCCCGCAAAGGTAGATGAAATGGTAATATAATCACATATTATACATGCTAACATGCAGATTATTGAAGATAAAACGTCCAAACAAACCCTTAAAATATAGACTATAATTCATGCTATCAGATTTAAACTTTCTCTTACAAAAGATGATCAAATCAAAGATATTTTATTCAAAAGATTAACACTTTCTTTCAACAAAGAAATCAAACTTACTTACAAACATAACAATTACAAAGGAATTAAAGTTTCAAGATCAATGTTACGTTTTTAAACATGACGTTGAACTTCAAACTTAAATACAATCAAATCAAAATAGCGTTATTGAAAAGATTTAAACTTTCTGTTAACAAAAGACAATCAAATCAAATTTTTGTTATTCAAAAGATTACAAATTTCTTTCAAACAAACCAAATTTTATAACTTTAATCAACAAAATAGTCATATTACACAAGGCATGTTGTCCGTCACGGACAGTGGCCATTTGTCCGTGACGGACAAAGAATATAAATTTACTAAGTAATGCCCATTTACGGACAAATGGGCATTACTTAGTAAAAATCAATGTGCTAAATAGCCTGCACGTATATATATATAGGGATAGGATCAAGTAAGAACCATAGTTACGGTAAGAAATAAGAACAAATATATACCACATGATTAAATAAAATCAACGATCATGATTCAATATTATTTTTGTATATTAATTAGATGATTGATATTTTAGGATAGATATATATGGTTACCTTTTAAACTACAAAAGGTATTTACTACAATTATATATAACTTGACACAATTAAGATAAACTATTATTCGATTTTGTTTATTTTACCCGTTCCGGCGTCTTGCTCATAAATTGAACGTAACGTGCATGATACGTATCATTTGATCGTACATTGTAATATTATAATATATGCACGAAATGTACATGTGCACAACCAATACATGCACATGCACGTTGATGTTCATTTGCACTTACCCGTGCAAGCTTTCAAAACAACATAAAACGTGCAATACTTACTAGTGCACTTACTCGTGCATGTTGTCAAAAAAACATAAATCGTGCAATATTTACTAGTGCACTCAATGCTACTTACTCGTGCATATTATCTCTCTTTCATTTACTAGTGCATGCTTTCAAAAAAACATACATAAAATATACGTGTAATAATAAATAATACGATACATAAAATTTGCAATATTTAAATTACACGTGCAATAATACTTACTCGTGCATGCTTCAAAAAAAACTTACTCGTGCATGCTCTTTGTATAATACTTAATATAAATTTATAAAAATAATATAATCTGAATATTGCTTTAATATATAAACACGAATAAAGAAAACATTAATATTTCTAATATATATTCATAATAAAATTTACTAAAACAAATTTGAACAAAGTACAATAACAATATTTTATTTCCTAATCGGTAACGATTTTATATGTCATTTACACTTAATTACCTAATAAATAAATTATCTAATCAAGACAATGCATGATTACCTTATATAATTCACTAAATCTTGGACGTTCATCATGTAATCCGACGACTCATATAGGTTTTTATTTCTTACCGTAACTATGGTTCTTACTTGATCATATCCCTATATATATATATATATATATATATATATATATATATATATATATATCATAACTCATATGTAAACAACTTTTACCATGTGAACACGTAAACACTGAATATATGTGACTATACCCCCGAATATATTTGATTATACCGCCGAATATATAGAGTCAGGTCCGACGAATATTTCTTCCATTAATAACAAGATTTTTTTCCCTTTAATATCGCTTAATCTCAGTCATCTATTTAACGATATAACGAATAGATGTTGTTCTCATTTTACTTGATAAGAGCTATTTACATGAGAGTCAATATATATATAAATATATATATATATATATATCAAGAATACTCGCACGACGCAAGTCCTAAACTAGTTCTAATATTAGAGCTACCCATCGAACTTTATTTGCCGGGGCCTAATATTTCATTATCAAGAATGGTCATGCCCTTGTGAATCATCAAAATAAATTAAAAAATATTTGGTCAAATAAACCATTTTCTATTTTCTTTTGGTAAGTGCAGCCCTTTATTTTTAACACTTTTATCTAATGGTAGGTAAAATTAATTAATCACTTTATTTATAAAAAAATAAGAGGACCTTGGCTTTGTAATGTAAGTTCCTGAATTTTTTTATTTTCTTTTGTTTTTTTTTTCCTTTTTTATTTTCTTTTTTATTTTCTTTTTTATGTTCTGGTATGAATTTCTGGTATGAAATTCATATCAGAATTTGTCATACTAGAAATTCTAAAAAAACTAATAGCATAAATTCATACCAGAAATTACATACCAGAAATTCGAAAACATAAATGCATACCAGAATTTTCTGGTATGAATTTTATAACAGAAATTTCATGCCAGAAATTTCTAGTATGAACCATACAAGAAATTTCAGGTATAAATCATCCCACATAGTTGTAAAAATAAGTCAACTTATCTTCACATACACCCAAATCTCAAATTCTACCAAATAGAAACCAAACGACCGTCAACATATAACCAACCAAGCGTTCAATTTGATTTCTTTCCTATTCATGTATAGCCATGATATAATACCTGTGACAACATCATGTATAACCATGTATAACCATGCCTTTGGAAGTTTAGGTATGAATGAACTCACAATTGCACATGTACATCATGTATAACCATGATACAATACCTGTACATGCAATTGTTTTACAATATGGAAGTCGTAGCAATTTGGCCTGCAAATAAAGATTTTAGTTGACCATTGAAACCAAAAATACCATCAATGGCAATAGTGTAGACATGCAACAACAGAAGTTGAACCTGCAACAATTTTTATTCGCATCTCGTAGCTGATAGCATAATCATCATCAAGTTGTAGACAAAAACAACATCCTAGCAGGAAGACATAAGAATGAGTAATTATGTTGATAAGATCAATGCAAATAGAAATTTCCCATCAAGCTGTGCACTACCTTCGTATGCCTTAGTTACTTGCAAAGGAAAGGAGGTTCACCTTCCGTTGTTTGTCATTCTCATGCAATATTATTCTGATATTATCTTTGTGACAGTGTTGATTATAGAGAAGTAATGACTGCATATCTATTGATTAATAAATGTATCGATACTTATACAGAGGAAGATTTATGAGAGTGTAAGATCAGAAGATAATAACAACCAAGATACTAACAACCTAGAGGAATAAGTCATTACTAACACCCCCCTCAAGTCAGTGGGACTTGTCCAAACGTAACTTGTTTCGTAATGCTTCGAATATAGATCGTAGAAGAGGCTTTGTTAGCACGTCTGCAAGCTGATCTTTGGTGGAGACAAAGTTGTCCCATATATTTCCTTGCTGAACTTGCTCACGTACGAAATGAAAAGCTAAAACAATATGCTTCATTCTTGAGTGAAAAACTGGATTTACACTGAGACTAGTGGCACCAAGGTTGTCATAATAGATAAATGGCACATGTTGTAGTTTTATACAGAGCTCATGTAGGAGGTTTGTTACCCACAATATTTCTGAGGTAGTATCAGCAAGGGCTTTATACTCAGCTTCAGTTGAGGAACGCACCATAGTTCGTTGCTTACGGGAGCTCCATGATATTAGATTACCACCAAAATACAGCAGATACCCAGTAGTGGAGATGTAATCAGAAGGATCTCCAGCCCAATCTGCATCAGAGAATGCATGTAGGGAAAAAGAAGAAGACCTGGTGATATTAATCTCCAGTTGCATTGTTCCAGATAGAATCCTGAGTAAACGTTTGAGTGCATTCTAGTGAACTGTGGTTGGCTTTTGCATAAATTGTGATAGTTTGTTTACCGAGAAGCCTATATTCGGTCTAGTAATTCCCAAATACTGCATAGAACCAACTAGTGTTCTAAAGTCATGTGGCGATGGTAAAGCAGGCCCCGGGTTGCCATGTAGCTGATCAGTCGGAGACATTGGAGTGAACATCGCTTTAGCATTTGCCATGCCTGATTTGTGCAGAAGATCATCTATATATTTACGTTGGGAGAGAAATATACCATTTGGAGTGGGCAACACCTCAACGCCTAGAAAATATGTGAGACTTTACAAATCTTTGATCAAAAAACGAGCAACCAAATACTCAATTAAGGTTGTGACAACATGGCTGGAGTTTCCGGTGATGATAATATCATCAACATACACCAACAAGTACAGTAGAGTGTCTCCCCTTGATAGAACAAACAAGGAAGCATCTGAGATTGAGTTGGTGAATCCCGGTTGTAAAAGATGAACTTTGAGAGCATTGTACCAAGCCCTAGGTGCTTGGTTTAATCCATAGATCACCTTATTTAATTTGAAAATATGAGTTGATTTTGCAGCATCAAACAAAACCAAGAGGTTGGATCATGTAGACATCTTCTTCAAGGTTTCCGTGTAAGAAGGCATTGTTGACATTTAGTTGCCGGAGTGTCCAAACCTTGTTAACTGCAATTGACAACACAATACGAACAGTCACAAGTTTAACAACAGGCAAGAATGTTTCATTATAGTCCTAACCGGGGCGTTGATGGAAGCCCTTGGCCACCAGACTCGCCTTGTACTTGTCTAGAGAGCCACCGGGCAGATACTTGACTCGGAAAACCCACTTGTTACCAACCATATTGTTAGTGACTGAGGCTGGTACAAGAGTCCACGTACAAATTGGCAACAAGAGCATCATATTCTTTCTACATTGTCGACCTCCATTCTGGGGACTTTAGGGCTTGTGTTATGGTACGAGGTTCTGGTGGTGGGGAGTCAACCATGATGACAGCTAAGTTTAATTTTTGGATTGGTTTGGTTAAATTATTTTCGGGTCACCATTCCAGTACGAGGTTGAGGCCGAACTGGGGTAACGGAGGAACAAATGAAACAGGTTCAATTGATATTGAAGGAGAAATGGATGGACTAATATTGGGCCTTGAGGCTGGGAAAGTTTTTGGGCTGCTAGTAGCCTGGTATGAGATATTGTTGGATTTTTTCAGCATCTAGCAATGGGTTAGATGGATTTGTGGCGGAAGCAGTTTGGTGTGACGGTGTGGTGCCAGGTGTGTGAGCAATTGTAAGGCCAAACTTTGACCATTCATCTGTTATGTCCGAGCGATTAGAGATATTTACGTTGCATAATTTTCGGTATGACATTTCTTCCTCTAAAAACCGAACATGTCTAGACGTAATATTTTCTTTGATTTTGGGTCTAGGCACATGTAAGCAAATTGTGTGGGAGAGTATCCTATGAACACACATGGGATGGACTTAGGCATGAGTTTGTGACGGTTACATGGCCTAAGCCATGGGAAACAAAGACATTCAAAACTCTTGGACTTTGAATGGTTTGGATCAATGCTTGTCAATTTGTGATATGGAGTGTCATTTTGAAGAGTGAATGTGGGAAGGCGATTATAAAATATGTGGCGGTAAGAATGGCATATGGTCAATGATCTAACGGGATGCCGGAGTGATAAAGTAAGGATATGGAAGTCTCGACAATATGTCGATGCTTCCTTTCGAAACTTCATTGTGTTCCGGCCTGTGAATGTGAGGAGGTATGGTTAAATGAGTAATTTCCGAGTCACTTAGAAAATGACGTAGAGCAATATACTCTCCCCTATTTACAAAATTTTGATTCGTTGGTTGAAATAATTTTCCACCAATGATCGAAATTTTATAAAAATGTCCTTGGTTTCTGATTTGGATTTGACAGGATACACCCAAGTGTAACGAGTGAATAGATCAACAAAAACGACATAGTACTTATGTACATCATAAGAAGTTACTGGTGAGCTCCAAACATCCGAATATAAAATCTCTAAGGGACAAGAAGATGATATGGTAGACTCATTGAAAGGTCACTTATGAATTTTATTGACGCTGCATGAAGTACACATTGACTGATTAAAAGAAGAAAAATTTCAAAGACAATTTTTGAGCGAGAATACGAAAGACACTTGAGGAAGGATGCCCAAGTGTGATGGAGCGTTCCTGGTGACATTTTGAGTGTTGGGTTCACTTGAGGTGAATGATTCGGCCAGTAGTACACGCCATCAATACACGGACCTTTAAGAATTGTGTGTTTGGACTTGAGGTCCTGCACATAGAAGAAGTTTGAAGTAAAGGTCACTACATAGGAACTGTTTTCTGTTAGTTTTGAGTCATGGCCGGAACACACAACTCATTGGATAGTTCGATATGTGAACTAGGAGTATATTTTGTAATGGAACCTGAGTGTGTAATTTTGAGACCCTTACCATTACCTAAGTGAATATCATTTGGACCGTGTAGGAATAATGAAGAGCCAGGTTATCCAGGTCATTGGTGGCATGATGACTTGCACCACTGTCGACGAGCCATGTTTGATTGCTGGATTGGGTCATGTTGACTTGCGGTGTTGATGGAAAACGAATAGATGGTGGTGGTTCAATGGATGGATGCAGGCTTTTGAAGACACGACATTGGTTCAAAACTTGACCAATTTGACGACACCATTGGCACCTTCCTTTGAAGAGTTTTGGGCCCCCAGGATTTGCTTGATTGTTGGATTGGGTATTTTGTGGTTTGGTTCGAGGCTGGGTAGTCGGCGGAATAGAAGCAGACCCTGCAGAGTTAGAATACTTACCAGTGTTAAGTTTCGCTTGGGTGATGAATGTTGTCATAGGCGTTGAGACGGACTTCTCCTTCCTTGTCAGATGGAGCTCATGATTGATCAATTTTTCGTGCAATGTCTCAAAGCCAATGAAAGTGTCACGAGCATTAATCGCATGAAGGATAGGTAGATAGGGATCATCTAGTCCATGTAATATGTAGTCCGTCAGATCTTCCTGGGATACAGGCGAGTCCAAGGAAGCAAGTAGATTTGCAAGAGAGCGAACTTGTTGCAGATAAGTTGTCACTGTATCAGTACCCTTGACTACTGATCGTAATCTGTCCTTAACCTGTTTAATGTGCCCACGTGAGGGATTTCCATAGGTTAGGCGTAGTGTCGTCCATACCTCACGGGACGTCGTAGCTGTTGCGACGAAACTGGCTACTTCCGATGAGAGTGTCCCCAGTAACGCGCCATAGACAAGCTTATGATACGTTGGATTTGGTGTTGTAGAGTTCGTGAGTGTGGCTATTGGGATGTCGATTGTGCCCAACACAAATCCTTGTAGATCGAAACCTTCAAGTGTTGTTATAACCGCCTGCTTCCAATTGAAGTAATCAGTCGGTACTAGCTTGACAATATTAGTCAAAACCACCACAATGAATGGCTTAGATGGTTCATACGGATTTGCCAATGTGGAAGCAAATTTTGTCACGGTGTTGTTTGTGTTTTGTTGCAGTCAGAAAGGTTGGATCTATAGGATCGTAAATCTGATACCATATAGAGAAGTGAATGACTGCATATCTATTGATTAACAAATGTATTGATACTTATACAGCGAAATATTTATGAGAGAGAAAGATCAGAAGATAACCAAGATACTAACAACCTAGAGGAATAAGTCATTACTAACACTGATCACACATAAAAGTTAATGAGAGAGTGAAATAGAATCGCAAGGGCTCGTGTGGAATGCTCCAAACTCGATGCAACGACGCCCTCCCTGGTGTCAGCAGCACGCACGCCATGAAATTGGTATCAAAAGTCCCCAGTCTACAAAGTATTGGGCTGCATTTTGTCACTTCAGTTCATCTGACAGAGAATCCATATCCAAACCTTTCATCCGATTTCATATTCCTTTGCTCATCAATGGGGAAATTGTTAGTGAAGCAAGCAGTATATAAGTTTAAGAATAGAAAATGAACTATTAGAGAAAGACATTGAGCCTCAAATTGAAGATAGCCCAGACAAGGTGTATAGCAGCGGCGGTGAGGGCACCGCAAGCAGCGCCCTTGAGCGAGAACACTGGCGGCGTTTTGCTTGCCAAAACCAGAAGCAGCGTTTATGTTTTGCTTGCCAAAACCAGAAGCGACGTTTACGAGATGGGCCTAGTTACTATACTACAATTGAAAAGGGCCGATTTATCAATTTCACCCAATAAGCTATACTTATTAATTGACTTCACCAAAATTTAGGTAGGTTTTACCAAAATGTAGGTAGGTTTCGGTCAACTAGGTCTTGGATTTACGAGGGTGAGTTATAATTATTCTTTAAAAAAATGTAGTAATGAGAACTCGATTGTAAAAATGGTGATCAACAATATTAGTTTATGGATAAGTATTATATTTAGGTTTAAGTCAATCGGGCTCTTAATTATGAGAATTTAGAATTAGTTATTTTTATAAACAAAGTTACTAATGAAAAGAGTATTATTTGTAATAATCCTAATATTACATGTAGGTACTGGACATTGTGAGGTCTGAAGCATCAAAGTAAGATGTGCATGGTGAATCTGATGATCTAGGTCTGTTAGGAAAAAATATAATTGAGTTGGAAGTTGGAAGAGCATATAATGGCCTCTAGATTTCAAATCAGTAAATTCGAAGGACAAAAAGAAATCAGAAATTTCGTTTTCCATGGTCTTTATAATTCAAATCTGGAGAGCCATGAGCTCCCAATTGCTGATGCAACTCCCACTCTTCTTACTACTATCTATAATATGCCATTAATATATAAGTATATATTTGAGTCCAGTCTTGTTTGTACAAGATTGTCTTCACTGCTGTGAGCCTAATCACCAAAGTCTTTGTCCTGTTTACAGTCTACACAAGCTTCATTTAATCTTCCATTTCTTCTCTAGTGCAATGCATATCCGTCTCAAACAAGTACCGGCGCTCAAGTGATACCCGGAAACTGCAAAACACCAAAAAGAGAGATTAATCACTGACCAATGTTCATATGGAACCGATTAGTTTGTCAGTAACACAATGACATACTTTGAATGAAAAAACATGTAGAAACCATTCCTTTGTATCCTAAGGAGGTTGTGTATAAGTAGGGGATGGAGAATCAAGAATCTGGTTGGGGTGAGTTTGGTTGAGCACTGTTCGGGGTTTAAAATAATTTCACAGACCACTTGAGAATTGGATTTTTCTATAAAACTTCGTTCAAGTGTGTGCGGTTGGTTGTTGGTTGGCTAAACATTAAACCCTAAATGGATATCAAAATCACTCGAGAATTGGATTTCCTCACTCGAGAATTGGATTTCCTCACTCGAGAATTGGATTTCCTAATAAATATTTGATCACTCAGTATAAGCTGTTACCTGATATAAAATCATCAAGATAGTCACATTCGATTTTACCGTGAGCCATTACACCAACCTGTAAACATTCAGTAAACATTCAGTCACTAATCATGAGTGACGGTAGACAAAATATAGAAACAAATTCAACTTCAATGTATAACATACCACAAACACAAACTCTTTATCGATGCTGCTCCTATCAAGATAGTCTCGCAAAGGAGCTGACTTCTGTGAGCTGAAAGAAAGACCTAAATTGAAGGGAAACAATATCATTGTCAATCAAAATGCAAAGCAATGTCATTCCTCAATAACTATAATGTAAAAAGCGCACCTATCTTGCAGGCATCGACTGGCAGATGTTTTGTTACTGGGTTGTCCACCAAGCGTAAAAGCTTTCCACGACCACCTACAGCTTTAATACTGAGTTTCTGCAACAACTCAGCTGCAAAATGGTAAATCGTCAAGTTGATTAGCATAAGGAATTATGACAAAAAGAAGAAATCAAAACTACAATATGGAAGAACAGTTAAGAGGGGACTATTCACCCATCATAGTGCAGAAACTTTGCAGTGTTCTAGGTATTCTAGTATTTGGTTCAACTTTAATTAGTTGCCCCTCATCAGTCTTGATATACACAGCCTTCAACCTACCGGCCATACAAAGTCGGCTGTCCATTATTTGAAGAAGGGCCTGAAAATGCCATATGTGACCAAAAAAGACTTGAGGAATTGTGGTACTAAATAAAGATGATTTATACATAATACTGCACTTCAATTGGATATCGTTGTAATTGTAAACTTGTAATGATATTGATTGGGGATAGAAGCACACTAACCTCATGAACAATGTCTGGTCTATAATTGTAAGGATCCATGTTCCTTTTGCGCATAAAATCAGCATGCTCATCTGGATTCAAGATTTGATATCTCTGATCAAAGGAACATTGTATATTATTACTTCACAAGGCAAAACAAGCAACAGAGTTGGATATTACTGGAGACAATCAAAATACAAACTGTATATACAGCTAAAAACACAGCAACAACAACACCCAAGTTAGTATATTCTTGATGGTAAATAACTTACTTTACCAACATGAGCAACAGTCAGGGAAGCTTTTTCAAGAACAAAGGTTACTCCTGATTTGGTTATTTCACTTATAGGTGCCAAAGGAATACCAAAAGTATTATTCCCTTCTTCGATTTCCTCTTCCTCACACGTTAACTGATTCTCTGCCACTGTTAGGTCCAACAACTTGCTCGTGGTACATTTTTTACTGCACTCCAACTTTTGGTGTTTTCTCGAGCAAGGTTGCAACAACTCACTCATTACTTCTCTTTCTAAATCTCTGCAAATTTTGAAAACAATATTAGTCTATACCTTAATCTGCCGCAGCACTAAAATGAAAGTTGAGCGCTCTGCAAATTTTGCAAATAGATGTTAATCATCATGAAATCGATTAAACCCCAATCCAACCCTACTAAACTTTCTACCTCGACCCGAATCGTAACCTTTGTTCTTCGAAGTTTATCGATGGATGGACAAGAACGTCGCCTACAGCGGGTCAAGGTCGTATTCCGTGGGCCAAGGGCGCGTCTTCGTCCGGCAAGCTCTGTGTGATGAGCGAAATAAGGAAGAAGATCGGCTTGCGTATTTTCATTATGAGAGATCAATGATATTTTGATTAACAAAATAAAAAGATAAAGGAAAGTATGGTAGTTAATTTATCATTTGATCTATATTTAAAATATTTTAGGGTATCTCCGACTTATCTTGGACTATTGATAAAACAAAACATTATATATATAGTAATATTTATAAATTAATAAATTCAAATTTTAAACCGATTAGAGTAATTTACTTCAACGTGGTTCATCCAAACAAAAAAAAATATGTCATATGTCATTTTTCTAGAATTTTAGTTTCTTTTAAATAATTTATATATAGTTACCATATTTAATTATCCTATTATAAAACTTATATTTATCTACTTACCAAACATATATGTATATATACTATTAGTGTTAAAATATATATCTATATACTAATAATAAAGTAGAAGCCTTTAATGCCATTTTTTTTTTTTCGTTCTTTTTGTCAATACAATTTAAAACACAATTTCATTTTAAAAAAATTAATTAAAAAATTATATAAACTAACTATCTATTTATATATATATATATATATATATATATATATATATTAAAAAAACCTTAATTACATAAACCATGGTTCCATATATTTTTATATTACGGGTCATTTTAACGTTCAGTTTCATTTAAGACCTTTTTTTTATCAATAACATGTAAAATATCATTTATTTAAAAATATCATTTTCTGTTTTTATTATCTTTTATTTTCCCTTATAATATTATCTTCCAATTCACTTTAATTAATAATTAAATTTGTTTTACAATTTATTAAAGGTAATCCCGCACACGGTGCGGGTATTAGACTAGTAGTATATGAGATACACAAATCTATTTGGGTCTCATTCTAATAATAAAGTTTAATTTTTTATCAGCGTCAGTAGATACTTAATGATTAATAAATATAAAATAATATATAAATATCAAATTATGCCAAAAAAAAAACTTGGTGTTTCTCATATAACTACAAATAAAGAAATTAAATCCGAAGAAGTTTTTTTGAAGTTTATTGATATTCTAAAAGATATATAGAGGAGGTTAATATGGCAGACTATAATATAATGAAAACCATAAAAAAGAAATATAGTTTAATTGCATTATAACAATTCGGTTACTGTACATACTTCATGAGATAGGTACATTTTTTTTTTTATACATGGGTAAGGAAAAGGGGAGCAGTCTGTAAAGACCGGTCACCCAAAGCATCCAAACGGATGAGGTCTTCAACAGCTTCCGGTAGCATCATGTCACTAGTCTCTGACGCGAAACCATACAGCGCAAGTCAATCTGCTACGGTGTTGAAATCCTAAAAAAGTGGTAAGCACAAAGTTGAACCAACCGGAGATCAAGGAGTAGACGTCCGAGAACAAAGAGAAGACGGGTGAAGCCGAAGGAGGACAAAAGCACAAAAATGATGAGCATCTTCCAAAGATGAAGCGGGTAATGGGTGAGCCAAGCACTATCAGAATAGCACCGCCAGATGCATGTACAATAGGACATGAACTCCTGGGGAAGTGACAGACGAGAATTCGGGGAAGAGCCTCCCATAAAAAAAAACCGTAATGAAAGCACACTACCACGACCGCAGTCCAGACACGACTCTATACATACCCTGAAATCTATAGGAGAGCTTGAAAACAAGAACATGCTAATGTCCACCTCAACAAAACTCACGAATTTGTTCATAAGGAGCTTTTGCTCACACTAGTTCGCAACTTCAAAGATTGGTTCAAATAAGGAGAATCATTTCCTATTCAAAAGTTTATCGGTTAAAAGTTTTATTCCAATTAGATTCCATATACCAAAAAAGGTTGGAATTTGTGACTCTTGGTCGATAAAACATATTCCATATGTGGTATGACCAAAGTCGTTGTTCACAAGCCATGATATACTTGTCTAATGCTTCATGCTTTTTCTAGAAGTTCAAACAACTTTGTTCAACAAAATATTGAAAATAAAATTCCAAATCCATAAAAAAGACAAATTTTCAACACTATGAATAAGGCCGATAGATCTCAAACCTAGATATGATGATTTGTTGATAGAAAATTGTTCACAAGTGGATCAAGGGGAAGAGGGACATCAAACAAGCGTTTGTCTCTCCTATTATTCTCAACTAATCAAAAAAATAGTTAGGGAGTCATATGAGGTAAATATACAATACATAGTCACACATTAGAGCATTACACTCAAGTTTGGTCATATGAGCATAAGCCGCTCAAGGTTGTTCAAGGAAATAAATGGTTACTCGATATTGTTAATTGAGTATATTCGATTTTTCGAGAATGACTAGAAAAAATTTGATATGAGAAATCCACATATCCTCACTCTTATTCGGTTATTCCTTTTATTCTTACATTTGACTCAAATATCAAGTGTTGTTGGATAATTTACTTCAACAAGTTAGTTTGGGGTCACAATAAGGTTTTGGGAAGATAAAGGTTCAAGGTTCTTGGTTTCAATTGTTCATAACTAATTCAGTTTTGAGGGAAATTTCAAACAAGACCGGAGTTAGAGGTATAAAAAAAGGAAATCGAAAGATGTGTAAAAAGAAAGGTTTAAAAAAGATAAACCTTGAAAAACGAAACAAGTGTAAGGAAAACACAAACTAAAAGGTAAGTTAAGGAAAAACAAAACAAAAAAGTCAACAAAAAGAAAAGGCATCAAAGGAGATTAACTCAACCAAACACAACTTAAACAACAAAACCTAAAAGAGTTACAAAAAACAAAAAGGATAAAAAAAATCATCTTCATAAAACCACAAGTTGATAAACATGAAAGTAAAAGATAAGGAAGATCGTAAAAGGAAAGAGTTAAACCCACAAAATCACAAAACGGATATAGAAAACATAAGGAAAAAAATGAAAAGGAGAAAACTATTCCTCTATCATCTTCGCACCTTAGAATGAAGATGAATTTTCCTCAAAACAAAGATGAGATGAATGATCATTATTATTCTATTGGTATACCGTTTGTCTCTGTTTGGAAATGATTCGAGAACTCTCTCAGATATTTTGTTAAAGTTGGATTTGAAATTATTGTTCACGAATCAGTTTTTAGATGTTATTGTTGATCGATTTTGGTTCCTTTAAAGTTGGATTTGTGATGGGTTGTAAGGAAATGAAAACATTGTTAGTCTTGATCTGAAAAATTGATTCTTGAATATAACTCTTGGTCAATGTCTATCCATTGTCATTCACGATCTTAGTGTCGATAGGGATGATTTTAAGTCTATCAAGGTTGTTTTCATCAAACCAGATGCAAAAAATCTCCGGAAGAAGAATTTTTAACATTCTATTTTCCTTCTTCTTGAAAAGATTTCATGAGATAAATTGTTCAAATACTATGTTAGACATTAATTTTCACCCAGAGACATTGTTCACATTCGCGCTTGTAGAGGACCTTTGAAGCTCCAGATCATGAAGCTCTTGATTTAAATGCAATTTCGGCAATGATAGTATATCGGGTTTGAGTTGTTCTTTGTGGACTTTTGTAGAAACAATTAGATTTGGAGTTTGCTAGGGATGTCAGTTAGTGGTTGTTGGAATCGGGCGGCATAGCGGGCGAAATCGGTGACCACTAGGAAAAGAAGTAGTCCCGAGGATTTCATGTAGAAATTTGTTTTGAAAATTTCCATTCTTTGAGAGTTACATGTATAAATTTGTTCTAAGGATATCCTTGGCACTCCTAAATATTAGTTAGTAGAACAAGCCAAAAAATAGTTCTTTCCAAACCAAAGGATTCGGAGAGTCATTATTGTATAGATTGAGGATTTTTCGTTGCTCACAGTAAACAAGCAGAGGTCGGAGACCAAAACGGCCGATAGTTGTTCCGGGTTCATTTTCCTTTGTTCTCGTAGTTTTTTTTTTCGATTCAATGTTTAATGAGTTTTCTCATAAAACAAATTATTTTCGTCAAACAAGATCAAAAGCTCTCACATCTTATCTTTAGAAGCCCAGAAGACGAGCTTTGGAGGAGTTTGGTCTTCCATGAGGACCGAAGTCCGGTGCAAGATATACCGAAGTCCGGATCTAGATCTGCAAACAAAGAGGAAGAAAAACAATAATGATTTGGACTAGAAAGCAATCGGATGATGGTCGGTGGTGGTTGTGTTAGCAGACGGAACAGTGAAGACGGAATGGCAACGGCGTCGGTCTCGTGGTGGTGACGGAAACCTGGTGGCAACGAATCCACGGAGAAAACGGGCCTCCAGCGTTTGGCGGCGGTAAGGACGGCCGGTGTTGGTCGCTCGACTGTGTTGGTGGCTCGACTGCTCCTCCGATAGAGAGGCGGACAGAGAAAGCAGTAGCCGGCGTCCCTACCCAGTTCAGAAGAGAGGCAAATAGGGAAAGCAGTCGCCGGTGGTGGTCGCTAGTAGAAATTGCCGGTGGTGGTCGCTGGTGGAAGTTGCCGGTGGTGGTCGCTGGTGGAAGTCGCCGGTGGTGGTGGCTCGACTGCTCCTCCGATAGATGCACAGCGGCCAGAACGCAATGGAAGAGTGAAAGCGGCTACGGTTTTTTCTTACTCTCTTGGGATTTAGATAGGTACATTTATATATGCAATCGAATAGGATGTTATAATGTATATAAGGTTTGATTAAAATTTTAAAAAAGGACCAAGTGTTGAACATAAACCCATTATTATTGGAATAGGCCAAAGTGCAATTTTAAAATTCAACATCAAGAGTTTGAATTTAGGTGAAATGAAAAAGTACCTCCCTGTTGACTTAATCGGGCACACAAAAATCCGAAAATAATACGATTCCCGTATTCTAATGCCAAAAACTTCTTGCTGGTGGTTTTCAAGAGACAACTCAAATGATTTAAGATGGAATCAATGCGACACCCGCATTATTAAACTAAAATTTACCAAGTAGCTATGAAAATAAGCTTCTGGAACATTAGAGGATGGGCCGGAATAATCTCTGGACAAATCTCGAAGCCGTCTATAAAAATCACAACATATCTATATTGGCAATTGCTGAGACAAAAGCTGAAAACCCTAGGGTTTGACAAAATCATCTATTGTCCCGCTACGGGGAGGGCCGGAGGCCTTTGTTTGCTTTGGAAAGCATACCAACTGAAAAACCATTCCATTAGATTCATTTCCAAAGGTGAACGATACATATGTATTGAACTGGTATGTAATAATCAAAATCACAAAATTAATATTATTTTCACCTACGCTCCACCTCAAGAAGGAAGGAAAAACGCGTTTTGGGATTCAATTACCAACATCATCAACGTATCTCAGAACCCTTGCATTATCATGGGGGACATGAATGAAATACAAAATCATTCAGAAAAACAAGGGGGGACGATAATCAACTCAAATAGATTTAATAGACTTATCAATTTTAAAAATGTGTGTAACTTAGAAGACACACAAACAACGGGAAACCAATTCACATGGAGAAAAAACGCGACGGACCACATCCTTGAAAAACTTGATAGAGTGCTTGTTCATAACCAAATTCTCCAATGGTATCCGATGCTAAAAACAAAAAACCACGCGTTTACAATCTCGGATCACTGTCAAATCACAATTGAATTATCAGATCCAAATCCGTACACTCCACAACCTTTTAAATTCGAAATGATGTGGACTAAACGTAAAGCCTTTGAAAACATTGTCAAACAAACGTGAAGAGCAAATTATGAGGGGAACGATATGTTCAATCTCATAAGGAAAACTCAACTACTAGAATCTAAAGCAAAACAATGGAGTAAGATTAATTTTGGAATTACTTTTAAACAACTCAAGGAGGTGGAAACCCAACTCCAGAATATCCAAAGCCTACCAACCCAAAACCAAAATCAAAGAACGGAAACACTACAAAGGAACTTACTTGCGAAACAAAACGGTCTAATAAACTTTCACCAAAGATACTGGAGGCAGAGAACTAAGAATAATAAATTTAGAAATATTGACACAAACTCCAAATACTTCCACCGGATTGCTACCGGTAGAAGAAATAGAAATCACCTAAAAGAATTAATAGATGCAAACGGAACCTCTATCTCATCGGAAAAGGAAATTCGGAAGGAAGTTTTTAATAAATTTCAAAGGAAATTCTCAAGATCCCCTCTTAACACAAACCTTCTCAACGAAACACTAAATCTCATAAAAAACAAAGTCAATCTCGAGGATAACGAAAGACTAACAAAAGCACCAACAAATGAGGAAATTAAAAGGCCATCTTTGACATTGGATGTGACAAATCCCCGGGACCTGATGGTATGCCTGCCGGTTTTTATCAAAAATATTGGCACATTGTGGGTACAGACGTGCCTAAGCTGTAAAAAAACTTTTTTAGAAGCGGAAAACTCGTCAAACAAATCAACCATACTTTTATAACATTAATCCCGAAAGTTGACAACCCAACAACAATAATAAATCAATTAGACCAATTAGCCTTTGTTCAACGATTTATAAAATAATTGCAAAAATTATAACGAATAGAATGGAATCCATTATGTCAAAACTCATCCACCCTCTGCAAGGGGCCTTTGTCACTAAAAGATCAATTCATGATAATATACTTATTGCCCATGAAATTTTTCACTCTTTCCGAAGCAAAAGTGGTAAGGAAGGATGGACGGCTATCAAGCTCGACATGGAAAAGGCTTACGATCAAGTCAGTTGGGAATTCATTATCCGTATCTTACAAAAATTTGGCTTTAATAAAAAAATTTGTGGGATGGATTGTGGAATGCATTTCCACAGTCTTTTTCTCGGTTCTCGTTAATAATGGCCCAACTGATCAGTTCTTTCCTGGAAAAGGACTTAGACAAGGTGACCCTTTATCACCATACCTCTTTATCTTAGGAGCTAAAATCTTGACACAAATGCTCCAAAATGACTGCAATAATTACGATAACCACATTGGATTTCCCGTGTGTAGAAACGCTAAACCAGTCCCCTTTCTTGCCTTTGTAGATGATATGATCATCTTTACGAAAGGAAACTCGAACTCTTGTCGTAGAACGAAAGAAATTCTTGAAAATTATTTCTCCATCTCGGGACAAAAAATTAATTACCTCAAATGCTTTCCAAGTCACCAAAAATACTCCCATAAATACTATCACCGAAATTAAGAATATCCTCAACATGGAGCACTCAACTTCACTTGATTACTATTTGGGTTGCCCCATTATTAATGGTAGAGTGAACAAGGAGACCTTTACTAAAATTAACAATAAAACCAAACATCAACTATGTAAATGGAAAGCAAACTCCCTCTCACAAGAAGGCCGGAATATTCTTTTTAAGCATAACCTCGCTACCATTCCATCCTTTGCTATGCAAGGATTTATGCTCCCAAAACAAAACTTGAACGATCTTGACAAGACTTATAAAAACTTCTTCTGGAACAAAGGCAACAACCATAAACCCTTGATTAGTTGGGACTCAATTTGCAAACCAAAGAAAAACGGTGGTCTCGGGCTAAAAAAGGCTCTTACAACAAATAAAGCCCTTCAAATGAAACTCCTCTGGAAAATCTTAACTGAACCATACAGCATATGGGTTAACATTATTAATAAAAAATACATGAGAAACACTAACATTTTACAATACCATATAAAAGGACAAGCGTCATGGCGATGGAGAAATATCATGAAACTAAAAGCAGAGTTCAAAACCGGAATTATTTGGCAGGTTGAAAACGGGAAAACCATTAATTTTTGGCAAGATAATTGGGTCACAACGACTCCCCTAATTAAATTGGTTCATAACACAAATATCATCAATACTCGTATAAAGGTAAGTCATTTCATCAATTCGAATGAATGGGATAACACCAAAATTGAAAATGACACATTTTGGACGTTTTATCTTCAATAATCTGCATTCAGGAGCTTTGCGGGAATCGAGGTCTATACCAAGTTTCGTTGTAATCATAGGTAAAATGGCACATTTTGGACTAAAATGGAGCTAAAGGAATCATTGGAGCTACATTCAAGAGCTTAAAGGAGAACCCATGAAGCATGAAAATGGATTAAAGATTCACTTTGGACCAGATTTAAGAGATTTCACCCTCAGTTGCGATTCACCTCGGTCAGCTACAGTACCACCTCGACCGAGGTGATTTTGAGGAGCGCCCCGACCGAGGTGAATACCCTGACGCGGCGAGGCGAGATATATTTTTTATGGCTGAGATCTTTTAATTACGGAAAGAAGATCTTATATTTTTGGGCTAGATTTCTGGAAGGAAAAGGATATTCAACTGATATATTTTTACCTATTTTATGGGAAAATATCTTTCTAAGATATTTTATCTTTGGGAGACAATTTCCGATAAAAAGGGTTGGATTTTCCACAAATTGGACATGCTTAGTTGTGCTGAGACAACCGCTGCATCCGGAATTCCTGAAGTTTGCAGAAGATTTCCCTCAAGATTTAAGGAAGAAGGAAGATTTCCTTGTTGGAAGATATCTTTGAAGGAGTTTTGTGAGATTTCCTTAGGCTATTTCCTTGGTTTGTTGTCTTGTTTGGTTTGTGTTTAAGGAACGCTTATTTGTGTGATACTTGATTTAGTTATTGAAGCCTTGCTCTTAAGGTTTTGTGTTCAAATATTCACTTTCTTCCCAAATATTTGATTATTGCTTTCATGATGATGAGTGGCTAATTTCCTTGTGCGATTCTAGGGTGATTGGCTGAAGGTTGTGGGAAAGACGATGATAGAATGATCTTAATCACAGTAGGACCCTGAAAGTTCGAGTCTTTAACCTTAACCGACGAACATCTCGCTCAGTCAATGAACACCTCGGCCGGGGTGAGATTTATCTGACCGAGGTGATCTTTTCTGATCCAAAACTGAGAGTTAAGTGTTAGAGTTTGCCAAATCCTATCCTTGTTAAACCTTTCCTGGTTCAATGCAAGCCTAGGATGAGACTTACCCGGTGATTCCTTTGCTTGTTTACCTAAGATCGTAAGTATAGGTAATAAAGGTTTATCCTTTATTGGGGTTTGAGTGTGCCTTCATCCCATCTTTGTGAGTTAGCCTGAGACTTACCTGGTAAAGGTTGATGCTATTCCCTTAGGTGGTGTGTTGGTTTGAGGATATAGTTCTTTACCTTGATTCCTTGAGACTTACCCGGTAATAGGAGTTATGGTTTGGGATTGTGAGTAGTAAGACTTACCCGGTGATCTACTCCGCTTTAGAAACACCTTTTCTTTGCAAAAATCTCAGCTTTGTCCGCTTATCTTTAGATCTTGAGTTGGAACCACAACTAGATACTTTAATCCCTAGAATTGCATATTTCCTTAATTGACTATATTATCATCTTTGATTGCTTTGATCTATTTTGTGGTTAGTAATTACATTGACAACCTATACCTGTTTTGTTTCACTAAGTCCCTGTGATCGACCCCTGAAATTTCTTGCTTTTACTACGATTGACCCGTACACTGCGGGTTCGCATCCTTGTTTTAAGCATATTTCTTCGGTTATAAATTTAAAGCTTGGACACACCTTTTGGAGCGAACAACAAATATCATCAATACTCATATAAAGGTAAGTCATTTCATCAATTCGAATGAATGGGATTACACCAAAATTGAAAATGAACTTCAAAATGTTCTAAGCCCATCAATAAGGAGAAAAATCTTGGAAACTATAATCCCAACAAATGACATACAAGACAGATTATACTGGAGATGTAGCTCGAATGGTTGGTTCTCAACTAAATCAGCCTCGGAAATGATTGATAAGGAGTCTGGATGGCTCCCTACCTATTCATCTGACTGGATTTGGAAACTTGACACCCAACCAAAAATCACGAACTTCATATGGAAAATCTCTAAAAATGGCATCCCAACCAAAGCTAAACTCAAAGAAAGAAGATTGGCGGTTACTTCTAATTGTGAATTTTGTAATCACCAACTCGAAGATATTGTTCACCTCCTTCTCGAGTGCCCTTATAGCAAAAGCGTAATTACAAAAATTGACAATTCCATCATGACAAACCTAAATACCATCAACACAAATAATAAAAAACCACACGACCTTATTTTGGAAACTAAGAATAAGATCGGAACAACAGACTTTTCAAGGTTGGCCACGATATGGTGGAGCATTTGGTTTTTTAGAAACAAAGTCATTTTCAATAATAATAATGTCGGCTCGGATCACAACATCATAAACTTCATCAATACACAGATCCAAAACTGGAAAAATCAAGCCATCGATGATGACATTTGCGAATTTAATTACAACCAAAAGAATAAGACTTCTACCACTAGAAAGAAAAATAATATCAAATGGGATAAACCAAAACCTGGTTTTCACAAACTCAACTTTGACGGATCAAAACTTGATTCGGGAATAACATCCATTGGTTTCGTTATACGAAATCACAACGGAAAAGTAATAAGCTTGGACGCTAGAAAAAACAATTTCAACTCGGTCATTAAAGCAGAAGCCTACGCGTTGAAAGTGGGCCTTAGCGAAGCAATAAGGCTCAATTTAAAAAAGATTGAAATTGAGGGTGATAACTTATGTGTTATCAAGGCACTCCAAGGACTTTGGAGCTGTCCTTGGGAGGTCGAGATGATCCTATCCGACTCCCGACTGGATCTTCGCTTCTTTGAGGAAGTCCAGGTCAGACATGTGTTCAGAGAAATCAACTGTCTTGTTGACCGATTGACCCATCTGGGAATTTCGAACCCCAACACATCCTTTTCTGACGATCCAGAACTTTGTATTCTCATCCGCAAGGATGCTTTAGGATGGACTAACTCGAGAAGTTAGTCTTTCCTAACCGCTTTCCATTTTCAAAAAATAAAATAAAAAAATAAAAAATAAAAAAGGAATATCTTAGTAATTATAGGGTAGATAATATCAGTAACAAATTATTGTTTTGACTATATGACTAATGTCATAAGATCTTTTGATTCCGTAAGACAAATTGATTAAGCTAATAGATATTAAAGTTTTTTAAACAAAAAAAAAAATCTCAGTTATTATTTTTTAGTTACATAGTAAGAAAATCTCAATTGTTGTTTTCAAATCTTATCCGTTTTACTCTACATAATACCAACAACTTAATATTACCAAAAATAAGATATCAATAATTCTCATTAATTTTTTAAAAAAATTCTACTAAAATTTTGTCGGAACTCGAAAGCCTTAGTTTCGTCTCTCCATTTGATTAATCCTAATATGATTGTTTTTAATTATATATTTTAAATAGTTAATTAAAATTAGTATAAGAGAGATTGATCAATTAAAAATCATCAACCAAACAAAGAAAGCGGCACATCTATATACTTTTATTAAAGAGAAAGTCATTATCGATACATGTCATGACATTTTATGTACCGAAATACTGTCAAGTTTCATGTTTCCTTTTAGGTACTTTAGGAAACGCCTCAGAGCATTTTAATGGTTGGAGCTCGGACAACTAGTATACTGACTAAGCTTGCCTATGGCATTTGCTATATCTGTTCTTGTACTAGTCATGACATGCATGCAACATCCTATTAATTGTGCATATTCAAGTTGAGAAACAACCGCACCTTGGTTTGACATTAACTTCTCCCACTTGAGTCCATAGGAGTGCTGACCTACGTACTCTTATCACATTGAAAGCGTTTGACGACCTTTTCAATGTAGTGTGATTGCATGAGGCTTAATCATTGAACGTCACGCTTGATTCTTATGCCAAAAAATACATTTGTCTCACCTAAGTCTTTTATTGAAAACCTACTAGACAATATATGCATTTTTAACTCATCGTAATATTCATATTTAACTCATCGTAATTGTAACACCCTAAATTCTCAGAACTCGGGACATTACTGGTTAGGACCTCACAATGGGTCCCGACCTTAGTTTGACAACAATATTACTAGGATCTTGCAACAAGACACAAATAAGAAAAACCGAAATTCATAAAAGTGTAATTTAAAAAGGATGAATGTAACAAAGTCTAACAGCCTATCGTACTTAAACAACGAAAAATACTATACGTCTTAACAAGAGGGAAAGACAACAAAGCAACAACCCAAACCCCCACTCTAAGGAGTACGGAGACCCGACTGACCACTACTTCCAAATCACTCATTTGCTGCTCTAACCTGTGGTAAATCTAGAAACACAACAAAACAACCATTAGCTAGCTATCTAAACATTAGAAGAATAATAATAGCACACACACACACACATAGCAAAAGTAAACACTCATCATGCTTTCAAACAATCCATTTATTATCTTCATTTTAGTCATTCACTCTTACTAATGATACTTATTTTGTGACACGAGGGATTCTCAAACCTCGCCTCCGCCCCCGTGTACCCATCAGGAGTGGATCCGATGCATCTCACCGTGTACCTGTATGGTCTGGGTATAGAGAACCTCCCAGTCTCTTGGCAGAGCTGGGTAGTGATGTCACGGCCCGTTATACATACACTTGGGCCTTAACACATAATAACGACGGTCGTCTGATAGTATGAATTATTGTCTATATTTTGGGGCCTGTTTAGACGTTTTATCTTCAATAATCTGCATGTTTGAATGTATATTATGTGATTATATTGTCGTTTCATCTACCTTTGCGAGAATCGAGGTCTACACCAAGTTTCATTGTGATCGTAGGTAAAATGGCACGTTTTGCATCAAAAAAGGAGCAAAAGGAGCTAAGGAGTCATTGGAGCTACATTCAGGAGCTTAAGGAAGAATCCAGGAATCATGGAATTGGATTAGAGATTCACTTTGGACCAGATTTGAGAGATTTCACATTCAGTTGTGATTCACCTCGGTCAGCTACAGTATCACCTCGACCGAGGTGATCCAGAGGAGCTGACTCGACCGAGGCGAACACCTTGGACGCGACAAGGATATTTTATTCTTGGCTGAGATCTTTTATTTTTGGAAAGAGGATCTTATATTTTTGGGCTGGATTCCTGGAAGGAAGAAGATAATTTAGCCCATATATTTTACCTATTTTTATGGGAAAAGATATTTTTAAGATATCTTATCTTTGGAGGGTAATTTTCCTATAAAAAGGGTTGGATTTTCCACAAATCGAACACCGGCTAACACCCACTAACGGCTGAACATCCGGCTTACCACGAGAACATCCGCTAACAGCTGAAGATCCTGCATACTCCGAAGATCCGCTACAGCCATACTCCAGTTGGGAGATTTGAAGAACCTTTTTGAAGGTTGAGGAAGAAAGTTTATAGCTTTTATAGCTTTGTGAAGGGTTTTGTAAGATTCTCTTAGATTCCCTTCATTGTTGTTTGTCTTGTTGGATTTTAATCCAAGGAACGCTTGTTTATTGATAATTGATTGAGTTATTGAAGCCTTTCTCTTAAGGTTTTCTTATTCAATTATTCTCTTTCTTCCCATATATTTGATTATTGCTTTCATGATGATGAGTGGCTAATTTCCTTGTGTGATTCTAGGGTGATTGGCTGAAGGTTGTGGGAAAAACAATGATAGAATAATCTTAATCACAGTAGGACCTTGAAAGCTCGAGTCTTTATCCTTAACCCTAAAGCATCTTGCTCAGTCGATGAACATCTCGGCCGGGGTGGAATTCTTCTGACCGAGGTGACTTATCTGATCCGAAACTGAGAGTTAAGTGTTAGAGTTTGCCAAATCCTATTCTTATTACACCTTTCCTGGTCCAATGCAAGCCTAGGATGAGACTTACCCGGTAATTCCTTTGTTTGTTTACCAAAGATCATAAGTGTAGGTAATAAAGGTTTATCCTTTATTGGGGTTTGAGTGTGCTTTCATTCCATCTTTGTGAGTTAGCTTGAGACTTACCCGGTAAAGGTTGATTCTATTCCCTTAGTTGGAGTGTTAGTTTGAGGTTATAGTTCTTTTCCTTAATTCCTTGAGACTTACCCGGTAATAGGAGTTACGGTTTGGGATTAGTGATTAGTGAGACTTACCCGGTGATCTATTCCACTTTAGTAACACCTTCCCTATGCAAAATCTCAGCTTTGTCCGCTTATCTTTAGATCTTGAGTTGGAACCACAACTAGATGCTTTAATCCCTAGAATTGCATATTTCCTTTATTGACTTTTTATCATCCTTGATTGTTTTAATTGCTTTTGTGGTTAGTAATTACTTAAGCTTACCTATTCCGACTTTGTTTCACTAAGTCCCTGTGATCGACCCCTGAAATTCCTTGCTTTTTACTACGATTGACCCATACACTGCGGGTTCGCATCCTTGTTTTAAGCTTACATCTAGGGTTATAAATTTAAAGCTTGCACACACCGTTTGGAGCGAATAAGTTTTTGGCACCGTTGCCGGGGACTTGGTCTAGACCAAGCCGGTTGCGGTTGTCTTTCGGGGCTATTGCCCTTGTTGCTATTAACTACTCTTTCTATGAGTTTTGTAGTTTTCAGGATATTCGATGACTACATTTGATCCGGCCTGGATAGCAAGACAAAGTGCTAGGGCGGACCATTATGAATACTTGGAAGATAAATACTACTTTTATTGGTTTAACAATGAAAGGGAAAGATTAAAGGCCATTGAGAAGGAGCTTGCGATATGGGATGAGATGAATGTCCCTAGAAACATTTATGAGCAACCTCTTGAAGATTCGCTTGAATCAAAATTGGAGAAGTTGATGAAGAAGGTGGAGGAGCTCAAGGAAAGCACCCTATCCTATGTTAAGCCGGAAGAGGAGCATAAGGAAGTGCTGCAAGTTTCAAGCATTCCTCCAATCAAACCAGAAGTTTCTCCTGAAGCTTTTGAGGAAGAGGAAGATGTGGAAGATCTCGATCCAACTGTTGAGACTTCGGCGAGGTGAAAGAGAGATCGGCCGAGGTGGAAGAGAGATCGGCTGAGATGGAAGAAGAATATGTAGAACTGGAAGTGGAAGATGCAGAGAACCTTGGCCAAATTACTGAGACTGTGGCCAAGGTGGAAGAAAGATCAGCTGAGTTGGGAGAAATTTCATGTGTGGATTATCAACCTAACATGAAACTTGTCCCAAGCTTTGGAGAACTTTATAAGGTGCCTTCTCTTACTCCCTTTGAAATTCCTACTAAAGTTATAGATTTCTTCAGGGATGCACCGAAGAGTTGGAGGTCTCTTCCGAAAGAACCTCCTAAGATCAAGATGAAACCTCTCTTGAAATTGTTGAAAGAAGATACTCCTTGGATTATAAGGAGTGAAGTTAACAAGCACTTCACCGCTAAGGCAACGAAGTGTTATTTGTTCAAGTATGGGGTCACTCACGTGACAAAGACCTTGTACTATCCCCAAGCTGGAGATGGGGAAGCAAAGAGGATTTATGAGAAGCTGATTTCTCGATCAAGGAAAAGATGGGACGAAGGACTGAGTTATGTCCCATGGAAGCATAGGAAGACCGGTAGGATTCCGGTGAGAACCAAACCGTACAAGCTTGTACGTAGGAGATCCTACCATTTGCCGGTGAAATTAGGAACCGGAACCTTTTTGGAAGAGTTTTATGATAGATGTGATGAGCACTCCAGGATATTCGAGGTACATTGAGTAATTCCATGGGGAAAGGTCCAGCTAGCGACCTTAAACCAAGCGCTTCTTGGGAGGCAACCCAAGGTATTGCTTTCTTCTCCCTTTTCTAGTTTAGTTTAGATAGTTGCTTTGTTTTGTCTTTGTTTTCTTCTAGACAACAACCAGGTATTCCAAAAGGAAGGATCATAGTTCAGGAACTACACTGGAAGAACAGAAGTTCGAGAAGTTGAGAAAACGGAGCTTTATTGAGATACATCTCGGATGCTGTCAGAACACCTCGACCGAGATGTGCTTCGCCAACCGAGATTGTCTTATGTGGGAGCTGTTTCTTATTTCTTTATGCGGTTTAGCTATGTCCGGTGAGTATCCTGTCCTTAGACTTATTTTGGCCCGTTGGGACATTGTGTCCCAAGTGTGGGGTATTTGGATGTGTTTATATGACTTATGTGTGGATGACTTGTATGACTTTTGGATATTTATGATCTTATCTTGCTCTATGTGTTTATCTGAGATTACATGCATACATACAGGTTATTTGATTGAGAAAAACGTCGAAAAACAGGTTAAAGAAAAAAAAATTTCGACCTCGACCGGGATGATTATGGCCAAACGAGGTATTTCACCTCGGTTGACTTAGAACATCTCGACCGAGGTGGGTTAACTGAAAGGAATTTTTCGAAAAAGTTTTTTGTGCTTCTTCTTTGGATATGACCTCAGTGAAGATTATGTCTGCTGACTGGTTTTGAAATCTTTATATGTTTGAAAGATTTTATGATATGTTTAAGTTGCTAAATGCTTTGTTTGAAATTTTGGCATGTTTAATACTTTGTCTTTATCAAAATTATGTTGAATTTGAAGGTTGACACCACAAGATAAGTTCTCTTACTTTCTTCCTGAAAAGACCAAGGCAATTCATTCTTTTCTCTTCTTCTTCTTGATCATGCTTAGCCCCTCATATACATATTTGCCTTCCTTTACCTATCCGGGAATTTGGAAGCAAGCAAAAGTGAAAAGCAAGTAAAAGAAAAGTTGAGAAGTTGGCTGGAAGTGAAAATGTTAGAAAGAAACAAATAGGTTTGCGGAAGTCAATCATGATGATGAGTAACTCGGCACCATTCACATAGCCGGGTGTTTGTGTCTTGCCAAAGTCGGATTGAGCGATATTCCAAACGGGTCATGGTATGTGCATCAAGGGTTTGATGCATCTCAAGAAATTGATGACTGCTGATTTCCTAGGCTTCGGTTATTGTGCACCTCTGTCCATGCATCCCAAAAAGTAAAGTAAAAAAAAAAAGAAAAGTGTGAAATAAACAAAGCTTATTAGTGGATGATGTTGAAAGTCAAGTGAAAGTGAAGTGATATCCTTTTCCCGGATTCTAGCACCACATTACCTTCTATACATCCCTACCCTACACGTTTCTTGACCTTTCTTTTGGGAAGCCCTTGAGACCGCGAGCTTGTTGATTGACTTAGTGGTTTAAACTGGATTATACATGATTAATTTTGATAATTATGATTTATTATGTATTCTATGATTTTATGCAAAGATGAACAACTTTCTTATATTTATAAAATGTTTTAAGCATATTTTGATTTTAAATTCCATGAAGTATTCTCTTAGAGTGATCTATGATTGTAGCACACCATTAAAATGTTCTGAAAGACTTTTTCATTGATCTTTATGACTTATAATCCATTCTATCTTATATTTTATATTCGGAACTTGCTTGGGGACAAGCAAGGGCTAAGTATGGGTATTTTGATAGCATGAATTATTGTCTATATTTTGGGGCCTGTTTAGACGTTTTATCTTCAATAATCTGCATGTTTGAATGTATATTATGTGATTATATTGTCGTTTCATCTACCTTTGCAGGAATCGAGGTCTACACCAAGTTTCGTTGTGATCGTAGGTAAATGGCACGTTTTGCATCAAAAAGGAGCAAAAGGAGCTAAGGAGTCATTGGAGCTACATTCAGGAGCTTAAGGAAGAATCCAGGAATCATGGAATTTGATTAGAGATTCACTTTGGACCAGATTTGAGAGATTTCACATTCAGTTGTGATTCACCTCGGTCAGCTACAGTATCACCTCGACCGAGGTGATCCAGAGGAGCTGACTCGACCGAGGCGAACACCTTGGACGCGACAAGGATATTTTATTCTTGGCTGAGATCTTTTATTTTTGGAAAGAGGATCTTATTTTTTTGGGCTGAATTCCTGGAAGGAAGAAGATAATTTAGCCCATATATTTTACCTATTTTTTTGGGAAAAGATATTTCTAAGATATCTTATCTTTGGAGGGTAATTTTCCTATAAAAGGGGTTGGATTTTCCACAAATCGAACACCGGCTAACACCCGTTAACGGCTGAACATCCGGCTTACCACGAGAACATCCGCTAACAGCTGAAGATCCTGCATACTCCGAAGATCCGCTACAGCCATACTCCAGTTGGGAGATTTGAAGAACCTTTTTGAAGGTTGAGGAAGAAAGTTTATAGCTTTTATAGCTTTGTGAAGGGTTTTGTAAGATTCTCTTAGATTCCCTTCATTGTTGTTTGTCTTGTTGGATTTTAATCCAAGGAACGCTTGTTTATTGATAATTGATTGAGTTATTGAAGCCTTTCTCTTAAGGTTTTCTTATTCAATTATTCTCTTTCTTCCCATATATTTGATTATTGCTTTCATGATGATGAGTGACTAATTTCCTTGTGTGATTCTAGGGTGATTGGCTGAAGGTTGTGGGAAAAACAATGATAGAATAATCTTAATCACAGTAGGACCTTGAAAGCTCGAGTCTTTATCCTTAACCCTAAAGCATCTTGCTCAGTCGATGAACATCTCGGCCGGGGTGGAATTCTTCTGACCGAGGTGACTTATCTGATCCAAAACTGAGAGTTAAGTGTTAGAGTTTGCCAAATCCTATTCTTATTACACCTTTCCTGGTCCAATGCAAGCCTAGGATGAGACTTACCCGGTAATTCCTTTGTTTGTTTACCAAAGATCATAAGTGTAGGTAATAAAGGTTTATCCTTTATTGGGGTTTGAGTATGCTTTCATTCCATCTTTGTGAGTTAGCTTGAGACTTACCCGGTAAAGGTTGATTCTATTCCCTTAGTTGGAGTGTTAGTTTGAGGTTATAGTTCTTTTCCTTAATTCCTTGAGACTTACCCGGTAATAGGAGTTACGGTTTGGGATTAGTGATTAGTGAGACTTACCCGGTGATCTATTCCACTTTAGTAACACCTTCCCTATGCAAAATCTCAGCTTTGTCCGCTTATCTTTAGATCTTGAGTTGGAACAACAACTAGATGCTTTAATCCCTAGAATTGCATATTTCCTTTATTGACTTTTTATCATCCTTGATTGTTTTAATTGCTTTTGTGGTTAGTAATTACTTAAGCTTACCTATTCCGACTTTGTTTCACTAAGTCCCAGTGATCGACCCCTGAAATTCCTTGCTTTTTACTACGATTGACCCGTACACTGCGGGTTCGCATCCTTGTTTTAAGCTTACATCTAGGGTTATAAATTTAAAGCTTGCACACACCGTTTGGAGCGAACAAGTTTTTGGCACCGTTGCCGGGGACTTGGTCTAGACCAAGCCGGTTGCGGTTGTCTTTCGGGGCTATTGCCCTTGTTGCTATTAACTACTCTTTCTATGAGTTTTGTAGTTTTCAGGATATTCGATGACTACATTTGATCCGGCCTGGATAGCAAGACAAAGTGCTAGGGCGGACCATTATGAATACTTGGAAGATAAATACTGCTTTTATTGGTTTAACAATGAAAGGGAAAGATTAAAGGCCATTGAGAAGGAGCTTGCGATATGGGATGAGATGAATGTCCCTAGAAACATTTATGAGCAACCTCTTGAAGATTCGCTTGAATCAAAATTGGAGAAGTTGATGAAGAAGGTGGAGGAGCTCAAGGAAAGCACCCTATCCTATGTTAAGCCGGAAGAGGAGCATAAGGAAGTGCTGCAAGTTTCAAGCATTCCTCCAATCAAACCAGAAGTTTCTCCTGAAGCTTTTGAGGAAGAGGAAGATGTGGAAGATCTCGATCCAACTGTTGAGACTTTGGCGAGGTGAAAGAGAGATCGGCCGAGGTGGAAGAGAGATCGGCTGAGATGGAAGAAGAATATGTAGAACTGGAAGTGGAAAATGCAGAGAACCTTGGCCAAAGTACTGAGACTGTGGCCAAGGTGGAAGAAAGATCAGCTGAGTTGGGAGAAATTTCATGTGTGGATTATCAACCTAACATGAAACTTGTCCCAAGCTTTGGAGAACTTTATAAGGTGCCTTCTCTTACTCCCTTTTAAATTCCTACTAAAGTTATAGATTTCTTCAGGGATGCACCGAAGAGTTGGAGGTCTCTTCCGAAAGAACCTCCTAAGATCAAGATGAAACCTCTCTTGAAATTTTTGAAAGAAGATACTCCTTGGATTATAAGGAGTGAAGTTAACAAGCGCTTCACCGCTAAGGCAACGAAGTGTTATTTGTTCAAGTATGGGGTCACTCACGTGACAAAGACCTTGTACTATCCCCAAGCTGGAGATGGGGAAGCAAAGAGGATTTATGAGAAGCTGATTTCTCGATCAAGGAAAAGATGGGACGAAGGACTGAGTTATGTCCCATGGAAGCATAGGAAGACCGGTAGGATTCCGGTGAGAACCAAACCGTACAAGCTTGTACGTAGGAGATCCTACCATTTGCCGGTGAAATTAGGAACCGGAACCTTTTTGGAAGAGTTTTATGATGGATGTGATGAGCACTCCAGGATATTCGAGGTACATTGAGTAATTCCATGGGGAAAGGTCCAGCTAGCGACCTTAAACCAAGCGCTTCTTGGGAGGCAACCCAAGGTATTGCTTTCTTCTCCCTTTTCTAGTTTAGTTTAGATAGTTGCTTTGTTTTGTCTTTGTTTTCTTCTAGACAACAACCAGGTATTCCAAAAGGACGGATCATAGTTCAGGAACTACACTGGAAGAACAGAAGTTCGAGAAGTTGAGAAAACGGAGCTTTATTGAGATACATCTCGGATGTTGTCAGAACACCTCGACCGAGATGTGCTTCGCCAACCGAGATGGTCTTATGTGGGAGCTGTTTCTTATTTCTTTATGCGGTTTAGCTATGTCCGGTGAGTATCCTGTCCTTAGACTTATTTTGGCCCGTTGGGACATTGTGTCCCAAGTGTGGGGTATTTGGATGTGTTTATATGACTTATGTGTGGATGACTTGTATGACTTTTGGATATTTATGATCTTATCTTGCTCTATGTGTTTATCTGAGATTACATGCATACATACAGGTTATTTGATTGAGAAAAACGTCGAAAAACAGGTTAAAGAAAAAAAAAATTTCGACCTCGACCGGGATGATTATGGCCAAACGAGGTATTTCACCTCGGTTGACTTAGAACATCTCGACCGAGGTGGGTTAATTGAAAGGAATTTTTCGAAAAAGTTTTTTGTGCTTCTTCTCTGGATATGACCTCAGTGAAGATTATGTCTGCTGACTGGTTTTGAAATCTTTATATGTTTGAAAGATTTTATGATATGTTTAAGTTGCTAAATGCTTTGTTTGAAATTTTGGCATGTTTAATACTTTGTCTTTATCAAAATTATATTGAATTTGAAGGTTGACACCACATGATAAGTTCTCTTACTTTCTTCCTGGAAAGACCAAGGCAATTCATTCTTTTCTCTTCTTCTTCTTGATCATGCTTAGCCCCTCATATACATATTTGCCTTCCTTTACCTATCCGGGAATTTGGAAGCAAGCAAAAGTGAAAAGCAAGTAAAAGAAAAGTTGAGAAGTTGGCTGGAAGTGAAAATGTTAGAAAGAAACAAATAGGTTTGGGGAAGTCAATCATGATGATGAGTAACTCGGCACCATTCACATAGCCGGGTGTTTGTGTCTTGCCAAAGTCGGATTGAGCGATATTCCAAACGGGTCATGGTATGTGCATCAAGGGTTTGATGCATCTCAAGAAATTGATGACTGCTGATTTCCTAGGCTTCGGTTATTGTGCACCTCTGTCCATGCATCCCAAAAAGTAAAGTAAAAAAAAAAAGAAAAGTGTGAAATAAACAAAGCTTATTAGTGGATGATGTTGAAAGTCAAGTGAAAGTGAAGTGATATCCTTTTCCCGGATTCTAGCACCACATTACCTTCTATACATCCCTACCCTACACGTTTCTTGACCTTTCTTTTGGGAAGCTCTTGAGACCGCGAGTTTGTTGATTGACTTAGTGGTTTAAACTGGATTATACATGATTAATTTCGATAATTATGATTTATTATGCATTCTATGATTTTATGCAAAGATGAACAACTTTCTTATGCAAAGATGACCTTTCTTTTGAATGTATATTATGTGATTATATTGTCGTTTCATCTACCTTTGCGGGAATCGAGGTCTACACCAAGTTTCGTTGTGATCGTAGGTAAATGGCACGTTTTGCATCAAAAAGGAGCAAAAGGAGCTAAGGAGTCATTGGAGCTACATTCAGGAACTTAAGGAAGAATCCAGGAATCATGGAATTTGATTAGAGATTCACTTTGGACCAGATTTGAGAGATTTCACATTCAGTTGTGATTCACCTCGGTCAGCTACAGTATCACCTCGACCGAGGTGATCCAGAGGAGCTGACTCGACCGAGGCGAACACCTTGGACGCGGCAAGGATATTTTATTCTTGGCTAAGATCTTTTATTTTTGGAAAGAGGATCTTATATTTTTGGGTTGGATTCCTGGAAGGAAGAAGATAATTTAGTCCATATATTTTACCTATTTTTATGGGAAAAGATCTTTCTAAAATATCTTATCTTTGGAGGGTAATTTTCCTATAAAAAGGGTTGGATTTTCCACAAATCGAACACCGGCTAACACCCGCTAACGGCTGAACATCCACCTTACCACGAGAACATCCGCTAACAGCTGAAGATCCTGCATACTCTGAAGATCCGCTACAGCCATACTCCAGTTGGGAGATTTGAAGAACCTTTTTGAAGGTTGAGGAAGAAAGTTTATAGCTTTTATAGCTTTGTGAAGGGTTTTGTAAGATTCTCTTAGATTCCCTTCATTGTTGTTTGTCTTGTTGGATTTTAATCCAAGGAACGCTTGTTTATTGATAATTGATTGAGTTATTGAAGCCTTTCTCTTAAGGTTTTCTTATTCAATTATTCTCTTTCTTCCCATATATTTGATTATTGCTTTCATGATGATGAGTGGCTAATTTCCTTGTGTGATTCTAGGGTGATTGGCTGAAGGTTGTGGGAAAAACAATGATAGAATAATCTTAATCACAGTAGGACCCTGAAAGCTCGAGTCTTTATCCTTAACCCTAAAGCATCTCGCTCAATCGATGAACATCTCGGCCGGGGTGGAATTCTTCTGATCGAGGTGACTTATCTGATCTGAAACTGAGAGTTAAGTGTTAGAGTTTGTCAAATCCTATTCTTATTACACCTTTCCTGGTCCAATGCAAGCCTAGGATGAGACTTACCCGGTAATTCCTTTGTTTGTTTACCAAAGATCATAAGTGTAGGAAATAAAGGTTTATCCTTTATTGGGGTTTGAGTATGCTTTCATTCCATCTTTGTGAGTTAGCCTGAGACTTACCCGGTAAAGGTTGATTCTATTCCCTTAGTTGGAGTGTTAGTTTGAGGTTATAGTTCTTTTCCTTAATTCCTTGAGACTTACCCGATAATAGGAGTTACGGTTTGGGATTAGTGATTAGTGAGACTTACCCGGTGATCTATTCCACTTTAGTAAGACCTTCCCTATGCAAAATCTCAGCTTTGTCCGCTTATCTTTAGATCTCGAGTTGGAACCACAACTAGATGCTTTAATCCCTAGAATTGCATATTTCCTTTATTGACTTTTTATCATCCTTGATTGTTTTAATTGCTTTTGTGGTTAGTAATTACTTAAGCTTACCTATTCCGACTTTGTTTCAAAAGTCCCAGTGATCGACCCCTGGAATTCCTTGCTTTTTACTACGATTGACTCGTACACTGCGGGTTCGCATCCTTGTTTTAAGCTTACATCTAGGGTTATAAATTTAAAGCTTGCACACACCGTTTGTAGCGAACATCGTCCTAACAAGTTGTTATTATAACACACATGGTACACACACCACTATTATCACTCAACTTATATCCAGAAATCAGCTAAGTAAGTCGCAAGGACTTACTTGAATCAACTCTCAAATCCCGTTATCTCGACTCGGTCTGTAACCGTTGAATACTCAAACGCCTGTTATACAAGGCAAGTGGATCAATAAAGTATCCCACTTTATTAGAAGTCTCCAACTTCCAAGATGAATAATCGATCATAAAGAAATTACCAAAATACCCTTATACGGGTAGATGACCATTTTACCCCTGATCCCGAAACCCTATAAAATTCTATAACAAAGCTCCAAACTATAATTTGGAACTTCAAAACCACCCTCTCACTTTAAAAAGGAAGTTTGTTAAAGTTTTAGAAGTGTTAATCACATTCTTGACTTTCATAAAAAGTCCCTAAGGTCCGACATTGGCTTAAGATACGAGGCTCGAATAAAAATGTAGAAATTCTACAAAAATATTATAGGTCTTCTATGATGTGCCCTCTACCCATATGAGCAAAGATCTCTCAAAAACTATCAACAACCACTCCTACAAAAATCTCTAAAGATGCTTCCAAAAACCAAAAATTCCATACTTAGCCAAATTTTGTGTATTTTCGTAACTGCCCAGCCAGTCTACTTTGAGCTACAATAGATCCAGATCAAACTGTTGGATCAGTCTCAAATTCTGGTAGATTAATCTAGGCATGTCCCTCTATGTTATACTAAAATTTGAACGGTGGATTATGTTTCTAACATATCTAAACAATAGCTCAAACATGATTGCCACACACAGATTTTCTGAATTTCTAACCTCTAGGATCTGCAAGAGATCTTGTGTTCGAGTCTCACTGATTGCTTATGTGGTGTTTCCATTGTAGTGTTCAAGGTCTTGGGTTCGAATCCTGTGATGAAAAGGCTGAGTTAGAACCCTCTCATACCCGGATGTACGTTGATCGAGAGAAGAGTAAGGGCTGGCTTACCTTGGGTCCTAATGTCTCAATTGAGAGCCCCTCTATCCACGTGTGAGAGTAGTATCTGAGTCCTGGCTCGTAAGTCGCCCAGATGGTGTCCCTTGCTGTTTTGGAGGAGGCAACAAGATCCTATTTATGGTGTACGTCTAATGGGAAGTCTTCTTCACTGCTGCACACCAAGTCCCGCTCAGATCCAGGCTTGAGAGGAGGGAAGGAAGAGAGGATGAGATCGTTTACCTGTATGCAGACAGCAGTCTCTATCATCGGTCACCAGTGAAGGGAGTGGGAGGCAGATCGCGATGTCCATACTGTGTACGAGTCTGATTTTGGGAGGCGGTTGAAGCGAGGGTAGTTACTTCTCACGCATAGAACAGGAGGTCGAAGTCCACAAGGGTTAAGGTTCCAGGCTGCAGAAGAAGGGAATGGCAAGTAAGGCTTGTCTGGTCTATTGTCGTTTGTCCCAGTCCAGAAGAGGCGAAGGGTGCAGAGAAGAGGGATAGCAAGGCGCTCTGGTCATCGATATCCTACGGGCGTTGCAGAAAGGTGGTTTGTCTGGAGGTCTCTTGGCACGCAGAGAAGGCGATGGACTGCAGCCTCCTGGTTCCTTGGATCTGGACACAAACAAGGTAACGTACGTTCGAGGTTGACGGACGTTCAGTAAGGAAAGGAATCACAAGAAGCGTGATTTTAGCCGGAAGATCGTCTTCAACATCTAGCGTTTGGGCTCTCCTTCCTCCTGGGCTGGCAAGGGTCCTCTACAAGACTACCATCGTTGGGCTGCTACCTTCCTGGGGGCTGGTGCGGATTAGGGCTGCGTGGCCACTGACTTCCTGGGCTGGTGCGGATCAAGAGATGAAAGGCTGCACCACTAGGAAAGAATGGGATGGGTTGTAGTAAGGAGGGAAAGGAGGGCTAAAAGAGCAACAAGTGGTTTGTGGTCAACTTGCCCGGATAGCCTTGTCAAGACATCGTCATGGCCTCGTCAAGGTCTCGTCATGACCTCGTCAAAGACTTGGCCAAAGGTGTCATTACCTTGTCATAGACATGAATATAAACTAGGGTTTTTAGGATTAGGGTTTTGTTGGAATTTTCATCATTTTATGTGAGTTTAGGCTTACATAAAATGATAGCATTTTTTTTATGGTAGTTAACACTAGGTATCATACAAGGGTCGACGGAGCGAAATCCGGTTTGACTCGAACATCAAGAAATAAGATAAAAAAAAATTTCCCGGATATTACATCAGTGCCCCCTTAAAATAAGTTTCGTCCCGAAACTTAGAATAAGGCCTCTAATCAAACGACTCCATAATAGATTTGTTTGACTTGGTCTAACTAATTTTTTTTTTTTTTTTATATATATATATTTATTTTTTTATTTTTTTTATTTTTTTTAATTTTTAATTTTTTTTAAATTATTTTTATTTATATATATTTTTTTATTTTGTTTCTTATCATGCAACTACTCAATCATCATGATCAGACAATACATAAAAGATAACACAACCACTCAATCCAAGATAATATCATAAAGTCAAACAAAACAACATCCGAGTACTAACTCGTCGGTACAAAAGTAGCGGTTAACTCCGCAAAGAACTCGGGATAGCAACGTCTAATGCTCTCTTCTGTCTCCTAGGTGGCCTAATCGGCTCCTCGTCTAGACCACTGGACCCTCAACATCGGTATCTCCTTGGACCGCAGATGTCTAGTACTGCGCTCCAGGACAGCTATCGGGTACTCTTCAAAAGTAGGATCTGGCTCAACTATTTAATACTCATGGCTAATGACATGTCCCGGTCTCGTATACATTCCTGTAATTGTTACACATGATCACTGGGTAAGAGTGTCCGCCGATTACTAACTTCCAAATCTTCCTGAAGATATCGCAAGGTCACATTCCTTGATTTCCTTTCGGACGCTCTTGACGACTTCCTAAAAATGACTACAGAACTGTATTCCTTTTATTAATTCCAATTGTTCCCGATTTATTGGAAGATCCCGACTATCGCATCTAATACAATGATCTGAGACATCTCCCGACACTTTACTAAGTGTCTAATGCCCTTTGTAAGGCCACTCACTTGGTCCCGTCTCTCTAATACGACTCAACACCTACATCTTGGCAGACTTCAATTTGTTGAAACCCAAAGTCACACTCCTAGTGGAGGTTTCCCTAAAGATCTCCAATTCTTTAGCTAGAGGTCATAGATATAATATTACTGAGTTTCTTGATCTATGAGTTATGGGCCCACCACGCTTCCGCTGCGTCACTCTTATCAATCTGTTGCCGCCAATAACTCATAATGGTATCCTCCGTGAGTCAGGATGATCTACCAAACCTTCGTCAATAATTTCCTTTCTAATAACGGCAAGGTTCTCTCAAACCGATCGTCATTCTAGGAATAATTTACTATGGTAAATTGAAAGTTCGTACTCTACACCGGGTGTATTGGCTATCCAAACCTCGAGATAAACTGCCCTTAATTGTTGAAACTATTGTCTTCGACTCCCATTGGGTCTCCCAAATGGGTCTAGGAACTCCTCAGCAAAACAACTCACCGGTTACGGCTCCTTGGAGCGATTGGAGCGTTCAGTCTTAGACTTTCCCAGAATTCCTTTGGTTCCCACCAGACCTCTACGCACTACTCGTCAAGACTCCTCAATGTGGTTATTCTTCCACAATCCCGTTGAACTCTAACGTAGAGTACCTCACGTTGGCCTACAAGTCCTCACCTTGACCTATTAAAATCTTGACACGGCGTCTTCTATCTAGCTTCTAGCTTCCGGGATGCGTTAATGAGTCTACACCGATACAATAATAACAACTCATGATGGTCTCTTATGCTTGTCTTGTGAGCTCTTCTACTAAGTGACTCATTTTATAACAATTTCCTCCCCTGAATCGGTCTCAACTTTCAGTTGATCATTACTGCCCATTTCATGTTGGAACCTCAGTTACTTTGTACTCTTGCATAGATTCTACAAAGGCATCCTCATCTCAACACTTTATTCCAATTTAGCAAGACCCGCCTTTTGATACATGACTTTCCTTCTTTCTAGTTAAGTTATTCTTTTGGTTTACACTTTATCCATCCTAGCGTTGTCGGTTCGATATGTATGACTTTTATTAAACACCTATCGGTACCATTTGCATAAGAAACCTCAGTTGTATATGACTTCCTCAGAAATCAAAGTTCTTGACTCGCATTTATTATGTTGTCCTTATGCTCGTGTCGCTTTACCTTCTTTAAATCTTTACCCCCCCCCCAGTAGGATAGTTACCCTTCGAGTTTTCTCGTACTCGCTTTACGAACCACATTGATTGGTCTGATTATTTTCATCAACTCATATGTGATCAGTCGGGAATGGAATTCTAGTACACTATTTGTATGCAATCTCACTACTACTACTCCATCTACATATTATTGGTTATCAAGGTTAACTTAAATTTTCATTGGAGCACCACCATTTCTCTTTAAATTCTTTCTGATGTCTGTTCCAACAAAGACGTAGGTTCCATTTACAATCACCTCAAAACTCTATAAGACTTTTCACCACGGCATTAAATTATATTTTATATGTTTATGCCGCGTCTATAATCCCAATTATTACGTGTCACATCTTTAGTCATAAGGGTTTCTTTTGTAAATCTCGAATATTGACCCCAACTTTTTCTCGAATGTACACCATCAATCTCATTTGTGTGGTATACTACGTACGTACCCTCTGTCCGGACTGACGTATGACTTGGTCAAGATCATTTGCTTCTTCTTACCCCTCTGGTTCTTCTTATACAAATCCATCCGTACTAACTGCGATTTGTAACATTTTCCTTAGTCAGTAGACAAGCAACTACTCACAATAATCCTTTTTATACCATTACTGATATAAGGGGTCATTTCGGACCGTCAATTTTTATTAGAGTTACTGACTTGAACTTTTTCAGTGTTACTAGCACTCGTATTGATTGACTTCACCGTTGCCGCAATTGGTCGCTTTAATGATTCCTCCACATGTCGATAAAGTTCTTTTGTAACTCTGTGGTTAGTCTTATTATCTGGCAGCCAGTCACCACTAGTTAACCCAAACGTATGAAGTCCCAGTTGTTACCAAATAGTTGACCTTCTACAAGATCATAAGCTTACTTTTCTTCTATCTCTTTGAAATTTGATAAACCTGGTGAAAATCTATCTTCTCCAGTTTCTCCGTTTGTACTTCTTTAACTCTTCTAAAATCTACACTTCTCTTTCGCACTCTAAGGGCGTTATACTCTTTCCGAGTTTAGATTTATCATTCATTTACTGTCAACAGACTCGTCAATTCTCCCACGATAGCTCGTATATGCATCTCCGCGATTACTTTTACCTCAGCCATCAGCTGCTCGTGGTTCCCCGGGGTATATCGTTGGTGTTGAAAACTTTAAGTCCATTTGTGAGAGGAAGGTTATTGTGGCCCTTTGGGTACGCCAAGATCCTTCTCACAATCTCTCCTTCTTTGATTGGTATTATAATGTTGCCTTTATAGTGATCCCTTTGACTCTGCTTTCAGGATTCTATGATTTGGATATTTGTATCACGACCCTTGTTGTCACTCACTTGTCTTCTATAAAGTCACTCTACTTCCATGTTGGTGAAATCTACCTTTCACCTTTTGGCAACGCGTAGCTTCCAATTTGTAGCTCTTTAATTCTTCATATTTGAATGGACAATGTATTTTGTGTTGACTTTTATGCTTGTGACTGCCTCGGTTATCCATCTTGATGGTGGTGTCAAATAGACGGTCGAGGTAATCATATTTTGTTCTGTTTCTGGCATCAACTTTCACCTTCTGGTCCGTCAGTGAGCTTGAATTCTATATCTCTTGTCTGAGTCCTTACCACCTCTTTTTGACTTCCACACCTATGCTCGTTTCTGCCGTCATCTTCTTTGTCTGTAATGTTGCTTTCCACCACTTGAAAGAACTTATGAGTTGCCTCTCCCAATTTGTAAAATTGCCGGCCAGCCAATGGAACTTCTCTCATGTATTTTCTTCATTTCACTCTGTTGAGTTGGTTGTATCTCCTTCTTGCTATTGTCGTTGGCGTTGTCCTTTGGTCTTCACTTTTCCATCTCAACGTTCCTCAACAAATTCGAAGGAGTTGTCGGACGTTCGCCTACCCTAATGCTCATAAGTTGAGCGTACTTATCCTTTCGTTGAAACCCTTCAAATATACTTAGGTGGGTCAACAGAGTGATGGTCTCATTTAGTTATCTCCGTTAAGGGTAATATAACTATAATTTCTACTAATCTTTTGCATGTACTTATCTATATCACATATATGTATAGTCAAGCTAATAAGTCCAACTAAAGTGAAACCTAAAGTCTATACTAACTTTACTAAGCATATTGAGATCCGCGGTAGTAGTGGTGGTCAACCGTACTTTCCTATCCCCAACTAGACTATGCATGCATTTGAAAACCAAAAGTCTTTTTTAAAGCTCAGATCCCTTTTCGGGTTCTGCTCAAGTACTTATTCGGTCCTTCAGAAGATTTCAAGTGCCATTGTTGCCAACCTGGGTTCTGATACCATGTTGTAACACCCCAAATTCTCAGAACTCGGGACATTACTAGTTAGGACCTCACAATGGGTCCCAACCTTAGTTTGACAACAATATTACTAGGTTCTTGCAACAAGACACAAATAAGAAAAACCGAAATTCATAAAAGTGTAATTTTAAAAGGATGAATGTAACAAAGTCTAACAGCCTATCGTACTTAAACAACGGAAAAGACTATACGTCTTAACAAGAGGGAAAGACAACAAAGCAACAACCCAAACCCCCACTCTAAGGAGTACGGAGACCCGGCTGACCACTACTTCCAGATCACTCATTTGCTGCTCTAACCTGCGGTAAATCTAGAAACACAACAAAACAACCATTAGCTAGCTATCTAAACATTAGAAGAATAATAATAGCACACACACACATAACAAAAGTAAACACTCATCATGCTTTCAAACAATCCATCTATTATCTTCATTTTAGTCATTCACTCTTACTAATGATACTTATTTTGTGACACGAGGGATTCCCAACCTCGCCTCCGCCCCCGTGTACCCATCAGGAGTGGATCCGATGCATCTCACCGTGTACCTGTATGGTCTGGGTATAGAGAACCTCCTAGTCTCTTGGTAGAGCTGGGCAGTGATGTCACGACCCGTTATACATACACTTGGGCCTTAACACATAATAACGACGGTCGTCCTAACAAGTTGTTATTATAACACACATGGTACACACACCACTATTATCACTCAACTAATATCCAGAAACCAGCTAAGTAAGTCGCAAGGACTTACCTGAATCAACTCTCAAATCCCGTTATCTCGACTCGGTCTGTAACCGTTGAATGCTCAAACGTCTGTTATACAAGGCAAGTGGATCAATAATGTATCCCACTTTCTTAGAAGTCTCCAACTTCCAAGATGAATAATCGATCATAAAGAAATTACCAAAATACCCTTATACGGGTAGATGACCATTTTACCCCTGATCCCGAAACCCTATAAAATTCTATAACAAAGCTCCAAACTATTATTTGGAACTTCAAAACCACCCTCTCACTTTAAAAAGGAAGTTTGTTAAAGTTTTAGAAGTGTTAATCACATTCTTGACTTTCATAAAAAGTCCCTAAGGTCCGACATTGGCTTAAGATACGAGGCTCGAATAAAAATGTAGAAATTCTACAAAAATATTATAGGTCTTCTATGATGTGCCCTCTACCCATATGAGCAAAGTTCTCTAAAAAACTATCAACAACCACTCCTACAAAAATCTCTAAAGATGCTTCCAAAAACCAAAAATTCCATACTTAGCCAAATTTTATGTATTTTCGTAACTGCCCAGCCAGTCTACTTTGAGCTACAATAGATCCAGATCAAACCGTTGGATCAGTCTCAAATTCTGATAGATTAATCTAGGCATGTCCCTCTATGTTATACTAAAATTTGAACGGTGGATTATGTTTCTAACATAACTAAACAATAGCTCAAACATGATTGCCACACACAGATTTTCTGAATTTCTAACCTCTAGGATCTGCAAGAGATCTTGTGTTCGAGTCTCACTGATTGCTTATGTGGTGTTTCCATTGTAGTGTTCAAGGTCTTGGGTTCGAATCTTGTGATAAAAAGGCTGAGTTAGAACCCTCTCATACCCGGATGTACGTTGATCGAGAGAAGAGTAAGGGCTGGCTTCCCTTGGGTCCTAATGTCTCAACTGAGAGCCCCTCTATCCACGTGTGAGAGTAGTATCTGAGTCCTGGCTCGTAAGTCGCCCAGATGGTGTCCCTTGCTGTTTTGGAGGAGGCAACAAGATCCTATTTATGGTGTACGTATAATGGGAAGTCTCCTTCACTACTGCACACCAAGTCCCGCTCAGATCCAGGCTTGAGAGGAGGGAAGGAAGAGAGGATGAGATCGTTTACCTGTATGCAGACAGCAGTCTCTATCATCGGTCACCAGTGAAGGGAGTGGGAGGCAGATCGCTATGTCCATACTGTGTACGAGTCTGATTTTGGAAGGCGGTTGGAGCGAGGGTAGTTACTTCTCACGCATAGAACAGGAGGTCGAAGTCCACAAGGGTTAAGGTTCCAGGCTGCAGAAGAAGGGAATAGCAAGTAAGGCTTGTCTGGTCTATTCTGTCGTTTGTCCCAGTCCAGAAGAGGCGAAGGGTGCAGAGAAGAGGGATAGCAAGGCGCTCTGGTCATCGATCTCCTACGGGCGTTGCAGAAAGGTGGTTTGTCTGGAGGTCTCTTGGCACGCAGAGAAGGCGATGGACTGCATCCTCCTGGTTCCTTGGATCTGGACACAAACAAGGTAACGTACGTTCGAGGTTGACGGACGTTCAATAAGGAAAGGAATCACAAGAAGCGTGATTTTAGCCGGAAGATCGTCTTCAGCATCTAGCGTTTGGGCTCTCCTTCCTCCTGGGCTGGCAAGGGTCCTCTACAAGACTACCATCGTTGGGCTGCTACCTTCCTGGGCTGGTGCGGATTAGGGCTGCGTGGCCACTGACTTCCTGGGCTGGTGCGGATCAAGAGATGAAAGGCTGCACCACTAGGAAAGAATGGGATGGGTTGTAGTAAGGAGGGAAAGGAGGGCTAAAAGAGCAACAAGTGGTTTGTGGTCAACTTACCCGGATAGCCTTGTCAAGACATCGTCATGGCCTCGTCAAGGCCTCGTCATGGTCTCGTCATGACCTCGTCAAAGACTTGTCCAAAGGTGTCATTACCTTGTCATAGACATGAATATAAACTAGGGTTTTTAGGATTAGGGTTTTGTTGGAATTTTCATCATTTTATGTGAGTTTAGGCTTACATAAAATGATAGCATTTTTTTATGGTAGTTAACACTAGGTATCATACAAGGGTCGACGGACCGAAATCCGGTTTGACTCGAACATCACGAAATAAAATAAAAAAAAATTTCCCGGATATTACAGTAATATGATATATAAATATATATCTTACAAGTTGTTTTACATTCCTTACAAGTTGTTGTACATTTGAGTTTACATTTCTTACAGACAATTGACACTTTTAAAGAGTTATTATTTGTCTACTCCTATTGGATATTACAACAACTTGTAAGCAGTTAGTCTACTCCTTATTTTATAGTCAATTAATTATATCAAATATTAATCATTATTTAATTTAAATTAAATATATTTTACTAAATACAAATTATGCATTTTTAAGTTATCGTAAAGAATGCTCAAGCACATTAAATATATTTTACTAAATATTCATATTTAACTGTTGTTGGAGATTACAACAGCCGTATATTGTTTTTAGAATTTTTGGTGACGGGTTTGAGAAAGGAAACAAGTTTTACCTTGTTATCACATTATGGTCAATTGACCCTTTAGTTACATCCACATACTGTGTTGACATGATTATGAGCATATTTGAAGCATGTTGATTATTGAACTCTTTGAGAATTACTATAAGTAATCATGTGATATTATATTATATTGCTTACGTACTGACTTAGTCTAGTGGAAGATTAACTCCACCACGGTGGGGATGTTTATGTTTTCATAATCAATTTCAGATCTATTCAGGAGTATGGAGGTTGGGTGACCTAGTGGAACTCTTTGGTGGTCTTTTGTTTTCCTCTAGGACTTGTTACTAGCTTTTGACTTATGTCTTTTAGGTTGGTGAATTTTATTTCTAAACTCTGTTGTTGTGGCCTCGAGTTTGACCCGGTTGTATGATTATTTTTGGAACCTTTATGGTTGATGTCATGGGACGACAATTGATTTATTTACCTCTATCTTAACAAGTTTTTATATCTTTGGTTTATCTATTAAAAAAGCTTCAAGGAATCCTTGTCCGAATTCCTGGGGTTGTAGCTAGGGGTGAACATTTTCGGATATCCGATCCGATAATTTTATAAAAACCCGATCCGAAAATTTATTACTAGACTAGGGGATATAACCGATCTAACATTTTTTTTTCTTCTCAAAACCTCAATTCGTATCCGATGATCCGAAAATACTCCCGGATCGGATCGGACTCGGATCACCAACTACTAGATATTTTCGGATTCCAACTTTTACCGGATCGGATCTTCGGATTCACGGATCGAATTTTTTCACTCACCCCTAGTTGTAGCGTTATCCCATTTTGCGGTGTTACCGTAGGCGGTATATAGTCCGTTAAATCTTGAATCTCCGTCATATAATCCGATGACTCATATACGTTATCGTAAATAATAATTGTCACCGTAACTCGACCATATATAAATATTGAAACAAACTGATTCTATCCCGTTTGGACTGGCATGCACGTTTATGGTTTGGCAAATAGTTGATTCGCAAGTATCTTTGACCAAATCAGAAGAATACAAATATAGAAAAATAGGTTGTTGCTTTACCTTTTCTGATAGTCGATCAATATCAAGAATCTTCCTCTTTTGCTTCATGTACTTTTTCCTTCTACTCCTCTTAAATTGTGATATTGACCCATGACCCACGATTTTGCTGGCCTATCCATCCATCTCCTCTGTGTAATACAAATAGTTTGGCTAGACCATATAGATACACAGTCTGGTCCCAACCTGATGTCACTCTTCTGAAATTGAAAACAACTTGAACCTTATTTCCATGATTTTTCACGAAAGGAAAAGTATGTTAGTTGGATGTAGTTTCCAGTTGGCTTATATAAAGCTGCGTGCAACCAGGTAGTTCTCCAGGTTGAAGAAGAAGAAGACAGATATGCCGCCTCGTCCAGTGTATTTCGTGGTTGAAGAATTCCCTCCGGTGATCGAAAAATGATGGGAAAACGTTGCTGCTTTGTATCAGCCTGTAAATCTTTTCTTCTTCAAATTATAAATATATAATTATATATTTATCTCCAACTAATTAATTGTATATGGTTTCAGGTTATGGAAACAATTCTGGGGAGTCTTTGTAAACCTGAGACGCCAACGTTGGTACGAGCATGTCTCCCCACAAAGTGACACATTTCAGAACGTTACTCAAAGACGGCTCGAGAGCATGTTGGCTCTTCTTTCCACAACGGGCACCATCCGTCACCCCGTTACGAACCAACTTGTTTGGAAATCTGTCCCCTCCATTACAAACGTTATGGCTGCCATGAGGCAAGCTGGTATCAGGATCGTAGGCTGTGTGTCCGGCCAAGATGCTGAACCTATCGAGGACTTCTTTTCCAAGATGAGTTCGGATCATCACTCTTATGATTTCGTGGTACGTATGCATAATTATATATTCACTTTTAATTTATTTGTAATGTCATCTAAACCTTCTCATGTTGGCCTCACATGGAAATAAACTTATACATGTAAGTTTTTAAATGCCCATAAGTTGTTGGCATATTGTGAGGAGTTCTGTTGTTGCTGAAGTCCGCAAGTTCTTTAATTCTAAAGTACTACCAATCTGTCTTAATGATACATTGTTGTGTTTTATTGATAAAGTAGGGGTTCCGGAGAGGATAAGTCAGTTTCGGCCTATTACTTTGTGCAACGTTCTTTATAAAATTATTTCAAAGGTCATCGTGCAAAGGATACATGGTGCTATTGGTGATCTTGTTGGACCTACACAAGGTAGTTACATTCCGGGACATCTTATTCAGGATAATATTATTCTTATGTGATGATATGAATTATGACCTATTTTTAGGCATGTATTTATATAGATTTTCCCTTTATTTTGCATGCATAGACATACATTCATGGCATTTATGGTTATATTCACCTACTTTGCACGAATAGAGGTCTACATAGAGTTTTATTGCATTTGTAGGTAATTTGGCGAATTATGGAGCGAAATAGCATATTTAAGGATTAAGCCTTGAAGCGGGACAAAAAGGAGCATAAAAGGAAGTAAGACGCGACAAAGTATCCTCTGATACCGTCAGACGCGCCAAAGTATCTCGTGATACCGTTTGGCGGCCCAAAGTATTTTTTGATACCGTCTGACGCGCCAAAGTATTTTCTGATACCTTCGGACGCGGCCCAGAGTATCTTATGATACCAGCGGATTCAACTTCTTTTCAGCCCAAATATTTAGGGTTTCATCTTTATAACCCTAGGGGATCCCGAAAAATATTGGGGGAGCCTTCAACATTGAAGGGGGCCTTCAACATTGAAGGGGGCCTTCAACATTGAGAGGGAGCGAAATTCTCCAAAGGGAGACTTAGAGAGGAAGACTTGGAGGTCTTGCTACACCACGGAAAGAAGAGATTTGGAAGGAAGATTTGGGGAAGGACGCACTTTCCTATTTTTAGAGTTGGAAGATCTTAGAGTTTACATGTGAAGGCGGATTGACATCCCGTTCTTCATTGTCCCTAGAAATTTATTGAGGTTTTTCTGTTCCTTTGATTCTACATCCATTGAACGCGTTTTACGATTATTGTGTTTGATTGACATTTGTTTTGAGTTTATTATTGAGATTTCAAGGTTTTACCTTTTCTCCCTTTCATATTTGATATTTGATTCTATGACTATGATTATTGGCTAAAACCCTTTAGCAATTCTAAGGTGAAGGGTTGATAGTTGTGGCTTAGATAATGATAGATCGATCGTAAACAGATTGGACCCTGAGAGTGTGAGAAACATCGTCGACACCCTAAATCACGGGCTGTTCTTGGTTTCCACGGCCGTGATTCTCAAGAACTAGCCGTAATTTTACCTGTTTTACGACCTTTGCTTTTGCTTTAATTCAAAGTTAAAGATTAGTTTTAACCTAGTCTTGGCTTGCCTTTCCTAGGTAGTAGTTAGACTCAACATCCTCTATTTCGGTTTTGAGTGTCACAACCTTAACCGTTCTAGTTTATCTTTGATTCCTTGGGTTTGGGCATGGGTATTTGAGATTCATTCTTGTCCTTAGATCCTTTCTATACTGCAGCCTCAACAACCTTTATAGAGAGAGTCTTTGGGTTAGACATATAGGGTTTTGGAACTTCGCCGTACATTACCTTACCTTAGTATACCTTTGCAAACCTCAACTCTGTCCTTATATCTATAGTATATCTTGAATCGATTGCCACAATTGGATACTTGGATCTTTAGGATTGTTGTTTTCCCAATATTTGCAAAGCTTCTATACTTTACTTGCTCGATAATTTGTGAACTGAATTTGATCCCCCAAATCCCTGAGTTCGATACTTTGGAATACTTGCTAATCTACGCCGATCCGTACACTGCGGGTTTGCTTGCTTTTATTCTAGTTTTATAAATTTAAAACTTATTTGCACGCACACCTTTCGAGCGAACATTATGCAAGAAATTACCATTTCGGTTCAAAGCAAAAGATCTTAGTGGAAGTGGATGATCATTAAGCTTGACTTGGAGAAAGCTAATGATCGTCTCAACTGGTGTTTCGTCATGGATTCCCTTAGATGGGCGGGGTTTCCGGAGGATTGGGTTATGATGGCTAAGGAATGTATTTCTATACCTCGTATGCAAGTTTAATGGAATGGAAAGGTGACAAAACGTTTTATTCCCGAGAAAGGGTTGAGACAAGGATACTCGCTTTCTCCATACCTTTTCGTTATCTGTCTTGAGAGGTTAAGTCATCTTATTACTCAAGTTGTTAAGTGTGGGGATTGAGCTCCTACTCGTCTGTCTAGGAATGAACTGTTGTTATCGCATATGCTTTTTGCAAATGATATTACTTTTTTTGCTGAGGCACCTGGTGCTCAAATTCAGTTATCTAGCGAACCCGCAGTGTACGGATTGGTTGTAGTAAGGTAAGAATTCCAGAGTCGAACTCAGAGATTTGGTGAGAATCAATTCAAATTCATTTATCTAGCAAAAATGCAAAAGCTTTTATGATTAATAAAGGGGGAAATGATTCCAAGGATACAAGTATCCGATTTCAGCTTTCGATTCAAAACACTTCTAAAGGATATAAGAACAGAGTTTATATTGTCAAGATTATGTGTTCAAAGGTAGATATCGTACGGTGAAGTTCCGAAACCTATTTATCTAGTCCAAAGGTTCTCTCTATAAGGGTTGTTGAGGCTGCAATATAGAAAGATTTAAGGACAAGAATTATGTTCAAACTAATTATCTAAAACCTCACGATATGACTCTCCAAGGTAAAGAATAGAAAGCACATTTAAAATCTTAATAAAGGATGTTGAGTCTCTTTATTACCCAAATCTTGTAATCTCAATCTATTAAATGTAGAATCAAGGTTGAAGTCTCTTCACACACTTAGATAGAGGTTAAAAAGGTTAATCAAGGTTGGGATTTAGGCAAGGATTAACTTTAGTTAAAGAATCAATTAAAGCTCGACAGGGAATTAAATCGACCTACCATAAGAAAATCGGACGATTTTCTCAAGAACAGGGCGATTTTCCTGTTTGTCGCAAAGTTAAAATCTAAACTCTCAGGGTCCAAATTTTTGAATGAGTTCAGTCTATCATCATCTAAGCCTCAATCATCAACTATTTTCCCCAGAATCACAAAGGTTTTAGCCAACCATTTTCAAAATCAAATCAAAATAAAGATTTAGTGAAATAATTCAAATAAACCCGAATCTTGAATAAAAACTCAATAACCTTCAAATTCGTAAACCAATCTCAAAACTGATCAATGTATCTCTCAATTAACTCAATATCGTGTTCAAAAACCACAAAGACTTCAATGGAATACAGAAATCTCACAAATATGATCAAGATTGAGTTTCCGGCAAAAGTGCTTCAATCCTTCTCCAAGAATCCTCAATCTCTCACTAACGTGTAAAGATTTCCCGCTGTGACCTCCTCTAGTCTCCCTTTGGAGAACTTCACTCCCTCTAATCTCCCTTTGGAGAATTTGCCTCCCCTTCAATGTTGAAGGCTCCCAAAGTGATGGGTATGCAAAATGATCTTGGATCACGTAGCTTAGGTGGCATGTTCTCTGTCATAGTCTTGATGAGTTCGGATGACTCCATACTCATATTAACTTCTCCAATGTCTTCTAATTTCCTCTTGTTAGAGAGGATTTTCTTGAGAAATTTCTCATAAGTTGGCATACCTAAAATTGCATCCATAAAAGGTATATTAATATGCAGCTTGCTCATTAGCTCAATAAACTTACCGAAGTGTTTATCTAAGCGTACTCGCGCTCTAGATTGAGGAAATGGTAGAGGCGGTGTTCGCTCCAAACGGTGTGTGCAAGCTTTAAATTTATAACCCTAGACTTAAGCTTAAAACAAGGATGCGAACCCGCAGTGTACGGGTCAATCGTAGTAAAAGCAAGAAAATTCCAGGGGTCGATCACAGGGACTCGGTGAAACAAAGTCAATACGGTGTGCTTATGTCAATACTAACCACAAGAGCGATTAACACAATCAAAGATGAATAAGAAGTCAATAAAGCAAACATGCAATTCTAGGGATTAAAGCATCAAGTTGTGGTTCCAACTCAAGATCTATAGATAAGCGGACAAAGCTGAGATTTTTGCGTGGGGAAGGTGTTTCTAAAGTGGAGTAGATCACCGGGTAAGTCTCACTACACACTAATCCTAAACCGTAACTCCTATTACCGGGTAAGTCTCAAGGAATTAAGATAAAGAATTATAACCTCAAACTAACACACCATCTAAGGGAATAGAATCAACCTTTACCGGGTAAGTCTCAGGCTAACTTACAAAGATGGGATGGAAGCACACTCAAACCCCAATAAAGGATAAACCTTTATTACCTACACTTATGATCGTTGGTAAACAAACTAAGGAATTACCGGGTAAGTCTCATCCTAAGCTTGCATTGAACCAGGAAGGTGTAATAAGAATAGGATTTAGCAAACTCTAACACTTAACTTTCTGCTTAAGGTCGGATAAGTCACCTCGGTCAGAAGAATTCCACCCCGGCCGAGATGTTCATCAACCGAACGAGATGCTTAGGGTTAAGGTTAAAGACTCGAACTTTCAGGATCCTACTGGAATCTAAGATTATTCTATCATTGTTTTCCCCACAACCTTCAGCCAATCACCCTAGAATCACACAAGGAAATTAGCCACTCATCATCATTATGAAAGTATTAAAATATATGGGAAGAAAGTGAATATTTGAACAAAGAAGAATTTAATGAAAAGACTTCAATAACTGAATCAAATATCACAACAAAGCGTTCCTTGGATGGCAATCCAACAAGACAAGACAACAAGGAAAGGAATTGAAGATAATCTTACAAAACCTTCCAAAAAGCTATAAAAGCTATGGACTTCAATCTCCCTTCAACCTTTAAAAAGGTTTTTCGAATCTCTCCCAACTGGAGTAGGCTGCTGCTGCTGCTGCGTAAAACCCTGATCGACGGTATAGCGTGATGTCCAGCTGTAAGCGGATGCCGGATTTATGGGAAATCCGACCCTTTTTATAGGAAAATAACCCTCCAAAGATAATAAATCTCAGAAAGATATTTTCCCATAAATATAGGTAAAATATATGATTCTGCATATCTCCTTCCTTCCAGGAGCCAAGTCCAAAAATATAAGATCACTTTCCAAACTTAAAAAGATCTCATCCAAGAATAAAATATTCTCGCCGCGTCCTAGGTGTTCGCCTCGGTCGAGTCGGCGTCTCTGGATCACCTCGGTCGAGATGAATCTCTGGTCAACCGAGGTGAGTCAGAACTGAATGTGAAATCTCTCGAATCTGCTCCAAAGTAAATCTTTAATCCATGGCTATGCTCCCTGGATGTAGCTCCAAATGACTCATGACTCCTTTTGCTCCTTTTTTATGCAAAACGTACCATTTTACCTGCAATTACAACAAAACTAGGTGTAGACCTCGATTCTCGCAAAGGTAGATGAAATGGTAGTAAAATCACATAATGCACATACAAACATGCAGATTATGAAAGATAAAACGTCCAAACAAACCCCAAAATATAGACTATAATTCATGCTATCAAAATACCCCATACTTAGCCCTTGCTTGTCCCCAAGCAAGTTCCTCATATAGAAGACAAGATAGAATGGATTATAAGTCAATAAAATCAATGAAAAAGTCTTTCAAAAACATTTTATGGTGTGCAGCTATCATAGATCACTCTAAGAGAGTACTTCCTGGAATTAAAAGCTCAATATGATCAAAACATTTTATAAATATAAGAAAGTTGTTCATCTTTGCATAAAATCATAGAATGCATAATAAATCATAATTATCAAAATTAATCATGTATAATCCAGTTTAAACCACTAAGTCAATCAACAAGCTCAAGGTCTCAAGGGCTTCCCAAAAGAAAAGGTCAAGAAACGTGTAGGGTAGGGATGTATGTAAGGTAATGTGGTGCTAGAATCCGGGAAAAGGATGAACTTCACTTTCACTTTGACTTGCAACATCTTCCACCAATAAGCTTTGCTTATCTCACACTTTTTCTTTTACTTTACTTTTTGGGATGCATGGACAGAGGTGCACAATAACCGAAGCCTAGGAAATCTGCAATCATCAATCTCTCGAGATGCATCAAAGCCTTGATGCACATACCATGACCCGTTAGGAATATCGCTCAATCCGACTTTGGCAAGACACAAACACCCGGCTATGTGAATGGTGCCGAGTTACTCATCTTCATGATTGACTTCCCCAAACCTATTATTGCTTTCTAACACTTTCACTTCCAGCCCACTTTTCAACTTTAACTTGCTTTCACCACTTCGCTTGCTTCCAAATTCCCGGATAGGTAAAGGGAGGCAAAATGTATATGAGGGGCTAAGCATGATCAAGAAGAAGAAGAAGAAGAAGATGAATTGCCTTGATCTTTCCAAGAAGAAAGTGAGAGAACTTAACCTGCGGTGTCAACCTTCAAATTCAACATAATTTGGATAAAAACAAAGTATTAAACATACCAATAATTTCAAACAAAGCATTTAGCAACTTAAACATATTATAAAACCTTTCAAACACATAAAGAATTTAAAACCAGTAGGTAAACAGAATCTTCACTGAGATCATATCCAGATAAGTAACACAAAATCGTTTTCGAAAACTTTCTGTTACGCACCTCGGTCGAGGTGTTCTTGGTTCAACCGAGGTGAAATGCCTCGTTTGGCCAATACTGACTCGGTCGAGGTCAAAAAATTTTTTTTTTTTAAACCATTTTTTTTTCGGTTTCGACGTTTTTCTCAATCAAATAACCTGTAGGTATGCATGTAATATCAGATAATCATATAAAGGCAACTGAAGCATAAATATGAAAATATCCGATAAATAAAGTACCATACATCAAAAGGTAGTCGAATAAATACATCACGTAGTCAGATAAGTACAAATACCCCATACTTGGGACACACTGTCCTAGTGGGTCAAATAAAAAGTCTAAACATGAGAGTACTCACCGGATAAATGGCCGAACTGCATAAAAGAAAATAAAGAAAATTCTGCAGCTCCTCAATAATCCTGATCCGGCGGTGGTGGTGGTGGTACGTAGGGATACTGAGTCGGATCGAACAGATAGCCCATAGTCTGCTGGAACTGTAGCTCCATCATCCTACGCTGATAGTGCTACCCCTCCAACATCTGCTGAGTCCAGCTGTCAAGGTGTCGGTGCTGGGCGGCAAATCTCTCATGCATGTCCACTGTAAGGGCAGCATAAGAATCTATCATCTGCTCTGTCAAGTCGTCGATCCGACGATGAGCCTCTGCATCTCTATGACGGCGTGTCCGACGTCTAGCAGATCTAGCGGGAGGTGCAGCAGGTGCAGGCTCAGTATCCTCCTCGTCGTCCAAGTCTATAATCGGTGGCGTGCTCTTCCCTGCAGTATCTGTCCCTGTATCCATCGGGACACCACCCTCTCTCTCATCCAACGTCTCCTCGTCGTCGTCATCCTCCTCCTCCTCAGCAGGGGCAGTTGCTGCCTCTCTGTGATCCTCCATCAGTGGAGCCCATGTTGTCTGCCAATAATGCGGATCAAAGACTGTGAACTGAGCAGACCAGCGGATCCCCTGTGGTGTAGTACGCTCCCAAGGCATGGCGACGTATGGAGTGGTCAAACCACGGGGAACCAGAATCCTCCGTGTGATCATCTCCTGTAATCCCAGCGGCTTCGGAGCCGCCGCCATCGTGCAAACACTGAGGTCCATCCCGTGGTAGGTAGCGATATGGGTGACTAGACCTCCGCAGTAAATGTCTCCCTTCGCCTTGGCCTTGATCCTGTGCAGATCCTCTACCAAGAGCAAGCTAAAGTCTGGGAAACCTCCTGTAACCATGCAGTAGAGGCTGAAGAGCTCGCCCTGTCGGATCTTCTGGGGCGTCTCAGTACGCGCCAGAAGTGTCTCGCTAAAAATCCTGTGGGCTAGTCTGAAAGCTGGGTGGAAGATGACCTTCTCCCTGGAATCTCCAAGGCGCCATCTGTCTGCATGCTCAGTAATATGGGCAATCTGCCCCCAGAACTCCCTAGCTATGGATCGGGAGGGGAAATCAGTGGCGGTGGGCTCAGAGAAACCAAAAATCTCTCTCCAAACCTCTAAGGGAACTATGAAGTTCCGGTTCATCAACCGGTACTTCACAGACTGGTCTATGGGGAGGTAGGAGAAGGAGCTAACAAACTCTAAGGTCGGCTCCAAGTAAGTTGGGGCTCGGATCTCAGTAAACTGATCCAGCCCGACAGTAGCAATCATCCTCCTAAGGTCAGCATCTAACCCTAGGCAATCAAAGGCCGACACGTCCAGAAATCGTGGTGCGATAACTGGACGGCTAGCTATCCGCTCATAGTCTACCCGGCATCTCTCGTGGATAACCGGGCGGTAAGGACGGGAAGAAGAGGAAGAAGGGGAGGGTGAGGATCTGTCTCTAAGGGCTAGGCGACGATCTGAACTCATTTTCACTCAACTCTGTCAGACCACCTCGGTCACTGACAAGCCCCAAGAATCACCTCGGTCGAGATGCAGTTCGACCGGACCGAGGCGTAGCAGTTACGATTCCAAATCTCAGAAATTCAGTTCTTTTCCCCCTATAATCACTACAGTTGCTTCCTAAGGGGTACTTAAGCCTTTCCTCAGCAAAATCAGGGGCAACCAAAGCCCAAATCAAAGCGAACGAACGAGTTAGGGTTTCGACTTGTTTTACCTCGTTTCGGTCGATTCGCTCGATTTCTTTGCAGATCTGTTGTTGCAATCGGTTCCTGTACCCTTCAATCACAGTTTAGAAGCAGAAATCTTCGAAAACAAGCAAGATCTGAGAGGGAGCGAAGTGGAAGTCGCCGCGGTCGAGGTGGGTAAAGTAAAAAAAAAGTGAAAAATAAAAAATTTTCCCTTTTTATACTGTTCCTGGATCTGCTGTCACCTCGGTCGAGATGGTCTCGACTGGACCGAGGTGGTACGGACCGAGGTGGTTCTGCAGAAACCCTAGTCGCCTCGGTTGCTCAAGAATCAACTCGGTCGAGGTTCTCTGACAGTAACCGAGGAGCTTCTGTCTTCTCAGAATCTCGAACTTCTGTCCTTCCAGTTGTGCTCCTTCCTTAGATATCCCCTGTTGTCTGTCCAGAATGCCAAAAACAAAGCAAAGCAAAGCAAAAACAAAAACTATCTAAGCTAGACTAGAAAACGGGAAAAGAAAGCAATACCTTGGGTTGCCTCCCAAGAAGCGCTTGATTTAAGGTCGCTAGTTGGACCATGATGCGTCTCAAACGAGGTGGGAGGTGCCCTCACCCCATACTTCACCTCCATCGTGGGGTGAAGTAAGTAGATCCATCAAACGCTCCAACAAGTGTAAATGCTCATCGGGGAATGAATCGTCTATTGGTGGGTCGTCCGTCTCACGGGAAGATTCCGGTAGCCGGCTGAGGTGATCCGCAACTGAGTTCTCGGATCCCTTCTTATCGCAGATCTCTAGGTCAAACTCTTGAAGCAGGAGAATCCATCGAATAAGGCGCGGCTTGGCATCTTTCTTAGCCAACAAGTAACGAATGGCTGCATGGTCGGTGTAGACAATGACTTTCGCACCCACTAGATAGGAACGAAACTTCTCGAAAGCATATACAACCGCCAATAACTCCTTCTCGGTGGTAGCGTAGTTGCGTTGTGCTTCATCTAGCGTTTTGCTAGCATAATAAATGGCGGTGGTCCGTCCATCTTTCTTCTGTCCAAGCACCGCTCCTACGGCTACATCACTAGCGTCACACATGACCTCAAAGGGCAAGGTCCAATCAGGAGGCTGGATAATGGGAGCGGAGATCAACGCTTCCTTAATCCTGTAAAAAGCATCAAGACACTCCTGCGAAAACTCAAAAACAACATCTTTATTCAAGAGGTTAGTTAGAGGTTTAGAAATCTTAGAGAAGTCTTTGATGAATCTCCTGTAGAAACCTGCATGCCCGAGAAAACTCCTCACACCTTTAACAGAACAAGGAGGAGGGAGCTTCTCAATAGTCTCGATCTTAGCTCGATCGACCTCAATACCTCGATTAGAAACGAGGTGTCCTAGCACAATGCCTTCATTAACCATAAAATGACACTTCTCCCAATTCAGAACAAGATTAGTGTCTTCACATCTTTTAAGCACTAGAGAAAGGTTAGATAGGCAATCATCAAAAGAGGAACCATATACAGAAAAATCATCCATGAATACCTCCATGATCTCCTCTATGTACTCGGAAAAGATAGCCATCATGCATCGCTGGAAGGTAGCGGGTGCATTGCACAATCCAAATGGCATCCTCCGATAGGCAAACGTCCCCCAAGGACAAGTGAAAGTGGTCTTCTCCTGATCATCCGGATGGATAGGAATCTGGAAGAATCCACTATAGCCGTCCAAGTAGCAAAAGTGTGAATGTTGGGCTAACCGTTCGAGCATTTGATCGATGAAGGGAAGCGGAAAATGATCCTTCCGAGTTGCCGTGTTCAGCTTCCTATAATCGATGCAAACTCTCCAGCCCGTAACGGTCCTCGTTGGGATCAACTCGTTGTTCTTATTCGTCACAACGGTCATCCCTCCTTTCTTCGGAACGACATGCACCGGGCTAACCCACTTGCTGACCGAGATAGGATAAATAATACCTGCATCCAACA